>OZ038379.1:137474036-138838554 GCA_964036045.1 Eutreptiella sp. 'Long Island Sound 2002'
TTCGGCCAGCATTTCCTCTTTCTGCGCATATCAGCAATTGTTTTCCCATCCAACACATTCTTCTTGGTTCCAGGGGTTCCACAAAAGCCACCTATACACCACAAGTGAAAGAACAGCAAAGATACGGTTCATTGAACAGCAAACAAAACTACCCCCAAAGGATATACGTGTATTTCCTATTTTTATTAACCTGGCCGAAATTTCGGCCAGCTTTTCCAAGAACATCAAAACACATGGTCTTATTCACCAGACAGGCCCAAGCTGGCCGAAATTTCGGCCACGTCCTTCAAAACTTTAAATAACGTCACAGAAATGGATACCTTTGAGGTTTTTTGCAAGCTGGCCGAAATTGAGGCCAGCTTTTCCATTGGTTGCATTGGAAACATGCATGTGTATATCCACTTTTTAATGCTTCTGGCCGAAATTTCCGCCACCTTTTTGGTTTAACGTTGAATGACTATACTCATTTATATTGTTTTAAGGGCTGGCCGAAATTTCTCCCAGCTCTCTGGTCTAATCACCTTTCATACGCTCATATTCGGCTTTTTTGCCAATGTGTGCCAAAAAAATCAAAACACATGGTAGTATTCACCAGACAGGCCCAAGCTGGCCGAAATTTCGGCCAGGTCCTTCAAAACTTGAAATAACGTCACAGAAATGGATACCTTTGAGCTTTTTTGGAAGTTGGCCGAAATTGAGGCCAGCTTTTCCATCCGTTCCATTAGAAACATGCATGTGTATATACACCTTGTAACGCTTCTGGCCAAAATTTCGGCCAGCTTTTTGGTTTAGTGTCAAATGACTATACTCATTTTCATTTTTTTAAGGGCTGGCCGAAATTTCTCCCAGCTCTCTGGTCTAATCACCATTCATACACTCGTATCCCGCTTTTTTGCCGGTGTGGCCGAAATTTCGGCCAGTGTGTCCCATTTCTGCGCATATTAGCAATTGTTTTCCCATCCAAAACATCTGCCCGAAATTTCTGCCAACTTGCAATTCTTGCTGTGCATAAATATTACACCGTACACTCCTCTAAAGCTGCTTTCTTCTCACAGCGTTAATGTCTTCTGGTATTACTATAACTGTCATGCTCGTATGGGGTGTGTGCCACGCATTGCCACTGTTTTGTGTGTACATTCTCTGTTTTGCATTTTGCTGGCCGAAATTTCGGCCAAAGTTGCCTTATGTGGACCCCTGATTCCAAATGGAACACATTTCTGGCCGAAATTTCGGCCAGCTTCTCGGCAACCCAATTTTGAACAGTGGTTTCACATCCAGTGCATGGCTGGCCGAAATTTCGGCTATGGTATTCCATCATTCGTGTCAAGACGTCGATTTTGGGCCACTTTGTGTTGAATTGCGCTTGTTATTGCCACTTTTGTTATTTCTCCTTCCATGAAATCCCCTACTGTAGCATCCTTTTTTATGACCGAGCCTGCACTGGATTCACAGGAGGTGCTTATTTCCCCTCCAGCTGAAGCTGCGTCCGAAAATGGGCAATCCCAACCTGCCCATCAACCGGACGGGGATAAGGCAAGCACAGAGGGACTTCAAGGGAAGCCTAAGGCACCACCAATGAAAAATTCATCAACCACCATCACGTTATCAGACGGGGTCACGTCAACAACCAAAATAAAAGTTTTCTTTGACCAAATTGTAATAGACCACGACCGAAGCATTGGCCACGTCCATAAATTATCCGAGGATCGTGTGCAGCGGCGCTATGACGATCTCAAGGCCGCACCGCCTGTGGATTACATCCAAGATCTTCTTTTTTATAAAGTCATTCGTATGTCTCCTGTTGCCTACTGCCATTCCCAACGGGTTATATTGTTTGCCGGTACGAAGGTTGGCCGAAATTTCGGCCAGCATCTGCGTCCCTAAGTGTTTTTGGTGTACTGCTATTGTTTTTTCCCATAGCCTGTGTGGATTTGTCAGTTGGCAAGTATTTGCTTGTCATTGAGTGTGGTACATTGTACACCATCTTCAAATGTCAGTGCACCTGTGCTCTTTGCGCATGTCTACCGTCATAGGTATCCATTTCGGTGACGTTACTTCAACTTTTGAAGGACCTGGCCGAAATGCGGCCAGCTTGGGCCTGTCTGGTGAATAAGACCTTGTGTTTTGATGTTCTTGGAAAAGCTGGCCGAAATTTCGGCCAGGTTAATAAAAATAGGAAATACACGTATATCCTTTGGGGGTAGTTTTGTTTGCTGTTCAATGAACCGTATCTTTGCTGTTCTTTCACTTGTGGTGTATAGGTGGCTTTTGTGGAACCCCTGGAACCAAGAAGAATGTGTTGGATGGGAAAACAATTGCTGATGTGCGCAGAAAGAGGAAATGCTGGCCGAAATTTCGGCCACACCAACAAAAAAAGCCCAGTATAAGTGTATGAATGGTGATTAGAGCAGAGAGCTGGGAGAAATTTCGGCCAGCCCTTAAAAAAATGAAAATGAGTATAGTCATTCAACACTAAACCAAATAGCTGGCCGAAATTTCGGCCAGAAGCGTTAAAAGGTGTATATACACATGCATGTTTCCAATGGAACCAATGGAAAAGCTGGCCTCAATTTCGGCCAGCTTGCAAAAAACCTCAAAGGTATCCATTTTTGTGACGTTATTTCAAGTTTTGAAGGACCTGGCCGAAATTTCGGCCAGCTTGGGCCTGTTTCGTGAATAACACCATGTGTTTTGATGTTTTTGGACCCGACTGGCAAAAAAGCCGAATATGAACGTATGAAAGGTGATTAGACCAGAGAGCTGGGAGAAATTTCGGCCAGCCCTTAAAAAAATGAAAATGAGTATAGTCATTCAACGTTAAACCAAAAAGCTGGCCGAAATTTCGGCCAGAAGCGTTAAAAGGTGTATATACACATGCATGGTTCCAATTGAACCAATGGAAAAGCTGGCCTCAATTTCGGCCAGCTTCCAAAAAAGCTCAAAGGTATACATGTCTGTGGCGTTATTTCAAGTTTTGAAGGACCTGGCCGAAATTTCGGCCAGCTTGGGCCTGTCTGGTGAATAACACCATGTGTTTTGATTGTTTTGGCACAAACTGGCCGAAATTTCGGCCAGGTTCATAAAAAAAGGAAATACACGTATATGCTTTGGGGGTAGTTTTATTTGTTTTTCAATGACCCATATTTTTGCTTTTCTTTTACTTGTGTTGTATACGTGGGTTTTGTGGTAACCGTGGAACCAAGGGGTAAAAGTAATAATAGATCGACCCCCCCCCCCTACTAAAGGAATGCAATGGTCTAAATGTAAAATACCACCATATTTTTTTGATTTGGTATCTTTATTTCGAAAATTTGTGTGTAGCTAGAAATAGGAATAACGGCATATATTTCACATACATACCTTCATTTTGCCTATTGCCACCGGGGGGGGATGGATACCCCCAAAATAGCACCCCTTTTCACATACTTTTCTCCTCACTACGACATGGACTTCCGTGGGCCATAGCGCGAGGTGGGGGGCGGGCAACTTGTGACGCCTAAGAGTCGGGGGGGGCAAAGGGCCTGTCCCCTTTGCCCCCCTCTCCGGCAACATGGTGCCCATTGTGGTACTTTTTTGCATCGCGAACCCTGATTCTGGCCCTGCTATCCCTGGTGTGGGTAAGGGGAAAGGGAAGGGGAAGGGGAAGGGGAAGGGGGGGGGGTGATTCAGACTCCTCAGACTCTGCCCCAGAGATTGCAGTGGGTAAGGGGAAGGGGAAGGAGAAGGGTAAGGGGAAGGGGAAGGGGAAGGGGGGGGTCAAGGGGGGGGGTGATTCAGACTCTTCAGACTCTGCCCCAGAGATTGCAGTGGGTAAGGGGAAGGGGAAGGAGAAGGGTAAGGGTAAGGGGAGGGGGAAGGGGAAGGGGAAGGAGGTGGTGATGGTTTCAGACTCTGAGTCATCTGACTCAGACATGCCTATTTCCTCGACAGGGGTGAGGAGAGGGCAGGTGGCCCCTGAGTCATCTGACTCAGATTCCAAGGTGCCCGTTTCCTCCACAGGCGTGAAGAGAGGGCGGGCGGCCCCTGACCCTGGGGCCCCTTCAGGTAAAAGGAGGAAGAAGATCAGCCGCAGCCCATATGTAGGCTGGAGTGGAGGGGGACCAGGGGACCAGGGGTCATTGCCCCTTCGCATAGTCACACAGGTCAGGACTGTCCTTGACTATGTGAAGGGGTCTGCCCACCGACCTCGCAATTGGATGAGGTCCTTCCCCCTCATCCGTGGGGGTGATGCCGGGCCAGGGGAGTTGATTCTCCTCATTGTAACCCCTGAGACCAAGGCCGAGGCCTCTCACAAGGCATAGCCTCAGCCTGAGCCTCAGTGTGAGGGGGAGGACTGAGAGGGTGGTATATATTCCCATTCGAGGCACTGAAATGAACTGCAGCTGCACCTGTACTGCCTGTTGGCATCCATTCATGCTTCCAGCCCAGCTTGTGCTTGTTGTGCCTGTGGCAGGGGGCGGATAGTCGAGCACACCTTGGACCCTTGGATCTCGAAACTGGTTGGAGCAATCCTGGCAAAAAAAGGTTCCGGTGAAAGGTACTGGTTGGGGCTTTCCATACATGGTTTCCTTGAAACCTACCAAAACAGTGGCGCAGAGTGAGGGGGCGGATAGTCGAGCACACTTTGGACCCTTAGATCTCGAAACTGGTTGGAGCAATCCTGGCAAATGAAGGTTCTGGTGAAAGGTACTGGTTGGGGCTTTCCATACATGGTTTCCTTGAAACCAACCAAAACAGTGGCGCAGAGTGAGGGGGCGGATAGTCGAGCACACTTTGGATCCTTGGATCTCGAAACTGGTTGGAGCAATCCTGGCAAATGAAGGTTCTTGTGAAAGGTACTGGTTGGGGCTTTCCATACATGGTTTCCTTGAAACCTACCAAAACATTGGCGCAGAGTGAGGGGGCGGATAGTCGAGCACACTTTGGACCCTTGGATCTCGAAACTGGTTGGAGCAATCCTGGCAAAAGAAGGTTCTGGTGAAAGGTATCGGGGCGTTCCATACATGGTTTCCTTAAAACCAACCAAAACAGTGGCACAGAGGGAGGGGGCGGATAGTCGAGCACACTTTGGACCCTTAGATCTCGAAACTTGTTGGAGCAATATTGGCAAAAAAAGGTTCTTGTGAAAGGTACTGGTTGGGGCTTTCCATACATGGTTTCCTTGAAACCTACCAAAACAGTGGCGCAGAGTGAGGGGGCGAATAGTGGAGCACACTTTGGACCCTTGGATCTCGAAGCTGGTTGAAGCAATCCTGGCAAATGAAGGTTCTGGTGAAAGGTAGTGGTTGGGGCTTTCCATACATGGTTTCCTTGCAACCAACCAAAACAGTGGCGCAGAGGGAGGGGGCGGATAGTCAAGCACACTTTGGACCCTTAGATCTCGAAACCGGTTGGAGCAATCCTGGCAAAAGAAGGTTCTGGTGAAAGGTACTGGTTGGGGCTTTCCATACATGGTTTCCTTGAAACCAACCAAAACAGTGGCGCAGAGTGAGGGGGCGGATAGTCAAGCACACTTTGGACCCTTAGATCTCGAAACTGGTTGGAGCAATCCTGGCAAAAAAAGGTTCTGGTGAAAGGTACTGGTTGGGGCTTTCCATACATGGTTTCCTTGAAACCTACCAAAACAGTGGCGCAGAATGAGGGGGCGGATAGTCGAGCACACTTTGGACCCTTGGATCTCGAAGCTGGTTGAAGCAATCCTGGCAAATGAAGGTTCTGGTGAAAGGTACTGGTTGGGGCTTGGCATTGATCGAAGAGTATTGCATTTTCGAAGGGTTGGACCACCCAAGACAGTTGGGATGTGGGCATTGCTCAACGACTATTGAATTTTCCAAGGGTCGGACCACACAAGGTAGTTGGTATTTCAACTCCAAATTCTCTCATTGTCAGGTTTCTGTTAATGTCAGACAAACGCGAATCTGGAGAAGAAGGGGGCAAGAAGCGGGAAAGAGAAGCAGTAGCGGAAGGACCGGGCAAGAGGGTCAGGCTCAAGAGAGAGCCCAAGGAGGAGCCGAAGGAGGCCAAGGACCCCAAGGTCAAGGTCGAGGACGAAGAGATAGCCTCCTCCTCCGCCCTATCCGCCCCTGCCCTTGCCCCTGCTCCGGCCCCTGCTGCATCCCCCCCGGTTCCACCTGCACCACCCGCCCCTATCCCAGCCTTCCCTATGGACGTCTTCGCCCAGGACATGTACGACGTTCGGGCGAGACGTGCGGAGGGAAACATGTCGGTGCTAGACCTCGGTGATCGCCCACAAGGTGTCATCAGCCTCCCCTTGGGTGTCAGTCGAGCCCTTTGGAGGGACATCCCAGCCCCTCAGCGGCAGGCAGTCGTCAGGGCCGCTTCCCGTGCGGCCCTGGCCACCCTCGCACAGCAGTGGGCGCAATATCCCCAGGCCCCGTCACCCCCTCCACCCCCTCCGCCTGTGTTGTAGTGTGCCCCCACCACTCCACGGGCCCAACGGTGTTTTTCAACACCACCATGAATTGCCATGAATGGTACCATGAGCTGCCCAGCTTGTGCTTGTTGTGCCTGTGGCAGGGGGCGGATAGTCGAGCACACTTTGGACCCTTAGATCTCGAAACTGGTGGGAGCAATCCTGGCAAAAAAAGGTTCTGGTGAAAGGTACTGGCCCAAACCCTTGAGTGCTCCCCCGCCCCCCCCCCCACCCCCCCGCCCTCCCCCCAAGTAGGCGTCTGGCACCCGTGACCCTCTCTTTTCAGCTCGCCATGTCGTCTAGCCCCCTTAGCGTGGCCTCTTCTGTCCCCCAAGCCCTTCCTTCCGGGACGGCTGGGGAGATTTGCCGGAGCTCCTGCGGTTCGGAGACCAACCCGCGTCGCCACCGTGGAACTCTGACGCTGAGAAGTGTCTCAGCGAACTGGCCTCGCCCCAACCTCCATTGCCCACACCGCCCCCCTCTCCCCCTCCACCCAGCCGCGCACCAACCTCTCCAAGTCCTCTGCCCAGACCCCACTCAACCCCATACCAGGTCGCCCTCGAAGCCCTGGAGGAGGCCCTGATGTGCACTGCCGTGCCATCGCCATCCCCCCAACGACCCCCCAAGTACGTACCCAAAGACCCCCCCACCCCCTCCAAACCCACTGTTCACGGGCCCTACAGTGCCAAAACACTGCAGCTCATCCGGGACAACCACGGGGATGGGGTACAGTATTTTGGTGATGGGGTGCTGAACCGCCGAGCGATGTATCGGTTTGCGGTTCAGCAGCCCAAGAAAAACCCCCTGCGGGTGTGGCAGGAGGGAATGCGAATTAGTCGTTCGCATTTCCTCAACAGGGACGAGGAGCATGCAGCAGTGGTTCTTGAAGTGCTGTGTGCTACCCCAAAACACCCTCGTATCCCCAAGCCGCCCCCTCAACCCGTTCCTCGCCGGCCACCGCCCCCTCGAGCCAGTGATCAAGTGACATTGACCCAATATAGCAGGCACCGCCGTTCCTCACTACTCCCACTGGCTCCCGCCCCAAAGCGGCCGTGCCCCACCCCGCAGCTTGGCTCCTTGCTCGGGCGGCGAGCCTCTCAGTCCGCCCCCCCACCGCAGAGGCCCCAGTTTGGGTCATTGCTCCCTGCGCAAGCCCCCCCGCAGGGACCCCAGACTTCGGCGAGACGTTCCAATTTGCAGCTCTTCGGCAACGCCTGAGGAAGTGGACCTTTACGGTGTTTTTCAACACCACCAGCCAGTCGGGCAGAACTGACATCCCAGCCCCTCAACGGCAGGCAGTTGTCAGGGCCGCTTCCCGTGCGGCCCTGGCCACCCTCCTACAGCAGTGGGCGCAATATCCCCGGGCCCCGTCACCCCCTCCACCCCCTCCGCCTGTGTTGTAGTGTGCCCCCACCACTCCACGGGCCCAACGGTGTTTTTCAACACCACCATGAATTGCCATGAATGGTACCATGAACTGCCTAGCTTGTGCTTGTTGTGCCTGTGGTAGGGGGCGGATAGTCGAGCACACTTTGGACCCTTAGATCTCGAAACTGGTGGGAGCAATCCTGGCAAAAAAAGGTTCTGGTGAAAGGTACTGGTTGGGGCTTTCCATACATGGTTTCCTTGAAACCAACCAAAACAGTGGCGCAGAGTGAGGGGGCGGATAGTCGAGCACACTTTGGACCCTTGGATCTCGAAACTGGTTGGAGCAATCCTGGCAAAAAAAGGTTCTGGTGAAAGGTAGTGGTTGGGGCTTTCCATACATGGTTTCCTTGAAACCAACCAAAACAGTGGCGCAGAGTGAGGGGGCGGATAGTCGAGCACACTTTGGACCCTTGGATCTCGAAACTGGTTGGAGCAATCCTGGCAAAAGAAGGTTCTGGTGAAAGGTACTGGTTGGGGCTTTCCATACATGGTTTCCTTGAAACCAACCAAAACAGTGGCGCAGAGTGAGGGGGCGGATAGTCGAGCACACTTTGGACCCTTGGATCTCGAAACTGGTTGGAGCAATCCTGGCAAAAAAAGGTTCTGGTGAAAGGTTGGGGCTTTCCATACATGGTTCCTTTGAAACCAACCAAAACAGTGGCCTACTGCAATCTTCTGTTTCCCAGGCACCATGTTTCACCATGAATTTGTTGTGAACAACCATGCCATATGGGTGAAGGGGGAGATCTCCAAGCTGGAGGCATTTGCCAGCATATGCCCTATTCCAGCTGATCAACTCATGGTGTCAGCCTTTGCCATGAACTTCCCCACGGCCACCCCCTTGCAGGCCAAGGACCTAGACCAGCTACAGCGCCCCCCAAGTGGCACCTTCACAGCTGTGCGCAGGTCCCTTGGCCCTTTGCCTACCACACAGGCCACATCAGTCACCCAAGCACCAGAGTGCCAGGCTGCTGCACTTCGCCTTCGCCATGAGCATGTGGTCCCAGCCGCTGTCTTGCGCACCTTAGACCATCTCCAACCAGGGGTTGGTTGGTCAATGGTTGCTTTAAGGCAACAGGAGGACCTGCATCTTCCTTCAGTGGACTACTCCCTGGACAACAGGAAGTTGTTACCACAGCTGTGCAACCTACTTCTACAGAAGTGTGGCTCATTGGCTGCCCAAGGCCGGCAGAAACCCCCACCACCCCATGCCACCCTGACCTTAGGCCTCTACGCAGACGGTTACCAGTCCCGGGGCCGTCCAAGTATTAACACAAAAATCAGTATAATTGATTTCCAGGGACACTGGTTCCCAATGTCTGGCAATGTGCCTAGGTGCACAGACATGTTGACCTGGCAAGAGCTTCCCAAGGTCAGTGATTGCCAGTGGCTACCCAAACGTGCAGAGGCCTTACAAGCCCTGCCTTCTTGTAAATTTAAGCAACGTATGAAGTATGCTGGTGCAGTGTACAACACCACCCAGCAGATAAGGCTCGGGGCAATCACTGCCGATCACCACCATTTGTGGTCTGAGTGCCGGCAAAAGGGCTGTGTGGCATGTCCCTGGGTGAATAAGGATGGGGCGGGAGAACTCTTTTTGCACAAAGGGGGACGTCTCAATGGTGTGTGCCGGGAGTTGCTGGACAAAACTCTGGCATGGGCCCAGGTGAAAGGGAACTGCGAGTGCCGCCGCACTGGCTGGGGCCCTGCGGCCCTGAAGGAGATGAAAGAAGTCTCCGGGCAGTTGGCCCCAGTTGCTTAGTCGTCACAAGTTGCCCGCCCTCTAGGACCCCATTTACGCACGATGTGAGAATATTCTACATTTCTAGTTTGAGTATGCTATTTGACATATGTGAGCAATGTTGGTACCAGCGTTGTGTGACATCCATTGAAGTAGGTGGTGATGTGTTAGCCTTAGGTATCCGCTTCATCTAGTGTATCATGTTTGAGGTTTTTTGCAAGCTGGCCAAACTTGAGGCCAGCTTTTGGGCTCCATTGGAAACATCCATGTGTATATACACCTTTTAACGCTTCTGGCCGAAATTTCGGCCAGCTTTTTGGTTTAATGTTGAATGACTATACTCATTTTCATTTTTTTAAGGGCTGGCCGAAATTTCTCCCAGCTCTCTGCTCTAATCACCATTCATACACTTATACTGGGCTTTTTTTTGTTGGTGTGGCCGAAATTTCGGCCAGCATTTCCTCTTTCTGCGCATATCAGCAATTGTTTTCCCATCCAACACATTCTTCTTGGTTCCAGGGGTTCCACAAAAGCCACCTATACACCACAAGTGAAAGAACAGCAAAGATACGGTTCATTGAACAGCAAACAAAACTACCCCCAAAGGATATACGTGTATTTCCTATTTTTATTAACCTGGCCGAAATTTCGGCCAGCTTTTCCAAGAACATCAAAACACATGGTCTTATTCACCAGACAGGCCCAAGCTGGCCGAAATTTCGGCCACGTCCTTCAAAACTTTAAATAACGTCACAGAAATGGATACCTTTGAGGTTTTTTGCAAGCTGGCCGAAATTGAGGCCAGCTTTTCCATTGGTTGCATTGGAAACATGCATGTGTATATCCACTTTTTAATGCTTCTGGCCGAAATTTCCGCCACCTTTTTGGTTTAACGTTGAATGACTATACTCATTTATATTGTTTTAAGGGCTGGCCGAAATTTCTCCCAGCTCTCTGGTCTAATCACCTTTCATACGCTCATATTCGGCTTTTTTGCCAATGTGTGCCAAAAAAATCAAAACACATGGTAGTATTCACCAGACAGGCCCAAGCTGGCCGAAATTTCGGCCAGGTCCTTCAAAACTTGAAATAACGTCACAGAAATGGATACCTTTGAGCTTTTTTGGAAGTTGGCCGAAATTGAGGCCAGCTTTTCCATCGGTTCCATTAGAAACATGCATGTGTATATACACCTTGTAACGCTTCTGGCCAAAATTTCGGCCAGCTTTTTGGTTTAGTGTCGAATGACTATACTCATTTTCATTTTTTTAAGGGCTGGCCGAAATTTCTCCCAGCTCTCTGGTCTAATCACCATTCATACACTCGTATCCCGCTTTTTTGCCGGTGTGGCCGAAATTTCGGCCAGTGTGTCCCATTTCTGCGCATATTAGCAATTGTTTTCCCATCCAAAACATCTGCCCGAAATTTCTGCCAACTTGCAATTCTTGCTGTGCATAAATATTACACCGTACACTCCTCTAAAGCTGCTTTCTTCTCACAGCGTTAATGTCTTCTGGTATTACTATAACTGTCATGCTCGTATGGGGTGTGTGCCACGCATTGCCACTGTTTTGTGTGTACATTCTCTGTTTTGCATTTTGCTGGCCGAAATTTCGGCCAAAGTTGCCTTATGTGGACCCCTGATTCCAAATGGAACACATTTCTGGCCGAAATTTCGGCCAGCTTCTCGGCAACCCAATTTTGAACAGTGGTTTCACATCCAGTGCATGGCTGGCCGAAATTTCGGCTATGGTATTCCATCATTCGTGTCAAGACGTCGATTTTGGGCCACTTTGTGTTGAATTGCGCTTGTTATTGCCACTTTTGTTATTTCTCCTTCCATGAAATCCCCTACTGTAGCATCCTTTTTTATGACCGAGCCTGCACTGGATTCACAGGAGGTGCTTATTTCCCCTCCAGCTGAAGCTGCGTCCGAAAATGGGCAATCCCAACCTGCCCATCAACCGGACGGGGATAAGGCAAGCACAGAGGGACTTCAAGGGAAGCCTAAGGCACCACCAATGAAAAATTCATCAACCACCATCACGTTATCAGACGGGGTCACGTCAACAACCAAAATAAAAGTTTTCTTTGACCAAATTGTAATAGACCACGACCGAAGCATTGGCCACGTCCATAAATTATCCGAGGATCGTGTGCAGCGGCGCTATGACGATCTCAAGGCCGCACCGCCTGTGGATTACATCCAAGATCTTCTTTTTTATAAAGTCATTCGTATGTCTCCTGTTGCCTACTGCCATTCCCAACGGGTTATATTGTTTGCCGGTACGAAGGTTGGCCGAAATTTCGGCCAGCATCTGCGTCCCTAAGTGTTTTTGGTGTACTGCTATTGTTTTTTCCCATAGCCTGTGTGGATTTGTCAGTTGGCAAGTATTTGCTTGTCATTGAGTGTGGTACATTGTACACCATCTTCAAATGTCAGTGCACCTGTGCTCTTTGCGCATGTCTACCGTCATAGGTATCCATTTCGGTGACGTTACTTCAACTTTTGAAGGACCTGGCCGAAATGCGGCCAGCTTGGGCCTGTCTGGTGAATAAGACCTTGTGTTTTGATGTTCTTGGAAAAGCTGGCCGAAATTTCGGCCAGGTTAATAAAAATAGGAAATACACGTATATCCTTTGGGGGTAGTTTTGTTTGCTGTTCAATGAACCGTATCTTTGCTGTTCTTTCACTTGTGGTGTATAGGTGGCTTTTGTGGAACCCCTGGAACCAAGAAGAATGTGTTGGATGGGAAAACAATTGCTGATGTGCGCAGAAAGAGGAAATGCTGGCCGAAATTTCGGCCACACCAACAAAAAAAGCCCAGTATAAGTGTATGAATGGTGATTAGAGCAGAGAGCTGGGAGAAATTTCGGCCAGCCCTTAAAAAAATGAAAATGAGTATAGTCATTCAACACTAAACCAAAAAGCTGGCCGAAATTTCGGCCAGAAGCGTTAAAAGGTGTATATACACATGCATGTTTCCAATGGAACCAATGGAAAAGCTGGCCTCAATTTCGGCCAGCTTGCAAAAAACCTCAAAGGTATCCATTTTTGTGACGTTATTTCAAGTTTTGAAGGACCTGGCCGAAATTTCGGCCAGCTTGGGCCTGTTTCGTGAATAACACCATGTGTTTTGATGTTTTTGGACCCGACTGGCAAAAAAGCCGAATATGAACGTATGAAAGGTGATTAGACCAGAGAGCTGGGAGAAATTTCGGCCAGCCCTTAAAAAAATGAAAATGAGTATAGTCATTCAACGTTAAACCAAAAAGCTGGCCGAAATTTCGGCCAGAAGCGTTAAAAGGTGTATATACACATGCATGGTTCCAATTGAACCAATGGAAAAGCTGGCCTCAATTTCGGCCAGCTTCCAAAAAAGCTCAAAGGTATACATGTCTGTGGCGTTATTTCAAGTTTTGAAGGACCTGGCCGAAATTTCGGCCAGCTTGGGCCTGTCTGGTGAATAACACCATGTGTTTTGATTGTTTTGGCACAAACTGGCCGAAATTTCGGCCAGGTTCATAAAAAAAGGAAATACACGTATATGCTTTGGGGGTAGTTTTATTTGTTTTTCAATGACCCATATTTTTGCTTTTCTTTTACTTGTGTTGTATACGTGGGTTTTGTGGTAACCGTGGAACCAAGGGGTAAAAGTAATAATAGATCGACCCCCCCCCCCTACTAAAGGAATGCAATGGTCTAAATGTAAAATACCACCATATTTTTTTGATTTGGTATCTTTATTTCGAAAATTTGTGTGTAGCTAGAAATAGGAATAACGGCATATATTTCACATACATACCTTCATTTTGCCTATTGCCACCGGGGGGGGATGGATACCCCCAAAATAGCACCCCTTTTCACATACTTTTCTCCTCACTACGACATGGACTTCCGTGGGCCATAGCGCGAGGTGGGGGGCGGGCAACTTGTGACGCCTAAGAGTCGGGGGGGGCAAAGGGCCTGTCCCCTTTGCCCCCCTCTCCGGCAACATGGTGCCCATTGTGGTACTTTTTTGCATCGCGAACCCTGATTCTGGCCCTGCTATCCCTGGTGTGGGTAAGGGGAAAGGGAAGGGGAAGGGGAAGGGGAAGGGGGGGGGGTGATTCAGACTCCTCAGACTCTGCCCCAGAGATTGCAGTGGGTAAGGGGAAGGGGAAGGAGAAGGGTAAGGGGAAGGGGAAGGGGAAGGGGGGGGTCAAGGGGGGGGGTGATTCAGACTCTTCAGACTCTGCCCCAGAGATTGCAGTGGGTAAGGGGAAGGGGAAGGAGAAGGGTAAGGGTAAGGGGAGGGGGAAGGGGAAGGGGAAGGAGGTGGTGATGGTTTCAGACTCTGAGTCATCTGACTCAGACATGCCTATTTCCTCGACAGGGGTGAGGAGAGGGCAGGTGGCCCCTGAGTCATCTGACTCAGATTCCAAGGTGCCCGTTTCCTCCACAGGCGTGAAGAGAGGGCGGGCGGCCCCTGACCCTGGGGCCCCTTCAGGTAAAAGGAGGAAGAAGATCAGCCGCAGCCCATATGTAGGCTGGAGTGGAGGGGGACCAGGGGACCAGGGGTCATTGCCCCTTCGCATAGTCACACAGGTCAGGACTGTCCTTGACTATGTGAAGGGGTCTGCCCACCGACCTCGCAATTGGATGAGGTCCTTCCCCCTCATCCGTGGGGGTGATGCCGGGCCAGGGGAGTTGATTCTCCTCATTGTAACCCCTGAGACCAAGGCCGAGGCCTCTCACAAGGCATAGCCTCAGCCTGAGCCTCAGTGTGAGGGGGAGGACTGAGAGGGTGGTATATATTCCCATTCGAGGCACTGAAATGAACTGCAGCTGCACCTGTACTGCCTGTTGGCATCCATTCATGCTTCCAGCCCAGCTTGTGCTTGTTGTGCCTGTGGCAGGGGGCGGATAGTCGAGCACACCTTGGACCCTTGGATCTCGAAACTGGTTGGAGCAATCCTGGCAAAAAAAGGTTCCGGTGAAAGGTACTGGTTGGGGCTTTCCATACATGGTTTCCTTGAAACCTACCAAAACAGTGGCGCAGAGTGAGGGGGCGGATAGTCGAGCACACTTTGGACCCTTAGATCTCGAAACTGGTTGGAGCAATCCTGGCAAATGAAGGTTCTGGTGAAAGGTACTGGTTGGGGCTTTCCATACATGGTTTCCTTGAAACCAACCAAAACAGTGGCGCAGAGTGAGGGGGCGGATAGTCGAGCACACTTTGGATCCTTGGATCTCGAAACTGGTTGGAGCAATCCTGGCAAATGAAGGTTCTTGTGAAAGGTACTGGTTGGGGCTTTCCATACATGGTTTCCTTGAAACCTACCAAAACATTGGCGCAGAGTGAGGGGGCGGATAGTCGAGCACACTTTGGACCCTTGGATCTCGAAACTGGTTGGAGCAATCCTGGCAAAAGAAGGTTCTGGTGAAAGGTATCGGGGCGTTCCATACATGGTTTCCTTAAAACCAACCAAAACAGTGGCACAGAGGGAGGGGGCGGATAGTCGAGCACACTTTGGACCCTTAGATCTCGAAACTTGTTGGAGCAATATTGGCAAAAAAAGGTTCTTGTGAAAGGTACTGGTTGGGGCTTTCCATACATGGTTTCCTTGAAACCTACCAAAACAGTGGCGCAGAGTGAGGGGGCGAATAGTGGAGCACACTTTGGACCCTTGGATCTCGAAGCTGGTTGAAGCAATCCTGGCAAATGAAGGTTCTGGTGAAAGGTAGTGGTTGGGGCTTTCCATACATGGTTTCCTTGCAACCAACCAAAACAGTGGCGCAGAGGGAGGGGGCGGATAGTCAAGCACACTTTGGACCCTTAGATCTCGAAACCGGTTGGAGCAATCCTGGCAAAAGAAGGTTCTGGTGAAAGGTACTGGTTGGGGCTTTCCATACATGGTTTCCTTGAAACCAACCAAAACAGTGGCGCAGAGTGAGGGGGCGGATAGTCAAGCACACTTTGGACCCTTAGATCTCGAAACTGGTTGGAGCAATCCTGGCAAAAAAAGGTTCTGGTGAAAGGTACTGGTTGGGGCTTTCCATACATGGTTTCCTTGAAACCTACCAAAACAGTGGCGCAGAATGAGGGGGCGGATAGTCGAGCACACTTTGGACCCTTGGATCTCGAAGCTGGTTGAAGCAATCCTGGCAAATGAAGGTTCTGGTGAAAGGTACTGGTTGGGGCTTGGCATTGATCGAAGAGTATTGCATTTTCGAAGGGTTGGACCACCCAAGACAGTTGGGATGTGGGCATTGCTCAACGACTATTGAATTTTCCAAGGGTCGGACCACACAAGGTAGTTGGTATTTCAACTCCAAATTCTCTCATTGTCAGGTTTCTGTTAATGTCAGACAAACGCGAATCTGGAGAAGAAGGGGGCAAGAAGCGGGAAAGAGAAGCAGTAGCGGAAGGACCGGGCAAGAGGGTCAGGCTCAAGAGAGAGCCCAAGGAGGAGCCGAAGGAGGCCAAGGACCCCAAGGTCAAGGTCGAGGACGAAGAGATAGCCTCCTCCTCCGCCCTATCCGCCCCTGCCCTTGCCCCTGCTCCGGCCCCTGCTGCATCCCCCCCGGTTCCACCTGCACCACCCGCCCCTATCCCAGCCTTCCCTATGGACGTCTTCGCCCAGGACATGTACGACGTTCGGGCGAGACGTGCGGAGGGAAACATGTCGGTGCTAGACCTCGGTGATCGCCCACAAGGTGTCATCAGCCTCCCCTTGGGTGTCAGTCGAGCCCTTTGGAGGGACATCCCAGCCCCTCAGCGGCAGGCAGTCGTCAGGGCCGCTTCCCGTGCGGCCCTGGCCACCCTCGCACAGCAGTGGGCGCAATATCCCCAGGCCCCGTCACCCCCTCCACCCCCTCCGCCTGTGTTGTAGTGTGCCCCCACCACTCCACGGGCCCAACGGTGTTTTTCAACACCACCATGAATTGCCATGAATGGTACCATGAGCTGCCCAGCTTGTGCTTGTTGTGCCTGTGGCAGGGGGCGGATAGTCGAGCACACTTTGGACCCTTAGATCTCGAAACTGGTGGGAGCAATCCTGGCAAAAAAAGGTTCTGGTGAAAGGTACTGGCCCAAACCCTTGAGTGCTCCCCCGCCCCCCCCCCCACCCCCCCGCCCTCCCCCCAAGTAGGCGTCTGGCACCCGTGACCCTCTCTTTTCAGCTCGCCATGTCGTCTAGCCCCCTTAGCGTGGCCTCTTCTGTCCCCCAAGCCCTTCCTTCCGGGACGGCTGGGGAGATTTGCCGGAGCTCCTGCGGTTCGGAGACCAACCCGCGTCGCCACCGTGGAACTCTGACGCTGAGAAGTGTCTCAGCGAACTGGCCTCGCCCCAACCTCCATTGCCCACACCGCCCCCCTCTCCCCCTCCACCCAGCCGCGCACCAACCTCTCCAAGTCCTCTGCCCAGACCCCACTCAACCCCATACCAGGTCGCCCACGAAGCCCTGGAGGAGGCCCTGATGTGCACTGCCGTGCCATCGCCATCCCCCCAACGACCCCCCAAGTACGTACCCAAAGACCCCCCCACCCCCTCCAAACCCACTGTTCACGGGCCCTACAGTGCCAAAACACTGCAGCTCATCCGGGACAACCACGGGGATGGGGTACAGTATTTTGGTGATGGGGTGCTGAACCGCCGAGCGATGTATCGGTTTGCGGTTCAGCAGCCCAAGAAAAACCCCCTGCGGGTGTGGCAGGAGGGAATGCGAATTAGTCGTTCGCATTTCCTCAACAGGGACGAGGAGCATGCAGCAGTGGTTCTTGAAGTGCTGTGTGCTACCCCAAAACACCCTCGTATCCCCAAGCCGCCCCCTCAACCCGTTCCTCGCCGGCCACCGCCCCCTCGAGCCAGTGATCAAGTGACATTGACCCAATATAGCAGGCACCGCCGTTCCTCACTACTCCCACTGGCTCCCGCCCCAAAGCGGCCGTGCCCCACCCCGCAGCTTGGCTCCTTGCTCGGGCGGCGAGCCTCTCAGTCCGCCCCCCCACCGCAGAGGCCCCAGTTTGGGTCATTGCTCCCTGCGCAAGCCCCCCCGCAGGGACCCCAGACTTCGGCGAGACGTTCCAATTTGCAGCTCTTCGGCAACGCCTGAGGAAGTGGACCTTTACGGTGTTTTTCAACACCACCAGCCAGTCGGGCAGAACTGACATCCCAGCCCCTCAACGGCAGGCAGTTGTCAGGGCCGCTTCCCGTGCGGCCCTGGCCACCCTCCTACAGCAGTGGGCGCAATATCCCCGGGCCCCGTCACCCCCTCCACCCCCTCCGCCTGTGTTGTAGTGTGCCCCCACCACTCCACGGGCCCAACGGTGTTTTTCAACACCACCATGAATTGCCATGAATGGTACCATGAACTGCCTAGCTTGTGCTTGTTGTGCCTGTGGTAGGGGGCGGATAGTCGAGCACACTTTGGACCCTTAGATCTCGAAACTGGTTAAGGCAATCCTGGCAAAAAAAGGTTCTGGTGAAAGGTACTGGTTGGGGCTTTCCATACATGGTTTCCTTGAAACCAACCAAAACAGTGGCGCAGAGTGAGGGGGCGGATAGTCGAGCACACTTTGGACCCTTGGATCTCGAAACTGGTTGGAGCAATCCTGGCAAAAAAAGGTTCTGGTGAAAGGTAGTGGTTGGGGCTTTCCATACATGGTTTCCTTGAAACCAACCAAAACAGTGGCGCAGAGTGAGGGGGCGGATAGTCGAGCACACTTTGGACCCTTGGATCTCGAAACTGGTTGGAGCAATCCTGGCAAAAGAAGGTTCTGGTGAAAGGTACTGGTTGGGGCTTTCCATACATGGTTTCCTTGAAACCAACCAAAACAGTGGCGCAGAGTGAGGGGGCGGATAGTCGAGCACACTTTGGACCCTTGGATCTCGAAACTGGTTGGAGCAATCCTGGCAAAAAAAGGTTCTGGTGAAAGGTTGGGGCTTTCCATACATGGTTCCTTTGAAACCAACCAAAACAGTGGCCTACTGCAATCTTCTGTTTCCCAGGCACCATGTTTCACCATGAATTTGTTGTGAACAACCATGCCATATGGGTGAAGGGGGAGATCTCCAAGCTGGAGGCATTTGCCAGCATATGCCCTATTCCAGCTGATCAACTCATGGTGTCAGCCTTTGCCATGAACTTCCCCACGGCCACCCCCTTGCAGGCCAAGGACCTAGACCAGCTACAGCGCCCCCCAAGTGGCACCTTCACAGCTGTGCGCAGGTCCCTTGGCCCTTTGCCTACCACACAGGCCACATCAGTCACCCAAGCACCAGAGTGCCAGGCTGCTGCACTTCGCCTTCGCCATGAGCATGTGGTCCCAGCCGCTGTCTTGCGCACCTTAGACCATCTCCAACCAGGGGTTGGTTGGTCAATGGTTGCTTTAAGGCAACAGGAGGACCTGCATCTTCCTTCAGTGGACTACTCCCTGGACAACAGGAAGTTGTTACCACAGCTGTGCAACCTACTTCTACAGAAGTGTGGCTCATTGGCTGCCCAAGGCCGGCAGAAACCCCCACCACCCCATGCCACCCTGACCTTAGGCCTCTACGCAGACGGTTACCAGTCCCGGGGCCGTCCAAGTATTAACACAAAAATCAGTATAATTGATTTCCAGGGACACTGGTTCCCAATGTCTGGCAATGTGCCTAGGTGCACAGACATGTTGACCTGGCAAGAGCTTCCCAAGGTCAGTGATTGCCAGTGGCTACCCAAACGTGCAGAGGCCTTACAAGCCCTGCCTTCTTGTAAATTTAAGCAACGTATGAAGTATGCTGGTGCAGTGTACAACACCACCCAGCAGATAAGGCTCGGGGCAATCACTGCCGATCACCACCATTTGTGGTCTGAGTGCCGGCAAAAGGGCTGTGTGGCATGTCCCTGGGTGAATAAGGATGGGGCGGGAGAACTCTTTTTGCACAAAGGGGGACGTCTCAATGGTGTGCGTGGGTCCCATAAGTGTCAGGGGGTTTCTAACCTGGAAGAGGTATATATTGTGCAACCTGTATTGCACAACACCAAAGGAGCAGCCTCCGGGATCCTGGGTGTCATAGGTCGAACACTACCAGCGCCCTACGACCATGACCTACTCCAGGTCATAGCACATGTGGCAAGGAGGTATGATCCTGGATCTTTGCCACCTGATAGCAGGCAGCACATGCGTCACGTACGAGGTAGATTCCAGGCAGGCATTAGCCTCACAGTTCGCGAGGCCCGCACAGCCATGGGCAGACTAGCAGGGGGTATGGTGCTTCCCCTGCCTTTCCATTCCTTGGTGGTGGCATTTTGCCACATGGTGCATCTATGCTATGGTTGTAACAACCTGGCAGCTGTCACATGGCAAGCTATGGGGATGTTGTACACATATATTGTGCACATCATCCCCGAGTTTGCTGAAGAAGGTTGCACTGCAACCTTATATATGCATGGGTGGTCCCACACATGGTTTAATCCGGGGACACCCATGCTGTATTCCGATGAGGCCGGCGAGCGGGATCTGAGGGTGGCCAAGAGATATGCCCCCGTCACTAGTACCAGGCAAGATGCCAGTATTAGTGAAAGTTTGAAGCATGAGCTGTATCAGAAGTTCGTGCAGAAAAAAAAGAAGATCCCCTGTGCCAAAATTTGGGCGCCCATGCAACGAAACGTTGTTCTGGAGGCGTGCATGGTTGCTGCCAATGCCGTGTGGCATGTGGTCTTCCAACGCCTCTTAGAGCATTTGCTGCATTTCCAGGATGGAGGTGGTTGCTCCCTATATATGCACCCAGACACCCGTTCGGTGAAATGCGCCTTTCCAGGTGCAAATCCCGAGAGTGATGTGGTATGTGTGTGTGGGATCTGTGGCTCAAAGCATGGTGTCCGTCAATGGGTACCACTGGACAGGGAAGCTGTCTGCAAGTGGCCCAAACTGGGTTTGAAGAGCCGTGCCACATTTAAGTCCTGTGCTGCACGCCGTAAGGCGCTGAAGGACAAGGGAAAGGGTAAGGGACGTGTGGGGCCCATCCCTCAAAGCCGAGTTTCTAACCCTGCGACAGTTGATATTGTACCTCCTTCGGAGGGCGAGGACAGTGCTGCTTCATTTCAAGGTCCTACGGGTTTGAACGAGCAGCAGCGTGTTCAACCCATGAGACGTACGAAGTTGGCGCGTGTACCCATTGTTGATAGCGACATTGAGCAGCAACTTGTGTGCCCTCGTGGCAGTGGCAGTAGCAGCAGTAACAGTAGCAACAGCAGCAGGAGCAGCAGCAGCAGCAGCAGCAGCAGTGATAGTGGGAGCAGTAGCAGTCCTGAGGATAATGATTCGGATGATGTTGCTGTGCACCTATCTTGTGCCTCCACAGTAAGTGCCTCAGATTCTTCCTCATCATCCAGTGACAACCCTGAACCCCAACCTCAACCCAAGTAGTATCGCCATGTGGTGGTGGATGTGGATGCCATGTCAAGCGATGGCTGTCCTGTGCAGATGCTCAGCAAAGGAGAGTACATCATTCACAGTTCAAGCTGAAATGAACAGGCAAGCCACCGAGCATTCACATTTCAAGCGTAAGTGAACGGTCATGCTTGTCTTTTTGTGTGTTTCTTTGCTGAGGTGTGGGATTTGGGAACCAAGAACGGTGTAGGTCATTGTACAAAAAACCGATGGAAAAACGCCTGGAAGTTTTTGAAATCCCTCGGAAAGATGCTCGGAAGTTTTGGCAGCCAGATCGGGTCCCGAAACGCAACCGATATCGGTAGGAATGTTCCATGGGCTTCCCAGCCGACCGTGCCGGGGGAACTCGGAAGAAAATTTGGCTGGGACTTCCGAGATCAACCCTGCAATATGAGTCCCATTTGCTGAGCATGAATGCTGAGCATCCCCAAATATCCTGAGCAATATGCTCAGCATTTTCCTACCATTTTTTACCTTCTATGCTGTGCGTCCCAGCACCATGTGGGCCACCAGTTGAAAGCCCCGCTCCCGGCCGCCACGGTTGAGTTTTTTGCTATAAACTTGTGGTGTTCTCATTCACACATACCTATCATATACCAAAAAAACTCGGTGAAGTCCAAAGCACCACGACAACGTCGTGGTCTTGGCCTATTTCGCATGTGCTTGTTTCTTGCTGGATGCCACCGGAAAACGTGCTTTTAACACTTCTTCGCCCCGTTTTGGGAGCACACCCACCCCACCCCGCATTTCCATGCCGGCCCCATACATTGCAATGTCAGTCCTAGAATTGCCCAATTTGACGCTTTTTGGGAAATTCTAGCGGAGGTAATGGATCAAAAGTGGGTGACGAATCGCTAATTGGCCTTACACCTCTTGTTTGAGCCCTGCAAGTGGTCTATGAACAACTTTTGGACAAATCATATTGGACCACTTTAGGACCTACGAATGACCCCCATAAACCCTCCCTAGCAGGTGCGTTGTGCACTCACCACCACTAAGCCATGACCAAATGGGGCATTGAAGGGTGTTGACGGTGAGATTATGGCTTGGAAGTGATTCCTTTATTCATTATTATGTATCACCAAAACGGTACCCAAAACATTCCATACTCCAAACTCAACACACAAAGGTGCATTTTGGAAGAATGTGCAACAAAGGGTACTTTTGACGGGTTGTTTTGCGGTATTGTGGCCCACAAGGGGTTTGTTGACTTGATTGGTTTGGGGCCAAAATTGGTAGATAGTGATCAAACGTGCTTATTTGTGACATGCATTTCTTCCAATATAAGTGGCTCCTTCGAAGGACAACGTAGACGCACAAATTGCTCAACAAAGAGCATTTGTTTGGATGATATTTGACCTCTTTTGAAACTAGGGGCCACCAGTTGAAAGCCCCGCTCCCGGCCGCCACAGTTGAGTTTCTTGCTATAAACTTGTGGTGTTCTCATTCACACATACCTATCATATACGAAAGAAACTTGGTGGAGTCCAAAGCGCCACGACAGCGTCGTGGTCTTGGCCCATTTCGCATGTGGTTGTTTCTTGCTGGATGCCGCCGGAAAACGTGCTTTTGACACTTCTTCGCCCCGTTTTGGGAGCACACACACCCCACCCGGCATTTCCATGCCGGCCCCATACATTGCAATGTCAGTCCTAGAATTGCCCAATTTGAGGCTTTTTGGGCAGTTCTAGCGGAGGTAATGGATCAAAAGTGGGTGACGAATTGCTAATTCGCCTTACACCTCTTGTTTGAGCCCTGCAAGTGGTCTATGAACAACTTTTGGACAAATCATATTGGCCCACTTTAGGACCTACGAATGACCCCCATAATCCCACCCTAGCACGTTTGTTGTGCACTCACCACCACTAAGCCATGACCAAATGGGGCATTGAAGGGTGTTGACGGTGAGATTATGGCTTGGAAGTGATTCCTTTATTCATTATTATGTATCACCAAAACGGTACCCAAAACATTCCATACTCCAAACTCAACACGCAAAGGTGCATTTTGGAAGAATGTGCAACAAAGGGTGCTTTTGGCATGTTGTTTTGTGGTATTGTGGCCCACAAGGGGTTTGTTGACTCGATTGGTTTGGGGCCAAAATCGGTAGGTAGTGATCAAACGTGCTTATTTGTGACATGCATTTCTTCCAATATAAGTGGCTCCTTCGAAGGACAACCTAGACACACAAATTGCTCAACAAAGGGCATTTGTTTGGATGATATTTGACCTCTTTTGAAACTAGGGGCCCCCAGTTGAAAGCCCCGCTCCCGGCCGCCACGGTTGAGTTTCTTGCTATAAACTTGTGGTATTCTCATTCACACATACCTATCATATACCAAAGAAACTTGATTGAGTCCAAAGCGCCACGACAGCGTCGTGGTCTTGGCCCATTTCGCATGTGCTTGTTTCTTGCTGGATGCCACCGGAAAACGTGCTTTTGACACTTCTTCGCCCCGTTTTGGGAGCACACCCACCCCACCCGCATTTCCATGCCGGCCCCATGCATTGCAATGTCAGTCCCAGAATTGCCCAAATTGAGGCTTTTTGGGAAATTCTAGCCGAGGCATTGGATCAAAAGTGGGTGACAGATTGCTGATTCGCCTTCCACCACTTGTGAGCCCTGCAAGTGGTCTATGAACAACTTTTGGAAAAATCATTTTGGACCACTTTAGGACCTATGAATGACCCCCGTAATCCCACCCTAGCACGTGCGTTGTGCACTCACCACCACTAAGCGATGACCAAGTGGGGCATTGAAGGGTGTTGATGGTGAGAATATGGCTTGGAAGTGATTCCTTTATTCATTATTATGTATCACCAAAACGGTACCCAAAACATTCCATACTCCAAACTCAACACGCAAAGGTGCATTTTGGAAGAATGTGCAACAAAGGGTGCTTTTGGCATGTTGTTTTGTGGTATTGTGGCCCACAAGGGGTTTGTTGACTCGATTGGTTTGGGGCCAAAATCGGTAGGTAGTGATCAAACGTGCTTATTTGTGACATGCATTTCTTCCAATATAAGTGGCTCCTTCGAAGGACAACCTAGACACACAAATTGCTCAACAAAGGGCATTTGTTTGGATGATATTTGACCTCTTTTGAAACTAGGGGCCACCAGTTGAAAGCCCCGCTCCCGGCCGCCACGGTTGAGTTTCTTGCTATAAACTTGTGGTATTCTCATTCACACATACCTATCATATACCAAAGAAACTTGATTGAGTCCAAAGCGCCACGACAGCGTCGTGGTCTTGGCCCATTTCGCATGTGCTTGTTTCTTGCTGGATGCCACCGGAAAACGTGCTTTTGACACTTCTTCGCCCCGTTTTGGGAGCACACCCACCCCACCCGCATTTCCATGCCGGCCCCATGCATTGCAATGTCAGTCCCAGAATTGCCCAAATTGAGGCTTTTTGGGAAATTCTAGCCGAGGCATTGGATCAAAAGTGGGTGACAGATTGCTGATTCGCCTTCCACCACTTGTGAGCCCTGCAAGTGGTCTATGAACAACTTTTGGAAAAATCATTTTGGACCACTTTAGGACCTATGAATGACCCCCGTAATCCCACCCTAGCACGTGCGTTGTGCACTCACCACCACTAAGCGATGACCAAGTGGGGCATTGAAGGGTGTTGATGGTGAGAATATGGCTTGGAAGTGATTCCTTTATTCATTATTATGTATCGCAAAGGTACCCAACACATTCCATGGCCCAAGCACAGCACACAAAGGTGCATTTTGAAAATTTTTGCAATAAAGGGTAGTTTCAATGGAAGGATATGCGGTTTTTTGGGCCCAAAAAGGGGGATGTTGAGCTGATTAGTTTGGGGCCTAACTTGGTAAATAGTGATCAAACGTGCTTGTTTGTCACCTACCTTTCTTCCAATATAAGTGGCTTCTTCCAAGGACAAGCTAGACGCACAAATTGCTGAACCAAGGGCATTTGTTTGGATGATGTTTGACCTATTTTGAAAACGTGGATCACCACTTCAGATGCCCGCTCCCGGCCGCCACCGTTGACTTTCTTGATATAAACTTGTGTTATTGTCATTCACACATACCTATCATACACCAAAACAAATTGACGAAATCTAAATCACTACGACAGACTTGTTATATTTCCAGATTTCGCATGTGTTTGTTTCTTTCTTGATGCTAACGGAAAACCCGTTTTTGACACTTCTTCGGCCCGTTTTGGGACCACACACAACCCGGCCTCATCCCCAAAGTCCCCATTGCAGCGCCTTTTGGGAGCTTGCATGCGCTACTAGGGGTTAAAGACTGCTAATTGGCTTTCCACCACTTGTTTAAGCCATGGAAGTGGTCTATGAACAACGTTTGGAAAAACCATTTTGGACCACTTTAGGACCTATGCATGACCCCCGTATTTGGACGCTTGCATGTGCGTTGTACACTCACCACCACTAAGCCATGACAAAATGGGGCATTGAAGGGTGTAGATGGTGAGAATATGGCTTGGAAGTGATTCCTTTATGAATTTTTATTTGTCGCAAAGGTACCCAACGCATTCCATAGTCCAAACTCAACGCGCAAAGGTGCAATTTAAGAAAAATGTGCAAAAAAGGGTATTTTCAATGGAACGATTTGCGATGATTTGGGCCCAAAAGGGGGTTGTTGAGTGCACTGGTTTGGGGCCAAACTCGGTAGATAGTGCTCAAACATGCTTGTTTGTCACGTACATTTTCTCCAATATAAGTGGCTCCTTCCAAGAACAACCTAGACGCACAAATTGCTGAACTAAGGGCAAGGGCATTTGTTAGGATGATGGTTGACCTCTTTTGAAATGAAAGGCCGCCATTTGAGATGCCCGGTCCTAGCCGCCACCATTTAATTTCTTCATATAAACTTGTTTTCTTCTCATTCACACGTACACATCATATACCAAAAAAAACTTGGTGAAATCGAAATGACTATGACAGGGTTGTGATATTTTCAGATTTCGCATGTGTTTGTTTCTTGCGCGATGCTTCCGGAAAACCCGTTTTTGACACTTCTTCACCCCGTTTTGGGAGCACACACACCCCAGCCCGGATTTCCATGCCGGCCCCATACATTGCAATGTCAGTCCCATAATTGCCCAATTTGAGATTTTTTGGGAAATTCTAGCGAGGGTAAAGCGTCAAAAGGGGGTCAAAAGAACCTGGAACCACTTGCTTGAGCCATTGTTTGTGCCGTTGTCTCTCCCATTTGCGAGCGAAAAATATCCATATCGTGTGATTTGCATAATGAATGTTGAGAACACTGTTCATCCCTAAAGTCCCCATTGCAGGGCCTTTCGGGAGCTTGCATGCGCTAATAGGGGGGAAATGACCCGCTTAATCCCACCCTAGCACGTGTGTTGTGCACTCACCACCACTAACCCATCACAAGGTGGGGCATTGAAGGGTGTTGATGGTGAGAATGTGGCTTGGAAAAGATTACTCTATTCATTATTATTTATCGCAAAGGTACCCAACACATTCCATAGTCGAAACTCATCACGCAAAGGTGCAATTGGAAAAAATGTGCAAAAAAGGGTACTTTCAATGCAACGATGTGCATTGTTTTGGGCCCAAAAAGGGGATGTTGACTTGATTGGTTTGGGGCCAAACTCGGTAGATAGTGATCAAACGTGCTTGTTTGTCACCTACATTTCCTCCAATATAAGTGGCTCCCTCCAAGGACCACCTAGATGCACAAATTGCTCAACAAAGGGCATTTGCTTGGATGATATTTGACATCTTTTGAAAGCAGGGGCCACCACTTGAGATGCCCGCTCCCAGCCGCCACCGTTGAATTGAATACGTATCATAAACCAAAAACGCTTGATGAAATCCAAATCACCACAACAGGCTTGTGATATTTGCAGATTTCGCATGTGCTTGTTTCTTGCCTGATGCTTCAGGAAAACCTGTTTTTGACACTTTTTCGCCCCGTTTTGGGACCACACATACCCCGGCCGGCATTTCCATGCCGGCCCCATACATTGCAATGTCAGTCCCAGAATTGCCTAATTTGAGACTTTTTGGGAAATTCTAGCGCGGGTAATGGGTCAAAAGTGGGTCAAAAGACGCTTGAACCCCTTGTTTGAGCCGTTGTTGGTGCCGTTGTCTCTCCCATTTGCGAGTGACAAACATCCATACTGTGCGATTTGCATAATGAATGTTGAGAACACTGTTCATCCCTAAAGTCCCCATTGCAGGGCCTTTTGGGAGCTTGCATGCGCTAATAGGGGTTAAAGATTGCTAATTGGCCTTTCACCACTTACTTGAGGCATGGAAGTGGTCTATGAACAAGTTTTGGAAAAATCATCTTGGACCACCTATGCATGACCCCCGTAATCCCACCCTAGCACGTGCGTTGTGCACTCACCACCATTAACCCATGACGAAATGGGGCATTGAAGGGTGTTGATGGTGAGAATATGGCTTGGAAGTGATTCTTGTATTCACTATTTTTAATTGCAAAGGTATTCAAGGCATTGCAAAGTCCAAACGCAACACGGGAAGGTGCAATTTGAAAAAATGTGCAAAAAAGGGTGCTTTCAACGGAACCATTTACGGTGTTTTGGGCCCAAAAGGGGGTTGTTGAGTTGACTAGTTCGGTACCAAACTCGGCAGATAGTGATCAAACGTGCTTGTTTGTCACCTACATTTCTTCCAATATAAGTGGCTCATTCCATTGACAACCTACACACACAAATTGCTCAACAAAGGGCATTTGTTTGGATGATATTTGACATCTTTTGAAAACAGGGGCCACCACTTGAGATGCTCGCTCCCAACCGCCACATTTGAATACATATCATATACCAAAAAAGCTTGGTAAAATCCAAATGACCACGACAGGCTTGTGATATTTCCATATTTCGCATGTCTTTGTTTCTTCCCTGATGCTGACGGAAAACTTGTTTTTGACACTTCTTCGCCCCGTTTTGGGACCACACACACCCGAGCCCGCATTTCTATGCTGAACCCATACATTGCAATGTCAGCCCCAGAACTTCCCCATTCGAGGCTTTTTGGAAAATTCTAGCGGTGGTAATGGGTCAAAAGTGGGTCAAAAGGATCTTGTACCACTTGCTTGAGGCATTGTTTGTGCCGTTGTCTCTCCATTTTGTGAGTGAGAAATATCCATATTGTGCAATTTGCATAATGAATGTTGAGAACAGTGTCCACCCCGAAAGTCCCCATTGCAGGGCCTTTTGGGAGCTTGCATGCCCTAATAGGGGTCAAAGATAGCTAATTGGCCTTACACCACTTGTTTAAGCCATGGAAGTGGTCTATGAACAACTTTTAGAAAAGCCATTTTGGACCATTTTAGGACCTATGCATGACCCCCGTAATCCCACCCTAGCACGTGCATTGTGCACTCACCACCATTAACCCATGACGAAATTCGGGCATTGAGGGTGTTGATGGTGAGAAGATGGCTTGTTAGCGAGTCCTTTATTGGTTCTTATTTATGGCAAAGGTGCCCAATACATTCCATAGTGCAAGCGCAACGCGCGAAGGTGCATTTTGAAAAAATGTGCAACAAAGGGGTTGTTGAGCTGACTGGTTCGGTGCCAATTTTGGTAGATAGTGATCAAACGTGCTTGTTTGACACCTACATTTCCTCCAATATAAGTGGCTCCTTCCAAGGACAACCTAGACACACAAATTCCTCAACAAAGGGTATTTGTTTGGATGATATTTGACCTCTTTTGAAAACAGGGGCAACCACTTGAGACGCCCCACCCTCCAACGTTGAATACGTATCATATACCAAAATAGCTTCGTGAAATCCAAAGCACCACGACAGGCTTGTGATATTTCTAGATTTCGCATGTGTTTTTTTCTCGCCTCATGCTGCCGGAAAGCCTGTTTTTGACACTTCTTCGCCCCGTTTTGGGACCACACACACCCCGGCCCGCATTTCCATGCCGGCCCCATACATTGCAATGTCAGTCCCATAATTCCCCAATTCGAGGAAGTTCTAGCTCGGGTAATGGGTCAAATGTGGGTCAAAAGACACTTGAACCACTTGCTTGAGCCATGGAAATGGTCTATGAACAACTTTCGGAAAAATCATTTTGGACCACTTTGGGACCTATGGATGACCCCTGTAATCCCACCCTAGCACGCGCGTTGTGCACTCACCACCACTAAGCCATCACAAAATGCGGCATTGAAGGGTGTTGATGGTGAGAATATGGCTTGGAAGTGATTCCTGTATTCATTATTTTTAATTGCAAAGGTACCCAAGGCATTGCAAAGTCCAAGCGCAACACGGGAAGGTGCAATTTGAAAAAATGTGCAAAAAAGGGTGCTTTCAATGGAACCATTTACGGTGTTTTGGGCCCAAAAGGGGGTTGTTGAGCTGATTAGTTCGGTACCAAACTCGGCAGATAGTGATCAAACGTGCTTGTTTGTCACCTACATTTCTTCCAATATAAGTGGCTCCTTCCATTGACAACCTACACACACAAATTGCTCAACAAAGGGCATTTGTTTGGATGATATTTGACATCTTTTGAAAACAGGGGCCACCACTTGAGATGCTCGCTCCCAACCGCCACATTTGAATACGTATCATATACCAAAAAAAATTGGTAAAATCCAAATGACCACGACAGGCTTGTGATATTTCCATATTTCGCATGTGTTTTTTTGCCTGATGCTGACGGAAAACCCGTTTTTGACATTTTTTCGCCCCGTTTTGGGACCACACACACCCCAGCCCGCATTTCTATGCCGGCCCCATACATTGCAATGTCAGTCCCAGAATTTCCCCATTTGAGGCTTTTTGGAAAATTGTACCGGGGGTAATGGGTCAAAAGTGGGTCAAAAGGATCTTGTACCACTTGCTTGAGGCATTGTTTGTGCCGTTGTCTCTCCACTTTGTGAGTCAGAAATATCCATCTTGTGCAATGTGCATAATGAATGTTGAGAACACTGTCCATCCCGAAAGTCCCCATTGCAGGGCCTTTTGGGAGCTTGCATGCGCTAACCGGGGTCAAAGATTGCTAATTGGCCTTACACCACTTGTTTAAGCCACGGAAGTGGTCTATGAACAACTTTTGGAAAAACCATTTTGGCCACTTTAGGACCTATGGATGACCCCCGTAATCCCACCCTAGCACGTGCATTGTGCACTCACCACCACTAACCCATGACAAAATGGGGCATTGAAGGGTGTTGATGGTGAGAATATGGCTTGCAAGTGCTTCCTTATGGATATTTAGCACCTCACCTACTTTAGCACCGCAGGTGCGATAGACTACTGCGTTGACAATGATGACATGGGCAATGAGGCTGATGAGGAAGAAGTGCCCCCCGCGCCCCCCCGGGGGTTGCACCTCTCGCACGTGTGGGTGCACGCGCAAGCGGCGGGCGCCAAGTGTCTGCGAGATGCTTGAAAAAACATACGGCAGCGGGGCGGCCCGGGAGCCCTGCCGGGGAGGTGCAGCCGGTGCCGGAACCAGTGGGGGCACCTACGTTGGGCGCCCGGGCTACAGGGGCTAGGGGAGGGGGGGTTGGGTTGGGTTGGGTCAAGGCCTCACCTGGTCACCAACCCACGCTCCGCACCGTCTTCCATGTGGGACCCGGCAAGGTGGCCGTACCCAGTGTCTGGTCACAAGGCCTGCCGGACTGTTGACCGTCCCTAGACGCTGCAATAGCGCTCGCGGGCATGAGATGCCACCGGGCCCTTGTGTATATGCCCTTGTGTGTCTCGGTCGCTGTGGCACACCTGCTTGCTCCACCGTCGGCACACGTGGTGGGGAAGTGTGTGCCTGGTGCTCCAAGCCCTAGCAGGGAGGCCGGAGAGCCTGCTGCTGAGCCCGCCGGGGGAGATGTGGGCCCAGGCTCGCAACCTCGAACGCGCCACGACGGACTTCCGGCATAGGAAGGTGGTAGTATGTGGCAGGACCGGGGTCAAACCCGCACTCCTGGACTGCCTTCGGCACAGATGGTGCTACCGTGTGGGCTAGGCCTAGCTCCCCACAGCAGAGGGTGTACCCCTGGTAGGTGCAAGGGCACCAGGGCACACAAAGTTACCATGCAGGTCCCAGATTGCGAAGTTTTCGACCTCTAGCCCCCTCCGCCTTGGCGTGAGGGGAGGGACCTCGCTCGCCATGTACCAGCTTGCAGCAAGGGTATGAAGGTTGTGCTAGGGGCCGGGGGGGGGGGGGTCGGGCTTGTCACCCATTTGGTCCCGACGTTTTTGGGGGGTAGCGAAAGGTATGCTCTCCTGTTTCTTGGTCCCCAACACGGAACCAGCTCAAGGATTGCACCCTTGCTTTGTGGTGGCTGAAATTTGGGTAGAGGGTGGTAGGGGGGTGTCTCCGGTGGTCGAACACGAGGTTTTCCTTACTCCCCACAACCCCTGAAGCTAGGATCATCGCCTCACACATGTTCAGGTATGCAACATTTCTTCAGCTATGTGCATACACGGGTACCTTTGCTGGCATATTCGTGGCCTTCTCCATCTACACTGGATGCGATGCAACTCCTCCTAATCCTAACTCTCACTCCCTGGGAACTTGACAATCTAAACTAGCCATGGTACGAAAAGAACACGTTGATGTGTTTGTCTCCGTCCCCCCCCCCCCCCCCCACCATGGGTTGCAGCTCGTTGTGCACTCGTGTGCTCGTGCGCGCCCGTCGGGGGAGCTGCGTGTCGCTTGTCTGGGGAGCCAAGGGGCGCTTGCGTAGCACTCACCTGGAGCATCGCTGTGCCACCGGCCGCTCCAGGGGCGGCAAGGCCTCCGAGGCTGGACGCCCCCAACCCAGCCTCGCTGATAGGGCCTTGTCCCCCTCCCCCCGCATTTGTGGGGTCAGGACACGCAGTCCCGGGCCCCACCGCGGCTTTACCGGCAGGCAGGCCACCGCAGCAGTGCCGCGGCGCTCATGTCCCGCATGCCCCGCTCAGCAACACTAGCCTATGCCGTACTGCATGCGGCGGCATTGGTCGCCGGACGCGGCTCTGTGCTCCAGGCGGTGGGCACTCACTATGTTGTGGCCCTTCCCCAGGCCTTGGTGCGTGTGAAGGGCCGCCACGGGGGCGTCCTACGCCGGGGCGCGCCACAGACACCGCACAAACGGCGGCCGAAATTGCCCATTTGAGGGCTTTCCGGAAATGGCATAGCAGGGGAAATTGGTCAAAAATGGGTCAAACTACCCTTAAACCACTTGCTTGAACCATTGTTTGAGCCTTTGTTTTTGCCATTTGCTAGTGAAAAATATCCATCTTGTCTCATTTGTATGAGGAGTGTGCCTTTTATGGGTGTTAACTGCACTACCAATCCCGAAATTGCCCATTTCATGGCCTTTTGGGAACTTGCATGGTGTGATATGGGTCAAAGATGGCTTAGAATGGCCCTAAACCACTTGTTTGAGCACTAGAAGTGGTCTATGAACAACTTTGGGAAAAGCATTTTGGACTAATTTTGGACCCATGGCTGGGAACCCCCATAATCCTCCCCTGGCACAGGCACTCTGCATGCTCCACCACTAAGCGATGCCAAAATGGGGCATTGAAAGATGTTTACAGGGAGAAACTGGCTTGCAAGTGATTACTTTCATCATTACTTTTCATTGCAAGGGTGCCCAACTCATTTCATGGCAGACAAACACAACCCTACAAGGCGGAATTGGAAAAAGTATGAACAAAAGGACATTTTTGCCGTGTTTTGGGCCCAAAAGGGGGTTGTTGAGCTGATTAGTTCGGTACCAAACTCGGCAGATAGTGATCAAACGTGCTTGTTTGTCACCTACATTTCTTCCAATATAAGTGGCTCCTTCCATTGACAACCTACACACACAAATTGCTCAACAAAGGGCATTTGTTTGGATGATATTTGACATCTTTTGAAAACAGGGGCCACCACTTGAGATGCTCGCTCCCAACCGCCACATTTGAATACGTATCATATACCAAAAAAAATTGGTAAAATCCAAATGACCACGACAGGCTTGTGATATTTCCATATTTCGCATGTGTTTTTTTGCCTGATGCTGACGGAAAACCCGTTTTTGACATTTTTTCGCCCCGTTTTGGGACCACACACACCCCAGCCCGCATTTCTATGCCGGCCCCATACATTGCAATGTCAGTCCCAGAATTTCCCCATTTGAGGCTTTTTGGAAAATTGTACCGGGGGTAATGGGTCAAAAGTGGGTCAAAAGGATCTTGTACCACTTGCTTGAGGCATTGTTTGTGCCGTTGTCTCTCCACTTTGTGAGTCAGAAATATCCATCTTGTGCAATGTGCATAATGAATGTTGAGAACACTGTCCATCCCGAAAGTCCCCATTGCAGGGCCTTTTGGGAGCTTGCATGCGCTAACCGGGGTCAAAGATTGCTAATTGGCCTTACACCACTTGTTTAAGCCACGGAAGTGGTCTATGAACAACTTTTGGAAAAACCATTTTGGCCACTTTAGGACCTATGGATGACCCCCGTAATCCCACCCTAGCACGTGCATTGTGCACTCACCACCACTAACCCATGACAAAATGGGGCATTGAAGGGTGTTGATGGTGAGAATATGGCTTGCAAGTGCTTCCTTATGGATATTTAGCACCTCACCTACTTTAGCACCGCAGGTGCGATAGACTACTGCGTTGACAATGATGACATGGGCAATGAGGCTGATGAGGAAGAAGTGCCCCCCGCGCCCCCCCGGGGGTTGCACCTCTCGCACGTGTGGGTGCACGCGCAAGCGGCGGGCGCCAAGTGTCTGCGAGATGCTTGAAAAAACATACGGCAGCGGGGCGGCCCGGGAGCCCTGCCGGGGAGGTGCAGCCGGTGCCGGAACCAGTGGGGGCACCTACGTTGGGCGCCCGGGCTACAGGGGCTAGGGGAGGGGGGGTTGGGTTGGGTTGGGTCAAGGCCTCACCTGGTCACCAACCCACGCTCCGCACCGTCTTCCATGTGGGACCCGGCAAGGTGGCCGTACCCAGTGTCTGGTCACAAGGCCTGCCGGACTGTTGACCGTCCCTAGACGCTGCAATAGCGCTCGCGGGCATGAGATGCCACCGGGCCCTTGTGTATATGCCCTTGTGTGTCTCGGTCGCTGTGGCACACCTGCTTGCTCCACCGTCGGCACACGTGGTGGGGAAGTGTGTGCCTGGTGCTCCAAGCCCTAGCAGGGAGGCCGGAGAGCCTGCTGCTGAGCCCGCCGGGGGAGATGTGGGCCCAGGCTCGCAACCTCGAACGCGCCACGACGGACTTCCGGCATAGGAAGGTGGTAGTATGTGGCAGGACCGGGGTCAAACCCGCACTCCTGGACTGCCTTCGGCACAGATGGTGCTACCGTGTGGGCTAGGCCTAGCTCCCCACAGCAGAGGGTGTACCCCTGGTAGGTGCAAGGGCACCAGGGCACACAAAGTTACCATGCAGGTCCCAGATTGCGAAGTTTTCGACCTCTAGCCCCCTCCGCCTTGGCGTGAGGGGAGGGACCTCGCTCGCCATGTACCAGCTTGCAGCAAGGGTATGAAGGTTGTGCTAGGGGCCGGGGGGGGGGGGGTCGGGCTTGTCACCCATTTGGTCCCGACGTTTTTGGGGGGTAGCGAAAGGTATGCTCTCCTGTTTCTTGGTCCCCAACACGGAACCAGCTCAAGGATTGCACCCTTGCTTTGTGGTGGCTGAAATTTGGGTAGAGGGTGGTAGGGGGGTGTCTCCGGTGGTCGAACACGAGGTTTTCCTTACTCCCCACAACCCCTGAAGCTAGGATCATCGCCTCACACATGTTCAGGTATGCAACATTTCTTCAGCTATGTGCATACACGGGTACCTTTGCTGGCATATTCGTGGCCTTCTCCATCTACACTGGATGCGATGCAACTCCTCCTAATCCTAACTCTCACTCCCTGGGAACTTGACAATCTAAACTAGCCATGGTACGAAAAGAACACGTTGATGTGTTTGTCTCCGTCCCCCCCCCCCCCCCCCACCATGGGTTGCAGCTCGTTGTGCACTCGTGTGCTCGTGCGCGCCCGTCGGGGGAGCTGCGTGTCGCTTGTCTGGGGAGCCAAGGGGCGCTTGCGTAGCACTCACCTGGAGCATCGCTGTGCCACCGGCCGCTCCAGGGGCGGCAAGGCCTCCGAGGCTGGACGCCCCCAACCCAGCCTCGCTGATAGGGCCTTGTCCCCCTCCCCCCGCATTTGTGGGGTCAGGACACGCAGTCCCGGGCCCCACCGCGGCTTTACCGGCAGGCAGGCCACCGCAGCAGTGCCGCGGCGCTCATGTCCCGCATGCCCCGCTCAGCAACACTAGCCTATGCCGTACTGCATGCGGCGGCATTGGTCGCCGGACGCGGCTCTGTGCTCCAGGCGGTGGGCACTCACTATGTTGTGGCCCTTCCCCAGGCCTTGGTGCGTGTGAAGGGCCGCCACGGGGGCGTCCTACGCCGGGGCGCGCCACAGACACCGCACAAACGGCGGCCGAAATTGCCCATTTGAGGGCTTTCCGGAAATGGCATAGCAGGGGAAATTGGTCAAAAATGGGTCAAACTACCCTTAAACCACTTGCTTGAACCATTGTTTGAGCCTTTGTTTTTGCCATTTGCTAGTGAAAAATATCCATCTTGTCTCATTTGTATGAGGAGTGTGCCTTTTATGGGTGTTAACTGCACTACCAATCCCGAAATTGCCCATTTCATGGCCTTTTGGGAACTTGCATGGTGTGATATGGGTCAAAGATGGCTTAGAATGGCCCTAAACCACTTGTTTGAGCACTAGAAGTGGTCTATGAACAACTTTGGGAAAAGCATTTTGGACTAATTTTGGACCCATGGCTGGGAACCCCCATAATCCTCCCCTGGCACAGGCACTCTGCATGCTCCACCACTAAGCGATGCCAAAATGGGGCATTGAAAGATGTTTACAGGGAGAAACTGGCTTGCAAGTGATTACTTTCATCATTACTTTTCATTGCAAGGGTGCCCAACTCATTTCATGGCAGACAAACACAACCCTACAAGGCGGAATTGGAAAAAGTATGAACAAAAGGACATTTTTGCCGTGTTTTGGGCCCAAAAAGAGGTTGTTGAGCCCCCTAATTTGATGCAAATCACGGTAGATAGTGATCAAAGGCGCTTGTTCATGATCTAATTTTATTCGAATGCAAGTAGCTCCTTCCAAGCACAACCTAAATAGACAGATTTTTCAACAAAGGGCATTTGGCAGCTTTTGGAAATAGGGTCCGCCACTTGCCACCCCCTTTCACGGCCGCCACCCTTGAGCTTCTTGCTATAGACTTGTGTTGTTGTCACTCAAACATAGGTATCATCCACCAAAAACTCTGGCCAAATCACCACGACATACGTGGGATATTTGCCCATTTTGCATGTTCTTTTTTCCTGCTTGATGGTGCTAGAAAACCTCTTTTTAACACTTTTTCGCCCTGTTTTGGGACCAACCCCCCCCCCCCCCAGGCCGCATTTCCATGCAGGCCCCGTGTATTGCAATGTGGAACCCAAAATTGCTCAATTCAGGGCTTCTTGGGCAATTCTAGACGGTGAAATGGGTCAAAGGTGGGTCAAAATACCTAGACACACAAATTACTGAACAAAGGGCATTTTTTTGCTTACGTTTGACAGTTTTTAAAAGCAGGGTGAGCCACTTGCGACCCCCGTTCCCTGCCGCCACGCTTGAGTTTCTTGCTGTTGAGTTGTGTTATTATCACTCACACACAGGTATCATGCACCAAAAATTTTGGCAAAATACAAATCACCACGACAGAGTCGTGATATTTGCCCATTTGGCATGCGCTTGTTTCTTGCTTGATGCTGCTAGAAAACCTATTTTAGACACTTTTTTGCCCCGCTTTGGGCCCCACCTCCCCCCCCCCCCTAGCCTGCATTGCCATGCAGCACCCATGTATTGCAATGTGAGTCGCAAAATTGCTCAATTTTAGGGCCTTTTGGGAAATTCTACAATTCTAAACTCCGTCAAAATACCCTTGAACCACTTGTTCTAGCGGTTGTTTCTCCCATTTGGTAGTGAAAAATATCCATCTTGTCTAATTTGTATAATTCTAATTTGTATAATGAGTGTTGACAACACTGTCCATCCCGAAATTGCCCATTGCAGGGCCTTTTGGGAACTTGCATGCACTAATTTGGGTCAAAGATTTAATTGGCCTTAAACCACTTGTTCAAGCACTAGAAGTGGTCCACGAACAACTTTCGGGAACATCATTTTGGACCACTCTTGGACCCATGGACGACCCATGTAATTCTACCTTAGCACGTGTGCTATGCACTCACCACCACTGAGCGATGCCAAAGTGGGGCTTTGAACGGTGTTGATAGTGAGCTTGGAAGTGAGTCCTTTAATCGTTATTTTTTATGGCAAAGGTGCCCAACGAATTCCACGGCAATCAAACACAACAGGGTAAGGTGCAATTTGAAAAAGTATGTAAAAGGGGTACCTTTCAAAGGATTTTTTGCGGTATTTTGGGCCCAATAAGGGGTTGTTGAGCCCACTAATTTGGTGCCAGACTTGGTAAATCGTGATCGAAGGTGCTTGTTTATCATCTAAATTTGTTCCAATGTAGCACAACCTAGACCCACCGATTGCTCAACAAAGGGCACCTTTTTTTTGCTTGGATTTGATAGCTTTGGGAAATAGGGTCCGCCACCTGTGACCCCCGGTCCCGGCTGCCACCCTTCAGTTTCTTGCTATAACCTTGCATTATTGTCAGGCACACACGTAGGTATCATCCACCACTAATTTTGGTGAAACACACATCACCATGACAAAGTTGTGATTTTTTGCCCATTTTCCATGTGGTAGTTAACTGCTTGATGCTGCTAGAAAACCTCTTTGAGACACTTTTTCGCCCCGTTTTGGGACCAATCCCCCCTCCCCCGTAGCCCGCATTTCCATGCAGAACCCATGTATTGCAATGTGAGTCCCAAAATTGCCCAATTCAGGGCCTTTTGGGAAATTCTAGAGGGGGAAATGGGTCAAAAATAGGTCAAAAAACCCTTGAACCACTTGGTTGAGCCATTGTTTGTGCCGTTGTCTCTCCCATTAGCTAGTGAAAAATATGCATCTTGTCTAATTTGTATAACGAATGTGCCTTTTTTGGGTGTGGACAACGCTGTCCATCCCGAATTGCCCATTGCAGGGCCTTTGCGGAACTTGCATGCGCTAATTTGGGTCAAAGATCATCGCTAATTGGCCTTACACCACTTGTTTGAGCCATTGAAGTGGTCAACGAACAACTTTGGGGAAAAGCATTTTGCACCACTCTTGGACCTATGGATGACCCCCATAATGCTGCCCTAGCACGTGCGCTATGCACTGACCACCACTTTGCGATGCCAAAGTGGGGCTTTGAAGGGTGTTGGAAGTGAGAAAATGGCTTGGAGGTAATTCCTTTAATCATTATTTTTTGTCACAAAGGTGCCCAACGAATTCCACAGCAATCAAACACAACATGGGTAGGTGCAATTTGAAACAGTATGCAAAAAAGGGTACTTTTCATGCCTTCATTTGCGGTATCTTGGGCCCCAAAAGGGGTTGTTGAGCCCACTACCTTGGTGTCAAACTTGGTAGATAGTGATCAAAGGTGCTGGTTCATCATCTAAATTTGTTCCAATGTAGGTGGCTCCTTCCAAGCACAACCTAGACCCACCGATTGCTCAACAAAGCGCATTTTTTGCTTGGCCTTTACAGCTTTTGAAACCATCATCTGCCACTTGCGACCCTTGTTCCCGGCCGCCACCCTTGAATTTCTTTCTATAAACTTGTGTTATTGTGACTCACACATAGGTATCATCCACCAAAAATTTTGGCGAAATACAAATCACCACGATAGACTTGTGATTTTTGCCCATTTCGCATGTGCTTGTTTTCTTGCTTGATGCTGCTGAAAAACCTCTTTTTGACACTTTTTCGCCTTGTTTCCCCAATGAATTGCAATGTCAGTCCCAAAATTGCCCAATTCAGGGCTTTTTGGGAAATTCTAAAGGGGGAAATGGGTGAAAAAAGGATCAAATACCCTCGAACCACTTGGTTGAGCCATTGTTTGAGCTGTTGTTTCTCCCATTAGCTAGTGAAAAATATCCATCTTGTCTAATTTGTATAATCAGTGTTGACAATGCTCATTTGGATATCCATTCTTATTGGATGGATACTGGATATCATTATACAAACCAGACATTGGGATTGACAGTGCAGGGCATGGGGAAAATTGGGTTGCGCGGGAGGGGGTCATTCGAGCCCCCCACAGGAGGGGGGGGTTCTTGGAAAGGGGATCTCGAGACAGGCCAGTCCCAAGAGGCTAGTCTAAAATCTCTAATGATGACTCACCAACTGTGCCGCGAAGCGGCCTGGAAGATTTTTTTTCAAAAAAAATTCCCCCATGATACATACCTCAAAATGATCAGCGCATCGTGGGGATCATTTTGAGTCATATATGTTGAGGTACCTCAGGACCCCCCCCAACCTCCCCTGTCAGCCTGTTGCGGGTCACCGTCAGCCCATCGGGGGTCCTCGTCACGGGAGCCCAGAAGGGGGGGGGTCCAGGAAAGGGGCTCGAACCCCCCCCCCCCCCCCGCGCAAGCCAATTTCCCCCCAGCCCACTCAACATTGAAAAAGGCACACTCGTTATGCAAAATAGACAATACATACCATCTTTGCTTACTGTTGTTGCTACATGTGTCTGCTTGCAGTAGCTGAGGTCCCCGCTCAAGATTCGATTCTGAAACAGTTTCATCATCTGGAGCCAGACATGAACATTGCGCTGTTGCTGGACACAATTGTTGCTGTCAATTGGCTGCAGAGATCATGCTGCCAGGCAGCCCAGCAGGAGTGCACAACTGCAGTGATGGAGTACCATATGGACGGACCCGAGGTAAGGTGTGCAGATGTTGGTTTAGATCCCAATACTGCCCTTGGTCCAAATGTTTTCAATTTTTCTCTGACATGGTAGGATTGAATGATCAAAGCAATGTCATATGCAATTTTTCCCAGAGAGCTGTATGAGCTCCTGACAAAGACAGTTCTGTTGCAGGAACAAATAGAAACAGCTTCTGCTTTCGTGCTTTTTGCTTGATTGCCTGCCCGTCTGCTAGATATTCTATGTTGCATCGACTTCCTCCAGTTCACTTCTCAAGTGATCAGTTGTTCCTTTGGGGCAGGTGTTTGCAAGCCATTCCATGCGGGTCCTAAAATGTGATGCACGTTGGGCTTGTCATTGTCGTACAACAGGACATTGTGCCTGCATCAGTGACAACCAAAGCACGTCATGTAAGAGGGTGCGAGTGTCATGGTGAGTGGACTTTGGGCTGCTCTGAGCATGGATTAGGTGCTGCAAGGTATTTGCAATCGGCTGTGCGCTCATGGGCTGTGGCCTCTTTTCTGGCTGCAGGCTGCTTACAATGGGTCGTGCTCATTGTATTGCATGTGGATGGTAGAATTTGTGATTTGGGCGGGCAACTTCTTTCCCAACAAATGGTCTATTGATGAAATGAAGGGGCTTATATTTGCTCATTGCTTTCTGTCTGCAGGGTTCAGATCAAGATTGTCCAGCAGGAGCACCTTTACGTTGTGTTCCCAGTCTATTCTTCCGTTTGTGGGGCAGCCACTTCTTTGGTCACGCAACTTATTTCTGAAGACCTCACGAATGCAAGGCACATTTTGAGCCTTTTGCATGCGCAGGAAGCTAACAGTGCTGCCAAAAAGGCAAAGTGATTATTGTACGCAGCCAGATAGAAGGTCTGGCAACACACCTTTCAAACTGTAGGTTGTTGCCTATCTTCACGCCTGTGTTTTCGTTTGTGCATTTTGCTCAAGAGAAGACTGAAATGCTGGATTTTGAAAAGGTGAATCTGTAGTCCGACAGGCATTATGCAATGCCCACACCAGAAACACACTGGAAACAGGCTAATGGTAGCCCAACCCAAGGCACACTCTTGCCATGCACCAGTCAGACCCCCAAAAAGATGTACATCATCCGGAAGTACAATTTTTGAAATTTGAATTTCGCAATTTGAAATAGGATCTTTGGTCCTGAGTCACCAAACTGTTCTTAGTTGGCAGATGTAGGAGGGCAGAAGCAATAATTGCTCGCAGCCAAATGCATCAGATTGTATCTGGTAATGCGGGGCACCTTGAAGCCCCAGGAAAATGGAAATTGGGAAGGGACTTATTGGAAGCAGGGCTCTGCAACTAAAGTCGTGTGGAAGGGGTATCTCGTGATGCGGTAGCTCTTCCAGCTCTTCCATCCCCTCAGCTATTCATTGTCCACCCCCTCATGAACAATGAGAGCTCTGCCAGTGAGTCTTCCTTGGGCTCTTTTTTTTTTTAAGACACCAATGGTGCAAAGCCATGGTGCGGAGCCAGATACTGTGGCTGGAATTGACTTGTGCACCTTTCAGCAAAAACACCAACCATTGGTACCAAGTTTGCTCACCTTCTGGGGGCGGGAGGGGTCGGGGCTAGAAGGTGCACATTGAAGTGGGCAGCAGGGAGGCCCTTCCAGCTGCTGAAAATAAGAGGGGGGGGCTGCAGAAAAGGGGCTTGAAGGTCCAAAGCCCTTTTTGTGTGTGCACCATTTGAGAAGAGGGTTGAGGTTCTGCATGCTTTGGTTTGTATGTATCTGTGGCCTCATTTGTCCCCAGTTTCCAATTGAGGGTGACGGGGTTGGGCTTGGGGGATCTTGTGCAGTCGTTTCAACTATTTGTGTGCTGGAGTCCTTCAGGATGCAATCACAGATCTCACTGCTCCCCCTGTATTTCTCTATTTTTCGGCACCCATCGAACAATCAAGAGTGCTTTTGGGAAGTGGATTTAGATTTTTTTTTGTGTATGCATGTTCCTCTGGGCTGTGACAACTGTACTGCCTTGGTCCAAGAGCAGTGGAAGCCAAAGAAGAAGGTCATTGTTTTGATGGGGGATTAGCAAGTCACCAAATGTGCAACCCGACCGGTGGCCTTGGACATCAAGCTGCAGGATGTTGCATGCAAACCGTATGCTACACAGGAGTTACTCGTGCAGCAGCTGCTGAAATGGGTAGAACATGGGACCTCAGGACATGTGGAATGCATCAGCCCCAATACCAAATATTCCGAGGCACAGTTGAAATGCTATGCTGGCCAATACTAAAAATTTCCTGTGGTCTCACAGTGGTGGCTGAAATGGGCAGCATTTGGGGCTGGGACGAGTGGATTGCGTCAAACACCAACACCACCTCAATTATAGACATACCTATGCCAAGCCCAACAGCCAAATGGCTGGTAGTGAGCTGCCGCAAAAGCCACAAATTAGACTTTGAGTGGTGTTTGCACTTTCTGGGGCCCTGTATACCTTCCGGACCTACGAGCCCTACAAGATGGGGGGCGGTATGGAAAACGGGCCTGGAGGTCCACCCTTGGCGAGATCAATTTTCATCAGCCCCAAGGGGGAATTAAAACGTCATGGGAAGGGCTGAGTGTGTCATGATTTCAAAAAAAAACGGAGGTGGTTTGTCCTGCAGCTTGGTGGATGTCCAACTTTTTATTTTCGCAACACACCATGCCTTGGCCTTTGTGCGAACTAATTTTTTGTCTTGCGGGGAATCATTGAATGTGAGGGCAAATGCGAAATGGGCCGCGCATTTTCTGTATTGTACCGGATACTTTTGTTGGGGGCTATTTTGGGGTTGATGTGAATGTGTGCCCAACTACAGCCCACTTTGTACACATTGCATGCCCCATCGCAGGTGGTATGTCAATGGTGGCTGGGCCCGCCGAGGTGTAAGCGCGGATGACGATCTGGTGTGTGTGGTTTTGGTGTTTGTGGCTGCGTTGGTGTCTGCTTGGTGTGTCTTCTGGCAGGTGCTGGTTTCATCCGATTCTGCATTTCTGGGGCTGATTCTGCCTTGGCTGTGGTGGTATTGATAATGTTGCTAGTGTGAGGTTATCCCGGCTGTGTTGCCTAGAGTGGCCTAGGCGTAACACAAGGCAGTCACAAAGTTCATGTGTCCACGTGTGCATTTTATGCTAACCTCAGGCGGATCACCGCAATGCAGGCACGCAGAGCAGGAGAGGCATCACTGGCCTCCACAATCAAAACCTGATGTCAGCCTGGTTGCAGGCAAGGTTCTACGTTACGTGCGCACTCATCTGTGGCCGTCTGTCTCTTAGGCGGCCGAAACAGGTACACATTTGTACCGGGGTCGTTAGAAAAATGAACAGAAAAATATGGTCGGTAAATTTTACCAAATACCCACTTTTTTTGTCAACAATTTTTTGAAGCGGGAATGGGTCTCAAAAAAGTCAGTTTTTCAACAAGGCGGTACAAAAGGGGTGCCTTTTCACACTTCCTCATCAGGGATTGGGAGGCCTCACAATCCAAAAATCATTTGTGTGGGAAAATGGAGCTATTTACGCACATTTTGGATTGCGAGGCCTTGCAATACACTCAATTGGAATATGTAAAAACAACCCATTTCACCAATATGTGGTTGCTGTTCAGTGTGTACGCAGTGCTGCTATCAATGTAAATAGGTGTATTTCCAAATATGCATTCTGAAAATGGGGGGTAAAATAGCCAAATTACCCAGTATGGAATGCGAGGTCATACCCATTCAGAATGTGGGTAATTCAAGAGATTTACCTACATTTTCAATTTGGATGGCGAGGCTTCGTAATACAAATTGAAAATGGCGTCATTTACCTACATTCTTCAGTCAATGAGCATGAAAAGGTTTAAAGAAAACATCATCACAAAACGTTCTGAGGTACGAAAGTAAAAAAAGTAGGGTATGCAACTCAAAATAGCACAGATTTTGGGCCTCTACCAGAAAAATATACGCAATTTGCCAAATCCCGCATATGTTTTTTTGGGCCGAAAACATGCATTTTTGGGGGTAATTGGACTCGAAAGCTGAGTGCTTAAATTTTCCTTTGGCACAAAGTAGGTAAATGAGACAAACTACCAAGTTAAAATTTGCAGACACAGCGGTACAAAAGTGTACCTGTTTCGGCCGCCTAAGTGTCTGTTCTTTTCCCAAAAGGTTACAATCTTGGTGCTGTCGCTTTGGGCTTTTTTGCAGCTAAGGTTACTTTCTTATTTGTTTACAAGTGTGATTTCATTTCTCATTTTGGTTTTAATTCTCAACAAAACACGAAGTTTTACCTGTTGGCGTTCACATTGTCATTGCGAACTGCGAGGAGCTGACTCTGCACCCAATGGCCCGCGGACTCGCCGCCTACTTGCATAGCATTTGCGCATTTCCGCTATGAATTTGAAGAGTTTTGGCGGTCGTCTGATTCCCACCGATTGTTTTTAATTAAGGGGCCGTGCAGCCGGTACGCAGATCACCAGCGCGGGTTCGAATCCTACTATGTGAGAATTCAGCAAAGAGTGCCGGTGCTGGGATGTGGCATTTGATGCTTTTTTGGATGTTGTAACTGCTAGTTCTTCTTAGGGATGTAATTCTTGCCCGTGGCAGTCAATTCAAGTGGGGGGGGGTGGCGGAGCAAGTTGCAACCTTATCCTGATCATGTTATCTTTAAGGAACATTGTTTGAGCCTATATAACTGACTTTGGAACGTATACATTCCATTTGATTGTTAGGATGATAGCGTATGAAATAGATAAGGCGATCCTCTATGATTTGGAATTACAAGAATTAGTGGATGATATGCTATGAATCCCATATGTGCATACTTGTATCTGCAAGGGTTGTTTGACCCATCTCTTTGTGCAAGATACTACCCATCTCTTTGAATGGTGCTATGTTTGTGATTCCAAGCCAAATTGTTGCCATTACCACTGCAACCTCTGCTACGGACCTTTCGGTGCGGTTTCATGAGGTTATATCGCACATGCATATCTCTTTTCTCTATCAAGATGTCGTGTGCAATTGAAATAGAACAAATTTATGGACAACGGCTGAAATAGTTTTTCTGCCACTGCATGTTTTTCTATTGGTGCGTTGCGCGGTTTGTGGGATTGGCAATGTACACTATCTTTATGATCGTTGGGTCTACATCCACGAGCATTGGGCATTGGATTTGTGCTCTTAGGATCTCTTGCATCTTATCAACTCTTTGTATTTCTACATGCAATAGTTTTGCCAATGTTCGACCACTGCTTGCAACATACTTTTTGGCACGAGCAATTTGCCATCCGTCACGAATGTCTCCGTATTGCGCCGTATGTCAGGAATCGGGCCTCTTTTTTTCAACATTTTCCACATTTGTTCATTTTATGAGTCATATTTGTACAACGTTGCCCATGATCGTGCCAACCTTCGACGGAACTCCGCGAGTATTGATTTGACCATTGACACCATTTCGACTTTTCCTGCTCCAATGCGGCGACCACCATGTGTCACGGGCAAGTGCTGCACCATACACTGCTACAAACTGGAGGCACTGCCGTTTGTGTGCTCTCCCTACTTTATTTAGGTCTTATATTTCTTTTGTACTCGCTGCATTGGTGTGGATAAACACGTCATGTCTCTGCCGGATAAATGAAGTCAAATTTGTCAGGGTCGAGCTGTAGTAAGAAAAAGTGTATCTCAATACGCACAGAATAGTTGTAGTTGTATTAAACTTAATTTGAGGCTCACACAATTTTTATTTCAGTATTACTCTTCACCAAAATGAAGACGGTGCATTTTGGTTTTTAAAACAAAACAATAATTTGACGATGTTGAGAGGAGCCTTACCTCCCAAATTTTGCTGAACATTTCATATGAGCATGAAGGGATATCCTCCTTCTACTGAGGCGCTGCCCTGGCTCAGAGGCCATACACTTGTATCTATTTTTACATGAAGGTCTATTTTTGCTAGTGGTATGCAGCCTAGGAATTAGGGCCCCTCTTATGTGATGTGTGCAAATGCTGGCCTGGTGACATGGAAGTGACCTCAGCGCTAGAAGCCATGTTCTCTCCTTACCTATCGGAAGAAAAGTGAACATGGCACATCTCAGAGTGACCGTGCCTTAAACAGGGCGTTCACCGAAGCCGCTTTCAATGTTTGACGAGAATGCATTTAATAAATTTTTGATCGCTGCAGTCAGAATTTGAACTAGCGTTCTTTGCAACTGAAATTTTGTAAATCATGCATGTTCTTTGTAATACGGCCGTTCATGTTTGAATTGATTTGTTCTGGGTCACATGCATTATGTTGTCTTGTTTTGGATTATTTGGGTTTATTTTTTTTTGAAAAGAGTTTAGAAAAAACCTGTACGGGGGGAAGCATTCGAAGAAGAGCAAAAAAAGGCAATTAGAAACATTTCGGATACTACACGAACGAGTGCTCAAACTTTCTGCCGTGACATCAGATCGCTACTGTTCGCGTGGTTTGTGATCGATGTTGATGGCAAACCACGTGACGTACTCTTTACAGCACCTTTGTATGCCTGTCGGCACTTTGCACAAATTTGATGTAATTTGTAAACGAGGTGAGAAAAACCTGCAAAGGAACAAGTAGCACGACAATAGCAAGCCAGACAACATGAAGCATCTGGGATCTGGATGTTTTGTCCTTAATCTGCTTTCCTGGATATGGTTTGGGTCGCCATGAACGCTACGCATGCCGGTGGTTAGGATGCTCCAGTGCAACGCTCTCGGCGATAGATCCCTATGCTTTAAAAAAGAAGCATTTGTGATGCTATAACACGCAGCGCTGAAACTTTTTGGTCGCAAAGACGACCGTACTCTGCGGCCCTTTGCAACCCCTTGCAGATCAATCAGACCGTCGGGTACTACAATATATACTCTTTGAGGGGCAGAGAAAAAGCCATGGACACCAAGGACAATGTTGAGACAACAACGCCAAGTATAACACCAACTAGGCTGGCGCCATAGGTAGCACCCATTGTGCCCGACGAGCATCTAGAACATCCAACAGCTGGTGAACGTGAACATGAACTTGAGCCTGTACCTACATTGGTTTTAAGTGGACTTAGAGAGAAGAGTACGCCGCTTGATTGTAGCGGCTTAGGTGCAGCCTTAAAAGGGTTGACCTGAAGGCAAAGAGAAAGAGAAACCGCAGAATGAGGAGATCACGAAGCCGTAGCTGACAATAAGCACGAGACTTCCTTCGTTGAGAAGCTCTCCTTCTTCAACTAGTGATGGTGAAGCGACCGACTTCACGGCCGATAGCGCTATGGGCAAGCGAGGAATCCCTGTACACGAGGCTACATCACCTCGAACAACCAACGCGCCTATTGCAAAGCGAATTGGCATTAGTGGCTCACCTGGACTTATCTAAGCGTGCAACATTCCTATGGTCACGTCAGCTGCGGCGCACCGGGCCATCATGCGGGTTGCTTATGGGTTTGGTTGTACTGGAATGCCTCTACCTACCTACTATCGACCGTTAGGTGTTTACAGTCGTATGCCTGCTTTTGTGCCGACAAAGATGATGCCTAGTCTGTATTTGACTATGGAGGACGTATGCCAGGAGCACACTACACCTCGTTGGCTAACTTGACAGATGCATATTTGGCCAAAGGAAAAAGCAGGGAATCTGGAAGATCTTCACGACAGAGGGCAAAGAGGCACGTTCGTTCAGTTGCTACCTGGCTAACGGAAGAAACGACGCGGAAGATAAGGGCAAATTTGGAGCCTCTCGCTCCTCTTTGCTCATCCGCCCACGGGATGGGGGCTTTGCTTTAGAGAATTCAGGCCAACCATGTGGCTGCCGGTCTAACGCACCCACCAGGTGGCGTGAAGAGTCAACCCATGCCGAGCGTGGTGGTACCAAGGAGCTCCTTTTTACCAAGAACTGCCCAACCTTAGCACAGTCATGTCCAAAGGTGCACCCGGAAGAGGCTCGATGGACTTGAGCAAAAAGCGTTGATGTTCGTTGTTGCTAATTTATTTCTTTGCGACTTGCTTGCTGCAACTTTTCATGAAATATGATCAGGTAGACGATTCGGGAAAACCAAGATGAATCAGTACAAACACCAAAGGCCGCAGATAGATAGGGTAGAAAATATTTTACCCTATACACATGAGAAGCGAATAACAGTGCATAGTTCAATGCATAATTGGAGACAGATCAAGTTTGAATGTACTAACATGGAAACAATTGGCCACATTACTTCCTCTCTGTTTGCGGTTTACCTCTTTTTGCTTTTTGGCCATATTTGATGAAGTGGCATGCTTTTGTGGCCCTTAGGTCACTGCCAAGTCACCAATGTCACATGTGATTGGTTCCTATTTAGTCAGGCTTTCCAGGAATGGAACCCATGACCCTGGAAAATAGGCGCCTTATATCTTGAGGCGCATACAACTAAGATAGACACGGAAACTAAGAAAAAGGGAGAAAAAACTGAATGGGCCCTGCCGCTATGTCAGTGTCTCAAAACTGAGAACACTTTGCACACAAGGGTTTAAGTGACGCATAGTGGATTTGAATATGGGACTCTAGTCTCCAGTGCAAATAAAAGATAGTTAAAATGACTTTTGAGACAAAAAACCCGTGACAACCATGGTAGACGTGCACCAATGCAAAAATATTTTAAGATACCACATAGACATCCAGTGTATAAATAAATAAAGAAAACAGGTGCTAATCTCGATGACTGTTGGAAATGCTTTTGGTCAATCTGTATTGGGCTGGTATGGTAAAATGAAAAAGTGTTAAGGCCATGATAGGTTAAGGGTAGTTGGACTATTTAACTAGGAAAGGCAATTTTTTTTTCTCACCACTTTTACTTTGTTGGATCCAATATCGTCAAAGTACATTGAAAAATTGGGGAAGAAAAGAGCCAAATTTCATTGCTAGTCGCCTTGCAGCCGTCTTCCTGTCCTGCACCCTAATACAATAGCACAAAACAACACATCACAGTCAGCGAGGCTGTAGAATCCTTATGAAAGACCTTCTACCTGCTAATGTACCCTCATTTCTACTTGATGTGGTATGCACGGGCTATATGCTTGTGTAGCTGCGGATGTAGGCAGATCACTCTTCTTCTGATTCTGTCCGTTACGAATCGAGGATGTTGCTGACAGTCACGACTCTATGTCGTCTTTTTGCCATTGCTTCATGTGAACCTGGTAGGAAGGACATGAGAGCAGAGATTTGGGTTATACGTGACGAAAGGCGTCAATCATGTACGACGAAATCATTTTGAACCCGCATTCATAGAAACCTGGTATAATTCTTCAGCCTCAGCATGTCTAGCATTAAAATGTATAATTTGAGAAATTGGACAACAATTCGGTGCATATCTTCATCTAATCGCTTCAGTGATTTTCCCAATAAAGTTTGAGATTTTTTTTCTTGGAGTTCTCGTCAGAATTTGGCAAATATAGAACAAAACATGCCACTGACGGCTGCTGAGAAGATTTCGATGTCGCAAGATAAAGAAGAGGATTCAGGAAAAAAGAATTTTTGCAAGTATTCGTGTTTGAAACACCATTTTTCATTAGCATAATAATGAGAACATTATTGACAACCACAACGACGTAACGAATTTCAGCATAAAACAGCAGAGCTCTTGAAACCTCAAACCCACAGAACAACCAGGGCTCTTCACTGCAGTGCCTCTAGAGGACGTCCGCAAATTCGGTATTTGCCTCGTGTCTTGAGGTTTAGGGATTAGAATAGGTAGATTAACTGCAATGAATAAGAAACAGAGATGATGTGCATGATGAAAGCATGATTACCGGCACAGATGAAAACACCGTGGCCTTTGGCCAGAGGGTGGTTGTCACGGAGGGCTGTTGCTCCTTCCCTGCAATGCCACATGGGATAACTGTGACACCTGCCTTCACACACAACAATAATTTTTTTTTGTGTTACGCGTAGCACACATGATGCATAAAACGATTAGGGTAATCTCGCTGCGTGATTATCGTTGTAGTTGCTGGCCATTACACCCTTACATATCTTTCTTCTTTTCTTTACAGATCTTTGAAGGTATGATCACACGACAGGGCATGATGCATGGTACGTGAGGTAACTAAGCACAGGGTAGCTCAGCCCCGGTGGAGGTTTTCTTCGTGTTTATAAACCTGGTCTATAAAGTCGCCCGTGGACGTTGATGTGGTGCGTGTAGCATGCGTACGTCTATGAAAGGTAGTACCTGTTCACACGTTTTATCCCTTGTTTAGGTTCCCCAGGGTCGTCTCCGTCTTCAGCAGGTTGATCTTAACAATTTGCATCCAGTGCGTTGGGTCGAGGCCTTTCTCAAAACGTTAGTTTCGCAGCTCAACGGGAGCACAGACACAGTGCTCGTCTGCAATGACGATTCAATCATTGGCTGACGACAAAAAAACGTTCATGAGACCATGGACATGAAAAATTGCCGCCGCGGCCCGGTCCCCTACCTGGTAATTGCCATGCAGTCACAGTTAAAGGCTCCTCAAGAGAATTTGCCATGAGACTTCTCTTAACCTCGTGCACTCGATTCTGTCGACACTTCAGAGTCGTGCCGTACTTCTTCGAATCGTCAATCTCAAGGGTAGTGACCTCGACCTCCACCTCCAAAGGCTTCTTGTAGAGCCTCAGGAACCTCTATGGCACTGTATCCCCCGTTCACTGTACTTTTGAGGTGTCTGTTGCTGCTCTAGTTGCTCCACCCTACGTTCTTCAGGACAACGGGTGGAGTCCTTAAGCTTGCTGGCTTGTTGGAAATTTTAGTGAGCTGACTTTTTCCCTGCCTGAAGGCCACTATAATACTGCGAGCCTCGTTCGGGTCTTGTCCCAAACTGCTCTTCACTTGTATGGTCCAATTAGGGGGGGGGGGGGGGTCATGTCACCATTGACCCCCCCGATCAGGCCAAGATTTGAAAACACAGTTTTCACTTACACAAATGGTCCTCTAGGGGGTAGTCCTCTGAAGTACACGGGAGCAACCAACGAAAATTTATAAAATTTGAACTACTTATGTCCCCCCTTGTGTGATCGTTTATGCCCTGCAGATGAAAATAACCATTTTTTGCTTTTTTTTTGCCTTTTCAAGTGCAAGGCATTTCTGGCTACATAACCACAATAGCAAAAATATATTGTAACCTGGTTTTGCTAAACTCCTTTGCCTACAACTTACAATGTTATCTACTTGTTGTTGCAGTTCAAATCCTACATGCAAACAACTAGGACTGTCAGTATCACTTCAATTCCATTGTTGAGTAATGTCCGCAAACCTCATTTCCGATCACAAAACAAGTAGTTGTGTTCTTGCAAGACTTGGCCGGTTCAGGGCAAAACATTTTCAGTTGATGGAGTGTAGAACATCATTTCAAAATTAAAACCAGCAAGACAAACCTGGCCGATTCAGGTCAAAAAGCTGGGAACAAAGCATTGGTATCAGTGCAAACGAGGCACCATCAGAAAGTTCACAATGTCAAATGTATCATCATAAATCAACAAAAGGCCAAAAAGGTAGCATTCCTTGCTGTTTCAGAGTGCAAATACATGCAAAGTACAAGAAGGGCACCTGCCTGCATGAATGCTTGCAGCACAGTCACAGCAGAACCCCAAGGATGTCCTGAAGGCTGTTTGGGCCCACATGGTCATACACAGTTCCAAGGCCGCAATTTGTTGCGCCCGAGGCTTTCCCCTTTACCCCGTCCATCTGCCAAGACGAAACAAATCAGGGGCAGCGTGGGTATGACCGTCCGCAGACTGCACCTACAAACGCACATATAGAACTCGCAGGAGGACAAAGATAGAACGAAGTAGCGGGCTGTGCAGCACACAAGTAAGTAAGTAAGTCAGGGCGGCCGCGTCCGCTGCCTCATTTGACGTCCCCTGGGTTGTTTTATATGGTGGCTGATTCTGGCGGGAAGGGGTGCTCTCCACCATCCGTTCCCCTGGCGTCTCCCCTCACGACTCAGAACTTGTACCAGGTTCCCTTGGGGCTTGACCAGTGGTAGGTTCCCTTCAGTCGCTGCCCTCACAGGCGCTCATTCTGGACCCCGTCGGAGAATCTCCTGGCGTTCCCTGCCGAGCTCAGCCTTTGGGGCGCCTGTGGGCGGAATGCCTGTGGATAGCCGTCGCCCAGAGCGCAGCATTGCTCTCAACCACATTCCCCACATCGCCATCCGTCACAGGTTGGCGTACACAATCGGCTCCCGGATGCAATTGGTTGTCGTCCATCCACGGCTGGAGGCCAGGGGGCGACCTTTTTCCTGTTCCCCCAGGTGCCGCTCACGCGTGAACCTACGGGTACTCAGGCCTTTAACGCGGGGGCCTCAGGGTCAACCCTCACCCATGCAGACACCTCACACCCGTCCCGGAGTTCAGGGCATTTTTCCGATTTCTCGTGGCCAGGTTCCCCATGGTTGGCCCATGGTTCCTGACTCCATGGCGACCAGTTTCCGCATGCCACGGGGTTGTTGCATGGCGCCTGTTGCCGCCGATGCCAGTCTGCTCTGCTCAAATCGCTTTGCGACCCCCCGTGCCCGTTCGCCCCATCCTGTCCCTGGCCCTGCCCCCGCGCCCGGTCCCCCGCCGTCTCTTGTTCCCGTCCCTCATCCCGTGTTTATACCCCACCGGGATCTCCATCCATCTAGGGATGTGTTGTGCCACTGGCATGGGTCGCTCCCTTCTTTTCCCCGTGCTATCCTGGGATCGCCGCCCTGGGCTTGTGGCCCATCCGTGCCCCCGTGCCCTTGGTGCCTGTTCTTTCTTGTGCCTCGTTCCTCATCCCGTGTTTATACCCCACCGGGCCGCGAGCAACGATGTGGCGCGGGCCTGAAGGACCGTTTCGTGCCCCTTGCACAGGTTGCTCCTATCTGTACCCCTGTTTTTGCGTACTTCTCGCTCTGTGTTGGTTGTTTTCTGTTTTTTTTGTGTCCTTCTTCTCTGCGCACCCCGTTGGCCATCATCCCTTCCCACGCCCCCTCTGCATGTCCTTTGCTGTGCCGGGTCCTGTGGGTTTCTTTTTGATTTTTTACCCTGCTCCCTGCATGCACGCACAACACTGCTGCACCGGTCGTCTGTTGTCGCGGCTCCTCTCTGGCCTCGTCTCTGGTCCTCCCGCCCCCGTGGGGCTTTCCCCTTGGCCGTTCGCGGCCAAGTCAGGTAGGCGCTCCTCTCTTCCGTCAGCCCCTCGCTGCTCCCCGCCCCACCCCTCCCCTCGTCATGTGCCTCTCGCCCTTCTCCTCTTACTGCTCCTCGCTTGCCCCGGGGGGGCCGCTCTGCTCCACGGCTGTATCTTTCTCGCCCACACACGCCTCTCTGCCAGCGCCCGATCGTCCTCCCCGTAGGCCAACTTTGGCGGCCTCCCGAGGTACCCCTTCGGGGGGATTCCCCAATCGTTTCTCCCCGCCGGCCTCCCCTCAATCTGCTCCCTGATGGTCAGGCGGGGCGGCTGGTACGGCTCAATGCGGGTCTTTGGCTTGTTGTTTGTTCTGAGGGTGACGTGGTGCCCATGCCTTCCGCATTTTGTCCCCTGCGCCCCTCCCTTCGCGTGTTCTGCTGCGCATTCTGTGTCTGCGCCCGCCGCTGCCCTTTTGCGTCTCGCGTGCCGTGCTGGCCGCCGCTCTCGCGCCCCCAGCGTGTGTTCTCTGCTCTCCGCCTCTGTGGCCCTGCCTTGCCGCCCTAACCTAGGGTTCCGAACCTCTTTTATTTGAAATAACCGATTTTTTTCGATTATTTTTTCCAAAAGAACCGGTTACTTCGATTATTACTTTTCAAAATAACCGGTTCAATGCGATTATTTCTACTAGCAAGCCAGTTTACCGGTTCTTTTCCGAATTTTTGTTTTCAAACCAACTACTTTGTTGGTTTTTGAAAGAAAACAACATACAAACCAGTACACATCGCTCCAAGAGTTTGCTTTAGCACTTTGTGAGTATGTGTGTTGATATTATTTCTTTTTCATTGCAAACGAAAAACCTCATGGTCTATTACCCAAGAATCAGTGCCCATTCTTCACCCGTCTGATTAATTTGTTTTGAGTTATTTCAAAAAAATCGGTTTTCTAACTAACTTGAACATGATCTGATTAATTGCCGATAACCGGTTTTTCCGATTAATTGATAATACCGGTTCCGAACCCTACCCTAACCCTTCTGTCTCTGCCTCGTCCTCTCACCCCTACCCACACCCCTCTTCCCAATCCTGAGATATGTAGAGTTTTACCCGACCTGAGGCACCCGACCCCACCGTCCCCTGCTCTCCATTGCCATCTCGATCTCGAGGGGTGCTGCTTGAAGGAAACAGGAACGTCCCCTGCGTCGCAGACTGCTCCGAGTGGACCACACGTCTCAGGTCGCCCACTCCCCGCCCCCCGGAACTGCAGCCAGGCCGCACCCGAAATCACAGCCTCTCTTCATTGCCCGCCCAAGAGGCGCTGCTGGGTGTGTTTGGCCGCCCTGAGGCACAAGGTTCACGTCCGCTGGAGAAGCACGCTTCGGCTGAGGTGAGCCCGGATGCCCAGTGCAGCAGACGCCTTGGACAGGCCACCCAAGTCCCAGAGGGTGCCCTGCAGTACCGACAGGCAGCCCTGACGCCCTGGCCCTTCGATTCACCGTATCTCCCGGAGGCACACAACCAGTGTGACTATGCCCCTGTGCGGCATTTGCACTGTTGACCAGCGGTGACTAGCTGCGTGGATTCGGTATGGAGCCATTCCAATCGGATCAGAGCCCCCCGATGGGGGCTGGTCCCCGTTTGGTCACCAAGGTGTCGCGCTTTGTTGCACAAATTCGCTGGGCCTTCCATGGAGTTGATGGCCACCAAAGGCACGGCGCATCCTGGGTTTGGCCAAACCCTCAGAGCACTGGTCACACGCAAGTGCAACCGCACTACTGCAGCACCATCTCGCCAAGCAGGGAGCCCTGTCGCCAGGCAGCCTGGCAGCGGATAGCCGACACACCCGAACTGTCAGAAGGAAAACACAACTTTACAGGGGCGCCACCAAGATGCGGCCACGCAGCACCGGACGAGAGAACACCAGCATTGCCCTTGGGCTTTCCTGGCGATCTCTCCGAGGTTGCCCGCTGAGTAGTCAGCCAGGGCCCTGGCGCGTCGGAATATTCATTTCGTCTGCCCATTCGCCACTCCTGGCACCCCTGGTACGGAGCCTCGACCCATGGGCACAGCGCCGCACACCCCATGGCACCCAGCCGGATTCCCGCGGAACACCGCACGCATCCACCGCTGGCTCAGCCTGTAGCCACCAGGCGTCGCTACCGTCGGACCACCGCCGTGCGCACGCCCTCCACGCGGGCGCTGGGGCTGGGGCTGCTGAAGAGCTGTCCCGCTGCTCCGTCTATCTCCGTATCTGGAGCCAGTGTACCCTGGCGCAGATGGACGCCACTCATATTCCAGCTCTTGCTTCGGACCTCAGCGCCTCCACTGTCTCACCGTACGCCTCGCGTATCCCCCAGAGGCAAGCATGCAGACCTGTCTGCACCGCTGGCCGTTGTCCTGCAGCCTGGCCGCGCCGCACGCATCAGCCGGCGATCCCTCATCCCACCGTTGCGGCCGCTGCGGACGTCGATCTGGTTCTCGGCCTGGCATCGGGGGTCCATGTGCTTGACGTCCGCCCCTCTGTCCTCGTCTTCCCCTGGTGGCCCAGCGCAACCTCCAGTACGGGCATCATCCCCTCGCCCTCTGGGCCCGCCGCGTCCCCGTGCCTGCCCCGTGCCTCCGGCATCCCCTCCGTCCGTCCCTGACCACTGCCCTCCGGTGTCGATACCCCGAGCCCACACATCCTGCGAACCTTGCAGCAGTCCCCCTCAATGCTCTCCAGCGCCTGTCCTCCCATCCTCCGTTCAGCCCTCCTGGGCCGGGCTCTTGATCTTGTCACCCTTATGAATCCTCTCCCCCTCCGCCCCACGCCGCGGCATTGCCTTGTCCCCTGTCCCCTTCAGTACTACCCCTCCCTCCGCAGCAGCTCCCTCAGCATCTGTACCCTGGGCTTTCTCCCCCTTTCCCTGGGACCCTCCAGGTCCATCCCCGGGAGCGCCTCCCCCAGCATCCTCCTCCACCTGTCCTCCGCCATCCGTGGCCCCTTGTTCTGTGGCCTGCCCGCCCTGTGGACCAGGTCGCGGAACGGGTGGGTCCCGCGCCGCTCCCATCCCCCTGTCTTCCTTCCTGCCCACTTCAGGCAGCAGATCAACTCCGCCACCTCCCCTGCCCCCCACCCCCGGACCGTCCCCGGCTCCATCCGCGCAGAATGCCGCACATAATGCCGCGGCAGCGGAGAAAGCCGAATCCCAGTCCGTCGGCGTTGGCTCCGGGCCGGGGCTGGCAGGCCGCGGCGCGCTTGTTGCTCCTTCTGGTCCCTGCTCCACCACCCGGCGCAATTTCCGCGCGCATGCCCACCTTCGTCTCCTTCCCCTGTTGCCCTTTTCTTGGTCGGCGACCGTCCCTCCTCATCCGTGGGGGGGCTGTCCCTCTCCTGGTCCGGGATGACGTGGTGCCCCCCGCCGGCCGCCCCCTCCTCCTCCCCTCTCACCCTGCGCTCCTGCTCTGCCACCTCCGTGTCCCTGTCCTTCAGCCTCGCTGCCTTGCTCCTGATCCTCGTCCAGGCCCGCTCCTGCACCTCCCTCTCCGCCTCCGGCAGGATACCTGGCTGCCTGAACGGCTGCAGCGGGGGGACTCCCCGTCACCTCGTTCCGCTGCGCCCGTTCCCCTGGCCGCTCGCCGTCCCGCTCTGCCCTCTCCACTCCCTCCAGCCTCCTCCGAATATCCGCCCACGCGGGCTGCAGCTCCTCGAGTGCCTGCGCCCCTCCTCTCCCCGAGGTGCCCTGCGCCCTCGCCTGCACTCCCGTGGCCCCGGCCGCCCCCCCCCTCGCCTGTGCCTCCCTCTCCTGCAGCCTCCTCTCCTCCTCCCCTACTCTCTCCCATGCCCTCCTGAGCTCCTCCCCCCTCCCTCCCTGCGCCCCCCACGCCCCCCCCACGGCCTGGGGGGTCTGCTGCATGGGTGCCGGCGGCAGCGCACTGGGGTACATCGGCAGGGGGGGGGGGGGTACACCGGCATGACTACAGGGTACGGTGGTGGGGGAAACGGTGGGACGTCAGCTCCACACCACCTACCTCCTCCCTTCCGCTGGTAAACCCCGGTGCCGCAATGTACCCTCCTCCACCCACTTCCCTTGTGCCTTGCCTCCTGCATCTGGCTGCCCTTCCTTCCCCTGCACTTGCCTCCCGCTCCCGGCTGCCCTGCCCTCCCCTGTATCTTCTGCCCACCCTTCTCCTGCCGCCCTCCGTGCTCCTCCCCCGCCCCTCCTTCACCTTGCTTACCTTGCCCCTTCTGTCCGCCTTCCCCTCGGTGCCCTGTACCCCTCTCCCCCTCCGTCACTCCTTGCTGCCTCCCGCTCCCCTGTTCTAGTTCCCGCTGGTCGCGGCGCCCCGCCGTCGCACCGCCCCCCTCCCCTTGCCGCCCCTCATCTCCCTCTGTCGCCTGCCCTTCTGGGTGTCCCCTGCTGCCCCGTCTGCGCGTCCCCGGTCCGCTCCGTCCAGCCTTTCCTTCCTCCCCCTGTGGTGTGCCACTGGGTTGGCCGCTGCACCGCTCCCCTGCCCCCTCCTGCTTTCCTTTGCTCTCCGCCCCTCCCCTCCCCACCTCCATCTCAGATGGTAAATGGTTTTTGGACTCCGGCGGTGGAGCCTGCCGACGACGGCGCTTCCGCTCCATGTGCGCCAGCGCCTGGTATCGCGCCGTGTGCTGACGGCGCGTCTCCCTCTGCTACCATGTAACCGCTGCATAGTGGTTGATCTTTCTTGTAACTGCGAAGCCTGTAGCCTTGATGCCCCAGGGGTCGTAACGCCCGACACTGCCCCTGATATCTCCGAACCCACATGACCCTCTTCAGACCCATATCCAGCCTCTGGGAGCGACATATGCGAAGCACTTGTAAGTCTAGTGATCTCCATGGTGGAATATGAATAGTCAGAAAACCCGGTCGACAAAAATGGAGCACACATAGAATCTCAATGCGCATTCATCGCACATAATGACACAACGTGAAATCATTCGAAATAATTTAGATGAATCCGATTGGGAAATCACGAAAGACAAATGCGACTCGACGCGCGCTCACAGGCGACATCTGGCGGCGAACGGAAAACATAAAAACAAGCGGAAAATTTACTGCACTAATGTACATCTGAGAATCATTGAAATTCTGATCACATTGATGTATAATCTGAGTGCTGTTACTGCTGCCGTTACACTCCCCCTCTGAAAACCTACGCCAGTATGTCAGGCTGGGTCAAGTGAAGTGAAAGAAACGGCTAAAGGACCCAAAAACCGACTAATCTGTGACAAAATCTGCGAAATTGAGCTGAATTGAGCAAAATTGTGCTGAGATCTGTGCTTCGCGATGGCCATCGACTTGAATGAAACGCATAGGTACCTTAGGGCACACAGAAAAAGCCTCGTTCAAGCTCGAAAATTCGAAAATTGAAAGTCTGAGTGAAGAATGTACATGCATGATCAAGATCCATGATCCATGATGAAATCAGGATCTGACATCCCACTGTCAGAAAACAGAAAACGAGTGTCGCCATGTCGTTGAGCGTCAAAAAAATAGGGTATCCCTTCATGGAGTCCAAGATATGTGAAACTGGTCGGTGTCATTTGCAGTCATGAGACCAGATGCCAGATTATGGTACAAAATGTGACTGAATTGAGACCAAAATCAGTGAATCGCACACAGATTGAAGGTGGCGAAGTCTGCAGCAAACCAATATAGGTCCAATTCATTGTCGATAGACACTGTGTGTAGTGCTGAACGGAAATCCAGTTCTCATTCATAGCCCATCCAGGTCAAATCCTCATGATCATGATGATCCCGATGATGATGGAAATTCAATCATGTAAGTAACGATAGCCAAGAAAACCCAGTGAGTGATCACCACACTGTCAGTATTGTCTCCAGGGCTTCATGTTTCATCCAGTATGAGCCAGAAGGGGTAATTGACTCATTATAGTCCCAGCATGTATAAGCATCCAATGCTTGGTACCAGGAATTCGGCAAAATTGAGCTGATTCTGAGGGGGATTCCAACACACTCCACAGATGAACAGCGAGTCGACACAAGTAAGATCACGATCGTTGTCACTTGGTCTATATAAGCCCTTTGACAGCGGTCGATTGAAAAACAAACCAACAGTCTCAATGTAAGAGCTGATTGAAATGACATTCTCAGCAGATCCGTCAAACACATGAAATGCATCAGACTCAGTCATGTGCCAGAATCTCTGAAATGAGCACGAACTCGAACGAGTCCTTCCCAAGGCGAGTAGAGGGGTCCAGTCGACAGCAAAACACGAGAGTGTCGTCGTGGTTGAGGATAAAGGCCTTTTGGATCTTCGGATTGGAATCATCTACAATGAAGCACATGATTCACATGATGACCATGATGAGAATGATGGACATGATGACCAGGATGATCCCAGAATGTCCCATCATCTGTTCATCGAACCACATAGACGATGCGTCAGGACTGTCGTGTCCCCATGCCAAGGGTATATGTAGACCGCAAACCTTTTCGAAAGTTTCGGCGAGTGAAATCCTGATCAGATCTTGTCTCGGATGGATTCTGCCACAATCGGAGCTTCTTCTTGTGCTTGTAAGTCTTCCTTAGTGACACAATCTTTGATCAGCGAGAGCTCACGGTCAATCTCAGGGTGTTTCTTCAGGAACTTGATGAAAGTGTCCGTATACCCATGGATAAAACTTGAAGCTGGCTCCCATTTGTCTTCTTCTGGACCGAATCCTTTCCATCTGCACAGAAAGTACCACTTGTTTCGAGCATTTTTCTTGTAATCAAGGATCTTCTCCAACTCGAAACTGCTTGTGACCATCTTCCTGTCGCTCAGGTACTTCGAAGTCCAATAGAGAGGCTTGAACCTTCCCTTGGGGCAGGGTACTTCGGCCTTCAAACGGTCTCGATGTACTTCTTGATGCCTGCCTGGCTCAATTTCAATGTTGAATGTAGTCTCACTTAGTTGACTCTTGACTATGAATGGGCCATCCCACAAAGGTAACAATTTGTTGTCGTCCTTCAGGGTCTCGTCTGACTTACGAAGCCAAACTTGCTGGCCTTTCTCGAAGGGTTTTCCTTGCGTTCTCGTTTTTTTTTCAAACTGAACCAATCTGCTTGACTCTCCACTTTGGCTTGGATCCACTTGGACTCTAAATCCTTGATCCTCTCAAACCATTGTGAGGCGTCGTAGCACTGCCTTGGATGATACATCACTGGTCCTGGACCCATCTTCTCACGACCAAAAACAAGCTCATTCGGACTTAATCCAGTGTAATTCTTGGTTCGATGGTATCTCCTCAAGACACAGTAAATTGTCTCCAACCAATTGTAGTCTTCTTCAGTCGCCAGGAATTTTCTCAGAATGTTGATAAGAATTCTTCCAGCGCGTTCAGCAGGGAGAGCTCGATGGTCGTAGACTCGGGCACGAAGATGATGAACTCCCAATAGAGCACACATGTTCTCCCACCAAGTCCCAATGAACTCCTTCCCACTGTCCGTCAGAATTTCACTGGGAACATCCCAGTTACTCATCCACTGACTTGCAGTCCACTTGGCAGCCATTTCAGAGGTGAGATGCTTCGTGTTGCAAGGGAGGACGTGGATGTAGCCACTGTGGCGGTCTTGAATTAACAAAACCCCATCGATTGGCTTCCTCGTGTAGAGACATTCCTCTTGGATTTGTCCCAACTCGAAGACATCCGCCGTCACCTTGTCGAACAGCCTCTCAGGAATTGGTAATCCCTTCAGTAGTCCTTCTGCCTTTTGATTCTTGGGGATGGTCGCCTGACATTGCTTGCATCCTTTGGCAACTCGCTCACAGGCATTTCTGAGGTCCCGGGTGTACACTCTGTGTCGTAGCTCCTGCTCCAGAACAAGAGAATGTCCGTGTGATGTCTCATTCGGATGCCAATGTTTGACATATTGGTCAATCAGACAATCAGGAACACAAAACCGTCCTTGCCAAAATAACTTGTTGCCTTGGATTTTGAAATCAGACGCCTCTTCAGAGTCGTAAGGCTTGTCCCCTTTCAACTTGTGGTATACAGACCCAAAGAACCTGTCCTCCTTGTACATCTTCGTCCAATCCACATAGAGGAAGGAAGTTTCCTTGTCCTTTTGTTGTGGAGGGAGCGTGGATTTCGCTTTGGATCTTGTCACTGGAAACACATTAAGGAGTGGGAGCGACGACTCAGAGTCAGAGTTAACCCTTTCAGTCTGATCTGCCTTGGTAATCTCCTTGCATCTGACCAATTCAACCTTCATCCGATTCTTAATCGAACATTGAAGACAATCTTTCTTGATCAGTGCTTGTTCCTCCTTATCAAACTCGATCACTTCAGCTTTATCCGTCGCTGTCCCATGAAACCTCACTTCAGAGTAAGCCTCTGAGGCTGGGTAGGCCCAGCGACTCAGGGCATCCGCCACTGTGTTGTAGCGACCTGGAATGTAAGTCACATGGAGGTCAAATCTGCTGAGGGTTTCGTGCCAACGGCCTCTCCTCCCAGCTGGTCCATCAGGGGTATCCACATGTTCTGTCCTCCAGCTCTCCAGTGACTTGTGGTCAGTCAGTACCTCAACGCGATGGCCCAAGATCCAACCTTCATAACGCCGTAAGGCACAAAGGATTGCGTAGGCTTTTTGTTCCCTTGGACTTTAATTTCGCTGTCTTGTTGTAAGCTTGCGAGACCAGAAAGCCAGAGGATGATGGTGACCCTCGTCATCGACTTGTTTGATCGTAGCACCAATGGCGTAACAACTGGCGTCTGTACGAATATAAAAAGGTCTTCCATCTAACCACGGAGTCTTTAATGTAACCACATTTGCCAGTGCTTCATTGAGACCAGTAAAGGCCTCTTCACATTCTGGCGTCCACTTGAGCTTGACTTGAGATCCCTTCTTTCCTTCTATTTTACCAACCTTGAGTAACTCTGTCAAGGGACCAGAGAACTTGGCGTAGAGAGGAAGGAACTCGTGGTAAGAATTGCAGCAGCTTAAAAAGGCACGAAGCTGCGTGATGGTTTTAGGCCTTTCCCAGAGCTGCAGGGCAGCCATTTTTCCTGGGGCTGGTCTTCTTGTCCCATCTTCCAATACAGACGCACAAAATTCCACACTCTGGAGGAACATCTTGCCCTTCTTGGGTCCACACACGAGCTTCTCTTGTCGAAGGACTTCGAGAACTTTTCGGACTTGTTCTTCGTGCAACTTCAGGCACTCATCAAAGTTTTTTCCCAACGGCGTGGCAATCAGAAGGTCGTCAATGTAGATGCTGCAGAATTCTTGTAAATCCAGAGACTTGTGCTTCTGAAATAAAATAGTCTCCATCATCTTCTGGAACATCGACGGCGCATTCTTCAGACCCATCGGCAGTACAGTCCACTGGACAGTGCCACAGGGCGTGCACATTGCCGTCAAATGCCTATCCTCCTTTCGAAGGGGCATTTGGTGAAAGCCATGGCGCAAATCCAACACAGTAAAGAGCTTGAGTTTGGCCCTCGCGGCGATCTCCTTCTCGATTAAAGGAAGAGGATGCGCGTCTGGTACCGTGACGGCATTCAGAGCTCTGTAATCCACCACTAGACGCCAAGCATCTATGCTGGATTGGTCAGCAGGTGGGGGTTTTGGCACAGTAAATGGTGCTGAACACCACTCAGAACTCATGCATCCCTCCAACCAACCGAACTCATAGAGATTGCGCTCAATAATCTTTCGCAGGGCATCTGCTTTGGTGCCGTGTAGATAGAATGGACGTTGTTTGTGCACCTTTGAGCCTTGGATTATCTCAATCTTGGCTTCCCCAGTTTCACATCGAATGGGGGGGTTTTTCCACAACTTCCCACTCAGCACGTCATCTTTATAATCTTCGAACACTGCGTCCCTTCTTGCAGATATCTTGTCTCCGTCGACCTGATTCCCACATTTAATCACCGACATTATGTCCGCCAATTTGCGAATTGTTGGTCGTGGTCTCATATTCTTGGCCACTTCATTCCAAACTTCTTCGTCGCATTGTTGGCGGATGAAGCTCACCTGAGCTCGCTCCTCCGTGGGATCCCACCAATGAAGGGGGTCCACGAATGTCTTGAAGGGATGGTCGGACGAATTCAGCTGCATTCCCGTCAATTCAGGCGAGATTCTTGGAGATTTGTCATCATTCTTGCTTGAAATCTTGACATTTTTGGCTTGATTCTTGTCTGATGGGGACGAATTGTAATGGATGGAGGCGTTCTCTTGAGGGACGCCGATTGTCCTTCCTTCCTTCCGCGACGATACGTCGGGATTCCGCTCTCTATCGTCTTCATCCACCTCAATTTCGTCAATTCTTGAGGAATTTGAAATGACCTCTTCGGTTCCCATTTCACTGTCATCTTGCCAATAATCTCCCAGATTCCCGTCAACTAAGCACGCCAACGTGCTCCACGAACGCTGTGTAACGGCAGCAGTGACAGCACTCAGATTATACATCAATGTGATCAGAAATCCAATGATTCTCAGATGTACATTAGTGCAGTAAATTTTCCGCTTGTTTTCATGTTTCCGTTCGCCGCCAGATGTCGCCTGTGAGCGCGCGTCGAGTCGCATTTGTCTTTCGTGATTCCCCAATCGGATTCATTTAAATTATTTCGAATGATTTCACGTTGTGTCATTATGTGCAATGAATGCGCATTGAGATTCTATGTCTGCTCCATTTTTGTAGACCGGGTTTTTGTACTCTTCATATTCCACCATGGAGTTCAAAGGATTTACAAGTGCTTCGCATATGTCGCTCCCAGAGGCTGGATATGGGTCTGAAGAGGGTTATGTGGGTTCGGAGATATCAGGGGCAGTGTCGGGCGTTACGACCCCTGGGGCATCAAGGCTACAGGCTTCGCAGTTACAAGAAAGATCAACCACTATGCAGCGGTTACATGGTAGCAGAGGAAATCATGACTTTGCTTCTGGAATCTCCACGGACACTCTGAGATCATCGGACTTTAGCGGGGCTATCACTCGTAGAGAGTCACTGCGTGTTCCCCCTGAGGTTATCTTCGTGGCATCTCCCCAGCAAACCGAGGATCATTCTTCACAGTGCCCTTACTGTGGCCATAGGCATTGGCCTGGAGTTCATACCTGTGCTGATTGTTGTATGAACGCCCCACCCAACCTTAAACCCGGTCGAGAATCTCCCTTCTCAAGCGAATCTGGTTCCAGCTCTCAAGCTTTGCCTGATCCAGAAGACAGCAGCAGCGAAGGAGAGCCATCCAATACTGGAATCGATGAGATTTCTGGTGACTACTGGGAACACCAATTCCAGGAAATCTGGAACCAAGAATTTCTGCAACGCCAGAATTGGCTGCTGGCGGAGGCGAGCTACCGTGGCCGCCTGAGGGACTGGTTCAGGGCGTCGTGCCAGTTCGTCAGGGACAGCGGGCGGCTGAGATTCGACGCCACATTGCAGGAACAAGAGGACTGGGAAGAGCTGATGGACCAGTTCGACCAGCAGGCCGCCGTGATGGTGCAGATGGCCATCATCGCCGAGGAGAGACGCCAGAATGTGCGTCAGCACGCTGGTCCGTCGGGCGCCTGGGGTCCGAACGACGACGAGGTCGATGAAATGAGGTGTGATTCGACGCATTCTCACCTCTCCAGGGAGCAACTGTCCAAGCTTCCCAACTCCAACTCCAGTGTTGACAGCTGGGTTGATGAAGTCAGAAGCAAAGGAAAAGGTACAAGATGCCCTTCCTGTGGTGAGTGCGCCAAGGACTGCTCCTGTCGACGACAGATTTCGTCGCTGGAAGACAGGGTGAAGGAGCTGAAGAAGGCCGCCAAGGAGAAAAAGAGGGATGATGACAGCAAGTGGAAGGAGATGGAGCAGAAGCCGGAGAAGCCTACAGATCTGGTACAAAATCTGAGCACTACTGGGCCCACTGGACCAGCGCCTACAATGGCAAGCCACCCAGCACCTACCTCCTCAGCTGCACCTGCATCCACGCCTTACGGCGTTCCACATTCTCCAGCACCCCCAGCTTTTACTGGCCACCATCCAGCTTTTACTGGAAATTCTGGTATCCCCCCTACTGGATTTGGAAGTCCTATTGGGTTGAATCTGGGTACCGAAGGAGGACAATCTTCGTCGGAGAGGTCGATACTGTCTGTTGGTACTGTCGAAGATATTGATTGAGAAGCAAGGACCACCGTGAAGGAGAGATCAATGGCCTTGAAGAAGAAGGACCGGCGGCAGAAGGAAAACGAGGCCAAATTGAAGGAGAAGCAGAAGAAATTGAAGGAGATGAGGCTGCATCAAGCACAACCGACGCCGTTCGTGCAGCCTACTGTGGACCAGGCGTTGCTGGCGGCCGCAATTGCGCAGGCACAGGCAATGGGAGGCGCCGCAGTCAACCCGGTGTTCGTCAATCCGGTTGGCACATCCAGAGGTTTCAACCTGAACCACCTGCTGAACCCTTTGCACATGAGGCTTCGAGGGTCAGTAATGAAGCAGCCGAAGTTCTCAGGACACCCAAACTACTGGGCGTCCTTCGAGAGGCAGTTCATGGTGTGGCTGCAGACGGAGAAACTGGACAAGGAACTCTGGATCCTTGGGTTGATGGACTGTTTGACTGGCAAACTCAGAGAACGTACCTATAATCTCTATGTGGAAAGACAAAATCAAGGAGATCCCCTGACGTATGAAGAGCTGTACCGAAGTCTCAAGAAGAAAGGCTCTCGACTTCCTGAAGATCATTACAGGAAACGTCTGGAGAACTTCAGGGCGATCAAGAAATTGTTTCTGGAAGAAATTCAAATTGCAAGGCAAGATTGGGAGTTTTTGGTGCAAGAGGCGGAGAACTCTGGAGAAGGACTTTCTGAAGGTGAGATGAAGAAGATCCTCCTGAGCAAGCTCACGCCAGAGACCAAGCAAAAGATCAGGGACTCTCAGGCGGACCAAAAAGTCCTGGGCAACTGGGTTGAAGTCCGAGTATTGCCGGAAAATATGGGAAAAATGGCAGTTCGTGAGTTGCTACACTCTATCAGTGCTACTGGATTGAAAGACATCACTATTCGTGAGGGCAGATGGAGAGTTGGTTTCCTCGATTCTGAACAGTCGGAGTTTTTCTGCAGCATGGTGGATGGAAAAGTGAAGTATAAGGGAACAGTTTTGAGGGTACGACCGTGGATCCTCTCGTATGGAGTCGAGCAGATCTGGGACCAACTTGAAAAGTATGCAAATTTGGAGCGCCAGAAGTCCCAGGATGCACATGGCTTCGGAGACAAGGTCAACGCCGTTGGTGAGAAGGGATGCTCTGTGTGCATTCCCCTTGGAAAGGAAGGTCGAGCGGCGACTCACACGACCGCAGATCAGAGGTGGACGCCCTCAGATCTAAAGACAATTCAGTCCAAAATGGATGGAAAGGGAAATTCTCCCAAAAATCCCCAGCAGGATGGAGCACGAGATGCTGACCAGCATGGAAGGGGAAAGGGTAGAGGGCAGTCCAAAGGAAAGAACAGAGACTGGACACCAAAAGATTACTCGCAGCAAGGCGGAGATCCAAGTGGCTCAAGATGGACCGATGCTGGTGGAAAATCTGGTGGAAAATCTGGTGAAAAAGGTGGCAAAGGCCAAGGAAAGTCCGGGAATCAAGATGATTCCAAGGTGAATGGCAACCCCCTGTACGCGGAGACGCCAGCAAACAAGACCTTCGGCAACAACAAGGATACTGGAGGTCGAGGCAAGAGCAGATCCAACGAATCCAACCCGAATTCCAACACCTCCAACAACAAAGGCCAAGGAGGTAAGAAAGGTGGTGGTGGAAAATCATTTGGTGGTCGTGGACGTGGAAAAGGAGTCAATGCCGTCGAAGCAGCAGAAGAATGGGTTGACGAAGGACAAGTACAGGACGTGCAGGCGAACGACGAAGAAGAATGGCAATAGGGAAGCCAACTTGACCCAAATCCCAACACTGGGGTTGAGTGGCAGGAGACAAAACCCATCAAGGTAGTTGGGGCGGTGGATGAACGCTGCTGGGATCGGCTGGCGCGCTCCTCCGGCCTCCCGTACCCTGCCTGGGTCCTCAGCGCTGTCCGGCGAGGCAAGCAGCGCCAGTTTGTCTGCTGGATCCAGGTCAGATCGACGGATGGTAAGGTTAAACTTGCCAGATGTCTGATTGACCATGGTTCAGAGGTCAATCTGGTGAGGAAAGGCTTTCTGCAGGAGGATGAGACGAAGATGTCCTCGACACCTGTCCACCTGGAGGGAGTCAGCGGACATCGCCTTGACGGTGGCGACAGAGAAGCAGAATTGGCGGTCAGATTGGTGAAACAATCTGTGTGGAGCGTGGAAGAGACGGTCACGGAGGAATGGTTTCCTGGAAAATTCTATGAGGCCAGTATAAAGTATGATTTATTCTTGGGTCAACCCTGGCTTCACGCTCACCGTGTGTCGCCCATGGGACACACGACATGCTTCCTCCAGGATCCGTCGACCAGCGACCCGTCCGACTTGTATTATCTGCACCCATATACCAAGAGTATCCACCAATTCAAGGAGCGAAATAAGCTACATTTTCAGCAAGATGGGCAGGAATGGACAAGGAATCAAGAAGAATTCGACGAAGGAAAGGTGGAATCATTGAACTGCAAGAAGTGGAAGTCAGTTTGCTATAGAGTAGTCGACAAATGGCGGGACATTCTGGTGGATTATTTCGAAAGGAACCACAATTTTCGTCCTCAAATTTATTCCTTTGCAAACAGGAAGAATAAAAGATTTCCGAAGTTCTACGACGATGCCTGGAGTGAGGAGTGGTCTGAACCTTTGTGGATCAATCCGCCCTTTCGACGTTTTTCCTCGTGTGGTGCAGAAGCTGAAGCAATCCGGCGCAAAAGCAATTTTAATTGTCCCCAACTGGCCAAGACAATCTTGGTTCAAGGACATTATGGACATTTCAATCGACATTGTCGAACTACCTCACAAGGGAGTGAAGCTGTATTGCGAAGACAATGGCAAGCCTTTGCCACAGCGTTCGTGGAGCACGTTGGCGTGCTTAGTTGACGGGAATCTGGGAGATTATTGGCAAGATGACAGTGAAATGGGAACCGAAGAGGTCATTTCAAATTCCTCAAGAATTGACGAAATTGAGGTGGATTAAGACGATCGAGAGCGGAATCCTGACGTATCGTCGCGGAAGGAGGGAAGGACGATCGGCGTCCCTCAAGAGAACGCCTCCATCCATTACAATTCGTCCCCATCAGACAAGAATCAAGCCAACAATGTCAAGATTTCAAGCAAGAATGATGACAAATCTCCAAGAATCTCGCCTGAATTGACAGGAATGAAGCTGAATTCGTCCGACCATCCCTTCAAGACATTCGTGGACCCCTTTCATTGGTGGGATCCCACGGAGGAGCGAGCTCAGGTGAGCTTCATCCGCCAGCAATGCGACGAAGAAGTTTGGAATGAAGTGGCCAAGAACATGAGACCACGACCAACAATTCGCAAATTGGTGGACATAATGTCGGTGATTAAATGTGGGAATCAGGTCGGCGGAGACAAGATATCTGCAAGAAGGGACGCAGTGTTCGAAGATTATAAAGATGACGTGCTGAGTGGGAAGTTGTGGAAAAACCCCCCAATTCGATGTGAAAATGGGGAAGCCAGGAGTGAGATAATCGAAGGCTCCAAGGTTCACAAACAACGTCCATTCTATCTCCACGGCACCAAAGCAGATGCCCTGCGAAAGATTATTGAGCGCAATCTCTATGAGTTCGGTTGGTTGGAGGGATGCATGAGTTCTGAGTGGTGTTCAGCACCATTTACTGTGCCAAAACCCCCACCTGCTGACCAATCCAGCATAGATGCTTGGCGTCTAGTGGTGGATTACAGAGCTCTGAATGCCGCCACAGTACCAGACGCGCATCCTCTTCCTTTAATCGAGAAGGAGATCGCCGCGAGGGCCAAAGGCAAGCTCTTTACTGTGTTGGATTCGCGCCATGGCTTTCATCAGATGCCCCTTCGAAAGGAGGATAGGCATTTGACGGCAATGTGCACGCCCTGTGGCACTGTCCAGTGGACTGTACTGCCGATGGGTCTGAAGAATGCGCCGTCGATGTTCCAGAAGATGATGGAGACTATTTTATTTCAGAAGCACAAGTCTCTGGATTTACAAGAATTCTGCAGGATCTACATTGACGACCTTCTGATTGCCACGCCGTTGGGAAAAAACTTTGATGGGTGCCTGAAGTTGCACGAAGAACAAGTCCGAAAAGTTCTCGAAGTCCTTCGACAAGAGAAGCTCGTGTGTGGACCCAAGAAGGGCAAGATGTTCCTCCAGAGTGTGGATTTTTGTGCGTCTGTATTGGAAGATGGGACGAGAAGACCAGCCCCAGGAAAAATGGCTGCCCTGCAGCTATGGGAAAGGCCTAAAACCATCACGCAGCTTCGTGCCTTTTTAGGCTGCTGCAATTACTACCACGAGTTCCTTCCTCTCTACGCCAAGTTCTCTGGTCCATTGACAGAGTTACTCAAGGTTGGTAAAATAGAAGGAAAGAAGGGATCTCAAGTCAAGCTCAAGTGGACGCCAGAATGTGAAGAGGCTTTTACTGGTCTCAAGGAAGCACTGGCAAATGTGGTTACATTAAAGACTCCGTGGTTAGATGGAAGACCTTTTTATATTCGTACAGACGCCAGTCGTTACGCCATTGGTGCTACGATCGAACAAGTCGATGACGAAGGTCACCATCATTCTCTGGCTTTCTGGTCTGGCAAGCTTACAACAAGGCAGCGAAATTCGAGTCCAAGGGACCAAGAAGCCTAAGCAATCCTTTGTGCCTTACGGCGCTATGAAGGTTGGATCTTGGGCCACCGTGTTGAGGTACTGACTGACCACAAGTCACTGGAGAGCTGGAGGACAGAACATGTGGATACCCCTGGTGGACCAGCTGGGAGAAGAGGCCGTTGGCATGAAAATCTCAGCAGATTTGACCTCCATGTGACTTACATTCCGGGTCGCTACAACACATTGGCGGACGCCCTGAGTTGCTGGGCCTACCCAGCCTCAGAGGCTTACTCTGAAGTGAGTTTCCATGGGACAGCGACGGATAAAGCTGAAGTGATCGAGTTTGATAAGGAGGAACAAGCACTGATCAAGAAACATTGTCTCCAATGTTCGATTAAAAATCGGATGAAGGTTGAATTGGTCAGATGCAAGGCGATTACCAAGGCAGATCAGACTGCAGGAGTTAACTCTGACTCTGAGTCGTCGCTGCCACTCCTGAATGTGTTTCCTCTGACGAGATTAAAGTCGAAATCCACGCTCCCTCCACAACAAAAGGACAAAGAAACTTCCTTCCTCTATGTGGATTGGACGAAGATGTACAAGGAGGACAGGTTCTTTGGGTCTGTATACCACAAGTTGAGAGGGGAGAAGCCTTACGACTCTGAAGAGACGTCTGATTTCAAAATCCAAGGCGACAAGTTATTTTGGCAAGGACGGTTTTGTGTTCCTGATTGTCTGATTGACCAATATGTCAAACATGGGCATCGGAATGAGACAGCCCACACACATTCTCGTGTTCTGGAGCAGGAGCTACGACACAGAGTGTACACACGGGACCTCAAGAGTGCCTGTGAACGAGTTGCCAAAGGATGCAAGCAATGTCAGGCGACCATCCCCAAGAATCAAAAGGCAGAAGGATTACTAAAGGGATTACCAATTCCTGAGAGGCTGTTCGACAAGGTGACGGCGGATGTCTTCGAGTTGGGACAAATCCAAGAGGAATGTCTCTACACGAGGAAGCCTATCGATGGGGTTTTGTTAATTCAAGACCGCCACAGTGGCTACATCCAGGTCCTCCCTTGCAACACGAAGCATCTCACCTCTGAAATGGCTGCCAAGTGGACTGCAAGTCAGTGGATGAGTAACTGGGATGTGCCCAGTGAAATTCTGACGGACAGTGGGAAGGAGTTTATTGGGACTTGGTGGGAGAACATGTGTGCTCTATTGGGAGTTCATCATCTTCGTGCCCGAGTCTACGACCATCGAGCCCTCCCTGCTGAACGCGCTGGAAGAATTCTTATCAACATTCTGAGAAAATTCCTGGCGACTGAAAAAGACTACAATTGGTTGCAGACAATTTACTGTGTCCTGAGAAGATACCATCGCACCAAGAATTACACTGGATTAAGTCCGAATGAGCTTGTTTTTGGTCGTGAGAAGATGGGTCCAGGACCAGTGATGTATCATCCAAGGCAGTGCTACGACGCCTCGCAATGGTTTGAGAGGATCAAGGGCTTAGAGTCCAAGTGGATCCAAGCCAAAGTGGAGAGTCAAGCAGATTGGTTGAATTTCAAAAATAAATCGAGAACGCAAGGAAAACCCTTCGAGAAAGGCCAGCAAGTTTGGCTTCGTAAGTCAGACGAGACCCTGAAGGACGACAACAAATTGTTACCTTTGTGGGATGGCCCATTCCAAGTCAAGAGTCAACTAAGTGAGACTACATTCAACATTGAGATTGAGCCAGGCAGGCACCAAGAAGTACATCGGGATCGTTTGAAGGCCGAAGTACCCTGCCCCAAAGGAAGGTTCAAGCCTCTCTATTGGACTTCGAAGTACCTGAGTGACCGGAAGATGGTCACCAGCAGTTTCAAGTTAGCGAAGATCCTTGATTACAAGAAAAATGCTCGAGGCAAGTGGTACTTTCTGTGCAGATGGAAAGGATTCGGTCCAGAAGAACACAAATGGGAGCCAGCTTCAAGCTTCATCCATGGGTATACGGACACTTTCATCAAGTTCCTGAAGAAACACCCTGAGATTGACAAGGAGCTCTCGCTGATCAAAGATTGTGTCACCAAGGAGGACTTACAAGCGCAAGAAGAAGCTCAAATTGTGGCAGAATCTATTCGAGACAAGATCTGATCAGAATTTGAATCGCCGAAACTTTCGAGGAGGTTTCCCCTCGACATATACCCTTGGCATGGGGACAATACAGTCCTGACGCATCGTCTATGTGGTTCGATGAACAGATGATGGGACATTCTGGGGTCATCCTGGTCATTCCATCCATGATTCCCATCATGGTCATCATGTGAATCATGTGCTTCATCGTAGATGATTCCAAGCCGAAGATCCGAAAGGCCATTATCCTCAACCACGACAACACTCTCGTGTTTAGCTGTCGACTGGACCCCTCTACTCGCCTTGGGAAGGACTCGTTCGAGTTCGTGCTCATTACAGAGATTCTGGCACATGACTGAGTCTGATCCATTTCATGTGTTTGACGGATCTGCTCAGAATGTCATTTCAATCAGCTCTTACATTGAGACTGTTGGTTTGTTCTTCAATCGACCACTGTCAAAGGGCTTATATAGACCAAGTGACAACGATGGTGTTCTTACTTGTGTGGACTCGCTGTTCATCTGTGGATTGTGTTGGAATCCCCCTCAGAATCAGCTCAATTTTGGCAAATTCCTGGTACCAAGCACTGGATGCTTATACATGCTGGGACTATAATGAGTCAATTTACCCTTCTGGCTCATACTGGATTAAACATGAAGCCCTGAAGACGATACTGACAGTGTGATGTACACTCACTGGGTTTTCTTGGCTATCATTACTCTTAAATGATTGGATTTCCATCATGGGGATCATCATCATCATCAGGATTTGACCTGGATTGGCTATGAATGAGAACTGGATTTCCGTTCAACACTACACACAGAGTCTATCGACAATGATTTTGACCTGTATTGGCTTGTTGCAGATTTCGCCACCCTCAATCCGTGTGCAATTCACTGGATTTCGTCTCAATTCAGGCACATTTTGTACCATAATCTGGCATCTGGTCTCATGACTGCAAATGACACCAGCCAGTTTCACATATCTTGGACTCCATGAAGGGATACCCTATTTTTTTGACGCTCGACGACATGGCAACGCTAATTTTCTGTTTTCTGGCAGTGGGATGTCAGATCCTGATTTCATCATGAATCATGGATCATGGATCATCATGTACATTCTTCACTCAGACTTTCAATTTTCGAATTTTCGAGCTTGAACGAAGCTTTTTCTGTGTGCTCTAAGGTACCTATGCGTTTCATTCAAGTCGATGGCCATCACGAAGCACAGATCTCAGCACAATTTTGCTCAATTCAGCTCATTTTCACACATTTCCCCTTAGATTAGTCGGTTTTTGGTCACTTTCGCCGTTTCGTTCACTGCACTTGACCCAGCCTGACATACTGGCGTATGTTTTCAGAGGGGGAGTGTAAGGGCAGCAGTGACAGCACTCAGATTATACATCAATGTGATCAGAATTTCAATGATTCTCAGATGTACATTAGTGCAGTAAATTTTCCGCTTCATTTCATGTTTTCCGTTCGCCGCCAGATGTCGCCTGTGAGCGCGCGTCGAGTCGCATTTGTCTTTCGTGATTTCCCAATCGGATTTATTTGAATTATTTCGAATGATTTCACGTTGTGTCATTATGTGCGATGAATGCGCATTGAGATTCTATGTCTGCTCCATTTTTGTGGACCGGGTTTTCGTACTCTTCATATTCCACCATGGAGTTCAAAGGACTTACAAGTGCTTCGCATATGTCGCTCCCAGAGGCTGGATATGGGTCTGAAGAGGGTTATGTGGGTTCGGAGATATCAGGGGCAGTGTCGGGCGTTACGACCCCTGGGGCATCAAGGCTACAGGCTTCGCAGTTACAACAAAGATCAACCACTATGCAGCGGTTACACGCTGTGGCAAAGGCTTGCCATTGTCTTCGCAATACAGCTTCACTCCCTTGTGAGGTAGCTCGACAATGTCGATTGAAATGTCCATAATGTCCTTGAACCAAGATTGTCTTGGCCAGTTGGGGACAATTAAAATCGCCTTTGCGCCGGATTGCTTCAGCTTCTGCACCACACGAGGAAAAACGTCGAAGGGTGGATTGATCCATAGAGGCTCAGACCAGTCCTCACTCCAGGCATCGTCGTAGAACCTCGGAAATCTTTTATTCTTTTTGTTTGCAAAAGCATCAACTTGCGGACGAAAATTGTGGTTCCTTTCGAAATAATCCACCAGAATGTCACCCCATTTGTCGACTACACGATAGCAAACTGACTTCCACTTCTTGCAGTTCAATGGTTCCACCTTTCCTTCGTCGAATTCTTCGTGATTCCCCGTCCATTCCTGCCCATCTTGCTGAATATGCAGCTTATTTCGCTCCTTGAATTGGTGGATACTGTTGGTATATGGGTGCAGATAATACAAGTCAGACGGGTCGCTGGTCGACGGATCCTGGAGGAAGCATGTCCTGTGTCCCATGGGCGACACAAGGTGAGCGTGAAGCCAGGGTTGACCCAAGAATAAATCATACTTTGTGCTGGCTTCATAGAATTTTCCAGAAAACCATTCCTCCGTGACCGTCTCTTCCACGCTCCACACAGATTGTTTCACCAGTCTGACCGCCAATTCTGCCTCTCTGTCGCCACCGTCAAGGCGATGTCCGCTGACTCCCTCCAGCTGGACAGGTGTCGAGGACATCTTTGCCTCGTCCTCCTGCAGAAAGCCTTTCCTCACCAGATTCACCTCTGAACCATTGTCAATCAGACATTTGGCAAGTTTAACCTTACCATCTGTTGTCCTGACCTGGATCCAGCAGACAAACTGGCGCTGCTTGCCTCGCCGGACAGCGCTGAGGACGCAGGCAGGGTACAGGAGGCCGGAGGAGCGCGCCAGCCGATCCCAGCAGCGTTCATCCACCGCCCCAACTACCTTGATGGGTTTTGTTTCCTGCCACTCAACCCCAGTGTTGGGATTTGGGTCAAGTTGGCTTCCCTATTGCCATTCTTCTTCGACGTTCGGCTGCACGTCCTGTACTTGTCCTTCGTCAACCCATTCCTCTCCTGCTTCGACGGCATTGACTCCTTTTCCACGTCCACGACCACCAAATGACTTTCCACCACCACCTTTTTTACCACCTTGACCTTTGTTGTTGGAGGTGTTGGAATTGGGGTTGGATTCGTTGGATCTGCCCTTGCCTCGACCTCCAGTATCCTTGTTGTTGCCGAAGGTCTTGTTCGCCGGCGTCTCCGTATACAGGGGGTTGCCATTCACCTTGGAATCATCTTGATTCCCGGACTTTCCTTGGCCTTTTCCACTTTTTTCACCAGATTTTCCAGCAGATTTTCCACCAGCATCGGTCCATCTTGAGCCACTTGGATCTCCGCCTTGCTGCGAGTAATCTTTTGGTGTCCAGTCTCTGTTCTTTCCTTTGGACTGCCCTTTACCCTTTCCCCTTCCATGCTGGTCAGCATCTCGTGCTCCATCCTGCTGGGGATTTTTGGGAGAATTTCCCTTTCCATCCATTTTGGACTGAATTGTCTTGAGATCTGAGGGCGTCCACCTGTGATCTGCGGTCGTGTGAGTCGCCGCTCGACCTTCCTTTCCAAGGGCAATGCACACAGAGCATCCCTTCTCGCCAATGGCACTGACTTTGCCTCCGAAGCCTTGTGCATCCTGTGACTTCTGGCGTTCTAAGTTTGCATACTTTTCAAGTTGGTCCCAGATCTGCTCGACTCCATACGAGAAGACCCACGGTCGTACCTTCAAAACTGTTCCCTTATACTTCACTTTGCCATCCACCATGCTACAGAAATACTCCGACTGTTCAGAAAAATGGAAACCAACTCTCCATCTGCCCTCACGAATAGTGATGTCTTTCAATCCAGTAGCACTGATAGAGTGTAGCAACTCACGAACTGCCATTTTTCCCATAGTCTCCGGCAATCCTCGGACTTCAACCCAGTTGCCCAGGACTTTTTGGTCCGCCTGAGAGTCCCTGATCTTCTGCTTGGTCTCTGGTGTGAGCCTGCTCAGGAGGATCTTCTTCATCTTGCCTTCAGAAAGTCCTTCTGCTGAGTTCTCCGCCTCTTGCACCAAAAACTCCCAATCTTGCCTTGCTATTTGGATCTCTTCAAGAAACAATTTCTTGATCGCCCTGAAGTTCTCCAGACGGTTCCTGTAATGATCTTCAGGAAGTCGAGAGCCTTTCTTCTTGAGACTTCGATACAGCTCTTCATAAGTCAGGGGATCTCCTTGATTCTGCCTTTCCACATAAAGATTATATTTGCTTTCTCTGAGTTTGCCAGTCAAACAGTCCATCAACCCAAGGATCCAGAGTTCCTTGTCCAGTTTCTCCGTCTGCAGCCACACCATGAACTGCCTCTCGAAGGACGCCCAGTAGTTTGGGTGCCCTGAGAACTTGGGCTGCTTCATTACTGACCCACGAAGCCTCATGTGCAAAGGGTTGAGCAGGTGGTTCAGGTTGAAACCTGTGGATGTGCCAACCGGATTGACGAACACTGGGTTGACGGCGGCACCTCCCATTGCCTGTGCTTGTGCAATTGCGGCTGCCAGCAACGCCTGGTCCACAGTAGGCTGCACGAACGGCGTTGGTTGTGCTTGATGCAGCCTCATCTCCTTCAATTTCTTCTGCTTCTCCTTCAATTTGGCCTCGTTTTCTTTCTGCCGCCGGTCCTTCTTCTTCAAGGCCATTGATCTCTCCTTCACGGTGGTCCTTGCTTCTCCATCAATATCTTCGACAGTACCAACAGACAGTATAGACCCATGCGACGAAGATTCTCCTCCTTCGGTACCCAGATTCAACCTAATAGGACTTCCAAATCCAGTAGGGGGGATACCAGAATTTCCAGTAAAAGCTGGAAGTGAACCAGTAAAAGCTGGGGGTGCTGGAGAATGTGGAACGCCGTAAGGCGTGGATGCAGGTGCAGCTGAGGAGGTAGGTGCTGGGTGGCTTGCCATTGTAGGCGCTGGTCCAGTGGGCCCAGTAGTGCTCAGATTTTGTACCAGATTCGTCAGCCTTTCCAGCTTCTCCTCCATCTCCTTCCACTTGCTGTCATCATCCCTCTTTTTCTCCTTGGCGGCCCTCTTCAGCTCCTTCACCCTGTCTTCCAGCGACGAAATCTGTCGTCGACAGGAGCAGTCCTTGGCGCACTCACCACAGGAAGGGCATCTTGTACCTTTTCCTTTGCTTCTTACCTCGTCGACCCAAGTGTCAACACTGGAGGCAGAGCTGGGGAGTTTCGACAATTGCTCCCTGGAGAGGTGAGAATGTGTCGAATCACACCTCATCTCGTTGACCTCTCCGTCTTTCGGACCCCAGGCGCCCGACGGACCAGCGTGCGGATGCACGTTCTGGCGTCTCTCCTCGGCGATGATGGCCATCTGCACCATCACGGTGGCCTGGTGGTCGAACTGGTCCACCAGCTCTTCCCAGTCCTCTTGTTCCTGCAATTCGGCGTCGAATCGCAACCGGCCGCTGTTCCTGATGAACTGGCACGACGCCCTGAACCAGCCCCTCAGGCGGCCTAGGTAGCTCGCCTCCGCCAGCAGCCAATTCTGGCGGTTCAGGAACTCCTGATTCCAGATTTCCTGGATGTGGTTTTCCAAGTAATCACCACTAATTCCAGGCTCAGACTGCTCTCCTTCGCTGCTGCTGTCTTCAAGATCAGGCAAACGTGAGAGCTGGAACCAGATTCACTCGAGGAGGGAGATTCTCGACCGGGTTTAAGGTTGGGTGGGGCGTTCACACAACAATCAGCACAGGTATGAACTCCAGGCCAATGCCTATGACCACAGTAAGGACACTCAGAAGGGTGATCTTCGGTTCGCTGGGGAGATGCCACGAATGTAACCTCAGCGGGAACACGCAGTGACCCAGAAGGAGTAATAGCCCCGCTAAAGTCGGATGATCTAAGGGTGTCCGTGGAGATTCCAGAAGCAGAGTCATGATTTCCTCTGCTACCATGTAACCGCTGCATAGTGGTTGATCTTTCTTGTAACTGCGAAGCCTGTAGCCTTGATGCCCCAGGGGTCGTAACGCCCGACACTGCCCCTGATATCTCCGAACCCACATGACCCTCTTCAGACCCATATCCAGCCTCTGGGAGCGACATATGCAAAGCACTTGTAAGTCCAGTGAACTCAATGGTGGAATATGAATAGTCAGAAAACCCGGTCTACAAAAATGGAGCAGACATAGAATCTCAATGCGCATTCGTCGCACATAATGACACAACGTGAAATCATTCGAAATAATTTAAATAAATCCGATTGGGAAATCACGAAAGACAAATGCGACTCGACGCGCGCTCACAGGCGACATCTGGCGGCGAACGGAAAACATGAAAACAAGCGGAAAATTTACTGCACTAATGTACATGTGAGAATCATTGAAATTCTGATCACATTGATGTATAATCTGAGTGCTGTCACTGCTGCCGTTACACTCCTCCTCCGCCCTCACCGCTGCGCTGACCTGTAGCGGCCACCCCGGGGGCGGCTGCCTAAGCGACTGTTGGGGCCGCGCGCACTGGTGCCCCTGTACCCCTCCTTTTCCTCCCGTTGCCCCCCTGGTGCCCTGCGGTCGTCTTGGCCTCTGGCGCACCCGCCTGTCCCTTCCCTCCCGTGCCCGACCGCCCATGTCCTCCTGTGTGCCGGCCGGTGCCTCCGCGGCCTGTCTCTCCTGTCCCTGGCCGTTCTCGCCCATCTCTGCCCTCCTCCTTCCTGTGCACTGCCGGGAGGATCTACTTCATGGCACCCGCCGGCACGTTGGGCGCCGCCGGCTGCCACTGGCCCCCTGCTACCACCAATCTCCCTGCCTCCCTCCCTTCCTCCTCCGTCACCTCAAGGATGTCGGCGGCCACCGATGCGCCTAGCCTGTCGCTCTTCGCCGGGTGGAAAGGGGCCGCCCGCGGCCGCGTTGCCTTGGGCTCCCCCCGCTCCCCCCCCCTTCCCGCCAGCTCCTGACGCCTCCACCGCCGCTGTCCCGACCCTCGCCTCCTCCTGTCCGCCCCTGGCCCCTCCCACCCCTGTCCCTGCCGCGACCGCGCCCTCCTGCCCCTGCCCGTTGGCTCCCTCACCCGCCGGCTGTGCAGTCTTTGGACTGTTCGGGGACGGGGGCGACGACAGCACGACAGATGACGCCGTGTGTGTCGGTGAGGGGGGCGACAGGGGGGGGGGGGGGGGGGGGGCACCTGCATACGGGCCACCTCGACCCGCACCCCTGGCCCCCCGAATCCTCTCACCGCCTGCGGCGGCGGCGTGGCGGCCGCTGCTGACAACGAGCTGGACTTCGGCTCTGGCGTGTGGGACATTGCTCTGCAGCACATGGCATCGTGGTCCTAGCCCTGCCGCCATTTTCCTCCCCTACTTGTGCCCCGCACGCCGCTTTCGCTGCATTGTGCCTGTCCCTGTCCATGCGTGCTCACTTGTTCTGCGGTCCCCAGACTGGCTTCTCCACTGGCGCCTCAGCCCCCGCTTTCCGTACACGGTGTACTGTACCGCTGCCTTGCCCCATTCTTCTTCCCTCCGCCACGTTGATCTCTCCCCCTGGGCACGTACTTGACGGTCTCGTCCTGCCTCCTGCCTTCTTGCCCCGCTCCACGTTCAGATCTTGCGACTGGCGTGCTCGGGGCTGTCATCTACCCTATGTGCTCATTGGGATCAGGTACTACACACAGTGGTCTTCCCCCGTTTCACCGAGTTGAACTCTGAAGGGGCGCGGTTGAACCGCTGGGCCGGGGTTGCACCGCGGTTGAACCACCGCCAGCGCTGGTAGCGGCCGCGGCGCCAGCGCCGTGCGCTTTTCTGAATAAAAAAATTTAATAACCTCCTGAAACTGACGCGTGACAAACATTGTTTAAAACATTTTTCGCTACTGGCTGCAAGTGGTGAACGACCACTACAGCGGTCGGGGGGACCAACAGCTGGTGGACCACTTGTTCACCTTTTTTCGAACAAACGGGAGGACAAAACGCCTCTGGAAACAACTTGCTGACCGAATTGGTAACACACAGAGTCCTTCAAAAGAGACAACAAGGGCTACAAAAAAAAGCTTTCACAGGATCGGACGCTGTGCGCCTTATTGTGGACCTTGAGATGCCGAAACCAAGGTATGTGGCATAATGCACACATGCCAACAAGTGGTTGAAGGTGGCTCAACAGTGCAGTCGAACCCTTAACACAAATGATGAATTGTGATTGTGCTTCATGACAACGTTTGCACGGCAAAATGATTGCTTTCTGTTGCCCAAAGCATGAACAATTCAACCGTCCCTAGATTTTTTCGTGGGCCGATGCCAAAGCGAAGAAAAGCCGTGCAAGCACCGTCCCATGGATGGATTGCTTTCCGTCGTATGCAACCATGGATAAAGCCCGGTCCAAGCTGAGTGAGAGAAAATTACTAAAACCGATTACAAAGGATGGAAGAGTTGGGGCTCGTTGGAATCTTGATGATTGGATAAAACATATCGGTGCTCAAAGGGATGTGCTGAAAGAAATGCACTTCTCAATATTTAGGGACGATCACCCCTATGTACTTATAGTGCGTGGTGATGGGTTCCATGTGGAGCAAGGGCATGGTGCCAAATTGCATGTGGTTTTGCGAACCAGATGCAAAAAGCACGGGCCTTGCTCTACGATTGGACTCTTGACCTTGCTCTGGTACGTGGGCTCGAAACCAATCTTGTGCGTGTACTCTTTGAAAGGACACTCAAAAAAATACAACAACTTATTGACCGGGGCTACATGTTGCTCCGAGGGTTTTGGGTGCGAACGGCTGGCATTGGTGGAGGCGATAGCCCTTGGCTTCATCATATACTTGGTTTATCAACATTTTATGAAAAGGTTTCAAAACACTATACGTCCCCATAAACGAAGAGAATACAGACTATAAATACATTCTGTGTGTCGACACGTGAGGCTTTCAGTGAAGCCGGTTTGGATCCCAATTGACTGCAGTGTTCTATTTTTGAGCGATTTCCGCGATTTCAGCGATTTCGGATATAATTTCAGGAGAATTACGAAATTATATTATTTATAAACCACATGATGGAGGAGTTAAATTTTCATGTTTGTACCAGGCCTGCTGTGTGTGCGCGCACCCTTCTCGTGTTCCTGTTGGCGTGCGCGTGCTCTGGGTTCCTGAATGCGGGCCCATCGTTTCAAAATTCTTCCCAACGGGTGCTAATAGTGTTAGTTCTACACTGTTACCGAATGGTAAACAAATTGGAAGCTTGGGCGACTCCAGTGGAAGATGGAAGGCCCGGAATAGGGATCTGGCTAAACCAAGGTGTGGTGCCTCCGCGCACACCGGCTGTCGCCCTTGGGTGCATCACTGCACTTGAGAGGAGAATGGTACACGTTAATGGGCGCATCTGCTTCGGCAGTGCCGCGCCTACGTGTATGGGGGATCACGAGTCCCTGGAAGCTGGAGGAGTCCTAGTGGAAGTGAACTGGATGTGGATGTGGCTGAGGTAGGCGCACCGGAAGGGAAGAAAGTAACTCGATCGTTGCTCTGCAAGGCAAAGCAATTCCTCATTCTTTGACTTATCATTTGTTTCCTTTGCATGTATCCTGACAACTTGATCTTCCATGGAATCAAAGAGGGTCAATCGTTGGTGATTGTGTGTGGTGAACATGTGGTGTGCACGTGCAATGGGTGAACATGCTAAAGGTTGAGAATTGCATTTATGCCCTGGTTGTTAACCTCGCATTTGCTGTCTTACTCCGGTGACCTTCGGTGAATTCATGTTATTTGTCGAACACTTCGGTGAATTGACATCATTGGTGGAACACGGTCGGTGATCCACTATCTCTCCCTTGGCAACTTGCAGTATGGCATGAGGATAGCTCATTTGTTTTCGCAATTGGGTGTAGGTTTGAGGTTTGAGGTTGGAGGTTACATTTTGCGGGTACTAGACGCCTTTTGGCCCCGGGGGGCCACCTGGTCGGGCCAGGTGATATCCTCCCAACCGGGTCCTAGTGGGGGGCCCTCCAAGACGCACCTCCTGCCTGCTGGCGGAGTCCCCCGGGTTCACAGGGCTCGGAGCCCCATCCTTCCCCGGCTTCCACGTTTCGCCACTCCCCGGTCAGTGCATCAATTCGCAGCCGTGGCTGCGGGCGCTTACCCACTGTGTCGCCCCCCTAATGCGTGGTCGCCCGGGGCGCCGGCGCCGCCGGGCCCGTGCTACTGGCTTGTCGCCAGTGGGACCCCTTTGGGCTGGTGCGGAGGCTGCCTAGCCTAGGGGTTGGGGCGTGGCGCTGTGCGCCACTACTGCCTTGGCGGGTGCAGTGCCCCGTCCGTTTGTGCGCGGCGCTCGCGGCCGGTTCGGGGGGTTCGGGCCGGTACCTGGTGTTGTGTCTCTCCCGTTTCCCCCTTCCCTCCCCGCGTGTCCCGCGCTGCGTGTGGCGGGCCGTTCCGTCCGGGTGTCCCTTACCCTCGCTCGCTGGTACGCCATTCCACGCGGTCTGTGCGTTCCGCGTGCTCGGTCCGGTTGCCCTTCTGGTAGTCCCCGCGTGCCCTTTGCGTGTGTGTGCGCTCGCGCTCCCGCGGCGTCCGCACCCCCCTCCCTGGCTGGTGTGGCGTGCGCACCTCGCGCGGTCCCGGCACTGGGCGCTGGTAGGGCCGTTCCACGTGGTCCGTGGCCCTCCGCGTGTCCTGCCCCGGTCCCTTGCTCCGTCTGGCGTGCTTGGGGGGGGGGCGGTCCGGTCCCGGTTCCCGCCTACTTGGCTTGGGGTTGTGGGGGTGGCGGAAGGGCATCCCCGGAGGGGATGCCTTTCATGGTTGCGAGGGGCGTCTGGGGTCAGGCGCTCACCCTCCCCCGACTGCCGGCCCACTGGGCGGGCTGTTGGGGTCCGCTATCCACGTTCTGTGGGCGTGGGCGTGCGGGTGTGGGGGCCCTACTCTGTCCCCTTGGTCTGCACGCACTGTGGGGGCTGCGTGCCGCGGGGCGGGTCCGTGGCGTTCGTGTGCCGGGGGGCGGGCTGGGGAGGGGGGGGGGGGGCGTGCGCCGTGCCCCTCGTTTGTGCGGCCGGGGGGGGCCTGTATGGCAGGGGCTCGCTCTGCCTCGTTCCGTCCCTCTGCCTTCCCTGAGCAGGCAACAAAGCGGGTGTCACTGGCGTCGTTCTGTGCATGGGGGGCGTGGCCCCCAATACCACTCCGGTTCGTGCTCGCCCGCCTTCCCTGGGCGCGATCTGTGCGGCGTCCTGGCGCATTGGCACGGGCTCGCTTGTTCTCCGCGGTTCCTGTGGGAGCCGGCGGCCGGGGCAGGGTGGCGGGCCGCGCTCCGGCTCCTCTCTCGCGCGAGGGGAGGGGCGACCATCCCCCCTGCCCCGGGGGGTGGCGGCCGGGGCCCCCGCGGCTTGCGGGCCTGTGGGGGGGGGGAGGTTGCGCCGCAGCCTCCTTGCTCCCCCTCTGGGTGGCGGCCCACGGTACCCCATCCTGGCCCCCCTCGTGCCGTCGGCGCACTCCCCTCCGGCGTGCGCGTGCGGTCGGGGTCGTGGGGCCGCCCAGGGGTGGGGGGGGATGAGGGGCGGCCCGTGGACCGCTCCCCCGGGGGCCCCTGGAGACCTGAACCCCCCCTCTGGCCTCCCTGAGTGGGCTGTGGTCATGGGGGGGTCATGTGGGGCGCGGCCTCCATACTGTTCTGGTGCGACGACGTGCGCCGCCCCCAAGCTTGGTCCGCGCGTTGCTCCGGCGCGCTGGTGTGGGCTCGCCCCTCGGCCGCGACCCCCGCGGGAGCAGGCGGCTGGGGGCGCTGGGGCCCGCGGTGTGCACGTCAAGCCGCCTCCCCCCCCCCCCGCGTCGCGGTCCCTTCTGGGTGAGGGGGGGCGCCCCCTGGCCTCCGGGGGGGCGGAGAGTCGCTCCTGTGGCTCCCAAGCTGGGGGGCGGGAGCGGGGGGGGGGGGTTGGGGGGGCCGCCCCCTCGCCCCCCCCCCCCTGTCGGGCGTCGGCCTGCCATCCGTTGTCTCCGGTGTGCCCCCCCAGGGTATACTCGTGCCGTCGGGGTTGCCGGACGGCCGGGAGCGTCGGGCGCGGTTCGGTCGGCCGCCAACGAGTCAGTGCGGCGGGGGGGGGGGGGGGGGGGGGGGGGACCCCCCGCCCTGGTTCGCACCGCCGTCTTCCCCGGGCCGGCCTCTGAAAGGGCTGCTCCGTTTGCGCCGTCCTGGGCGCCGGCGGTCTGCCGTCGGCCGGCAGCGGGCAGGGCGTGCGGGCGCCTGCCTCGGCCATGGTGACCCCGCACCCCGGGTGCAGCGGCCTCTTCGGGGGGGATGCGGGGCCGCCGTTTCTTCGGTCTGCCTCCGTCCGCTCTTGGGCCTGAGTGGGGGGGGGGGGAGTGGGGGGGACCCTCTGGTTCCCTGGTCCTCAGGTCAGTGATCCGGGCAGCGTGGCCCGACAGGGAGCCGACGTGGCCGGCCTTCCTGGAAGGGGGAGCGGTACTCCGCATCACGGATGCGGACGCCAACAACTGGCTCCCCCGGGCCTTGTGCAGCGCCCTCGCCCACTGGCGCTACCGCCGGCGCAACCCGCCACCGCCACAGCCCCAGCCCCCACACAAGCGGCGGCGCAGATGACTGCCCAGATGGCGGACGCGAGAAAGTGGGGGGGGGAGCTGGGCCCCCCGACCCACGCCCGCCCCTCGGTACGGCGTGACGAAGGAGCGCGCGCCACCTCCCGCGGGAGGGAGGGCGGAGACAACGAGCGCGGGGGGGAACCTACTGCCCCACAGCCCGCTAACTGCTGACCGCTAACCCTCACGGCCACCCCCGGCCGGCCAGCGCCGCGCAACGACGGCGGGGGGTACGAGGGGCCCCAGCGAGGGCCTGCACGAGGGTCCGGCTCTAGGTAGAGGGGGGTGGGGGAAGGGTGCGACCCCCCAGCCGATGGCTGGCCCCCGGGCCGGGACCGCCATACCGCCCCCCCCTCGGCCGTCAGGAGGCGGCGCCCTCTTGTGGTCCTCTGGGGCTGCCCACCCCCCCGGAGGTACCTCTCGGTTTCCCCGGTCCCTCCGGAGGAGCACGGCATCAAAGGGCCGGTTCCTCAACCCCCTGGTGGTCCCCTGGTTGGCCCAGCACAACCACCCGTACACCTCCCCCACCAAGGGGAGGGCCTCCTCCCCCAGAGGGTCCGGGACCGTGCCCCAGTCCCGGTCCCAGGGCTGGGCCCCCTCTGCCCCTCGCGCTGGCTCCCCCCCGCTGCCCCTGTGCCTGCGGCAATCGGGTGTAGGGATAATCCTCAATCTATGTCCGTGATTCTCAGTTCAAGTGCATGCATGCCTTCATGGGTCATGGCTAGGCGAAAGTCTCTCTCCATATGCATGCTCCCATGGGTCATGGCTAGGCTATGCGCTCGGGATTGGGTTTTGGTGAGGTCAGGTTCTCCCTCCTGGGCCATGGATTGGTTAGGTTATCTCTCTTCGGCCATGGATTGGTTAGGTTCTCTCTCCTGGGGAAGGATGGGTGAGGGTCTCTCTCTCAGGGCATGGAATGGAACGGGACCATCTCTCTCAAGGCCTGGATTGGGGTGTGACCATCTCCCTTTCAGGCGGGACTATATTTTCTTGGGATAGGACGATCTCACCATGTGTCAGATGTGCTCTCATTGGACCCGGGATAACTCTCCATGTGCACTCTCTCTCTGCGGGCCGGGTCTAGGTCTCTTCATGAGACTCGGGGCATCTTCTTGGCAAAGCACTCTTGCCCGATCTCTCTCCAAGTAGCATGCATTGAATTGGTTTGGTGTCATACGAACATGCAATTAGGCAATATTGGTTTCACATGTCCATGTGTGGATGATTTCTAGTGCACATAACGGTTGTGGTTGCCTATGCCATCGGGTCCCAAGCAATTAGGCACCAAGTGGTGGGACCGAGTGGCATGTCCAAGCATGTGAGGGCATGAGACGTATGTCGTGTGTTGGCTTTACATTTTTTTCGTGCCTTTGGTTCGCGATACTCTAACCGCTGGAGCCAAGCAATTGGTATGCCACATACACTAAACAGGTGAGGTTTGGTGGGCTGGCCCTTCTTGATGTCTTGTTCGCGAGCAGCAAGTAAACCCGCCAAGTCTATTCACGTGCTGGCCATGGTGTATGTAATTGCTAAGTGATAGGCACCCGGCATCCGCTGTGAAGTACCGAGGCATTGTGAGCATGATGATATATGGACTGTGTCACACATGCCAGGTGTCAGGTATTGCCATGAGGTCACTCTCCTGACTCATATTTGGTGATCCTCATTGCAAGCTCTTTACTTGTGATCATTGGTGATTCATGAGTGTGGACAAGGCATGTTTGTGGCCATGCCGTACCTTCTCTTCATCGAGGCCATGATGTCACACTTGATCCATGGTGGGACATCCATCATATTTGGAACTCATGTTTCTCAATTCCAGTTTTGCGGCCTTGTAGGCAAGGGTGAGGGTGGGTCATGTGGGCGACGCTTATGTTGAATCCGATGATGCCATTGTGTCGTGTATCATTTCTTTGTGTTCCGCCACGTGCCATATGGACCTCATTGATGCCATTTTGTCGCTCATGACCTCAATGTCATTTTCCTCAATGTGGTGAATCGTGGTTGTTAGCATGGCGTCACATGTCCGTAGCTCGAATGTGCATGGTATAGAAAATCGATTCTTGGTGTAGGGATGCAACATCATCTTCGATAATCGCATACTCTATTCCAGGGCTTCACTTATACTGCTGTTTCTTCCTCTCCCTTTGCCCGACATTTTCTCATTTGTTCCCCTCTCCATGATCATGTCCATGTATTGATGAGGTTACACTCAATTCAATTTGATAATCGGTTATTCGGATTCACTGGTCAAGCTCATTCGAACTCATTGATCACGTGATCGGATTTGATTGCAAGGGTTGCCAACGGGTGTACCTACGGGATTCGTTTTGATTTTTTGGCCAAGGGTTACCAAGGTGTAAGGCCTTTTGCTATCCCTGGTACGGCGAACACCAAGAAGTCCAAGCACAGACCTTGTCGAGACAAACATTCAAGATATTCCACATGGGTTCATGTCATATCTACAAACATGTAAACATAAACTGTGTTTCCAAATAACACACAAATTCTTGAATCTCCCATTATCATTTACGCACTCACGCCCGACCTATATTCTGCGGCATTATACCTCGCAACCTGCTTCTGTGGGTTATGGGCGCATGTACACCTTACATCCCTCTCCCAAGACACTTGAGGGGTCCACAACCACCAAAAAGTGGCTGACATGCCACCATAGGTGTGCATGCGCATCAATAAATAAAAGTGAGATCTCCAAAACACAAATCAGAAGGTGGCAGAGAGCCCGGCACTCCCGCACCTACAAGCATAACCAATCATGCATATCAAAAAGAAGAACATGTATGCACCTATGCTCAATGGGGTGATCAGCCCCCAGGCTGCAGTGGCAGCCCACTGAAATACATGAATATATATGCCACATCAAGGGTACACACAATCCAAGAGTCACAGTGGTGACCACAAGCGCTAACCCACAACCATGTTCCAAAATGACCACAGAAAGTAGTCACAGCAACTACCATAGCACAGACTGTACCAAGGTACGCAATGCACCACTGCACACACGGGACTCCAACCCATTTTACAGTAAAAACTGGTTACATGGCGTGCGCGGCCAATGAGCACTAAATAACAGACTTCCCAAAAACACAACAACGCCACACAAAAGGCAGTGAACCTTCTTCAAAACCCTGTCCATGCTGGAAGAAAAGACAAACAAAGGCAGACCAACAAAGTGGAGCCTCAAAATTGTTCCCGTAAATGTCCTCAAGTCACTGAAAAAAACATTCCTTAGTATATACAGCGAGGACTTCCTCAAAACCCATCGTTAACTTACTTCAGGACTCCAGCTCTCGCCATTGCCTGTGAGACAATACAGAAAACGAAAAGAAAAAGCACGAACCAGCAACTAGCGAAGAGAAAAAGAGACAAGGTCGGACACCCGAAGCTACGCTCTCTCAAAAGATGCCTGAGAAAGAAGCAGACGCAAAAAAAAAACCAAAAGCGTATGTCAGTGTGTACATACGAATCAAACGACGATGGCGCTGAAGGAAAACTGAGCACCAACACACAACTCATTTTGACATGCACGCATCATCATATCAGATCTCACCATCATACACCACGACCGCACGTACAAGCTAGCCTAACAGCGCAAAGGCGCACGTACAAACAAGCTTAACAGCGTTCGCAAGGCACAGGCCTACACGGCTTAACACACCACAGCAAGCATGCACGAAGCTGAAACCGATCGCACGACGCGCGCACGAAGACTACGAACGCACAACTACGCAAGTGCACCATGAAGCTGACACACCCAAAAAAAAATTGTCCCCTCTTCGACGCCCACTTCTCCTTGTGACTGAAACACCAACTTCTGACTGACCTACGAATGAGAACAGTACAAACAAAAGCAGCAACGAAAGAAAACGAAACAGCGAAGCACGCCAACACATACCAGAGCTACTGGCATGTGCGGCTTCTCTCGCGTTTGCACGCCGAATCCGGGAAACAGCTGTCTGGAGAACAGCTCACTTGAAGTCTATCAACAAGGGAAAAAACATTAACCAAGGCAGACGTAGGGAACACAGCCAGGAACGCACCCACCGCCTACTAAATGCTACTCACGGCACGTGAAAGGAGCAAGGTGCTACACAAAAACGGCCACGGAGCAAAAAAGACACACGGAGCGCAACGCTACTCGTGCAAAAGAGACAACACACGGGTCGGATTGCTACTGTCCCTACAACCTGCACTTAATGAGTAGTGGTACTGCTTTTAAAGGAGCGCCCCTGGCCACGCGTTCCTCTCTTGCGCGGCTGTTGCGGCGTCCCATTCAGAGCGCTCGTCAGAGCGCGATCTTCAGCCCTGGCGCTCATCACCTTGACCTCAGACTCCAAGGCCTCCACAGTGGTTTCAAAGGAGCCCCAAAAGGACTCTGCTGCTTGTAGCTTGTCAACAGCACGGTCTACGTGTCAGTGGTACTCTTCAGTTTCAGCCCGCACTTGCCGTAGGCTTTGAGAGTCACTTTCATACCACAACTGGCAGCCTTTCTCGTGGCTGTCAAAACAATCCTGTCGCTCATTCGCCGTCAGCAAGTAGTCCAGCTCACCCAAGCTGTAGTCTCCATTTTTGCGGCAGTATTCACGAACTGCCAGCCTGTTGATTTTGACATCCACGACTCGCTGGTGTTGAATCATGTTCAGCAGTTTTGTTTTGGAGTAGTTCTCATACTTCTTCATAGACGCAACGTCGCAGAACATCACAGGAAGGACACGGAAACGACGAGTTAAAATCCCCGTGGGATCTGAACGTTTTGTAAGGCCTTTTGCTATCCCTGGCACGGCGAACACCAAGAAGTCCAAGCACAGACCTTGTCGAGACAAACATTCAAGATATTCCACATGGGTTCATGTCATATCTACAAACATGTAAACATAAACTGTGTCTCCAAATAACACACAAATTCTTGAATCTCCCATTATCATTTACGCACTCACGCGCGACCTATATTCTGCGGCATTATACCTCGCAACCTGCTTCTGTGGGTTATGGGCGCATGTACACCTTACACAAGGGTACTTGCAGGAATTTGGGATTTTGGGTTTTTTAAAGCATGGAATCACTGGTGAGGTCAAGGACGATGGGAGTCACGGAAAAGAGGGTGGAGAAATCGGGTATAGGCGGTAGAGCTCGCACTATGGCAGGGGCTGGTCCTACAGACCTTCTTTATGGTAGCAGAGGAGCACCTGCCGCCTACCGCCACCCGGGGAGCTTGGGCCCTCATGAGCCCTGCGCAAGTGGACCCCGGGTCACCATTGTTGAAGCCCGAGAAGAGGCAAGACACTCAGAGAGATTAGCGGGTGCCGACATGGAGGACATCGTCACTTTTTGTGAAGGATCATGTGGAAAACGTTGTCATCTCTGAGTACCCGCAGAAGAATCGAACAAGGTCACGAGTTGCAGTAGCGGCTCAAGGAGCAGGCGCTACCGCAAACGCGGTTCGCCAAAACCGTCCAAGGGGGATGCGGAAACAGCGATGGAAATGACGCCAAGCCCCTTCCGCCAGATGTTCAGTGTTCCGTCGGACTCTGAGGGATATCATACTTGTTACCCTTCCGATGATGCCGGCGCAGAGCCAGATTTCCCAGCAGGCCGGTCGCATACCGCCCCAAATCCTGAACTTGCTCATGATGCAGAACGGGAATCATTGCCGCGAAGGGCAGCCACCACCATTTATTTGAGACACAGGGGCGATGGTGAAGAAGTGAGGACGGACGGTGACGGGACAGGCGACACCGTCATGGGTGGAGCCGAAGAGCGTGGAGCTCCGGGGAAGCTGCCACAGGATCGTGTAGGAGATGACCGTCATCCTCACGAGGACATCAAGAAGGCGGCGTGCGGGCAAGCGGGGAGTGGAGATCACTGCCATTGCCATCATGTGGACTTCTGCATCGGAAGTTATCCCCGGTTGGGCAAAGATGCCCTTATTCAGAAGATGGATAAGTTGGATGACACCACCTCTAGAATCCTTGAGGACCAGGCCATCTTCGACAACGATCTGAAGACAATTCGATCACATGGAAAGGACTACGAAGCCAAGTTGGAGAGCATGTTGGTACAACAGCAACGGGACGTGGACAACATGATCAAGTACTTGGAGACAGTCTAGAACAGGATCGGGGAGTTCGAGAAGCGTGGAGGAATCCCAACGCCCGTCCGGGGACCAGGCCCCGACCTGCCACGGGATCCTGCCCCAGAGTCGTTGCTGAGACAGGTGACGACCGTGAGGACAGCGGCAGAAGTAGTGGTGCCCATGGATGGTCTCATGGAGTCGGCGCCTTATGGGCCGCCACGGGTTGACCCCTCGCTATTGAGGCACATCCCGCTATTTGGGGCAAGTGTCATGCTCGGGGAGAAGACACCGGAAAAAGGCTCGGGGATGGATACGTACAAGCGTGATGCCCGTGAGGAGACCGTTAGGATCGACATAAGTAGTCCTCCAGCCGCAGCGACGTTCGACGCCAGAGCTGCTTATGCGGCATGTGTGGACGAAGAAGCCTCGAGGTCAGCGGCTCGCCGGGACGGTTCAAGGGGAGGAGCGGAAGATCCATGGGTGATGGAGCCGACGTCCGGAATACGGACTATGGAAGGTTGGAGCGTGGGAGAAGCTGTGCCCCGGCCGCGTGAAGACATTGAAATGAGGGGTGTATATTCCCACCCCCCAGGCAATGGAAGTTCGGGAGGAATCCTCCTGGGGGGCGTCATCTCTTCGGATGTTGGGGATGCCGTGAGGCTCGATGATCTTCGGGGTGTGAAAATTCCCTACTACGACACCAATGCTGCCAGCCCCAACGACTTCATCCTCGACTGGGAAGATTTTTCCGAGGAAGTAGTGGGTGAGATGCTGCAGGATGCCCGTGACAAGTGGGCATGTCGCACTTTCCCACACCGTTTGGCCTCGGAGCTAAAGGTGGATTTACGTGATCAAATTCGGGAGAAGAGGATCAGTACGGAGGAGCAATGTCTCGAGTGGTTGGAGCAAGAAGAAAGACTTGATGCTCCAAACCAAACCTTGGACGATCTTTGGTCAATACCCCTCAACTTGGAGCGTGGAGAATTGCAATTGAGGTATTGGAGGAGGTATCTCCGAAAGTACCGCTGGCTTCTGAAGCAAGTGGAAGATTGCTCGGAATCAAGCGAGATTCGCCATCTCTTGTGAGATGCACTGCGATCGTACTGGAAGAAGCGTGTGGAAGACGAAGAAAAGAAACTGGCAAAGAAGCGCTTGGCTGTACGCATTATGTCGCCGGAAGATCAGCATCCTCGTATCATGGTATATTTCCGGAAGAACCTGGGAGAGCCCGACCGGGGGAACTCCATGAAGAACTCAGTCTACGTGGAGGTGTTCGGGGAAACACAGCCTGAGCACGTTTGCTGAGGTTCAACAACGTCGAGTGGAGACGTGGGAAGAAGCTGAGGATGCAGATAATCCCAGCCCGCATGAGCTTGGACTCAATAGTCCAATACGTGAGTGTGGAATTGAAGCTGATTTCCAAAAACGAGGCTCACTTTAAGGACCGTCACGGCAATGGGAATCTCGAGCGCCGTGACGATCGGAATTATCGCGCCATCCAAGAGGATCCAACCATCGGCGGAGACTGAAGTCAAGAACCAGGGTCCGAGGATGGAACGACGTCGTCCGGCGGTGAGTACATGACTCGGGAAGATCATGAAGATGCACACTTCTTCGCGTTCGTGGTCCTCAACACGAAAGCGTATGGTCATGACAAGGGCAAGTGAAGGAAAGCACCACCCGGTCAAGGAAAGGAGCCGCGAAGAATTGAAAATCCCCCGTTGAGCTTTACCGAGTACCTGCGGGAACATGGTGGGTGCTGGGTCTATTATGCGAAAGGGCGATTTCATAAGCACGACCACAAAACGTGCAAGGTGTACGAGGAGGACAAGCGGGCATACTTCGCAGCCCATCCCGAAAAAGTCCCCAAGGAGAAGCGGCATTGATGAACCGAAAAAGAGACAAGCTGATGGAGGTCGACATGTGGGATCAAGCCATGGTGGTGATTGGCGGATTTGGAAAATGATGAGGTTGCCGAGTCGCTAAGGAAGGCCACGGCGTCTTGAAAGATTTGCAAGATCGAATGGGAAGTCAAGGCCCAGGTGGTTCGCAGCATGATGGTGCTGCGGTAAACCAGACCTAGAGAAGCCCCCACGGGGATTGGACACCGGAGGTCTCTCTGCCAGAATTCAGCAAAATCGAAAGAAAGAAGGTACCCATGGTACCAAAGAGGGCTCCGGAGGAGCCAAGAAAGCTGAGCTCCGCAAGTTCCAACCCATGGACCACCCTTCCAAGGGAAGTACATATGGATTTGGGTCACACACAAAAAAATGATGGAGAGACCACGGAGAGCCCCGCGGATGGGCATGACCAACCCAAGATCTACACCATCCGGGATCACACGCTCGAAGTATTGATGCATCCAAGCGTACTAGAGTTGCATGCCGTGAGAGTTGTTCATACTCCAAATGGCGACGAACGGCAAGTGCACTTGAAAGTGCGAGTACGGTGTGGAAAGAAAGAGGTGATTGCAGATGTATTGGTGGATACGGGTGCCTAAGTAAGTTTGGTTTGGAAGGGATTTTTTTCGGAAGAATTTCTGAAGCCCAGCCGAAGACCCGTGCGCTTGAAGATCACCGATGGCGAAATTATGGGTGGGGGTACCCATGAAGCCACTATCGGCATCGAATTTTGGGTACATGATCGCTTGAACCGACCTGATTTGTCGAAGCGGATCGTACTTTCCGGGAATTTTAATGCCGCGGAAATTTCTGATTGGGATATCATTATGGGGTATGATTTTATGGTGAGCAACGCCATTGGAGCTCTTCCTCAGCGTGCAACATTGGTTCGAGAGGACAAGGAGCGTCTTACTTGGCTATCCGCAGGATTATCTCAGTGGTCTGGAGATGAGGAGGAAGGAATCGTGCGGGCGGTCAAGACCATGAGTACCAAGTTCAATGGGGACTGCGGAGGTCATCTCATGGAATTTGGCATGGCGCCACAAGTGTACAGCGCATGGTTCAACAACTTGGAGGCGAAAAACCCGAGACGGACGTATTTGCTGCCCAGGATGCCCCGCAGCTAAGGAAGTGTATGAGGCATTGGCACAAGCGGGACTCTGCGTGGTCAAAGCATTGGGGATTTAAGGAGTGGGGGCCCATGTACTGGCATGGTGCTCCAGAAGACACCAGACGTACGGTGAACGAGATTATTGCGGATAGAGCAATGGGTATCCTGGTTGTGACCGGCATAGGATCCAGCCCATGTCCGTTGGAGGATCTTAAACTGACTTTGGACTCCATCAACCTCAGCGAGATGCAATTTGGACCTGAGGAGCAGTTGTTCATCGACGCCAAGGGTATACCAATGCCCGCCCCGGGACAAGGTAGGTAGGTGTTTTCGGGAGCTCCGGATCCCTCTTTTGACACTGCAGGAAGAAGGTCTTACCAAGGGGACATCCTGTCCCTCCCACTGCCCTATATCAAGTGCCTCCTAAGCTGCTCCCGCATGTGCGTTGGAAGGGATTGTCGCGGCGACCCGGTTCATGTGTCCCGGATGGGAGGGTGTTTCCACATGTGTCCAGGGGTAGGGTCACATGCTCCCTCCTTTGGGCAGCAGCTCTGGGGGCTGCCCCGCTGTGTGGAGTATCTCTCACCAGAAGGGGTATTGCTCCCGCTTGTCTACGGTACGACCGCCTCACCTTTGTGGCTTGAGTTGCGGGGCCACTCTGCTTGGCAGGCGAACCCCTCCTGGACTGTGTACCGGCTCGCCTGTCACCGGTTGCTTCCGTGGCTCCGGGTGACGTTTGACATGGTCCCCGATGCAGCCTGGCCGGGCTCAGACCAGTGGCCTTGGAGTATCGCTCCTGCCGCTGGCCCGGTGGGTCGGCCGGGTCGCCCCAGTGCGTCCAACCCATGGGGTGTTGGTTCTTTCCTCACCCTCGGTCGCCCTACGTGTGTGCGGTGTCCCAGGCCACTTGGCTCCTGTTCACCGGTGTGCCCGCGTGGTTTGTTGTGTTGCGTCTGCGGTGTCCTGGGCCACTTTGCTCCTGTTCACCGCTGCGCCCGCTCGATGTGTTGTGTTATGTGTGTGGTGTCCTGGGCCCCTTGGCTCCCGTTCACCAGTGTGCCCGCTGGGTGTGTTGTGTTGCGTGTGCGGTGTCCTGGGCCACTTGGCTCCTGTTCACCGGTGCGCCCGCACGGTGTGTTGCTTTGCGTGTGCGGTGTCCTGGGCCACTTGGCTCCTGTTCACCGGTGTGCGTGCTCTGTCTTTTGTTTTGTTTGTGTAGTGTCCTGGGCCACTTGGCTCCTGTTCACCGGTGTGCCCGCTTGGTGTGCTGCTTTGTGTGTGCGGTGTCCTGGGCCTCTTGGCTCTAGTTCACCGGTGTGCTAGGCCGTAGTGTCCCGTCCCTTTGCTGCCCTTGGTGCATGTGCGTGTGCAGTGTCCTCGCCCACGTGGCGCCTGTTCACCGGTGTGCGCGCTGTGTGCGATGCGCGTGTGCCGTTGGTGTTCATGTCCCTCTTCCTCTTCCCCTAATTTTCGTTTTTTTTGCCTCCTCTGTTTTTTTTTTGTAATCGAAAAAAGGGGGCGCGCGTACACTGCAGGCACAGGCACGGGCAACTGGTGCAGACGTGCAATAGTGTTCTGTTCTCTGGCGTGTACTGTCGGTGCCTTGCTGGCGGTTGCGCCCCAGGGGTGCGGCCCGCGGGTCCTGATGCACATGGGTATGGGTCAGGGTGGGTTTGGTGAGGTGCCTCTTTGCTTTCGGTGCTGGCTGGTTAGGCGGCTGTGTGGGCTGTGGCTGTGGGCTGTGGCAACGTTGCTCCCTCGGCGGGCCTTGTTAGGAGTCAAGGGTTAGCGGTTTTGGGCTGTGGCTCGGGTTTGATTCGTGTTGGGGCTTTGGCTGGGTTAGGCGGTTCTGACGGCTGCGGGCTTGGATTCGGTGCCTTTGTGCGTAGTGGTGCCCGTCGGCGTGTGCGGTGGCGTCCTTAGGCTTCCGGTTTGCTTGGTGTCTTCTGGGTGGGGCCTTGCGTGGCGCCCCGCGGCGATGGCTGGCTGGGTAACGGGGTCATGTGGCGGCGCCGCTGGCTGGGGGGTCAGGCGCGTCGTGCTGTGTGGCGCGCAGGGCTCCCGGGGTGCTGTGGGTGCCGCCGGTGTCGGTGCGCCGACACTTGTGGGGTTGCGAGAAGGTGTATGTGTGCGGGGTTGGGTTTTGGGTGATGTCCCACAGGCCGATGCCGTCCCGCTGCGTATCCTGGAGGGTCGCCCGCAGGCGCCTGAGGACATACGGCCGGTCCTGGGGTGCGGGGGGGTTGCGGGGGTTGACTCCCAGGGGGTGGAGCGCATCAGGCAGCATGGCTTCCCATGTGGCCTGCGGCATCCATCCCCCCGCTGGCTGGAGGCGGCAGTTCTTCACCAACCCCTTGCGGGGCCGGTGGACCAGGCCCTCGAGGGAGGGCTCTGCCCGGGCCCACTTTCGCAGCTCCCAGAGCTGCGTGTGGGTCCAGCGCCGCCACCACTGTCCCTGGGCGGGGTCGCGATCTTGGGCGGAGGACTGGGTGTGGGTCGGTGTGATGGGGTCGTGGGGACTGGTGGCGGTGGCGGGCCTGGGGGATTCCTCGTAGTCCTGTGCCGTGGGGGTGTGCGGGGAGTGGGGGCGCGGGCGGATGTGGACTCGCGGGTATGCGCGCACGGTCTCTGCCTCGGGGTCGGGTTGGGACTCGCAGTGGCGGCGGTAGCGGGGCATGTGCTGTATGTGGGCTGACATCGAGGGTTGGTAGGGGGGCGGGGACGCTGCTGGTGGACCCTGGCGCCGTTCTGGGCTGGTTGGGGGCGGTCCGTGGGCCTGGGGTGCGGGCTTTGAGAGGTGGCGGGACGAGGTGCGTCGAGCTTCGGCCGCGGCGCGCTCCGCCATGAAGGTGGTTGCGGCGGCGTCGGTGACGGTGGGGGGGGCGCCGTGCGGGGCGCTGCTGCCTCCGGGCCTGGGATGGCTGGGGCCGAATGTCGTAGAGGACATCCTCGGGGGGTTGGGCCCGCGTTGCCGTTGTGGGGCCGGGCTTGGGCTTGGGCTTGGATTTGGCTGCGGCTTGCGGTCGCGGCGCAACGACGGTGTTGGGTGGCTGCTTGGCGGCGATCTTGGGTTTTGGCCGGGCTGCGGGCGCGGGCCTCATCGCAGCGTGGGCCTTGATGGCGGCGGGGTTGCTCGCGGTGAAGGCGGGTTTTGGGGCCCGTTTGGGAGGTTTCCCTCGCGGCTTGGGGGGTTGAGTGCTGGATGAGGACGTGCTGGTGGTGGTGGATGAGGTGGTTGTGGTGGTGGAGGTTGTAGAGTCAGAGGCGGAGGAGAGGGCTGTGGGGGACGGCGGAGGGCCCTGAGCTGCGGGGGCGGGCCTAGGATGCTGGATCCTGCGAGTAGTGCGAACGAGCGTGCAGGTTCGGGCACCGGGCGTGTGCGCGCGCTTTTCCTGGTGACCTGTGCCTGATGGTGCTGGTGTAGGTGCATGTGGCGGTGTGGTGGCATTGTCTTGGCTGTGCGGGCACGTGGGTTACCCGGGGGGTGTCCATATCAGCTCCAGGACGCGTGGGTGCGCTTGCTGGAGGTAGTCGAGGGTGCGGAAGAAGCATCGCTGGATGCCGGGCATGTCCTCCTCCGTGAGCTGGGGGTAGTTTTGGGTTCCGGTGTCTGGGTCCAGCCACAGCAGCGCCATGAGGCGGGCTGCCACCATGTACGGGCAGAGCTGTAGGGAGGTAGGGCGTGGGGAGGTGGGTCCCCTGCGGCTCGGGGGGGCCTCTGTCTGCTGGGGACGCAGCGTGACCTCCCATAGCCACCGGTCCGTGGGGATCCCCTAGGGTCTGTTGGGTCCACTTGGCAAGGCAATACATCGCCCTACCAAGGCCCTGGTTGCCCCTGCGGATGGGAAGCAGCGTGTCCAGGGACTTGCGTTCCCACGCGCCCCAGAGGAGGGGGTCGTCCGACTCGTCCTCCCTGGTGTACGTGTCGAGGCCTGGGTTGTGTGGTGGGGGGGCGTAGTCGGCCGGGAGGAGGGAGTCGGTGCAGTGCACCACCCAGGGTCCAGTTGGTGCGTGGTAGGGGGTGGTGGAGAGGGTATAGTGCAGATTGTACATGAGGGTCATGTACGTGGAGGGGGCTGGCTGCTGGTTGTCTGGGGTGGGGAAGTCCCTCGGCACGTGGTGCCTGAAGTTGCTCAGGCTGGCCATCCGGGCGACCCATGTTTCCCTTTCCAACTCTCTGGTGTTGCTGGAGGTGGCGCTGGGTGGGGGCTGGGCCATGTTGGGCTCGTGGTAGCGGCTGCGGCCCTTGGTGTCCACCCGCCCCGGCACGGGGTGTCCGACTAGGTGTCGCTCCCAGTTGATGGGGGGCACCCAGATTCGGTCTCCCGTGGGGGGCGGGATCTCGCTGTCTGGGTTGGCGTGTGGGGGGCGGTCGTGTCTGGCGTGTGGAGGAAGGCGTCGAAGAGGAAGTCTCGGACGCCTTCCCCCAGGGTGGCCGCCTGGACCAGGGTGATCGCCCGGATGCGCTGGGTGGTGCCAGAGGTGCGGAGGCGCAGCACCTCGTGGTCCCCGAGTCCCCGGAGGCGCTCCCGTACCGCTGCGCGGTTGTGCAGGGCGTAGGTTTTGGCCGGTGCGGCGGCTGGTGGTGCGGGGTGTGATCGGGGTGGTGGTGTGGGTTCCAGGGGCTGGTCGTCGTTCTCGCGTGTGGGGTTTGGTGATGGGGTTTCTTTTGGCGGCCGCGGGAGGGGGGACTCGCGGTGGTGTGTGTTGGCGGGGGCATCGATATCAATTGGCTGGTGGGGGCTGCCGCGTGTTTTGTCTGTGGCCTGCTCTCAGGGGGGGGCCGGGGGGGGGTGGTGTGGGGGTGGCACTGCTGGTGGTGGGCGGGGCGGGGCTGGGTGTTGCGCTGGTTGGGGCCTCTGGGCGTGCTTGTGTGTGGTGTGGGTGTTGCGTGTGGGCGCCGTGCGGTCCTTGCGGCCCCTGGCTGGTTGCCTTGCTGAGGTGTGGGTGGGGGGCTGCCGCATGGGCGTCCGGGTGGAGCTGTGGTCCGTAGGTAATGGGTGGCTGCCGGTGGATGGTGCTCACTGGTATGGGGTGTGGGTGGGGGGGCTGCTGGTGGTGGTGGGGTGCTCCTACTAGGCCCTGGTTTTGCTGGTGTGCGTGTGCGGCTCCCCGCAGGTCCATGGGGGTGTACGGTGGTCCGTATGTCATGAGCCTGTGTAGTGGGGGTGGTCGGTGGTGCTGGATGGCGTGTCGGTGGTGTTGAGGCCGTGTTGGTTGTGTGTGGTACCCCGGCGTTGGTTGGTGCCGTGGTAGGGGCTGGTGGTGGTGGTATACGTGATGGTGTGGTGCAGTGAGGTGTGGCCCGTGGAACCCGGTTTCGGCGGGGCGTGGTGGGGATGTAGCTGGCGGGGGTTGCTGTAGTATTCGAGCATAGGGGGGTAGGGGCTGGGAGGGACGGGGGCGTGGTGCTGCTGTTGCTGGTGCCGTGTCCCCTGGCTCTGCGTGTATGGTGGTCCTGGCATGGCGTGGAAGTGTGTGGGCGGTGGTTGCTGGCTGGGCTGCTGGGTTAGGGTGCTGTGGTACAGTGGTGGTGGTGGGCGCTGGTGGGGACCCTGCTGTTGGTGTGCTCCGGGGGTCTGGGCGTGGGGTGGCGCAGGATGGCTGGACCTGGGCCCTGGTCGGGGCGCCGTGCCCTGCTGGCGGGCGCGCTGGCGGGCCCCCTGAACTGTTTTGGTCTTCTTGGCCTGGTGGGTGTCGGGGGCGGGTGAACCCCGCTGTCTCCGTGGGGGCGAGGGGGAGCGGGCGTGCCAGCGATGAGCCCCTCTGAGGCGTGCCTCGAGGCCTCTGACGTAGGCGCGCTGGTCCGCGGGGTCCATCTGCATGGCGGTCGCTTCGTCGGGGGCGGCCAGGTGGGCGTCCCGAAAGGACGCCCAGCCCTCCGGGGGCCTCAGCTGCGCGGGTTTGGGGGGGAATGTGCCGGGTAGACGAGTGCGCTGAGTGGGTAAGGTGTTCCTTTCTGCCGGCCGAGGGCGGTGGTGAATCGGCGGCAAGTGATTCGGAGGTAGGCTGCTATCTCCTCTGGTGCCGTGTCCGCCCACGCTTCTGGCGTCGGGGCTGCTGCTTGGGGGGCCGGGAGCTGTGGGTCTGGGAGGTTTAGGTCACGGTGGTGGAGGTATAGGGCGAGGAGGACGTGGCAGGCCGCCACGTTCAAGCCGCCCCTGCTGTGGCGTAGGGGTGGGCTGTGGGGGGGCAGGGGTCTGCTGCCCGTGGCCATGGCTATGGTCCATGCGTCGTCCGCCGCGTCCGCCACGTAGTACCCTCCCAGGTGGTCCCGGAGGGAGTCCGTGAGTGGCCCGAAGAAACTGGAGTGGCTGGCGGGGGGGGGGTGCGGCTGCGGCCGCGAGCCGCGCGCGGTGGTGGGGGTTGACGTCCCTGCAGTGGGGGCAGTGGGTGAGGCGATGTGCGGCTCCCAGGCAGACCCAGTGGTCTAGGTTGCAGGCTAGGGTCGTTTGTGGTAGCCGCTGGCGTACGCAGAGGGGGCATGCGGTGGCTGGCGGTCGGTGGTACCTGTGGACGGACGGTGGCGTGGGGGATTGGGGGCTGGCGGCACGCGCATGCTGGTGGGCGTGTGTGCGGTGCCTGTGGTGCCCGTGTGTGCCGTGCCGGTGTTGTGCCTGGTGGATGGTGTTTAGGCGTGGTGGGAGTCCCGTGTTGGGTGGTGTGTCATGGGGTAGGTTCTCACGGTTCGTAGAACAGAAGTTTGAGGAGGTGGGCTCGGTCCGTTTGGGGCAGGGTGGCTGCATGCTGCAGGTATTTGTGGGTGCGGTATGTGAGCTGCTCCGGTGTCTTGGCAACGGCCGTCCCTTGCATGTGCGCCGCCGTGGCCTGGGGGTCCTCCGCGTGGGTGCGTAGCAAGGTGTAGACGGCAGTGGGGATGAGCCCCCTGCGGACTGCCTCGAGTACCTCTGTCTGCTTGAGGACGGTAGTGAGTTGCTGGGTTACCGGGGACCGCGTCAGCCATCCAGCGTGCTGTGCGATGGTGTGGGTTGGGTTCCAGTCTTCGAGGGTGTCCAGTCCTTGGTACAGGGGGCACCACTTGAAGTCGTCCCAGGTTCTCTTCGTCCGCATGGCCACAGATGCATTTGGTGTATCTTGCGGGGACGTGGATCGAGCGGCGTGCGTACCATCGGTGGTATCGGGTGAGGAGGGGAAGCTGTTTGAGGGCGAGTTGGAGTCGGGGTTTTTGTAGGTGTGCTGGGAGGCTCTCCGGGCGTAGGGCGGAGTAGTAGAGGGGTGTGTGGACGGAGTCTTCGAGGCGTCGGAGAAGTTCGGTGTTCGCTGGGTGGCCCAGTGTGGTGGCCAGCTGCTGGATGGGTGTGGGGTAGTGGTACTGCTTGTCTCGATCTGTGTACGGCGTGTCCTCGGGTATCCATTCGGGGGCTGTGTGGCCGAGGGTATCGGGCATAGGTGCTGCAGGCGGCTGTAGTGTGGGGTGTCCAGTCGTACGTGTTCGAGCCCTCGGGTGTGGCTGGTGCTCTGGTGTTTCGCCTGCGTGTCTGCGCGTCCATTGCGGTATATGTAGCGGTGTGACTCCTGTTTGACGATGTGTAGGGCGTCCTGGGGGTGCATGCCCCTGAAGGCCATCCATAGCCCAAACGCTTCTGTGGTAAGTCCGGATTCAAGTGCCTTGTCCGCGAGGCGCCTGGTGAGGTGGATGTCGACTGTGGCGTCCACAACTACCCAGATGTTGCGGGGCCGGATCGTTGCGGGTGGTGGTGTGGCTGTGACGGCGTCCGCCAGGGTGCCCAGTTCGCCGTGGGAGGACGCCCCCAAAGATGGTGGCCCCGGTGTGATGTTCCACGTGGGGGCCGTCCGCGTGCTGGATGATGCGCACGGAGGCACAACCGAGGTGGGTAGGTAGGTAGGTGCACTCGGTCGTGGAGAGGCGCCCCATTGTTCCCCCTCACGTCGCCCCTGTGACGAACAGGGAGAGGCTCTGCGCATGAAGAGGGGAGGCGGCTTACATCCCGCTAGAGCTGACTGGTGGCCCCCAACAAAGCGGCCCCGGGCAACACCCGGAGGGCTGATCGCGGCCAGCATGACATGCTTGTCTCGCTGGGAGGGTGTGTCCCCGTGCTTGCGCACGTCCCCTCCTTTGGGCGGCACCCTAGGGGTTCACCGGAGTCCTGGCGTATCCCCTTCCCAAGGCATGCATGCATGTTCTTGGTACTAGGGTTCCGAGGCGCTTGGGTGTCGCACGCTCCGCCTCCAGTCCCAAAGCAGCGCTGACCTTAGGATGCAGCCTTACCCCCGGTCTCCGGATGTCGTTTGGCCGGGTCACCTGCATGGCACGGGTTGCCTCAGTGCCCGGGCTATGAGCACTGGGTTTCCTATTTTTGTGTGGCGTTTGTGTATGGGTCCGGGTTGTGCTTGGGTTTGGGTTCCGGTAAGCCCGTCAGCCTTGGCTGGGGTCTTGGTTGGGTGTGTTTGGGTACGGCCTGGAGGTTGTGCCCTTCTTTTGCCGGTTGGGGTTAGCGGGGTTTGCGGTTGGGCTTGGGTTTTGACCTGCATCCCACTCTTCTTGGTTGAGGTGTTGGGGCGCGCGTGGCTGTGTGCGGGCTCCGCTTGTACTGCGCCGTTCCCGTTTCGGGTGCGCTGTGGGCGTGTGTGCTTGGCTCCCCCTCCCCTCCCCTTTGGGGGTTTTTTTTCTTTCGTCGTGGCGTGTGGTGTAGTGGCTTTGTGGTGTCGGTCGCTGGCTGTATCGGTCCTGGGTCTCGTGGTGTCCGTCCCCCCTTCCCCTCTGGCTCGGGCTGCGCCTTCGTGTGTTTTCTTATCTTTTTTTTCCGCCCCAGCGTGGTGTGTGTCGGCGTGTGCGGGGTGTCCCTCCTTCAGGTGGGCTGCTGCTCCCGGTTTGGTGTTGCCGGTGGTTGGCTGGGTGGTCCTCCGGTGCCCTGGGGGGTCCCGTCCTCGATGCTGTCTGGCTGGGGGGTTTGGCCGCCGTTTGTCGCGTGGGTGGGCGGTTTCGTGGCTGTGGGCCTTTCTTGTGCCCCCCCCCCTGCTTTTTTCCTCGGGGGGGTTTGCCTGTTCCTCCCTCTGCCTTCCCTGGGCTGGTGCACGCACTGGTTGGCAATCGGTGTGGTCTTCTGGGTTGCTGTTGGTGTGTGGGCTTTGCCAGATCTTGCCCCGGCCCCATGGGTCGGGTGGGTTATGTACATGTTGGGCTCGGCAGCCTTTCCTGGTGGGTTAGGTTCTGGCTCTGCCGGCTGGGCGGTTGCGGCCAGGTGGCTCCGTGAGGCTCTGGGTTATGGGGGTTGGGGTTTTCCGTGTCCCTTCGCCCGCGCGGTGCCGGCTTTAACTTTCTGGCGGCGGTCTGTGTGGGCGGACTGCTATCATTGTTGCAGGGCGCGCGGTGGCCCTTTGCCGGGGTTTGACGGGCTGGTGCGGCGCCTTCCGGGGTTGTGCGGTGGCTTGTTTTGGTTAGACCCTAGGTCAGCGTCCCTTGCAATGGTGCTGTGGTGTGCTGTGGTGCGCCGTGCTGCGTCGTGCCGTGTTTTGCCGTGCTGCGTCGTGCTGGTCCTTGCTGTGTTGCGGTGCACCCTGCTGGGCCGCGTCGTGTGGCGCTGTGTCGTGTCGTGGTGTGCCGCTCTGTGCCGTGTCGCGTCGCGTCGTGCTGTGGCGTGCTGTGCCTTGGGGCGTCTTGTCGTTGTGCGTTGCACCGTGGTGCACTGCGGTGCGGTGTGCCGTGCTGCCCCGTGTTGTGCCGTTGTGGGTTGGTGGAGGTTAGTACGGCCCGTGTCGTGGTGCGGAGTGCGGGTCGGAGTGTGGCTGGCTGGTGGCCGGGGGGTGCGATTAGGTGTGGGGTGGCTCGGCGGGTCTGTGCTTTGGGGGTGCGGGCGCGCCGCTCGGGCGGGTGGGTCGGTTGGGTGTCCGTCTAGTTGCCCTCCTTAGGGGCCTGTGCTGTAGTCCCGTCTACTCTGGGGGTCTTGGCCTCTAGCCCTAGGTGCTGTGGCCGCGCCTTCTTCCTCTTCTGGTGTCTGTGAGGTAGCCCTTGCTGTGGCCGGAGTCGTCCTCTGGCGCTGAGGGCGTGGTGGTGGGCTGCGTGGCGGTGTTCTCGGCGGCTTCCTCCGTGGGTATAGCCCTTTCTTCCCGTGCAGGTGTGCCCTCCTTCCCCTGTGTGGTTTCTGGTGCCTGGCCGGCGTGAGCCCGCGTGGTCCGTACGGCGTCTGATTCATGTTTGGGCGGCGTGTGTTGGGGGCGTGCGCCTCCGAGGGTCGTGCGGTGCCCACTGGGGGTGGGGCGGTGTTGATCCATCCGTCGTGGCGTGCCCTTCCTGGTGCCCGTCGTTGTGTCCTCTTTCTCTGCGCCCCGGTCTCTGTTCCCTCCCCTTCCGGGCCCATGGGTGGTGTCCTGTTCCCATGTTGTGTCGCTCCCAGTGCCCTGTCCCTGTGGGCACCTGCCCATCACTTTGGGCCCTTCTTTGCCCCTTGCCGGAGTGTCCCTTTCTGTCCCTTGCCCTCCCCTTGCCCGTGCCCTTTCCCTTCCAGTTGTGGCGGTGGTGGGGGGGGGGGGGGACTGTGGGGCGTCTATGGCCCAGGCCTGGGGTTGGGTGGCCTGAAGCCACCGGCGGAGGGTTCGGGGGGTGTAGGGGGGGCGGAGGCCCTGGACCGTGTCGCGGAGGAGGGCCTGCCATGCTGCCTGCGGCATGGTGGCGTCCGGGGCGGCCTCGTTGGGGTTTGCGGGGGTGCGGGCGCGGATCTCCTCGAAGGTGTGCACCTTGTGCACCCCTACGCGCCTTCCTGCTCCCCCGGCCCACTCCCCCCAGCGGCAGAGCTCCTGCAAGGCGGGGGCAGACCACCAGACAAGGTGGGCAGGGGCCTGGGCGGGAGAGGGGTCTGAGCTTGAGGCCCTGCAGTGGCGGGAGGAGGACGTGGACATACGGTGGTGGCCGGCGTGGCGGCGCCTGGGGGAGCGGGAGCGGCGGTGGCGGGGGCTGGGGGTGGAGGATGGGTACCCACGGCGGGGGGAACGAAAGCCCTGCGGGGCTCGTGGGGGGAGGGGGAGGTGAGCATGGGGCGGCCGTGGTGTGCGTGGCCGCGTCTGGGGGAGCGGGAACGGCGGTGGCGGGGGCTGGACCGGAGGACGTGTGGGGGCGGCGGGGGGAACGAGAAGCCCTGCGGGGCTAGTGGAGGGAGGGGGAGGTGAACATGGGGCGGCGATGGCGTGCGTGGCGGCGCCCGGGGGAGCGGGAGCGGCGGTGGCGAGGGCTCGGGGTGAAGGACGTGTACGCTCGGCGGGGGGGACGGGAAGCCCTGTGGGGCTCGTGGGTGGAGGGGGAGGTGGACATGGGGCGGCGGTGGCGCGTGTGGCAACGCCTGGGGGAGCGGGAGCGGCGGCAGCGGGGACCTGGGGGGTCTTGGTGGTGCCTTGGGGAGCAGGAGCGGCGCGAGTGAACGGCTGAGGCCGGGTGGCGGTGTGGGGAGCGTGAGCGCCGGGGCTGGGTGCGCCGTGCGGGGAGAGAGCGGGTGCGCCGCCGTTTGCGGGACTGGGCCTCCTCGTGGGACAAGTCGGGCCAGTCAGGAGGTGTCGGGGGGTCTCGGGGGGCCTCGGGTGGTGCAACCTGGTACTGAGAGGGGGGGGGAAGTCCCCTGCCCTCCATGGATCCGCCGCGTAGGGGAGCGGCGGCGGCGGCGGCGGCTTGTGGTACGGGTCGTGTGACTGTCCCCGGTGGGGTTGGGCCCGGGTGCCCCTCTCTGCATGGACGTGGTGGCCGGGGGGATACGGTTCCTGGTACGGGGGGGGGGTGGCCCCTGGTGGTAGGCAAGGTATGGCAGTGGAGCGCCCGGTTGCTGCCATCCCATACGCTGGTGCTGCTCGTGCATGGGGGGTGGTGGCCCGGTGGGGTAGGGTGGTGGGCAGTGGTAGTGGTGGGGTTGGTGTTGGTGGTGGTGGTGTTGGTGGTGGTGAAGCCGTCGGTGGTGCTGGCGCTGGTGGTGGTGGGGATGATGCTGCAGGTATGGCCCTAGGAATCCTTGTGGATATTCTGGTCCCCCTGGTGGGGGTGGGGGGTCGGGCATGGTGCGCAATCCCCGGGGCCGTACTGTTTGGTGGGTAGCGGGGGCTGGTCGGGGCCCGGGCTCAACGGTGACTGAGGTCGATGGGTCCCACGTCCCTGGGTCGGTCTGGCCTGCGGCGGTGGTGGTTTGTGGGGGATGGATGACGGGGCGCTTCGAGATGGCAATGTTGACGAGGGTCTGGACGGGGTTGTGTTGGGTGGCCGCCTCTGTGGTGGCGGCGGCTGCTTGGGGGAGGGGGGCTTGGGTTGTGGAGGGCGGGGGGTCCTGGTTCGGGTTAGGGTTTTGGTTAGCGCGGTGTTGCTTGGGGTGCTTCCTTTGCGTTTGTGGTGTTGGGGGCTGCGTGGGGTGGTGTTGGTGGTGGTGCTTTTGCTGGTGGTGTGATCGTTTGGGCGCCGGTTTTGGTTTGGGATCGGATTTTGGGTTGGGGTCCGGTTCGAGGTTGATGAGGACCTCGGTCCGGAGGTGCGAGTTTGCCGGCGCCGGGTGGGAGGGCCTCCTGGTGTGCTGCCGGAGTGCCAGGGTCGCCTGTGTGGGGTCGGGGGCCCCCGGCTGCCTTGCGTGAGGCCGCAGCTTCGGCTTTGGTCGTGGTCTTGTGGATGAATTCGGCGGGGAGGGGGGGGTCGGAGGATGAGGCGGAGGACGTCGATGAGGATGAGGACGAGGTGGAAGTGGTGGTTTTGGGCGATGCGGGTTGCGCTGTAATGCGGGCAGTCGCGGGTCTTTCGGCGGCGGCTTCTGCTGCGGCCACGGCGGGGAGGATGGAGGGCATGTCGTCAGGCTGCAGGTTGGGGGGGGGTGGCTGGGGAGGCCCGACCATGACCTGGCGGCCTGGCGGGCCGATCTGGTCGGCAGCTGTGGGTGAGGGAGGCGCGGGGTTGCGGTCTTCGCCTTCTGGGCTTGGCTCGGCCGGGGTCCTGCAATGTGTGGGGTTGTGTGGGTTGGCCTCCGCGGGGGAAAACAGTTCGCATGGGCTGCAGTCGGGGGCCGGGGGGATCGGGCCTGGGTTTCCTGGGGTGTGTGCGGGGGGCTTGTGCGGGCCACTGGGTAGGGTGGGCGTGCTGTGGGGCGGGGGGCTCCCCGCGGTGGGTGTGTGCGGTTTGTCGTGTGTGGGCGGTGGTGAGGGGTGTCCGGCGGGTGGGTCCGTGGTGGGCGTGTGCTGTTGTTTCGGTGGGTGGGGGAGGGCCGTATCGGCGTGTCCTCGGGTATCCATTTGAAGGGGCTGTGTGGCCGAGGGTATCGGGGATAGATGCTGCAGGCGGCTGTGGTGTGGGGTGTCCAGTCGTACGTGTTTGAGCCCTGAGGTGTGGCTGGTGCTCTGGTGTTTGGCCTGTGTGTCTGTACATCCATTGCCGTATGTGTAGCGGTGTGACTCCTGCTTGACAATGTGTAGGGTGTCCTCGAGGTGTATGCCCCTGAAGGCCATCCATAGCCCCAACCCTTGTGTGGTGAGGCCTGATTCGAGTGCCTTGTCCGCGAGGCGCCTGGTGAGGTGGATGTCGATCGTGGAAACCACGACTACCCAGATGTTGCGGGGTTGGATCGTTGCGGGTGGTAGTGTGGTGGTGATGGCGTCCGCCAGGCAGCGCAGTTCGCCGTGGGAGGACGCCCCAAAGATGGTGGCCCCGGTGTGGTGTTCCACGTGGAGGCCGTCCGCGTGCCGGCTGATGCGCACGGAGGCACAACCGACCGTGGGGGTGCGTTGCTGAGTGCTTGATGCGTCAGTGAAATAGATGATGTCGGTGTCGCTGGGTATGGGTAGGCGGGCAATTGCTGTGTGGTGATAGACGTAGACGGGGTTCCCTTGGGTGGTTCTGGTGGTGATTTGCGTGGGTTGCAGTAGCGGCGCTGCATAGACCCCTATCCCCTGGGTGATGATGGCCTGGGCTCGTGGGCTGAGGCGGAGGAGGCCTCTGTCTGGGCGCCCCTGGGTGATATACGCGTACATCAGGTGGAAGAAGTATCCCGTATTGTGGTGGAACTTCGGGCACGTGATGGTCTGTCGCCGTTCCTTGTCCTCTTTTTTCGCCGCGGAGGGTGGGGCATTTGTGCTGTAGGGGGCGTATGGGTGCTTCCTGAGGTCCTGTGCCCTGTGGGTTGCAGCAGTCGTAGTCTATGGCCACGCTTTCTTGGTCTGCCCCCTCGTTGGTGAACGTCCATGTCGCTGTGGGTGTTCGGGTCCAGGCTACGTGTGCCGGGTGGTCTGGGGGTACCGTGTGAAACCAAGGGGAAGAGCGATGCCTGCTGGTCGGCAGTGGTGGCGGCGGTGGGGGTGAGGTAGTGTTTGGGAAGATGAGGTGCAGCAGGGGCCACGGAGTGTCGAGGGCTGCCGGTCCGCAGTGCCAGCACATGTCTGGTATGCCCCGGTAACTGTGTCTGACTGGTGGTACATCGGTCTCCGGTGCGTTGTGTTTGGGCATGGAACAGGGGCGATGGTGTCGCTGGACAGTGCGTGTAGCGTGTTTGTGGCCGCCTGGTGCTAGTAGCAGGATGGTGGGTGGTGTCCAGCTTTCGGCTGACGGGGTGGGCTCCTCCTGCGTCCTGCTGCCGTCGTTGGGGCTTTAGTGCTCGCTCGGGCGGGGCCACGGGTGCTGGCGCTCGAAAGCCTTGTACGCCGTGTCAATGTCCTTGGGCCCCGGCATGTCGCGCCCTGCCTTCGTAGCGCATGCGCAGAGGTACGCTTGGAAGACCCGGCTTGCTGGCCATTGTGGGTCGGAAAGGAACGGGGCGTGGTGGGCGTCGCGCTGGGCCATGATCTTCATCTGCGTTGGGGTTATATATACTATGGTGATGGTGGCCCCCACGAGGCGCAGGGTGTCCACCTTGCCTGCCGGGTGTCGGTGGATGTCGGTGTGGGTGGCCACGAGTGGCCCCTGTTGATCGCAGTGGTGGTTCGTCAAGATGGCGTGCGTGTGGTGCGGTAGGAGGAGTTGCAGCTTGGCCCAGATGCCAGTGCCCACGGGAGTGGGGACGCCCTGTTGCGCCAGTATCAACCGGGGGCAGGTGTTACGGGCCATTTGCGCTTCTTTTATGCGTATGGCTGCCGCTTTGCGAATGTCGGGCTGGTGGTTGTATGTCACCCTGTGTAGGAGGTGCGCTGCTTGTTTGGCATACGCCATGTCGACCAGAACGCCTGTATTGTCCCCGTAGTAGCGCCAATGGGCCATCATGGCCCTCTATGGGGAAAGACGTGGGCCAGCCTCAGTGTTGCGCCCATGCCTTCGTCACTTGCTGTCGAGCGTGGCGTAGGGCGTCTTAGGGGTGCGGGAGGTGCAGGACTTGGTACCCGATGGCTGCGTTGAGCACCGCTTCGATGAAGTATGCCAGGCCCTGCGTAGACAGGAGGTCCCCCCTGGAAAGTTGCGGTACCCGGGCGAGGCGCCCTTCCAGGTTGCTTGGGAGTGTGATGTGGTGGTGCCGCGTGGCCTGTGTGACTCCCAGGTGGACTGTGGTGTCCTCCAGGTGTAGGGGTTCGCCTTTCTGGATGTGGGGGGTGGGAGTCCCGGTGTCGGCTAGCCCGACCGATTTGCGGGGGTGCACTAGGAGGTGGTGGGCGTCCAGGTAGGTTGTGGTGAGTTCGAGAATGGTGGACGCTTGCTCGGTGGTCGTTGGTAGCCCTGCAGTCTCAGGGTCGCTGTGGCGGGTGGCCGTAGTTAGGAGGTTGTTGTCTGCGAAGTTGATGAGGGGGGACCGTAGCGGGTATGGGGCGTACCCCGGGTATACCCGTGCTAGCTTGAATGCCAGCGGTAGGGTGACGAGGTGGTAGAGGAAGAGTCCCTCAGCGCCACCCTCGGGGACCCCGCTGTCTGTGCCAGTCCAGGGGGTGAGGCCTGCCGCTGTGTTGACGGCGTAGAGCCGGGTCTGGATGTACCCAGTCATGAAGGATAGGAATGGGAGGCTAATGGCATCCCATACCTCTGTGAGGAGCCGGTGTCGGGCGTGGGGGAACGCGCCTCCGACATCCGGGGAGGCGACAATCATCTCGTAGGGGTTCATGTCCAGCGCGGTGTCCTGGAGGAAGATGCCCTCGTCAGGGGACCTGCCGGCCATGGCTCCCCACATGCTGGCGGGCACGTGGGCGAAGACCGCCGGCGCGATGCGGCCCAGGATGAGCGTCCACACCAGCTTGCCTTGGGTGGTGGCGCAGACTATGGGCCGCCAGTTCCCCGGCTGCGCCCAGTCCCCCTTCTTGTAGAGGGGGTGGACCAGGTTGGCCCACTCAGGGGGGTTTGCCGTGGCGCCCGTGACGACGTCCCACAGGCAGGCTGTCAGGCGGCGCTTGACGGGCAGGGTGAGGTGTTGGTACGCTTCGGCCGGTAAACCGTTGAGGCCGGGCACGACCCCCTTTTTCAGGCGGTCCAGGGCGCGTTGCAGTTGAGAGATGCTGAAGGGGTCGTGTTCGATGGCGCGCCGCTGTTCCCCGTTGAAGACCCTGGGCACATGCTCGCAGATCGTGCTTCTGGTGTGGGGGTCGAGCTTGGGGAGGGCGTCCCCGTGTTGTGCCTGGAAGCAGTCCAGGACTACCTGGAGGACGGTGTCGGGGTCGTTGGTGAGGCCCCCCTCGGGGGTGCGCACCGCGTGGATGGTACGGCGCCCCGTGTCCTCCAGGATGCGGCTGACCTACCGCAGGGACGTGTACGGCGTGTCGTTTCTGCCCTATCTTTCGCATTCCTGGGCTGCGGTTGCTATGCGGTCGGGGTGCCATTCCTCGAGTTGGTGGCGGTGGGTGGTCAGTAGCGCACAGAGGTTGGCGTCCCAGTCTCGTGCCTCCGGTGTGCTGGGGCGCAGCAGGGTGGCGAGTTGCTCTTTCGTGGTGCAGATGTCATGGACGAGCTGTTGGAGAGTGAGGTCCGGTGGTGCTCCCGTGTGGCTGGTGTCGCGCTCCATGCCGCATGCTTGTGCCGCCCGGCGCATGGCGGTGGTGAGTGTTGGCGCATCCGGGCGGCGCAGGACGGCGTTTAGGGCCCTGTTATACCTGTGCCAGGCGCCCCAGTCGTCCTCGGCAGGGAACCGCAGTGTGGGTGGGAGGGTGTTGTCTGGCGGGGTGGCCGTGGGTGGGGGTAGGTTGGGGATGATGAGGTCGATGTAGAGGGGTCGGTGGCCCGTGCTCGTGGGCGGGAGGTCCCCGTAGGTTGCCTCGTGGACGCGCACCGTGGTTGGGTCCCCGTAGCACATGTCGATGCGGGAGGTGTGGGTTCATTACAAAACCCAGTTTTGTATTTTGCGTGCTTGACTTCGGGTCGTATTGTTAAATCCTTCAAGTAAAACTCCTTCAACCCGTCCTCAACGTGCAAGAACTCCAAAAACAACGAATCTGAACTTAATTCTCAGCAGACATTGTAAATAATGCTGAGATCTTAATGATCCCTTTGCACACTAAAACAATGCACAATAAATGACAACCAGAATTTATGCATGCATCCACATACTAAATTCCTACAACATCAGATCTTTTTATAATAAAAACAAAGCTTTTCAAAAGCTGCTTCTATGCACAAATCTGTGCGCGCGCGTTTCTACAGCTGTGCCCGCTCTGTGCGCTCCATTGACCTGCATCAATGAATCTGTACAGTAAAGAAACTCAGCTCACCAAGCTGACTGTTTTTGACCTGCTGTGAATCTTTTACACTCCCCCCCAAAGCCCCAAAACACCGTTTTGGGCTGAGAGTATATCTATAAAAGTGAAGCAGCTGGTCAAAACACCAGCACCACAGATTTGAGTCATCCAGACTCACTGTGCCCATAGATAAACAACAGATAATATACATACCTCAACCTGTATCTCAGAATATCTCTGTGACCTTCTATATCTAGTCACTATGTACTGCACACCATGGCTGCCATACACACACAAACACCCCACACAACCCACCCTGGTGGCCTTGCCGCAGTGCAAGTCCCTGCAATACAACAAGGGACTGCATAGAGAATGAATACATAATTCAGCATACCAACTACCTCAGCGTCCAGGTCAAGGTGTTCGCCTTGGCCTGGCTTTTGGGGCTGGGGGACCAACCCACACCCTCGGGCACCCACTGGTCAATGGACCCTGCAACTGTAGCTATGGGGCGGGTAACCGTAAAATACAGTGTGGCGTGCTCTGGGGTGCCATCCGGCTATAGCCCATTCACTATCCCACCAACCGGTTTCCACACGACCCCCATAACCACTCAGCATACCCCAAAAGTGCTGGTGGTGGTTGCTTCATTTCCGGTTGGCCTCAGGAGATACCTCACCCCTTCGCCAATGGTGGTGTGTCGATAAACTGTGGCACACACACATCCCAAGGGCAAACAAACACCCTGGACTTCGTTTCGGGGGTAGAAGTTAACATGTGGGCAATGGAAATTCCCACGGGAAGGGATTGACGCACGGCCCAACTTGGCACTCTACTCACACACTCACACATATACCGGGTGTCACTGTCACCATAAAACTCCAGGTGCCAATGCCTTTTACACCACCTGGATACTGGAACAGGGGGACAGGGGTACACTAGGCCTTCCAAGAAAACAAGGAAATGTATGCAAAAACTGTCATTTTACTAAAAGCTCACTGCATCCTTGGGACTCCAAAGGTGGTTTAAAGTGTTATCTTTAATGTGTGGGTCACTCTTTCACTTTTGTGATAACCCAAACATCCATAACTGTCTTTTCCCCACAAACCTGTACACAATTGACTACCCACACAGAAAACATAAAAAACAAACTTGATTCAAAAAAACAAGGCAAGCCCATATATCAATATTCAAAAACTGACCAACTGATGTACTTTTTATCGCAAAAACTACTGACTGTAGCAAAGTCATTTTCACATTCACATCAAATTTAGCCTACATTCCTGTGAACAGGGACGCAGGCACTACGGCCAAAAATGGCGGGAACTTGGACAGTACTCTCAGTAACACAGCGTTAAATAAATTAAAAGCCATACAACAGCGGGGCCAACAGTGCATTTAGCAGCACTGCCCAAAAGCACATACGGAGGCCAAGTGGCGTCCACGAGGAACTTTGGTGCGACGAATTTAGCTTGGCGGCGCTGGAAAAGAACCTTGGCGCGACGAATTTAGCTTGGCGGCGTCCACGAGGAACTTTGGTGCGACGAATTTAGCTTAGCGGCGTCCACGAGGAACTTTGGCTCGACGAATTTGGCTTAGCGGCGTCCACGAGGAACCTTGGCGCGACGAATTTAGCTTGACGGCGTCCACGGGGGACCTTGGCGCGACGAATTTAGCTTGGCGGTGTCCACGAGGGACCTTGGCGCGACGAATTTAGCTTGGCGGCGTCCAACAGGAACCTTGGCGCGACAAATTTAGCTTGGCGGCGTCCAACAGGAACCTTGGCGCGACGAATTTAGCTTGGCGGCGTCCGCGACGGACCTTGGCGCGACGAATTTAGCTTGGCGGTGTCCACGAGGAATCTTGGCGCGACGAATTTAGCTTGGCGGCGTCCAACAGGAACCTTGGCGCGACGAATCTAGCTTGGCGGCGTCCACGAGGGACCTTGGCGCGACGAATTTAGCTTGGCAGCGTCCAACAGGAACCTTGGCGCGACGAATTTAGCCTGGCGGCGTCCAACAGGAACCTTGGCGCGACGAATTTAGCCTGGCGGCGTCCACGAGGGACCTTGGCGCGACGAATTTAGCTTGGCGGCGTCCAACAGGAACCTTGGCGCGGCGAATTTAGCTTGGCGGCGTCCAACAGGAACCTTGGCGCGACGAATTTAGCTTGGCGGCGTCCAACAGGAACCTTGGCGCGACCAATTTAGCCTGGCGGCGTCCACGAGGGACCTTGGCGCGACGAATTTAGCTGGCGGCGTCCACGAGGGACCTTGGCGCGACGAATTTAGCTGGCGGCGTCCACGAGGAACCTTAGCGCGACGAATTTAGCCTGGCGGTGTCCACGAGGAACTTTGGCGCGACGAATTTAGCGTGGTGGCGTCCACGAGGAACCTTGGACGCGACGAATTTAGCCTGGCGGTGTCCACGAGGAACCTTGGTGCGACGAATTTAGCTGGCGGCGTCCACGAGGAACCTTGGCGGCGGCAACTCTACCGTAGCGGCGGAGCTACCATGGCTCACCTGATGAGAGAAGGGAGTTGTAGACGTCCGACTGGAACTTTGGCCGGCGGCGGTGGTTGGCGCCACTCTCAGGCCTGAAATGGCGGCGTCCTCCGTGGCGTAGGGGTTATTGATCTGCAGCGGAGTCTTGCGGGCGTTAAGATCTTTCACTACAAAACCCAGTTTTGTATTTCGCGTGCTTGATTTCGGGTCGTATTGTTAAATCTTTCAAGTAACACTCCTTCAACCCGTCCTCAACGTGCAAGAACTCCAAAAACAACGAATCTGAACTTAATTCTCAGCAGACATTGTAAATAATGCTGAGATCTTAACGATCCCTTTGCACACTAAAACAATGCACAATAAATGACAACCAGAATTTATGCATGCATCCACATACTAAATTCCTACAACATCAGATCTTTTTATAATAAAAACAAAGCTTTTCAAAAGCTGCTTCTATGCACAAATCTGTGCGCGCGCGTTTCTACAGCTGTGCCCGCTCTGTGCGCTCCATTGACCTGCATCAATGAATCTGTACAGTAAAGAAACTCAGCTCACCAAGCTGACTGTTTTTGACCTGCTGTGAATCTTTTACAGTGCCAGCTTGGTGGGGGTAATGGGAGGGTTTGCCGGTGAGTCCTGCCGTGAGGTCGGTGAGGCCCAGTTGGTGCATGGCGTCCCGGACAGCTATGTCGGTGGCTGTGGATGGGCCGGTGCGTCGTCATCGGTGGGGGCCGCGTTTAGGTCGCCTACGATGATGGTGGGTGCCAGGAGGGAGAGGCGGCGGTACGCCAGGCTCAGGGTGTTCAGGAAGTCATTGGTCTCCTGCCCGAATGGGACGTGGGTGAGTAGCACCTCTAGCTGCCATCCGGGCCCCACGCACTCGTACGCTCAGAGGCGATCATCGACTCCGAGGTCGGGCCGGGCATGCACCGTGACCGACGTCTTGTGGTAGAGGGGCACGCCCTGTTACCAGTGGGCGTGATATTTGTTCATCTCCAGGTCCAGGATCGGTGCCGGTTCAGGCTGGTCCGCTCTGCGGAGGGCTTGCCCCAGGAACGCCAGGAGGTCTGCGCCTTGCGGGTGTGGCCCGGGCATGGCTTGCAGTGTGGCGGCCTTGGTAGGGTCGTAGGTGACCGCGGGCTCGTTGAGGATGTTGATGCGGGCGTGGGCTGGGGACCGGTAGTTGTGGGGGCGGCCCGTGTCCGGCCCGGGCCCCGTCAGGCGTCCAGGAGGCCGATGACGCCCTGAGCTGCGGGTGCCTTGCTGTTCCGCTTCTGGGGCTGGGGTAGGGGCCATGCACTGTGGACTTCGCCCGTGTACTCGGTGCCGGTGAGGTGCTCCGTGTTGGGGGTGCATAGCTGCATGGGGACCATCTCACGACTGCTTGGGTCTCGCCAGAGTTCGATGGTGCGCCCCACCTTCTTGTCGTTTGGGGTGGCTGGGTCCCACTTGACGTGGATCTTGAACCCCTGGTGGTCCCCGGTGACGGGGAACCGGTGCTTGACCTCACCTGCGGCCCACATCCGCTTGGAGGGGCCCGCGGCCGTGGCGTACTCGAATTGCAGCTGCACCCGGGTGCCGATGGCGTACTCGGGATACAGGGCGGCGGCTTCCTCTTCGGTCCAGGTCTTCAACTTGGCTTTTGGCTTGGGTGCGGGTTTGGTCTGTGCGGGGGCCTTGCGCTGCGTCACACCTTGGCGGCGCCAGGCATTGGGTTGTCCCTGTTGAAGAGGTGCGCTTGCGGCTGCTGTACTGGCCCGTGGCCCGGTGCAAACTTAGGGTGCTCATGGGTTGCTGGGACGTCGGGCTTGGACGTGGGGACGGTGTCCTTCAGCTGGAACAATTGCTTGGTCATGAGCCTAGGCACTTCCTCGGCCTCTTGCAGGGCTTCGGGCGGGTCTGTGGGCCAGGTGAGGAGCCGGTGCCCGGTGCCTGCTCCGTGGCGGCGCATGTGGGGCGTGTAGCGGGTAGCGTGGCGTGTCCACGCTGGGGTGCGTTCCGGGGGGAGGGGGCCCCTTGGCGCCCCCTGCGCCCAGTAGAGGGCGTAGTGCAGCACTTCCCAGGCTGCCTCTGGGGTGTGGGGGACGCGGGCTTCGAGGTCCAAGCGGTCTGCTCCGTGTGGTGAGGGGGGGGACTTCGTCGTCGGGGGCGTGTGCGGCTGCCCGTCTGACTATGCCGTGGTCGTCCCATTCCACTGTCCACCAGATGTCCCGGTGTTTGAGGATGTGGACCTCCGTGGTGGCCGGGGGGGCGTCCATGGCGTCCCAGCGGAGGAGCTGGGTTGGGCGGACCTGGGGGTGGGTCTTCGGGGATGCTCGCGTGCTGAGGATTCGGTGGATGTCCTCGGCGGTAGGGCCCGTGTCGCGGGCGTCCTGCGCTGCCTGGGCTAGAGGTGGGGAGGACCGGTCCTCCCAGAGGCGGGAGGCGGATGCCGTGGCGTACATGGCTGCAATCAGGACGTGCTCCGTCAGACTTTCCACCATCAGGTGGTTTTCCCCCTCCAGGTCTCGGGGGATGGTGGCTTCTGCCTTTAGGGTGAGGACTGCGATGGCGCGCTTGGGTCCAGGCGTGGCATGCGTCGGCTCATCTGGCGGGCGTCCATCGGATGGGGTGTGGGAGGGGCGCTTCTGGAAGGGGGATGGTCCCACCGCAAGGTGCTCGACAAGGTGTAGCGGTATGGCGTGGTGGCCCTCCGCCGCGGGCAGGAGGTAGGGGTTTGGGTCCCCGGGTATAGTACTGAGTCATATGCCCCCCCTGTAGGTAGTGGTGGGCATGGGCTGCTGCAGAGCGCCCACGCATGGTAGCGCGCAATGGGGGTTGCAGTGGGTGCATTGGGCCGTTATGAGGTCTGGTACCGCGTACACGCTGAAGGGCCCTACCGCGGGCTGGATGTCGCGGGGGATGATGGTGCGGAGGTCCGCCAGCCGTGCAGTGTGGCTTTCGCCATAGTATACCCAGATTGTGTCCTCCAGTGCCATTTTCGGGTGTAGCTTGTGGGCCAGCAGGTTCAAGGTGCTTTTGTGGGTGGCCTTGGTGACGGTCCCGCGTTCAGCGCTAATGCGTGGGAGCAGGTGGTTTTGGTGGTGTGCCGCGGCTCGTCTGCGGGCCGTGTGGAGGGCAGTGCTGTCGGCGGGAGGGGGCGCGTGGTGGGCGGGCTTTTTGCGTGGGGTCCGGGGGACGTGTAGTGGATGCTTCCATGCCGGACGCACGTGGTGTTGTCGTGGCTGGAGGCCAGGGTAGGTGGTGAAGCTGTATATGGTGATTGGGGAGCGCTCATGCGTGGCGTGGATGTCGTAGTGGTGACGATGACGTTTAGCGTCGGTATGTCGTAGTGGAGTGCGGTATTGGGGAGCTGTTTGGTGACGCGTGCCGTCGTGTCCCCCGTCTTGGCCGCGGTGTCGTGGGGCACGAGGATGTGGACGGCCCACACATCGTGGGCGGGGAGGTCGAGGTCCGGTAGGGTTGCATGAATGGGGCGTCCCCGGAAGTGTGCGAAAGCTGGGTAGTGGTGTGCCGCCGTTTCTTTGATGACGGACGGTGCCCATTGGGGTGGCGCCCGAACTTGCAGGGCCATGGCGGCGACGGGCTGGGCAACCGCTGTGAGGTCTGGGCCGATGCCAGGCTGGTCTGCCGGTGGTTGTAGGCCCCCTTCTGGTGCGGGGTGGTGCCACCATAGGGTGTAGCCCTTTTGCTTGTTATCTTGGGGGGTGTGCACGAGGCCCTGGTGGTTGGAGATGGCGGTCTTGAGGGCTTCCGCTGCCTCGCGGTGGAGGGTGCGCGTGTAGGCCCAGACCCCGGTGGGGGGGGCCGCCCCGGTGTGAGGTTCGGCCGTGTGGGGGCCGGCTCCAGGGTGTGACTGGTGAGGGAGGGCCTGTGCAGCCCATGGTGCAGGGAGGGGCACACGTGTGCCCACCTGTCCGCCCATCCCTGTTGGGCGCCTCCCGTGCTTGCCCCTGTGGGCAGTCGTACGATGATCACGTGCCAGGGGTGTGACCCCGGTACTACGGTGGGGGGTGTGGTGTGCTCGTAGGCGTGTAGCAATACCGCGGTGTCTGCGCTCGCCGTCACGTAGTCCTCTCCCTCCGCTGTGTGGACGTTTTCGATGGCGGCCTCTCTTTCTAGGGTGAGGAGGAGGTGTGTGCCAGGGGGCTGCGTGTGCGTCTCAGCGTCCCGGAGCAACAGGTACGTGAGCGCCACGGTGTCGGGGAGGATTTCCCCCACCCGAAGGTGCCCTCGGGTGATGCCCACTGCAGGGGCAGTGTGCGGCGTCCCCGGGAGTCGCTGGTGGCATGGTAGTTGTGGGGGAGGTGATGCTTGGTGAGCCGGTGCCGCATGTATTCGGTGGTGGCTGTGGGGGGTTTCCAATTACATTCCTCCGGGGGGGGTGCGTCTGCGTCGTCTTCCTGGGGCTGGGCTAGCGGCAGCGCCTGTGCAGTGGGTGTGGTGTTGGGTAATCCGCTGTGTATGAGGATGTAGAAGCCCTCGGGGGTGAGCTGGAGGCTGATGTCCCACTTCGCCGTCTGCTCCAGGGACCACTGGTGGGTTCCGCTCTGCGGCCGGTGGAGGGTGACTTGGTGGCCCCATCTCAAGCTGTGGTAGGCAAGGAGGCTGAGGATGGTGTCTTGTTCCGGGTCCTCCACGCTCTCCACGTACGCTGTCATGTCGGTGACGTCGATGGCGTACTCTTCCTCCCATTGTTGTGTGGGGGCGCCTGCAGAGGGGGGGGGTGGTGGTATACCCTTCAAGCCCCGGCCCCGTGACGTATAGCAGGTCATGCTTGAGGGACGCCCGGTACTCGGCGGGGCCCTTGCTGGCTTTGTGGGTGGGGTGGTGGCACCGCAGATGGTTGGACAGGTGTGTCCAGGGCGCCCGGTCGTTGGGCTGGGGCTGCGGGGGGGCATTATGCGGGCCGGGTCCGCGGGGTCGCTTGCAGCGGGCTCGGGCTCTAGCGGGCTGAGGTCCATATGCTGCTCCATGTCCTCCGTGTGTCGGAGCTCCAGCTCTAGCAGGCTGTCAACGTCCAGGGCCATGGGGTCATCGTGAGTGTTCACGTGTTGGGGTGCTGCTTCGTGGCGCGGTGGGTGTGTTATGTTGGTGCTCGGGGCACGTGCGGTGGCCGGTGCGGGGTCGTGCGCCGGTGCCTGGCGAAGCGCGCGGTTTGGCGTGGCTGTGGTGTGTGGCTGCTCTCTGGTGGCTGTCCGGGCCGGTGGTGTTGCCCCTGGGCGCAGTTCGGGTTGTGGCCGGTGGTGGGCGTTGAGTTGGCGTGTGGTGTGCGGGGTTTTGAGGGGTTGTGCCGGAGGGCGGGGGGGGGTGGGGTGCGGAGCTGGCGTGGCGCGGCTTCGTTCCTGTGTTGGTGGGCTGTGGGGTACCCATGAAGCCACTATCCGCATGGAATTTTGGGTACATGATCGCTTGAACCGACCTGATTCGTCGAAGCAGATAGTACTTTCCGGGAATTTTCATGCCGCTGATATTTCCTATGGGTAATTTCTTATGGGGTATGATTTTATGGTGAGCAACGCCCTTGGAGCTCTTCCTCACCGTGCAACGCTGGGTCGAGAGGACAAGGAGCGTCTTACATGGGTATCCACGGACTATGCCGCAGGATTATCTCGGTGGTCCGGAGATGAGGAGGAAAGTATCGTGCGGGCGGTCAAGACCGTGGGTACCAAGTTCAATGGGGACCGTGGAGGTCATCTCATGGAATATGGCATGGCGCCACAAGTGTACAACGCATGGTTCAACAACCTGGAGGCGAAAAACCCGAGACGGACGTATTTGCTTCCCAGGATGCCCCGCAGCTAAGGAAGTGTACGAGGCATTGGCACAAGGGGGACTCTGCGTGGTCAAAGCATTGGGGATTGAAGGAGTGGGGGCCCATGTACTGGCATGGCGCTCAAGAAGACACCAGAGGTAGGGTGAACAAGATTATTGCGGATAGAGCAATGGATATCCTGGTTGTGACCGGCATAGGATCCAGCCCATGTCTGTTGAAGGATCTTAAACCGACTTTGGACTCCATCACCCTCAACGAGATGCAATTTGGACCTGACGAGCAGTTGTTCATCGAGGCCAACGGTATACCAATGCCCGCCCCGGGACAAGCATGGAGGACCAAGGCTTTCTTGGTTGATTGTTCACAATGCCCACCCACTGGTGATGAAGCGCTTATCAGGAGGGTAGAGGCCGTGCCGATGAGGGTCATGTTTGAAGAAAAGAGTGACCCTATGGAGAGTGTTGACGTACTCTCTTACTCGGAGATTGACCAGATTGTTGCCTACATGCGGATGGGTATGCATGACCGAGTGGCTCCTCGAAAGGAGCGACCTTAGGCGAAGTCACCCCATTGGTGGGACGACCGGGAGTTGGTGACCAGCAAGTTTGAGAAGGATGAGTTTGTGGCAAGAGTTATGGACCATTTGGCCGACCAATATGATGGTCCCATAGGGTCCGACCCTCCGACATGAGGTTTTCCAAGAATGGGTGACCAATTCGACAAATGTCAGCCCGTGGCCCGAAGTTTTCGAAGATTATTGGTGGAAACGGCCGCCCACACCGATGAACAGGGCATATCGGACGAGGAGATGTCGGACGTGGATCCACAAGAGGCATACACTGCCGTGAAGTCGGTAGTTTCAATGCCCCGGCAGGCGGCGGAAGAAGCCAAGGAGAATCCAAAGGTAGCGGAGCTCAAGGATAGACTTATTGAAGCCTATCCGCAGCTATTTGGTGGAGTTGCCAACAAGAATCCTCCGGATAGCGGGAAATTTGGTACGGCCAAGATCAAGCTGAAACCAAACCCGAAAATTTATCGTCACCGGGAACATCAACTCCAAGGGGAACGAGCGGAAGCGATGAAGAATCTCTTGATGGAATTTATTGAGCGTGGTTGGATTGAACCCTCCGATAGTGAGTGGGCAAGCCCGGCGTTCATTGTCCCAAAGAAGGAGAAGGGTGAATGGAGATTGGTTGTCGACTACAGATGATTGAACGAAAAAACCGAGCATGACTCGTACTCGTTACCGCTGATTGGCTCCATCCTACAAAAGCAGCAGAAGAAGCGCATCCTCACGGTGTTGGACCTGAAGCACGGGTATCACGAAACGCCGCTGCATGAGGACTCCAGGCCATGCACAGCGATGTCCACTCCGCTGGGGCGCATGCAATGGAAGGTAGTTTTCATGGGAGCCTAGAGTGGGAACGGTGCCTTTCAACGCATGATGGAGGATCTCCTTCAACCCGCTGGAGATTGTGCCGACCCGTTTGTTGATGACATCAGTATTTGGTCGGGCACCGAGGACATGATCGACAACGAGCTCATCGAGGCGCATGAGAAGGACTTGCGCCGAGTATTGGGGGTCTTGGACAAGCACAGCATGGTGTGTAAGCCCACAAAGGCCTCACTCTTTGTGAGAGAAGTGGAGTTCGCTGGACATGTGGTTGGTCGCGGGCAACGTTGACCCATGCCCGGGAAGTTGGCAGCACTACGCCACTGGGAAAAACCCCAAACCATCAGTGAACTCCGGTCCTTCATAGGATTTCGCAAAAATGTTTCGGCATATGTACAAATGTACGCGGATCTCTCAGGGCCTCTCCACAAGATGCTACAGGTGGGCAAGTTCGATGGTCGCAAGGGAAGCAAGAAAAAATTGGCATGGACAACGGAAGCCGAAGAAGCGTTTGACAAGTTGAAGGAACGACTATTGGGTCAATTGGGTCTTTTCTTGGTGGATCCGGACAAGGGATTTGTGCTGCGCACGGACGCCTCGGACTATGCGGTGGGGGCAGTCCTCGAGCAAGTCCGGTGCAATAAAACGCATGTCCCGGTGGCCTTTTCGAGTCGAGTCCGGGCAGAAGGCCAACGTGGGACGTGGACCGCGAGGGAGAAGGAGACTTGTGCCATTGTGTGGGTGCTCCAGAAATGGTCGGGCCATATCAGACTTCAACCCGTGGTGGTATGTACCGATCATCAACCACTTCAAAGTTCGCACAAGGAGCATGTGGATACTCCCTCGGGTCCAGCGGCAAGGCGAGTCCGAGGCACGAGACTTTTGCGAAGTTCGACCAGCGTCGTCAATGTCCCCGGGAAGGATAACACTGTAGCCAATTCCCTCAGTGGTTGGGCCCATCTCGCGGGAAAGGCTTGGATGGACACATCTAGCCATGGAGACGCCGAGGAAACGGAGGAGGCCGAACGCATCATTGAACTCGAGACGGCCATCGAGGAGGGCTACACCAAGTGCTTTGTGCTCATGGCATCCAAAGTGGAGTTGAGTCAACGAGGGGATGCCCGAGTTCGTGTTTTGACGAAAGAGACTTTAGAGGAATGTCTCATGGCGCCCATTGGGTACGTGGAGTCGGTGCTCATGGAGGATTGGTCGGAGGATTATGCCGCCTCGGAGCATTGGAACAGGTACTGGAACGCCGTGAGTGCCCCCTCAGACGATGAGTGGCCCGAAGGCTTCACGGAGGACGGGGACAAGCTCTTCCTCAAGGACAAGCTATTTGTGCCGGAAAACCGGGTCGAGGCGCTCATTGACCATTGGCACAATGCCCAACTTATGCATCCGGGCCGCGACAAGATGCAACGGGATCTCGAATGGAGGTTTGAGTTCCCTCCTGGATACTACGCAACCCTAAATTGGTATTGCAACGATTGTGCCGTGTGTAGGGCCACCAAAAGCCGGAACCACTCCACTGCGGGGAACCAGGTTTATACGGCGAGCCCTGAGGCACCGATGCGCTCCATTGCCATGGACGTGTTTGCCATGCCTGAGGTCATGGCTGAGGGGGAAAAATATGATTGTATTATTCCCGCCGTGGACCGACATAGCGGGTATATCTTGGCGTTTCCGGGTAAGAAGTCCAAGAAGAAGGACAAGAAAGACAAGCACGGAGTGGGTCTCCAAGCCAAGACCGTCGCCCAAGCCATGATTTGGCATTGGCTTATCATCTTTGACGTCCCCGCTGTCATATGCAGCGACCGGGGGAGTCATTTTGTGGGCTCCTGGTTCAAGAGCATGTGCAAGCACATGGCTATTCAACATGCCAAGATCCTGGTGTATCATAGACGGTCAATTGGCCGCGCGGAGGTCGCCGAGAGGCAAATTTTCGAGAAGTTTCGCCAATTGCACATCAAGGAGCCGGGGAGGAATTGGTTTCACTCTCTTTGGAGGGTTTTACAAGCCTTCCATGACTTAATGTGGCCTAGGGGATTGTCTCCGCACCGCATTTTATTCCTAGGGGATCGAGTGTCTCGAAATCTCCCGTGCATGAACCATGGTAAGGTTGCTCCGGATGCGGACGCCATGATGAGTGAAGCGGATGCCACAGCAGCCAAGGTGTGCAAGTCCTTGCATGATGAGCATGAGCGGAGGGCCAAGTCCTTCAAGGAAGGCAAGATCCACAAGTACTCCCTCAAGGACACCGTTTGCGGGGAGTGCCATCACAAGGACGTGCTCACCCGCCATCGCCAACAATCTAGTATATCCCAGGGGTCATCGTGCGCAGGATCGAGCAAGACGTGTATGCCGTCCAGGTGGGAGACAACAAAATCCTGGATTGGGACCATACACAACTCCGACCACGGGCGCCGGATCCCAGCGGGCGAGCGGTGAAGTTTGAGTTCACGGCGGGAGACCTGGACTCCGACGATGATGGTGAGGAGGATGACTTTACCGCGGATCGAATCCTAACGGACAAGCCGGACCCCGCCACGTCAGATGGGAGGCCATACAAGGTTTGTTGGAAAGGATTTGCCGCTCCGCGAGACTCGTGGGAACCTCTGAGCAGTTTTGTACCAAGGAATACCACGGTGTGGCTGGACTATCTCAAGAAAAAGGGGATTACTCTAGATGTCAAGGATGTCTTGGTGCATTTGATCATGCACGAACGGGATTGAATGACTCTCCCTTCACCCTTGAGACGATTGTTTGTTTTTGCTTAATTTGCTGCACTGATGCACATACAATGGCTCAATACCTCCCAAGTAGCCCCCATCCTTATTTCCTTGACATGAGACGGGCATATGGAACCAAGATAACTTTTGGACTGTGTTCATATTTTTTTTTGTGTGCACAATCTGTCGCCGCTTGCTCAGGAGATTCCTGCTGATCAAGAATTGTCAAGACCCACTCATCTTCGCTATTTTTGTTTGGCTGAAGGCATCGGCGGGAGCGACACCACCGCCATATGGCATCGCTCGTGGACTTCTGGGTCGGAATTCCAGAGTTTGCGGGGGATATGAAGTGGATTTTCTGTTGCTTTGCTCTCCTTACCCACGTTGTGTTCTTGCTTTGTTTTTGCTACTGTCTGGTGCAATTGGACCTTTTGGGAGGTTACCGGACGCTATGGGGACCACCGAATGTGCTAAACCCCTCCGCAAGTGCCATTTCTCTTTTGAACACACTAGGTTCTATTTTTAGAACATTTGTTTTATTTTCAGTAACAAAATTTCTATTTTTAGAACTCGATCCTACCGGCTCCGTTTCGCGTTCCGTTTTAATCCGCAGCCACCCGATAGCTGTTGCTGTTGCACTGGTGAGGTCCGTTTCCCTCCAGGGTCACTCAGTTTGGAAATCTCAATTTTTTGCCTGCGCTATTTTTAGTAACAAATGTTACTATTTTTAGTAGAAAATGGTTTTCTCATTTCTCCGCATTTTGGGCACCTTGGGACCAACCGACCAGATCCAGATCCAGCCTTGTTTTTCTCTGCATTGTTTGTGTCTACACTTGTCATGATGCATGATGACCCCCCCCAAATGTCAATGTCTCCCGGAGGTGATCCATTACTCTCATGTCTCTTGGTCGGAGTGCGCGTCATGTGAGGGGTTCATTCTGTGCATGTCAAGCTTCATATATCTGTTTGTGGTCTTTTTATGTAGACCGGTCGACGACGTTGCCTTTGTCTATCTTTGATCCGCCGAGCCTATGCTTTTAGGTTTAGTGGTGACAAGAGAGAATTCATTCTGTTGAGTTCCTTCATTCCTTCCCCCTATTACTTGGGCCACGGTGTATGTGGTACCCTCCCACAATGCGGGGAGCGCCAAGGGATCCTCCTGTCCTTGTCCCTGTTTGTCTTTCCGAGCAGATTTGGGAACGGGGTTGAAGCTGGTTCGGATGCAAATGGACTGCAGTGTCCTATTTTTGAGCGACTTTCGTGAATTCAGTGAGTTCGGATATCATTTCAGTAGAATTCCGAAGTTATATTATTTATAAATCACAGGATGGAGGATTTCACATTTCTTGTTCGTACGAGGCCTGTTGTGTGTGCGCGCGCCCTTCTCGTGTTCCTGTTGGCGTGAGCGTGCTCTGTGTTCCTCAATGCGGGCCAATCGTTTGAAAATTCTTCCCAACGGGTGCTAATAGTGTTAGTTCTACACTGTTACGGAAATGGAAACGAATCGGGAGCTAGTGCGGCTCCAGTAGAACATAGCAGGCCCTTGGGTGCATCACTGCACTTGAGAGGAGAATGGTACACGTTAATGGGCGCATCTGCTTTGGCAGTGCCACGCCTACGTGTATGGGGGATCACGAGTCCCTGGAAGCTGGAGGAGTCCTAGTGGAAGTGAAGTGGAAGTGGTTGTGGCTGAGGTAGGCGCACCGGAAGGGAAGAAAGTAACTCGGTCGTTGCTCCGCAAGGCAAAGCAATTCCTCATTCTTTGACTTATCATTTGTTTGCTTTGCATGTGTCATGACAACGTGATCTGCCATGGAATCAAAGAGGGTCAATCTTTGGTGATTGTGTGTGTTGAACATGTGGTGTGCACGCGCATTAGGTGAACATGCTAAAGGTGGAGAATTGCATTTATGCCCTGGTTGTTAACCTCTCATTTGCTGTCTTACTCCGGTGACCTTCGGTGAATTCATGTTATTGGTCGAACACTTCGGTGAATTCATATCATTGGTCGAACACGGTCGATGATCCAGTATCCCTCCCTTGTCAATTTGCAGTATGGCATGAGGTTAGCTCATTTGGTTTCGCAATTGGGTGTAGGGATAATCCTCAATCCCTGTCGGTGATTCTCACTTCAAGTGCATGCACGCCTTCATGGGTCGTGGCTAGGCGAACGTCTCCCTCCATATGCATGCTCCCATGGGTCATGGCTAGGCTATAGGGTCGGGATCTGGTTTTGGTGAGGTCAGGTTCTCCCTCCTGGGCCATGGATTGGTTAGGTTATCTCTGTTCGGCCATGGATTCGTTAAGTTCTCTCTCCTGGGGAGGGATGGGTGAGGGTCTCTCTCTCTCAGGGCATGGAATGGGGCGGGACCATCTCTCTGAAGGCCTGGATTGCGGCGGGACCATCTCCCTTTGAGGCGGGACTATCTCTCCTTAGGATACGACAATCTCACCATGTGTCAGAGGTGCTCTCATTGGACCCGGGATACCTCTCTATGCGCACTTTCTCTCTGCGGGCCAGGTCTAGGTCTCTTCATGAGACCCGGGGCATCTTCTTACCCAAGCACTCTTGCCCAATCTCTCTTCAAATAGCATGCATTGAATTGGTTCGGTGTCATACAAACATGCAATTAGGCAATATTGGTTTCACCTGTCAATTTGTGGGTGGTTTCTAGTGCACATGGGAGTTGTGGTTGCCTATGCCATTGGGTCCCAAGCAATTAGGCACCAAGTGGTAGGACCAAGTGGCATGTCCAAGCATGTGAGGGCATGAGACGTATGTCGTGTGTTGGCTTTACATTTTGTTCGTGCCTTTGGTTTGCAATACTCTAATCGCTGGAGCCCAGCAATTGGTATGCCACATACACTAAACAGATGAGGCTTGGTGGGCTGGCCCTTCTGGATGTCCTGTTTGCGAGCAGCAAATAAACCCGCCAAGTCTTTTCACTTGCTGGCCATTGTGTATGTAATTGCTACGTGATAGGCACCCGGCGTCCGGTGTGAAGTACCGAGGCATTGCCAGCATGATGATATATCGACTGTGTCACACATGCCAGGTGTCAGGTATTGCCATGAGGTCACTCTTCTGACTCATATTTGGTGATCCTCATTGCAAGCTCTATACTTGTGATCATTGGTGATTCAGGAGTGTGGACAAGTCATGTTTGTGGCCATGCCGTACTTTGTGTTCATGGGTGCCATGATGTCACACTTGATCCACAGTGGGACATTCATCATATTTGGAGCTCATGTTTCTCAATTCCAGTTTTGCGGCCTTCTAGGCAAGGGTGAGGATGGGCCATGTGGGCCACGCTGATGTTGAATTCGATGATGCCATTGTGTCGTGTATCATTTCTTTGTGTTTCGCCATGTGCCATATGGACCTCAGTGATGCCATTTTGTCGCGCATGACCTCAATGTCATTTTCCTCAATGTGGTGAATCGTGGTTGTTAGCATGGCGTCACATGTTCGTAGCTCTTATGTGCATGGTATATAAAATCGATTCTTGGAGTAGGGATGCAACATCATCTTCGATAATCGCATACTCTGTTCCAGGGCTTCACTTATACTGCTGTTTCCTCCTCTCCCTTTGCCCGACATTGTCTCATTTGTTCCCCTGTCCATGATCATGTCCATGTATTGATGAGGTTACACTCAATTCAATTTGGTGATCGGTTATTTGGATTCACTGGTCAAGCTCATTCGAACTCATTGATCAAGTGTTCGGATTACATGGCAATGGTTGCCAACGGCTGTACCTATGGGATTTGGATGGATTTTGTGGCCAAGGGGTACCAAGGGTACTTGCAGGTATTTTGGACTTTGGGTTTTATAAAGCATGGAATCACTGGTGAGGTCAAGGACGATGGGGGTCGCGGGAAAGAGGGTGGAGAAATCGGGTATAGGCGGTACAGCTCGCACTATGGCAGCGGCTGGTCCTACAGACCTTCTTTATCAGAATGTGAGGCATGGCAATACTGACTGCTGCCTTAGGGCCAGTAGAATCATCATCTCCAGAAGATGCACCCGAGAAAAAGAGCAGAAATGACGAGTTGGCTTATCTGGGAATGCGAGGTGTCGCAACGCGAGACAACATATCTCGTAGATCACCCTATTTGCTTTGGCTCCGCAACGAGGGGGCCACAGCATTGGTTAATTTGCAACCTTGGGGTGGTGCCATGTTTTGTGGCGACATTGTTGTGTCGCTTAACTATGTCTTTAAAGACAACGTTCTAACCACAAGTTCCCGGGGTGGTGGTCGTAAGGCTATGAAGGAGGAAAAGGACGAGGCAATGCTGCGACATGCACACAAGCACACCCTCCTCTACAAAGAGATGCCACGATGAGACAGGCGGCTGCGACGCGAGGATGCGCATGTAGTGCATGCTCAATTGGAAGTTTGCAACTAGGAGGTTTGTGTTTCAACCGTGCAACACCCGTGGTTCAACCGTGGATCAGGAGGATCAGCCGTGTGATTGAACTGGCCTCCCCACGGTTTCACCCCTGCTTCTGTCAGGTCCCTTTGTGCCATGGACAAGGAGTATTTGGGGAGGAGTCTGCAAGACTGCCTGTGGGCACTGGGTACGGGACAAGGCGCCGATCCACCAGCCGCGCCGGCACCACAAGCAACCCCTCTGGCTCCCCACCTGGCCGACGGGTTCCCGCTGCAGGAAGAAGTGCTCGTCCACAACACGTGCAACTCAGGCGCCTCGTTGGCTGGGGTACGTGACTTTGAAGTATGTGTTGCACCTTGCGATGACGCTTTCGATGAAGAACCAATGCCAAGAAGACAGGGATTGTGACAGTCCTACCCTTGGAAGACGAAGTGCCTGAGGGCCGGGGAATTTTAATAGTGGAAGGTGCTGCGTGTTGGCCTGTCGAGCGATCTCCATGGCCATATGTCCCTCGACAAACCTGGTCTGGATGCCCTGTTCAGGATATGGGCCACTGCCGAGTGTGGTGTTGCCAAGAACGCGCCCTGGTTTGGCGCGCATTCCATGGGACGGGGCGATTGTCACAGCGCAGGACATGGCCCACGCCTCTTTTTCAAGGCCCTGGCGGAGTTGCCACCAGGTTGGTTCTACAAAGCGGACGTGCAGAGGTACACGCAGACGTCAAGCAGCATGCTGGCTATACGCGCAACCATCTCGGATGGGGGAAAGCACAAGAAGGCCAAGGCAAGTGCCCCAACGGCAGCAGGGCGCCAACGGCAAGGGCACCATCACCATTCATGCAGCCTAGTGTGGTTGAAAAGATCCAAGAGGTGCAATAGGTGTGCAGTGGCTCAACCGTTGTTTCAGCCGGGTAAACCGTGCAGCTGAACCGCCTTCACTGTCTTCAACCGTGCACAGTTGAGCATCACCATCCGACGCAGTGAATCAGGTTCCCCCACTTTGTCGGGTAACCTGCCTCCTTGCTGTCTCTGCAATGGAACGCCGGTGATGTGCCTGAGCACATGTTTCAGGTGGATCGGCGTGGCCCTGCCATCGTCCTCCAGGTGCGGGGGACACAGATGTCAGTCGTGGAGTGTTAGGACCTGTGGTACCGGCAGGTCCCTAGCGCTGCTCAACTGGTGGAAGGCATGGGTCGTGGCGTGCAGCGGGGCTTCCAGGAACTGAGCAATGCCGGGCAGGACAGTCCCACGGCAGAAGGACAGAGGTCAACGCCCCTGGTGTCCAGTCCAGGCGTCACCACCGCGCCGCACCCAGGTCCTGCAGCAGAGAGCTTCGAGGAGTTCTACAAGAGTGTGCCGGAGCGTGCACATGGAGGTGTTGGAGCATCAGAGAACAGTACGAAGCCCGCCAAGCCTCCAAAGCTTCCAGCGCCAAGCCGAGCACAAGTGACGAGCACCCCCGGCAGCAAAGTGGTTCTGAAGTCCCTGTCTCAGTCCGCCCGGAAGGAGCTCCTTGCACCCAAAGTGAAAAAGTCCAAAACCTGAAGCACCGCCCGCGAAGGCCCAATTCTCTGCGCCAAGAAGCCGAAAAAGAAAGCCGAAAGTGGCAGTGGTGCTGCGTCAAAAAAAGCGGGAAATTGCCCTGGAGACCGAGGAGTCAGACCCCCTCTTTCGAAGAGCACGACTGGGTTCCAGCCCCAAAGCATATCCCAAAGAAGAAGAAGAAGAAGAAGGTAGAGCCGGCCCCCAGTTCAGACAGTGACTACAGCAAGCTCCCCTCTCCCTCGGTGCAGAACGTGAAGGCCCTGGTAAGTGAGCTGGCTGCGGGATCAAAGGATGGCGACGAGGAGAAAGCGCTCAGGGCAGAATCGGCGCATGCGTCAGCTCTGCAGGTGTGCACGGCTGAACCGGTGAAGTGCCGTTCAATCGCACGCTTCAACTGCATGAACCACGGTCTCACTTTTTTCTACTCTTTGCACAGCCTGGATCAAGCCCAACAACGACGACTGGCGGTTCAGGACACGCGCAAACAGCTGCGGCAGCGTTTTGGATGGGCAGCCAACACGCCGATTCGATCCGTCATTGTGGAAGGTCCTGATGGAGAACCACGTCTGGCGGTGGGTACACCGGGTAAAGCCACGAAGGGGACCCCCCGGCCCAAAAGGGGGGAGGAGTCGGTCTTCCTTCCACCGCAGTAGGAGGAGGAGAACGATGCAGCCGGGACAACCCGGCCATTTTTTGCAGTCAAGGACAGCACAAGCCTCAGTAATCCGCATGCTGCCGAGGAGGCGTTGAAACAGCGCCCCGCCCAGAAAGAGGCAGCCATCGATGAGGAGGGCAAGAGGACGTTGGAGCACTCCCCGTCGTTGAGTCCACTCGAGGAAAACGAGGTCAGCGGGGCGCCGGAAGCTGAAGCGGAAAAGGACATTGACAACGGGGTTCCCGTGCCGGCGCCGCCGGTTATCCCAGAGCCAAAGGACACTGAGAAGCACGTTCCTGTGCCGATCCCACCAGAGGTGGCAGAGCCAAAGGAGGGTGAAGAACAGGTTCCTGTGTCTGCCCCGGTAGACCTGGTCAAAGAGGAAACGGCTGAGTTTGCTGGTCTAGGGGTGCGTGAGGAGCACCAGGAGAGCAGGGAGGACTCGCCTGCAGCCCCGGTTGGCGTAGAGGACATTTAGGAGGTCTGTGAGGCGCCGAAGGACGAGGAAATGCCTGCATGTAAGCAGGAAGATAAGGAAGAGGCAGGCCCAGAGGTTGGTGCACCAGTGCCTCACGTGAACGAGGAGCCACTGGCACATGACCGACTATTCCCGTGCCTTAAGGGTAAGAGGGGGTTGCAGTGGCGGGAGCGACATGGAGCACGGTTCCGTAGGCAATTGTGGTGGGCGGTAATGGTGCAGGGGTATCACCATGTACAATTTGCAGTGCAAAAGAGGGGAAATCGGGACCTGGTCCGGCGCGTGAGCGCACACATCGCAAGTCTACTCCCCAAACTAACCTGCACTGCGCTCACAGTGGTCCATGGGGTGGGTGATCTTCTCATGCTTGTACATACGCATCCAAAGAATGACCTGTGGTGATGCGTGGAGGTGGTCGCGCACAATCGCAGCAGAGAAAAATGAAAAGCGAGAGAAAAAGCGTACAGCCAGCAAAAATAAAGGGAAATATCATTTTTTCCGACATCAGAAACCCCTCAAAAAATTTTACGCCGCTGTTTGCCGAGGCCGCAAAATCTAGGACACTCACAGAAAACCACGAACAACAGGGTCGCGACGGCGACGAAGTTGAGCGTTGCTTGCCCCAAACAACCTAGCAAAGTGCGTGTTCTAGGGAGGTAGGTAGGTCATCTGCAGACTGGGGTTGCCCCAGAGGGGGGTCTTACGAAGCGGCTTTTGATCACCCACCCCCGGCTCTACTGCACGTGCCCCCACAACGTGGTTCCCCCACATGGGGGAAGGGCGCGGTCGCCGCGAACAGTACCCTACAGCGGGTTCTGCCCAGAGAGGTAACCCATGTTCGACCGAAGTCTCACATTTCTCTCCTTCAGGAGGATGACACGTGGGGGAGGGTCCCATCGCACACCCTCATCAACCTCCGGATTCTGGGGCCCAGGGGCCCGGAGCCAGGCCAAAGGCCCTGTCCTGCAGGCACCCCCACCTGGGTTGGTTTTCAGTAGGCGTGAGGTGACTTGAAGAAGCACGTGCTACGGGACTCGCATACCGTGGCACACACTCACGCCTCCTGACTCGGTCGAGCTTGCGCTCTCCCGGGGGGCCAGGGGTTGGAAGCAGGTCGTTGTGGTTGGTTGGTTGGTCGTCTAATGGTTTCGTGTAGTTTGTTAATGTTGGTTGGTCGGCTGCTTGATGGTAGAGTCACCCCGTTCTGTTTTGTTCGTGGGTATGGTCGTCGTCGGGCGTGGCGCATCATGGCGTGGCCAACCCGTTGGACGCCGTTCCCGTTTCGACCCGTGCACGCCTGGTTGGTCTGATGTTGGCCGGCTTGCGTGTGGTCTGTTTACCGTCAGGTCGCGGCTGCAGCTGCGGTGTGATTTGTGCAGGGTTGTCTTGGCCGCCTCATGGTCGGCTAGGTTTGCGTGGGTTCGGTCGCGCTGCTGCTGGTGGTCGTAGAGCCGAATGGTGTTTCTGCTGCACGTTCGGTGCGGTGCCGGTTTGTTGCGCCTTGGTTTGTCCAAGCGTAGTGTGGTGTTGTTGGTGAATGTTGGTTCATCGGGTTCGTGATGGTAGAGTTGTGGTGTTCTGTGGTGCTTGTGGGTATGGCGGTCGGCGGGCGTGGCGCAGCATGTTGTCGCCAGCCCCTGGGACGCCGTTCCTTTTTCGACCCTTGCATGCCTGGCCAGTTGGGTGTTGGCCGGCTTGCGTGTGGTCTGTTGGTCGTTGTCCTGCAGCAGTTTGAGCGGTAGCCGGTTGTGTAGCCCGCGCCGATGTAGTCGGACCTGGTCTTCGTTGTCTTCCCGGTTTATTCGGAGGGTTGCGGCGGCCTGCCTGTCCGGTGCGGTGTATGTGCCGCGACTGGGGCGTGCCCGGTGCGTAGTGTTGGTTCGTCGGCGTTTGTTCGCTGGTGGTCAGCCCGTCTGGGTTGCGTGGTGGCCCGTATGGGCCCGGCTGGCCGTGTCTGGTCGCTGTAGGTGTCCCTACGTTGCTTGTTTCCTGTCAGGGATGTTGTTTCGCGGTGTTCCCGGTTTCAAGATGTCCGCGCGTGTGGCTGTTGTGTCGTTGGCATTACCGTGGTTGGTACGTCATCGTCTGCGCCGCCCAATGGCCGGCTTGTCCCGCTGTTGGACGCGTTGGGTCGTGGCGGTTTTGAAATTCGGTATGACACGCCCTGTCCCGCCCTGGAGGCATCTTGACACGCACAATTCCTCACCTGGTATTTCGCAGTGTCATTCGGCCGTCCTTTCTGCTGCGCTTGTGCCGATCGTATGTACACCCCCGTCGGTGGCAAGGCCTCTTCGGTCCCCTCAGCGCATCCCCGTGCTCCTCATGGGAGCCTCAGGGTATTGCCCCCGCCCGGTGGTGCAGTGCTCGTGCTCGTGTTTTCCTGCCTGTTGTGTGCCGTATCGTGCCGTGTCTTGCGGGTTCTGCGCCTGGCGTGTCGGTGCCGCAGTGCGGTGTGCGGAGGTTAGGGTGGCTTGGTTCGTGCTCTGGTGTCGGGGCGTCCCGTCCAGCGCGGCGGGCTGGGCTCGGCGGAACACTCCCGTGTTTGCCGGCACGAGCTGGCGGGCTTGCGGATCCCGTGTAGCGAGCCCTTGGCCCCTTGCGTGCCCCTGGTAGGGGTCCGGAGGAAAGAAATACTGGTCAGTGATGAGGCCCCCCTCTCGTTCCTTGACGCTGTCAACTTTCTGGGCTGCAGGGAATGTGTCCCTCGCACGCGTCTCGCAGGTTACATATGACGAAACCGCCCCAGCGTCCCAGGCGTTTAACTTTTTCAGAGGAGGTGCGCGCCAGTCCCAGCGGCTCGCGTATCCCTTGATTCTCGTCATGGAAGGTAACGTTCTTGACAACTTCTTGATAACATTCCCGTGGTCATTGGTCTGGCCTTGGGTCCCGCGTGCTTGGCTGGCCCCTTGGCCCGGTCCATCGTGTGTCCGGTTTAGGGGAGAGGAGGGTTAGGTGGGAGGACGGGTCTGTGTTGGGCCTCGTCCTCTTCTCTGTCGTGGGCGGATTGTGGGGGTCCGGGGAGACTTGCCCCCGCCCAGGGGAGGTGGGAGGAATTCGTTGGGTCATTGTTCTTGTTCCACTTCATGGGCCGCTCAGGCTAGCCCATATCCGTTGGGTGTCTGTTGCGCATGCCGGGCAGGTCCACGCCTTTCCTGCCGGTGTGTCCAACCGACAGGCGTTGGTGGAGTGTGTCTGCGGTCGCGGGTTGTCTGGTCGTACGAGGGGGTCCTCTTGAGCGAGGCCGGCTCGCCTGGGGTCGTCGCGGTTGATGGCCGGTTCCGCAGCCCTTGGTGTCACGCGTCTCGTCGGGTTCTCCGGCGAGAGGAGGTGGTCCCGGGGCCGCCGCGTCGTCTCACCACTTGCGGATGGCCGATGTGGGATTCGCGCCGTGCGTGTGCGGCGGTGCGTCGTCGCTGCACTGTCGGCGACCGGCTGCGGTGGGGAGGGCACGCGCGTTCCGCGTCGAGTGGGGCGGGGCGGTCGCAACGGTGTTGCTCTGGGTGTTCATGAGGGTCTGTTCCCGGTTTCGGCTCGCGGTTGTTCAGGGCCCTGGGGGGTTCCCCACGCGCCCCACAAGGGCGCTGCGGAGGGCACTGAGGATTTCGTGCAGAAGGGCCGCGTGTGCGGCTCGGGCTTCCGTCCCAGTGCGGATGGCGGGCTGGAGTTGCTCGCCCAGCGCCAGCGCCCGGATCTGGTGGTTCGCGAAGACTGGGCACAGGTTGGTCGCAGTGGGGGTCTCTGCCGTCCGCTCGCGCTGGGGGATGGCCTCCAGCTGCTGCCGGCCTTCCAGGTGGAACCTCCATGTCGCCTTCCCTTCCCTGGTGTGCAACCAGCGGCACCGCGCCTACCGCCAGAGGCAGTACAGGGCATGGCCTGGGTGCCAGGTGCCGGCTATCCTCGACATGATGGCCTTTAGGGGGTCCGGGGGCTGGCCGTTGAGCAGGGGGATGGGGCTGTCCGGCAGAGACCTGGTCGCCGGGAGCGTGGTGTTGACGGCCTGCAGGCTCCAGTGGCTCTCCTGCGGGTGCGGGGTGATCCGCACTTTGTAGTAGTGGCCACTTTCCAACACGATCATGGCGATGGTGCCAAGGTCTGGTTCGCGCGGCGGGGGCGCTGCGCATGCTGTCACCGGGTACCGCTTCAACATGCTCGTGAGGTTACGCCCCCTGTCGCGGGCTGTCCTGCTTTCCCATTCCGCGAGGCCTTCGTACGGTTGGATGCGGAGGGTTTCGGCTCTCGGCGGTGGGGTGGCCAGCTCCCGGCCCCCGGTGCTCGGCGCGGGCTTGAGGTCCGTCGGTGGTGGTATGAGCGTGTGTGCGCAGCCCAGTTGTGGGACCCATACGCCCCCCTGGTCCGGCTGGTGGGTGTTGAACCACGAGATCCACGCGTCAACAAGGTCGTCCTCAATCTGTGTCCCGGTGCTGACGAGCGCCTGGAGCTGCCGCACAAAGATTTTGGTTGTTGCGGCGTGCGGCAGGGGGACCACGGTGAAGAGCCCGCTCCGGTTGACGTCCTGGAGGTGTTCCTGGAGGGCTGCCACCAGCTCGCTCGAGAGTGTGGTGGCGTGGATGCCGTAGAGCGCCCTCAGTTCTGCGTCGTCGAAGGGACCCCTGCTCCTCCGCTGCGGTGGCCGGGGAGTGGTGGGGGCATGGTCTCCTGGTCCTGGTCTGGTGTGGCGCTAGTCGGGGAGGGGTGCCCTGGGGTGGTTTCCAGGGTTTCCCCCAGGCATGTGCCCCGTGGAGGGCTCCCGTTGCTGGGGCATCGAGCAGGTCGCGGCGGAGGGCAGTGGGTCATTGGACTCCTGAGGGCCGGAGGTCTCTGTCATTTCTGCGTCCGCCCCTGGGCCGGTCGCGTTGTGCTCCTGTTGTTGCGATGCGCCCTCCGCACCCTGGCGGTTTGGCCGTGTTGCAGCTGGGCTGGGGAACCCCGTGGTGCACGAGCGGGTTGGTCAGGTGGCCGGTGCCCGTGTCCGGGACCGGTATCATCGCGCCCCGCTCGCGGGGGGGGGGTGTTGGGGCAGTTGTCCCCCCACCCCTTGCGCAGGCCTTTGGTCAGCCGCGGCCTCCCTTGGCCGCGTGTTCGTGGCGTGCTGTCCCCCCGGCAGTGGGCCGGCCGCTAACCCTGGGAGGGAGGTGGCGGAAGAGCTGGGCGCTCCGTCTGCTGCCCGGCGGGGGCCTGTGTGAAACGCTGCCTGTCGCTCGTGCTCGGCTCGCGTGGGAATGGGGGGGATGTGCGCCCGATCAGTGCGGGGCCTCTTGGACCGGTGTCAGGGATCGGTGGTAGATGATGCCCTTTGGGCGTGGGGGTCGTTGGGACCTCCATGGTCTCTGTCCGTATCCTCTTGGAAGACGACTCGCCGTGCCGCGGGAGTGTAATGGGCACATGCAACCTGGGCCTGCCTGCTTCAGGGAAGGCCAGATCGCTTCAGGACAGGTCAGGCGAACCCAGAGGTCGCAGATGCTCAGTGCTGAAGTCAGGTTGGGATGTGAGGAATTGTTGCAGTTCAGAGACATTTAAATTCACATTTGTCAGTTTTAGCATCAGATTATAGTATGGGATACTGTAAGTCAGATGCCGGTGATAGTGCTGTCATTTCCGCCATATCGCCGAGTTGTTTGTGCCCTCTTTTGTCTTAGATGTGCGTTTTAGACAAGTAGGAACTTTAACATCTATTGGTCCGTCACATTAGATTTGTTAGATTCCCTGATTGCTACCAATATTATACAATTGAAGCTTTGATCCCTTGTTTGATGTATTTCGAATATTCCCTTAAGGAGTTGTTGTGGGAGAAATCTTCGACAAATTGAGACATATGTCATTGTTTCACGGATTTGTATGTTATTCTCAGGGTTCCATGCTTACACTATGATTGAGTGAGTTTCGATAACATCAGCAAGTGGATTTGACTTTGCATTTTGGTATTGCCTACTCTCTTTTCGATCCATGCAGCATGCATGGTAGCAGTTCGGTTCAAGCAACACATGGGTCACATGTGGACGGGCAAAATATACCAATTACCAACCTTGGTCAACATAATGATGAAGTGCATTTCAAACGAAATGCCATGGAAGTGCAAAATGATTCTCATCTATTGATTGGATATCAACCCACGCATGATGATATGGCATTGAGGAACACCAATCTAAAGGCGTTCGACGGTTTTAACAAACCCAAAGTCCGATTCTCCAGCGCCATAAAGGCAAAGGTCGAGCAGTTCGAAAAATACATCACACCACTCAAAAGAAAAAATCCAACACCGATGTGGGCCCCAAAGGTGTTTCAAAATGCTTGCGTTTGAACCCGAGCCCGGACCCGAGTTCATTGTCTTCAAATGATGATCGTGAGGTGAATAATTACTCCTTTGACAATGCTACATCCAACGACATTGCCTTGTCGTCGACAAAGTTGCACGACGACGTTTCCATCTCACTTCTTGTCAACAATGAGGGAACAATGTGGCAATACAATGACATGAAAAATGAAGAGGGTGACTCAATGGTCATTGGCGGCAAGACACACATGGAGGCCGCCTTTTATGCACCAGCACATATTGGAAATACGTCCTCAATCATCACACACAATGACATGTGTTCCAAATCGAGTGTTGAGGAATCATCACAAACTGCCACTTCGTCGTCAATCATCAAGGACGGCGACAGGTGCGGGCACATGGATGTGAATAACATTTTCCAAATTGAAACCGCGTCATCCATGATCACGGACGACGACATGGGTCTAACATTTGGGGTAAACAAGCAATCATACATGGGAGTATTGTCGTCAACGTTGCGGGACAACGAGAGATACACCAAAATGGTTCATTTCAATGAGGGTGATACGTTCGGTGGTGTGGCACCTCCACAAAAAAGTATTATTGAGCATACAATGGGGCCCCACGATGGTATCAATGTTCGGGACAACACGGGACCTCATGATGGGATGATATGTGATGAAAATATGGCACATGGCGTAGATCATAGTGCGGATTTGGAGGCGGTGTCGTTGGTGGAGAATGACAGCCGAGCCCTGACGGAGAACGAGCTGCAAATGACGGAGAAGCAAACGGCCTTGACATCCGCGGTGGATGAAAGATTTCCAGCGGTTGTGGCCAAGTTACAACAACAACAACATGAGCAAGCACAGGGATTGGCGCGTACCAATGATAGGATGGAACGTCACCTCAATGAGATGCGGGATTCATTTATCGCGTCCCTTGCCCAACAACACGCGCACATTTCGCATTTGCAGGAGAAGTAGGGTCAATTTGAACACATGTTACTCAATACTAATGCAAAGTCGATTCGACAACTCCATGGAGCCACTCAGGTGTGCATTCGCCGGGTCGAAGAGCACAGAATTCAGTTGGGTCGAGTCACTACCCGAATGGGTTCGCTTGAGGTGCGCTTGGACATCATTCAGCCCATTGTGAATCAAACTCGGCGCCGGGCACAGGAGTGTGAGATGAGTGTGGCGCCCATGGGCAGTCAATTGCAAGATGTTGATAGGCGCGTGAACGTGTTGGGGACACAGGTGACTACAATTGGACAGCAAGTCCAGGAGGTCACACAACGAGTTACTACCATGGCTTCTCAAATGGTTGGGGTAGACAACATTAAGAATCAAATTGCGCACTCACACATGGGCAATGCGAGACCGCAAGTTTCCTTGTTGGGAGAACAAGTCGGTGAAACACTTTCGAAGCTCCAGACGCTTGAACTCCGCACAACTGTCTGTAGCGGGCACATGACCACTCTGTTGACCGACTATGGGGAAATGCGGACTCAGATTGGCACAATGGGAAGTCAAATGGCCGGCCTCTCACAAAATGTGGCTTCCATAGACACTATCAAATATGACATGGACGTCATCACAAAGAATGTTGGAGCGCTGCAAGGTCCCGTAGGTCACATACGTCAAACGGTGGATCAATCTATCAAGCGGCAGTTGCAGCACACACAGCAACAAGCCAGCAAGGTGGCTATTCAAATCGCTGACAGTGGCCCCATTCCACGCAAGATGTATTGGCTGGAACAGCAGCTGTTGGCACAGCGGGGGGCCTTGACTGCCCAAGCTGCTACAGTGGAGCGCCTCGAGCCTTCGATGACTGCTGTGGGGACCCATCAACAAAAAAACATGGACTGGGTCAAACAACAGTTGGCCAACCGACAGCAGCAGGCGCAAGCGCAACAGCAAACAGTGGCAGCGCTGCAGCAGCGAGTGGAATCAAGTGAGGTGCTGCACCGGAAAGTGGCGCAGTTGGAGGCCACCGTGGCGTCGTTGACGCGACAGGTAATGACTGTCTCACCTCCAGGGCCACCGCAACCACCGAATTCCGGGTTGCCCACACCAGGGACTTTGCCCTCGGATGAGGAGCTTCTGCGCTCTCGACTTCTGGCGAGTGGGTGGAGGCGCCTGGTACAGGCGGAGATGCAAACCTTGCTGGGCCAGGAGGCAAAGGAACACACGCAGCTTCAGCTCACTTGCCAGAAGGGTCACGTTGTGTTGGCGACACATTATACTTGGTTGTCTGTTGGCAAGGAAAGATTGTGGCGTGCCTACGTCGCCCACTCACTAGAGTCCAAGCTTTGCCAACAGGCTGAGAACATTGAACAGCTGAGAAAAAATCTCAGCCTGCACCTGAGCGGTCATACCGAAGGGATGGGCATGGAGTCATGGTAAAAGCTACAGACAACAGTCAAGGCGCTGAGACAGGATTCGGATATATTCTTGGGGTGGACCCAGCATGGAACCCGAGTGATGGGACACCGCCCTCACACGCCTGTTCGTCTTCAGAGCAAAGTCATCGACGCCGCCAACACGATAACGGACACTCTCCGCGCAGTCAAGGCCAGAAGAAGGAGTTCTATGCAAAGCATCCTTCCCAGAGACACACCAGAGCAGAAGACGACGAGCGACGCTACAGTCAGCAGGTGTGGCATAGGAGCGATTCCGAGGACACGGATCGCTCGCGGCGCCAGTCCCAGAAGGGCCACAGGGAACACGGGAAGTGGAGTCAAAGTCGGACCCCCCCCCCCACCTGTGTCGCTCTGCCCCGCCACGGGCTGCACAGCGCCACTTTGGGCGGCCTGATGAGGAGTCACCCAGCAACTCTGGTGGAGCAAGCAAGCGGGGACGGCGTCACCGCCCAGCATCACATTCTGAGCATACGAGGAGGAGGACAGAGAAGAGTGAAGCTGGTCCGGTGTACGATGAACCGTCTTCGCCATCCAGGCCCCACAGTTATAAAAACATGTCAGGATTATTTTATTATTTTAGCGCGAGTCGCAGGAGATCAGTGCGCGCCGCGGAGGCAAGGCGCCTGGGCATTGATTACGTGTTAAGAACTGTAGATTAGATTCTGATTTTGCATGTTTTTAGAGTTCTGGTTATCAATTATAGTATAAATTTTTATTGCGGTCACATCTGCTTTGCCTTAGGAATGTGACGGCGGGACTGCAGACCCGGCAAGGGTCCATGAACTTTTCATCGCTGTGGATGACAGCAAGAACATGTTACAACAGCAAGCAACAATGGAGTTCGCTGTTCGGATGTTGATTGCATCCACTATGGTCTGTGTATCATGCTACGCTGCAAAGAGGGTATCAAATTTTGGATCTTGAGATCACGGTTTTGAGAGAGAAAATCCTCGTGAGAAACATGGAGCCAAGGAACCAGAATCAAGGAATGAAAGCTGGAATCCAGGATCCGTAGTCAAAAACCAAGGAGACCCGAAGGTAGAGTAGGGCAAGCATCGAAGAGTGAGCGGCCAACACTACCACGTGGACCCCAACGCAGCTTGAGAACCCAATCCTGCTACAGAAAAGTTCATTCCGGCTGTGTCAAGCATGCAGCCCACCTTGCCGCATATGAGCGTGACAACATGGTGCTGGAAATCGAGCAGTGAACACCATGGTTAATGGAAGCCGTGGAAGAGGAACGGCAACCGTGCCGTCTGTTTGTGTGTGGGGAACGCAGTCCTTCCTTTGTGCGCACAGGCACGATGAGTCTCAGCAGCAGCGACGTTGGCACAAGAACAAGTGCCAGTGCAAGGACGCCAAGTGCAAGCGTGCCCAGCAACGCCGACGTCAGCATCCCTGTAACCGCTGCATAGTGGTTGATCTTTCTTGTGATTGCGAAGCCTGTAGCCTTGATGCCCCAGGGGTCGTAACGCCCGACACTGCCCCTGATATCTCCGAACCCAACTGACCCTCTTCAGACCCATATCCAGCCTCTTGGAGCGACATATGCGAAGCACTTGTCAGTCCTTTGAGCTCCATGGTGAGATATGAAGAGTACGAAAACCCGGTCTACAAAAATGGAGCAGACATAGAATCTCAATGCGCATTCATCGCACATAATGACACGACGTCAAATCATTCGAAATAATTTAAAGAAATCCGATTGGGAAATCACGAAAGACAAATGCGACTCGACGCGCGCTCACAGGCGACATCTGGCGGCGAACGGAAAACATGAAATGAAGCGGAAAATTTACTGCACTAATGTACATCTGAGAATCATTGAAATTCTGATCACATCAGTGTATAATTGAGTGCTGTCACTGCTGCCGTTACACTCCCCCTCTGAGAACATACGGCAGTATGTCAGGCCGGGTCAAGTGAAGTGAACGAAACGGCGAAAGTGACCAAAAACTGCCTAATCTAAGGCAAAATGTGTGAAATTGAGCTGAATCGAGCAAAATTGTGCTGAGATCTGTGCTTCGCGATGGCCATCGACTTGAATGAAACGTATAGGTACCTCAGGGCACACAGAAAAAGCTTCGTTCAAGCTCAAAAATTCGAAAATTGAAAGTCTGAGTGAAGAATGTACATGATGATCCATGATCCATGATTCATGATGAAATCAGGATCTGACATCCCACTGCCAGAAAACAGAAAACGAGCGTCGCCATGTTGTCGAGCGTCAAAAAAATAGGGTATCCCTTCATGGAGTCCAATATAAGTGAAACTGGCTGGTGTCATTTGCAGTCATGAGACCAGATGCCAGATTATGGTACAAAATGTGCCTGAATTGAGACCAAAATCAGTGAATCGCGCACGGATCGAGGGTGGCGAAGTTCACAGCAAGCCAAAATAGGTCCAATTCAATGTCGATAGACACTGTGTGTAGTGTTGAACGGAAATCCAGTTCTCATTCATAGCCAATCCAGGTCAAATCCTCATGATGATGATGAATCCCATGATGGAAATCCAATCATTTAAAGTAATGATAGCCAAGAAACCCCAGTGGGGATTCCCCACACTGTCAGTATTGTTCCCAGGGCTTCATGTTTAATCCAGTATGAGCCAGAAGTGGTAATTGACTCGTTATAGTCCCAGAATGTATAAGCATCCAATGCTTGGTACTGGGAATTTGCCAAAATTGAGCTGATTCTGAGGGGGATTCCAACACAATCCACAGATGAACAGCGAGTCCACACAAGTAAGAACACCATCGTCGTCACTTGGTCTATATAAGCCCCTTGACAGTGGTCTATTGAAAAACGAACCAACCATCTCAATGTAAGAGCTGATGGAGATGGCATTCTGAGCAGATCCGTCAAACACATGAAACGGTTCAGACTCAGTCATGTGCCAGAATGTCTGAAATGAGCACGAACTCCAACGAGTCCTTCCCAAGGCGAGTATAGGGGTCCAGTCGACAGCAAAAGGCGATAGTGTCGTCGTGGTTGAGGATAATGGCCTTTCGGATCTTCGAATTGGAATCATCTGAGATGAAGCACATGATTCACATGATGGCCATGATGGGAATGATGGATGGAATGACCAGGATGACCCCAGAATGTCCCATCATCTGTTTGTCGAACCACATAGACGATGCGTCTGGACTGTTATGTCCCCATGCCAAGGGTATATGTCGACCGTAAACCTCTTCGAAAGTTTCGGCGACTCAAATTCTGATCAGATCTTGTCTGGGATGGATGATGCCACGATTGGAGCTTCTTCTTGTGCTTGTAAGTCTTCCTTGGTGACACAATCCTTGATCAGCGAGAGCTCTTTGTCAATCTCAGGGTGTTTCTTCAGGAACTTGATGAAAGTATCCGTATACCCATGGATGAAGCTTGAAGCTGGCTCCCATTTGTCTTCTTCTGGACCGAATCCTTTCCATCTGCACAGAAAGTACCACTTGCCTCGAGCATTCTTCTTGTACTCAAGAATCTTCTCCAACTCGAAACTGCTTGTGACCATCTTCCTGTCGCTCAGGTACTTCGAAGTCCAAGAGAGAGGCTTGAACCTTCCTTCCGGGCAGGGTACTTCGGCCTTCAAACGATCTCGATGTACTTCTTGATGCCTGCCTGGCTCAATCTCAATGTTGAATGTAGTCTCACTTAGTTGACTTTTGACTTGGAATGGGCCATCCCACAAAGGTAACAATTTGTTGTCGTCCTTCAGGGTCTCGTCTGACTTACGAAGCCAAACTTGCTGGCCTTTCTCGAAGGGTTTTCCTTGCGTTCTTGACTTATTTTTGAAATTCAACCAATCTGCTTGACTTTCCACTTTGGCTTGGATCCACTTGGCTTCCAAATCCTTGATCTTTTCAAACCATTGCGAGGTGTCGTAGCACTGCCTTGGATGATACATCACTGGTCCTGGACCCATCTTTTCGCGACCAAAAACCAGCTCATTCAGACTTAATCCAGTGTAATTCTTGGTACGATGGTATCTTCTCAAGACACAGTAAATTGTCTCCAACCAATTGTAGTCTTTTTCAGTCGCCAGGAATTTTCTCAGAATGGAGATAAGAATCCTTCCAGCGCGTTCAGCAGGGAGAGCTCGATGGTCGTAGACTCGGGCACGAAGGTGATGAACTCCCAATAGGGCACACATTTTCTCCCACCAAGTCCCAATGAACTCTTTCCCACTGTCCGTCAGAATTTCACTGGGAACATCCCAGTTAGTCATCCACTGACTTGCAGTCCACTTGGCAGCCATTTCAGAGGTGAGATGCTTCGTGTTGCAAGGGAGGACCTGGATGTAGCCACTGTGGCGGTCTTGAATTAACAAAACCCCATCGATAGGCTTCCTCGTGTAGAGACATTCCTCTTGGATTTGTCCCAACTCGAAGACATCCGCCGTCACCTTGTCGAACAGCCTCTCAGGAATTGGTAATCCCTTCAGTAGTCCTTCTGCCTTTTGATTCTTGGGGATGGTCGCCTGACATTGCTTGCATCCTTTGGCAACTCGTTCACAGGCACCCTTGAGGTCCCTTGTGTACACTCTGTGGCGTAGCTCCTGTTCCAGCACACAAGAATGTGTGTGGGCTGTCTCATTCCGATGCCAATGTTTGACATATTGGTCAATCAGACAATCAGGAACACAAATCCGTCCTTGCCAAAATAACTTGTCGCCTTGGATTTTGAAATCAGACGTCTCTTCAGAGTCGTAAGGCTTGTCCCCTTTCAACTTGTGGTATACAGACCCAAAGAACCTGTCCTCCTTGTACATTTTTGTCCAATCCACATAGAGGAAGGAAGTTTCCTTGTCCTTTTGTTGTGGAGGGAGCGTGGATTTCGACTTGGATCTCGTCAGAGGAAACACATTCAGGAGTGGCAGCGACGACTCAGAGTCAGAGTTAACTCCTGCAGTCTGATCTGCCTTTGTAATCTCCTTGCATCTGACCAAATCCACCTTCATCCGATTTTTAATCGAACATTGGAGACAATGTTTCTTGATCAGTGCTTGTTCCTCCTTGTCGAACTCGATCACTTCAGCTTTATCCGTCGCTGTCGCATGAAAACTCAGTTCAGAGTAAGCCTCTGAGGCTGGGTAGGCCCAGCGACTCAGGGCGTCCGCCACTGTGTTGTAGCGACCCGGAATGTAAGTCACATGGAGGTCAAATCTGCTCAGAGTTTCATGCCAACGGCCCCCAGCTGGTCCACCAGGGGTATCCACATGTTCTGTCCTCCAGCTCTCCAGTGACTTGTGGTCAGTCAGTGCCTCCACACGATGGCCCAAGATCCAACCCTCATAACGCCGTAAGGCACAAAGGATTGCGTAGGCTTCTCGTTCCCTTGGACTCCAATTTCGCTGTCTTGTTGTAAGCTTGCGAGACCAGAAAGCCAGAGGGTGATGGTGACCTTCGTCGTCGACTTGTTCAATCGTAGCACCAATGGCGTAACGACTGGCGTCTGTACGAATATAAAAAGGTCTTCCATCCAACCACGGAGTCTTTAATGTAACCACATTCGCCAGTGCTTCCTTGAGACCAGTAAATGCGTCTTCACATTCTGGCGTCCACTTGAGCTTGACTTGAGATCCCTTCTTTCCTTCTATTTTGCCAACCTTGAGTAACTCTGTCAATGGACCAGAGAACTTGGCGTAGAGAGGAAGGAATTCGTGGTAGTAATTGCAGCAGCCTAAAAAGGCACGAAGCTGCGTGATGGTTTTAGGCCTTTCCCAGAGCTGCAGGGCAGCCATTTTTCCTGGGGCTGGTCTTCTTGTCCCATCTTCCAAGACAGAGCCACAAAATTCCACCAATTGGAGGAACATTTTGCCCTTCTTGGGTCCACACACGAGCTTCTCTTGTCGAAGGACTTCGAGAACTTTTCGAACTTGTTCTTCCTGCAACTTCAGGCACTCATCAAAGTTGTTTCCCAACGGCGTGGCAATCAGAAGGTCGTCAATGTAGATGCTGCAGAATTCTTGTAAATCCAGAGACTTGTGCTTCTGAAATAAAATAGTCTCCATCATCTTCTGGAACATCGACGGCGCATTCTTCAGACCCATCGGCAGTACAGTCCACTGCACAGTGCCACAGGGCGTGCGCATTGCCGTCAAATGCCTATCCTCCTTTCGAAGGGGCATCTGATGAAAGCCATGGCGCAAGTCCAACACAGTAAAGAGCTTGCCTTTGGCTCTCGCGGCGATCTCCTTCTCGATTAGAGGAAGAGGATGCGCGTCTGGTACTGTGGCGGCATTCAGGGCTCTGTAATCCACCACTAGACGCCAAGCATCTATGCTGGATTGGTCAGCAGGTGGGGGCTTTGGCACAGTAAATGGTGCTGAACACCACTCAGAACTCATGCAGCCCTCCAACCAACCGAACTCATAGAGATCGCGCTCAATAATCTTTCGCAGGGCATCTGCTTTGGTGCCGTGGAGATAGAATGGACGTTGTTTGTGCACCTTTGAGCCCTCGATTATGTCAATCTTGGCTTCCCCATTTTCACATCGAATTGGGGGGTTTTTCCACAACTTCCCACTCAGCACGTCATCTTGATAATCATCGAACACTGCGTCCCTTCTTGCAGATATCTTGTCTCCGTCGACCTGATTCCCACATTTAATCACCGACATTATGTCCACCAATTTGCGAATTGTTGGTCGTGGTCTCATGTTCTTGGCCACTTCATTCCAAACTTCTTCGTCGCATTGCTGGCGGATGAAGCTCACCTGAGCTCGCTCCTCCGTGGGATCCCACCAATGAAAGGGGTCCACGAATGTCTTGAAGGGATGGTCGGACGAATTCAGCTTCATTCCTGTCAATTCAGGCGAGATTCTTGGAGATTTGTCTTCATTCTTGCTTGAAATCTTGACTTTTTTGGCTTGATTCTTGTCTGATGGGGACGAATTGTAATGGATGGAGGCGTTCTCTTGAGGGACGCCGATTGTCCTTCCCTCCTTCCGCGACGATACGTCGGGATCCTGCTCTCGATCGTCTTCATCCACCTCAATTTCGTCGATTCTTGAGGATTGTGATATGACCTCTTCTGTTCTTATTTCACTGCCATCTTGCCAATAATCTCCCAGATTCCCGTCAACTAAGCACGCCAACCTGCTCCACGAACGCTGTGGTAAAGGCTTGCCATTGTCTTCGCAATACAGCTTCACTCCATTGTGAGGTAGCTCGACAATGTCGATAGAAATGTCCATAATGTCCTTGAACCACTCTTGTCTTGGCCAATTGGGGACAATTAAAATCGCCTTTGCGCCGGATTGCTTCAGCTTCTGCACCACACGAGGAAAAACGTCGAAGGGCGGATTGATCCAAAGAGGTTCAGACCAGTCCTCACTCCAGGCATCGTCATAGAACTTCGGAAATCTTTTATTCTTTTTGTTTGCAAAAGCATCATCTTCAGGACGAAAATTGTGGTTCTTTTCGAAATAATCCACCAGAATGTCCCGCCATTTCTCGACCACTCGATAGCAAACTGACTTCTACTTCTTGCTGTTCAACGAATCCACCTTTCCTTCGTCGAAATCTTCTTGATCCCTTGTCCATTCCTGCCCATCGTGCTGAAAATGCGGCTTGTTTCTCTCCTTGAATTGGTGGATACTCTTGGTATATGGGTGCAGATAATACAGTTCGGACGGGTCGTTGGTCGACGGATCCTGGAGGAAGCACGTCCTGTGTCCCATGGGCGACACACGATGAGCGTGAAGCCATGGTTGACCCAAGAAGAAATCGTACTTTATGCTGGCCTCATAGAATTTTCCAGCAAACCACTCCTCAGTGACCGTCTCCTCCACACTCCAGACTGATTGTTTCACCAATCTGACCGCCAATTCTGTGAAAGTGCTGCCCTGGGTCGTTGAGGGTGCCGGAGGGCTCGGGGCCGGCAAGACCAGTGGGGCAGGCACGCGAGGAGTCTCCCTGGATGTTGTTATTGGGGGTAGAACCGGATACTCGGACACCAACGGAGGCGAGAGCAGCAACAACTGAAGCAAGGTCCATGCTGATTGTGGTCCGGCAGAAAATCCCAGTCTATGAAGAAAATTGATGCGGATTATTCTAAATACATCTGAGTGTCCAAAACTGTCTGAAAAGATTCAAATAATCCAATTATGTAAAAATGTTTGGCCGATCTGGCCCGCGAGCGCGCGTCAGCGGCAAATGGCGATTCCAGCTAAAATAGCGGAACGCGGCGGATTTACGGGAAATGGACCGCGGAATCAAATCCGGCATATCAGAAATATATAGGAAATATCCTGAGACTGAGCTGCGAGGCGGCGATTCCGTCGAAGCAAAGAAAATGACCAAAATGTAGCCAATCTGGGCAGAATGTCTGAAAATCTGAGCAGATGGGGCTAGCCGCACTTACACTCCCCCTCGGAAAACACACTGGGGTGTGTCGCTACGTCAACGAAGAACGTAGTGCGGGTAAGTCCCAGAAAAAAAAAGAAATGTAGCCTCGATGGGGCGAAATCTGCTTGATCTGACCTGATTTGGGCTGAATTGGCACTGAATCAGGATGGATGAACCTGAAATGAGACAGAATGAGAAGTGACGAACAGTCCTCCGTGCAGTAAAACATTAGGTCAAGGGCTAAAAAGCATGTAAACGTATCGAGAATCGATACCAAACCATGCATTGGTTGAGAATGAGGTAGATTATTGGTGAATTGAGTGGGGGAATCAAGAAATGGAGTGACATCTCAGCGCTCTGGCACAGTTTCGCTGTCGCGGGCACGCTACGGTGTCCTCGCCGAACTCTACATCGTGTTAATCCCGCTTTGCTCGTTCTGAAAAGTGCAGCATGTGGCTCAGAATTGGCGCATCTGGTGGATGATCACAAGATTCAGCAAAATGAGAATGAATTTGGGCAGAGATGAAGGAGATTAAACAATCACAGAGAGGGAAAACAAATACAAAGGTAGTCTACAGACCCTAAGTGAATCACGGAAGGTTAGGGTGTTTTTCTGTGCACATAGATCTAAACAGATCTTCGAGGAATGAGAGGAGATAACAAGGAAATCAAACTAAATTGTCCTAAAATCAACAAATTCCCTAAGATGAAAGTGAAATGCAGCGGAATGTCTAGAACTGAAACTACTAACACTTTCGTTTAGACTAAAGTTAATATATATTGTCGTTTATTCAGCTCAATTGTGCTTTCCGGCACGTTGGTTCGCGAGCATCCAACAGATTCTATGAAAATCTGGATCATGTGATGATGCATCATGATGGGACATGCTGGCCCTGGATCCTTGGCATGTAACGCGCCGAAGGTTCGCTGAGGGCGCTTTACTGACAGTATATAACTGAGAGACACCGAATTTACAGTGGCGGTGGTGTCAATCGACTTGGACAAGGCCAATCTTTCGATGGAGTCCCACAAGACACTTGGATTCACCATTTTCGACAGTTTCAGGTCGGATTGAGCTCACATTGGCGTGTGCCAAAAATACAACGAAGCTTACGGACTTCAGAGGTTGCTTTTAGAAGTCCCTAGAGCTCCTATGTGAAGGTTGTCTGAACAATTGACGTCTGGCTTTTGCATGACAGTGGCAGAATGATGGACAAACCTGAGAAATTCAAGGTAAATTTGAGGATCCTGGATCTGAATCTGGACTTTGGCGTCAGCATCACAGCAAATGAAGGTAAGATCTGAGTTCCTGGCGTCGCATCTGGTGCAGCCAGTACTACAGGGGGTGCCTGTAGGGGTGAATGTCGCTGGCCAGCGTTTTGATTATGTACATTTGCTTCCATCTGCACGAGTAGCCAAATTCCAAAGATGCACAGACCAACAGAGACAAGATTACCCCGAATCTGCCTGAATTAAGCCTGAGTTTGGTTTTTTCTGAACACGGCAGCACACTCCGTGGCTTTCGGTTTTCGACTTTCGATACGTTACCGAACGGAGACCAAAGAAAAATTGGTTGATTGACGTCAAATTATCAAACATTCACAGTTCTCCACATCATGACATAAACAGAAAGAATGAACAGTGGATTGAGCAGAATGTGGTAGGATGGCTTTCTCAATTCGGCCAAGCACGAATACATGTGACCACCAACCTGTCTGGCCTGGCCCTCGTACGGCTTGGGCGCTGCAAATCAGCGGCCGAACTTGAAGCTTGGTCCTCATTTGGCTCCTGGGCTGGCCTGACCGCAGGAGGGGGGATCGACGGATCAGCCCTGGAATGTGGCTGCTGAGGGCCGTAAAAGGCTGGATCTCGATTCACCACAGGTCGTTTTCCGTCGCTCTCCACTTGTCTGTCTGGTTTCGACAGACAGTCTGTCAGGAGTACTCCAATTTCGGGGTGCTTCTTCAGGAAGTCGATGAACCCCTTGGTGTATCCATGGACAAAAGATTGGGCTGGTTCCCAGTTGTTGTGACTGGAATCAAAGCCCCTCCACTCACACAGAAATTCCCATTCGCCCTTGGCGTCACGTCTTGCTTCAACAATCCTCTTGAGTTCGTACTTCCCCCCTTCGATGACCCGATCAGACAAATGTTTCGCAGTCCAAAAAAGGGGTTTAACCCGATCCTTGGGGGAGGGGATCTCTCTCTTGAGGCGATCGCCCGAAACGTCAATTTCCCTGCTGACATCCACACGAATCCTCCACCTGTTCTCACCAAGACGCGCTGTGACAGAGAATGGCCCCTCCCACAAGGGAAGAAGCTTGTCATCTCCGTCCAGGGTGGTTTCGGATTTTCGAAGCCAAACTCGATCATCGACTTCAAAATTGTGAGGGTTTTTTCGGCCTTGATTCTGGACCCAAAGCCAGTCAGCTTGATGCTTCTCGATTAATTTCGACACAGTTTTATCTGCTCGTTGGACTTCGTCCAAAAACAACGAAGCATCCTTACAGGGGCGAGGATTATTCAACGGCATGTTCCATCAACACTTCTTTCGTCCAAAGACAATTTCATTTGGAGAAAGGCCATGATACAAAGGCGTGTTGTGGTAACGGCGAAGCAATGCGAAGAGAACTTCCATCCAATGGAAATCCTTTTCACTCGCGAGCTCCTTACGAAGCATATTAATAATTGAGCGGCCGGCTCTTTCACCAGGCAGCGCTCGATGCGAGTGGATTTCACATCGCAGGTGGTGGATTCCAAGGCGAGCACATAATTCTCTCCACCATTCGGAGGTGTACTCTTTGCCTGAATCCGTCACCACCTCGGATGGGACGTCCCAACCTCCCATCCAGGTCTGCGCGCACCATTTGGCGGCAGCCTTGCCAGTCATCGACTCAATGTTGCAAGGCAACACTTGAATGTAGCCGGAATGACGGCACTGAATAAGGAGCACACCATTGACTTTTTTATTCGTCCAATGGCACTCTTCGTCATCGAGCTCACCGAGATAGAAGAAATCACTGGTGACTCTGTTAAAGAGGCGCTCCGGAATAGGATGAGGCCTCAGATGGCCGTGCTTCTTCGCGCTGGGGGGCGTCGAGACAGCACATTGGGCACATCCGGCGGCTACTTTCATGCAGTGAGTATATAGCCGTGAGCCAAACAACCTATGTTTAATCATCGACCACAGTCGACGGCCATGTGCGTGGGGGGACTCGCATTTGTGCCACCAGTTTAACACTCGGGGGGCTAGGGCGTCTGGCACACACAATTTACCCTCCATCCACAGCTTCCCCCCATCCAACGAGTACTCAGAAAAAATCCCATCCCTGTGAGCATCTTTGGATTTGGGATTTCCAAAGACCTCTTTAAACATGGGATCCTGCAGGTAATCGGACGTCCAGTCACGGATGATAAGGGAATCCTTCGGCAGGGGTGGAGTGTTGGCCGGATCTCGACGCTTAATGCCCTGGATCAACCGAAATCGACTTACTCGTCGGGTATAGTCAAACCGTTTCACACTCCCTGAGGAGGGATCGGTGACTTTCTCCACGACTTTCAGTGTTTTGGTGCAGATCTCATGAGCATGCGCCAGATCTGTGATAACCGTGATGTCGTGACACGGTAATGCGTGTTGTTTAACAGCGCATTGCATGCATGCACGTCGAATGAGCTTTTTTTCTTCCTGATCCCATTCGATGATGACATGGCGGTCCTGCTCCGTACCATGGATGTTGGTACTTTGCAGCCCCTCTGAGGCGGGGTAAGCCCATCGGCTCAGAGCATCCGCTACCGTGTTATGTTTTCCAGGCAAATACGACACATGGAGGTCAAACAGAGAGAGAAATTCGTGCCATCTGGCCCGTCGACCAGCTGGGCTCGCGACAGTATCAATGTGTTCGGTGGCCCAATACTCCAGAGATCGATGATCCGTCAGGACCTCGACTCGATTGGTGCCAACCCACGATTGGTACTTTTTTAAAGCACAGATGATGGCATATGTTTCTTGCTCACGCGGCGACCATTGCATTTGGCGTGGGGCTAGCTTCCGAGACCAAAATGCAAGAGGGTAATGATCGCCGGTGGCTTCATCAACCTGTTCGAGAACAGCTCCGATCGCGTACCTAGAAGCGTCGGTTCTAATGTAGAAGGGTCGGTCGAATTGGGGCACATGCAACGTGGCGACTTCACAGAGGGCCGCCTTCAAGTGATGGAAGGCCTCCTCGCACTCGTCAGTCCACTTGACACGAACCTTTGAACCTGCCTTGCCCGCATCTCTCCCTACCTTCAATAATTCAGTGAGGGGGGCAGCAAATTTGGCATAATTCGGCACAAAAGTGTGGTAAAAATTGCAACAACCCAGGAATCCTCTCAACTCCGTGATCGTCTCAGGGCGCTTCCACTTCTGAATAGCGACGAGCTTCCCTGGACTGGGTCGTCGGGTGCCATTCTCTAGGAGAGAACCACAAAGTTCGACTGATTTTAAAAATAATTTTCCCTTCTTTGGCCCACAAATCAGCTGATTGGCGTCAAGAATGTCCAAAACTTGGTTCAGCTGCTTCTCATGTAGGGCCACCAGCTCGGCTTCGGTCAGTCCCTTCCCTTCCGTCGCGATGATTATGTCATCTATGTACACGCTCACGAAGGCACGAAGCTCAGGATGAGCTGAAAAAAGCACATCTTCCATCATTCTTTGAAAAAATGAAGGGGCATTCTTCAGGCCCATGGGCATGACTGTCCACTGGACTGGGCCACATGGCGTGCACATACAGGTGAGGGGTCGGCTGTCCTTCCTCAACGGCATTTGGTGAAAGCCGTGACGGAGATCCAGCACAGAAAACAAACGACCTCTCGCCCTCTTGGCGATTTCCTCCTCAATGAGGGGCAGGGGGTGCGAATCCGCCTTGGTTTCGGCGTTGAGATTGCGGAAATCAACCACCATTCGCCAACCATCAATAGTGTTCTGGTCTGCAGGCGGTGGCTCCGGGACTGTGAAGGGTGCACAGCACCATTCGCTGGTCATACAACCCTCAAGCCAACCAAATTCCCTGAGATTTCTCTCGATGATTTTTCTGAGTATCTCATGTTTGTGTCCATGATTTTCATAAGGGCGCTGTTTCTTCGCCTTGTACCCTTCACGAAGCTCGATGAAGGCTTCACCGAACTGTCCACGGACAGGGGGGTCTTTGATCAACTTCCCTGAAAGGGTTGTGTCCTTCCGTTCCTCAAAAATCTTTTCTCTGGACTTGGAACACAATTCAGTGTCCACCTGATCGCCAGGAATTACTGTAGAAAAAACTTTGGCGACCTCTTCGGCTTTGGCAGGAAGAATCTTCTTACAGATGTCCCTAAACAGGTCCGTATCAACTGCCTCTTGAAGATAGGTGGGTCGTGTGTCGAAATCCCAGAGATTCTCTTCGTGATCCAGCTCCTCGAAAGGATCCATGAAAGCTTCCACAGGGGGTTTTTCATAAAAAACTCTGAATTTGCGGCGCGATTTGGAATTTTTCTTCGCCCGTGCACTGAAGATTCTTTTCGATGTCGATCGTATTGGGGAAGAGGGAGACGAGGCGGATCCATTGGACGTTGAATCACCTTGGGTATCTGACGGACAAAAATCAGAAAAAATAGATTCATCATCAGTACCACGCTCAACCTCAGATTCAGACCCAACAGAGGAATCAGTACCAGAATCAACAGAATTAGAGTCAGAAAGCTTTCCATCCACCAGGAATGCAAGCGAACTCCAGGACCGCTGTGGCAGGGGACCTGTGTCGTCCCTGGCATACAGCTTAATCTTCCTGGGAAGTTCGATGTAATCTACACAAATGTCTTGTAATTCCTGAAACCAAGGCTTGTCGTCCCACAAGGGCACAACTAAAATTGCCTGGGTTTTATCTTGCTTGATTTTGTGGATGACCTGCTGGATTAAGTGAAACGGAGGATTAATCCACAACTTCTTGTCCCATTTATGGGTCCAAGCGTCGCTAAAGTGCTTGTCAAAGCGCTTGTTCATACGGTTAGCAAAGGCATCATACTGTGGCCAAAAGGAATGGTGTTCATGAAAATATTCACAAATTGCATCGCGCCATTTGTCGACAACTCTGTAGGATGGAGAGTGCCAGCGCGAAGGGCGTCGTGGCTGGGAGTCCCTACGAAGACATTCTAACTCTTGGGAGTAATCGGCACTCCCATTCACCTCTGCAATGGTGACATCTTCGCCAAATTTTGGTGTAACTTTTTGCTTCAAAAATTCTTCTGCACTTTTAAACCCTGCGTGCAAAAAACGAAATTCAGGACGCTCCAAGGGACCTGACTCCAGCAAAAAACAACGACGATGACCTACGGGCGCTACCCTGTTCTTGCGAAGCCAAGGATGGCCCAAATAAAGGTCATACTTTATGTCAGCACGATAGAAGTAGTCATCCTTAAGGACAACTTCTTCCACATTTTGCTCTTCCCAAAGGTCTTGAGCGACCAAATGAGTTGATATATAACAACGGCGTTGCCCACCTGCGAGAGAATGTCCAGAAACTCCCTCGAGGGTAACAGGATGAGGCGACTGAAACACGCAGTCGTCGGGTAAGAATGAATTGGATTGGAGATTTACCTCTGATCCATTGTCACACAAACAAGTGGCGAGGTGGAAATTTCCCTTGCAATCAGAGACCCACAGCTTTGTGACAAACTGACGGGCCCTGTGCTTGGACTGTACACCAACCTCGTCCACCACAACAGAAGGATCCGCTGCCGGATCCAGGGGAGAGGAGACAAGCGACCCTACATCAAGTAATGGTCGATCTGGAATCTGGGGATCATGCCTGAAATCGCCTGGGGAGGGGCGATATTCGTGGCTCCCCTAGGCGTTCTGACCTCCAGTGGCTGCGTTAACATTGTGGACACAGCCTGATTCGTCGATCCACTCATCTTGGAACGGATCATCTGCTGGATTCAGGGCATTTTCGACATAATCTCGATCCGCATCGGACACCTGATCTGCACCTGAGACCTGATCCACACGATGGTTGCCCTTTCCACGTCCACGGCCACGGCCGCCGGATGATGGGCCACCACCGTCGCCACGCCCTCTGCCCTTACCAGAGAAAGGGGTTCCTGAAGGATTTCCCTTACCTTTACCCTGTGATCCTGGAGCATTTCCTTTGTTTGTACCGGATTGAGGGGTTTGGCTTCGATTTCGATTTCCGCCTCCGGCGTTGCCATTGGGACTTGTCTGGCCGTTTGGCTGCCCACCGGAGCCGGATGGAGTCCGATTTCCTTTGCCTTGGGACCCGCCAGGGCCTCCAGTATTTTTGTCTCCACCAGAGGGGGTCGGATTACCCTTTCCCCCCTTTGCACCATGCACCTGTCTGTCATTCCTGTCTGAATTCTGCGAATTACTGACATTTTTACCAATCACCTTGTGATCGTAAGCAGACCATCGCTGATTACCAGTAGAATGCGTCTTAGCTCGGTTCGTAGAACCTAAAAGAAGGCAGATGCTACAATGATCCTGAACATTCCGGGTGTCATTCACCTTTTTGTTGCCCTTTTGGGCCCCATTTTGGGTGTTTTGCTGGGTATTCTTGTTTCCCCCAAGACCCTCATGGAAATTTTGATTGGCGGCGTCAGCGAGCCGTTCAACCTCTTCCCACAGTTCCTGCGGGGTGAACGAAAACACCCAGTTCCTGGCCTTCAGGCGATGGCTGTGGAAACTTACTCCCTTGTTGAGGACTTGGACAAACAAGTCCCGATCCTCGTGTTCATTAAATTTGATTTTCCACGTGTTTTCAGTGAATTTCACCTTGGAAAACGACGTGGGGGAGCACTTTTGAAGTGCCTCCCTGACCGTAAACCTGTTGGCCGAGGCATCAAAGCCTTCGACCCCTGCCCACCAGGTCTTGACCCTTTCTTCGGACTGTCTATTCCGAAGGGTGGCGGCAGTTTCGGAGGGGATCTTGTTAAAAATCAGATTTTTCAGCTCGGCACTAGAAAATTTTTCGCCTGAATGTTCAGATTCTTCCACTAGATTCCAGAAGCGCTGTCTCTTGTCTTGCACTTCGTGCAAGATTAATCGCGAGAACGAAGGAAAATTCTTCAACATCTGGTGGTAATGGTCCTCTGGCAGCCGGGATCCACGTACCTCCAACTGTTCCCACACCTCATCAAAGGTAAGGGGGGAACTTGAATCCTCACGATCACTCCAGGTCCTGAGCCAAGTGTTGGCCGGCGCTCCCTCAAGGCAGTCCAGGAGGGCCATCAGGAACTGATCATCTTGGAGTTTTTGAGTCTTAACCCACAGTTTAAATTCCCGTTGGAACTGAGGCCAACGTCTGGGGTTCCCATTATACTTCGGTTGCTTGGCAACCTGACGAAGTCGCAATGAAGTAGGATTTAGAAGTGAATCCAGCCCAACACCGGCCGTAATAGCAGACACCTTGGCGGCATCATTAGCCACACCAGCTCCGGCGAGGGTCTGGGCGAGCAACATCTGGGCTAATGCATTGGAATCAGCAGCAGGAAGGGCAGTATGGGAGGCAGTTCGCTTGGCATTCTGAGCCTCAGTCCTAGCCTTCGCCGACCTACTCTGAGATCGAGAGATTGTAACCCTTTCCTTTAGCTTAGTCCTGCTGATCCTTGCATCGGTGGTCTTAGAGTCCACCGAAGGAGCAATCGAACAAATTTCTGTCGCCTCCTCCGACGGTTCTGTTGTTTGTTCCACCGATGATGCGCCCTCAGACCTCATGTGGGTCTTGAAAAGATCTTTAATTCCCAGCGTTTGAATGATGAGTTGCATTTGATCTTTGAGCAATTGGAGCTCAGTATCTCGCTGTAATCTGCAAGAGCAGTCGGCAGGACAGTACATACCGTGTCCTGAAGGGCCTGAGCAGGCTGTCGGACCGCTAATCTCAGTGGTTCGCAGCCAGGAGTCCACTTGGGGAGCTCCTTCAGCCCTAATTTCCAGGCTTGCCTGCCTGGCTGCCTCTAAAATTCCTTCCTCAACCGCGGCGGCTAGATCGTCGCGGATGGAAACAGAGGGATGAGGGGCGGAGGACCCGGCAACAGGTGCCTTGGTCTTCTCCTTCGGGAAGGGGCTTGCCTCCCAGATCTGCAAAAAAATGGCAAAAGAGTCATCTTCTTGAGAACACCACCACATCCTGGTATTAATTTCTTCTTGAAGGAGGAAAAAATATTCGAATAAAAAATCAGAGGCGATTCTTTCTTGTCCTATCAGCTTAGACGTGGCTAATAGACAAAGGGCCTCAAGCGCCTCAAGGTTACGGGTCACTTCTGAAGACAAATGGTTGTCCCATTGTGCCCAATTGGCTGGTCGATTATAGGTAGGTACCTCACCTGGACCACCCATCTCAATGTCGTCAATGTCGGCGTCGATGGTCTCAAAATGTGGACATTGGTAAGGAGTATTAGTACCTGCCAGGTCCGTAAGCTCCACCGAAGCGTTGCCATCGGCGTAGGCTGGGAGATTCCAGCTGCTTGATGGCCAATTTTGACTGGGATCTTGATTGTAATCTGGGCCTCCACAGCTGCTGATTTGTGCCCTTCTTGGGCAATTTGGGCTTGCGCAAGGCATTCCTCTCAAGGCCTCGTTCGCACAGCACCACCGCAGCGTAATCGTTACGCTTCCGGAGGTAGCGGAGTCTACGGGGCCGTACTGGGGAGCTAACTGTGGTTGGGACACCAAAGGAACAACATTCAGGTAGCCTCTGCTACCATGAAAGTGCTGCCCTGGGTCGTTGAGGGTGCCGGAGGGCTCGGGGCCGGCAAGACCAGTGGGGCAGGCACGCGAGGAGTCTCCCTGGATGTTGTTATTGGGGGTAGAACCGGATACTCGGACACCAACGGAGGCGAGAGCAGCAACAACTGAAGCAAGGTCCATGCTGATTGTGGTCCGGCAGAAAATCCCAGTCTATGAAGAAAATTGATGCGGATTATTCTAAATACATCTGAGTGTCCAAAACTGTCTGAAAAGATTTAAATAATCCAATTATGTAAAAATGTTTGGCCGATCTGGCCCGCGAGCGCGCGTCAGCGGCAAATGGCGATTCCAGCTAATATAGCGGAACGCGGCGGATTTACGGGAAATGGACCGCGGAATCAAATCCGGCATATCAGAAATATATAGGAAATATCCTGAGACTGAGCTCCGAGGCGGCGATTCCGCCGAAGCAAAGAAAATGACCAAAATGTAGCCAATCCGGGCAGAATGTCTGAAAATCTGAGCAGATGGGGCTAGCCGCACTTACATTCTGCTTCTCTGTCGCCACCGTCAAGGCGATGTCCGCTGACTCCCTCCAGCTGTACAGGGGTGGAGGACATCTTCGTCTCATCCTCCTGCAGAAAGCCTTTCCTCACCAGATTGACCTCTGAACCGTTGTCAATCAGACATCTGGCAAGTTTAACCTTACCATCCGTCGATCTGACCTGGATCCAGCAGACAAACTGGCGCTGCTTGCCTCGCCGGACAGCGCTGAGGACCCAGGCAGGGTACAGGAGGCCGGAGGAGCGCGCCAGCCGGTCCCAGCAGCGTCCATCCACCGCCCCAACTACCCTGATGGGTTTTGTCTCCTGCCACTCAACCCCAGTGTTGGGATTTGGGTCAAGTTGGCTTTCCTATTGCCATTCTTCTTCTTCGTTCGGCTGTACGTCCTGTACTTGTCCTTCGTCAACCCATTCCTCTCCTGCTTCGACAGCATTCACTCCTTTTCCACGTCCACGACCACCAAATGATTTTCCACAACCACCTTTCTTGCCACCTTGACCTTTGTTGTTGGGGGTGTTGGAATTTGGGTTGGATTCGTTGGATCTGCCCTTGCCTCGACCTCCAGTATCCTTGTTGTTGCCGAAGGTCCTGTTCGCTGGCGTCTCCGCGTACAGGGGGTTGCCATTCACCTTGGATTCATCTTCATTCCCGGACTTTCCCTTGCCATTTCCACCTTTTTGGCCATTTTTTCCACCTGATTTTCCACCAGCATCGGTCCATCTTGAGTCGCTTGGATCTCCGCCTTGCTGCGAGTAATCTTTTGGTGTCCAGTCTCTGATCTTTCCTTTTGGACTGCCCTTTACCCTTTCCCCGTCCATGCTGGTCAGCATCTCGTGCTCCATCCTGCTGGGGATTTTTGGGAGAATTTCCCTTTCCATCCATTTTGGACTGAATTGTCTTGAGATCTGAGGGCGTCCATTTGTGATCTGCGGTCGTGTGAGTCGCCGCTCGACCTTCTTTTCCAAGGGCAATGCACACAGAGCATCCCTTCTCACCAACGGCGTTGACCTTGCCTCCGAAGCCATGTGCATCCTAGGACTTCTGGCGTTCTAAGTTTGCATACTTTTCAAGTTGGTCCCAGATCTGCTCGACTCCTTACGAGAAGATCCACGGTCGTACCTTCAAAACTGTTCCCTTATACTTCACTTTTCCATCCACCATGCTGCAGAAAAACTCCGACTGTTCAGAATAATGGAAACCAACTTTCCATCTGCCCTCACGAATAGTGATATCCTTCAATCCAGTAGCACTGATAGAGTGTAGCAACTCACGAACAGCCATTTTTCCCATAGTTTCTGGTAATCCTCGGACTTCAACCCAGTTGCCCAGGACTTTTTGGTGCGCCTGAGAGTCCCTGATCTTCTGCTTGGTCTCCGGCGTGAGCCTGCTCAGGAGGATCTTCTTCATTTCGCCTTGAGAAAGTCCTTCTCAAGAGTTCTCCGCCTCTTGCACCAAAAACTCCCAATCTTGCCTTGCAATTTGAATCTCTTCCAGAAATAATTTCTTGATCGCCCTGAAGTTTTCCAGACGGTTCCTGTAATGATCTTCAGGAAGTCGAGAGCCTTTCTTCTTGAGACTGCGATACAACTCCTCATAGCTCAGGGGGTTCCCTTGATTTTGTCTTTCGACATAAAGATTGTAGGTACTTTCCCTGAGCTTGCCAGTCAAGCAGTCCATCAGCCCAAGGATCCAGAGCTCCTTGTCCAGCTTCTCGGTCTGCAGCCACACCATGAACTGCCTCTCGAAGGACGCCCAGTAATTGGGGTGCCCTGAGAACTTCGGCTGCTTCATTACTGAACCACGAAGCCTCATGTGCAACGGGTTCAGCAGGTGGTTCAGGTTGAAATTTGTGGCTGTTCCAACCGGATTGCCGAAAACTGGGTTCACTGCGGCGCCTCCCATGGCCTGTGCCTGCGCAATTGCGGCCGCCAGCAACGCCTGGTCCACAGTAGGCTGCACGAACGGCGTTGGTTGAGCTTGATGCATCCTCATCTCCTGCAATTTCTTCTGCTTTTCTTTGATTTTTGCCTCGTTTTCTTTCTGCTGCCGGTCTTTTATCTTCAAGGCCATGGATCGCTCCTTCACAGTGGTCCTTGCTTCTCCATCAATACCTCCGACAGTACCCACGGACAGTACAGACTTCCCTGACGAAGATTCTCCTCCTTCGGTACCCAGATTGAACCCAATAGGACTTGTAATTCCAGTAGGGGGGATACCAGAAATTCCAGTAAAAGCTGGATGGTGGCCAGTAAAAGCTGGGGGTGCTGGAGAATGTGGAACGCCGTAAGGCGTGGATCTGGGTGCAGCTGAGGAGGTAGGCGCTGGGTGGCTTGCCATTGTAGGCGCTGGTCCAGTGAGCCCAGTAGTGCTCAGATTTTGTACCAGATTTGTAAGCTTCTCCAGCTTCTGCTCCATCTCCTTCCACTTGCTGTCATCATCCCTCTTTCTCTCCTTGGCGGCGTTCTTCAGCTCCTTCACCTTGTTCTCCAGCGACGAAATCTGCCTTCGACAGGAGCAGTCCTTGGCGCACTCGCCACAGGAAGGGCATCTTGTCCCTTTTCCTTTGCTTCTGACCTCGTCGACCCAAGTGTCAACACTGGAGGCAGAGCTGGGGAGTTTGGACAGTTGCTCCCTGGAGAGGTGGGAATGTGTCGAATCACACCTCATTTCGTCGACCTTGTCGTCGTTCCGACCCCAGACGCCTGACTGACCAGCGTGCGGATGCACATTCTGCCGTCTCTCCTCGGCGATGATGGCCATCTGCACCATCACGGCTGCCTGGTGGTCGAACTGGTCCAGCAGTTCTTCCCAATCCTCTTGCTGCTGCAACTGGGCGTCGAATCTTGACCGGCCGCTGTCCCTGAGGAACTGGCACGATGCCCTGAACCAGTCCCTCAGGCGGCCACGATAGCCCGCCTCTGCCAGCAGCCAGTTCTGCCTGTGCAGGAATTCCTCATTCGAGATCTGCTGAAAGTGGTTTTCCCAGTAATCACCACTAATTTCAGCTTCAGACTGCTCTCCTTCGCTGCTGCTGTCTTCCAGATCAGGCAAAGCGTGAGAGGAGGAACCAGATTCACTCGAGGAGGGAGATTCTCGACCGGGTTTAAGGTTGGGTGGGGCGTTCATGCAACACTCAGCACAAGTGTGAACACCAGGCCAATGCCTATGGCCACAGTAAGGGCACTCTGACGGATGATCCTCGGTTTGTTGGGGAGATGCTACGAAGGTAACCTCAGGGGGAACACGCAGCGACCCAGAAGGAGTAATAGCCCCGCTAAAGTCCGATGATCTAAGAGTGTCCGTGGAGATTCCAGAAGCAGAGTCATGATTTCCTCTGCTACCATGTAACCGCTGCATAGTGGTTGATCTTTCTTGTGATTGCGAAGCCTGTAGCCTTGATGCCCCAGGGGTCGTAACGCCCGACACTGCCCCTGATATCTCCGAACCCAACTGACCCTCTTCAGACCCATATCCAGCCTCTTGGAGCGACATATGCGAAGCACTTGTAAGTCCTTTGAACTCCATGGTGAGATATGAAGAGTACGAAAACCCGGTCTACAAAAATGGAGCAGACATAGAATCTCAATGCGCATTCATCGCACATAATGACAAGACGTGAAATCATTCGAAATAATTTAAAAAAATCCGATTGGAAAATCACGAAAGACAAATGCGACTCGACGCGCGCTCACAGGCGACATCTGGCGGCGAACGGAAAACATGAAATGAAGCGGAAAATTTACTGCACTAATGTACATCTGAGAATCATTGAAATTCTGATCACATCAGTGTATAATTGAGTGCTGTCACTGCTGCCGTTACAATCCCATCCTACCTATATGACCTGGACGACGAGGAGGCAGCCGAGCTGTTCGGTGCGTGCACGCCGCAGGTCACGGATGAGGAAGGAAGTGTTGAGTCGGCTGACCAAGGCAACAGGGCCAGAGCAAGCATCCCGGTCTGCTTGTCCGACCTGGATGACGAAGAAGCGGCCGAACTACTCGGGGCCTACACGCCGCGGGGTATTGATGGAGAGGGATTTTGCAAATGTGGTGGACCAAGGAGGGCGCCAGCAACGCCGCCGAGGCAGTACTGGGACGCTGAAGGTACAGGGGAGTGCTCTGAGGCGAGCACAAGTTCGAGCGACAACAGTCGGTGCTATGAGAGAACAGAGCGACGCTTGTCGAGCGCTGAAGCACCGAGGAGACCCATTTTCATGGGTGAAGAGCCATTGATATCGCGCTTGGAGCGATTGAAGCTGGGATGCTGTTACCTCATGGAGAGAAGCGATTGGGATTAATTTTGATTGCCAGCTTTGCATCATTTCATTATTGTTGTGACAACGTGGCACTGTAAGCACGCCACGCTCCTGTTTGTACAGCCTTCCACGCCAGGCATGCACTGCCAAGTGTCGGAGGCGAAAGGAGGGTATGATATGTAAGTGGAGCAGTGGAGCAGAGTGTGGTGCATATGGTCTGTCGGAGCGATCTCACTTGGTGTGATCACTTCTGAGGGGGAGGTGAAACCGGTCCGGTGTACGATGAACCGTCTTCGCCATCCAGGCCCCACAGTCATAAAAACATGTCAGGATTATTTTATTATTTTAGCGCGAGTCGCAGGAGATCAGCGCGCGCCGCAGAAGCAAGGCGCCTGGGCATTGATTACGTGTTAAGAACTGTAGATTAGATTCTGATTTTGCATGTTTTTAGAGTTCTGGTTATCAATTATAGTACAAATTCTTATTGCGGTCACATCTGCTTTGCCTTAGGAATGTGACGGCGGGACTGCAGACCTGGCAAGGGTCCATGAACTTTCTGTCGCTGTGGACGACAGCAAGAACATGTTACAACAGCAAGCAACAATGGAGTTCGCTGTTCGGATGTTGATTGCATCCACTATGGTCTGGGTATCATGCTACGCTGCAAGGAGGGTATCAAATTTCGGATCTTGAGATCATGGTTTTGAGAGAGAAAATCCTCGTGAGAAACATGGAGCCAAGGAACCAGAATCAAGGAATGAAAGCTGGAATCCAGGATCTGTAGTCAAAGACCAAGGAGACCCGAAGATATAGTAGGGCAAGCATCGAAGAGTGAGCGGCCAACACTACCACATGGACCCCAACGCAGCGTGAGAACCCAATCCTGCCACACAGTGACAGTGCTTGGTCAGCAGCACACCGCCGGTCAGCACGCCATATGGGGGATGATCGGAGAACACGGGAAAATCAGAACTGTCGTGGAGACTGCTGGATGATGGGGATGGCACTGACGCGCAAGAAGGCGGACGCCGCCGTGTGGCATCAGGGGCCCCAGGAGGACATCACTCTGACTGCAGTTCATCAGAGTCTGATCGTTGAAATGGTCGTCATCACGATGATTCACGGCGACAGCCAGGGAGACGGCGACGGAACTCATCGGAGTCTCCATCAGAGTCATTCTCACGCAGTGATCGTACATATTGCGGACGACAGCGGTGCCAGCACCGACATCGGAGAGAAAGGTCGGATTCTGATTCCACGTGCTCGAAACAGGCCTGGAGTTCTGGAGACCTGGAGTTCATGAAACGGAATGTAGCAGCTCGCACGGGCATGATGGGAAAGCACGAGTGGTCCCAGATTTCATGGTGCCTTGATGACGACGAGGGATATTTTGATCCCTATAAAGCGCTGAACCCGCCCCGCAGGCTGGGGCCGATTGAGCCCACAGGGATGGAGATGGGCTTCGCCTTCACAGAAAGCCGTCCTGAGGAGCGGTTGAATCCTCCCAAGAAGGACCGCGGAGGGGATGACAACCCCCTATACCGCCCTGGGCAATATGGGCTGCCAATGTACTTGGGTGACTACGTCGCAGCCTCTGAGCTTTCTGCAACCTTGATGCAGGTACTAAAGAAGGTCCCTACCAGGACCGGCCCCTGCTGTACCCCTTCCACCATCTCCTGTCACTCCTATGGTCTTGCTTCTCACCAGGTTCTGCATGATCTTGCCCTATCCTGCACAATTACCCACAACAAAATAGTAAAATATGGCTCCTTCACACAAATCCTGATCCCTTGCAATAACCAACTCCCAAGTACAATAGCTCCAATCCAAATAATCCACACTGAGGGCGTCCAAGGGTGTTTGAGGTCCCGCGCTGACACTCAACAACTCCTTTCAACACGCCGGTCGTCTCAGGGTGCACACGGAGACACGGGCGTTGGGCATGTACATAAACCTGCACCAATAGAATAAAGAAGAAAGCCCTGAAATTGGCATATGAACACAAATCAAGCAAAATTGGGGAAAGATGGAAACATACACAATCACAGCCATAGACCCCTCATTCCCTGGACTCAAGACGTTCCCTTGACTCGCCAACATGATGCCCTGAACCAAGTCAAATAAGATGGCTAAATGCCATGTGTCAAAAGTCACTACAAAAACCCCAAAAATGTGTTCACCCCCAAGCCTCTAAATCCTAGCCCAATGAAGGAGGTGGCGTGTCATGGCCTAGAGTGGTACTCAGGACCATGCCCTACCCTGACATAATTTTGGTCGGACTTGGGATCGATTGGGCTTGGAGAATTGCCCCATGAAGATGACCTCACAAAATAGCAAAATTAGGCAAATCACACCATAGTGCCCAAAATTCAATTATATACTCAAAAATGCATATGGCAAATATTCAAATGCTCCATGCATGTGTCAAACCGGAAAGTAGGATACAAGGGTGATATAGACCAAACATCGATGCCCAAGAATATCCCAACATTGACTCCCAAACCCCTCCAGATATATACATGCCATGCTTCACAAGTCAACTCACAAATTTGAGACCTAATTTTGTGAGGCCTCGAGTGCCATGCCAAAGTGCTGACATGATTTGGCATATGGTGAGGTGCAACACCGAAGCATATGCCAACATGTAAGCAACATACCATAGTTCACAGATCCCTAGGCACTTTACTGTTAGCCGACCAGTTGAGCACATAAAATACAAATATGAGCATAAAATGAGGTCAAAAACATGCAAATGCTGCTAAATTCAAGATAATCACAAAAGTATATAACTTCGCTCACCCATGGTATCAACATATGGTTCGGCACACACTATTGCTTGGAACCATTTGTGAACACTTTCCCCACTTGGATCCCCAAATGGACGCATGAAGACACCTTCGAACCTCCTCTCGACATGCACCATGAAAATGGGAAAATTGGCAATGGCCCCTATGGGTCGCTTCGTAAGGCTTCCCACATGCACTATATGTGCGGTAGACTTCGTCTAGCACTATGGAGATCATCATTGGGACATGGGCAAAGCCCTCGCCACGTATGACTACACATATCTTCCTACAAACAGAGATATATAACATGGGTGTGAGCATAGCGAAGCACATACCATGCATATAACACATACCCTCAAAAAGTGGCTCCCACCATGGTATGCCATGCCCCTCCATGGACATAACTTCACGTTAAAAATACATAGGAACCGAAAGAAAGTTTCTATGCAACACCAACACTCATGCGGTACACTCAAAAGTCGCATTAAAATATTCGGTTGCATGGTCCAAGAGTTAGAAATCACTTTCTACTTTCTACTTTCTGCTGCTACATCAGGCATATGTACACATCAAAGGCGTAAATTAAGTTAAAACCAAGGCGATTCAAGGCCATATCTTGAATTTGAAATTCCCCGCAGTGAGCCGGAGATATGATTCTTCAAAGTGGCCTCACGAATCAATTTTGTTTCGCCTATATCTCCAAGAAAAATGAAGGAGACAACAAAAGAAAGGTTGATTCGTGATCGGGGGAAAATGTAGGACCACTCGAAATTCATCATATCCAGTGCGGCAACCTCGAAATCGAAAATCGGATTCTGAATGTCTGAAAAAATCGGATTAATTTTGCGATTGTATAACATGAAAATTGCGGAAGCAACGAACGCCTTTCTGATAAAAATTGACCCTTCATTGGGGTTTCTGCTAAAATATCTGGAAATAACAGTTAACCAATCGGTTACCGCAAAATCGCGAGCCAACTGACAGTCGCCGATACATTGACGATCAGAACGTATAGCTGAAAAATGACGGAAACATTATGATAAAAAAACCCTGTTGATTCCTGATATTTTGATATATAAATCTCAGCCGGCGGCGCCTCGGTATTGAATGTGGCCGCTCATAGCTGAAATGGCCAAGCCTATCAGACTATCATATCAGGTTAGGTCAAGTGGATGGGAGAGTATGATATCAGCCCATGGCGGCTTGCCAGCCCATAGATACACACCCCAAGTGACCCAAAGATGGCCACGGGGGTCCGAACCGGCTTCACCCCCCTTCTGAGAGCGTTGTATCCGCTCGGAAGTAATTGAAGAGGGGACGGGAGGACCCCAATGGGCTCCAACCCCCCCCCCCCATGACCCAAGGACACATGGAGGCCCCACATACGGCATAGGTGTCCCCCATGCCCCAAAGGAGGGGTGAGGACACTCATAATCGGTGCCCTCCGCCATATCTGGTCTCCTCTTGATCTACAACATGGACCAAGGGGATCAGAGATAGAGAAACGTTGTCGGTCGACCTAAATACGTATACCACAATGAAATATATATGTGGAGACCGAGTGAAGAGGATATATGGCCAATCAAGGCCGGAAATCCCCGGATGAACGCCCTCACCCGTCCCCCAAGCACAAAAACATACAAAAATGCCAAGGTGGATCCATCACGGTGCTGCTGCAGCCACCAAATGGACGAACACTTCCTTGACATCCAAGGAAATGTTCCTTTTCGTTAGATAATCCATCCAGATCGTAGTATACCTCGGCACAAAACTGCTCGGAGGCTCCCACGAATCTCTGGATGCGGCAAATCCCTTCCAACGGACTTTATATAGCCTCCTCCCAGGCGTCCCCGGGTCTGGCTTGTCCATCAGGATCTTCTCCGCGGTGAGGTCGTCGTCCTCCCCCTCGTCATCAGAGTCCAGATCTCCGGCCGTGAACTCGAAGGTGACGGGACGTTCGCTGGGGTCTGGTGCTCGGGGACGAAGCTGGGTATCTTGTTATCACCCACACGCACCGCATGCACATCCTGCCCGACCTTCCAAACGATTACCCCCGGCACATACCAGGACGCCTGCCGATGCCTGGACAGGACATCCTTGTGGTGCCGCTCCACCCATACGGTGTCTCTGACAGCATATTTCTTGACTTTTCCCTGCTTGAAGTACTTGGCCCTCTTCTCATGCTCGTCCTGAAGTGCTTTGCACACCTTGACCGCCGTGTCATCTGCCGCAGCCATCATTGCACTCGCATCCCGGGCCACTTTGCCATGGTTCAACCACGGGAGAGTGCGTGACACTCGATCCCGTAGGAACAGGATACGATGGGGCGACAGTCCAGTGGGCCCCGGAAGGTCGTGGTACGCCTGGAGTACTCTCCACAGCGAATTATACCCCTTCCGGCCCGGTTCGTCAATGTGCAGCTGGCGGAACTTTTCGAACATCTGCCGCACGGCCATTCCGGCTCAGCCCGGCCATTGGACCGGCTGTGGTACGCCACGGTCCTGGCGTGCCGAATCCCCATGTGCTTGCACATCGTCTTGAACCACGTCCCCACAAATTGATTGCCCCGATCGCTGCCGATGACAGCTCGGACATCAAAAATCGTCAGCCAAGGCCTGATCATGGCATTAGCGACGGTTTTGGCCTGCAGACCCACTCCATGCTTGTCCTTCTTGTCCCTTTTCTTGGACTTCTTGCCAGGGACTGCCACCATATACCCGCTGTGCCTATCCACCGCCAGGATGACACAGTCGTAGGTCTCTCCTTCCACGGTGACCTCGGGCATGGCGAATACATCCATGGCCACGGACCGCATAGGGGCCTCCGGTGTAGCCGTATACACCGGGCTGCCAGCTGTGGAGTGGTTGGTGCTTTTTGTGGCCCGACACACGGCGCAGTCGCTGCGGTACTTGTCCAGGATGGCGTAGTATCCCGCTGGGAACTTGTAGCGCCACTCCAGGTCCTGCTGCATCTTGTCCCGACCCGATTGCATGAGCTGGGCATTATGCCAGTGGTCAATGAGCTCCTCCATTCGGTTCTCAGGGACCAATAGCTTGTCCTTGAGGAATAATTTATCCCCATCCTCGGTCAAGCCCTCAGGCCATTCGTCGTCCGACGGGGCGCTCACGGCATTCCAGTACCTGCTCGAGTGGTCGGCTGCCGCATAGTCATCCGACCAGTCTTCTGTTAGCACCGACCTGACTAGCTCTACGGGGGCCGCCATCCATTGCTTGAGGGTTTCCTCCCGAATAGCTTGGACTCGGGCGCCCCCGAACTTGGCCAGGTCTGTACGGTTTGCCATCACCACAAAGCACTTGACCCCCTCTTGCTCCATGGCCTTCTCCATCTCGATGATGCGCTTGGCCTCCTCGGTCTCCCCGGCGTCCCCATGGCTGGATATGTCCATCCATGCCTTGCCTGCGGGGTAGGCCCATCGACTGAGGCAATCTGCCACAGTGTTGTCCTTCCCCGGGACATATACGACGCTGATGTCGAACTTGGCGAACGTCTCGTGCCACCGGGCCCTCCTTGTCGCCGGTCCCGAAGGGGTGTCGACGTGCTCCTTGTGCCAGCTCTATAAGGACTGATGGTCCGTACAAACCACCACCTATTGTAATCCGATGTGGCCAGACCACTTCCTCAGCGCACACACAATGGCGTACGTCTCCTTCTCCCTCGCGGTCCAGGTTCGACGTTGGCCCTCGGCGAGGATCCGGCTCCAAAACGCCACGGGCACGTGTGACCCGTCGTCCCAGACCTGCTCGAGGACTGCCCCTACAGCATAGTCCGAGGCGTCCGTCCGTAGCACGAATCCCTTGTCCGGGTCCACCAGGAATAGCGCCAGCTGCCCCAGGAGTCGCTCATTCAGGCGGCTGAACGCATCTTCCGCCTCAGGGGTCCAGGCAAGCTTCTTCTTGCTCCCCTTCCGGCCATCGAACTTGCCCACCTGCAGCATCTTGTGCAGCGGGCCCGATAGTTCCGCATACATCCGGACATAGCCCGAAAAGTAATTGCAGAACCCCATGAAGGATCGGAGTTCGCTGATGGTCTGGGGCCTCTCCCAGTGGTGCAGGGACGCCAGCTTCCCAGGCATGGGACGGCGTTGCCCGTGACCAACCAGGTGACCCGCAAACTCCACTTCCCTCACGAAGAGTGAGGCTTTGGTGGGCTTGCACACCATGTTGTGCTTGTCCAGCTCACTGAGCACTCGGCGCAGATCCTTCTCATGCGCTTCGATGAGCTCGCCCTCAGTCATGTCTTCCGTGCCGGACCCGATGATGATGTCATCCACAAAGGGGTTGGCACAGTCCCGGACAGAACCGAGTAGGTCCTCCTTCATGCGCTGGAAAGCGGCGTTGCCATTCTTGCCGCCCACAGGCACCACTTTCCACTGCATGGGCCCCAGCGGCGCCGACATCGCTGTGCAGGGCCTTGAGTCAGGGTGTAGCGGCATCTGGTGATAGCCGTGTTTCAGGTCTAACACCGTGAAGATCCGCTTTTTTTGTTGTCTTTGGAGGATGGTGTCGATCAGAGGAAGCGAGTACGAGTCGTGCTCGCTTTGCTCGCTCAAACCTCTGTAATCAACCACCAACCTCCACTCGCCCTTCTCTTTCCTGGGCACGATAAAGGCTGGGCTGGCCCACACACTGTCATAGGGTTCGATCCAGCCCCGCGCAATGAACTCGGCCAACTACTTCTCCATGGCCTCGGCCCGATCGCCCTTAAGTTGGTACTCCTGATGACGATAGATCTTGGGGTTCGGCTTCAGCTTGATCCTCGCTGTACCAAACCTCCAACGATCTGGAGGGTTCTTGTTGGCGACGGCACTGAATAGCCGCGGATAGGCATTTATCAGCCTCTCCTTCAGCTCGGCGACCTTCGGGTTCTCTTGGGCCTCTTCAGCCGTATGCTCCGGTATCGATACAACCGACTGCACTGCGGTATAGGCCTCTTCCGGGTCCGAGTCCGACTTCTCCAACGTCTGATATGCCGTCCTCATCAACCTGCGGCGCGCTTCCCACCGATAATCTTCGGAAATTTGCAGCATCAGCCGAGTTTTTGTCACTAACGGCCTGCATTCTCGGAAAATCCCACGTCGGCGGGTTCGACCCAACCGGACAATCATATTGGTCCGCGCTGTGATCCATGACCCTCACCACGAACTCATCCTTTTCGTACTTGCCGGTGACCAACATCTTGTCATCCCACCAATACGGAGATGTGACCATGGCTCGCCCTTTCTTGGCTGCCACACGATCATGCATCCCCATCCGCATGTAGTTGACGACGTGGTCGATCTCGGCGTGGGACAGGACGTCAATGCCATCCATGGGCTGATCTGTCCCCTCTTTGGGCTCAAACATGACCTGCATGGGCACCACCTCAACCCTACGGATGAATGCTTCATCACCTGTGGGCTGGGCTTGCGCCCCATCCACCAGAAAAGCTTTGGTACCCCACGCTTGACCAGGGGAGGGCATTGATAAACCCTTGGCGTCGATGAACAACTCCTCCTCTGGCTTGAATGACATCTTGTTCAGGGTGATGGAATCCAGCGTCGACTTGAGACCTTCCAGCGGACATTGGGTGGATCCTATGCCGGTTATGACCAGGATCCCCTTCGCCCTATCTGCGACGATCTTCTCCACCGTACGTCTGGTATTTTCCAGGGAGCCATGCCAATACATGGGCCCCCACTCCGCCAAACCCCAATGCCTGTGCCAGGCTGAGTCTCCTCGATGCCAATGCCTCCTACACTTCCTCAAAATGGGGCATCCCGGGAGGCTAAGACGTCCGTCTCGGGCGCTTCGGCTCCCAGCGTCTGAATCATCCTGGCATACACCTGCGGCGCCATTCCATACTCTGTGAGCTGAACTCCGCGGTCTCCTCTGGACTTGGCACCCAAAGGTTGCACCGCTTGGACGATCCGATCCTCTTCCTCAGCATTCCATTGAGATGATCCGCATGCATAGTCCGTGGACAGCCATGTAAGGCATTCATTATCCTCCCGGACCAGCGTTGCACAATGGGGAAGGGCTCCAATGGCGTTTCCCACCATGAAGTCATACCCCATGATCATATCCCAATCTGTAATGTCGGCCACATAGAAGTTCCCGGATAGAGTGCTTCTCTTCGCCAGATCAGGGCGGTTCAAGCGCTCATGCTCCCGGAATTCAATACTGATAGTGGCCTCATGGGTGCCACCACCCATAATCTCTCCATTAGCCACCCTCAGGCGTACCGGTCTACGGCTGGGCTGCAGGGATTCCTCCTTGAACAACCCTCTCCTGACCAGGCTCACCTGGGCACCCGTATCCACCAGAACATCCACCACCAACTCCTCTTGTCCGCACCGTACACGCACCTTCAAGTGCAACTGCCGCTCGTCACCCTGCGGTGTTTGGACGACTCTCACGGCATGCAACTCTAGCACATCCGGGAGCATCAGGACTTCGAGGGTATGCTCACGGATGGTGTAGATCCTGGGCTGGTCCCGCCCGTCCACGGGGCTCTCCGTGGTCGCTCCTTCTTTCTTGCCACGTCCCTTGCCCACATACACGTCCCTTGGCAGGGCGCTCCAGGGGTTGCGAGTGGCAGAACTCAGTGGTTTTGGCTCTTCTGGGGCCTTCTTTGGCACCCGATGTGCCTTCGCTTTCTCTAGGATTCCACTGATTTTCAGAGGAGAGGCCTCCGGGGTCCCACTCCCGTGGGGGCTCCTCTAGACGTGGCCTGCCGCAGCTCCCTCCTGCTGCGATCCGCTCAGACTTTGTCCACCACGTTGCTGGGCTTTGAGTTCCTCCAACGTCCTCAACATGTCCTCAGCAATCTCCTTGATCGATCTCACGCGTCGGTCTGGGCCGGGTCCTCCACCATAGCCTTTTCCTCCGCCTTTCCCTTACCCCTTTCCTTGGCCTTTTCCACAGTCTCCGCCCTTTGCCTTCCAATCGGCAATTCTTTGCTCCTTGGGGTTTTGTCGGGATGGGCGGCAAAGTAGGTCTTCTTGTCCTCCTCATATACCTTGCAATGCCGGTGGTCATGTGCATGGTTGTTCCCCTTGCCGTAGCAGACCCAGCAACCGTCGTGCTGTGATCTGTACTCGCGGAACGAGAGCGGCGGGTTCCCGATCCTTCGCGGTTCCTTGTGGTTCCTGTTGAACCTTAGTTCCAGGCGGTTCCACCTCGACCTGTCCAGCCCATGCTCCTTCATATTGTGCGCTACAAACGCTAAGAAGTGGGCTTCTTCCTGATCCTCTCTGGTGGTCGCGGTCCAGGGATTTTGGCCGTCTCCACTCCCTTCCTCTGCGGTGGGGCCGTGTCCTCCTTGACCTCTCTGTGTTGGCGATCTTCCGAATAACCTCGATGTCCATGGCCCTGTCGATCCTGCACGTGGGCCTCGTTCTTGGCGTTCAGCTTCAGCTCCATCGTGATGTACTTCACGATCTCGTCCAGGCTCATGCGGGCGAAGATGACCTGCAATCCTCAGCGGCTCTCCGCGCCTCCACTCCGCGTTGCTGAGGCGCATCAGCCTTTGCCCCATGGTGTCGCCGGATACCTCCACGTAGACAGCGTTCTTCAACCCCAACATTCGGCTGGACTCGCCGAGGTTTCGCCGGAAAAACTCCATTATTCCGGCGTGGGTGTCTTCCGATGCCATGATCCGTACGGCCATGCGCTTCTTTGCTCTCTTCTCTTCCTCGTCCTCCACTATCTTCTTCAGGTGGCCGGGGAGGACGTCCTTGAGCAGGTGTCGGATCTCGCTGGACTCATTCCAGTCCTCCACCAGCTTGAGGCTTCTTCGGTACTTGCGGATGTACCGATTCCATTCCCGGACCCTTAACTCCCCGCGCTCCAGCGGCAGCGGAATGGACCACAAATCCTCCAACTTCTGGTTGGGGGCGTCAACTTGCTCCTCGTCCTCCAGCCACTGGAGGCAGGCCTGCTCCGTCTGGATCAATCCCTCGCGGAGCTGATCCCTGAGCTCCTCCTTCAGGTCCTGCGCCCGCCTGTGTGGGAATGTCCGACATACCCACTTGTCCCTTGGCGCTCCCTTCATCTCGCCGACGACCTCCTCAGCGAAGTCCTCCCAATCCAGGATGAAGTCATCCAGGTTGGAGGGGTTGCCATCGTAAGAGGGGATTTTGATTCCCCTGAGGTCGTCAATCCTGATGGCGTCTCCGACGTCCGCAGCCACCACTCCACCGAGACGGATACCACCTCCCCGTACATCCCTCTCCTCCATGGAGTGCGGTCCAGCTGGGCCTGAACCCATGGGGTTTGGGATGCGGGAAGGACCTGCTCCACCGGCTGTCCATATCGCCGTAGTGGGGTCCTTCACCCACAGGTTTCCGCCTGGATGGCCTCGACCATGTCCGTCGGCCCTTCCCGTGGTTCCCCCCTGCATGGTCTGGATCTCCTCTTCCGCATAAACTGCGTGGGCAGTCATAGCGGTCGGTGGATCCTGGGCGGCATGGGACATCTGTACCGTCAGGCTCCTCAGGTCCGTGGTTGCGTGCTCTTCCCGCATGGACCCAGCCGGTGCCGTATGCTCCCCGAGCATTATGGATTCGCTGAACATAGGAACAAACTGCAGCGCACCCGGGTCAACACGCAGAGGCGCGTAAGGTGCCTCTGCGGGGCCGCCCATGGGTTTCTCCATGGCGCTCCTGAGGGTCTTAACCCGCTCCACCAGCTCTGCTGTTGCCGGCCTTGTCGGGAGCTCCGAACCCGAGGCAAGGGGTTGTATCTCCTCTAGCCTTTTCAGGCGTCCTAACATGTCCTGCACCAGGTGGAGGAGGCTGTCCACCACTCGCTGCTGCTTCTGCAGGGCCATCTTCAGCTTCTCCCGGTACCGGTCCTGCTCTGCTCGCAGCTCCGCCATGTCTCTCTCCGCTTCCGACTGGTCATCCAGGATCCCAGCGATGTCCTCCTCTAGGCCGTCCTTCTGGTTGTCCAGGCGGTCGAGGTGCTGCACGATGGCGTCCATCCCCATCTTTGGGTACGTGCGGATGAGGAAGGATACATGGTCGCAGTGGCACTCAACGTGCTTTCCACCTGATCCGGCGCATTCCACGGTCCCCGGCGCCTCGGACTCCTCCGCCATTGGTGTGTCGCCATTGTTATCCCGCTTTGGCTCCGTGTGCCGGGCCACAGGCGCCGTTCTGGCTCTGGTAGGCCTCTCCAACGCCTCGGCGTCATGCTCCAGGCTGGGTGTGGGGGCCTTGTGCGCCCTTGTGGGCGGTCTGGCCATCTCCTCTGACTCCGAATGGAAGCGGTCCAATAGCCATCGGAATGCCCCTCGGAATCTGCAGCTGACCGCAGCCTGACCGGGCTTGGATCCGTCTCCATCGCCCTGGCTTCCGCCGCGGGTTTTGGGGACCCGCGCTTCCGGTAACGCCGGGCCCTGCAGTTGCTGCCAGTCTCCTCCAACTTCTCCGCAGCGGAGCGGAGATTGCAAGCCCTGCGGCATTGCCTTTCACACATGGAGGCCAGGTCCTCCATGTCTAGCCCATCTCCTACAAGGGCTCTCCGTCCTGAGCATCTTCGCTCTTCTCGGGCTTCCAAGTCCGGAGTCGACTCCACGGACTCCACGATCTGCACCCGGGGCGTCCTTGGGCAGGGCTCATGAGGGCCCAAGTCCCTGGTGCGGCGGTAGGTGGCAGGTAATCCTCTGCTACCATAAAGAAGGTCCCTACCAGGACCGGCCCCTGCTGTACCCCTTCCACCATTTCCTGTCACTCCTATGGTCCTGCTTCTCACCAGGTTCTGCATGATCTTGCCCTATCCTGCACAATTACCCACAACAAAATAGTAAAATATGGCTCCTTCACACAAATCCTGATCCCTTGCAATAACCAACTCCCAAGTACAATAGCTCCAATCTAAAAATTCCACACTGAGGGCTTCCAAGGGTGTTTGAGGTCCCGCATTGACACTCAACAACTCCTTTCAACACGCCGGTCGTCTCACGGTGCACACGGAGACACGGGCGTTGGGCATGCACATAAACCTGCACCAATAGAATAAAGAAGAAAGCCCTGAAATTGGCATATGAACACAAATCAAGCAAAATTGGGGAAAGATGGAAACATACACAATCACAGCCATAGACCCCTCATTCCCTGGACTCAAGACCTTCCCTTGACTCGCCAACATGATGCCCTGAACCAAGTCAAATAAGATGGCTAAATGCCATGTGTCAAAAGTCACTACACAAACCCCAAAAATGTGTTCACTCCCAAGCCTCTAAATCCTAGCCCAATAGGGGAGGTGGCGTGTCATGGCCTAGAGTGGCACTCAGGACCATGCCCTACCCTGACTTAAATTTGGTTGGACTTGGAGTCGATTGGGCTTGGAGAATTGCCCCATGAAGATGACCTCACAACATAGCAAAATTAGGCAAATCACACCATAGTGCCCAAAAATCAATTATATACTCAAAAATGCATACGGCAATTATTCAAATGCTCCATGCACGTGTCAAACCGGAAAGTAAGATAGAAGGGTGATTCAGGCCAAAGATTGATGCCCAAGAATGTCCCAACATTGACTCCCAAACCCCTCTGGATATATCCATGCCATGCTTCACAAGTCAACTCACGAACTTGAGACTTAATTTTGTGAGGCCCCGAGTGCCATGCCAAAGTGACCACGTGATCTGGCATATGGTGAGGTGCAACACCGAAGCATCCGTCAACATATAAGCAACATACCATAGTTCACAGATCCCTGGGCACTTTACTGTTAGCTGACCGGTTGAGCACATAACATACAAAAATGAGCATAAAATGAGGTCAAAAACATGCAAATGTTGCTAAATTCAAGATAGTTACAATAGTATATAACTTCGCTCACCCATGGTATCAACATATGGTTCAACACAGTATTGCTTCCAACCATTTGTGAACAATCCCCCCACTTGGATCCCCAAATGGACACCTTCGAACCTCCTCTCGACATGCACCATGAAAATGGGAAAATTGGCAATGGCGCCTATGGGTCGCTCTGTAAGGCTTCCCAGGTGCACCATATGTGCGGTGGACTTAGTCTAGCGCTATGGAGATCACCATTGGGACATGGGCCAGGCCCTTGCCACGTATGACTCCACATATCTTCCTACAAACGGAGATATTGAACATGGGCGTGAGCATAGCGAAGCACATACCCTGCATATAACACATACCCTCAAAAGGTCGCTCCCACCATGGTATGCCATGCCCCTCCATGGACATAACTTCACGTTAAAAATACGTAGGAACCCAAAGGAAATTTCTATGCAACACCAACACTCATGCAGTACACTCAAAAGTCGCATGAAAATATTCGGTTGCATGGTCCAAGAGTTAGAAATCACTTTCTACCCTCTTGACCATTATCCCTCGCTACATCCAGCATATGTACACTTCAAAGGTTAAGACCAAGGCGATTCTAGCCCATATCTTGTAATTGAAATTCCTCGCAGTGAGCCGGGGATATGATCCTTCAAAGTGGCCTCACGAATCAATTTTGTTTCACCTATATCTCCAAGAAAAATGAAGGAGACAACAAAAGAAAGGTTGATTCGTGATCAGGGAAAAATGTAGGACCACTCGAAATTCATCATATCCAGTGCGGCGACCTCGAAATCGAAAATCCGATTCTGAATGTCTGAAAAAATCGGATTAATTTTGCGGGTGTATAACATGAAAATTGCGGAAGCAACGAACTCTTTTCTGATGAAAATTGACCCTTCATCGGGGTTTCTGCTAAAATATCTGAAAATAACAGTTAACCAATCGGTTACCGCAAAATCGCGAGCCAACTGACAGTCGCTGATACATTGACAATCAGAACGGATAGCTGAAAAGTCACGGAAACATTATGATAAAAAAACCCTGTTGATTCCTAATATTTTGATATATAAATCTCAGCCGGCGGCGCCTCGGTATTGAATGTGGCCGCTCATAGCTGGAATGGCCAAACCTATCACACTATCACATCAGTTTAGGTCAGGTGGATAGGATAGTATGATATCAGCCCATGGCGGCTTGCTGGCCCATAGATACACACCCCAAGTGACCCAAAGATGGCCACGGGGGTCCAAACCGGCTTCAGTACAGATGCCCAGCTGGGATGGCGAGCTGGCAAATTTCCTGCCATGGATGCGCCTGTTCTTGCGCTGGGTTGACTGCCGAGGAACGTATTTCCCACCAGATCTCCTCCTTTATTCTCTATTGCCTGCAATGCCTGAAAAGGGAGACTATTGCCCTGGATTGTGGGAAGATAGAGCATACACGAGCAAGCTGGACTTCTACCAACTCTTCCCCATCATATGCCATGTGTGCACTAAGGATGCTGATCCAGATGCGGCCATGACGCGCTGGTCCAGCCAGCGGCTACCCCATCAGCGCCTCACGCCAGAGTATTGGGCACAATGGTTCATTCAATGGTTGAAGGATGGGGCGGCAGTACCTGGTGGCATTCCCATGTATCAGGCACACCGTCAACAGATGGGGGTGCTGTTACACCACGAGAGGTACAAGGGCCGCACTCCGGGGTGGACTGCCATGCTCAACAGCATCTTTGAGAGTATGGCTGAACGGGGCATCAGGTTTTCGTATCTTGAGTTGTACCTGTTCGTCATGAGGAAATTGGAACCTGGGCAAGCCAAATATCGTGCCCGGACGGAGGATTACGAGAAGTTTGTGGAGACCCCCTACCCACGGCATTCGGGTGCATTTCTCCAGGAGATGCATGTTCGCAACGGGGAAGATGAATGGCAGACAGAGTTTGATGTGTGGGACGAGCAAGCGCAGTTGGATGCGGTGGGGGCCAAACAGAAGTGCAACCATTGCGGCAAGCCGGGAAACACACGTGAGAAGTGTATCCTACTGCACCCTGAGCTGAAGGAAAAGGGCCGCAAAGGGAAGGCTGGTTGAGGACAGGGCCCTGAATGGTCACAGCCAGCACAACCGGGCCAGGACGGCGGACGTGGGCGCCCATTGCAAAGGATGAGCCAGAGCAATCAGTCCTTTCGCCAGAGGGGAACCACCCCGCCCTTTCGCCAGGCGGACAAGTCGTTCAGCCCGGGTGGGGGACAGCTTCCCCAACGAGCTCAGGGGCCGCCCACGCCCAATCAGCGCCGATCAACATCAGCGGGAAGCAACCGCTCAGGGAAGTCCCACACCTCTTAAAAATCCCGCGGATTTTTCAACTGCGGCCAAACAGGCCACAGAGCACATGAATGTCCCGTGCCAGTCATCTGCAAAAACTGTCATCAAATGGGGCACATGGCGAAGGACTGTCCCAGTCACTAAGAGTACTGGAACGCTGGCCCAGACCCCAGAACATATTGCGGATGAGCTGCAGGATGGTCTGGGCGGTCTGCAACAGTCCAGTGAAGTCTTAATCAGGAAGCCTGCCAACGGTAACAAGATATATCAACTGAAGGAGTTGGTACAGGCAGTCCCTATTGAATGGACTACTGACAGTTGCCGGGGAGGGTTGGATGATAGTGGCTCACAGATTGCTGCAGCACTGGGCCTTGAACTCAACCCCCAAGAATGCCTCATACCGGCTCCGCAGCCCCTTCATGTCACTGGGGCAGGCACGTCGGTCATTGAGAGGGGTGAGAAGGGTAAAAGGGGCAGTGCCACTCTGTCGGTTTGGTCGCCAGAGGGAATCAGCAGCATGCGTTGCACTGACTTGTTCATACCGCCTGGCATTAGTGCCAGGAATGCAGTATTTAATACCCCTCGAGTATTTGCGTTATACTTTAACTAAGCAACCCGTCGTTTATCAGGGTCATCAGGCTCATCAGTGTTGACACTGTCAGTCATTGAGAGTGTGCCCAACACACTACAACCCCCCCCCTGAGCCTGAGCCTGCCATTAAATGTACGTTCAGGCCAGCACCTATTGCCATGGCTGCGTTACGGGGTAATATATCTCTTTTGGGAGGGGAGAGCAAAACAGTGTGTGACCCCGCCCCCCCAGACAGAGTTCAGAAGCGCGTTTCTTTCGCGCCTGAGACTCACAATCGGGTCCATTTGTATGGCATGTCACTCAGTAATCCTGCTTTCTTTTCACCCATTTATGTGCCTTTGCATTGCAGAACAAGTCAAAAAATCGAAGTGCACAGAATGCGTGAAGCACCAGACCAAGTGTCGAGGGTGTGTGAACTTTCTCTCCCTTCTTCCTTCCCTATCCCCGGGCCCGCTGATGCGATGCCAGGCGACGCACTCCCAGGTGTACTACCCACAGCCGAACAGTCTGGCTCAGGGGTGTTTGCGGGTGCAGATCAAGGATCAGCCTGTAAAGGTACACAGCAGTCCAGCACCGCGCAAACAGGGGTGCAAGGTCCACAACAGACAGCGCTGGCGCCAGCTGCCGAGTATACACTGGTTGGCAAACGTCACACGCAGGCACACAATGCCAACAGGCGGGAGCCCGCGTGGTCCCCTGTCATCCATTAGACAGTGTGGACTCCTTCATTGCCTGAGCAGTCCCTGGATGAGCCTGCGGTGAATGGTGGGTCCGGACCCGTTGGGGATCAGGCTTGCGACCCGCTTCAGCTTTCTACAGTTGTTAGTGAGGAAGATTATCAATTAGAGATACGTAGGAAAGACTCCTCTCCTCTCCTTGTGAAATACCGCCGTTGTGGGCATTGTGGTATCTGTTTCAGGTCTGCTAATTCACTGCACCGACACCTGTTGAACTGTAAGAAAAATACGGGTGCTGGGGCTGTCATCCGGTCTATGATAGACAGCCAACCAGTGGTTACTTTTTCGCAAATCATTGAGACATGTTGGGAACAACATACCCTTGGGTGACTGTCAAGACTGCCCACGTGACCACAGCTGTATTGACCGAAACTGTGCGGCTGTATACGCACATCATTCTGTCAACAAGCTCTGCCGCCCACACATATTTAAGGGGGCATTGGCAGCCCAGGACAAGTCAGCACAGACAGCCCTGGTCCTGGCAGTTGGCAGTTTGGCGTTCGGGATGTTGGGCACCCCTTTGTTGGCCATGTCTATGTATGTTATGACTCTGAGCAGACCCGAGGGTACTTACCCGCCGATCCCCTGTCAGGATGGGGAATTGTCACCTCCTCTGTGGCCAGTGGCCAGGGAGGACAGTCCAGTTATTGACCAGCATTATGCTGTTGTGGAAGAAATTCTGTTGAATGCACTAGATGCAGAACGACCAGGGGGCAGAGAGCCCGTTCTGTATGAACAGCCCAAGTTGAGACAAAAGCAGCTGGACGCGTTGTGGGGCACTGGCCGCGATGCAACAGCTGAGGAGTCAGATGCCATCACAGATGAGTGTGCGTCTGACGACTGTGGGGAGAAGTCACAACAAATGCCCTTCGCCCCTGATTACTTTATGGGTCGGTGGGGATACCCTCTGCAAGTGATGGCGCTGTGCAGCAGGCATGAGGATGAGGTCACTGGCAATTCAGGCCAGAACCTGCAGGACCTGCTCAGGACACAGCCTCAGAGGCTTTTGGACCCCCCCACCGTCCATTCTGAAGATGACTGAGACTCGGACTGACACACCACTGGTGCGGCCGCGGGCATGAGACAAAGTGGTCAGCCCGATTACTAGCAGCTCAGCCGAGGACTCAGGAGACGAGCTGAGGCGCATTCCTGTGCGGTAACGCAAATATTTCAGGGACAATGGTGCCACATACAGCACGTGTGCTCGTAAAGGGAAACTTTGTGTCCAGCCCTCATTTTTTTAGAGAATTCCGCAGTGGGCTGGCACCACAGAGGACCTTCAGCCACAGCTTGACCCCTTTGCTGACGGAAAGAGAGTGTCCAGATGCCATCAGTTTTACACAAAAAAAGAAAATGGGGTATCACACACTTGAGCGGGGGGGGAACCTTTAGGTTTTCTCCCGACTCATCTGCGGCCGATGGTCACCCGTAGGATTATGGGGGAAGGCTGCCGAGGTCTGGCCCTAGTGCCTGTGACCAAACAGGCAGCCTGGTTTTGGGCACTGGGTGAGGTAGCCCTGGACTGGGTAGACATTCCCCATTCCATGGGTATTTTCTGCACTTCCTCAGGTAAAGCCATTCCCACTCCCGAAACGGAGCAGTACCGTGTGGTGATCTTCGACGCCATGGGAAATTCTACAGGTACAGGCCCCCAAAAGTACTTCAACACATGTGCCTGTCAAGCCAATGACAGATTGGCATCCTCCAATGGAGTTCTCAGATGGTCCACAGTTCCAGACCCAGTGGGCTAAAGGTGAGGGAGGGCATACATGTGTTTATGAAGCGGAGTGGGCTGCAGACAGTGCGTCCAATGAGGATGACACAACGCTGCAGCAGATGATCACTGAATGCCCTGCTTGTCGTCCGTCGGACGAGGCAGATGGCTTGCCTGTCAGTGCGTGCTGCGACATGACTGAGAAATAAGGGGCCCGTACTGAGCAGAAAAACGACACGCATGAGCACAAATACGCCAGGGTGGGATGCTCAGCACCCAATCCTCAGGGGCGTCGCCGCCAGAGGCGCTCCGGGCGCTTTCTGAGTGCTCACACTATGCAAAGGGGCATGCATGACCACAGAAATGAGGGGCATGTGGAGCATGAATTCAGTGTGAGCAATACTACATACGACAGAAGCATATAATCAGTTATACAAGCAGATGATGAGATTCGAGGGTGTGAAGTGTACAGACAACGTTTGATAGGCAAATTTTGCGACACAGTTTTTAGCCCTTTGAAGTATGACCCCGAGGCATGGAAGGTGCGTGCACCCTGTGAAATCAGTAAAGGCAAGCTGACTCTCATTGAGGGGGCAGTCCTACGCATCAGCAAGGCGATCCGGGCAGTGGGGATCCGTGAAACCCTGCTGTATGAAAAGATTCAGACTTTTTTGTACAGGGGGTACATAGAAAAAAGGACTGAAAACACAGACTGGGTCATTAGGGCCTTTCTGGTGCCCAAGCCTAATGGCAAGTGGCGTTTAGTAACAGATTATAGGTAGGTAAACACACAGTTAAAGGGCCAGAACTTGCCCCTCCCCGTTTTTGAAGATCAATTAGCGAACCAACCCGGAACTCTTCTGTGGACGCTAGTTGATCTTGAAGACGGGTTTCACCAGATGCATTTGGAGGAGGAATCTATGCATATATTCTCCTTTATAACACCTTTTGGAGTTTATATGTGGCAAGTCCTCCCCATGGGCATCAAGGTGGCCCCCCAGGTGTACCAGCGCATGGCGGACTTGGTTGTACGTAAGGGTAAGTGTAGTAGACCGTACTTCGACGACATACTCACAGGAACAGGTAAGGGAATTTTAGGCCGACATGGCAAGATCAAGAGTGCACACGTTTTCTTGCACATTGTGAAGTTCAAGGACCCCGGGGACAGTAAACTACTAGGGGATATCCTGGAAGAGCACTATCAGGCGGTGCGTCGGCTTTTCTGGCCTTTCAAGAAGCCCGCCTGACCATACAACCCGAAAAATGTCGTTTTTTCCGCACCACAGTGCAGTACATCGGGCACGTGCTCCGTGCGGGATTGCGCTTCCCCAACCCCGACAAGATGGCAGCCATCAAGAAGTGGAAAGGGGAGCATATCACCACCCCCAAACAGCTCAAGGGCTTTTTGGGGCTGGCAAATTTGTATGCCCCCTAAATAAAAGATTTCGCAAAGCATGCCACCCCCCTGATGGAGGCGTTACGGGGGAAATATCAATTTGAACCTGTGGGTAAAGGCCAGCTGAGTTTGCAGGGACTCCTCCCCAAGAGGAAGCACATCAAGCTGTCCCCAAAAGAGATCAGGATCCACTGGACTTCAGCCATGAGGGAAGGGTTCCAGAACATCAAGCAGAGCTTGATTCAGGCGGTTGAGCTGTACATTCCCTCCCCCACAGGACGCTGGAAACTTCATTGTGATGCCTGCACTTATGCAGTTGGTGGTGAACTGTCCCAGGAGGGTCCTGACGGACAGTGGCATCCAGTGGCTTTCTTTTCCAGAAAACTGCAGGGAGCAGTCTCTGGGGGCAAGGGAGAAAAAGGGGAATCCGGGCAGATGGCCTGGACCATCAGGGAGAAGGAGACATATGCACTGGTGTGTTGTCTTCTGGGATTTCAATCCTCGATAGGGGGGAATGAAATTGAGGTCCACAGAGACAACAGCAGCATCCTGCAATGATACAAAGAAGACCTTTGTACCATTTCAGGGCCACTTGGCAGGCGGGGCCGATGGCACGAATTTTTAAGGCAGTTTGACCTCACAATTTTTTATAAACAGGGGGTACGAAATGAGGCGGCCGACGCCCTATCCAGGTGGGCATACCCAGCGAGGTTGGCTCAGGACACCAGGTTTCATGGGTCCGACGCCGACCTGGAGGGCTGGAGGGCCGATGACATGGAGGAGGTAAGGGTAGCCAGGGAGAAACTTCGGGCTGAAAACCCTGAAACTTTCTGTATCGAGGCTGAATTGCGGGAGTTGCTCCGTCAGAATGTCAGCAATGCCCAGTCAGCGACATATGCGGGTCAAACATCTCCTGAAACCGAGTTACACCCCCCCACCCCTCGCAAGGTGCGTGCTATCTCTTCGGCTGCGATGTTTGATCAGTGTTCTACTGATTTTGACCCTGACACTGGTTCTGACGCTGATGCTTACTGCTGTACTGTGCATGCACAGGAGTCCCAGCTCCGTGAGAATTGCAAGAATCAACGACAAGATGTCCAGGAGTACGGCCAGAGCAGGCATGCACGTATCAGGGGGGTGAGGGATCAGTTTCAGTGCATGATTTGGCATCTACCGGGAGTAGACTTATTGGCAGACAGCGCCGTCAAGACAGTGTCTGTACCACCTGTGGTCAAAATTCTGCATGAGTCTTGGGAGGAGTTCTACAAAAACGACACTGCGATTGCGCCGATTTGGGAGTCACTGGTAGATCAGGCAGTGTATGAGGGATACACATTGTGTGATGGGAAAGTGCGTCCCAGGACAGGCGATAACAGAGGGAAGATTTTGGTGCCTCAGGCCATTGTACAGCGGGTCCTGGATGCTTTACACAGTTATGCACATCCAGGTACACGCAAGTTGGAAGAAGTCTTCCGACGCAAATTTTGTTGTCACCTGACACATAGGCAGCTTAAGCACCACGCGCAGACAGCTGTAGGGCACTGTCGGGTGTGTGCAACGGTGAAACTCCGCAAGGGCGTGCAGCCGGATACATGTGAATACGCCCCAGTGCCCGAATATCCCTTCTCTGCCCTGTCCGTGGATTTTGTAGACCTTCCCCCACGTAGGGCAGATAGTGTACTGTGTGATTATGCGTTTGTATGTGTCTGCCGCTTGACCGGATATGTGATCAGCGTCCCCTGCCAGAAAGCGATTGATGCTCGTCAGCTGGCACGCCTCTTCTTAACCAGGGTAATGCTGGTTACTGACTTCCCTGATAAAAGATTTGTCTGATCGCAACAAACTGATCACATCTTCGTTCTTTACCACCCTCAGTGAGCTGAGTGGTAGAGAAATGAGTCAGTCGGCAGAGTATAGGCCTCAGGCAAACGGTAGGGCAGAGAATGCCGTGCAGATGGTCATCCAGAGCCTCAGGAAGGTGATAGCCCAGTCTGGTAAGAAGAACTGGCCTGAGCTCCTGCCGCTGGCCCTCTGGACGCTCAATGACCTACCAGGGCCAGCGGGATACTCTCCCCACGGTTGGTGTTTCGGCGTGAGCCCATGGGCCTGGGAGATTGCCCCCCCATCAGTCCCAACGCGGGGTGTGAGGACACTCTACAATTTTTCGAGCGGCTCATTTCTGAGCGGGAACAGGTCCAAAAACGCCTTACGGATATTCACCGCAAGGCCATGGAAGAATACAGACACCTCCACCCCATACCAGTCTATCGTCCGGATGAAGAAGTGCTCATCAGGGTGGATAAGGAGCACCATTACAAATACCTGGACAAGTTGGAGCGCCTGTGGAAAGTTCCAGGGAAGGTGTTGAAACGGGTGGGCACAGGGCGCTATCTCGTCAGCACTGACCAGGGCGAGGAAATCATACCAACCATACGCATGAAACCCTTCTTGGAGAGACTGAATGGCACAACAGTGCCACTACACTATTCCACGGAACGCGAGGAGATGGTGGACTCAGAGAAATACATCCGCGAAAAAGGTTTAAAGCACAGAGAGCGTAAAGGGAAGCATGAGTGGTTGGTAAAATACAGGGGATACCCAGAACCTGAGTGGCAACCAGTCACATCCTTTTTACATGATATCAACAGTGACTGGTTGGCGTTCATTGCCCGTAAGGGGGCCGACATCAAACTGAGTGATGTCAGGGTTGTTGAGGGTGAAGTAATAGGGGAGGTCAGGGCGCATACGGTCAGCACCCCTGAGTATGCGAAGAAGTGTGTCACAATAAGGGCTGCAGTGGCTCAGGCCAAGACTCAGAGCCCTTTCCAACCGCTTCAACATGCACAGTACCCCCCAAATGTGCGCAGAATTATCTGGGAAGATCTCCAGTACGCTCGGATGTATGAGGACTGGCATGCTTCTCTTCAGCACAAGCGTGCCCAGCAAAGAGGTGGCAGCCCGGGGTGGATGTCATGAGGCATGTAATGGAATTGCTCCCCCCCCCCCTCTGCCACTGTGATCCCCTGCTTATACTGTTGCTGCACGTTGTGCCTATGATTGAGCCCATTCTCTGCTTGGGGGATTCTTCTGTGGCAGGGATTCTTAGTGTTTCGATGTTATGCCTTTCGTCACATGTGTACGCTTCTTGTTTGCAGATATGCAATGCGAGATCAAGCAATTCAGTTATGCCAGAATCAGAATGAGATAGTGGATCGAACCACAGGTCAGTTGTTTGGGTTTGCTGGGTGGCAGCACATCCCCCCCCCCTCTCACGTATTTCGTATTTTTTGTACCCACCCTTGGCAGGTGGGCCCTTCCTATACGGATGTGGGATTTCAGCATCGCCAGATGTTTTTCCTTTCTCTCTGCAATCTCCCCTTAATTGATGCGCGCAGGATGTTGTTTAGGCGGTTCGGTATTCAATAGACCGGTGTATGTGCTTTTTTTGGCCCGTTCGGATTTGTCCTACCCCTCCTCCTTTCCTCTGATGCCTTTGGTGCTGCTTCAGGATAGGGGCGAATAGTGTTGGTGCCTGATCAACCATGCCTGCATGTCATCTCCCTCCCACCCTCCCAGCCACTTCTGGCCTTCAATCCTCACTCCACTGTCTTTTTCAGCTTACAGACGTGACAGTCTCCCACTGCATCACCTGGTTTCAGACTCAGCTCATCCGCACTCTGTGTCAGATCCGCTGTCACAGGCATTTGTGGGATGATCCTAACGCTGGACTGCTCTGAACCCAGGTTTCATCAGAAACCCCAGTTAGGCATCACTGCCTCTCTTATCCACAGTGTGCACCGCGCGCTCCCGCCCGTCGGATGGTTGTTCCAATTACACTGTGCCTGTGTCTTGAGGGCAGGGAAGATCCGGAGAACCAGCCAAACCTTGATTCCGGCAGACAGGCAGGCAGGTGCAGATAGACAGACGATCAGCCAGATCAGCCAGATGCAGATGCCAGATCAGCCAGTTCAGCCTGATCAGCCAGACGCTGCCCTGCTGTGCGTTTGTCTGCTGGTTAGGATACAGTGCCCATCAGTTTTTTTTTTCATTCAGGCAACGGGGTGCCTGGCTTAGGAGGGGAGTGTAATGGGCAAATGCATCCTGGGCCTGCCTGCTTCAGGGCAGGCCAGATCGCTTCAGGACAGGTCACGCGAACCGAGACGTCGCAGATGCTCAGTGCAGAAGTCAAGTTTGGGATGTGAGGAATTGTTGCAGTTCAGCAACATTTAAATTCACATTTGTCAGTTTTAGCATCAGATTATAGTATGGGATACTATAAGTCAGATGCCGGCGATAGTGCTGTCATTTTCGCCATATCGGTGAGTTGTTTGTGCCCTTCTTTGTTTTATATGTGTCCTTTGGACATGTAGGAACTTTTGCATCGATTGGTCCGTCACATTAGATTTGTTAGATTCACTGATTGCTACGAATATTATACAATTGAAGCTTTGATCCCTTGTTTGATGTATTTCGAATATTCCCTTACGGAGTTGTTGTGGGAGAATTATTCGACAAATGGAGACATATGACATTGTCTCACGGATGTGTATGTTATTCTCAGGGTTCTATGCTTACACTATGTTTGAGTGAGTTTCGATATCATCAACAAGTGGACTTGAATTTGCATTTTGGTATTGCCTACTCTCTTTTCGATCCCTGCAGCATGCAGGGAGGTGGCGTGCGGCTGCGGCGAGCGGACTGGCTAGGGTTCCTTGTCTCCTGACGCCGCTCCGGCGTGCCGCCTTGCATCCCTGAGGTGTGAGGACTGCCTGAGCCCCTCCGCGGGGCGAAGGTCGGAGGGGGCTTCTGTACGTGCCAGTGGGGGAACCCGTTGCGGGTGGTGGCCCCCGTTGGCGTACTGGGGAGTTACGGCGCTCCGCCTGCCTGGGGGCCTCCGGGACGTCTTCGGACCCTGGCCGCCGGTGGCCTGAGGCGTGCCCTTGGTAGCCCGGGGATCCAGGGATGTCCCAGATGATGTTCCTTTGCATGGCCGCACGGATGCGCAGGGCTGCGCACTGGCGCCATTGCCAATGTAGTCCGTTCATTTCATCCGGGCTGTAGGCCCCCATATGCGCCATGAGCCGGCTGGCCACATAGTGTCATTGGCCGGGGTGGTTCATGGGGGCAGGGGGCGTGTGCCCCGTCCGATGGCCAAAAGTTACGTCTGCCATGGTGCGGGTTCCCTCCCCGAGGTGACGGGACCGGGAAGTAAGCAGCCATCGGATGCTGACAACCAGGGCGAGCTGCTCCTCTGTGGTGACCCTGTCGATCCACATGCCGAGGTCTCGGGCCGCCGTCTGTTCCGCGTGGTTGCTGGGGCGGCTGGCGTCGCCTTTCAAGCGTGCGTAGTTGAGATGCCCCGCCTCCAGGGCGGGGCGGTTCCCGCTGGTGGGCCGGTAGGCTCGCTAGCGGTGTTGGTGCCCGCTTCCACGCGCGCCCCGCTTCCCTGGGCGCCGCGCCTGTCCGGGGTCTGGTCCGCTGCTCCACCCGCGGTTGCGTGCCCGTCACCGCTGGCGGTAGCATGCTCAGTGTGCCCCAGGGCGGTGTAATCGCGCTGGAGGTGTGCCTGGCGTGACATCGTGAGGGGTCTGCCCTCTGCATCGTCGCGTCGTCGCTCCAGGCGGACGCGCGGTGCCGCTGGCGTTGGGACCGCGTGGGGGTCACTGATGCAGGACTCCATGAAGGCATCGAAAGAGTCCTCGTCGCGGTTGTGTCCGCTGGGCGACGTTTCCCTGCCGGCCGTGCGCTGGGGCGTGTCGGGTGTGGTTTCCCGGGCCTCTGCCTCCTCGCGGGTTTCAGGTGGGCCCCGTGGCGGCGCCTCCCCTGGCGCGCTTGCGTCGGCATGATGCGCCGGGTTCGCCAAGGGGGCAGCGCCCGCGCAACCTGCGGGTTGTGCCCCATGGGCTGATGGTGGGTGGAGGCCGGCCTCCTTCCCGGTGTCCGGGATTGGTTCTTCAGGTTCCGTACCAGGTTGGCCAGCGGTTGATGCCTCACTGCCTCTTTTTGCCGCGATGCCCGGTGGGTCGGCATGCTGTATTGCTCGCTGGTCCACTCCCCCGCTAGGTTTCTCTGCCGGTGGTGGTGTTTCTGTCCGCTGTGGGGGTTCCCTCATTTTCTCCGTGGCGTCCACTGTGGGCTCCTGGCGTTGTGGCGAGGTTGTGGGGGGGGGCGGCGTGGCTGCGTCGCCCGTACGTCGCGCCTCCTCTCGGGCGTGGCCTTCCAACACGGGCGGCGTCCCGGGCCGGTTTACCGGGCCTGCGGACCGCGGAGCTTCAGCCTGGACGGTGGTGTGTGCCGGGTCTGGGCCCTGGTCCTGGTCGGGGGCCAGGCGACCGGGAGATGACGGTTCTGTGGGACGTACCGCTGGCCCAGATGGTGGGGCGTGGTGCCGCTGGGATGCCGGTTCGGCTTTTGCCGTGGCCTGCAGGTCCCCCGGGGCCGCTGTGCTGGGCGTTGCCGGAGCCCTGGGATTTGGGCTCTCGGTGTGGTTGTGGGCGTGGCGATGCACGGTGCCGGAGGGCCGGGTGCTGGTGGTGTCGGTTGGGCTAGCGGCACGTGCCTGCTTGGGGGGGCCTTTGGGCGGCGCGGATGCTGGGCCCTCTGTCGGCCGGTCAGGTGTGCCATGGCGTGGCCGGGGCTCCGGCCGGGCCTGTGTTGCAGTTGCCCAGCTGGCTGCTGGCTGGCAACGGTGTGTGGACGCGCATGGTGGTGTTTGGGGTTGCGGAGCCGGGCTTCCTGTGGGGCTCGGGGCCCAGTCCATGTGCAGGTGTGCAGTGCCAGGGGGTTGCTCGGGTTGGGTGCCCACTGCCCCCGTATTCATGGGGCAGGTGACGCCCGGTGCCCCTGGATTCCTGTGGCCGCGTGGTGTTGTGGTTGGTGTCGTTGTGCCGCCGGTTTGAACGCACACTCTTGTTGGGGGCTCTGTGGCGCGCCGGCCCTCGATGGTGCCGGAGGGTCCGTAGTCTGCGTGGCGTTGGCGGCATGCTGTCGGTTTGGTGAGGTGACGGGGGCGGTGGGGGGCGGAGGTGGATGGGCCAGAGGACGTGGAGGCTGCTGGGCCTTGCGGTGCGCCGACGCTCAATGGTGCCAGGGCGCGTACATTTGTGGCCCTGGTCGCTGCTGTGGCGCGAGATCGGGGCGGGAGGGTGGTGATGGTCGCGGTTCTCCGGGAGGAGGAGGAGGAGCTGTGGTGCCAAGCACCTCCGGCCATCATCCTGGCCACTGTCGCATTGCCGTACGTGCCTGGCCGTGGCTGTTGGGGGCGCCGTGCAGATGGTGTGACGCTGCGGCGGAGGGGTATCTCCCTCCATGTGAGATAGGCCATCAGCTTCTCGGTTCCCCCCCGGTCATGGCCCTGCTGCAGTGGAAGAAATCCCCCCATTCGCCGCCATGGGCGCCGCAGACGGTTCCCATCGCCCATTCCGTGTCCCCCACCAGCCAGCTGAAGGCGAACGTGAGGCGGATGGTGAGGGTGACGACGGTGGTGCGGTAGTTGATCAGGCTCATGGGGCCAACAGGCGCCCAACTGTCTGACAGATTGCAAACGGGGGGTAGACTGCCCCGTGGCGCGTCGTCGTATTGTTCGTAGTCGGGGGCGTAAATCGTGGGGTCCGCCCCCTCGGCTGGCAGCACCCATGTTGGTGCGCGCCAGGGGGGGCGGGTTGGCGGTGTCGCCGGGTCCTCGTCGGTGAGGATGTCTGACCACTCAACGTCGGGGCTGTCCCCCCCCGCGCCATTGTTCCAGACATTTTGCTGGATAAGGGTGCGCAGTGTCTGGAGCATGAGGTCTTCGGCTTGTGCTTCGCGCGGCGCCAGAGCTGTGCAGAGTGGATGCAGTCGTCGGCAAAGGGGGCATGACCACAAGTTCTTGATGCACAGGCTGCAGAACCAGGGCAGCAGCTCGGTGCCGCCGCAGCCGAGGTCATGCCCACGGAGCTGAGCGCCGTTTATGTCGTTCACCTCCCCGCAGACTCCACAGGGGTTTCCCGGCTGCGGATGTGGAGCTTCACCTTCGGGCATCCTGAGGAGAGGTATTGTTCACGGGACGATTGGGTCCTATATGGGACTGAGTGCGCGCGCTTCGGTGTAGTGCGGCGTGGTGGGTCGTGCGACGGCAGTTGCGTGGTGGTTGCCGCGTGCCTGTGTGTGGGGTTAGTCGCTGGGCTGTACGTGTTGGTAGTGGATGAGGAGGTTGTAATACATACGGCGGTCGTGGGTTGTTTGTTGTGCTTCTTGTGCGTACACCTGGACACGGTGCTGTGGCTGTGCCTCCGCTCTCTTGTCGGCAGTGGGTATTGGACATGCTTGTGCATGTGGTCCTGTAGCGGCGGGTCCTAGCTGTCTGGAAGATATTCGGCAAGCTGGTTGTTGGCGTGTAAGTCTATGTGTCCGTTGCCTAGGCTATACCGATGAGACTCTTGTTTGACGAGGTGTCAGATGACGTGTTTGGGGAGGCGCCGCAAGGCTGCCCAGAGGTGTAGGGCCCGGGTGCCCATGCTAGTATCGGTCGCCTTGTGCAGGGGCTGCGGTGCCAGTTTGCGGACGATCTGCAAGTCCACCGCCGCATCTACTACGACCCATACACGGTGCGCGTGGTCACACGGTTGCTGGTGGGTGTCATTGACGGCGTCCACGATGACCGCCAGTGTTTCCAGTTCCCCGTGAGAGGAGGCCCCGAAGATGGTAGTCCCTGTGAGGTGGTTTTGGCGCAGTTGGCCTGTCGCGTCCGTCCTCAACTCCAAAGCTGCCACCCCAGCTGCTGGGGTGAGGCTTGTGGTGCCGGAGGCATCCGCAAAAATGACGGTGTTGTGGTCGTCCGGGTACGGCATGCGGCACTGCGTCGCTGGCTGGTAGGCACGGATGCCTGCTCTCTGTTCCATGGTGGCCCACGGCGTGTCGGTGGCCGATTGGAGTCTCTGGGTAGCATACAAGCCCATCTCCTGGCGGATGATCTTGGTTGCCGCTGGGTTCATGCGGACATAGTCATTGTTCCCCTCGTGGCCCTGTGTCAGGTAGCCATACACATATTGGAGCAGGTACGCTTTCTGTGGGTGGAATGTGGTCCACCCGACCGTCTGCCAGTCTTGGACTTGGGAGCATCGGCGTTTAACTGGTTAGGCGGGGGCCTCCGGTGTGGCGCTGCGGTGTTTTGCCAGCAACGGGAGAGTGATGGCTGGGTGCTTGGTGTCCCACGTTCCTCGGTGGAATCTCCATTGCGCCGCGGAGCTGGGGTCCAAAGCCACTGTGGCCATGTCCTTCTCCGCGGCCCGTTCGAAGTGCGTGTGTGAACACCGGTGTTGTTCCGGGGTAGCGTGGCCGGTTGCTATGGGGTGGTAGCGCGCCAGTAACTGAAGGAGGGGCCATGGGGTGGCTAGTGCTTGGGGTCCACATCTGCAGCAAGTGGTGGGGCTGCCCGTCAGCTTATCCTGCGACAGTGGTGGTAGACAGAAGGGGCGTGCCGTGGGTGGTGGCAGCATCCATAAGCAGCCGCGTGCTCTGCTAGGTCGCAATGTGGTTTTGAGTCTGTTTGTTTCCAGGAGGAGTACTGCTGGCTCGGTGGCGCTTGGTACATACTGCACTTGTTCCGGTGGCCAGTGGTGGGCCTGGTTCCCTCGTGGTGGGCCCTGTGGCAGTGGCCGCTTGTGGGTGCTCCAAAATAGGTTATATGCCTCACGTACTTCCCCATTGGTCGGCTGGGGGTTTCCGGTTTGTGTGGCTGCGCTGCGCATGTGACTTTCCAGGACCGACTTGTTGGGCCACTCCGGGTGTTGCCGGAATGGGACATGGTGTGTGCCCACCCGTTGGAGGGGCTGCATCTGGTTAAAGGTGACTTGTACGAGGTGTAGGGTGGTGCCCACCAGGTACAGAGTGGTGGTGCTTCACGTTGGCCCTCCGCCCACATTCATGTGTAGGACCGCCACAGGGCCGCTTTCCCTGCACCGATGGTTCGTTTGGATGACCTGCTGGTGTTGGGGTAGCAGGAGTTGTAGGTGGTGCCATACGCGGGTCCCCACCTTGGTTGGGAGGCCCTGCTGGTGAAGTATGTATTTGGGGCAGGTGTTGCGATGGTACTGGGCCTCTTGCAGAGTCAGCGTGAGTCTTGTCTCACCTCCGGCTCAAGATTGTGCATGAGACCGTGCAGGCCGGCCGTGGTGTGAGCTGTGTACGCGTTGTTGACGAGGTGATCGGTGTTGTCTCCGTAGTTTGGTGGCGACGCCGCGTGTACTGCCGCGGGTAGTGATGTGGGCCGGTGGCCGTGGATGGTCCACGCTCGCCGTACAGTGCTAGCGACCGGTTGTAGCATGTGTTGGGGTTGTGTTAAGTGTAAGGCCTGGAACCCTATAGCGGCGTTGAGCACGGCTTGTAGGAAGTACGCCAGGGCCTGAGAGGAGGGTGCCACGATGCGCGCTATGTCTAGCGTCTGTGTCAGCTGCCGTATCAGGTGGGGTGGTAGGGTGACCCGGTTTGCCGTGACCGCCTGTCGGACCCCCAGGTAGGTGGCTGTGCTTACTGGGTTCATGGGCGATTCCCCGCGGCGGATTGGTGGCGGCGGTGCATTGTGCACCATGGTGGCAGACTTGACGTTGTGTACCAGCAGCTGATTGCCCTCCAGATAGTTGCTGACGGCGTGGAGTACTATGGTTGCCCTCGTCGGGTCCGGGGTAGTGGACAGGCGCTGACGGGCGGTGGCGGTCACCACCGCCATGTCGTCCGCAAATGCTAGGAGCGTGGTCCGTAGGGGGTATGGCGCCACGTCCGGGGTATGTGCGTCGGTTGTAAAACGCCAGCGGGAGGGTGACGAGTAGGAAGAGGAATGGGCCTTCCGCACCCCCTTGAGCTACTCCACTGGCGGGTCGGACCCATGGGGTGGTGCCCACATCGGTTTTTACTGCGTAAATGCGGGTGGCGAGGTACGCTTGTAGAAAGCCCTGGAAGGGGAGTCCCATGTGCTTCCAGACAGCCTGTAGGATGCAGTGCGGGGTGTTGGGGAAGGCCCCCTTGACATCCAGGGACGTGATGATGAGGCTGATCGGGTCCATGTCTACCACGGCGTCTTGCATAAATATGGCCTCCAATGGCGACCTACCCGGTATGGCTTCCCATATTGTGGGCCGTATAGCCTGGTACACTGCCGAGGCCACCCGTTTGAGGATGAGCGTCCATATGAGTTTGGCTTCCGTGGTGGTCTCCAGTTGTCTGGGTTTGCCCAGTCGCCTTCTTTATACAGCGGGTGTACCAGATTCGCCCGGTCAGGTGGTACGTCCGTTTTCCCGATGGCAACATCCCACAGGCGCACGGGCAAGTGTCTCTTTAGGTTCAGCGGGAGCCTGCGGTAGAGTTTCGCCTGGAGTCCGTCCACCCCCGGGGTTTTTCCCGGTTGTAGTTTGTACAGCACTTCATCAAAGTCCCGAATGGTAAACGGGGTTCGGTGCATGTCTCGTAGCTGTGTTTGGTTGTAGAGTTTCGGCAAGTGCGATATCAATTCCTTTGTGTACGCTGACAGCTCCTCATCCTCGGTGTTGTGTTGGCGCTGGAAGCTGTTGAGGACTTCCTCCAGGACCACCTTGGGATCGTTGGTCACTGTGCCATCTTGTAGGCATACCGCCTTGATCCCTCGGTGGCCCGTTTCTCCCAGGACCTTGCCCAGGTGTTTCAAGGACTTGTAGGGTGGGGGGTTTTGAAAGTAGCGTTGCTGTTCTTGTGCTAGCTCCTTTGCCCGCCGGCCATTCCCTGAGTTGCCGGCGCGTGGTGTCCCGCCACCTGGCAATTTCCTGGGCGTCATGTTGGGCCTGCGGGTCATGTGAGTGCACTGCCGTGCGTAGTGCCCGCTTGTCGCGCCATATGGCTGTAACCAGGGACCGTAGGTCCTGATGCGGGGTGGCATCGTCCTGTGTTCGATGTTGTCCGTGGAGGCCGCACGCCGTGGCCACTTGTCCCGTGGCAAGGTTGAGGTCTGTCTCGTCCTGTTGGCCCAGGATGCGCCGCACCGTGCGGTATAACGCCATCTATTTGTGTGTGTCGTGCGCATCTGGTGGCCTAATGGCTAATTGTTCTTCGTGTTCCATGTCTTGCCTGGAGGCCGGGGTTACTTGAAGTACCTTAATTTGTACCTCCAGGGGTCGACGTCCGGTGATCTTGGACCGCAGGTCGTCGTATTGCGCCCGTGCCACCTTGACGTGTGCCGAGTCCGCGTAGCAGAGGTCGATGCGGGAATCTGTCGAGCCAGGCTGCGGTGGATGGTGCCGGGGCTGGCCTCGTAGAGAAGCTGTGAGGTCCTGCAGGCCCATATGTTGCATGGCCATTTGCACCGCTGTGTCCTCGGGCATCTGTCGGCCCCCGTGATTGTCCGCTGATGGGGCCGCATTGAAGTCTCTCATCATGATAGTCGGCCCCATCATGGCAAGTTGCCGGTAGTCCTCCATGAGGTGTTCGAGGAAGGTCTCCGTGGCGTCTCCAAAGGGGACATGTACGTTGATGACATTCAGCTGCCACGTTGGGCCTACCAGTTCATATGCCGCTAGGCGGCCTTCTACTCCCAGGTGGTGGTGGACGTGTACTTGGACCTCAATTTTGTGGGATATGGGCACTCCCTTGACCCACGTGGTGCGGTATTGGTGTCCCGTCCTGGAGAGGACGGGGGTCAGGCTGGGGTGGGCTGCCTGGGCTTTGAGGGCCTGTTCCTGCCACACCATTAAGTCTGGGTCGCCTTTCGCCATGACTGGCACGTCCTGCAGCTTCGGAGCTTTGGCCACGTCGTACAGGGCGCCTGGTTCCTTGAGGGACATGAGAGTGATGAGTGCATTTGTGACTTCGTGGGTGCACGCCTTGGTGGCCCCTGGGGGGTCCCTGGCGCAGCGTGGTAGTAGTCATTGTCCCAGGCGCAGTCTGACGTTGATCGCTGTTGCCACCCGTTGCTCCTCTGGTACGTCCAGCTCCTCCAGCCATGCCTGCGGCACGTCAACTGTGCAGACGGTGCCCCGCGGTACCTGGTTGGCGGGTGTGCGGATCTGCACCGGGCACTCCGGGGACTGCCGGTCGTCCCAGAGTCCGAGGTTTCAGGTCTCCGCTTTTTCGCCCCACTCCGGGAGTGCCTGCCATTCGTTCTTCATGTTGGACAGGTGTGGCCTGTCTGCCCTGTTTCTTGCCCCGGAACCATACAAATTGCTTCGGTTGCCCTCTAAGTATGCCCCCAAACACCCCTTGTACTTCTGCGCCGTCTGGCCATTCGGGATGCATGGCGGCACTTTCCGCCACCTTGAAGAATGGGCACGTTTGGGCGTTTGGCTTCGGTTGTGGATCAGGCGGTGGTGGCACTGGGGCCGCTTTTGGTTCCGGTTTCGGCCAATTGGCCCGGCGGGCCAAGGTGTCCGCTCCCCCTGGACGGGGCCTCGGCTTGGGCCGGGGTTGTTCTGGTGCCGGTTTTAGGGGCCGGCTTCGGCGCGTTGCGGTTTTGAAAGATGCTGTATGCCGGTCCTTGCCCCTCTCCTGGTCAGTGGTTCGCGTGTTCTTGTAGGTTGGTGGTGCGAAGTTTGAGGGTTCGTTCCGTGTCCGTGGGCCAGGACATCCAGCGTTCCGCCCTTGCTGTCCCGTGTTTTCGTATGTAGGCTGCCAGGTTGCGAGTGAGTGTGAGCCACGTCTCATGCAGCGTGGTGTCCGTGGCTGCGGCATCCACTGTCCAGTGCATCGCCATTTTGATGGCTAACCAGTGCGCCAGGGGGTGGTTGGTGTGGTGGGTGGAGTGTATAATACCATCCCCAAGTGCCAGTGGGGTCACCCGCTTCATTTCTGGTGTGAATGTGTGTTCTGTCTGTTGTGCCCGTGATGTTCCATTGTGCTACCCACCAGGTGTGTTGGTGGCATGTTAGTGTCACCGTGGGGGTATATTGGGGTTTGTAAATAAAGGCTGTCCAATTAGTGACCTTCGGACCTTCGGTTTTTCTGTTGTGCTGTTCTGTTGGGCTGGTTAGGTTCACCAGATGGTTCACAAGGTCCGGTGTCAGGGTGTTTTCTGTTTCCTGCACCCTGTCCTTACGTGCCCTGGGGTGCCCCACGGCAACATCCCAGGCGTCCGTGGTGGCCGCCAGGGTGTTGGTCGCTAGGGTGATGACATCGTCCGTTAGGCCTTCCACGATGAAGTACTTAACCCTAACCCGCAAGAGTGGCCGGGAGTTGGGCCGCGTGTTTCATGGTGAGGTGTACCAGCGCTCTGTCGGGGCCTGGAGCGTTTTGGTCCACGGGCCTGGGGTCGCGTGCGCCGTTTCTCGCCAACGGGTGCCGTGGTTTCCCGGTGTTGGGTGTGCATGTCCTAGGCGCTAGGGACTTTTGCGCGCCCCAACCACAAAGGCGGAAAAAGAAAGGGGCCACACGAACGGAAGGGAACAAAAGAGTACAACCAAACACAAAACACACACAAACAACAACGTCAACACCGGCCGTCCGCGGAGACGCAAGTATGTTACATGCCGTGCAAGGCTACGCTACGCCGCCAAGTAACGCATGACGATAACTGCGCCGACGAGGAATACAAAGAGCTGTAGCTGGATGACCATGCCGAACCCCGCACGCCGCATACATAGGGAGCGAAAGGTATGCCCGTACTAACATGCCGCCACAAGCACAACAAGGCCACCACCGCCGCGGAAAAGCAAAAGGGTATGGAGGGACATGAAGGGTGAAAGAATGATATGAAGAGCGCACGGAGGGAACCACACGCAACCAAGAGAGAGTACAACACCCACAAAAACACAAAAAACAAAAACAAAACACAAACCAAACATGCACAAGCAACAACCGCACCGGCCGCCGAGACACAAGTGCAAGTATGTTACGTGCCGCGCTACGCTACACAACGAAAACGAGAAAAGCACAACGATAAGCACACCAACAAAGGTAACCAAGAGGTGTAGCCGGGAAAACTGCCCATCCCCCCACGCCGGCTTACATAGGGAACAAAAGGTATGCCGTCCGAGTTCGCACGTATATGCCGCCGCAAGCAAAGCATTATATAGGCAAGGAGGGAGCTACACACCGCCACCAAGAGCACCCGTGCGCCAACACAAGTGCAAGTATGTTACATGCCATGCCGCGGCACACAAGCGCGAAAAGCACAACGATAACCGCGCCAATGAAAGAGGGAAACCAAAGAAATGTAGCGAAGAGCCATGCCCACCCCCACATGCCCGCAAAAGGAGTGAAAGGTATGCCCACACTCACACAACCCAGCCGACGCACGCAAGGCAAGGTATGTCACACAACGGGATGCATACATGCAAAAAGGAACGCCGCCAAGAGGGGTAACCATGCCCACCCCCGCACGCGGCACACATAGGGAACGAAAGTATGCCGGTACATGCATGCCGCAACAAGCACAACAAGACCACCACCGCCGCAGAAAAGCAAAATGGTATGAAGGGAAAGGAAGGGTGAAAGAATGATATGAAGCACGCACGGAGGGGGCGACACACAACCAAGGGACAGTACAACACACAGAAAAACAAAAACAAAGTATGTTACATGCCGCGCTACGCCCGCCAACGAAAAGCACAAGGATAACCACGTCAACAAAGGTAACCAAGAGGTGTATCCGGGAAAACATGTCTGGCCCCCCACGCCCGCTTGCATGGGGAGCAAAGGGTATGCCGCCCGCGTTCGCGCGTATATGCCGCCGCAAGCAAAGCAAGATATAGGCAAGGAGGGAGCCACACACCACCACCAAGAGCACCCGTGCGCCAACACAAGTACAAGTATGTTACATATCACGCCGCGGCACACAAGCGGGAAAAGCACAACGAAAACGGCGCCGACGAACGAAGGTAATTAAAGAGGTGTAGCCGAGAGCCGTGCCCACCCCCACACGCCCGCATAGGGAGTGAAAGGTATGTCCACACACACACGACCCGGTTGTAACAACGCAGACACCGTCATCGTCGGTACCGCCGCCCCCGCAACTGGCCACACCCCAATCCTCCTTTGTCTCACAGGACCAAGAAGGAGAGAAAGTGGAGGACCCCGGGACCACGAAAGTAGGCAAGGGGAAAAACCATGACCAACACAAGGGCGGAGGTAGAAGAAAATTCACGCAGGGAGGGGGGCGGGCCAACGGACAGGAGAGGAAAGGGTAAAGAGCGCCGCAAGAACAAAGGAAGAAGGAGTGTAGCCAGCAGCCGAGCGAGGGACGCACGCGGGGAAGGGGGCGCGGCCAAACGCCACGTCAAGCACAACACCACGACACCCGCAAGAGAGGGGGGCAGCAGGGAGACAGGAGAAGGGAGGCAGCACCACGCACCGCGGTACCACGGCAAACATCGCACCGCCACGCACCCACCAGAACACAAATACCGCGCAGGCACCACCCACACCACACGCACCCACGCCCGACCGCCCGCCCCGAGGACGGGCGGCGCACCCACCCCCGCCCGCATACCCGCGCCCACAGCACGTTGACAGCGGACCCCGACAGCCCGCCCAGAGGACGGGCAGCTGGGGGAGGGAGAGCGCCTGAACCCAGACGCCCCTCACAACGGCGTGAGGCACCCCCCCCCGGGACGCCCTCCCGCCAACCCCACAGCCTGCAAGGACGGCTCACAAGAGCGCACGCTGTGACGCCGGTGCTGCGTCCCCACGCCAACACCAACCGCGCCCGGGAGACACGGGTCGCGGAACCCTGGCCGACCGCCCCAAAGCACGGGCAGCCGGGGGAGGGACAGCGCCTGACACCAGAAACCACTCACAACGGTGGAAGGCCAACATCCCCGGGACGGCCCCCCACCACCCGAGAGGCACGCAGCCCCCCACAGGGCATGCAAGCCAAGCAGACAGTGCTGCGCCCCAACAGCCGCACACCCGCGCCCACAGCACGTGGGTAGCGGACCCCGACAGCCCGCCCAGAGGACAGGCAGCTGGGGGAAGGAGGGCGCCTGAATTCGAACGCCCCTCACAACGGCGAAAGGCACCCCCCCGGCGGACGCCCTCCCGCCACTCCCGCAGCCCGCAACGACAGATCGCATGGGCGCACGCTGTGGGGCCGGTGCTGGGTCCCCATGCCCGCACCAACCGCGCCCGGGTTACACGGGTCGCGGAACCCCGGCCGCCCGCCCGAAAGGACGGGCGGACGGGGGAGGGACAGCGCCTGACACCAGACGCCCCTCACAACGGTGTACGGCCAACCCCCCCGGAACGGCCCCCCACCACCCCCGCGGAACGCAGCCCCCCGCGGGGCATCCAAGCCAAGGGGACAGTGCTGGGCCCCTACATCCGCACACCTGCGCCCTCAGCACGTGGGTAGTGGACTCCGACAGCCCGCCCAGAGGACGAGCAGCCGGGGGAGGGAGAGCGCCTGAATTAAGACGCCCCTCACAACGGCGAAAGACACCCCCCCCGGGAACGCCCTCCCACTACACCCACAGCGCGCAACGACGGCTCGCAAGGGCGCACGCTCTGGGGCCAGTGCTGGGTCCCCACGCCCACACCAACCGCGCCCGGGATACACGGGTTGCGGAACCCTGGCCGCCCGCCCCAAATGACGGGCGGCCGGGGGAGGAACAGCGCCTGACACGTGACGCCCCTCACATCGGTGGAAGGCCACCCCCCCCAGGGACAGCCCCCCTCCACCCCCGCGGCACGCAGCCCTCCACAGGGCATGCAAGCCAGAGAGACAGTGCTGGGCCCCCACAACCGCACACCCGCGCCCACAGCACGTGGGTAGCGGACCACGACAGCCCGCCCAGGGGACAGGCGGCCAGGGGAGAAACAGAGCCTGATATCAGACGCCCCTCACAAAGGCGAAAGGCACCCCCCCCAGGGACGCCCTTCCGCCACCCCCACAGCGCGCAACGACGGCTCGCAAGGGCGCACGCTGTGGGGCCGGTGCTGGGTCCTCACACGCACATCAACCGCGCCCGGGATACAGGGGTCGCGGAACCCTGGCCGCCCGCCCCAAAAGGACGGGCGGCCGGGGGAGGGACAGCGCCTGACACCAGACGCCCCTCACAACAGTGGAAGGCCACCCCCTCGGGGACGGCCCTCCTCCACCCACGCGGCAAGCAGCCCCCCACAGGGCATGCAAGCCAAAGGGACAGTGCTGGGCAACCACACCCGCACACCCGCACCCACAGCACGTGGGTAGCCCACCACGACAGCCCGCCCAGAGGACGGGTGGCCGGGGGAGGGACAGCGCCTGAATTCAGACGCCCCCCACAACGGCAAAAGGCAGCCCCCCCTGAAGACGCCCTCCCGCCACCCCCACAGCGCGCAACGACGGCTCGCTAGAGCCCAAGCTGTGAAACCGGTGCTGAGTCGCCACCCCCACACCAACCGCGGACCGGGCCGCGGAACCTTGGCTGCCCGCCCGAAGGGACGGGCGGCCGGGGGAGGGACAGCGCCTGACGCCAGACGCCTCTCACAACGGTTGAAGGCCACCCCTTCTGGGACGGCCCCCCACCACCCCCCCGGCAAGCAGCCCCCCACAGGGCATGCAAGCCAAAGGGGCAGTGCTGGGACCCCACAACCGGGCACCCGCGCCGACAGCACGTATGTAGCGGACCCTGACAGCCCGCCCAGAGGACGGGCGGCCGGGGGAGGGACAGCGCCTGAATTCAGACGCCCCCCACAACAGCGCAAGGCACCCCCCCCGGGGACGCCCTCCCGCCACCCCCACAGCGCGCAACGACAGCTCGCAAGAGCGCGCGCTGGGGAGCCAGTGCTGGGTCCGCACGCCCACACCAACCGCACCCGGGAAACACGGGTCGCGGAATTCTGGCTGCCCGCCCAAAGGGACGGGCGGCCGGGAGAGGGACAGCGCCTGACACCAGACGCGCCTCACAGCGGTGGAGAGCCACCCTCCCGGGACGGCCTCCCACCAACCCCGCGACACGTGGCTCCTCGCTGCGCATGCAAGGCAAAAGGAACGGCGCTGGGCCCCCAACCCTGCACACCCGCGCCCACAGCACTGAATTCAGCACGTGGGTAGCGGACCCCGACAGCCCGCCCAGAGAACGGGCAGTCGGGGGAGGGAGGGCGCCTGCACTCAGACGCCCCTCACAACGGCACAAGGCACCCCCCCCAGGGGCGCCCTCCCGCCATCCCCACAGTGCCCAACAACGGCTCGCAAGAGCGCGCACTGTGGCGCCGGTGCGTGCTGGGACCCGACGCCCACAGCGAACGCACCCGGGAAACACGGGTCGTGGAGCCTGCCCGCCCCAACGGACGGGCAGCCGGGGGAGGGACAGCACCTGACATCAGACACCCCTCACAACGGTGGAAGGCCAACCCCCTCCGGGACGGCCTCCCACCATCCCCGCGGCATGCAGCCCCCCGCAGGGCATGCAGACCAGAGGGACGGTGCCGGGCCCCCACGCCCGCGCACCCGCGGCCACAGCAGGCGGGTGGCGGACCCCAACAGCCCGCCCAGAAGACGGGCAGCCGGGGGAGGGAGGGCGCCTGAACTCAGGCGCCCCTCACAATGGCGCAAGGCAGGCCCCCCGGGACGCCCTTCCGCCACCCCCACAGCGCGCAACGACGGCTCACAACTGCCCACGCTGCGGGGCCGCAGCTGGGTCCCCACGCCTACACAAACCGCATCCGGGAAACACGGGTCGCGGAACCCTTGCTGCCCGGCCCAAGGGATGGGCGGCCGGGGGAGGGACAGCGCCTGGCACCAGACGCCCCTCACAACGGGGGAAGGCCAGCCCCGTGGGACGGCCTCCCACCACCCTCGCGGCACCTGGCCCCCCGCAGGGCATGCAAGCCAAAGGAACAGTGCTGGGTCCCCACGCCCGCGGAACCCGCACCACAGCCCCTGGGTAGCGGACCCCAACAGCCCGCGCAGAGGACGGGCAGCCGGGGGAGGGAGAGCACCTGGACTCAGACGCCCCTCACAACGGCGCAAGGTACCCCCCCCCCGGAACGCCCTCCCGCCACCCCCACAGCACGCAATGACGGCTCGCAAGAGCGCATGCCGCGGCACGGTGAGGGTCCCCATGCCCACACCAACCGCACGCGGGGACCACGGGACACGGAACCCTGGCCGCCTGCCCCAAGGGACGGGCGGCCAGGGGAGGGACAGCACCTGACACCAGATGCCCATCACAACGGTGGAAGGCCAACCCTCCCGGGACGGCCTCCCACCACCTCCGCGGCATGCAGCCCCCGACAGGGCATACAAGCCAAAGGGACAGTGCTGGGCCCCCACGCCCGCACACCGGCGACCACGGCAGGTGGGTGCCGAACCTCGGCAGCCCGCCCGGAGGAAGGGCAGCCGGGGGGGGGGAGAGCGCCTCACCTCAGACGCCCCTCACAACGGCGCAGGACACCCCCCGGGAACGCCCTCCCGCCGCCCGGACGGCGCGCAACGACGGTTCACAAGAGCGCATCATGCAGGCTCTGAGCCCCATGCCCATACCACTCGTGCCACACGGGCAACAGGGGGAGCGCCCAACGCCCCCAACGGGCAAAGGAACCCCCAGCGAAGCCCGGGGAGCGACGCACGGTATCGGCCCGCGGAGCCATCGTTCGAGCTCCCCCACCAACACCCCACCACGGCCACAGCACGTGCACCAGCTTCGGGGGAAGGGACAGCCACGGGAGATCCGCATCCCATCCCCTGCTCTTAGGCACGGCGACGCAACAATGGCGAAGCCCACGGCCGCACACAAAACACGCCCCCGATCTCCGACGCTGGACGCGGCGCACGAGGTCATCAGGGCGCTGGGACTCCGAGGCGGCGACGGGGACCACCCCCCGGGGGACGCAGATGCGGACTCCGGCCTGGAGATGACCCCAGGGCCTCCTGCAGGTAGCGCGCCCGCGGGAACCATGCCGCCGGCGGGCGGCGTGCCCGCCCTCTGCCCCGCGTGGAAGCAAGGCCACTGCACCGGGGAAGGCTGGTGCCCCAAGCAACACCCCTGACCCAGTCCCGATGACGGGGCGCTGCCCGCGGTGGGGCACGCGGCCGCACGCGGCGCCCTGCGATACGGGGTAGCGCAGGGCTGAATCCTTGATGAGACCACGCGTGGCATGGTGAACATCCAAGAGGCTGTCGACTGGGTCGCCCACACAGGCCAGGCAGAGGTGGCCCTGCACACCCGGGGCCGCCACAGCAGACCGGCGGAGGGAATCGTTGTGGAACCCACGGGAATGGTGCTGGTCCTAGCGACAGACATGGTCAGAGGGGTGCTCCACGCATCCCGCTTGCGGCGTGCGCGCCCGCAGTGGACCATCCAGGTGTACACCCCCTCACAGGAGTGGCCCTTCTCCACATGGGCAGTGCTCGCCGTAATGTGGCACTTCGCACCGGAGGACACCCCCACGGGCACCGCGGGGGAAATCGCCCTGGACCTCCACGCCTGGCCGGCCGACCATGATTTCTCCTGGCGCAGGCCCCAGGGCGGCCTCCCAGTGGCGCCCGCAGCGGAGGAGTTCAGGCTCGCGGCGACCCTCCAGCAACACCCCGACAAGAGGGCGCACCACTTCCTGCAGACAGGCACGGTTCTGGCCGCTCGCCGGACTCCAGCTGGCGGTGGGACGCGGGGGAGGCACAACCGCTACCGGACCCCTGGATCCTTCCGCTGTGGTACTTGCCGACAGGCACCCTGGCCCATGCCGCCCAAGCCGTCAAGGGGGCTTTCCCACCGCTCCAAACCCCCGCCGTGGCCCTGCTCCGCAGCCTGCAGGCGGGGGCGGCCTGGATAAGGTGGCGGGAGGAGGACGGGCGCCCGAGCCCGTACTACCCCCTGGTGCAGAGTCAGGCGCTGCTTTACAGCAGGGACATGGGAACGGTGGAGTGGGGGGCGATCGTACCCGACACGGCGTGCAGGTGGGTCACTGCGGCCGTCCTGCAACCCATGCGATCGCCACCGGCGTGCCACTGCCTTCTACGGGCATTCCTCCCCTTGGCCCCCGGCCACGCCCTCACACGGGAAGTGTGGAGGGCCATGCTGAGCCAGCCCAGGGAGTGGATGGTGACCCCGCGGCACGGTACCCGCCGGGGCCGGTTCTTAGGCAGCTCACGGCCCCCACGCCCCGGGTCCGCTACGTCCTGCACAGGGAGTCGGTTCCTACGGAACAGCTCACCGAGGAGGTGCTGGACCTGGCGCTGAGACTCCACACGGGTGCTCTATCCGCAGACCCACATCCCGCATGCAGGCACGTCAAACCGCCTGGCCCGCCTGGGATTGCAGCGCCGCGTCGAGGCCGCACACGTCGGAGGCGTGGTGGAACGGTGGTTGACACTCCACAACCCGTCCACCGCGCAGGGCCACTGGTACCTACACCAACTCCTCTTCCTCCCTAGGGCAGCCCCTGAGCACCACCGGCAGAGCCCGTACCACACGCAGCCGCAGCGCCTGGGCGCGCAGAGCTTCCTGCAGCCAGCCCAGCCCGCCCTCCCGCTGGGGCAGGGCCCGGATGCACTGCAGCAGGGACCCCCGCTCGACACGACCCCCACGGAGCAAAGAAGGGGAAGCAGCAACGCGGACGGGGCCGAGCCGGACCGCACGAACTGCGGGGTGGTGGCCTGGACGGCGGCCTGCAGGCACCTTGCCCGGGACTTCGCGGGAATTAGGCAGTACAGGCCAGCGGACCGCACGGCACTGGCCTCCACGGTTGCGGCCGTCACCATGGGACCTGTGGCGGCGTGGCCAGCGCGACTGATACCCCACGCCCCTGCCAAGATACGCGGCCCTGCCAACCGGCCGCAACGCACACGCCAACGGCACCCCTCACGGCGGAACAACTGTACGTCGTCGCAGCAGCGCTACTGGCGGACGGCAGGGGGGAGTTTTGTCCACCACCACGGCCCAACGCAGATCGCGGGGAGCATACAAGGGCCGCAGCGCAACGCGCCCCACTCGTGGCACGGCATACTCCGCGAATGCACCCGCGTCAGGGACGCAGGTGGTGGCACACCCCAGTCCCCAGCAGGGGGAACCACTGGTGCTGCAGGCGGCGGGCTACCAGGCCATCCTGCACGGCCACGCCAGAGGGTACCGGTCACACATCCTAGCCGGGGGCTGCTGGACCATCTGGCACGTCACCGCCAGACAGGGGGCATTCCTGCCCCATGTTGAGTGGTAGCAGGAGCCCACCCAGGCTTACTATGTGACGGCGGACCCCTGGCCGCTAGTCGTCCTGCTACACACCGTCAGCGCCCCCCACAAAAGGCAGGAGCCGGGGTGGGCCAACCCCTCACACTGGTCTGGAGCCCCGCTCAGGAGGACCATCTGCTGCCCGCATGGCAAGGAGACGCAATCAGGGCCACGGACGTTCCAGCCCCCTGCGCGGGGCCCCTCACGCACGCCTGCTCGCGGCCACCCTCGCGGTTGCCCAACGAGGACAGCAGAACCCACAGTGGGTAGTCTGCATGTTCAGCAGGGCGGATTCGCACATCGCCGTCTGCGACCCCAAGCGCCTGCCGCGGCCGGAGGCCGTAATTCGGGTGACAGACTGCGCTCGTGTGATCGTCAAGGCGCTGCTGGAGGGCGAACATCATTGTAATGGGCACGCATGCCCAGGCTCAGATCGCGAGTCCTGTAGCTTAGGATGCGTCGCGCGCGTGCAGAAAATGTGGTATTTTGTAGTGCGGAAATGCCAAATTGCCGGATTGTATGACAGTGCAGAAATGTCGTGATTGGTATTATTGTTATAGGGTTATAGGGTATTATTCCCACTTGAACAAGAGCTGAACAAAGGGTTTGTCGATTTGGAAATCTAAGGTCAAGTGCCTTGTGTCGTTCTGTGATCGCCTATTTCAGTACCGAAGGCCCTACGGCCTTACAAAATTGACACCTAAGACCACCGGTGAACAGGAGCCGGGAGGCCCAGGACACCGTACGGGAAACACGGGTCGCGAAATTCTGGCTGCCCGCCCAAAGGGACGGGCGGCCGAGAGAGGGACATCGCCTGACACCAGACGCGCCTCACAGCGGTGGAGAGCCACCCTCCCGGGACGGCCTCCCACCAACCCCGCGACACGCGGCTCCTCGCTGCGCATGCAAGGCAAAAGGAACGGCGCTGGGCCCCCAACCCTGCACACCCGCGCCCACAGCACTGAATTCAGCACGTGGGTAGCGGACCCCGACAGCCCGCCCAGAGAACGGGCAGTCGGGGGAGGGAGGGCGCCTGCACTCAGACGCCCCTCACAACGGCACAAGGCACCCCCCCCAGGGGCGCCCTCCCGCCATCCCCACAGTGCCCAACAACGGCTCGCAAGAGCGCGCATTGTGGCGCCGGTGCGTGCTGGGACCCGACGCCCACAGCGAACGCACCCGGGAAACACGGGTCGTGGAGCCTGCCCGCCCCAACAGACGGGCAGCCGGGGGAGGGACAGCACCTGACATCAGACACCCCTCACAACGGTGGAAGGCCAACCCCCTCCGGGACGGCCTCCCACCATCCCCGCGGCATGCAGCCCCCCGCAGGGCATGCAGACCAAAGGGACGGTGCCGGGCCCCCACGCCCGCGCACCCGCGGCCACAGCAGGCGGGTGGCGGACCCCAACAGCCCGCCCAGAAGACGGGCAGCCGGGGGAGGGAGGGCGCCTGAACTCAGGCGCCCCTCACAATGGCGCAGGGCAGGCCCCCCGGGACGCCCTCCCGCCACCCCCAGAGCGCGCAACGACGGCTCACAACTGCCCACGCTGCGGGGCCGCAGCTGGGTCCCCACGCCTACACAAACCGCATCCGGGAGACACGGGTCGCGGAACCCTTGCTGCCCGGCCCAAGGGATGGGCGGCCGGGGGAGGGACAGCGCCTGGCACCAGACGCCCCTCACAACGGGGGAAGGCCAGCCCCGTGGGACGGCCTCCCACCACCCTCGCGGCACCTGGCCCCCCGCAGGGCATGCAAGCCAAAGGAACAGTGCTGGGTCCCCACGCCCGCGGAACCCGCACCACAGCCCCTGGGTAGCGGACCCCAACAGCCCGCGCAGAGGACGGGCAGCCGGGGGAGGGAGAGCGCCTGGACTCAGACGCCCCTCACAACGGCGCAAGGTACCCCCCCCCCGGAACGCCCTCCCGCCACCCCCACAGCACGCAATGACGGCTCGCAAGAGCGCATGCCGCGGCACGGTGAGGGTCCCCATGCCCACACCAACCGCACGCGGGGACCACGGGACGCGGAACCCTGGCCGCCTGCCCCAAGGGACGGGCGGCCAGGGGAGGGACAGCACCTGACACCAGATGCCCATCACAACGGTGGAAGGCCAACCCTCCCGGGACGGCCTCCCACCACCTCCGCGGCATGCAGCCCCCGACAGGGCATACAAGCCAAAGGGACAGTGCTGGGCCCCGTCGCCCGCACACCTGCGACCACGGCAGGTGGGTGGCGAACCTCGGCAGCCCGCCCGGAGGAAGGGCAGCCGGGGGGGGGGAGAGCGCCTCACCTCAGACGCCCCTCACAACAGCGCAGGACACCCCCCGGGAACGCCCTCCCGCCGCCCGGACGGCGCGCAACGACGGTTCACAAGAGCGCATCATGCAGGCTCTGAGCCCCATGCCCATACCACTCGTGCCACACGGGCAACAGGGGGAGCGCCTAACGCCCCCAACGGGCAAAGGAACCCCCAGCGAAGCCCGGGGAGCGACGCACGGTATCGGCCCGCGGAGCCATCGTTCGAGCTCCCCCACCGACACCCCACCACGGCCACAGCACGTGCACCAGCTTCGGGGGACGGGACAGCCACGGGAGATCCGCATCCCATCCCCTGCTCTTAGGCACAGCGACGCAACAATGGCGAAGCCCACGGCCGCACACAAAACACGCCCCCGATCTCCGACGCTGGACGCGGTGCACGAGGTCATCAGGGCGCTGGGACTCCGAGGCGGCGACGGGGACCACCCCCCGGAGGACGCAGATGCGGACTCCGGCCTGGAGATGACCCCAGGGCCTCCTGCAGGTAGCCCGCCCGCGGGAACCACGCCGCCGGCGGGCGGATTGCCCGCCCTCTGCCCCGCGTGGAAGCAAGGCCACTGCACCGGGGAAGGCTGGTGCCCCAAGCAACACCCCTGACCCAGTCCCGATGACGGGGCGCTGCCCGCGGTGGGGCACGCGGCCGCACGCGGCGCCCTGCGATACGGGGTAGCGCAGGGCTGAATCCTTGATGAGACCACGCGTGGCATGGTGAACATCCAAGAGGCTGTCGACTGGGTCGCCCACACAGGCCAGGCAGAGGTGGCCCTGCACACCCGGGGCCGCCACAGCAGACCGGCGGAGGGGATCGTTGTGGAACCCACGGGAATGGTGCTGGTCCTAGCGACGGACATGGTCAGAGGGGTGCTCCACGCATCCCGCTTGCGGCGTGCGCGCCCGCAGTGGACCATCCAGGTGTACACCCCCTCACAGGAGTGGCCCTTCTCCACATGGGCAGTGCTCGCCGTAATGTGGCACTTCGCACCGGAGGACACCCCCACGGGCACCGCGGGGGAAATCGCCCTGGACCTCCACGCCTGGCCGGCCGACCATGATTTCTCCTGGCGCAGGCCCCAGGGCGGCCTCCCAGTGGCACCCGCGGCGGAGGAGTTCAGGCTCGCGGCGACCCTCCAGCAACACCCCGACAAGAGGGCGCACCACTTCCTGCAGACAGGCACGGTTCTGGCCGCTCGCCGGACTCCAGCTGGCGGTGGGACGCCGGGGAGGCACAACCGCTACCGGACCCCTGGATCCTTCCGCTGTGGTACTTGCCGACAGGCACCCTGGCCCATGCCGCCCAAGCCGTCAAGGGGGCTTTCCCACCGCTCCAAACCCCCGCCGTGGCCCTGCTCCGCAGCCTGCAGGCGGGGGCGGCCTGGATAAGGTGGCGGGAGGAGGACGGGCGCCCGAGCCCGTACTACCCCCTGGTGCAGAGTCAGGCGCTGCTTTACAGCAGGGACATGGGAACCGTGGAGTGGGGGGCGATCGTACCCAACACGGCGTGCAGGTGGGTCACTGCGGCCGCCCTGCAACCCATGCGATCGCCACCGGCGTGCCACTGCCTTCTACGGGCATTCCTCCCCTTGGCCCCCGGCCACGCCCTCACACGGGAAGTGTGGAGGGCCATGCTGAGCCAGCCCAGGGAGTGGATGGTGACCCCGCGGCACGGTACCCGCCGGGGCCGGTGCTTAGGCAGCTCACGGCCCCCACGCCCCGGGTCCGCTACGTCCTGCACAGGGAGTCGGTTCCTACGGAACAGCTCACCGAGGAGGTGCTGGACCTGGCGCTGAGACTCCACACGGGTGCTCTATCCGCAGACCCACATCCCGCATGCAGGAACGTCAAACCGCCTGGCCCGCCTGGGATTGCAGCGCCGCGTCGAGGCCGCACACGTCGGAGGCGTGGTGGAACGGTGGTTGACACTCCACAACCCGTCCACCGCGCAGGGCCACTGCCACCTACACCAACTCCTCTTCCTCCCTAGGGCAGCCCCTGAGCACCACCGGCAGAGCCCGTACCACACGCACCCGCAGCGCCTGGGCGCGCAGAGCTTCCTGCAGCCAGCCCAGCCCGCCCTCCCGCTGGGGCAGGGCCCGGATGCACTGCAGCAGGGACCCCCGCTCGACACGACCCCCACGGAGCAAAGAAGGGGAAGCAGCAACGCGGACGGGGCCGAGCCGGACCGCACGAACTGCGGGGTGGTGGCCTGGACGGCGGCCTGCAGGCACCTTGCCCGGGACTTCGCGGGAATTAGGCAGTACAGGCCAGCGGACCGCACGGCACTGGCCTCCACGGTTGCGGCCGTCACCATGGGACCTGTGGCGGCGTGGCCAGTGCGACTGATACCCCACGCCCCTGCCAAGATACGCGGCCCCGCCAACCGGCCGCAACGCACACGCCAACGGCACCCCTCACGGCGGAACAACTGTACGTCGTCGCAGCAGCGCTACTGGCGGACGGCAGGGGGGAGGTTTTGTCCACCACCACGGCCCAACGCAGATCGCGGGGAGCATACAAGGGCCGCAGCGCAACGCGCCCCACTCGTGGCACGGCATACTCCGCGAATGCACCCGCGTCAGGGACGCAGGTGGTGGCACACCCCAGTCCCCAGCAGGGGGAACCACTGGTGCTGCAGGCGGCGGGCTACCAGGCCATCCTGCACGGCCACGCCAGAGGGTACCGGTCACACATCCTAGCCGGGGGCTGCTGGACCATCTGGCACGTCACCGCCAGACAGGGGGCATTCCTGCCCCATGTTGAGTGGTAGCGGGAGCCCACCCAGGCTTACTATGTGACGGCGGACCCCTGGCCGCTAGTCGTCCTGCTACACACCGTCAGCGCCCCCAACAAAAGGCAGGAGCCGGGGTGGGCCAACCCCTCACACTGGTCTGGAGCCCCGCTCAGGAGGACCATCTGCTGCCCGCATGGCAAGGAGACGCCATCAGGGCCACGGACGTTCCAGCCCCCTGCGCGGGGCCCGTCACGCACGCCTGCTCGCGGCCACCCTCGCGGTTGCCCAACGAGGACAGCAGAACCCACAGTGGGTAGTCTGCATGTTCAGCAGGGCGGATTCGCACATCGCCGTCTGCGACCCCAAGCGCCTGCCGCGGCCGGAGGCCGTAATCCGGATGACAGACTGCGCTCGTGTGATCGTCAAGGCGCTGCTGGAGGGCTCAGATCGCGAGTCCTGTAGCTTAGGATGCGTCGCGCGCGTGCAGAAAATGTGGTATTTTGTAGTGCGGAAATGCCAAATTGCCGGATTGTATGACAGTGCAGAAATGTCGTGATTGGTATTATTGTTATAGGGTTATAGGGTATTATTCCCACTTGAACAAGAGCTGAACAAAGGGTTTGTCGACTTGGAAATCTAAGGTCAAGTGCCTTGTGTCGTTCTGTGATCGCCTATTTTAGTACCGAAGGCCCTACGGCCTTACAAAATTGACACCTAAGACCACCGGTGAACAGGAGCCGGGAGGCCCAGGACACCGTACGCGCAACACCACGCACAGGGCGTGCACACCGGTGAACAGGAGCCGGGAGGCCCAGAACACCGTACACACGACACCACACGCAGGGCGTGCGCACCGGTGAACAGGAGCCGGGGAGCCGAGGACACCGTACACGCAACACCACACACAGGGCGTGCACACCGACGAACAGGAGCCGGGAGGCCCAGGACGCCGTACACGCAACACCACACACAGAGCGTGCACAGCGGTGAACAGGAGCCGGGAGGCCCAGGACGCCGTACACGCAACACCACACGCAGAGCGTGCGCACCGGTGAACAGGAGCCGGGAGGCCCAGGACACCGTACACACACCACCACACGCAGGGCGTGCGCGCCAGTGAACAGGAGCCGGGAGGCCCAGGACACCGTACGCGCAACACCACGCACAGAGCGTGCACACCGGTGAACAGGAGCCGGGAGGCCCAGGACACCGTACACGCAACACCACACACAGAACGTGCACACCGGTGAACAGGAGCCAGGAGGCCCAGGACGCCGTACACGCGACACCACACGCAGGGCGTGCACACCGGTGAACAGGAGCCGGGGGGCCCAGGACACCGTACACACAACACCACACACTGAGCGTGCACACCGGTGAACAGGAGCCAAGCGGCGCAGCACACGACACGAGCAACCCGCCCCCAAAACGAACCCAGCCCACGCCGCCCTGCAGGAAAGAAACACCATGTCAGACCGCCAAGACCAACTGTCCCGCCAAGCCCAACCCAGCGGGTACGAAGAGGGTGGGCAGGCAGGGCAGGCCGGCGAAGAGGGACAGAGGGACAAGGCGGGGAAAGCGAGAGGAGGGGTCCGAACCCCCCCCCCCCCAAACGTGCACACACCCCACTGCCGCGCGCCGGGCCACAGCCGGGCGCCAACAGGGCCCGCCATGGAGCCAAACGGGCCCGCCAGAGAGAGGGTGTGTCCCCGCGCCTGCGCAGCAGCACGCCCGGGCAAGGAGCGCGCACCACACACAGGCCAAGCAGGGCACACACGCAGCACCGCACGCCAGCACGCACCACGGCACAAAAACAGGACACCACCACGGCAAACACACACACCCGACGACGAACGAGCTGCGAAGAACAAGTCCAAGCCCCGCAGTCCCCACAGCCCGACAGCCGCCGTCCAGATGGACTTGTGTGCGCGCAGCAGTGAACCCAGCCCCTGCCGGCTACGAACCAGCCGCCGTCCAGATGGACGTGTGTGCGCCCGGCAGTGAACCCAGCCCCTGCCGGCTACAAAACAGCCGCCGTCCGGATGGACGTGTGTGCGCCCGGCGGTGAACCCACCCCCTGCCGGCTACGAAACAGCCGCCGTCCGGACGGACGTGTGTGCGCCCGGCAGTGATCCCAGCCCCTGCCGGCTACGAAACAGCCGCCGTCCGGAGGGACGTGTGTGCGCCTGGCAGTGAACCCAGCCCCTGCCGGCTACGGAACAGCCGCCGTCCGGAGGGACGCGTGAGCACCCGGCGCCACCTGCCGGACGGGCTACCGGACCACCGGGCCCGCGCGACCCGGAGGGGTGAGTGCTCAGTTATCGCAAACCACACGCCCAACGGTACCACACCCAACACCACCCGCAATGACACACCATCACCACCACTATGCACGCCCACCCGCCACCACACACCCAGGGCCCGTCATTAGGGCCACCCGCCGACACCACAACCACCAAGCAGTCCAGCCACAACCACCACCACCACCCGCCACCGGCCGCCCATAACATCACCAACAACACCCCCCCCCACCGGCAGCAATCGCGACGCCGTCGCCAAGCACACCACCATCCGCCCCGCACCACACCTGCCACACCCCCACACTCCACACCACCAACACCGGAAACCGCCAACACCACCGTCTCACCCTTACCACCTGCAGCACCGTCACCATCGACGTCGCCAGCGGCACCACCATCACGCCCGACTGCACCGCGCGAACGACACGCCCACAACCAGCACCCAACCCCAAACACCCACACCGACACCACCCACGCCGACCAGACCCCACAACACCCACGCAACGCACACACCGGCCACGCTCCACCGGACAACACAAACCACCACACGCACGGCAGCAGCGCAACCGACGCCCGCCGACCCCCCGCAACCCGCGCCACGTACGCACCAACACGCACACCCGCACCCGACCACGCCCACCAAGCGCCCGGCGCACCGCCCACCACGCGCACAGGCAACCGCCCAACGCCGGCACCGACTCCGCGGCCAGACAGGCAGACAAACCACCCCGTCGGCATCACCAACAGCACCATCACCCAAGCCACCACCTGCGGCACCGACGCCACCATCGCCCGTTGCACCAACGGCAAACCCCCCTCCGGCCCCCAACCACCCGCTCCCAACGCGTCAACTACGGCACACACTGGCCTCACCGTTACCCAGTGCATCGCCTACGTCACCCTCGCCATCGGCACCACCGACGACACCACCGCCCACAGCACCCCCGGCAACACCCTACGTAGGGACAGTACCAGCGGCGCCACCAGCCGGCACACCACCTGCCACACCCACATCAACATCGCCACCACCAATGACATCACCCACAGCGCCCTCACCATCGACGTCACCGGCAGCACCCTCACCGCCGGCACCACCAGTCGCGCCACCACCCACTGCACCACTTACAGCGACCACCGGAGCCGCAGGCCCCCCCAGCGCCCGCCCCGTCACCTATGACACCAACAGCGTCACCAACCCTGTTGCCGCCCGGCGCGTCACCCGAAGCACCCACGTCAACAACACAGACCCGTTTCGACGCCTACAGCACCCCCCCGTAGGCGTCACCAGCATCTCCTCCACCCATTGCATCGCCCACGGTGCCCCAGCCCTACCCACTGCGCCTTCAGCGCACACATACCCGACACCCACACAAACCAACCACGCCCACACTGCCCACCAACCCATCAGCCCACGCCACGAACACACCCACACGCACGCCCACGCCCAGCCACGCCACCCAGACACTAACCAGGAGCCGCAGCCACCCACGCAAGCGCCACGCCACCACTGCCGCCAACCACCCGCCGTCAGCCCCCCCCGGACCGGCGCCCTTGGAACCGGGAGCCGACACCGGCACACACCCACACCCACGCACAGCACCCCAGCCACCCCCCCCAAAAAGAAAAACAAAAACGAAGCCAAACAAGCCAACGAAAAGAGAGGAGTAAGGGACAGGCAGAGGAAGGGGCCACGGGGGGAGCAGAGGGCAAACACGCAAGCCCACACACGCGCGCCCCCCCCCCCAGCCAACCCAACCCCGCATGTTCCGCACCCTCCCAGGAACCGCAAAGCCCAAGACCACCCCCCAGGCACCACCACAACAGACCACCATGAGGAGCCGCCGAGGACGACACACGACACACCGCCGCCAAACACACGGTCGACACCGACACAAGCCCCACCCTCACAACCCGCCGCACCCAGCGCTGCGGCGCCCCAACACACAATGGTGCCCCCATGGATGCGGTACACCACAAAAACCCCCTTCAGCCAGCCGACCAGAGGCCACCACGGGACGCACCAAGGGGACGCCACGGAATACCAACCCACAGTGCGGCTCCGACACCCGCTACCCGCCGGCAACCTACCACGGGCCCACCCCACACCCGAGCAAATAGCCCCCCCCCCACCGTGGAAACGATACACCCCAGCCACACACTGCCACTCACCACCCGCGGGCACCGCACCGGGGCCACAACACGCCCAAGCAGCCGCGACCCACCGACCCGCGGACCCCGCAAACGCAATACCCCACACCACCGGGCCCACCCAACGGCGGGCCGACACCCCCAAGCACCACAAGACCACACCCCCCTTGTTGCGACACTCCAGTCCCGCACACCCTGCCCCAGGGGACCCCAGGCCCCACGCCACACCGACCCCGCACGGGCCACGTACTGAAACACGCCAGGAGGAAGATCAAAAGACCACGCGGGGCTGCCCCACACCGCCAGAGGACAAACCACGGGCGACAGCCCACCCCACCAGACCTGGACACGGTGCCCCCCCCCCATAACGGGAAGGCCACCACACAGCACAACACCACCATACCGCACCGCACCCCCCTCCCCCACCCGGGGGCACGGGACTCCACAGCCCACCAGCACAGGAACGAAGCCGCGCCCCGCCAACCCCGCACCCCACCCCACCGGCACCACCCCTGGAAACCCCGCACACCTCGTGCCAGCTCAACACCCACCACCGGCCACAACCCGAACCGCACACAGGGACAACACCACCAGCCAGGACAGCCACCAGCGTGCAGCCACACACCACAACCACGCCAAACGGCGCGCCTCCCCCGGCGCACGACCCCGCACCGGCCGCCGCACGTGCCCCGAACACCAGCATCACACGCCCACCGTGCCATGAAGCAGCACCCCAGCACGTGAACACGCACGATGACCCTATGGCCCTGGACATCGACAGCCTGCTAGAACTCGAACTCCAACACATGGAGGACACGGAGCATCATATGTACCTCACCCCGCCGGAGCTCGAGCCCACAGCAAGCAGCCCCGCGGACCCCAACCCGCAAAATGCCCCCCCGCGGCCCCACCCCGGCAAGGGGGCGCCCTGGACGCACCTGTCCAACGCCCTGCGGCTCCACCACCCCACCCACGAAGCCAGCAACGGGCCTGCCGAGTACCGGGCGTCACTCGAGCACGACCTGCCCGACGTCACGGGGCCGGGACTCCACGGGTACACCACCGCCCCCCCCCCCTCCAGGCACCCCCACACAAGAATGGGAGGACGAGTACGCCGTCGACGTCACCAACATGACGGCATACGTGGAAAGCGTGGAGGACCCGGAGCAAGACACCGTCCTCAGCCTCCTCGCCTACCACAGCTGGAGATGGGGCCACCAGGTCACCCTCCACCGACCGCAGGACGGGCTCCACCAGTGGTCCCCAGAGCAAACGGCGAAGTGGGACATCGTCCTCCAACTCACCCCCAAGGGCTTCTACACCCTCACGCACAGCGGATTACCCTACGCCGCACCCAATGCACAGGCGCTGCCGCTGGCCCAGCCCCAGGAGGAGGACGCAGACGCACCCCCACCGGAGGAATGTAATTGGGACCCCCCCACAGCCACCAGCCAACGCATGCCGCACCGGCTCACCAAACGTCACCTCCCCCACGACTGCCATGCCACCAACGACTCGCGGGGACGCCGCACACTGCCCCTGCAGTGGGCATCACCCGAAAGCACCTTCACGTGGGGGGAAATCCTCCCCGGCGCCGTGGCGCTCACGTACCTGTGGCTCCGGGACGCGGAGACGCACGCGCAGCCCCCCGGCACACACCTCCTCCTCACCCTGGAGGGAGAGGCCGCCGTCGAAAACGTCCACACAGCGGAAGGAGAGGACTACGTGACGGCGAACGCAGACACCGCAGTATGGCTACACGCTCAAGAGCACACCACACCCCCCACTGTAGTACCGGGGTCACACCCCTGGCACGTGGTCATCGTGCGACTGCCCACAGGAGCAGACACAGGAAGCGCCCAACAGGGATGGGCGGACAGGTGGGCACACGTGTGCGCCTCCCTGCACGATGGGCTGCACAGACCCTCCCTCACCAGTCACACCCTCGAGCCGGCCCCCACCACGGCCGAATCCCACACCGGGGTGGCCCCTCCCACCAGAGTCTGGACCTACACGCGCACCCTCCACCGCGAGGCAGCGGAAGCCCTCAAGACCGCCATCTCCAACCACCAGGGCCTCGTGCACACCCCCCACGATAACACACAAAAGGGCTACACCCTATGGTGGCACCACCCCGCACCAGAAGGGGGCCTGCAACCACCGGCAGACCAGCCTGGCATCGGCCCAGACCTCACGGCGATCGCCCGCGCCGTCACCGCCATGGCCCAGCAAGTTGGGGCGCCACCCCAGTGGGCACCGTCCATCATCAAGGAAACGGCGGCACGCCACAACCCAGCTTTCACACACTTCCGGGGACGCCCCATTCATCCCACCCTACCGGACCTCGACCTCCCCGCCAACGATGCGTGGGCAGTCCACATCCTCGTGCCCCACGACACCGCGCCCAAAACAGGGGACGCGACGGCACGCATCACCAAACAACTCCCCAATACCGCACTCCACTACCACATACCAACGCCAAAAGTCATCGTCACCCACAACACGGGTCGCGACCACTACTCCCTCCAGGCCACGCATGAGCGCTCCCCCATCACCGTATACACCTTCACCACCTACCCTGGCCTCCAGCCACCGCAACACCACCCGCGCCCGGCATGGAAGCATCCCCTACACGTCGCCCCGACCCTACGCAAAAGGCCCACACACCACGCGCCCCCTCCCGCCGACAGCACTGCCCTCCACACCGCCCGCAGACGGGCTGCGGCACACCACCAAAGCCACCTGCTCCCACGCATTAACGCTGGACCCGGCACCGTCACCGAGGCCACCCACAAAAGCACCTTGAACCTACTGGCTCGCAAGCTACGCCCCAAAATGGCACTGGAGGACACGCTCTGGATATACTATGGCGAAGGCCGCACGGCACGGGTGGCGGACCTCCGCAACATCGTCCCCCGCCACATCCAGCGAGCGGTAGGGCCCTTCACCGTGTACGCGGTACCGCACCCCATAACAGCCCCATGCACCCATTGCAACCCTCGGTGCGCGCTACCATGCGCAGGCGCTCTGGAGCAACCCCTGCCCACCCCTACCTACAGGGGGGGCATATACCTCGGCACGATACCCGGGGACCCACACCCCTACCTCCTGCCCGCAGCGGACCGCCACCACGCCATACCGCTACACCTTGCCGAGCACCTGGCGGTGGGACCATGCCCCTTCCAGAAGCGCCCCCCCCACACCCCATCCGACGGACGCCCGCCAGATGAGCCGATGCACGCCACACCTGGACCCAAACGCGCCATCGCACTCCTCACCCTAAAGGCGGAAGCCGCCATCCCCCGAGACCTGGAGGGGGAAAACCACCTCATGGTGGAAGGGCTGACGGAACACGTCCTGATCGCAGCTATGTACGCCACGGCGTCCGCATCCCGCCTCTGGGAGGACCGCCCCTCCCCACCTCTAGCCCAAGCAGCGCAGGACACCCCCGACACGGGCCCCACCGATGAGGACATCCACCAAATCCTCAACATGCGAGCACCCGCGAAGACCCACCCTGCGGTCCGCCCCATCCAGCTCGTCAGCTGGGACGCCATGGACGCCCCCCCGACACCACGGAGGTCCACATCCTCAAACACCGGGGCACTTGGTGGACGGTGGAATGGGACGACCACGGCAAGGTCAGACGGGCAACAGCACACACCCCCGACGGCGAAGTCCCGCCCCCACCACGCGGAGGAGACCGCTTGCGACTCGCCGCACGCATCCCCCACGCCCCAGAGGCAGCCTGGAAAGCGCTGCACTACGCCCTCTACTGGGCGCAGGGGGCGCCAGAAGGCCCCCTCCTCCCGGAACGCACCCCAGCGTGGACACGCCACGCCACCCGCTACACGGCCCACATGCGCCGCCACGGGGCAGGCACCGGGCACCGGCTCCTCACCTGGCCCAGGGACCCGCCCGACGTTCTGCAGGAGGCCGAGGAAGTGCTTGGCCTCATGACCAAGCAGGTGTTCCAGCTGAAGGACCCCGTCCCCACGTCCAAGCCCGATGTCCCAGCCGCCCGCGAACACCCCGTGTTTGCACCCGGCCACGCACCCGTACAGCAGCCCCAGGGCGCACCTCCCCAACAGGGACAACCCGCTGCTCGGCGCCGCCAAGGTGCGCAGAAGCGCAAGGCCCCCACACAGGCCAAACCCGCGCCAAAGCCAAGGGCCAAGCCGAAGAGCTGGACCAAAGAGGAAGCCGCTGCCCTGTATCCCGAATACGCCATCGGCACCCGGGTGCAGCTGCCCTTCGAGTACCCCACGGCCGCGGGCCCCTCAAAGTGGATATGGGCCGCAGGGGAGGTCAAGCACCGCTACCTCGTCACCGGGGACCACCAGGGGTTCAAGTACACGTCAAGTGGGACCCTGCAACCCCCAACGACAAGAAGCTGGGGCGCACCATCGAACTCTGGCGAGACCGAGCCGGTCGTGAGATGGTCCCCATGCAGCTGTGCACCCCCGACACGGAGCACCTCACCGGCACCGAGTACACGGGCGAAGTCCACAATGCATGGGCCCTCCCCCAGCCCCAGAAGCGGAACTGCAGGGCACCCGCAGCTCACGGCGTCATCGACCTCCTCGACGCCTGACGGGGCCAGGGCCGGACACGGCCCGCCCCCCCAACTACCGGTCCCCAGAAACCGGCGCCTGCGGAAGCCCACGCCCGCATCAACATCCTCAACGAGCCCGCGGTCACCTACGACCCCACCAAGGCCGCCACACTGCAAGCCATGCCCGGGCCGCACCCCTAAGGCGCAGACCTCCTGGGGTTCCTGGAGCAAGCCCTCCGCACAGCGGACCAACCCGAACCAGCACCGATCCTGGACCCGGAGGGGAACAAATATCACGCCCACTGGGAACGGGGGTACCCCTCTACCACAAGACGTCGGTCACGGTACATGCCCACCCCGACCTCGGAGTGGATGGTCGCCTCGGGGCGTACGAGTGCGTGGGGCCTGGATGGCAGCTAAACGTGCTACTCACGCACGTCCCGTTCGGGGAGGAGACCAGGGACTTCCTGGACACCCTGAGCCTGGCGTACCGCCGACTCTCCCTCCTGGCACCCACCATCATCATAGGCGACCTAAACGCCGCCCCCACCGACGACGACCGCACTGGCCCACCCACAGCCACCGACACAGCTGTCCGGGACGCCATGCACCAACTGGGCCTCACCGACCTCACGGCAGGACTCACCGGCACACCCTCCCATTACCCCCACCAAGCCGGCACCCACCCATCCCGCATCGACACGTGCTACGGGGACCCCACCACGGTGCGCGTCCACGAAGCAGCCTACGGGGACCTCCCGCCCACAGGCACGAGCCAGCGGCCCCTCTACATCGACCTCATCATCCCCAACCTACCCCCACCCGCGGCCACCCTGCGAGACGACACCCTCCCACCCACACTGCAGTTCCCGGCCGAGGACGACCACGGCGCCTGGCACAGGTATAACAGGGCCCTACACGCCATCCTGCGCCGCCCGGGTGCACCGACACTCACCACCGCCATGGGCCGGGCGGCACAAGCATGCGGTATGGAGCGTGACACCAACCACACGGGAGCACCACCAGACCTCACCCTCCAGCAACTCGTCCATGACATCTGGACCACGAAAGGGGAACTCGCCACCCTGCTACGCCCCAGCACACCGGAGGCACGAGACCGGGACGCCCACCTCCGTGCGTTCCTCACCACCCGCCGCCACCAACTCCAGGAATGGCACGCCCACCGCATAGCGGCCGCAGCCCAAGAACGCGAAAGATACGGCAGAAACGACACGCCGTACAAGTGCCTACGGTACGTCAGCCGCATCCTGGAGGACACGGGGCGCCGTACCATCCACGCGATACGCACCCCCGAAGGAGGCCTCACCAAAGACCCCGACGCCGTCCTCCAGGCAGTCCTGGACAGCTTCCAGGCACAACACGGGGACGCCCTCCCCGAGCTCGAGCCCCACACCAGAAACACCATCCGCGAGCATGTGCCCAGGGTCTTCAACTGGGAACAGCGGCGCGCCATCGAACAGGACCCCTTCAGCATCTCAGAACTGCAACGCGCCCTAGACCGCCTGAAGAAGGGGGTCGTGCCCGGCGTCGACGGTTTGCCGGCCGAAGCGTACCAACGCCTCACCCTGCCCATCAAACGCCGCCTGGCAGCCCGCCTGTGGGACATCGTCACGGGCGCCACGCCCATCCCCCCTGAGTGGGCCAACCTGGTCCACCCCCTCTACAAGAGGGGGGACTGGGCGCAGCCGGGGAACTGGCGGCCCATAGTCTGCGCCACCACCGAGGTCAAGCTGGTGTGGACGCTCATCCTAGGCCGCATCGCGCCAGCGGTCTTCGCCCACGTGCCCGCCAGCATGTGGGGAGCCATGGCCGGCAGGTCCCCCCACGAGGCCATCTTCCTCCAGGACACCGCACTGGACATGAACCCCTACAAGATGATCATCGCCTCCCTCGATGTCCAAGGCGCGTTCCCCCACGCCCCACACCGGCTCCTCACAGAGGTATGGGATGCCATGGGCCTCCCATTCCTATCCTTCATGACCGGGTACATCCAGACCCGACTCTACGCCGCCATAACAGCCGCAGGCCTCACCCCCTGGACCGGCACAGACAGCAGGGTCCCCCAGGGAGGCGCCGAAGGCCCCTTCCTCTACCTCCTCGTCACCCTGCCACTGGCATTCGAGCTAGCAAGGGTATACCCAGGGTACGCCCCATACCTGCTACGGTCCCCCCTCATCAACTTCGCGGACGACAACCTCCTAACTACGGCCACCCGCCACCGCGACCCTGAGAACGCAGGGCTACCAACGACCACCGACCAAGCGTCCGCCATTCTCCAACTCACCACAACCTACCTGGACGCCCACCAGCTCCTAGTGCACCCCCGCAAATCGGTCGGGCTGGCCGACGCCAAGACCCCCACCCCCCACATCCGGAAAGGCGAACCCCTACACCTGGAAGACACCACAGTCCACCTGGGAGTCACACAGGCCACGCGGCACCACCACATCACACTCCCAAGCAAGCTAGAAGAGCGCCTCGCCCGGCTACCCCAAATTGCCAGGGGGGACCTCCTGTCTACGCAGGGCCTGGCGTACTTCATGGAAGCAGTGCTCAACGCGGCCATCGGGTACCAAGCCCTGCACCTCCCGCGCCCCCAAGACCCACTACGCCACGCTCGACAGCAAGTGACGAAGGCATGGGCGCAACACGGAGGCTGGCCCACGTCTTTCCCCAAGGAGGCCATGATGGCCCACTGGCGCTACTACGGAGACAATACGGGCGCCCTGGTCGACATGGCCTATGCCAAACACGCAGCACACCTCCTACACAGGGTAACACACAACCACCAACCAGAAGTTTGCGAGGCGGCAGCCATACGCATAAAAGAAGCGCAAATGGCCCGCAACACCTGCCCCCGGTGGATACTGGCGCAACACGGCGTCTCCACCCCCGTGGGCACTGGCATCTGGGCCCAGCTACAACTCCTCCTACCGCACCACACACACGCCATCCTGACAAACCACCACTGCGATCAACAGGGGCCACTCGTGGCCACACACACCGACATCCACCGACGCCCGGCAGGCGCGGTGGACACCCTGCGCCTCGTAGGGGCCACCATCACCATAGTGTATATCACCCCAACACAGATGAAGATCATGGCCCAATGCGACGCCCAACACGCGCCGTTCCTTTCCGACCCACAATGGCCAGCACGCCACGTCTTCCAAGCGTACTTCCGCGCATGTGCTACGAGGGCAGGGCGCGACATGCCGGGGCCCAAGGACATCGACACGGCGTACACAGCCTTCGAGCGCCAGCACCCCCGGCCCCGCCCGAGCGAGCACGAGACCCCCAACGACGGCGGCACGACGCAGGGGGAGCCCACCCCGTCAGCCGAAGGCTGGACACCACCCACCATCCTGCTACTAGCACCAAACGGCCACAAACATGCTACCCGCACTGTCCAGCGACACCATGCCCCCTGATCCATCCCCAAACACAATGCACCGGAGACCGATGTACCACCAGTCAGACACAGTGACCAGGGCATACCACGCACGTGCTGGCACTGCAGCCCGGCAGCCCTCGACACTCCGTGGCCCCTGCTGCACCTCATCTCCACCCACTACCGCACCCCCACCGCCGCCGCCACCGCCGACCAGCAGGCATGGCCCTCCCCCTGGTTTCACACGGTACCCCCAGACCACCCGGCGCACGTAGCCTGGACCCGAACACCCACGGCGACATGGACGTTCACCACCGAGCGGGCAGACCCGGACAGCGTAGCCATGGAGTACTACCGCTGCGACCCACACCGCGCAGGACCTCAGGAGGCACCCATGCGCCCCCTACAGCACAAATGCCCCACCCTCCGCGGCGACAAAGACGACAAGGAGCGGCGACAGACCATCACGTGCCAGAAGTTCCAACCCAACACGGGATACCTCTTCCACCTGATGTACGCGTATATCACCCAGGGACGCCCAGACAGGGGCCTCCTCCGCCTCACCCCACGAGCCCAGGCCATCATCACCCAGGGGATAGGCGTCTATGCAGCGCCAATACTGCAACCCACGCAAATCACCGCCAGAACCGCCCAGGGGAACCCCATCTACGTCTATCACCCCACAGGTAGGGGTAGGTAGGTATCTTCGGGAGCTCGGGATGCCTCCTTTGACATTGCAGGAAGAAGGTCTTACCAAGGGGACTTCCTGTCCCTCCCACTGCCCTATGTCAGGTGCCTCTTGAGCCGCTCCCGCATGTGCTTGGGAAGGCATTGTCGCGGCCACCCGGTCCATGTGTCTCAGGTGGGAGGGTGTCCCCACATGTGTCCATGGGTAGGGCCACATGCCCCCTCCTTTGGGCGGCAGCTCTGGGGGGCTGCTCAGCCGTGTGGAGTATCTCTCACCACAAGGGGTATTGCTCCCGCTTGTCTACGGTACGACCGCCTCATCCTTGTGGCTTGAGTTGCAGGGCCACTCTGCTTGGCAGGTGACCCCCTCCTGGACTGTGTACTGGCTCGCCTGTCACCGGTTGCTTCCATGGCTCCGGGTGACGTTTGCCATGGTCCCCGATGCAGCCTGGCCGGGCTCGGACCAGTGGCCTTGGAGTACCGCTCCTGCCACTGGCCCGCTGGGTCGGCTGGGTCGCCCCAGTGCGTCCGACCCATGGGGTATTGGTTCTTTCCTGTCCCTCGGCCGCCCTACGTGTGTGCAGTGTCCTGGGCCGCTGGGCTCCTGTTCACCGGTGTGCCCGCTCGGTGTGTTGTGTTGCATGTGCGGTGTCCTGGGCCACTGGGCTCCTGTTCACCGGTGTGCGTGCTGTGTGCGGTGCGCGTGTGCCATGGGTGGTTGTGTCCCTCTTCCTCCCCCCCTAATTTTCGTTTTTTTTTTTTTACTTGTTTTTTTTTTTACTTGTTTTTTTTTTTTTTCCGGAAAAAAAAAGAAAAAACAAAAAAGAGAAAAACAGGGGCGCGCGTACACTGCAGGCACAGGCACGGGCAGCTGGTGCGGCGGTGCAATAGCGTTGTGTATTCTGGCGTGTGTCGTCGGTGCTGTGGCGGCGGTCGCGCCCCAGGTGTGCGGCTCGCGTGTCCTGATGTACACGGGTATGGGTCAGGGTGGGTTTGGTTAGGTGTCTCTTTGCTTCTGGTGCTGGCTGGCTCTATCACCCCACAGCAATCGCCCGCCTACCCATACCCAGCGACACCGACATCATCTACTTCACTGACGCATCTGGCACCCAGCAACGCACCCCCACGGTCGGTTGCGCCTCTGTGCGCATCACCCGGAACGCGGACGGCCTCCACGTGGAACACCACACCGGGGCCACCATCTTTGGGGCGTCCTCCGACGGCGAACTGCGCACGATGGCAGACGCCGTCACCGCCACACCGCCACCCACGACGATCTGGCCCCGCAACATCTGGGTAGTCGTGGACGCCAAGGTCGACATCCACCTCACCAGGCGCCTTGCGGACCTGTCCCTCCACAAAGCACTCCAATCCGGCCTCACCACACAAGCGTTGGGACTATGGATGGCCTTCAAGGGCATGCACCCCCAGGACGCCCTACACATCATCAAGCAGGAGTCACACCGCTACGCATACGGCAATGGACGCGCAGACACGCAGGCCAAACACCAGAACACCAAACACATGCCAGGGCTGGAACGCGTGCCACTGGACACCCCACACCACAGCCACCTGCAGCACCTGCCCCCGATACCCCTGGCCACAAAGCCCCCCCAATGGATGCCCGAGGACACGCCGTACACGGATCGAGACAAGCAGTACCACTACCCCACACCCATCCAGCAACTGGCCACCACACCGGGCCACCGAGCGAACACCGAACTCCTCCGACGCCTCGAAGACTCCGTCCACACCCCCCTATACTACTCCGCCCTGCGCCCGGATAGCCTCCCAGCACACCTACAAAAGCCCCGACTCCAACTCGCCCTCGAACAACTTCCCCTCCTCACCCGATACCACCGATGGTATACGCGCCGCTCGATCCACGTCCCCGCAGGACACACCAAATGCATCTGCAGCCACGCGGAAGAAGAAGCATGGGACCACTTCAAGGCGTGCCCCCTGTACAGAGGACTGGACACCCTCACAGACTGGAACCCAACCCACACCATCGCACAGCACGCCGGATGGCTGACGCAGTCCCCGGCGACCCAGCAACTCACCACCGTCCTCAAGCAGACAAAGGTGCTCGAGGCAGTCCGCAGGGGACCCGTCCCCACTGCCGTCTACACCTTGCTACGCACCCACGCGGAGGACCCCCAGGCCACGGCGGCGCACATGCAGCGGACGGCCGTTGCCAAGACGGCGGAGCAGCTCACATACCGCACCCACAAATACCTGCAGCATGCGGCAACCCTGCCCCCAACAGACCAAGCCCACCTCCTCAAACTCCTGTTCTACCAACCATGAGAACCTACCCCGTGACATACCAACACGGAACCCCCACCACGTCTACACACCATCCACCGAGCACAGCACTGGCACAGCACACACGGACACCACAGGCACCGCACACACTCCCACCAGCATGCGCGCGCCACCAGCCCCCATCCCCCCACGCCGCCGTCCGTCCACAGGTACCACCAACCACCAGCCACCGCATGCCCCCTCTGCGTTAGCCGGCGGCTACCACAGACAGCCCTGCCCTGCAACCCAGACCACTGGGTCTGCCTGGGAGCCGCGCATCGCCTCACCCGCTGCCCCCACTGCGGGGACCTCAACCCCCGCCACCACGAGCGGCCCGCGGCCCCAGCCGCACCCCACCCCGCCAGCCACCCCAGCTTCTTCGGGTTCCTCACCGACACCCTCCGGGACCACCTGGGAGGGTACTACGTGGCGGACGCGGCGGACCACGCATGGACCATAGCCGTGGCCACGGGCAGCACACCCCTGCCCCCCCACAGCCCACCTCTACGCCACAGCGGAGGCAGCTTGAACGTGGCGGCCCCCCACATCCTCCTCGCCCTGTACCTCCACCACCGAGACCTACACCTCCCAGACCCACAACCACCGGCCCCCCAAGCAGCAGCCCTGACGCCGGAAGCGTGGGCCGACACGGCACCAGAGGAGATAGCAGCCTACCTCCGAATCACTTGCCGCCGGTTCAAAAACGCCCTCAGCCGACGGAAGGGAACACCTTACCCCCTCAGCGCACTCCTCTACCCAGCACACCACCCCCACCCCGCACAATAGACGCCCCCGGAGGGCTGGGCGTCTTTTCGGGACGCCCACCTGGCCGCCCCTGACGAGGCTGACGCCACGCGGATGGGCCTCACGGACCAGGAAACCTACGTCAGAAGCCTCAAGACGAGCCTCCAAGAGGCACTCCGCTGGCACGCCCGCTCCCCGTCGCCCCCACAGGGACAGGGGGGTTCACCCGCCCCCGACACCCACCAGGCCAAGAAGACCAAGACAGGTCAAGGGGCCCGCCAACGCGCCCACCAGCAGGGCGCGACGCCCCGACCAAGGCCCGGGTCCAGCCACACCGCACCACCCCACGCCCAGACCCCCGGGGCACACCAACAACACCGCCACCGCCAGCGCCCACCACGGCCACCGTACCGCAGCACCCAAACCCTGCAGCCCAGTCAGCCACCACCGCCCACACACGCCCACACTATGCCAGGACCACCATACGCGCAGAGCCAGGGGACATGGCACCACCAACACCACCACCACGCCCCCGTCCCTCCCAACCCCTACCCTCTAATGCCCCCAAGCTACAGCGACCCCCACCAGCTACATCCCCACCACGCCCCAGCACAACCAGGCCCCGCGAACCACCCACCCCACATAGCCCACATCACCGCACCACACCATCACGTATTCCACCACCACCAGCCCCTGCCACCACACCCACGAACGCCGGGGTACCACACACAACCGGCACACCCTCCACACCACCACCACGCGGTCCAGCACCACCTGCCGCCCCCGCTACACGGGCCCACGACATACGAGCCACGGTACACCCCCATGGACCCGCGAGGAGCCGCGCACGCACACCAGCAACACCAAGGCCTAGTAGGAGCGCCCCACCACCACCAACAGCCCCCCCTCCCACACCCCATACCAGCGAGCACCATCCACCAGCAGCCACCCATTACATACGGACCACAGCCCCACCCGGACGCTCATGCGGCCGCCTCCCACCCACACCCCGGCACCACAACCAGTCAAGAACCGCAAGGGCCGCACGGCGCACACACGCAACACCCACACGACCCACAGGGACGCCCAGACCCCCAGCCAGCACAACACCCACCCCCGCCCCCCCCACCACCAACAGCGCCACCCCCACACCACCCCCCCCCGCCCCCCCCCCGAGACCAGACCACGGACACAACACGCGGCAGCCAGCACCAGCCAATCGACGTCGATACCCCCGCCGACACACGCCACCGCGAATCCCCCCTCCCGCGACCGCCACAAGAGACCCCATCACCGGACTCCACGCGCGACAACGATGACCACCCCCCCCAACCCACACCACCCCCCCCATCACACCCCGCACCACCAGTCGCCGCACCGGCTGAACCCTACGCCCTACACAACCCCGCAGCGGTACGGCAGCACCTCCGGGGACTCGGGGAACAGAACGTCGTGCTGTACCTCCGCACCTCCGGCACCAGCACCCCCATCCGGGCGGCCACCCTGGTCCAGGCGGCCACCCTGGGGGAAGGCGTCAGAGACTTCCTCTTCGACGCCTTCCTCCACGTCGCCCGACACGAGCGCCCCCCACGCGCCACCCCAGACGGCGAGAGCCCGCCCCCCACGGGGAGCCGGATCTGGGTGCCCCCCATCGACTGGGGGCGACACCTGGTCGGACACCCCGTGCCGGGGCGGGTCGGCACCAAGGGCCGCACCCGCTACCACGAGCCCGACATGGCCCACCCCCCACCCGACGCCACCCCCGACAGCACCAAAGAGTGGGAGCGGGAAACATGGGTAGCCCGGATGGCCTTCCTGAGCAACTTCCGGCACCACGTCCCGGGGGACATCACCACCCCCGACGAGCAGCAGCCAGCCCCCTCCACGTACATGACCCTCATGTACAATCTGCACTACACCCTCTCCACCACCACCTACGACGCACCCACAGACCACTGGGTGGTACACGGCACCGACTCCCTCCTCCCCGCCGACTACACCCCCCCCCCCACACAACCCAGGCCCCGACACGTACGCCAGGGGGGACGACCCGGACGACCCCCACATCTGGGGCACGTGGGAAACCGAATCCCTGGACACGCTGCTCTCCATCCGCAGCGGCTACCAGGGCCTTGGTAGGGCGATGTATTGCCTCGCCAAGTGGACCCAAGGGACCTGGGGGATCCCCACGGACCGATGGGTGTGGGTGGTCACGCTGCGCCCCCAGCAGAGGAAAGCCCCCCCAAACCGCAGGGGACCCACCCCCCCACGCCCCACCACCCTACAACTATGCCCGTACATGGTGGCAGCCCGCCTCATGACGCTGCTGTGGCGGGCCCCCACATCCCCACCCAAAACTACCCCCACCTCACAGAGGAGGACATGCCAGGCATCCAGCGATGCTTCTTCCAGACCCTCGACTACCTCCAGCAAACACACCCGCACGTCCTGGAGCAGATATGGCCACCCCCGGGTAACCCACGTGCCCGCGCAGCCGAGACAACGCCGCCACGCCAGCACCAGCACGCACGGATCACCAGGGAAAACGCGCGCACACGCCCGATGCCCGAACCTGCACCCTCGTTCTCGCTACTTACAGAACCCAGCATCATACGCTCGCCCCCGAGGCCCAGGACCCTCCGCCGTCTCCCACAGCCCTCTCCTCCGCCTCCGACTCCACAACCTCCACCACCACGACCACCTCATCCACCACCACCACCACGTCCTCATCCAGCACTCCACCCCCCAGGCCGCGGGGGACACCTCCCAAACGGGCCTCCAAACCCGCCTCCACCGCGAGCAGCCCCGCCGCCACCAAGGCCAACGCTGCGACGAAGCCCACACCCACGACCCAGCCGACGCCCAAGACCGCCGCCAAACGGCCACCCAAACCCAAGGGTCAACCCGCAGCCAAGCCCAAACCCAAGCCCAAACCCGGCGCCACGACGGCAGCGCGAGCCCGGCCCCCCGAGGACGTCCTCTACGATATCCGGCCCCAGCCATCCCAGGCCCGAAGGCAGCAGCGCCCAGCGCGGCGCCCCCCCACCGTCACCGACGCCACCGCCACCAGCTTCATGGCGGAGCGCGCCGCGGCCGAAGCGCGACGCATCTCGTCCCGCCACCTCTCAAAGCCCGCACCCCAGGCCCACGGACCGCTCCCGACCAAGCCAGAACAACGCCAGGGTCCACCAGCAGCGCCCCCGCCCCCCTACCAGCCCTCGATGACAGCCCACATGCAACGCATGCCCCACTACCGCCGCCGCCGCGAATCCCCGCCCAACCCCGAGGCGGAGACCGTACGCGCACACCCGCGGGTCCACATCCGTGTGCAGTCCCACTCCCCACGCACCCCCACGGAACAGGACTACGAGGAATCCCCCAGGCCTGCCACCGCCGCCGGTCCCCACGACCACGTCACACCCACCCACGCCAACTCCTCCGCCCAAGACCGCAGGCCCGCCCAGCAACAGTGGTGGCAGCGCTGGACCCACACGCAGCTCTGGGAGCTGCGGAAGTGGGCCCGGGGAGAGCCCTCCCTCGAGGGCCTGGTCCATCGGCCCCGCAAGGGGTCGGTGGAGAACTGCCGCCTCCGGCCGGCGGGGGGGTGGATGCCGCAGGCCGCATGGGAAGCCATGCTGGCCGATGCGCTCCACACCCAGGGAGTCAACCCCCGCAACCTCCCCGCGCCCCAGGACCACCCGTATGTCCTCAGGCGCCTGCAGGAGACCCTCCAGGAAACGCAGCGAGACGGCATCCGCCTGTGGGACATCACCCAAAGCCCAGCCCCGCACGCACACACCCCCTCACCACCCCACAAGTGTCGGCGCACCGACACCGGCGACACCCACAGCACCCCAGGAGCCCTGCGCGCCACACAACACGACGCGCCTGACCCCCCGGCCAGCGGCGCCGCCATCTAACCCCGTTACCCAGCAAACCACCACCACGGGGCGCCACGCCAGGCCCCGCCCAGAAGTGACCAAACAAACCGGACGCCGAAGGAAGCCAACACACACGACAACGAGCACCACTACGCCCAAAGGCGCCGAACCCAGGCCCGCTACCGTGGGCTCCTCTCCACCCTCAGCACGACACACACGTCGCTGGCGTCACTCCTCCGCCGTGCCCCCTCCCACGCCACCCCCCCCCCCCCCCTCCTGCCGCACGTCCCCACGCCGCCCAGCACCCAGCACCACACACTGCGCCACAGCATCGCCCTAGTCCGGCTCTTCCACCGTCGCGCCACTTGGCGTACGTGCAGGGCGTCGGCGTGCCCGATGAGGACCTCACTGAGGATCGAGGGGCTGGCGGCAAGCAGTATGCGATGCCCGGGAGGGGTGGCGGCGAGGAGCGGGAGGATGTCCGCGACGTGGGGGCGAACACGACGTGGGCCGGGTGCGGCCCCGGGAGCGGTGCCGGGGGGAGCGGGACCACAGGACGGCGGTCTACTGTGAGGTCCCCTCTGTGTGGGACTCCCAGTGAGGCCACCGGCCACCGGCCGGCCCGCACGCACCACCCCGCACTCGCCTCGGGCGCACGACCCCGTGGACGCCGCTACCCACACGCCCGGCCCCGCGCAACCGCCTAACCGAGCAAGAACCCAAGCACAAATCAAACCCGAGCCACACCCCAAAACCGCTAACCCTTGACTCCCAACCAAGCCCGCCGAGGGAACACCGAAACCACAGCCCACGGCCACAGCCCACACAGCCGCCTAACCAGCCAGCTCCAGAAGCAAAGAGACACCTCACCAAACCCACCCTGACCCAAGCCTAACCGAGCCGAAGCCCCAACACAAATCAAACCCGAGCCACACCCCGAAATCGTCAACCCTTGACTCCTAACCAGGCCCGCTGAGGGAAATACGTAGACACAGCCCACAGCCACAGCCCACACAGCCGGCTAACCAGCCAGCACCAGAAGCAAAGAGACACCTAACCAAACCCACCCTGACCCATACCCGTGTACATCAGGACGCGCGAGCCGCACCCCTGGGGCGCGACCGCCGCCACACCACCGACGACACACGCCAGAGGACACAACGCTATTGCACCGCCGCACCAGCTGCCCGTGCCTGTGCCTGCAGTGTACGCGCGCCCCGGTTTTTCTCTTTCTTGTTTTTTCTTCTTTTTTTTCCCCAAAAAAAAAAAAAAAAAAAAACAAGTAAAAAAAACAAAAAAAACAAAAAAACGAAAATTAGGGGGGGAGGAAGAGGGACACAACCACCCATGGCACACGCGCACCGCACACAGCACGCACACCGGTGAACAGGAGCCCAGTGGCCCAGGACACCGCACATGCAACACAACACACCGAGCGAGCACCCCGGTTAACAGGAGCCAGCTGGCCCAGGACACCGCAGACGCACCACAACAAACCGCGCGGGCACACCGGTGAACAGGAGCCCAGCGGCCCAGGACACTGCACACACGTAGGGCGGCCGAGGGACAGGAAAGAACCAATACCCCATGGGTCGGACGCACTGGGGCGACCCAGCCGACCCACCGGGCCAGTGGCAGGGGCGGTACTCCAAGGCCACTGGTCCGAGCCCGGCCAGGCTGCATCGGGGACCATGGCAAACGTCACCCGGAGCCATGGAAGCAACCGGTGACAGGCGAGCCCGTACACAGTCCAGGAAGGGGTCACCTGCCAAGCAGAGTGGCTCCGCAACTCAAGCCACAAGGGTGAGGCGGTCGTACCGTAGACAAGCGGGAGCAATACCCCTTGTGGTGAGAGATACTCCACACGGCTGGGCAGCCCCCCACAGCTGCCGCCCAAAGGAGGTGGCATGTGGCCCTACCCATGGACACATGTGGGGACACCCTCCCACCTGAGACACATGGACCGGGTGGCCGCGACAATGCCTTCCCAAGCACATGCGGGAGCAGCTCAAGAGGCACCTGACATAGGGCAGTGGGAGGGACAGGACGTCCCCTTGGTAAGACCTTCTTCCTGCAATGTCAAAGAAGGCATCCCGAGCTCCCGAAGATACCTATCTACCTACCTGACACCTAAGATTCAGTCGAGATCATCTGTGGTTTTTCAAAGCCGCTGACCTGGAAGAAAGACCAGTTTTTTTTTCCTGGTTAATTTGGCTTGCTGCAAGGACACCGTCGTTTTGGCGCTAGACTATGCTGAGGAATGTGGGCGCTTGGGAAGAAGGACGTTAGCAAAGGCGTGGATTCTTTGAGGAGCATCACAGTTCGAAGACTGCGGCACCACGGACCTTGCAGGAGAAGCACTCTTGGAGAGGAGCAGAATACAGCTAGCGCTCGCCGAGCACGGCTCAGAGCGCAGTGAGTGATACGTTCATGAGCTTAGATGAGGGGAAGGACCGACGGCAGGGAAGCGTTCATGGCAAGGAGACGACGAACTTCTAGAACGTGAAGGAACGCCAGTAGCGACAAGTTCGCTGCACGCATGCACAGAATTATCCCAGCGAAAGGGAAATCCATACTTTAGAGGTTAAAGAGTGTAGCGTGTGTGCAAGCACGTGTGTTTGTTTGTCTTGCAGTGCGCCAGAGGAACTGCAACCCTCCACCGTGGCCACAGGGTGGCAGGTGATCTTGTAAGACGCCGCTGCCTTTTAACTCTTTGTTTTTGGCAACTCCTGCGGCAGAGCGCCTACCTCTAGCATGCGCTGAGCAAGGGCGCTGTCAGTGGGCTTTGGGTTTGGATCTTGTTTTTTATGGGTTCATTTTGGTGTGTTGCGCGAATCCGGCTCCAATGAGGTGAATGTGATAAAAGGGTCGGACACGCGGCGCCTTCGGCGCTGAATCAGCACTGTTTTTTATGCTCAGAAGCTTGCGTTGATATTCAGCCTTGTTTTGTTTTTTAGATTCTGGATCCATGGGTCCAGCTTTACACTGGCCTGATCCTGAGCCTTTTGGCTGTGATGGTGTCTACTCGTGAAGTCTTTGGGTTGCTGACAATAGGACACTTCTTCTGTGACTTCTGGGTCTGACTTTTGAGTCCACTGTGAGGTTTGGGTTTAGTGTGAGTCACAGGGTGGCTCAGTTTAACTCCGTAAAGCCTGGATGGAGGCTCTGGGCCAGCTTGTGCTGCCCTACCTACAGGTTTAATCATAGGGCAATTTGAAACTGTGTTTTCCATTGGACAGAACTTTGTACGTTCTGGTTTGCACGCAGGTGCACTGACGAGTGTACCTATCATTTTGAGAGGGGGACGCCATCAGGGCTTGCGAGCCTGGATCCTCCTGACACTGCATGCCGTTTTTTGTCTTGTTTGTTTGTTGTGGGTGACCTGTGTTGGTTTGTAACCTGTAGGTCTTTGACACCTCCACTGAGGCTCAGGTTGGCAGGCCACAGGCTGGATGCCATGGCCAGGCATTGCCCTTCTTTTCTATGCTCATTGGCCTGCCACTGTAGGTGACTGTTGACTAAAAATCTTTTCAGTATGCTTCAGCTCTTTTGTCCCATACCACTGTGTGGGGAGTGTGGAGCCTGTTTGTTAACAGATATGTCTTTTGCCCCGACCTTGTTTATATTTTCCCTCATGCTGTTTGTCTTCAGGTGGATTCCTGTGGGTCAGATGTCAGAGCGCAGAGTGGGAAAATTTCAGCGATGCCCAGCGACGCCAGATCTGTTCACCAGCCCCCTTTGTATTGGTTTTTCTCTTGTCTCTGCTCTCTCAGGAGTGGCAGGACAACAATGAAGCTCAGAAATGATTATCTACAAAGGGTACATTAAGTGCCCTGAGGAAATTCGGAAGGCAGCTTTTTGTCTTTTAGCTTAAAAGTCTTCAGCACCCAGTGGAGTCCATCTCAGTGGCAGACTCATTATCTTTGTTCTGCTTGCCCTGCTTGTGATGCCTGTGTGTTCTTTCAAAACTTCAAAGCAAGAGATTTTGGTGCAGAAAAAAAGATATCTGGCATGTTCAATAAGTAGGATTGCAAAACTGCCCCCCTCGGTTTTAGGCGAAGAAGTTTTAGTCAGAATTTTCTGATTAGAATTTAGAAGCTTTCTCAGGTATTTTTTCCAACAGTCAGCTTGGGCTTTTTAGGGCAGCACCCCCACTCAGATGTGTCAGTTTTTTATATACCCGAAATGGATAGAGGGGCTGCAGCTCAGGTTTTCAGGCCCTGGGGTAGGACAGATTACAAGTTTCAATTCTTCTGCACAGTCTGATGTTGTAAATACATCCCCGTGTGAAACCAAGGGTGCTTATCAGACCCAGGGAGTAACTGGAGGTAACCTGTGGGTAGGGCCCAGAGGTAGCTCCCAAATGGGATGGAGTAATCCGGGTATATAATCCCATGAGCAGATTCTACTGTGAGGTTTTATATATGCTCTGTTTTTCTGTGGGCATGCTTGCCCATGTAGGGGTATATATCAGTTTTTCAGACACTTGGCAGTGTCTTGGGAGGGGGATGTATGCATGCCCAGGCTGAGATCGCGAGTGCTGTAGCTTAAGATGCGTCACGCGCGTGCAGAAAAGGTGATATTTTGTAGTGCGGAAATGCCAGATGATGGATTGTATGACAGTGGAGAAATGTCGTGATTGTTATTATTGTTATAGGGTATTATTCTTACATGACCAAGAGCTGAACAAAGGGTTTGTCGATTTGGAAATCTGAGGTCAAGTGCCTTGTGTCGTGCTGTGATCGCCTAGTTCAGTACCGAAGGCCCTACGGCCTTACAACCACGCCCTCCTGCTCCAAGTCTGCCTGAAGGACAAAGCCAAGGCAGTGAAGCCGGGGGTGTGGCCGGCAGCGGCGCGCCCTGCCGACCTAGAGCTCCAGCTGGCAGTCCCGACCACAGGATACCACTGGCTCCAGGCCTTCCATGACCTGCGATGTAGGGGCAAGCCCGGCCTCCAAATCGGCGCCACGCACTGGCAAGAGTGGCTTCAAGCGGACGTGCAGTGCCATGCCGTCCAGGGTCTTGGACCCGCGCCTGCGACACGAGCCCTCGATGCGTCGGCCCCGGGCCGCGCACTGGCGCCGCGCAGGGTTCCGCTGGCCAACCTACCCTTCGACGCGGCGCCAGAGAGCGCCATCGACAAGTCGGTGCCGCTCCCCCCGGCACGGGGGGCCACAGAGCCAACAAAATGCCCCCTATGTGCGGACAAGTACTTCACAAATGGAACGATGCTGGAACATCTTGCGTGGCACGCGGTGCAGGCCGCCGCCCCAGTGGAAGACAAGGAGGAGGCCTCCCACATCCTCCGGGGGAGGGCACGGAGTACGCCCAGCGCCTCCCTCCGCCAGGCGGCCGGCCACGCGGCGGCACCGGAGGACAAAGTGGAGGCTTCTGGAGCGGCCCTTGGAGCCGGCAGTGCAGCCCATTAAGGGTCCGTCCCCGCGGGACTGGCCCCCATGACACCCCTGTGGGCCCCACTGGGAGCGGGCTCGCCACAGCCCATGGCCCCAGCATACCCAGGAGACATGGCTGCTCCGGCAGCCCCGCGGCGGCGCCGATACAGGACAGCTGACTCCGCAAGGACGCGGCGGACAACGCCCTCTGGCTCCTCTCCTGGAAGCTACGCAACGGCCTCGTCTCACCGGACCGGTCCCTCCGGGACACACTCCGACGACGCTGGGGGCCGGCGGCCTGTACCGATAAGGAGCACCTCATCACTGGCATGCTACCCCGGGGGGGGGGGCTTTGCCATCATGCTCCAGGTGACAGGGATCAGCACCTGGGCGCAGGAGATGCACGTGGCCGCGGCGCTCCGGGACAAGGGGTACACCCGGTTCTTCAGCAGCCGGCTGGCGGAGACGGGGGATACCTCCACCTCGAGAGGGGGAGGCCTCGTCACCGCCGTCAGCAACAAGTACGTGGCCGAGCATGAGGTGCTCAGTTTCACTGGAATCGTCCGCGGGGAGGCCGCAGCCCTGGAGCCTCACCCTCATCAACGTCCACGGATCGCAGGCAGGCTGCTCCCCATGGGCGGGGCGGGCGGCGATCTGGGCCGACATACAAATGTATGCCACGGCGCGCAGCCTCCGTGGGAGGCACCTGGTGGTCATCGCTGGCGACACCAACATCTACATGGACGCCACCACCAAACCAGCCACGGAGCACTTGGGAGCGGGCTGGGAGGCCTGCGGTTTCCGGAGGGCAACGGCAGGCGGTGTGGACGACATGACCCCCACGCTCCACCCCTCCCTGACTAGGGTGGACACCTACCTGGTCAACGAGCCCCTCCTGCCATGGCGCACCCGCAGGTGATCGAGTTGGACCGCCTCCCGGTCCGCCTGGCCCTGCCGATCCTCCTCAACGCGGCAGGGTACGCGGCGATGCCCGCCCCCTACAGGCACACACAGGGCCGCATCCTCCCGTACGACGCCGAGGCCGCGCCCGTCTAACGCTGCCTGTTGGCTGCGGTCACCCCCGCGCAGGATGAGCCCTCCCTGGCGCCCTGGCTGGGCCTCGCTGAGCAGCACGCCTACGGGTCCATGCCCGCGGCCACTGTGGACAAGATGTTCGAACACCCCCACGCGGCGCATGACGGCGTGGTGCGCGTGGTGGGGCGCCGACAACCGTCCCCGACGGGTTCGGACCCGGCGATAGGGGACCCCCCTGAGAGCGGGAAGCGGATCCAGGCGGCGATCATGCGCTAAGGGCGCTGGATCACAAGCTCGCAGCGCCTCCGTGCCCAATCTGACCGCTTCTGTTTGGTAAATTGCAGAGAACAAACCTGCGGAGGACCAGCCAACGCTGCCACTGTCGCGGCCATGTGCACATCGCGATCGAATATCATGACGTTCACCGTGCGGTCTTTGGTCCGCATCAGCGTTGCCATCCACATATAAAGTACAAGGGGCATGAACCCTGGTTCATCAGGTTCGCGGCAACCCAAACCGATATATGGTGGGATCTGTAGTGAAGAGTAGCGAGATGGCAAAAGCATTGCGAGGCCTCACAATCCAAAAGCGTTGTACATACCCTTTTCCTGATCTTCACACTGGCCAGCAGAACTAGCGCTTTTACTTGAATTCCGCCTTCTCCTGTCTTGCCTGTGCCAGGTAGCCAGTAACACACTTGCACACTTGCACTGCAATTCCAGGCGTCTCAAGAACTGTTTGCAGGGCGTCCGAAAGAGGCTCCACCTCGCCGTAGATCACAAGCACAGTTTCAGGGTTGTCAATCAACTTGGCAATCACAACAGGACTTACAGGATCAGCGCCATCCGCCAGATTCACATTCAGAATGATCATGTTGATGTCCACAGCCTCCAAGAACTTCAGGCGATATTGCGGATCTTTGTAGGGGGTGCACAGCAAATTTGACCACCTTTCCAGTGACCTCAATGTTCACCACGTCCACGTTTCCGGACCCTGTGGACTTATCTTCTGTCAAGGGCGATGCCAGTCGTGCACGCAGGCGACCAAGGTCCATTGATGACCCATGCTTTGGATGAGTGTTTCCCATCGCCGTCCAGAACCGCGCCTTGCTGAGCGTTTCCCATTCCAGCGACGGAGCCTCGGCTTTCCATTGCCAAGCCCCCAAAGGGATCTGAAACCAAAGCACATCCCAGTCGTGCAAGGGTACCTTCTCTGCCGGACTTGCCTCTGTAAACGTATGAAAGGTTGCGTTTACCTTGTGTGCGTGTTTGCCTACTTGCTTGTGAGGGGAACATACCTCGGGTCCGATGCATCACGCTGTCTGGCGCGGCCCCCCTAATGCCAATTGATCCACTGCTGCTTCTGGTAAGCAGGTGCCTGGTCCTTGATTTCCTTGGTGTTTGTTTTTGGTCTCCACATGTCGGCGGCGACCCGTTGTAGGTGCAATGGCTCGTACAGACCCTGCAAGAACTTCAGCTTCTTCATCGTCACCGGCGTGTCAATCTTCTCGAAAATATCCGCTGGGGATTTCCCTCGCCTGTCCTGTTTATTATTTTTTCTTCCTATTTTTTCGCTGACTGTCGCTTTGCGACCTCAGCGATCACGTACTCACGCGCCCTAATTTAATTATTTGTGTATGAATGATCCACCAGTCCTTCAGTGTGTTTGTTTACATGAATCGCTAAGGCAAAAAAAAGCAGTTTGAAGACGAAAAGGCACAACTGTCATCCTGTGTTTATTGCTTTGTAAATTACTTAGCACGCTCAGCTGTCTTTCACTGTTTCATGCATTCCGCATGGTACACCCAAGTGAAGAACGGTCCAAACGCCTTGATTGAATAACTCTGTACATGAGGAGGATGAGTAGCCATATTTGGATTGCGAGGCCTCGCATTCGACAATGGAACATACTTGGAGTTTATCATCGGAAACCTGTGGTGGAAACCCAACCACTTCCGCTCGCGGCTTTCGGGATGGTTCGGTGAATGTGTACCCTTGCAGTCTCGTCAGGCCCAGCCGGCGAATCTCACAAATGCATAAGGAAGTTGTCAGCTGCTTCCGACGGTGGCACAGCGGGGATGTCCAGATCGATGGCCTGCTTCCGAGCGGCGATGGATGGTCAGGTAGCCCAACTGGTCTTCGTTTTCAACAGGTTGACCTTCATCACTTGCATCTACTGCGGTGGGTCAAGGCCCAGCGCAATACGCTGGTCTCGCAGTTGTTTCAGCGCACAGACGCAGTGCTGCTTTGCAATGACGATCCAATCATCAGCTGGAGACAAAAACAGGGTTTTAAGAGGATGCACATGAAACATCCACGGTGCGACCAGGTTATTGCGACCACATGTGGTGTGTGGCGACCTGGTGATTGCCATGCAGTCACGGTCACGGGCTCCTCAGGTGGGTTGGCCATAAGACTTCTCTTAACCTCGTCCGATCGCTTCTGGTGACACTTCGGGATCTGGCCTTACTTCTTCTTCTTGTCGATCGAGAGGCTCCCGACGTCAACCTCCACCTGCAAAGGCTTCCTGTACAACGTCATGAACTCCTCTGGCACCGTTTCCTGCGTGGATTATACTTGTGACGTGTCTGGTGATGCTCTGCATGCCTTACAGGGCGTCAAACTCTCTGCCATGTTGAATTAGGCTTGAAAAAAGGGAGAAAACTGCAAATCTTTATCCTTTGATTGCGAGGGCTCGCAATCAACATTACCATGCAACCCTTGCAGTCTCGTCAGGCCCAGCCCCGAAACTCACAAATGCATAAGGAAATTGTAAGCTGCTTCCGACGGTGGCACAGCGGGGATGTCCAGATCGATGGCCTGCTTCTGACCGGCGATGGATACTCAGGTAGCCCAACTGGTCTTCGTTTTCAACAGGTTGACCTTCATCACTTGCATCTACTGCAGTGTGTCGAGGCCCAGCGCAATACGCTGGTCACGCAGTTCTTTCAGCGCACAGACGCAGTGCTGCTTTGCAATGACGATCCAATCGTCGGCTTGAGACCAAAACAGGGTTTTAAGAGGATACACATGAAACATCCACGGTGCGACCAGGTTATTGCGACCACATGTGGTGTGTGGCGACCTGGTGATTGCCATGCAGTCACGGTCACGGGCTCCTCAGGTGGGTTGGCCATAACACTTCTCTCAACCTCGTCCACTCGCTTCTGGTGAGACTTCGGGATCTGGCCTTACTTCTTCTTCTTGTCGATCGAGAGGCTCCCGACGTCGACCTCCACCTGCAAAGGCTTCCTGTACAACGTCATGAACTCCTCTGGCACCGTTTCCTGCGTGGATGGTACTTGTGACGTGTCTGGTGATGCTCTGCATGCCTTACGTGGCGTCAAACTCTCTGCCATGTTGAAATAGGCTTGAGGAAAGGGAGAAAACTGCAAATCTTTATCCTTTGATTGCGAGGGCTCGCAATCAACATTATAGGTACTTGTCGGAAAGTACCTACTCCGTATTGCAAGGCCTCGCATTAAGGTAACAACATATAGTCAAAAACGTACTTTTTGAAGAGACAATTGCGAGGGCTTGCATTCTGAACACGCAGTAGTGAGCAAAATCACCGGCGTGCGTGCAATAACAACAACAGAGTTGGGACTCAACCTGAAATCAATTCTCTGCATCGGTAGAGGCCAAGATTGTGTCCAGAAAGATCCTGCGCTGCGTATCAGACCGCAGAGTTACCTTGTCGTCCATCAGTCGTATTACGGCAGGTGAGAAATTCCGGGGCTGCCGCAGAAATGTACGCAAAACATCGGTCAACACAGGCCTCTAGAGGCCTGTGTTGACCGATGTTTTGCGTACATTTCTGCGGCAGCCCCGGAATTTCTCACCTGCCGTATATGTGTCCACGTCCGGCTTGCTGTAAGGGTTGGACGGAAAATCTGAATCAGCCTCCCAGTGCCTCTCCTTAGTCGAGGTACCGGACTGTCAAGGACAGTACCGAATTCTCAGGCGGTCGTCGATAACATACGAGTGCAAGCGCTGTCGGATCTCAATTTCAATGTCGGAGAACAAACCACTAACCAGCAGGCGTCTGTGAATTCTCGCAGGGCAGATCTGGACAAACAAATCTTCCACTTCGCTGGGTGTGACAGCCCAAGCGTGTTGATCCTTCATGGACCCAAGTCGACTGAGCTTGATTTCGCCAAACTCCTCACCATAGCAAAATCCTGGCAGGCCGCTGTTGAACGTCTGCCAATGCCATGACGCAACACCGATGGTCCTCACATACACAACAGGATCAGCTGCAGCCCTGCCGAGCTCGATGAAGAGCACCAACACCAGTCGCAAAATATTTTGGGCGTCGATGGCGGTTTCTTGGTGCCGTCCAGACCAGTTGCATTGTCTCACGAGAATGCCACAGTAGAGGACAAGCGGACACCATTTCTGCAGAGGGTTCACCATTGCTTTACATACTTCACTCTTCAGTCGATCGATCGCCGTCCCACCGTGATCGGCAACAGCCTGTAAGCTGTTCGACCTCCTTCGCAACTGCCGCAAGAAATGCGTCCCTCCTCTGAGGATGCCGGCAATAGTTCTCACCATGACTCTGAGCTTCGGGTAGGACCCTACTTTTTTTCCCGCTCCTAAGCAGCCAAAGCGGAAGTACATTAAGAATGAATGAAAGTGGCGCCGCACGTTGGTCACAAGGTATTTATAGGGATGCCAGCAGCCGTACAAGACAGGAGTCCTCTTCAGTTTTTCGTGCCAGCTTGACCGCTGCGTTCCGTCGGAGTAGAGCAACTTCAGGCATCTTTTGTTCATGTTCTCATCAACCAGGATGGGAACAGTGGGGTGTGTGTGGTTATGTAGGCAAGTACAGAAAATATGTTGCAAGTTGCGTCATTTTTCTATCCCCATTCTATGTGTCCACTGAGTGGTTTTTTGGGTCACATCACCATGACCTCCCTGGGATTATGCCAAAGAGCAGTGACAGGATAGTGGTACAGCCGTTGAGTGTAAGTGCATTATGTCATACAGGTGTTTACCCTACCAGTCATCCTCACCCTCAGGTTTCTAGCTCTTGCACTGCTGCAAGACTGCAAGACTGTGTATATTGTAATTCGTGCTGGTTTTTTGCGGCAAATGCGAGTAAGAACAAAGTTGTTCGCTGTGAAAAGTTTTTTATCAGTAGTTGCGAGTAAACTGTGCTCGCGTTTACCGCAGAAAAAGTACATGACTGGACAATTTTCTTGGTCCCGCATTTGAGAAAAACATTTACACCATTGTGCAATTTTTTTGTACTCCTAGTTGCCACAAAAAGTGATAACGAAAAGAAAATATTGGTGGCTATCAACCAATACTCCACATGGATGTTCTCCTTGATTGGGTTATGGTGAGGCAATTTTCTCTTACGGAAAGAATTGGGGAAGGTCTCTCCTAGGGCATTGGGGAAACTCTCTCCATATATGTGCTCTCATGCGTGGATGCCATGCTAATTGGAGTGACTTTGGCTAAGAAGCTCAGAATAGGCCAATGCACTTCGTGGTCACACCACAAGACCTAGACCCAGCTAGCAGAGAGAATGAACATGGCGCGCCATTCCCGGTCCAACAAGAGCATGTCAATGGTGAGATTGTCCCACCCCAAGGAGAGGCTGTCCTGCCCAAAAGAGAGCACGCTCATGCAGTGATGTTCCCCAATGATCCGGTTTGGATCAATGGTATAATCATTCTTCTCTCCTTCCGCGGAATGCCATTTCTCCATGGCGTGCATGGATCCTACTAGTATGCAATGCGTTGGTTTTTATATGATACAATCATGCATGTGGGCAACATAGGAAGGTGATCATGTCGTATGTCTTGGTTGGTCACTCTTTTCGTCTTCTTCTTACCTCATGTGCCATGATGTGTTGACCTTCCCTTGCCTTATACTCCGCCCACATGTGGCACATGTGCTCAGCATAGAACATAGCATAGAACATAGGAACAGAGAGCGATATCCTCTCCTCACTGGGGGTAATTTTTGGATACACCTATTGATGGGCGTGCGATATGGTCTGGTGAGGTGGGTAACGGGTCTTTGAAATGGGTAGCGTTAGATGTGCGGGAAAACGCTCCGAAGCTTTGGTCGTGTGATACGCCCCAAAAACGCAACCAATATCGGTAGCAGTATCCCGGGGACTTCCCGGCGAAGATACCTAGGGGCGCTTGGAAGAAATTTTGGTCGCAATCTTTGACACATGAAGTACAGGAATGTTGTCTGCAATCTTGGTGCTTGCTTTGCATGCAAACTAGGAGGGTTGAATAAAAATGTAACATCCCGTAATCACGCTTGTGTAAGGACATCGGGTATATCACTGTCTTTGTGCGTGTCTTTGTGCTCGGTGTATTTGTCAAAGGCATCAAGTATGTTGACGTGCAGAACCTTCAAAGGGGCGTGCTTGAAACATGTGTCACTGCCACAAATGTTCTTTTTCCCACCGACTTTCCCCTTTCAGCAGTTTGGAAAATGTCCCGTGGTAGCTAGGCAACTGCATCTCTGCGTCCCCCCTTCCCCCCTACCCCTCCGCCTCTGCCTCCGATCTTACCTTTGAGGGGGACCTTATAGATGCCGATTCAGCAAATGTTGAACTGCCGGAACCCACCGATGTCCAATCTAAGCTCCAACATGCACTTGCTGCACTCTGCCTACACCACAACCCATCAGATGCCATTGAACCCCGCATGTTGTGGGTAGATCCGGATAACGTCGTCCAAAAAAACATATAATATTCATTGCAAGGACACACTATTGGCAACCTTAATGCACAAAAGTTTCACCCAACCCACCAAGAACACAATTCTTGTGTTGACGACCACATGAGCCTGTAGGCAAGACAACGCCCAGCAAGCATGAAACCTCGTGTGGGGTTCAATACAGGAATTTCCGCATCACTAGCCCGGATGGAAAGTATGATATTGACCGCACGTTCGTTGATGACTCACATGAATGACTGTTGTCACACTTTCATTTTTTGAAATTCATTTTGTCCACGTATCCTAACCCCTACTTAGGGACCTAAAGTGGACAAAGGCAGACGGACATCCATGCATGGTTTATGGAGGCGGACTTGAAGAAACATTCAAAAAAATTGTAACTGCAAACGTACACTTCCCACCCGTTTCTTACATCCATGTCCCCTTTGAGGTTCCGTGCGCCATTATGAATGATTCCTTGTGTCAGCCCCCCCCCCAGCAACAATGCATAGTGCCACGCAGGCTACTGTTGCAGAATCCCACGTCATTGAGGTCATGGGGGAGGAAGCACCGTGGAGGGTGTGGGATGAGGCCCCCTCTGGTACTTGGCAAAAGACAATTTCGCCACCAGAAGGGGAGGCTTTTCGAACAGACTGCTAGCCCACTTACCACCCCCATGGTCCTTTGTGGGGTATCGAGTTCTCTTTGGCCCCTGCCTCCAAGCCTTCAAACGGGGCCCTGAAGCGTGCCCGTATGACTGTAATGGATTCCTGGCTGCAAGCCGCGGGTCCCCGCAAGGACTGTGGGCAGGCCGATGCTAAGGAATAAGTTGTGTCGTCGTGCGTGTGTCTAGGTGGTTCGTAGAAGATGCACTTCCTGTTGCACCAACTCTTTCTTGTAATGTCCTCTTCTTCAATTGCTACCGCGCTTTCTGTTCGTGCCGCAACTGCTGCCGCCCCTTCAATTTCCTCCAGCCGTCTTCTAGGTGCATCGGCACCGGTGTGAGCAGCGGCAGCAAGAGCAGCAACATCCCCTCCACCGTCGGGAACATCGGCAACATTCTGCCTATGGGCCTCCCCTGAAGCCCCAGAAGCCCCAGCAGCAGCAGTAGTAGCACCATCAACAACAGCAGAAAAAAGAGCAGCAGAAGAAGCTGCAGCACATGTAGTAGCAGCCGACGAAAGAAAAGGAGTAGAAGCCGAACAGGGTGAAGACCCCTCCCCGTGGCGCTCGTGGACGCGGCATTGGCGGCCGCCGCGGGAGCGGTGCAAGTGCAGTACTACCCTCACCTCTGCACCAATAGGAGTAGGGAGTGGGTAGCTGTCCACGCCCGCTTCAACCCCGCTTGGGTGACCTCGTAGACCAAGGGTGGGATAAGCAGCCTGCGGACCCTGGGGAGGGTTGAAAAACTTGGAGTCCTCCCCCCCCCGCCGTCCCCACAGGGGGAGGGCAGGCAAACAAATCAGCCCGGCAGGCGAAGTTTCAACCCAGTAGGAGGGGGACAAGTGTCGAGGTTGAAAAGAAAACACCCAAAGTTGAAAACGCTCCCGCTCGGCCGGGGTGTTTTTCAGGGACCGCTGTTGGGGTTGAAAAACTGCATGGCACATAGTTAATCGCCTTCGAGTGATTGCGGCATTGGAGGTCCTGGTGGACGGTTCATTAAACTAGGTAACTCTCCCTAAGCTTGGAAGCCCAGAGCTGGCAATGCAGGTATGCCGCAATCCAGAGATCCCTTGTTTGGGCAGTACGCTAATTTTCTTTATGGCGTACCGCCCAGACATGGCCCCCCTCGGGGCGCCGTCCACACCGCTTGCAACCATTGCGCCAATTCTGATTTTGTCCACATTTGTTTGGGGACCCCCGAGAATGCAGGGGTGACGTAGCATCTCCGGCCTTCTTTGGGCCCACTTTGATTTTGTCCTTTGTTGGGACCCCCGAGAATGCAGGGGTGATGTAGCATTTCCGCCCTTTTTTGGGCCCACTTTGATCTTGTCCCCTTTGTTGGGGACCCCCAAGAAGGCAGGCAGGGGTACGCGTAATGGCGTCCCTGTCAGGCCACAGCAGTTTAGCAGCTCTGTGTTTTGCTCACTTCTCACAGGAAGGCCACTAGGGCCTACGACCTCCTTGACAGCAAGACCAAGTAGCGGGTGCGTGTGGGAGTGGAAGGCCTGGATGATGTCATCCTTCGAAGGCTAGGTCCACAGTAGTCCACAGTAGTGTCACTACCCCGCCAGTTTCTTGGAATTTTAACAGGGCTTTTGGTGGGCAATGGCACTGGTAGCCTAGGTTTTGGCCACATAGCAAACAGGTGTTTTCAAGCCTCATAGCTTTTGGCCACCCCTCCTTTGTAGTAAGTACCCCCCCCCCATGCCAATGGTCCCCCGATGCCAATGGACCCCCCCTCTAAGAAGAAACATGCCCCCCCCCTCAGATCTTTTGACCAAATCGCAAATGAATTGCCCTTTTTTGCCTAGTTTCCTGAGTGTGACATTGTGTGTCTCATGCCTAATTCTCCGCCTTGCTTTGCTCCCACAGGATTTGCCCCTTGCTGTGCTCCAAAGCAGATAAAGGGGCTAGTTCGGGTCTTTTGATTGTTGCAGTCCTGAGTATTAGAATTTGCCTGGTGCTGTGCCCCAAAGCAGATAAAGGGGCTAGTTTGGGTCTTTTGATTATTGCAGTCCTGAATATTAGAATTTGCCTGGTGCTGTGCCCCAAAGCAGATAAAGGGGCTAGTTCGAGTCTTTTGATGGTTGAGGTCCTGAGTATTAGAATTTGCCTGATGCTGTGCCCCAAAGTAGATAAAGGGGCTAGTTTTCAGGTCTTTTGATTGTTGCAGGCCTGAATATTAGCATTTGCGTGGTGCTGTGCCCCAAAGCAGATGAAGGGGCTAGTTTACGGGTGTTTTGATTGTTGCAGTCCTGAATACACAGATACAGACACAGACGCAAACACAACACATGCACAACACAGACAGATAGACAGACAGACAGACAGACAGACAGACACTTCTTTGCAGTGATTGCTTCATGGGTAGGGGTATACTGCCTGCCTCTTGGTACTGACAGTGACAGTGACAGTGACCAAGAAACCACGGGAGTTTATGGTAAGTTGGGTGCTAGAAAATGCATACACAAATGATTTTTTTCGATTTTTTACGAGAACTCGAGTCAATGGACCCCCCGTGCGTGTGTCAATGGACTCCCCCCCTCGAAAGAAGAAACATGGCCCCCCTTGCCAATGGACCCCCCTCTCAAAGGAAGAAACATGGCCCGGACCTTTGACACGGGGGGGGGGGATGGTGGTAGGCAAAAACAATACCTTGGCGTTAGCGCTTGGTATTCCCCCAACGTTTTTCGGTGCCAGTTTTTCGATGCCTTTCGCAGTGGCTGTGCTGCCCTCTAGGGTACACATAATGCCCACACTTCAACCCGAACTCCCCATTGGCAGATCTCAACACTTGAAAAGCCATCAGTCAGCGGTGTAGAGGTTCTCACTCTACCTACTGGTATGCAGTTTTTCACCCTGGGCAGCTCAAAAATCGAAGTTTTCAAAACTTTTTTTTGTGATATTGCTACCACCTAAAATGACCATCCAAGGTATGTAAAGCATGTTTTCGGCCGTAATTGGGTGTTTTTCACCCTATTTGGGAATCAGGTAGGGGGGGGGGGGGGGCTCCCAAGGGATTGGTACACAACCTGCTTATGCAGCTTTTCACTTTGGACACCTCAAAAATCGAAGTTTTCAAAACTTGTTTTTTTTTGATATTGTGACTACCCAATATGACCATTCCAGCTATCCAAAGCATATTTCAGGCCGTATCCGCATGTCTTTCACCCTCTTTAGGTATTGGCTGCACGGGGGGGGGGGGGGGGGGGGCTCCCAAGGTATTGGCACACAGTGTAGCCTGCTCATGCAGCTTTTCACTCTGGACGGCTTAAGAACCGAAGTTTCCAATACTTATTTTTTTGATATTGCGACCACTCAAAATGACCATCCAAGGTATGTAAAGCAAGTTTTTGGCCCTATTTCAATTTTTTTCACCTCATTTTGGTATTGCCTTTGGGGGGGGGGGGCTCCCAAGGCATTGGTACACAACCTGCTTATGCAGTTTTTCACTCTGGACAGCTCAAAAATCGAAGTTTTCAAAACTTGTTTTTTTGATATTGTGACCACCCAATATGACCATCCCAGCTATCTAAAGCATGTTTCCGGCCGCATTCAGATGTTGTTCACCCTATTTGGGTATTGGATTCGGGGGGGGGGGGCTCCCAAGGGATAGTTACCTAACTTGCTTATGCAGTTTTTCACTCTGGACAGCTCAAAAATGGACGTTTTCGAAAGTTGTTTTTTTTTGATGTTGTCACCACCTAAAATGACCATCCATGCTATGTAAAGCATATTTTAGGCCGTATCGGGGTGTTTCTCAACCTTTTTGGGTATTGTGTTGTGGGGCGGGGGGGCTCCGAAGGGATGGGTACAGAACCTGCTTATGCAGGTTTTCACTCTGGACAGCTCAAAAATCGAAGTTTTCAAAACTTGTTTGTTTGATGTGGTGACCAACCAATATGACCATCCCAGCTACTTGAAGCATATTTTAGGCCGTGTTACATGTTTTTCACCCTATGTGGGTGTTGAATTGGGGGGGGGGACTCCCAAGGGATTGGTATACAGCCTGCCTAAGGAATTCTTCACTCTGGCCACCTCAAAAATTGAAGTTTTCAAAACTTGTTTTTTTGATATTGTGACCACCCAATATGACCATCCCAGCCATCCAAAGCATATTTGGGGCCGTATTTGCATGTCCTTCACCCTATTTGGATATCAGCTGCACGGGGGGGGGGGGGGGGGGCTCCCAAGTGATTGGCACACAGCGTAGCCTGCTCATGCAGTTTTTGCCTCTGGACAGCTCAAAAATCGAAGTTTCCAAAACTTTTTTTTTTGATATTGCGACCCCTCAAAATGACCATCCAAGGTATGTAAAGCACGTTTTCGGCCGTATTTACATCTCTCTCACCCTTTTTAGGTATTGCGTTGGGGGGGGGGGGGCTCCCAAGGGATTGGTACACAACCTGCTTATGCAGTTTTGCACTCTGGACAGCTGAAAAATTGAAGTTTTCCCAACTTGTTTTTTTGATATTCTGACCACCCAATATGACCATCCCAGCTATCTAAAGCATGTTTCTGACCGCAATTGGATGTGTTTCACCCTATTTGGGTATTGGGTTGGGGGGGGGGGGGGCTCCAAAGGGATAGTTACAGAACCTGCTTATGCAGTTCTTCACTCTGGACAGCTCAAAAATTGAAGTTTTCGAAACTTTTTTTGTTATGTTGTGACCACCTAAAATGACCATCCATGCTATGTAAAGCATGTTTTGGGCCATATTGGGGTGTTTGTCATCCTATTTGGGTATTGGGTTGGGGGGCGGGGGGGCTTCCAAGGGATTGGTACACAACCTGCTTATGCAGCTTTCCACTCTGGACAGCTCAAAAATCGAAGTTTCCAAAACCTGTTTTTTTTGATATTGTGACCACCTGAAATGACCATCCAAGGTATGTAAAGCATGTTTTAGGCCGTATTGGGGTGTTTTTCACCCTATTTGGGTATTGGGCTGGGGAGCGGGGGGGCTCCCAGGGGATTGGCAGCAATGCAATGTAGTCCAACACCTCAACAGGGCCCTTGTACGAGATTACCTGATGCGTACTCAGCAGCAGCGGTTTCCAACCGGGATTTTGTAGTGGATCTCGAACGATATCAAGGTGCGCCGTGATGCTCGGTATTGCTGCAGGTCTGTCTGCAATCAGGCCCAGGTCTGTCACGATCCCATGCAAGCTCTATTTCATTCACACAAGCGCTGCAGCCTCACTGCCGATAGTGCCGATGAACACATCCATGTTTGGGTGTCCTCTGAAATACGGCAACCTGCACGGAATCTCAACAACGCAAAGGGCTGTGCAATTTTGCGACTGATCCTGGATCGTTGGATGCGTTGCATACTGCTTAATGTAACAATTGTCGATCCAAATGCAAACCTGCCTGGTTCTCCATCCATCGCCATGTCTCAAGGATCTTTCCCGCGGACCGTTCTTCCATGGTTACCTCTCGGAGCCGCAGCAGTCCTGTCCTGCGCAACCGGCCCCTGTTCTGCCGACCGATAGAGGCAAGACCGGGGCGTCCACGTCCTGGTGCTGGGGTGTGCATCGCAAGCGCAAGATTTTGTATAAGTTGAAGAACTCCCCCTTGAAATGATCAGCCGCTCGGCTCTCTGGTCTGCTTTTCAACCTCAGTAGTGAGTGCCGTGTTTTCGGATTCAGTCGCAGCAATCGCGCAAAATCAAAAAAGAAAACAGCTTCACTCTTGTTTTTTTCAACGGCAGCCCATAGTGATTCAGCAGTGGTATACCCGTGTTCCGCTGCACAGAAAGCTCGCAATCGCCTGACAGTCCGTTCCAGCTCCCTCTTCGCTCGATGCAGAATGTTAGGTGGCATGAACAATCATCTCAAGGAATCAGAAATGTGTATTTTATTATACAATTCCACAAAAAACAAGGTCCTTTAACGCTGCAGTTAATAATATTTCTTGCCAGCAAAGCGCTGCACACGCGACTCGCGCATATCGATCCCTGAGCGCAACTCTGCCGCGGTTGCGCATTTTCGGTTAATGGTAACGGTCAACTGGTCCCACATTTCCCTTGTTTCTCACACTTGCGCCACCCAGTTACGAACCACCCCAATTGCCGTTGGGCAGTGAAGCCAGCGGTGACCACAGTATGCAAACTAGAGATGCCGACGGGACCTGTATGGACGCCCATGCAGCAGCGCCGCATCAAAAGGAAATGCACATGCTGTGTAGTTGGTGGATCTCTTCATTTTATTGTTTCCTGTTCCATGATTGCGAGGCCTCGCATTTCGTTTCCTGAAAGGACACCTTTTGCGAAAATTTAGAAATGGAATGTGAGGCCTCGCATTCGAAAAAGAATCTTATTTGTCCTAATAACCCTTATGCGAATTCTGCATGCCGTGGATTCTGGTAAAACAAATGAAATCCAATCCTTGTATTGCAAGGCCTCGCAATCTGTTGCAGAAAAAAGGCGTCATAAACCACACGTGGTGCGTACCCGCGAGTCCACATCCTTCAGCGCCCCCAACCCCCACGCACCCCCACGGCGCAGGACTACGAGGAATTCTCCAGGCCCGGAACCGCCACCAGTCCCCACAAGCCCATCACACCCACCCACGCCCACTCCTCCGAACAAGGCCACGGCCCTGCCCAAGGACAGTGGTGGCAGCGCTGGACCCACACGCACCTCTGGCAGCCCTCGCGGAACCCTCCCTGGAGGGCCTGGTCCACCGGCCCCGCAAGGGGTCGGCAGAGAACCGCCGCCTGCAGCGGGCAGGGGATCAGATGCCACAGGCCGCATGGGAAGCCATGCTGGCCGATGCACTCCACACCCAGGGAGTCAACCCCAGCAACCTCTCCGCGCCCCAGGACCACCCGTATGTCCTCAGGCGCCTGCGAGATGCCCTCCAGGAGACGTGACGAGAAGGCAGACGCCTGTGGTACATCACCCCAAGCCCAACCCCGCACACACACATCCCCTCGCCAGCCCACAAGCGTCCACGCACTAACACCGGCAGTACCCGCAGCACCCCAGGAGCCCTGCCCGCCACCCAGTACGATGTACCTGACCCCCCCAGCCAGCGACGCCACCACCTAACCCCGATACCCACCATCCACCGCCTCGGGGCACCAAGCGAACCAGACGCCGAAGAATGCCAACGCGCACTCCAACGGGCACTGCTACGCCCAACGGCGCCGAACCGAAGCCCGCAGCCGTCGAAACCGCCTAACCCAGCCGCAGCCCGAACACGTGTGAAACCCGAGCCGCACCCCGTAACCTCTAACCCTTGACACCTAACCAAGCCCGCCGAGGGAGCAACGTAGCCACAACCCACACCCACAACCCACACAGCCCCCTAACCAGCCAGCACCAAGAGCAAAGAGGCAACTAACCAAACCCAGCCTGATTTGTAGCCGTGTACGTCAGGACACGCGAGCCACAGCCCTGGGGCGCAGTCGCCACCAAGGCACCGACGACACATACCAGAGAACACAACCCTTTTGCACCGCGGCACCAGTTGCCCATGCCTGTGCCTGCAGTGTGCGCGCGCCCCCTTTTCCGTTTTAAAAAAAAAGGCAGGACAAAACAAAAATAAGGAAATTACGGGGGGGGGAGGAGGGACAAACCCACCAACAGCCCACACGCACCCAACACAGCGTGCACACCGGTGAACAAGCGCCACGTGGGCCAGGACACCGCACACGCACATGCACCAAGGGCAGCAAAGGGAGAGGGCACCACGGCCTACACTCCCAGGGTTCGACGCACTGGCGCAACCAAGGCGACCAGTGGCAGTAGCGGTACGCCAAGGCCGCTGGTCCGATCCCGGCCAGGCTGCATCGGGGACCATGGCAAACGTCGCCCGGAGCCATGGAAGCAACTGATTACAGGCTTGCCGGCACACAGCCCAGGCGGGGGTCGCCTGCCAAGCAGCGGGGCCCCGCAACTCGAGCCACAGGGGTGAGGTGGTGGTACCGTAGACTCGCGGGAGCAATACCCCCTGTGGTGAGAGATACTCCATGCTGCTTGGTAGCCCCAAGAGCTGCCGCCCACAGGAGGGGGCATGTGACCCTACCCACGGTCACATGTGGGGACAACCTCCCACCCCTGACACCTGGACCCGGTGGCCGCAGCACTGCCTTCCCAAGCACATGCGGGAGCGGCTTAAGAGGCACCTGGCATAGGGCAGTGGGAGGGACAGGACGTCCCCTTGGTAAGACCTTCTTCCTGCATTGTCAAAGGAGGCATCCTGAGCTCCCGAAGATACCTGCCTACCTACCTACCTACACGTGGTGCGACGCACGGTTGGTTGTTCTTGCATATTGAGATCCCATCGTACGAAGCGGTACAAAGGAGCCCGATTTATTGCAACATCACGAAAATAGTACCTTTTTTTACTGAAAAAAAAGTCATGAGAAATCAGGGTCAAAGAAACATCGTTATTTTCTGAAATAACAGACATCATTTCTGGGTGTTTTTTTTTGAAAAGAAGAGCGGTACAAAAGCGTATCTGTTTCAGCTGCCTAAGGTTAACACTAGTTGTGCCACCAGGTCGTTCTCTTTCAGTCTGTTCCACAGGTCATCTGCTGATTGGTATGCTGGTTCTGCCGCGCATGCCTCTCGTAGTGATGCTGCTCCTTTGCTTACTTCGGCAATCATTCCATTCCCTACGGTTCTTCTGGCTCGAAGTGGCATTTTGCGTCTTTCTGTGTCAAATTGAATTTGCGCACATATTTCGATTATCGTTTCGCACAGCGTTTTTTCAAAACAGCTTTTCTAAAACATCTGGCCTTTTCCTGTCGTCATTTGCGGTGTATGCGTTGTATTTGGTGTCTGCGTGCGCTCTGTTCCCAGTAACCTAAAACCGTTTTCCTGACCATAATTTCCCGTTCTGTTTCCGTTTTTAACCCCAGTTGAAAAAAAACCCTTATCCCTCCGGCAGCAAAGGCTACGGCCGCTATTAGAACTGGATACTTCTGCCATTGAGTGGCTGTTGGAAAGAGGCAAATCATTCCCCTGAACCCCTGACAAATATGATGAAGTTTACCGTTGTATAATCGTCAGTAAAGAGTGGTGGCCTTGAAAGGCAATGTAAATACCGATGTAGCCTGACTTGCCTGCTTTTTCATTTCCCTTTGTGGTTTGAGTGCGCGAGGCCTCCCGCACTGATTGTTTCGGTTGGTCAAATTATCTGTGTCGTGTTATACGTGAGCAACACTGTGTGTACACACACATACACTGCAAATCTCAAATGTGTTTGTCTGTCTGGTACTGTACCTGCAATTGTACGCGCCATATCGATCTCGCAAACTACTACATCACGTGATCAGAGTGCGCGAGGCCACTCGCACTCCGGATGCCTAAACTTGTATTTTATATTTACTTTAGAGTACATGTGTACACCAATCTTGGGAAGTCTGACCGTCATACACCTCCAATGCTCCTTCGTCAACAAAACGTGAGTTTAAATAGTGTTTGAGAGCTGTGTATTTCCACAGAAACCAGATCTTAGGGTTTTTATGTTTGGTAGTTAACTCTACTTCGAATATCTCGAGTGCGCGAGACCTCGCGCACTCAGAGCACCATAGAATATAAGAGACGTCCCATTTAGGAACACGGAGTTGCGCAAAGCTGGGAAAAACCAATTTATTTCACTACGGCCAAATAAGGCGTTCATCAAACATCCAAAAAAATTTTTTTTTGCCCTGTCGCAAACCGGTCCTTCTCTGCGCGTTCAATGCGCAAAACAGGGTGCAGTTTGCGTGGGCTAAGATTGTAGTGAGGTGATTATCACACCATCGGAAGTGATGAAAACCCGATCACCACCGTAACAATTTCGAGTTGATGATGAGGACTATATCGATGCAACTGTGTAGAAGGAACTGACTTCAAACGAACCGCTCCTACCCGAGATCAGGTCATTGGTCGCCGTGGACAGCTCACCCGGTATGGAAATCAGCCACAACAGTAAATTCTTGGCATTTCTGACTGAGAGGAGGGCCGCCGAGGCCGTGGAAAGCTTCGATGGTGCAGTCACGTCCGACAGGGAGGGAGTCACGGTTGCCTGCTACAATGTCAAGAAAAATGAGGACGAGGAGGAAAAAGATTTGCATGTAGACACATCGGAGATGCCAACGGCAAACATTCCGCCTATCAATGATGCAGGTGCGCAACCGCGCGAGTTTTTTGGGAAACGGCCTTGACAAACCCTGGGATTATTGCACGCTCTCACTCTCAGAGAACTCAGAGTTCATGGCCCTCACTCGACTTGTTTCCACGCTGGAACACACGAGCGACAGGATCGAAAAGAAGGTACAGCACATCCAATGGGACATCAGTTGCATGAGCTTACTTTTCAACATGATGGCCATGGATTCGTTTAATCTCAGTGCGGACCAAGTGCAGGAACACCAGCAAAACTTCTCCAAAAGGGCGGTACAGGAGACGAAATCCGAGGATTCTGGGGAGAGTGGAGACAAGCAGCAAAGTTGAAAAGTCCCAGAACCAACGTCCCTGAAAGAGCCCGGGGGCGAACAAGATATGCAGATGAGCGTGTGCTCACTTGGAAAGCGAGACCACTATGCGGTTCGGAAAGAGAAACGCGCGCTGGTCAAGACCACGCCCTCGAAGTTAGGTGTCCGCCGAGTTGCCGTGGTGCAACCTCATACAGACCCTATGGTTGGAGCTGTAGGATTTTGCATTCGGGACATTGGGACGGGTTTTGAAGGATAGGTTCGTTCTGATAAGACCTTTGACACAGAGGACAAGGCCAAGCCCGCCTTGGCGGCACAGGACAGGCGGCGTGCTAGTGCGGCACAGCAGATTACAGAACCAGCTGACGAAGCGGCAGCCCACTTGCGTGCCTCGTGGAGTCCGTTGCTTCGGGACAGCCTCGGCTGTACGCACGCCCACCCCGCAGATTCTCAGAGGAGTCATTCACATTTCTTGTGCAACATATACCACTGGCACACGAGGGCTCAGGGGCGCCTACGGAGAAACAGGAGAAGAGTCGGTGGTTGAAAGCACGTTGTAATCCGCTGCGGGCAGGGCGCCGCCAACAGCGGTTGAATGTCGGAAAACATGAGAACACCAGTGCGGTAAAAACGCAAAAGCAAGCGCTGGCGTCTAAGCATCGTACACACCGTGAACGCGAGAGACAGCAGCTGTATGGGCCCAGGACCTTTCTGCCGTCTGTAGCCAGAGGAATGGGTCACCCGAGAGTGCCACCCACTCTGATTCTTGCACCACTGACTCTAGTGATGCTTCTGACATGCCGTTCGATTCCCTTTTATCCTCAACACAGCATAACATCTACAACCAGAACCACCCTGTAGGGAGGGACCTGGTTCCCCTGCAACAATCTATACAATGCATGCAGCAGAGACTAGGTAGGATAACCAAACTGAGCGAAGTGCTTGCTAACTGGTGACAGCAGCCTACTTCAATGAACTAAGCGCCTTTGACTGTGACAACAGGTCTCGGCCTGCCGATCCGAAATGCGTGAAACTGGAAGAAATAACTGTGCGAGGGCATGGTCTGCGCCGCTTGTGGCGTTTGTTTGCTGAACAGGAAGACCTTCATCGGCCCATCGAGGTGACGCCATCAGTTGCACAACGTTTTATCAGGTATGTCAGTGAGGTGCAGGTTGAGCTGCATCATTCGGTCTGTGCTGTACGCCACACCCTGTGGTCATTGCCACATGTTTACTATTCATGATAACATCTTCCACATTGATCATCTGTGGGGAAGTGTAGCCCTGGAAAACGACGCGGCGCACGGGGCTCTGGCGCCTGGCGCCAGAGCCCCTAAATAGCATAAAAAATGCTTAGGGCAAAAATAGCGTGGCAAAACGCGTTGAATAAAGACATCAAAAATTTTGAACTTAAATAGCCAAGTAAATGGCACTGTAAGCGCCCTGACGTTACTAGGAACATAACGCCGTGCCCGTCGTCGTCTAACTCGCCTTCTACGCAAAGACGCGAGCACTGGGTAAAACTCCAAAAAATATCTTCGTAACACGCCGCGCCCCTGCAGTCGTTCACCATGTACCTTCCCCTCTCGTTTGTGCTCCCCTCTCGACGCTTTTGCCTCCTTTTCGCTGCAGGCGAAGATTATGCGCCGTCAAGACAGGACACTGCGACCATAAAGAACACAAAGACGACACCATCCATGACATCGCAACCATCGCCGGAAAACATGAAAGGCAGTGGTGCAGACATGGATTGGCTGCCTGCTGGCGTGCGTGTTCAGTAGTGTATAATTTTATTTTATCTATAAAAGCCGAAAAAATATTTTGACAAATTATGCAGTGGTTTTTAGGGTAGGAGAAAACAGAGCAAAGAGGGCAGAAGGACGCGACACCACAGCACCACACGGCAGCACAGCGCCATGGGGCACAGCACAGGGGAGCAGAACACCAAGGGAAAGCAGTGCCGCACAGCAACCCGCACCACACAAGAGGGCCGCAAGGCACCTGCGCTGGAGGCCGCAGCACAACACAGCAGGCCACAGCACGACGCAGAACACCGCAGAACAGAGAACAACGCACAGCAGCACCAGGCACCAGAAACAGCACAGACCAAACAAAAAGCACAACACGACCACACCAGCACAGCGCAGCGCAGCACCGCACACAGCGGAGAGGACAGGGAACACACAGCACGAAACCCCAGGTCGAACACAGCACAACACACAGCGGCAAACAACAGCGCGCACCAACAAAACACGGCAAAACACACACAGCACAGAGCACACTTCGAGAGACAAGACAAAACACAGCGCCGGAAGGCACGAGACCCCAGGGCGACGGACAGCGGCCGAGGCCAGGAGACAGCGCGGGGCAGCACCAAACAGAGCGAGACAACAGCACGCACCACAACACAACTCCTGGCGAAACAACGCGCACCAACACAGCGCAGCACAGTACACGGTAACACAGACCAAAACAAGACAGCAAGCCACAACGCGAGCAACGCAGCGGGAAGCCACGACAAGAGACGCAGCACAACACACAGCAGCAACCAGCAGCATGGCACAGCACAGCAGAACACTGAGAAACACGGCAGCCCGCAACCAAGCAAGGCAAGGCACCACAGCAAGACACGCAACAAAGAACACGGCAATGCAAAACACCAAACAGAAGGGCGGCACAGCGAGGCGACACCAGACACCCCAAGGACGAACGCACACACCGGGCGGGCAGAAAAAGAAGGGAAAAAAAAGGGGGGTGGAACAAACACCAAACCAAGCAGACGGCGACAAAAGCCAGAAAAAAAGAGGGGGGGGGGCAGAGTAGAGGGAGTGCAGCGGGAAACAAACAAGCAGCGAGCAGGACCTAGAAATAAAAAAGAAAAAGAAAAAACAGGGGGGGCAGGGGGGGTTGAGTTGGGTTGCGCTGGCGGCTTCATGCAGGAGCAGGCCCTCGGGTGTGGGCTTCCTGCCCTGCCCCACAACGAGGCTGAACAACCTGACCGTCCAGTTTCAAGGCCCAGCGGACTATGGACAGCCACCAGACCCCAGCGAAGCGCAGGTGGGCGGAAGATGCCATCGTCCTGTGTGTAGGCGCGCGCGCGGGCAGGGGTGTGGGCGGGGGCTGGGCCTTGCTTGTGGGGTGCAAGTGTGGCCTGGTGCTGGAGGCCCGGTGGGGCAGGCCATGGGAGCCTGACGCTGAGCCCACCGGGGAGTAGTGGGCCAGGGCATCGCATCCTCCTGGTCACAGAGACACGCTGCCCGCCCGTCCCACGACTGCGTACGCATGGGGACGGGTGTGCGCGGGGCACGACTGGGGGGGACCCGCGCTCCTTGACTGCCTGTTGGCACAGGTGGCGCTGCTGTACTAGCTGGGTCCCACACTCCCACAGCCTGGGATGCTGGTGGCAGTTGGAGGGGTCTCTGGGCGCGCTAAGTGCTTCCCTGCCCTGGGACCTGCCCGGGAATGTTCCCGGGTGCGGTGCTGCTGCCCCGTGAGTCCTAGGGGCCCGTAAAGCACACCACTGGACTGGCCCCTCCAAGGGAAGGGGGGGGTGGGGGGCAGGGGTCGGCAGGTGGCTGTCTGGCCTCCAGGGGTCGCCCACAACTGCACTGCAGTGCACGGGGCTGTGCTGGCCTAGGCTTCTGTGATGAGGTTGGAGGGGCGCGTGCACACCTGGAGGTTCCCTGGGCAGGTCGCCCTAGGGATGCCCACAGCGGTCAAGCTGTGAGCCCTTCAAAGCCTCCTTTTTTCAGGCCCTGAGGGCGCCGACTCCGTGCACCCCTCCCGTCAGGGGCGCAGGCTGGGGGTGTTGAGTGGTGGATTGGTCTACCTGTCTGTTCATTGGCCCATGGTGTTCACTTGTTTGGGAGAGGAGGACCACCTGCTGGGTTACCATGCGGGTCCCAGATCCCGACATTCTCGTCATTCAGCGTCCGCGCATTTTCCGCGAGGGGAGGGACCTCGTTCACCATGTGCCGGCCTGCAGTTAGGGTGCGAGGGCATCCTGGGGGCGGGGGGGGGTGGGTCTCCTTTTGGTCCCGCCCCATTTCTGTTCGGGGGGGGGGGTAGGGGCAGCAAAAAGTCTGCTCCCGAGTTTCCTGGTCCCCAAGGGGAACCAGCCCACGGCCTGCACCCTCGCTTTGTGGTGGCTGAAATTTGGGCCGAATGAGGGGGGCAGGGGGGGCAGGGGCATCACAGCGCCAGGGCCTAGGACACCCGGGGCAAAAAACCAGAGAAAGTGGAAAACAACGGGGGCGCGAATGGAGGAGAAAAGAAAAGGAAGAAAAACCATAAGAAGGCAAACAAACCAACAAGAAGGCCCCAGACCGCCCGCAGGGGGCCGAGCAAAGCAGAAGAACAAAGCTGGCAAAGGAAAGGTCAGGCGCACCAGAACGCGCCCGGGAGGCTGGCCCGCCCGTCCCGGCCAAGAAGAACGAGCACACGCACTCACGCACGAGACTCGGGCGTGGTGTCCTTTGATGCGCAATGAAAGGTGTTGGCGTCCACACGAAACTGCCCCGGTGCACCGGCAGAGTCCGCCGTCAAACGAAGGACAGTAAGGGAAAGCGGACGCGTCTGTGACCCGAGCCAAACCACAAGCAAACCACCGCAGCGCACCCAGCCGAAGACTGACGCCGGAGGGACCCGCCAGGGATAACCCCATCGCGGGGCCCCGAACGGGTACGAAACGAAGCAAGTGAAGCGCCCCTGCCTCGGCGGGGGCCAGCGGCAGGCACAATGAGCCCGCTTCTCGGCCGACCTCCGCGTGCCCCGCGCAGCCACCCAGTAAATTCGGGGCCGAAAGCCCCCGGGGTGGGAAAAGGCCCAAGGGCGTTGAGAAAGCCGACCGGAGCACCGAGAGCGACTGGACAGGACGAGGCGCGGCGCACAGCGCGGGGCCACGTGGCACGCCAGAGAGGACCACCCCCGGCCAGAACCCAGGCACACGGACGGGTGCTAAGCAACAACGGCCACCGGGTGCCGCAGACCCGGACAGCGCGCAAAACAAGCAACAGCACGAGAACAGATGCCAGGCAACACCCTTTGCCGTTCGGATGAAAGACTGCCCACTCGGCAGCGAACCCAGCCCCTGTCAGCTACGGAACAGCCGCCATCTGGATGGAGGTTTGCGCGCCCAGAGAGTACACAGCCCCTGCCGGCTACCAAACAGCCGCCGTCAGGATGGACGTGCGCGCGCCCTGAGGGTTCACAGCTCCTGATGGCTACGAAAAGCCGCTGACCGGATGGGCGTGTGCGCGCCCCGCAGCGACGCGAAACACATGCAACACAGCACACCGGTCCCGCACACGGGTGATTGGGAGCCTAGTGGCCCGGAACACCGCACACACAACACACAGGACAAAACACTGAGCGAGCACACCGGTGAACAGGAGCCAAATGGCCGAGGACACTGCGCACACAACAGAACACACCGAGCTAGCACACCGGTGACCAGGAACCAAGTGGCCCGGGACACCGTACACAAAACACACACCAGAACACAATGAGTGCGCACACCGGTGAACAGGAGCCAAGTGCCCTAGGACACCGCACCAGCAGCACAACACGCCGAGCGTGCACACCGCGAACTGAAGCCAAATGGCCGAGGACACAGCACACGCAACACTATTCACGGAGCGTGCAAACCGGTGAACAGGAGCCAAGTGGTCCAGGACACCGCGCACGGAACACAGCACGCCGAGCGAGCACGGTGGTGAACAGGAGCCAAGTGACCCAGGACGCCGCACACGCAACACACCACGCAGAGCGAGCACACCGGTGAACAGGAGTTGAGAGGCCCCGGACACCGCACACGCAACACAACGCACCGAGCGAGCACACGGGTGAACAGGAGCCAAGTGGCTGAGGACACCGCCGCACCTGCAGGGCAACGCGCCGAGCGGGCACACCGGTGAACAGGAGCCAAGTTGCCCAGGACACTGCACACTCAACACAACACGGCGAGCGGGCACACCGACCAACAGGAGCCAAGTGTCCCAGGACACCGCGCACGCAAGATCACGCACAGAGCGGGCACACTGGTGAACAGGAGCAAAGCGGCCCAGGACAGCGCACGCGCAAGACAACACACCGAGCGGGCACACCGGTGAACAGGAGCCAAGTGGCTCAGAAGACCGCATACGCAACGCAACACAGGGAAGCGGGCACACCGGTTAACAGGAGCCAAGTGGCCCAGGACACCCCCGCACCTGTACCGCAACGCGCTGAGCGGGCACACCGGTGAACAGGAGCCAAGTTGCCCAGGACACTGCAAACTCAACACAACACGGCGAGCGGGCACACCGACCAACAGGAGCCAAGTGGCCCAGGACACCGCGCACGCAAGATCACACACAGAGCGGGCACACTGGTGAACAGGAGCCAAGCGGCCCAGGACAGCGCACGCGCAAGACAACACACCGAGCGGGCACACCGGTGAACAGGAGCCAAGTGGCTCAGAAGACCGCATACGCAACGCAACGCACCGAGCGGGTGCTACGGTGAACAGGAGCCAAGTCGTCGGGGACACCGCACAAGAAACACAACACAGGGAAGCGGGCACACCGGTTAACAGGAGCCAAGTGGCTCAGAACACCGCGCACGCAACACAACATCTCGGGCGGGCACACAGGTGAACAGTAGCCAAGTAGCCCAGGACGCCGCGCTCGCAACGCAAAGCACCGAGCGGGCACACTGGTGAACAGGAGCGAAGGGACCCGGGACACCGCAAACGCAACACAACGCGCCAAGCGAGCACACCGGTGAACAGGAGCCAAGTGGCCCAGGACACCGCACACGCAACATAACACACCGAGTGGGCACCCCCCTGCACAGGGGCCAAGTGGCCGAGGACACCACACATGCAACGCAATGCACCGGGCGAGCACACCGGTAAGCAGGAGCCAAGTGGCCCAGGACACCGCACGCGCAAGACAACGCAGCGAGGGAGCACACCGGTGAACAGGATCCCAGTGGGCCAGGACATCGCACACGTAACACAACGCACCAAGCACGCACACCTGTGAACAGGAGCCAAGAGGCCCAGGACACGGTGAACGTAGGGCAGCCGAGGGACGGGAAACAACAAATCACAACCCATGTGTCGGACGCACTGGGGTGACCCAGCAAACTCAGGGGGCCTGCAGCAGGGGCGGTACCCCAAGGCTGCTGGTTGGAGCCCGGCCAGGCTGCATCGGGGACCATGGCAAACGTCACCCAGAGCCATGGAAGCGACCGGTGACAGGCGAGCCGGTAGACAGTCAAGGAGTGGGTCGCCTGCCAAGCAGAGAGGCCCCGCAACTCAAGCCACACAGGTGAGGCGGCCGTACCGTAGACTCGCGGGAGCAATACCCCCTGTGGTGAGGGATACACCATACGTCTGGGCAGCCCCCAGAGCTGCCGCCGAAAAGAAGGGGCATGTGCCCCTACACACGGGCACATGTGGGACAAACCTTCCCATCTGGGACCAGTGCACTGGGTGGCCGCAACACTGCATTCCCAGGCACCTGCGGGAGCGGCCTAAGGGGCACCTGAACTAGGGCAGGGGGAGGGACAGGACCTCCCCTTGGTAAGACCTTCTTCCTGCATTGTCAAAGGAGGCATGCCGAGCTCCGGAAGATACCTACCTACCTATCTACCCATAGCCCTGGAACGCTGAAATGGCCATTTCTGTAGCTTGTTGCACGCGGATGCACCATACAGTCTGCAGCGGAAGCGCGAAAGGCACGCAATTTACACTCAGATGGTGCCATGCATGCCAGTGGAAACCCTAAAGGGCATTGTAGGGTCTTGCTCGGGGCCAGTTGGGGTCGTGCTGGCAAATCCTGATCAGTGTGCACACTGGTAAGCACAGATATCACAACACATTGCGAATGGCCAAGGCTGGACAATGGCGTATGTTCGCTATAACCAGATCCTGCTGGTGTCATGGTGGGTACTGCGCCCCTCTACAAGGTGTGGTCATCGGGGGGCGGATTTGCGTGGCTCCGTGTGCATGCACTGGTACATGCTGTGCTTTGACAGATACCCCAAATTCATGAATCTATCTGTTGATGACTACACCATCGTGGACTGAGGAATGAGGTGGAGGCTGTAATTTCCAACCAATCAAGGTCCCCAGACGCCCCTCACAATGGTGGAAGGCACCCTCCCCGGGGACACCCTTCCGCCATCCCCACAGCGAGCAACGCCGGCCCGCAAGGGCGCACGCTGTGGGGCCGATGCTGCGTCCCCACGCCCGCACGGACCGCACCCGGGACACACGGGTCGCGGAACCCAGGCTGCCCGCTCCAGAGGACGGGCAGCCGGGGGAGGGACAGCGCCTGACACCAGGCGCCCCTCACAACGGTGGCAGGCCACCCCCCCCGGGGACGGCCCCCCACCACCCCCGCGGCACGCAGCCCCCACAGGGCATGCAGGCCAAGGAAACAGTGTTGGGCCCCCACACCCACACACCTGCGCCCACAGCAAGTGGGTGGCAGACCCCAACAGCCCGCCCAGTGGGCAAGCAGTCTGGGGAGGGGCAGCGCCTGACCTCAGACGCCCCTCACAATGGTGGAAGGCACCCCGCCCGGGGACGCCCTTCCGCCACCCCCACAGCGAGAAACGCCGGCCCGCAAGGGCGCACGCTGTGGGGCCGGTGCTGGGTCCCCACGCCTGCGCCGACAGCACCGGGGACACACGGGTCACCGAACCTCGGCTGCCCGCTCCAGAGGACGGGCGGCCGGGGGAGGGACAGCGCCTGACACCAGGCGCCCCCCAAAACGGTGGCAGGCCACCCCCCCCGGGGACGGCCCCCCACCACCCCCGTGGCATGCAGCCCCAACAGGGCATGCAGGCCGCGGGGACGGTGTTGGGCTCCCACACCCACACACCTGCACCCACAGCACGTGGTTGGCGGACCCCAACAGCCCGCCCAGTGGGCGGGCAGTCGGGGGAGGGACGGCGCCTGGCCTCAGACGCCTGTCCCCACAATGGTGGAAGGCACCCCCCCGGGGACGCCATTCCGCCACCCCCACAGCGAGCAACGCCCGCCCGCAAGGGCGCGAGCTGTGGGGCCCCTGCTGGGTCCCCACGCGCGCACCGACCGCACTCGGGACACACGGGTCGCGGAAGCCAGGCTGCCCGCTCCAGAGGACGGGCGGCCGGGGGAGGGACAGCGTTTGACACCAGGCGCCCCTCACAACGGTGGCAGGCCAACCCCCCCGGGGACGGCCCCCCACCACCCCCGCGGCACGCAGGCCCCACAGGGCATGCAGGCCAAGGGGACAGTGTTGGGCCCCCTACAGCAGGGTGGCGGACCCCAACAGCCCGCCAAGTGGGCGGGCAGTCGGGGGAGGGACAGCGCCTGACCTCAGACGCCCCTCACAATGGTGGAAGGCACCCCGCCCGGGGACGCCCCTCCGCCACCCCCACAGCGGGCAACGCCGGCCCGCAGGGGCGCACGCTGTGGGGCCGGTGCTGGGTCCCCACGCCCGCGCCGACCGCACCCGGGACACACGGGCCGCGGAACCCTGGCTGCCCGCTCCAGAGGACGGGCAGCCCGGGGAGGGACAGCGCCTGACACCAGGGGCCCCCCACAACCGTGGCAGGCCAGCCCTCCCGGGGACGGCCCCCCACCACCCCCGCGGCATGCAGCCCGTACCGGGCATGCAGGCCAAGGGGACAGTGTTGGGCCCCCACACCCACACACCCGCGCCCACAGCACGTGGGTGGCGGACCCCAACAGCCCGCCCAGTGGGCGGGCAGTCGGGGGAGGGACAGCGCCTGACCTCAGACACCCCTCACAATGGTGGAAGGCACCCCGCCCGGGGACGCCCCTCCGCAACCCCCACAGCGAGCAACGCCGGCCCGCAAGGGCACACGCTGTAAGGCCGGTGCTGGTTCCCCACGCCCGCACCGACCGCACCCCGGACACACGGGCCGCGGAACCCTGGCTGCCCGCTCCAGAGGTCGGGCGGCTGGGGGAGGGACAGCGCCTGACACCAGGCGCCTCTCACAACGCTGGCAGGCCAACCCCCCCGGGGACGCCCCCCACCATCCCCGCGGCATGAAGCCCCCACAGGGCATGCAGGCCGCAGGGACGGTGTTGGGCTCCCACACCAACACACCCGCGCCCACAGCACGTTGGTGGCAGACCCCAACAGCCCGCCCAGGGGGCGAGCAGTCAGGGGAGGGACGGCGCCTGGCCTCAGACGCTCCCCACAATGGTCAAAGGCACCCCCCCCGGGGACGCCCTTCCGCCACCCCCACAGCGAGCAACGCCGGCCCGCAAGGGCGCACGTTGTGGGGCCGGTGCTGGGTCCCCACGCCCGCACCGACCGCACCCGGAACATACGGGTCACGGAACCCCGGCCGCCCGCTCCAGAGGACGGGCGGCAAGGGGAGGGACAGCGCCTGACACCAGGCGCCCCTCGCAACGGTGGCAGGCCATCCCCCCGGGGACAGCCCCCCACCACCCCCGCGGCGCGCAGCCCCCTCAGGGCATGCAGGCCAGAGGGACAGTGTTGGGCCCCGACACCCACACACCCGCGCCCACAGCACGTGGGTGGCGGTCCCCAACAGCCCGCCCAATAGGCGGGCGGTCGGGGGAGGACCTCAGACGCCCCTCACACAATGGTGGAAGGCATCCCCCCCGGGGACGCCCTTCCGCCACCCCCACAGTGAGTAACGCCGGCCCGCAAGGGCGCACGCTGTGGGGCCGGTGCTGGGTCCCCACGCCCGCAATGACCGCACCCCGGACACACGGGTCGCGGGACCCCGGCTTCCCGCTCCAGAGGACGGGCGGCCGGGGAAGGGACAGCGCCTAACACCTTACGCCCCTCGCAATGATGGAAGGCAGCGCCCCCCGGGGACGCCCTTCGGCCACCCCTACAACGGGCAACGCACCACCGCACCAACGCACCAGCCACGGGACATCCGCACCCCACCCCCTGCTCTTAGGCACAGCGAGGGGCCACCATCACCCCGAGGGCACCATCCACACCATAGACCTTGTCGGGGCCTCCATCACCGTAGTATACGTCACCCTCCCCCAAATGCGGGTCCTGCACCACAACGGGGCACACCACACCCCCTTTCTACAGCTTCACGAATGGCCACAATACCGCCTCTTCCACCAGTACCTCACGCAGACGGCACGAGCAGCGGGACACACTCTACCGGGAAGCAAAGACATGCACACAGCCTACCGAGAATTCACAAAGCAACACATCTGACCCATCCCAGCGACACCGCCCTACGCACCCACCGGATCGAAACACGAACCCGTCCCCCCGGTGACGGGCCCAGTCCCACCACTAACCCTACTACTGGCCCTGAATGAAGCGTAACCCACGCAGACCACCGTCGTCCACCACGGGGCAAAATGGCGCAGGTAGGTAGGTAGGTAGGTATCTTCGGGAGCTCGGGATGCCTCCTTTGACATTGCAAGAAGAAGGTCTTACCAAGGGGACGTCCTGTCCCTCCCACTGCCCTATGTCAGGTGCCTCTTGAGCCGCTCCCGCATGTGCTTGGGAAGGCATTGTCGCGGCCACCCGGTCCATGTGTCCCAGGTTGGAGGGTGTCCCCACATGTGTCCATGGGTAGGGCCACATGCCCCCTCCTTTGGGCGGCAGCTCTGGGGGGCTGCTCAGCCGTGTGGAGTATCTCTCACCACAAGGGGTATTGCTCCCACTTGTCTACGGTACGACCGCCTCACCCTTGTGGCTTGAGTTGCGGGGCCACTCTGCTTGGCAGGTGACCCCCTCCTGGACTGTGTACCGGCTTGCCTGTCACCGGTTGCTTCCATGGCTCCGGGTGACGTTTGCCATGGTCCCCGATGCAGAATGCAGAATGGCGCATACCGAAACACCACATGACCGCCCCAGACCTACCACGGGTCCCCCATGACTCCCAGAGCATGCCACGCACATGTTGGGCCTGTGACCCCGAGGCACCAACCACACCATGACCCGTACTACACCTCATAGCACGCCACCACACCCACCCCACAACCCACCTACCACCACAGGCCTACGCATGGATAGCCCCATGGTTCCGGCGCACCGACACTAACCCCACGGTAGCATGGAACCCCGACCACGCGCCCAAATGGCTCTTCACCACTACACGCACATGCCCCCGCCCCGACACGGCAGGAGTCGCCATCCGTTACAGCATGTACGAGCCAGGCAGAACGGGCAAGCACGAGCACCCCTACTATCCGCTCCACCACTCCTGCCACACACCGGAGCACCGAACACAAACCCTCACATGCCACGACCTAAATCCCGACACAGCCTACATCCTCCACTACATCTACTCCTACCTCACACAAGGACAGCCGGAGCAGGGACTCATAGCTCTGTCCCCCCAAAGCGAAACACATCATCTCCAAAGGAATAGGGGTGTACGCCACCCCCATCCTGCAGCCCACAACCCCAGTAGCCCACCTCGCCACGGGCCTTGCCATATACGCCTACCTGCCCATGAACCCATGCCACCTCCCACAACCATCACCGGCGGACCGGCTCTTCTTCACCAACGCCTCAGGCGAATCCGCCCTCACGCCCATCACCAAGGGGGCCACCCTGCAGCTAACCCACACCGGGGGACAATACCACATGGACTACCACACGGGCCACACCACCTATGGGGCCTCTTCCCACGGGGAGCTAGGGGCCATGGCCGACGCCATCACCGAGATCGCGGCCCACCTACCCGCCCACTCCCCGCACATCGCCGGCTCTGGTTCGCGGTAGACGCCACTGTCGACACACACCTGCTCCTCCGCATAGCAAGGCAACCACTTCACAAAGCCACCGCGACGAGCCTCGGCACCCAGGCACTGCTGCTCTGGAAAGCCCTTCGCAGCCTTCCCCCCTACGTCCAACTCCACATCGTGAAACAAGAGTCCCACAGACACCAATATGGAAATGGTAAGGTCGACAACCAGGCAGTACACCAGCGCACAACACACCTACCAGCCCTCCAGATCCCTGACCTCGGCCGCAACCACACACACCTCCAACACGTGCCCCCTGTACCCGAGCCCCATCAGACCCCGGACTGGGTACCAGAGGACGCCCCCTATTCCTCCCACGACAGAGCATACCACTACCCCAACCCCATCGAACATCTCGCCCGCGTGCTCGGCGACGCAGACAGCCGGGCGCACATCCAGGAGCTCCAAGACAGACTGCAAGTCCCCCTCTACCACTCAGCGCTGCGCCCAGCAAACGTCCCAGCCCACCTCCAAAAACGAGGCATCCAGCTCCTCAGGGAGCAACTGCGATTCCTCACCAGGGTCGCCAGATGGCTCGCCCGCAAGCACATCCACGTCCCTGACGAACACACCTGTTGCCCGTGCGACCAAACCACCCCGGAGGACTGGGAACACTTCAAGAAATGCCCCCTCCATACAGGCAGGGACACGCTAGTGGGCTGGTCCCCGGCGGAAACCCTGCGACAACACGTAGGATGGCCAACCCACAGCCACGCACACCAGGCCACCGAACACCTCTTCCGGGACCCCCTGATCAAAGAAGCCACCATGAGAGGGGCAGTGACACAGGCCCTGCACCGACACCTCACCAAACACACGGAAAGCCCCATGGAGGCAGCAGCACACCTCCAGCTACAGGCGGTCCGCAGAGCAGCGGCCCAAATGGTACACCGCAAACACCTCCTGTTAACACACGCGGAGCAACTCACCGACCCCACCGCCAGGGAACACATGCAGCGTCTCATCCATTACCATGCCGTGCATGACCCAGACGTCCACTAACCCACTCCGCGCCCCGCACGCGCCCCCCATCTCCATCCACAGGTCTCCAAGACACCACCACAGCGCCCCGAGACCCGTCTCACACCCAAGAAGCCACCCGGCACCGCCCAGTCCGGCCGAGCCCAACCAGGGCCAACCATGCATCGACGTAGACGCGCAAGACCCCGGCAGCCCATCCAGCCCACCCCCCCCGGACACGGGGCACCCCCCCCTCACACCGGCCACCATCCGCGACCCCGGCCTCCTCCGAGCAATTCTCCAAGACAGGGCCCCGACCACCCCCCTGGGCTGGTACCGCCTACAAGAGGACTGGACCAAGCTCACCGTCAAAGCCCTCCGGGACCTGACCACCCCAGGCAGCGGCCTCCACGAGACCATCGTAGACCTCGTACTCTGGCGAGCCCGCAAACACACGCGGGGCCAGCACGTCTGGATCCCCCCCATCGAGTGGGGCCAAGCCCTGACGCACGACACCGGCATCAACGTCACGCGTCAAGGGACCGTACGCCTACGACGGGCCCCGGCGGAGACGGACCGGCCAGCGGACCCGAACCGCCCGGAGCGGTGGGAACAGGCCACCGCACCAAACCGCGACACCGCCCTCCGCGCCGCCGGCCTCCGCACCCCAGACGACGACCTCCCCCCCCTACCTACAGACAGTGACCACCCCCCGCCGGAGGTCTGGGTTACAGTCCTCGAGCGCGGCCACTACTACGTGATAGCCGCTACGGCTACGTCCCCCGGCCCGCAACGGCTCATCCAAGAGACAGACACCATGTTCGCCCCGGAGACCGCCCCACCAGGGGCAGTGGGGGACCCCACCACCCAGCACAGGGTCCTCAGGGGCGTCCTCCAGCCGGGGGACAAGCCCCCGGCCCGCGCCCTGGCCCAAATCACCTCAGGGAAGGCGGGCTACCACCTGGGATTGGCCATGCTCTGCCTAACCCACTGGATCCAGCGCCGCTGGCCACCCACGGGGACCGTGCCCTGGGTTTGGGCCATCCCCACCGCCCACACACAAGTCGAGGCGGGCCCGGACACACAACCAACCCCCCCCCCCAGACCGCAGCAGTCCCTCACCTGCGGGTACCACGCCATCCACAGGGTCCTCAACCGCGCGGGTCTTAGCCCAAAGCTAGCATACACCCTTCCCACCACTGACCAAGAGGTTCACCAGATACGCAAGCTCGTCTGCGAAATCCTTGCCGCGGCAGCAGAAGACGGCAAGCTTCTCCTCCAAACCGCGCGGCCTACGACTGCCCACGCAAGCGCGCCGCGGCAAGCGGACACATACACCGACACAGCACACCCCACCGCACAATCCCCGCCCATGCTCTCCCCTCTCGCTGCTCAACCAGAGACCCACACACGCCCACTATCGCGCGCAGCCCCGGGCCCCGTGACACGGGCCTCCCCCACCCGCCCGAACACCAGCACACGCCCGCCCCACACCCACCCGCCAGACACCCTTCACCGCCCCCCGCACTCGACAACCCACACACACCCGCCGAGAGGAGCCCCGCACCCCGCGGCACGCCCAACCCACCCAGTGGCCCGCCCACGCCCCCCGCACACACCCCAGAGGACCCAGGCCCACCCCCCCCCGGCCCCTGAATGCAGCCCACGCGAACTGTTCCCCCCCGCGGACGCCAACCCACACGACCTCGCACATTGCAGGACCCGGGCCCAGCCAAGCCCAGAAGGAGAAGGCCACAGCCCCGCGCCTCCCTCCCCCGCCGCTGCCGACCAGATCGGCCCGCCAGGCCGCCAGGTCACGACTGGGCCCCCCCAGCCGCCCGCCCCCAACGTACAGCCCGAGGACATGCCCTCCATCCTCCCCGCTGTGGCCGCAGCAGAAGCCGCCGCCCACAAGCCCGCCCGCATCACAGCCCAACCCGCGTCCACCACCTCCTCCTCATCCTCAGCCTCGTCCACCTCCTCCACCTCATCCTCCGACCCCCCCCTCCCCGCCGCCCTCATCCTCAAGGCCACGGCAAAAGCCAAGGCCGGGGCCGCACACACCGACCCATCAACCCCCAGACAGGCGACTCGGGCACCCCGGCAACGCATCGGGACGACCCCCGACCCGACATTGGCGCCCTCAGACCGGCGGACAGAGGTACTCTTTAACCGGGAACCGGACCCCAACCCCAAACCCGACCCCAAACCCAAGCCGGCGCCCACGCGAGCAGACACAACACCACAAAAGCAACGACACAAACCCACCCGACACCACTCCCGCCCGGACCCTCGCCCAAACCAGGACCCCCCACCCACCGCAACCCGCGCCCCCCTCCCGCCGGCACCCACCAACACCGCAGAGGCGGCCACCCAGCACGACCCCTTCCAAGCCCTTGTCCGCATCCCCGTCACCAAGCGCCCCGTCATCCATCCCCCACAAACCACCACCACCGCCGGCCAAACCAACCCAGGGACGTGGGACTCCTCAACCACCGTCACCGTCAAGCCCGGCCCCCAACCCGCCCCCCTTGCCCACCACATAGTGCAGCCCCGGGGACTGCCCACGATGCCCAACCCCCCACCCCCACAAGGGGGACCGGAAAACCCACAAGGGGTCCATGGGCCATACCCGCAACACCAACCCCACCACTACCCACACCACCACCACCAGCGGCCCGACCACCACCACTACCAACACCACCCCCACCACAACCACTGCCCACCACCCTACCCCACCGGGCCACAACCCCCCGTGCACGAACAGCACCAGCGGAGGGGATGGCAGCCACCGAGCGCTCCACCCCCATACCCCACCTACCGCCAGGGGCGATCCCCCCCGTACCAGCCACCCCCCCCTGTACCAGGAACCGTATCCGTAACCCCCCGGCCACCACGTCCACGCCGAAGGGGCCCCCCGGGCCCAACCCCGCCAAGGACAGCCACTCGACCCATACCACCAGCCGCTGCCGCCACCACACCCCTACGTGGCGGATCCATGGACGACAGGGGACCCCCCCCCCCTCCAGTACCAGGCGGCACCGCGCGAGGCCCCCAAGGGGCCGCTGACGCCTTCTGGACTGGCCCGACTCGAGCGATGAGGCCCGGTCCCGCAAACGGCGGCGCTCCCGCCCCCCCCCCGCACGGGACACTCGCCCACGGCGCCCACACTCCCACGGCGCCTCAACCACCCACTCGCGCCGCTCCCGCTCCCCCAGGTGCCACCACGACCCCCCTGAACCCCGCTCCCGTCGCTCCCGCTTTTCCGGGCACCACCACGAGCGCCACCGCCGCCCCATGTCCGCCTCCCCCTCCCCCCACCGGCCATACAAGACCCCCACCCCCAGCCCCCGCCACCACCACTCCCGCTCCCCCCGACGCAGCCAGGCACGCCACCGCCGCCCCACGTCCACCTCCCCCTCCCCCCACACGCCCCGCCGGGCTCCCCGTTCCCCCCGCCACCCGTACCCATCCACCACCCCCAGCCCCCGCCACCACCACTCCCGCTCCCCCGGACGCCACCGAGCGCGCCACCGCCGCCCCATGTCCACCTCCCCCTCCCGCTCCCCCCTCCGCCCGTACCCGTCCTCCACCCCAAGCCCCCGCAACCGCCGCTCCCGCTCCCCCAGGCACCACCACCCCCGCCACCACCGCAGGTCCACATCCTCCCCCCGCCGCTCCATGACCCCGGGCACGGGCCCCTCCCCCCCCCGGGCCCCCGCCCACCTCGCCTGGTGGTCTCCCCCCGCTCTGCAGGAGCTCCGCCGCTGGTTGAAGTGGGCCGGGGGAGCGGGAGGGCACGAAGGGGTGCACATGGTGCATACCTTCGAGGAGGTGCGCACCTGCACCCCCGCAAACCCCAACGAGGCGCCCTCCGTCAGTGGCCCCAGGACACCCACCACCAGGCCTCGGCCGCCGGCGCCCCCTCCCCACCCCGCCCCTCCCGCCACCACCACACCAGGAAGGGGCAGGACAAGGGCAAGGGAAGGGCAAGGGGCACCAAGGAGCACTCAGGCAAGAGGGCACAGAGGGGCCCCAAGTAAGGGCAGGCACTCGCAGGGACAGGACGCCGGAAGCAACACCACATGGGGGCAGGAAACCACCCAGGAACCAGGAAGGGGCGGGAGCGGGGACCAAGACACGGAGGTAATAGGCACCACGGCAGGCACCACGACCCACACCCAGGGAGGGCACACCACGACTGGGGGACCAGCGCCGCCCCACCCCAACCAAACACCCCACGACACCCGGGGGCGCACCCCCCAACACACACCACCGAAGCAAACATCGGACGCCATGCGGATCACACCAGCGCACACCCACCGGCCACTGGAAACCACACGGAGAATGGAGGGCACACCTACACGGGGAGAACGGGCCACACCCACAGAGGAAGCCACAGGGAACGCCGCCGCACGGCGCACCACCAGGCGACGACTCCGGCCACCACAAGGGCCACCTCACAGGCACCGGAAGAGGACGAAGGCATGGCCGCAGCACCCTGGACTAGGGACTGGAACCCCCAGAGGGCACGGGACCAAGGCACAGGCCCGCAGGGAGGGCAACCCCACGGACCGTCACGCGATCGACCTACCCGACCCACCAGCCCGAGCGGCACGCCCAAGCCCGACAGCACGGACCCAGCGAGACACCCACACCTAACCGCACCCCCCAGCCACCAGCCAGCCACACTCCGGCCCGCACTCCGCACCACGACACAGGCCAGGCTGACCTCCACTGACCCACCGCGGCACCACGCGAGACCACGGCACACCGCACCACAGCGCGCCACAGTGCAACGCGCCACAGCACGACGCGACGCGACGCGGCACAGAGCGGCACAACACGACACAACTGACCCTAACAACCACACCCGCACACCCTTGAAGGCGCCGCGCCAGCACGCCACACACCAGCACCGCAGGACACACACGGGGCCACAGCGCGCCTGGCGACAACGGTGGCGGACCACCCAGAGGATTACAGCCGGCACCGCAGAGGGGAAAGGACACGAACAACCCCAGCCCCCTAACCCAAAAACACAAGCAGCCGCCTGGCGCAGCCGCCCAGCCGGCAAAGCCAGGACCTAACCCGGCAAGATGGGGCGCCGAGCTCATCGTGTACATAGCCCACCCGACCCATGGGGCCCGAACGCGGCCAAACAGAACGCAACTGAAAACAGCAGCCCGGAAGACAACACTAAATGCAGGCCAGTGCGTGCGCCAACCCAGGGAAGGCAGAGGGAGGAACAGGCAAGCCCCCCCCCCCCCCCCCCGCCAAAAAAAAAAAAGGAGGGGGGAGGGGGGAAAAGGCGCGAAAACAGCCAACAGCCGCCAAACCGCCCGCCAACACCACCAGAGGCGGCCAAACCCCCCCCCCCCAGAAGGCACCGAAGACAGGACCCCCAAAGAGGCACAGGGGGACCACCCACCCAAAACCGGCAACACAAATCCAGGAACAGCGGCCCACCGGGAAAAGGGACACCGAAACGAAAAAGAAAAAAAAGAGAGCCACCAGCCCAGCTCGAAAGAAAGGGGATGGAGGGACAGGGACCACAAAGTCCGGGACAGAAGAAAAAAAAACAAAAGCGAAAAAAAAACACACCCCGACAACCCAGCCAGGAAGGGCTGGGCACAACTGAGACCCGGGCCCAGCACACACCCCCACACCGCACGCCGGAACCGGGAACGGCGGGGGGCAAGCGGGGCGGCCACGAAACCACACACGTCCCATAAGCAGGCCGAAACCGAAGCCCAACCACGAACACCACGAACAGCGGACACTAGAGGAACAATACCACAAACCGTGCCCAAACACAGCCACCCAAGACCCCAGCCAGGACTGGCGGGGTTAAGAAAACCCACACCCAACCGCCAACCGGACCCAAACAAAAACGCCGCAAAACAGTAGGAAATGCAGTGCCCACAGCCCGGGCACTGAGGCGGCCCGTGCCATGCAGGTGACCCGGCCAAACGAGATTCGGAGACCGGGGGTAAGGCTGCATCCTAAGGCCTGCGCTGCTTTGGGACTCGAGGCGGAGCGTGCGACACCCAAGCCCCTCGGAACCCTAGTACCAAGAACGTGCATGCGTGCCTTGGGAAAGGGATACGCCAGGAAGTCCGGTGAACCTCTACGGTTCCGCCCAAAGGAGGGGACTTGCGCAAGCACGGGGGCACACCCTCCCGGCGAGACAAGCACGTCACGCTGGCGGCGATCAGCCCTCCCGGTGTTGCCCGGGGCCGCTTTGTTGGGGGCCAACAGTCAGGTCTAGCGGGATGTAAGCCGCCTCCCCTCTTCACGCGCGGAGCCTCTTCCTGTTCGTCACAGGGGCGACGCCAGGGGGAACCATGGGGCGCCTCTCCACGACAGAGTGCACCTACCTACCTACCTACCTTAGGCACAGCGACGCAACAATGGCGGAACCCGCGGCCCCACGCAAGACACGCCCTCGATCTCTGACGCTGGACGCGACACACGAGGTCATCAGGGCACTGGGACTCAGAGACGGCGACAGAGACCCCCCACAAGGGGACGCGGGCACGGACTCCGACCTGGAGGCAGTACCGAAGCCCTCCACGGGAGGCGCACCCGCTGAACCTGTGCCGCCAGCAGGCAGCGTGCCCACCCTCTGCCCCGCGTGGAAACGGAGCCACTGCACCGGCGAAGGCTGGTGCCCCGAACAGCACCCTCAGCCCGGCCCCGATGACGGAGCGCTGCCCGAGGTGAGACCCGCGGCCGCATGCGCCGCCCTACGCTACGGGGTGGCGCAGGGCTGGATCCTGGATGAGACCGCACGCGGCAGCGTGAACATCCAGGAGGCCGTCTGCCGAGGCACCCACGCGGGACAGGCGGCAGTGGCCTTGCACACCCGGGGCCACCACGGCGGACCCGCATAGGGGATCATTGTGGAACCCTCGATAAGGTGCTTGTCCTGGCGGCGGACATGGTCCGAGGGGTGCTCCACGCATCCCGTGTGCGGCGGGCGTGCCCACAGTGGACCATCCAGGTGTACACCCCCCCACGGGCGTGGCCCTTCTCCACGTGGGCGGTGCTCGCCGTCATGTGGCACCTGGCACCGGAGGACGCCCCCACAGGGACCCCGGAGGAAATCGCCCGGGACCACCACACCTGGCCGGCCGACCAGGATTACCCCTGGCGCAGGCCCCAGGGGGGCCTCCCAGTGGCACCCGCGGCAGAGGGGCTCAGCCTCGCGGCAACCCTCGAACGGCACCCCGACAAGAGGGCACGCCACTTGCTGCAGACGGGCACGGTCCCGGCCGCCCCGCCAGACTCCGAGTGGCAATGGGACGCAGGGGAGGCGCAACCGCTGCCGGACCCTGCGTCCTCCCGTTGTGGTATTTGCCCATGGGCACCCTGGCCCACGCCACTCAAGCCGTCAAGGGTGCTTTCCCGCAGCTGCTCCTCCCCGGCATGGCCCTGCTCCGCAGCCTGCAGGCGGGGGCCTCCTGGGTACGGTGGAAGGAAGGAGGCGGGCGCTGGAGCCCCTATTTCCCCCTGGTCCAGGGCCAGGCGCTGCTCCACGCCGAGGGCATGGGGACAGTGGAATGGGCGGCGGGCGTGCCCGGCAGGGCGTGCAGGTGGATCACAGCGGCCGCCTGACAGCCCATGCGTTCGCCGCCAGCGTGCCACCGCCTCCTACGGATGGTCCCCTCTTTGGCCCCCCAACACGCCTTTACGAGGGACGTGTGGAAGGCCATACTGAGGCACACCATTGAGTGGCTAACGAACCTGGGTGCACGGTACCCGCCGGGGCCGGTGCTCGAACAGCTCACGGCCCCCACACCCGGGGTCTGCCACGCCCTGCACAGGGCGTCGGGTCTCACGGAGCAGCTCAACGACGAGGTGCTGGAACTGGCGCTGGAGCCGCTGCGAGTGCTTTACCCGCAGACCCACATCCCACCCGCGGGCACGTCCAACCGCGAAGTCCGCCTGGGGTTGCAGCGCCGCGTCGAGGCCGCGCACTGGGGAGGCGTGGTTGAACAGTGGCTAACGCTCAGCAACCCGTCCGCCGCGGAAGGCCACTGGTACTTACACCAACTCCTCCTCCTACCACAGGCGGGCCCGGAACACCGCCGGTAAAACCCCTACCACACGCACCCGGAGCGCCGAGGCGCGCAGGGCTTCCTGCAGCCAGTCCCGCCCGCCCTCTCGCCGGGGCTGGGCCCGGAGGCGCTGCAGCAGGGCCCCCGGCTCCACACCGCAACCACAGTGCAACGAAGGGAACGCGACGGCGCGGATGGTGCTAAACCGGACGTCACGAACTGCGGAGCGGTGGCCTGGATGGCAGCCTGCAGGCACCTCGCCCGAGATACCACGGGGCTCAGGGGGTACAGACCAATGGACCGCACGGCGCTGGCGTCCGCGGTCGTGGCCGTCACCATGGGTCTTGTGGCGGCGCTGCAGGCGCAACTGCTGCCCCACATCCCCTGCGGCGACACGCAGCCCCGCCGGCTGGCCGCAACGCACGCGCCGACGGCACCCCTCACAGCGGAGCAGCTATACGTCGTCGCGGCAGCGTTGCTAGCAGACGGGAGAGCTTCGTCGACTACCACCGCCCGGCGCAGATTGCGGGAAGCATACAAGGGCCGCAGCGCGATGCACCAGACCCGTGGCAAGCCACACTCCGCGGGCGCAGCCGCGTCTGGGATGCGGGCGATGGCACACACCCACCCGGGCCTCAGCAGGGGGAGGCACTGGTGCTGCAGACGGCAGGCTACCAGGCCATCCTACACGGCCACGCCGGAGGGTACCGGTCGCACGTCCTTGGCGGAGGCCGCTGGACTGTCTGGCACAGCACCGCCAGGCAAGGGGCATTCCCGCCCCTGCCCCACGTCGACTGGCAGCAGGGGCCCACCCAGGCCTACTATATGTCGGCGGACCCCTGGCCGCTGGCAGTCCTGCTACACACCGTCAGCGCCCCCAACAAGAGGCAGGAACCAGGGTGGGTCATCCCCCCCTGCACTGGTGTGGAGCCCCGACCAGGAGGAGAATCTACGGGCCGCGTGGCAGGGAGACGCCATCAGGGACACGGACGTCCCGGACCTCTGCGCGGGGCCAATCACGCACGCCCGCCCGGCGGCTACCCTGGCGGTGGCCCAACGGGGACAGCGGAACCCGCAGTGGGTGGTCTGCATGTTCAGCCCGGCGGACGCGCACATCGTCGTCTGCGACCCCGAGCGCCTGCCAGGGCCGGAAGCCGTGGTGCGCGTGGCAGACTGTACCCGCATGATCGTCAAGGCGCTACGGGAGGGCGAACACCACGCCCTCCTGCTCCAGGTCAGGCTGAAGGACAACGCCCGGGCAGCGAGGCCGGGGGTGTGGCCGGCAGCGGCGCACCCCGCCGACCCAGAGCTCCAGCTGGCGGTCCCGACCACAGTGTACCACTGGCTACAAGCCTTCCACGACCTGCGATGGCGGGGCAAACCCGACCGCCAAATCGGCTCCACACACTGGCAAACGTGGTTGCAAGCAGACGTGCAGCGCGATGCCATCCGGGGTCTCGGGCCCGCGCCCGCGACACGAGCCCTCGATCCGGCGTCCCCGGGCCGCACACTGGCGCCGCACACGGTTCCACTGGCCAACCTGCCTTTCGAACCAGCAGCGGAGGGCGCAATCCAGAAGTCGGTGCCGCTCCTCCCGGCGCGAGGGGCCACAGAGCCGACGAAATGCCCCCTGTGTGCAGACAAGGACTACACAAGCGGGGCACTGCTGGAACACCTGGCGTGGCACGCGGTGCACGCTGAAAGCCCCGGTGGACGACAAGGAGGCAGCCTCCAACATCCTGCAAGGGAGGGCACGGAGGTCCCATGGAACGCTGCATACGCCCGGCGCCCCCCGCCCCAGGCGGCCGACCACGCAGACGGCGATGAGGAGGCACCCGGGGCGGCCCCGGGGACCGGCGGTGCGGGCCAACCAGGGTCCATCCCCGCGGAGCTGGCCCCCCTGGCCCCCCTGACTCCCCCGGCCCCCCGGGCCCCCCTGTGGGCCCCGCTGGGAACGGGCTCAGCGGATGCGGCGCGCCTGGATGCCCTGGCTGCGCCAGCGAACCCAGCGGCGATGCCGATGCGGGATAGCTGACTCCAGGAAGAAAAGGCGGGCGACGCCATGTGGCTCCTCCCGTGGAACCTGCGCAACGGCCTCGTACCGCCAGACCGGTCCCTCCGGGACACGCTCCGGCGGCGCCGGGGGCCGGCGGCGTGTACCGACAAGGAGCACCTCATCACCGGCATGCGACCCCACGAGGGGGGCTTTGCCATCATGCTCCAGGAAACAGGGATTGCCAACCGGGCGCAAGAGATGCACGTGGTCGCGGCGCTCCGGGACAAGGGGTACACCGCCTTCTTCAGCAGACGGCTGGCGGAGACGGGAGCCACTTCCACGTCCAGAGGGGGGGGGCTCCTCACCGCGGTCAGCAGCAAGTACATGGCGGAGCACGAGGTGCTCAGTTTCACGGAAATCGTCCCCGGGAAGGCTGCGGCCCTGGAGATCCGCACAGACGGGGAAGGCCTCACCCTCATCAACGTCCAGAAGCCGCAAGCAGGCTGCTCCCCGTGGGCGGGACGGGCGGCGCTCTGGTCCGACAGACAAATGTATGACACGGCACGCAGCCTCGATGGGAGACACCCGGTGGTTATCGCCGGCGACACCAACATCTACATGGATGACACCACCAACCCGGCACGGAGCACTTCCGAGCGGGCTGGGAGGCCTGCGGTTTCCGGAGGGCCACGGCGGGCGGCGAGGAGGAGATGACCCCCACGCTCCACCCGTCCCGGCACAGGGTGGACACCTTCCTGGTCAACGAGCCCCTCCTGCCGTGGTCCCTGCGGGAAAGCGTCTGGGCTCGCGGCATGGCACTCCCCCAGGTGGTCGGCTCGGACCACCTCCCGGTCCGCTTGGCCCTGCCTGGCCTTTTCAGAGCAGCAGGGCGCGCGGCGATGCCCACCCCCTACAGCCACACGGAGGGCCGCCTCCTCCCGTACGACGCCGAGGCCGCGCCCGTCCAACACTGCCTGTGAGCGGCGGGCACTGCCGCGCAGGATGAACCCTCCCTGGCCCCCTGGCTGGGTCCCGCAGAGCAGCACGACTACGGGTCCATGCCCGCGGCCGCGGTGGACAAGCTGTTCGAGCACCTCCCCGCGACGCACGACGCTGTGGTGCGTGTGGTGGGACGCCAGCAGCCGTCCCCGGCGGGGACGGACCCGGCAGAGGGGGACCTCCCGGAGAGCAGAAAGCGGCTCCAGGCGGCGGTCCTCCTCTATGACACCCTGGCAGCGCGCGCGCCGGCAGCATACCAGGCGGACGCGGCACGGCATGGCATCCGGTCCGAGGCGGCGCTCCGGCTCACCGAGGAGCTGCGGGGTGTGTGGCCCGGGTTCTGCCCGACCACACAGGGCCAGCTACAGGAGGAGCTGGAGAGGCAAGCAGCCGCCCTCGAGGAGGACATTCGCCAGCTCCGCGCACTCCTGGCGGCAGACCGCAAGCGCGCCATCAAGGACTTCTGGCGCCGCCACGCCCCTGACATCGCCCAGCGATGGAAAGCCGTGCGGGAAGCCATAGAGGTAGAGGACCCGGGCCTGTCAGGCCTCTGGAACGTGCGGGTCCCCAACACCCAAACGCTCCTCACAGTGGCCCACGTCGTGATGTTCCCAGTTCGCGCCTTCTGGCGGGAACTGTATGACAAACGCCCGGTGGACCTCCCAGGCTTCCAGGCAGTCCTCGGCCGCCATGTCCCCTGGGTCCTTGAAGGGGCCTGGACACAGGTCCAGCAGTACTCCATGCAGGACCTGAAGTCCGCCATGGACAAGGCCGATGGCAGGGCCCCAGGTCCCAACCACGTGGAGGCCTGTTTCATCAAGGCCCTCCCGGCACCCGTCCAGTGGCTCCTGGTCCACTCCTACCGGGCCATCCTCGGCGGTGCCTCGCCGCCGATGCACTGGAGAGACGCGCACATCCGGCTCAGCCCCAAGGTACCGGGCTCTGCCAGACTGGACGCCTACAGGCCCATAGCCCTGGGCCAGCTGGACATGAAGCTGCTGCACGGGCCCCCTCACCCAGCGCATCACGTAAGTGCTCACACGGCACGGAGTGGTCAGCGACTGGCAGCAAGGGGCCCTCCCTGGCTCCAACACAGGCCCCCCACTGTTCATGGCGCAGCGGCAGCTCCAGCGGGGAAGGCCCAACGAAGTCTTCTCCTTCGACGCCCGCAAGGCCTTCGACACCGCCCCGCACGGCGCCCTCCACCTCATCCTGCTACCCTCTCCGTGCCGCGAGACGTCATCGACCTCCTGCTCTTCCTCCACACGTGCACCAGGCTGCGCATCGTCACCGCACACGGGCTAACACAGCCCGTCTACATGCTGTGTGGCGTCCGGCAGGGCAACCCCGAGAGCCCCCTGCTGTACGCGCTCTTCCTGGAGCCCCTGCTCAGGGCGCAGGGGCACCGCCTGCGCCCGCCGGGAGGGGCCGAGCACGGCCTCATCCAGGCCTACATCGACGACCTGCTGGTGGTGGCCCACACGCTGCGTGGAGGCGGTGGTCGCATCCCTGGGGATGATGGGCATGGAGCTCAACCCCCGCAAGTGCGCCATGGCCACCACAGAGGGGGTCCCGGGCCTGCAGCTGCGCGTCTGTCCCCACCTGGAAAACCCGTGTCACGGGGTACCAGCGGCGGACTCCGTCCCCTACCTGGGACTCCAGCTGCAGCCGGACGAGGAGTTCTCCCTGCAGCGCAAGCACCAGCTACGCCTGGCGGCGGTGCACCACTGGTGCCTCAACACCCTCGCGCCACCAAAAGTGGTGGAGGACGTCATCCTGGCGATCCTCGGGGGGGTGAAACAGTACGTCGCCCCTTTCATCGCCGACGACTCCGACACTGCACGCCACCTGGACCACATCACCGTCCAGGTCGCGAAAGACAGGGCGCGGTACGCCTTCGACGCCTCGCGGGACAACCTGCAGGATGACCGGACCCTGGGGCTCACACGGGGGCCGACGTGGTGCCAGCAGGCAGCGGTGGCCCTCGTGGGTACACTCGTCCACCACCGCTCAACCCCCGTGCGTGGGAGGTGACCAAGATGTTCTGGGAAATAGCCGGCGCGCACGGAATATGTCCCGAGGTGCACTACCCCGTCCCGGAGTTCGCAACTCTAGCGGGGGGTGACTGGGTCCACCGCATACCCCGGGCCCTGGTCGCCCTGGGAGTGGGGCTGTACAACCCCATTGCGTGCCCCAGGGCGGCCCATGTCCAACTACAGTCCCCGCCAGGCAACATCGTCACGCTGCGCACCGCCAAGCTGCGACACCGCGACACGTGCCGCCTGACGGTGCCGCACACAACGCCGTGGCATGGGCACCACGAGCCACGCGACCCCTTCCCCGACAACGACGACCCGTTGCCGACGTCGGTGCGAGAATGCCTCAACCAATGCGCCGATGAACACCTCCCCTATTGCCGCCGTGAGCAGGAGCCCACCAACCAGCCCTGGGTGGCGCGACGCCTTGGTCCACCTTTTCCACACCACCGGCACGCGGGACCCCCGCCTGAGACTCGTCCACCCCACGAGGGCTAAGCAGGATGCCCACACCGGCCCACGGGTGACCCCTGGACGGCCTGCACCTCCAGGTTGGGGGCTACTGCTGCCAGGGGGGCCTATCCCCCCCACGCGGGGGGCGGCGTACCCCCTGCCGGCAGCCCTCATGTACATCCTCCGCGACGTACTCGTCGAAAGCGAGCACCAAGAGCCTAACGTGGATGTGGCATGGCCTGAGCTCCTGCGCCCCCGGCCCCACGCGCCGACGCCATTGTGGTTGGTGACCACGGACGACCAATGCACCAAAGCAGCGGGGCAAGCGCAGCTCCGGGCCGAGTGGGTAATAGTGCAGGTGGGGGCAGGCCAGCCCAAACCCTATGGGCTCCCCCGTGGCACCGCCCTGCTGGTAGCTACGGGGGTGCCGCACGACCCACACATGGCAGTGCACGCACTGAAGGACCAGCCGCAGGACACCGGACACCTGGTGGTGCACCAGCGCGGAGGCCTGGCGTGGCTCAAGGAACATGTGACGGCACTCCTGGGCAAGCACGATTGCCGGAGCGGAGATCCGGCTGCACGACCACCCGGTGATCAGCCCCGGCGACACCCGGGCGCTGAGCGTGGACCAACTGACCCCCAGCCACCCCGACGTCCAGTGGCACTCCGCCGACTTCAACGCCGGGTGGCTCAGCCCCACTGGTAACTACTGGATGTCGGAGGCCTGGGGCCACACCTCTTCCGACGCGTCCGGGGGCGGACCCTGCAAACACGCCAGCAGCGTCGCTCTCGCCGCCAACCTCACCCGCACGTGGGCGGTGGCCATCTCGGGCACGCTGCCCGACGGGAAGGGGGTGGCCGCCTCCCTCCCCCTACAACACGGTGCCCACCGGCCATGGGTCCACGATGTGGACGCCAAAGTCATCCTCCACCTCCTGCGGCACACAGATCGCGAGAGGACCACGGGGGTCCCCGCGGGCGCAGCGAAGGTGGTCAACCAGATGCCCCTGCGGTGGCTCCAGGACGGCCTGTGCGCGCGAGGGCAACACGCCGGGCACCCGTTCTGGTACGTCCGAGCCACCTCGCACCACAGTGACGCCCTGCTGCACAAGGCGGACTGGGCGGCGTCCCAGGACACCGTCCTGCAGAACACGCCCCCGGACCCTGGCCACGCCCAACTCATTGTCGCCGGTCGTGACGGCCACCTCGATCTACGGCCCCCCACGATGCGGGCGCTCGGCGAGGTCACACAGCGGTCGCAGACGAACCATGCGCTGACGCACCGGGGACACACACCTTTTGGGCGCGGCCCACGCCACAGCCTATGTCCACGCCCGGGACCTGACCGCGACGGCCACCAACCGCCGGGCGCTGCGAGGCCCGAGACCGCCACACGCCGGTGCAGCGCAGGCTCCGCGTCCGTAAGGAGCGGCCCTCCGGCGTCGCCGTCGTCCCACAACCGTGCCTCCTATGCGGCGGCCCGGAGGAGACCCTGGTGCACATGCACGTGGGGTGCGCCCACTCACGGCTTCTCTGGCCCCACTACCGCCAGGCGGTACACGAGGGGGCCCGCCAGCTCCCACCCGGGGACAAAGCCCTGTGGGTGGCCTCGTGGCGCTCCGCAGGCGCCACATGGACGCAAGTCTTCTGCTCGGGACTGGTGCCCGAAGACACGGAGGCGCAGCTCCGTGCCATAGCCCGCTACGACCCGCCAGGAGGGACTTCTGTGGACAATTTCCTCGACCACATGCTCCGGCTGGGGGACTTCGCATGGGAGCTTCGCAACAACCGGCTCCAGCAACTCCTCAGCGAGCCCCTAAGCACGGCGGCCCGGGCACACCAATGGCTCGCTGCGGCGGAGGGCGACCACCCTCCCCCTCCCCCGCGCCCTGACAAGGACTTCGTAGCTCCCCTCTGTGTCGGGAATGGCACTCTGGAGTGCCCGCCCCAAGAGGGCCCCCACCCGTACCAGGACCTGCCGGGGGAGTTCTCGACGCACCTACAAGACGCCCCCTTCCCACCGCGGATCATCGGGCGCGGCTCCATGACCGCGTGGGTGAGGAATGGGCGCGCCAGTGGAGCTGCTGGTGGGCCGCCACGCGCGCCCCGGAGTCCCCTGCGCAACGGTACGCCGCCATCCCGCGCGAGGGATGGGGGCCAGACACCCCGCTGAGACCCACTGTGATCCGCGGGGCGGGACCTGACCACCCGTGGGACGCGGTGACGGAGGGAATGGCTGCAAGCACCCCGGGGCCGCAAACAGGATGGACCGGGGACGTGTCCTCACTCGTCAGGACACCCGTCCCCCCCCGCATCGTCCTTCACGCCGCCAATGTACTCCGGGCTACGGAGATACGCAAATGGGGACACGCCGCGGCCACCGTCCGGTGGCACCCCCCAGGGGACGGGGCCGCCCAGCTCGCTGTGGCGCACTTCAAAGCTGGGGGGCCGGTATACGACGACGCCCTGTCCCGGCTGAGCGACACCCAGGGGCCCTTGCTCCTCATGCTCCCCACCGACATTGCAGCCACGCTGCGCCAGGAGCTGGACGCCTCCGAAGGGCTGCGAGTGCGATGGGAGGCAGTCGCGGATGGCACCCTGCTGGCCCTCGTCCACCGAGACGCCGAGAACGGGTACCAATGGGATGCGCTGACGCCCCACCTCACCGGGCGCCACGTGTACATGGTAACCCCCCCCCAGGGGCACCCCCGCCCGGCGTGGGACGACCTCATCGCCGCCTTCGACGACCACGGGATTCTCCCCGACGACACGTGGCGGGAGGTCAAGCAGAAGACGCTCCGCAGGGACTACACGCGCCGCGTCCGCGCCCTCCAGTTGGAGAACCGGGACCCCCTCCGACAGAGGTGGGACGACCTCTGGCTCCGCCATCTGGACCCTTGGTCGCCGCCCTCCCACCTCCCACACACCTGCCGGCTCTGCGGGGAATGTGACACGGTGTCTTCCGCAGCGTCGACAGGCGCCAACAGGTGCGCGCGGTGCGCCAAGGTGGCCGCGTGCCCCTGGCCCGAACCTCCCGCAGGCCCGCGCAGGCGCACAGAGGAGGAGGCCCTGCACCGGCGCATCGAGGGGGCACACGCCCCCTCACACGAGCGCGCGGGCCCCGCGGGAGCTGTCCTTCCGTGGATCCACGTGTACCTGCGGGACCCCACATCCGTCGCACGTGTTCGCGCCCTGACCCCCACCCGCCGCCGCCCTTTGAAGAGTCCGCAGTACCATGCCACGCCGACGGGGGGATGGGCCGGGACACGCCAGGGCCCGCCGCAAAGCGCGGGAGGCGGCCGTCCGGGGCCTGGTGGCGGACGCGGTGGCAGAGGCGCACGAGGCCCACGCTGCCGCACGGCGTGACCTGACGGGCAGTGCGAGGGCTTTCCTCAACGAGACCGCCCTCCCGGCCGTCCGCGCCCTGAACAGAGCGGGGGCCCCTACGCTGCTCCCGGCGATGAACCTAATCGTGAACAACGTCCGGCCGGGGCTCATCAGCCTGGAGGCGGCCCTCTACGGGCACTGGATGGAGTGGCATGAGTCCAACCGGTCGGGCCAGCCCCTGTCCATGGGGAATACCCTGCAGCTGACGGGGGCGGGGTCCGCCATGTCCCTCGGCAGCAGCGCCCGAGCCATGCTGCACGCCCTCAGGACGCGCTACCCCGGGGACGCGGCCCCGTACCTGAACCAGGCGCGGGCCACATACCCGGAGGGAGTGTCCGAGCTGGATGCGGCGCTCCACCTTCTACACCCACCGGACGAGGACCTGGAGGTGGGCGGTATCGCAGTGTTCGTGGAAGGCGCGGAGGAGGCGCCCGCCCGCCCCCGGCCGACCAACCCGGTGTACGACAGCACCAGGCCTACTCCCCCGTACGCCATTGTATGCGAGGCGTTTCCCAGGGAGCCCACTTGGTGCCCCGCCCTCCCGCCGGCGACGCACGCGCCCCGCGGCTGGGCCAACCCAGACCTGTCCCCCCCCCTCCCCAGGACCAGGGGTGCCCACCACAGGGGGCAGGTCCTCTGGCAAGAGTGTCCTGGCACCCCCCTGCTCCTCCTCGTTGTCGCGACCCGCGGGGACCCGGAGCGGGTCCTTGGGATCACCCCCACCCATCTCTATGGGGCAGCACCCGTACCCCGCCCCCCCCTCCCGGCGCCCGCGGTGCGGGACGGGGTACACACCTTCCTGCGAACACAGGAGGTCACAGCCGTTACGGGTGTCCACCTAGTGCGGCTCCCCCCGACACCACCCGACGACCCCCGGGAGCCCAGGGCCCTGGGCCCCGCCCCAGACTGTGGGCTGTCGCGCGACGCGTGGGCCGCGTGGCTCCCCCGCCTCCCCTCCCAATGCCGATGGATGGCCGCCGGCCCCCGCCCGTGCGGGGCTGACGCCACAGCCGGCCTCACACCCCCTCCCCCCCTCCCCCCCGCAGAGCACCGCACGGCACTGCCCACGGCACGGCACTGATGCACCAGGAGGTAGTGGGAAGGGCGCGCCTGCCACCACACATGCCTAGCAGGATAACAGTGATGGCAGACTCCGATGGCTCCCCCCAGCGGGACGACTGCCACCACCGCCGGTCCCGCTCCCGCTCCCCCGTCTCCCCGTAGTGGACGGGGGAGACGCCCGCGGAGCGCGGGGAGCGGAGGCTGGCGGAGGCGGTGGTGCTGGTCGGGCCGCCGTCGCCGGCCAAGGAGCCTGAGCCAGCAGAGGTGACCGCCCCCGCCGCCCAAGCAGCAAACCCTGCCGCCCCGCCCCGGAAGGGGGGCCCAGACGCGCAGGAAGCGGAGACCGCAGCCCCAGCGAGCTACGCCGCGGCCCCGACCGCGCCCCCCGGCACGCCGCCGACACGGGGGGTAGCCCCGGCGCAGGAATCGGGCGCATCGCCAGGGGCTGCCGCAGCCGCAGAGGAGAGCGGGGAGGGCGCGCGAAAGGTTGCGACCGCGGCCCCGTCAAGCCGCGCCACCGCCTCGGCCGGCCACGCCGCGACCCCCAGCACGCCGCAAAAGCGGGGGAACAACCCTGCACGGGCCACGGGCGCCTTTCCGGCGGCCGCCGCAGCAGCAGCAGTGGGCAGGGAGAGCGCGAAGTACCGCGCCCACGCCAACCCCACCCACACCCACACCAGTCCCCCCAAGCCGTTCCCCCCCAAGCCCTTCCCCCCGGGGCAGGCGCGGCACATCCGCCCCCCGGCGCCCGAGCGCTCGCCGCCGGGCGTCACACTGCCGCAGCTGCGTGATCCAGGAAGGAGGGGACGGCGCGCAGGCAGGGCTGCGTGCCAGCCACGGGAGCGCGCAGCAGGGGACAGGAGGCGACAGGGGGAGGGCGCAGGAGCACGCGCAAGGAGCAGGCCAGGGCACGCGCGGCAGGGAGCAAGGGCGCAGCAGCGGAGGGGGACAGAGCGCAGGCAGCGGACGGCGCGACTCAGGGCAGGGGGCCGGGAAGGGACCAGGGCACGGAAAGGGGGCGCAGGGGCGTGGGCAGGGCGCCCAGGTGCAGGGAGCGGGGCGAGGGACGGTGGGCGAGCGGGCGGGCCAGGGCGTGGGGGACAGGGGGGGGGACCCGCGGCACGGGCAGGGGACAGGCGGGACGGGGCATGGTAGCCCGGGGGGGAGGGCGGGCCGAAGGGAGGGGGGCGTGGAGCGGGGCGACCCCGCAGCCGGACGTGCAGCTAATGAGGTGCATCCCCCCCGGCATCCAACAGATGCCGGCGCACCACACCCACCACCACCACCACCACCACCACCACCTCTACAACATCGACCCTGACGCCGGCGAGCTCGTCCCCCCCCAAACCCGCACGACCCCAGCACCAGCCAGCCCCCCCCGCGCCGAGAGCGGAGCCGGCGCGGGTGGCCTCGGCGGGGGGGGGGCGGGGCGCGGCATCGGCGCCACAGGCACAGGGGCAGCGGGGGGAGCCAGCGCGGGGGGCAGAGGGGGCCCGGCCCTGGGACCAGGACTGGGGCACGGTCCCGGACCCTCTGGTAGAGGAGGCCCTCCCCCTGGTTGGGGAGGTGTACGGGTGGTTGTGCTGGGCCAACCAGGGGACCACCAGGGGGATGAGGAACCGGCATTTCGATGCCGTGCTCCTCCGGAGGGACGGAGGAAACCGAGAGGTACCCCCGGGGGGGTGGGCAGCCCCGGAGGACCATGGAAAGGGTCCTCAGGTCAGTGATCCGGGCGGCGTGGCCCGACAGGGAGCCGACGTGGCCGGCCTTCCTGGGAGGGGGAGCGGTGCTCCGCATCACGGATGCGTACGCCAACAACTGGCTCCCCCCGGCGTTGCGCAGCGCCCTCGCCCACTGGCGCTACCGCCGGCAAAACCCGCCGCCGCCACAGGCCCAGCCCCCAGACAAGCGGCGGCGCAGGTGACGGCCCAGACGGCAGACGCGAGAAAGTGGGGGGGGGAGCTGGGCCCCCCGACGCACGCCCCCCCCATGGTACGGCGTGACGCAGGAGCGCGTGCCACCTCTCGCGGGAGGGAGGGCGGAGACAACGAGCGTGGGGGGGAACCTGCTGCCCCGCAGCCCGCTAACGGCTGACCGCTAACCCTCACGGCCGCCCATGGCCGGCCAGCGCTGCACGGAGACAACAGGGGGGATGAGGGACCCCAGCGAAGGCCTGCACGAGGGTCCAGCTCTGGGTAGAGGGGGGCGGGGGAAGGGTGCGACCCCCCAGCCGGTGGCTGGCCCCCGGGCCCGGGACTGCCATGCCGCCCCCCCCCCCGGCCGTCAGGAGGCGGCGCCAGGGGACCAGAGGGCCCCCCCCCTCTCCCCCCCCCCCCTCCCACTCAGGCCCATGAGCAGACGGAGGCAGACCGAAAAGACGGCAGCCCCGCACCCCCCCCGAAGAGGCCGCTGCACCCAGGGGTGCGGGGGCACCACGGCCGAGGCAGGCACCCGCACGCCCTGCCCGCTGCCGGCCGACGGCGGCCCCGCGGCGCCCAGGACGGCGCAAACGGAGCGGCCCTATCAGAGGGGGCACGCCGGAGACAACTGATGGCAGGCCGACGCCCGACGAGGCGGGGGGGCGGGGGGGAAGCCCCCCCCCCCCTCCCCCCCGCTCCCCCCCCCCAGCTTGGGAGCCACAGGAGCGGCCCTCCGCCCCCCCGGAGCCGAGGAGACGCCCCCCCCCCCCGGAAGGGACCGCGACGCGGGGGGGGGGGGATGCGGTTGGACCTGCACACCGCGCGCCCCAGCGCCCCCAGCCGCCTGCTCCCGCGGGGGTCGCGGCCACAGGGCGAGCCCACACCAGCGTGCCGGAGCAACACGCGCACCAAGCTTGGGGGCGGCGCGCGGCGGCGCGCCGGAACAGTATGGAGGCCGCGCCCTACATGACCCTCCCGTGACCGCAGCCCACTCAGGGAGGGCAGAGGGGGGGTTCAGGTCTGCAGGGGCCCCCAGGGGAGCGGTACACGGGCCGCCCCTCACCCCCCCCCACCCCGGGGCGGCGATGCGCAACCCCGACCGCACGCACACGCCGGAGTGGAGTGCGCCGACGACACAAGGGGGGCCAGGACTGAGTACTGCAGGCCGCCACCCAGAAGGGGAGCAGGGAGACTGCGGCGAGACCCCCCCCCCCCACCCCCCCCAGCCGGCCCGCAAGCCGCGGGGGCCCCGGCCCCCACCCCCTGAGGCAGGAGGATGGTCCCCCACCCCGCCAGAGAGAGGAGCTGGAGCGCGACCCGCCCCCCCCCCCCAGCCGCCAGCTCCCACAGGGGCCGCGGAGAACAAGCAAGCCCGCGCCAACGCGCCAGGACGCCGCACAGATCGCGCCCTGAGAAGGCGGGCGAGCACGAACCGGAGTGGTATGGGGGGCCACGCCCCCCATCGACAGCACGACACCAGGGACACCCGCTTTGTTGCCTGCTCAGGGGAGGCAGCGGGACGGAACGACGCAGAGCAACCCCCCGCCCTACAGGCCCCCCCTGGCCGCACAAACGGGGGGTACGGTGCACGCCCCCCCCCCCCCCCAGCCCGCCCCCCGGCACACGAACGCCACGGACCCGCCCCGCGGCGCGCAGCTCCCACGGGGCGTGCAGGCTGAGGGGACAGAAAGGGCCCCCACGGCCGCACGCCCGCGCCCACAACACGTGGATAGCGGACCCCAACAGCCCGCCCAGTGGGCGGGCAGTCAAGGGAGGGGGAGCGCCTGACACCAGATGCCCCTCGCAACAGTAAGCGGCACCCCCCCCCCGGGGACGCCCTACCGCCACCCCGACAACCCCAAGCCAAGTAGGGGGGAACCGGGACCGGACCGCCCCCCCCCCAAGCACGCCAGACGGAGCAAGGGACCGGGGCAGGACACGCGGAGGGGCAAGGACCACGTGGAAAGGCCCTACCAGCGCCCAGAGCCGGGACCGCGCGAAGTGCGCACCCCACACCACCCAGGAGGGGGGGGAGCGGACGCCGCGGGAGCGCGAGCGCACACACACTGAAAGGGCACGCGGGGACCACCAGAAGGGCAACCGGACCGGGCGCGCGGACCGCACAGACCGCGTGGACTGGCGTACCAGCGAGCGAGGGTAAGGGACACCGGGACGGGACAGCCCGCCACACGCAGCGCGGAACACGCGGGGCGGGAAGGTGAAACGAGAGAGACACAACACCAGGTACCGGCCAGAACCCCCCGAACCGGCCGCGAGCGCCGCGCACAAACAGACGGGGCACTGCACCCGCCAAGGCAGTAGTGGCGCACAGTGCCACGCCCCAACCCCTAGGCTAGGCAGCGCCCGCACCAGCCCAAAGGGGTCCCACTGGCGACAAGCCAGTAGCACGGGCCCGGCGGCGCCGGCGCCCCGGGCGACCACGCATTAGGGGAGCGGCGCAGTGGATAAGCGCCCGCAGCCACGTCTGCGAATTGATGCACTGACCGGGGTGTGGCGAAACGGGGAAGCCAAGGAAGGACGGGGCTCCGAGCCCTGTGAACCCAGGGGACACCGCCAACAGGCAGGAGATGCGTCTTGGAGGGCCCCCCACTAGGACCCGCTGGGGAGGATATCACCTGGCCCGACCCAGTGGCCCCACGGGGCCGAAAGGCGTCTAGTACCCGCAAAACCAAACCTCAAACCTCAAACCTCAACCAATCCAGGTCCGGAATAAAAAACTTAGAACAGCCACTTTTCACGCCACATGGATAATGCTGTTGGAACACAGAAAACACCTGTTCGAACCAAAACGGAACTGGGACCATGATGCACAGAACTGGTCGGAGAGACTGGACCCGGTGCTCTTGGCGCCCTGGGAATGGATCAGGAAAGTGGCTACCCTCTCAAGGACTTTCCACCTGGGCTGAGGAGGAACCATGGGCGTGCGTATACGCAATGGTGAACTGCAAGAATGGAAGTATCTATATAGGACAGGTGGGGGGGGATGGCAAATTGCGTGCTTTACACAAGCGGTTCCTTGAACTCCTGACCAACATCCCTATCCGCTATGCTGTACATAACCGTGTGGATTTGATCCCTGTCAAGCAAATGACAGGTCAGGTGTTTAGGGATTTGAGGCTGCATCCATGTGTTGTGGCTTACTTGGAGACCACAGTCAGGTTGTGGGAAAACGAGGGCCAACACTGTCAGACTCGCTAAGGGACAAGCAGCCCACAGAGACATGGTTGAACATGATGAGCTGGGCTGAAGGGACCCGTAAATGCTCCAGTCTGCCGGACACGATTTCAGAAGTGGAGGACTGGTGTGTGGCCAGGAACGGAGACAGCGCGCGGCTGATCTTAGGTGAGGAATGCCCAGTTTTAGATCAAAATGCATCAAACTCTACACTAGCACCTGGGGACACAATCTCCAGCGCCCTGCAAGGAACACGGCGAGTGTTGGGAAGCCTGGGAGGTTCCGACAAAGGCCAGTGGTCGGCATATCATAGGTTACACGCCCAGATTGAACAGATGCAGGCAAAGCGGACACAGTCCCTTCTCCGATATCTGCAACTGGACAACGTACAAAACATGCGTGAAAGTTTCGAGGATGACTACATGTTCCTACCGATGGATAAAAACAGGGGACAAACTGATATGCATTTCCAGACAACTGTACTTCTGCCCAAACAGACCCATCTACCAGGATACAGACCAGTTCCAGACTTTGCATGAATCTCAGGCGGCCGAAACAGGGACGCTTTTGTACCGCTCTTTTTTACAAAAAATACCGAGAAAGGATGTGGGTTATTTCAGTGATCTACCCTGTTTTCTTTGGCGCTGATTTTTCTTGAATGTTTTTTGAGTCAAAAAAGGTACCTTTTTTCGTGATGTTGCAACAATTTGACCTCCTTTGTACTGCTGCGTACGATGGTATCTCAATATGGAAGGGCAACCCACTGTGCGTCGCACCACATGTAGGTTGTTACGCCTTTTTTCTGCAACGAATTGCGAGGCCTCGCAATACAATGATTCGATTTCATTGATTTTACGGGTGCCGAAAGCATGCAGAGTTCGCATAAGGGTAGTTACGACAAAAAACATTCGTTTTCGAATACGAGGCCTCGCATTCCGTTTCAAAGTTTTCGCAAAAGGTGTAGTTTCGCGAACCGAAATGCGAGGCCTGGCAATAATGGAAGAGAAAAAAACGAATGGGACAGAACCACCAACTAGACAGCATTTACATTCCATTTGACGTGGCGCTACTGTATGGGCGCCCATACAGGTGCCGCCGGCATCTCTAGTTTTCATAATTTGGTCACCGCTGGCTTCAATGCCCAACAGCGATGATCGCGCAACGGGTACCGCAAATGTGATAAACAAGAGAAATGTGGGACCAGCCGAAGTAAGAAAAAGTACTTTTCCAATGCTTTAGGGTATACGTTAGTTGTATTAGAGGTGCCTTAAGCACTCATGCATTTTTATCTTAGTATTGGCCTAACCAAAATGGGTGATAACACATTTTGACCTATAGAACCAGACACTAAATCAGGATGTTGTGTGGACCCCTTACTCCCCAAACAATGTGAACTAAAACATCTTTTCCTGAGTTGACTGATGCACTGACATACTGAGGCGGAGGCTATGAATTTATCTATGTTTTCTCATGAATTCTTAGCTATCCTAGTGGTATGCACCCTAGGGGCTGGAGTACCTCTTTTTGAGAGGTCCTGGGTTCAATACCCAGTCAGCCTAGCTTAGTAGGAAGTTCCCATGTGACATGGCAGTGACCTCAGCGCCACAAACCATGCCACCTCAGCGCCTCTGGGACCCAAAAAACAAGAGTGCACAGTTCAAGATGGCACCATGGAGAGTGTGAGCCCTTGGTGCAGCTTTCCAATCAGCTTTTCTCAATCATGCAAAATATTTCAACCTGAGTTGCATTGAATGTCTATTGCTGTGGTCCATTGTTGATATCTCTCTTTATCTAACTCTTTGTGACTGCAGCCCTTCATACTTTGATCCTGTTTGTCTTCGACTTGCTCATCTCTGGCTTGGGTAATCCTGAACTAGTTTTGGTTCATTAAAAAATATTTTCCTCATCAAAAACAAGCAGCAGGAACCCTACGACAGCAGAAAGCAGCAGGAGAGGCACAACCAGGAGTTGAAAGAACTCTTTTGAAATTTTCTGGTAGCAGAGGCAGATAGTCTCTGCGTGCCGGCAGCAACCTCGTGCCGTACACCCAGCGCGCCGAGGACTGTCCTGAGCAAGAAGGGCGAATATGGACACAAGGAAGGAGGATACCGACGCGAAGACGGCGCCTGAGGCACCGGCAATGCCGGCGCCTGGAGAGCCTGGCCCTCGACCTGGCGCTGTACCTTCGGTGCCCTTACATGGGCCAGTGGACGTGGCTGACGATTCGCTGGAGGGTCGAGGAGCTGGACACCAACCCTGTGCAGAGAGAGGGGGAGGAAGGGAAGGATGCAGGAGAAAGCATGGCACAGGAAGGAGTGGACAATGGGCATGACCCGACGAGCAAGTCAACCTTCGAGGGAGCACCAAGCGCCTCTGGCCTCCACGCATAACCCTCTCCTACAACCACCACACTCCCAACTCCAGACCCAGCTGCTGCAACATCCACACCCATAACCACCCTGCCTATGGCTGAGGGCACAGGCTTTACGGTTGTGCCTACCTACCCTGCCTATGGTGTGGACCCATCCACCACTGCGTTTCCAGAGGCAACTACTACCAGTGATCCAGTGGCCTCCAATTCTGTGCCGCGCTGGTATGCGGCGGATTATCACCATCCTCTACGCGCTATGGGAGCATATGTGGATGTTCCTGGGTATGCAACCCTGAGTGGGCTGAGGAGAGGCCCTGAGTCATGCGGGAGCAGGAGTAGAGGATTGAGGAGACCCTCCAACAGGTCCCTGACGCAGTCGGAGATTAGAGAGGCCCTCCGAGGAGCGAACTGTGAACTTGTTGGTGATCTCACTCTAGAGATTCGGGCTAAACTGGAGCCCCTGATTCCTCACCAAGCGTCACTTACGATTGTGGGGGTTTCACCTCACCAAGTACAAGCCGATCACTCTGGGAAGCCTGAGGAGCCGACCGATGCCGACGCCTGCTGTGATACCGAGAAGCCCTTTCATACCAAGAACGGCCCAGCCTCCTTACAGCCACGTGGAGAGTTCCACGAGAGCCAAGCTGGACCGGCTCGGGCTGAGAGCCCTGAGACAATGGTTGACGTAGAGCCCTACGGCTCTAGTGACCTAGGCGGAGATTCCTCTGACGATGAACCGCCGTCCTCGACTTCTGCTCCGCCATCCGAGGACGACGACCCTGAGGACAAACACTCTCGGAAGCCTGAGGAGCCGACCGATGCCCACCCCTGCTGTGATACCGAGAAGCCCTTTCATACCAAGAACGGTCCAGCCTCCCTACAGCCATGTGGAGAATTCCACGAGAGCCGAGCTGGACCGGCTGGCGCTGACAGCCCTGAGACAATGGTTGAAGAAGAGCCCTACCACTCTAGTGACCTAGGCGCAGACCCCTCTGACGATAAACCGCCGTCCTTGACTTCTGCTTCGCCCTCCGAGGACAACGACCCTGAGGACCCCGAGAACCCGAGCGGGCGGAAGAAGAAGAAGAAGAGGAAGACCAAGCGCCCTGAGGGACGCAGGTCTCAGTAGGCTAAGGCAATCGCCACCTCCAAAATTGTGGTGAACTTGGCTGAGTTCAAAGGCAAGGATCTCAGCGAGTCCGTTGAGAACTTTGGCCAGTTCCTCCAAATGACTGGCCAAACCCATGCTAGTGGGCGAGTCAAGTGCGATCTGCTCCTGCAGTGCTGCAAGATTAACTACCCGGAGAAGCAGGTCAAGCAGATCGTGACACAATCCGCCACCTTCGCCGACGTGTTGGTTGCCTTGGAGAGGCAGAACCCTACCTATGAAACTGACCTCTCCATCAGGGTCGAGATCCAGAACCTGGCCGTGCTACCCAACAACCCCAAACCAGCCAGGATCTCCGAGCTACTGGCTGACCTGGACCACTGGTTGGGACGACTGACGCCCGGTTCCTACGGCAGCGACGAGCTGTTTTTCTGGTTGGTGGCTAAGCTCCCTCGGGAACTGTGGGACGAGTGCCGATCAACGGCAGAGCGCAAGGCGAGAGCCCTCAACTACGAGGCCTTGTCTGTTCTACTCTTGGAGCTGGCGCTGGAGAAAGAAAGCAACCAGCACCTGAACGCCTACCGTCCTGCAGGAGGAGGCTCTGGGAGCCATGGCAAAGGGTACCAGGGTCCCAGACCTGGACAGGGGACTACCCTGAAGCACACCCGTATCATGGGAGATGTCCAGGAGCTCGTCTGGTGTGACGCCAGAGACGAGCATGGTCACCTGCAGCACGCCCCCGACTGCGATCAGCGCGATTGCTTCTTGGTCCAGGGGAAGAAGCAGGAGACCAACACCGGCGCCAAGCTTAAGATGCCGGATCGTTACAGGTGCACTATCACCTGTGCCTTCTGTGGGAAGGGGAAGCACTACAAGGATGAGTGCTACCACAAGAGGGGCCTTCCGGCAAAGCTGGAGGGCGAAGATCCTGGCAAAGGATCTGGCAAGGGGGTTGGCAAGGGCAACGGCAACGACTCAGGCAAGGGCAAGTCGAAAGGCCGTCGGAGAGGCCAAGACAAGAGCAATGGTGGACGAGGAGGAGGCGCTAATCGCCAGCAAGACAAGGACAACAAGAACCAGGACAAGAATGCAGGCAACCCCAACCCTAATCCAGGGGGGCACTCCGAGCCCTCTCGAGGGCAGTCTGGTCCTACCACACACTCGCAGACACAGGCCCAGCGAGAGCAAGATGCCAAGCGTGAGCATGAAGGGGGTGATGACGGCAACGCCAAGAAGAGAAGCCGTTTTATGAGGATGGCCCGCAAATTGCGGAACAAGGGGTTCAAGGTGACCTGTCCCGCGGACTTCTGACGAGGACGCTCCGGTGGGGCCCTGGACCTGGTGTTCTGGGTACGTATCCGACTAGGGGGACGTGAATACCTGGGGGTACTGGATACTGGAGCGACCATATCTATGGCGGCCAAGAGAAGTTTACCTTGTGGGAGCCTGACGAACACCATGCCAACCGCTGCTATATGAATGGGGGATGGCCATGTGGTACACAGCTGCGGGGACTGTGAAGTGGAGGTGCCTATGGGCTCCCGAACTATCGCCCATCGGTTCTATGTGATGGACACTGAGTCGTTCGACTTTGTATTGGGGACTGACTTCTTCGTGCAGCACTCCCTGATACAAGCAAGCGCCCTACCTTCTCTACGTGGACCACGGCAATAGCAGAGAGTCCGTGCCACTGGAGCAGGCAGAGTCCAATTGGAGCTACCTGAGGGTAGGGAAGGAGGAGGATGATGGCGGCCTCCGAAACGGAGGACTATCAACTATTCGAGGAAGTCCTAGACCAAGGTCTGAAGGAGTTGGGTTACTCCAGAGAAGACCTGAGCGTGGAGTCGTTCGCCAGCGACAAGCAACATGTCTTGGACCTCTACTGCAGCAGGGGGAAAAACTGCGGCTACAAATTTTACTGGCCCTCTTTCGGGATGGCCTACGGGAACCCCAGGTTCAGTGAACTGGTCAAGGTCTTGACCAAGGTTGCCCTGGAACGTTCCCGTATGGTCCTGTGTTCCCCCGACTGGGGAGCCCGTGGGGGCAACGAGTACTGGCGAACCCTCCTGGACAGTCTGACTATCCGCTCTGTCCGGCTAACCGATGAGGCCACCTACGTGCCCCTGGGACACAAGACGCCCATCAGGAAACCCGGATGGGGAAGTATGCTCAGCGTGGTGGACGGGGGTCTTACCTCTATCCCCTGGGAGAACCTGGACTCAGCTCTGGTTCAGACTATACAACGAGAGAGCGATGGACTCACCCTGGGTGATTAGAAGGATCGACTACGACCTCAAGATGCTATTGAGACTATACCAGGGAGAGATGAATACGTCGTGACTAACACCAATGCCCCCAACTCTCCCTGCCATGTACCTAGTCCTGATGGAGTCTCAGAGTGTGGACTATCCGAGCTCCCCAGGTCTATTCACTCTGATGACGAAACTGAGCATGACGCCTTCTTCATGCAGACCTGTGTGGAGGAAGTGGAGAACGCCGAGTACGTTGCCCCACTGAAACCCCTACTCTCCATGAGGAGAGAAGAGCTCTTGGAGGATGAGTTGCATCCCGGATCCAGGCTGAGGGAGTACGTGGACTCCAAGAGGAGACTGCTGCCAAAAACGCTATGCTACGCTAAGCCGACCCGCAGCTCATGGCCAATGAAGCAAGGGTGCAAGGGAGATCTCTCCCAACTGAAGGAGGACCTCGAACAAAAGATCACCACTTGGCAAAGGGAGGTGGATCTCAAGCTCATGAAGAGCGTGTGAGGTGCCCATGTGAGCACCCCAGAGGAGGATGACCTCTCGGAGGAATATGTATGTGACCCCCCTCGAGCGTGCCTATGTTGCCATCGTCCACCGGAGATGGTTGAACGAGACCTACTATATGCCTACCAAGGGCTGAAGGATACTACCAAGGGCAAAAAAACGGTGGAGGATCACCCCCCGGCATGTATTACTCAGGGGGCAAGCAAGTTACACTCTGAAGAGGACATTGAGGACAAGATCAAGCTATTGGACCCGCGGGTGCAGAAGCTTATAAGGACCTATCTGGAGGTGCTCGGGAAACTACCAACCCCAGCCTCATGTGACGAGCTGGTACAGTTGGACCTCAAGCTGAAACCTGAGTTCGTGGGCCATAGGACCCGGGGAAGACCCTACCCGGCTCCTAAAGAGCAGGCCGATGAGATTGAGCGACAGATACAAGAGTGTACTGACGCTGACCTGGTCCTGGAGTACAAGGACGGGGACTACACCCAACACTCCAGCCCCTGTTTCCTGGTGGATAAACCTGGGTCTACAGCACCAACGGCTGGTAGTGGACTATGCAGAGCTGAACAAGAAAATGTTGAACCACTCAGGGTCCATTCCTAATATGGAGTCTACCCTTGAGAAGATAGCCTCCTGTCGCTACAAGACCAAGATGGACAAGAGGAGCGGATTCTGGCAGGTGGACCTGACACCCAACGCTCAGGAGCTACTAGCCTTCATCACCCGTCAGGAGAAGGTGTTCAACTGGAAGGTCATGCCCTTTGGCGTGGCCAACGCACCCGCTCTATTTCAAGAGCTGATGAACAAGATCCTGTCCATCCTACGAAGAAGACCCAAGGTGCAAGAACTCATATTTCCTGGGGCCCAGATGGAAGCGCACATCGACGATGTATGCCTAGAGACCAAAACCCAGGGGGATCACCTAATCCTCTTGGGTGAGTTCTTTGCGGTCTGCCAGGAGAACCACACACGACTCAGGCTGGAGAAGTGTGAGTTCATGCAGGAGACCATGCAGTACCTGTGGTTTGACGTTGGCTATGGGTGGTGGACCCCAGCAGCCTCTAAGGCGGAACCCCTGATGGATGCTAAGGTACGACATGAAGACCCCAAGAAGGGACTCCATGATGTACGCAGTTTCATTGGGGCGTGCAACTTCTACAGCGACCATATCAAGAACTTCACCTACACCAGCGCAATTCTGACGGACTCGATCAAGAAGCGTACTACTTGGCGCTGGGGCCCACAAGAGCAACAAGCGTTTGAGGAGCTCAAAGACAAGGTGGCCAACACTAAGTGCTTGGGCGTGCCTAGAGCACATAGGTAAGATTCTCCTGGTGACCGACACCAGCAATGCGGGCGGTTGTGCAACGATGTTGCAATGGCAAGCACTAGAGAAGGAGGAGTTCGACTCGGCTATTTCCCAATGGGGGACGGAAGGTCTCAACCGAGATAGAATTCTTAAGCACAGCTACCGTGACGACAAGTTGGTCCCGGTAACCATCGGCCACCGGAACTCGAAGTGGAACCAGTCCAGGGGGGACTACTCAACCTATGAGCAGGAGTTGCTCCCGGGTATGCTGGTGCTATCCTCTCAGGCACGACTGTTGGGGAGTAACCCTGTGGTCTGGCTGTGCGATCAAGAGCCTGTCCGCACTTTCCAGAAAGGTCCCCCACCTGAGAAGGCCAAGCTACAGCATGGTGGACCTACCTCAGCCAACTACGGCTGATGGTACACCATATCCAGGGAGTGAAGAACGAGTGTGCAGACTACATAAGCCGCAACAACTTCGAAGCCCTGATTGGTGCTCGGTCTGAAGCGCTGGCTAAGGAGGCATTCAGCCGTATGGACGTACACTTGGACCTCAACATGACTATGATACGACCCCCAGAGGGACTCCAACAAGTGGAATACCTGAAGGAGTTTGAGGATATCTATAAGCGCCTGGAGAAGCACCTTGAACCCCTCCTGGTCAACCAAGAGCAGTGCAAGAGGGACAAGAGCTTGCTGGCACGAGGACCGCATCGTGGTAACCAGTGACAGAGTCCCAGCGCTACTGAAGTGGAGCCATGAAGCCAGCGGTCATGTGGGTGCTGACCGTACCCGGAGGCTAATCAAGCAGTGGTTCCACACTCCGTGGACTGATGACCAACTGCAGAAGACCCCCCAGCCTATCGAGGACAAGTGCCCGTGTAGGTCCTGCAAACCTGGGGATATCAGGGACAGGTGTCTCTACTCGATTCTGCCCATTTTCCACTGTGCTAACAGTGTTCTCAATGTGGACTACACGGAGATGCCGAAGTTTGGGGGATACGACTTTGCCCTCGTAGTGACCTGTGGGTTGAGCAGGTTTACCAGGGTGCACCCATGTACCAAGCACATTACCGGAGAGAGACTATCAAGATACTCCTGGACGAGTGGTTTTGTGTCTATGGGGCGCCCAAGGAGATCAACTCCGATGAGGACGTACGAGTACGCTCAGATACCGGCCCGTACAAGAGGGTCCTGAGATCTCTCAATGTCCAGGTGTCTACGGGGATCCCCCACCGTGGATGGACACCGTATCAGAGTGCGCTGGTCTTCCCGACTAGGGGGGACCCTGGTGGGCGCTGCTCAGCACTTGAAGCGCTACTATGATCCTGAAGACCTATGTGGGGAGGAGTTGGAGATGAACAAACGAGGAGATCGCTGCTGTGGAGCTACAGGGGGCTGCCAGCCCCATGGAGTGTGAAGGGGACCTCCCCGACAGGAATGCCGAGGAGATGGCTAAGGAAGGCTTCTACCCGGTGATGTCTGTACTACGCCACCGCTATCGCCAGGGTTGGCGCTTCCTCACCCTCTGGGAAGGGTTTGCAGTAGAAGAGGCCACCTGGGAGCCCTTCTCAGCGTTTGCTCTACCTGAGGGACGCCTCAACTCATTTCTCCTAGACTACTTGTCGCAGAATAACCTTGGTGAGTTGCTGAGGCTCTCCGACACGCTTGCCTCAAAGACTAAAGCTAGGGACTGAACCTTACCCTTACCTGCCTTAGCGTATCTGTGAGTGTGCTATTCCTACGGTGCTGAGAGCAAGGCGCAGAAATGGTGTCCTAATTTTACCCAAGTCTGCACGCTTGCTAAACCTGGCGGATGTCTTACCGGTGCCACGGTGTACGCCTCGGGTCTCTCCGCCCCTAAGCGCCCAGTTTCTGTGCTGGCGCAAAACCTTGGAGGAATACCCAGCCTACGAGTCCAGGTATTGTTTTTCCTACCTACCTGGCTACTACAGGGGAGGGGTGGCCAAAAGCCATGAAGGCATGAAAACGCCTGTTTGCTATGAAGGCCAAAACCTAGCCTAACCACTGCCACTGCCCACCAATCCCGCTAAAATTGCAGGAAACGGGTGTGACAGTGACACACGCACTACAGGTCCTACACACTCTACACTGGCACCATCCTGGTGGGCGAGCACTTGCTCAACTGGCTCAAGCCCCCACTCAGGACTACCACTCCTACACGCACGCTCTACTTGGTGGTGTTGATGAAGAGGTCACGAGCCCTGATGGCTCACCTGTGAGATGGCAAGAAAACACAGAGCTACTAACATTCTGTGGCCTAACAGGGACGCCACAACTCGTTTTCCTGCTAGGGCTTGGAGGGAAGGAGTGCTCCTTTGGAGTGCACTGCGCATATGTCGATGGAGTCGGACTCCCTGCTCTGCCACAGGCAGATCCGGAGTTATTTGTCTGGTGTGTTCAGCGCCCTCGTTTAGCAGGGCAGGAAAGAAAATTGCTGCTGCACCAATCAGCCTGACCTTCCCACCTGTAAAGCAAAGGCAAATGAGAGACAGTTTGAGACTGAGGAACCAAGACTACCTCCAAGTGTTATACGCTTCACAGGTAGCCCTATAATACGCTGTTCCCAAACTGCCCTGTCAAGCAAGCAAGCTGAAGGAACTCCACCCGTTCTCTTGAAGAACGTAGGGTGGAGCCTTGGGTAACCTAAACAAGGTTTACCGTGCGCAGTACGCGTGGCCCACCCTTTAATGCGTGTGTGACGGCACGAGCATGCACCGGTTGGTCAGGTTTTGTCGAAATCATACCTAATCTTACCCACAATCGAACAGAAACTCCACAAGGGGGTGGCCCCACCTGGGCTTACCTACCTTACTCAACGCTAGAAAGCGAAAGCAAGTGTGGAGGAGACAAGACACGACGCTATGCATATGTGTGTATGTCTAATCACCCTGAACTTTCCTCTAATCATCTCCAATCTCCTAATCTATCCCTCCATCGTGCGTAAGCGGTGCTACACGGCTCGGACACGGAGACACCAGACCAGCTATGTGCATGCTGCATACCAGACGAGCACACCTGTTGTTTATACCTGATACATTGAAGTCTTTTCGTTGATTCTTGAATTCTTTGATTTTTGATTCTTTCTGTCAGTGTGGGTGCAATCTCGATGTTTATTTATTTGTGTGTGTGGCGTTATTTTCTTCATTATACGTGACATACGTTTATAATCTTTTTGATTCCTCGTTTTCTGGCGCTTCGTTAGGACCCGCTCCGGCGCGCCGTCTTTTCTGCGTGAGAATTTCCTGATTTTAGAAATAAGGAGATGACCGCAAATTTTATAAAAATGGGCATGTAATGCACAATGGGATTCTGGTCTGGTACGTGATCTCAGAAAGACTCTAGGCCGTCATTTGACTGATTTGGTCGTTGTCGCTTCGCGTTTGCGTGGATTCGTCCCTCATCCTTCCATTCCTCTATTGTACAGATATTCTTGCGAAGCGTCGCTGAGTAGGCCGCTGTTCGGGCCGAGAAGCAGCAGCAGGAGACAGAACCAGAACCCAAGACCCCAGTAAGGGGTAATTCTAATTTAATTGTCGCCCCCTCGCCCCAGTATCAGGACAGGTGTCTCCATGAGGTTCCAGGGGACTCAGATCGAGCGTCCTATGAGAGTCTGGCGTTGGGTTGTGTCACGCTGCACCTTTGAGGGAGGGATGCATATGCATATGGTCTTTGCATGGCCTCTTCTAACCCAACCAAGCCACAGGAGCCCCTGCAGCGGCATGAGCGCTGAAGTTTCTGTTGAAACTTGTCATGAACAATGCAGCAAGAGTCGCTGGCCATGGTAAAGCGTTCTTTTCCAGTGTTAGGGAAGCTATAGGTATTTTAAAGTTGTAGTAGGTGTGGAAACCAAGGAAAGGCCAAGAAAAAATCCCTCTTTCCTGAAAATGCGACAGTGGTGGCCACCACAGCACAGGGAGGAAGTAAGGACAAGTGCTTTTTCTATGCTTTAGGGTATACTTTAGTTGTATTAGAGGTGCCTTACACACTCATGCATTTTTATCTTAGTATAGGCCCAACCAAAATGTGTGGTAACACATTTTGACCTATAGAACCAAACAGTAAATGAGGATGTTGTGTGAACCCCTTACTCCCCAAACAATGTGAACTAAAACATCTTTTCCTGAGTTGATTGAGGCACTGACATACTGGGGGTGAGCCTATGAATTTATCGACGTTTTCTGATGAATTCTTAGCTATCCTAGTGGTATGCAACCTAGGGGCTGGAGTACCTCTTTTTGAGAGGTCCTGGGTTTAATACCCAGTCAGCCTAGCTTAGTAGGAAGTTGCCATGTGACATGGCAGTGACCTCAGCGCCACAAGCCATGCCACCTCAGCATCTATGGGACCCATAAACATAGAGTGCAAATCTCAAGATGGCACTATGGAGAGTTTGAGCCCTTGGTGCAGTTTGTCGATCAGCTTTTCTCAATCATGTAAAACATTTCAACCTGAGTTGCATTGAATGTCTAATTATGTGTTCTATTGTTCATATCTCTCTTTATCTAACTCTTTGTGACTGCGGCCCCTCATGCTTTGATACTGTTTGTCTTCTACTTGCTCATCTCTGGCTTGGGTTATCCTGAATTGGTTCTATTTCATCAATGAAGCATTTTCGGCTTCAAAACAAAGCAGCAGGGACCCTACACCAGCAGCACGCAGAAGGAGAGGCGCAACCAAGAGTTGAAAGAACTCATTTAAAACTTTCTGTTGACTGTTACCAGTAGCCGAGAATGCGCACGCGCGGCGCAGTTGCGCGCAAAGATCAACATGCGCGTGTCGCGTGTCGCGTGTCGCGTGTCCCGTGTCGCGCTGTGCTGGCAAGAATTTTATTTACCTGTAGCGTTAAATCAGCCTGTTTTCTTTGGAAGTGTATAATAAAATACACATTTTAGATTTTTCGAGATGATTGTTCATGCCACGTAACATTGCGCATCGAGCGAAGAGGCATCTGGAACGGACTGTCAGGCGATTCTGAGCTTTCTGTGCAGCGGAACATGGGTATACCACTGCTGGATCACTATGGGCTGCCGTTGAAAAGAACAAGAGTGGAGCTGTTTTCTTTTTTGATTTTGCGCGCTTGTTGCGACTGGACAGGAACACACGGCACTCACTACTGAGGTTGAAAAGCAGACCAGAGAGCCGAGCGGCTAATCACTTCAAGGAGGAGTTCACAACTTATACAAAGTCTTGCGCTTGTGGTGCACAACTCAGCAACAGGACGAGGACGCCTCAGGTTTTGCCTCCATCGGTGGGCAGAACAGGCGCCAGTTGCGCAGGACAGAACTGCTGCGGCTGCAAGAAAAAACCATGAAGGAACAGTCCGCGGGAAGAATGCTTGATACATGGCGATGATTCGAGAACTGGCATTATTACATTAAGCAGTATGGAACGCATCGAACGATCCAGGATCAGTAGCAACATTGCACAGCCCTTTGCGTCGTTGAGATTCCGTGCAGGTTGCCCATACATAGATGTGCTCATCGGCAGCATCGGCAGTGTGGCTGCAGCGCTTGTGAGAATGAAACAGAGCTTTCATGGGATCGTGACGGATCTGGGCCTGCTCCTTGACAGACCTGCAGCAATACCGAGCATCAGGGCGCCCCTTGACATCGTGCGAGATCCAGTACCGCATCCTGGTTGGAAACCGCTGCTGCTGAGTACGCATCAGGTATCCTCGTACAAGGGCCTGGTTGAGGTGTAGGACTACATTGCATCCCTGTTAAACCAGACTCAGCCCATTGTGCCCATCCTCGTTGATGACAACATACATAAAAGATACCTGAAGTTTCTCTACTCCGACAGAATGCAGCGGTCGAACTGGCACGAAAAACTGAAGAAGACTGCTATCTTGTACGGCTGCTGGAATCTCTTCAATTACCTTGTGACCTTGCGCCGCTTTCATTCGCTGTTTGTGTAATTCCGGTTTGGTCGCTTAGGAGTGGGTAAAACAGTAGGGTCGTACCCGAAGCTCAGAGTCATGGAGAGAACTATTGCCGCAATCCTCAAAGGAGGGCCACATTTCTTGCGGCAGTTGAGGCGGAAGTGAAACAGGTTACAGGCTGTTGCCGATCACGCTGGGATGGCGGGCTGGATTGACTGAAGAGTGAAGTATGTAAAGCAATGGTGAACCTTCTGCAGAACTGGTCTCCGCTTGTCCTGTACTGTGGATTTCTCGTGAGACAATGCAACTGGTCTGGACGGCACCCAGGAACCGCCATCGACGCCCAAAATATCTTGCGACTGGTGTTCATGCTTTTGACAGAGCTCAGCACGGCTGCAGCTGATCCTGTTGTGTATGTGAGGACCATTGGGCGTTGTCAGACGTTCAAGAGCGGCCTGCCAGGATTGAGCTATGGTGAGGAGTTTGGCGAAGTAATGCTCAGTCGACTTCGGTCGATGAAGGATTAACACACTTCGGCTGTCACACCGAGCTACGTGGAAGATTTGTTTGTCCAGATCTGCCCTGCGAGAACTAACAGACGCCTGCTGGTTAGTGGTTTGTCCTCCGACATTGGAACCGAGATCCGACAGCGCTTGCACTCGTATGTTACTGACAACCGCCTGAGATTTCGGTACTGTCATTGGCAGTTGGGTACCTCGACCATGGAGAGGCACTTGGAGGCTGAACCAGATTTTCCGTTCGACGCTTAAAGCGAGCCGGACGTTGACACATAGGGGACTGTGTTGACCGATGTTTTGCGTACATTTCTGCGGCAGCTCCGGAATTTCCCACCTGCTGTAATACGATTGATGGACAACAAGGTTCCTCTGCGGTCTGATGCTCAGCGCACGAATATTCTGGACACAATCTTGGCCTGTACAGATGCACGGAATCGGTTTTAGGTTGTTTCCCAGCCCCGCTGTTGTTGTTGCGCGCACACTGGTGCTCTTGCTCACTACTGCGTGTTCGGAATGCGAGGCCTTGCAATCGTCTTTTCAAAAAGTACGTTTTCGACTATATGTTGTTACCCTAAAGCGAGGCCTCGTAATACAAAGTAGGTATATGCCGACAAATATCTATAGTGTCGATTGCGAGCCCTCACAATCAAAGGATAAAGGTGTACAGTTTTATCCCTTTTTACAGGCCTATTTCAACATTACAGAGAGTTTGACGCCAACAAAAGCGGGCCGAGCCTCACCAGACACCTCACAAGTACCATCCACGCAGGAAACGGTGCCAGAGGAGTTCTTGAGGTTCTACATGTAGCCCTTGCAGGTGGAAGTGGACGTCAGGAGCCTGACAGGATCTGATCGGCGATCTCCTCGGAAGTCAACTCAGGTTCGGCTGTTCCAGGCTGGCGATGCAGATGATGACGAACCAGAGGTGAGCCACGCGCCGAAGCTGAAAAAGCCGAAGACCAAGGCGGCAGCTGAGCTGAAGCAGACAACCATGACACAGCCCCAGGGAGTGAAGAGGACGCTGAGCCCTCCGGATCCCGGAACAGCAGTGGGCTCGACGTCGAGCAGTAAGATGTTGGCAGCGGGATTAAGGAAGAAGAAGAAGTACTAAAGGGCGGTGCAGTCCTGTTCTTTGTGATATGTTGTCTCGCATTGCGAGGCCTCGCATTCCAGATTGGGCAATTTCCCATTTCAGCTCTGTTTGCAGAAGCGTCATCTGGAGATGGACGATGATACTGACCCTAAGACAGCAGTCAGTATTGCGAGACCTCCCATTCCGAAAGCCTCACGTGTCGACGCACAGAATGTATTGATGCTCTGTATTCTGTATTTGCTTCTTGCTGCATGATCATAAGCTGTGTGTAATTGCAAGGAATTACCTTGTTTCATGTTTGGTATTGCGAGGCCTCGCAAGACGAATAGGAAAATGGTTTCCTTTTACATGATTTTCGAAACAATTGGCGGGAAAAGTGCATTTCTAAGGTAGAAGAAAAATGCATGGAGAGGATAACAACAAAAAGCAGGGTTTTCTAGTTCAGGAAGCCCCAAAGTATGGTGCATTTTACAGAAAAGTGGGTAAAACAGCAAACATTGTGAGACCTTTCTGGGAAGGAAATGATGCAATTTTGTGGGTAATTGGGCCAAAAACTGAGTAGTCAAATTTTGCGGTTAAAGAAAGTAGGCAAATTGGGCAAATTACCTATACCAAATATGCAGACACCCTGGTACAAAAGCGTACCTGCTCCGGCCGCCTAAGTGAATGTGGTTCACATAACGATGGGATGCAGAGGGCATCCTACACTATGACATGTGATGCAGATGAAGGGGGGATGTTGCAACAATTGGACCCGCGGCCTGCGAAAGGTCCCCGGGTGTCGTTTGTGCTACCCAAGTACAAGATCATCGAGGAGCACAACACGCTCCCTCAGGATAAGCGGATAAAGTTCCGGGTCGTGTTCTGTCAGTACAGGCACTCATTGAAGAGCTATGGTTGAAAGATTGAGCGATGCCTATCATTCCTTGTGAATCAAGCCGCCCGACTTCCGAAATGTGTGGAGATGACCCGAATTTCCGATGTCAGAACTTTTGAACAGCAGGTTTCAGCCACCCTGTAACACAGGTATCCGAGAGGCGTGCGTGACCTGGCTGAGGCGTGGCTGTGGGAGCTGGATATACAGGATTTTTTTCCGTCACTTGATAGGGAAAAGGTGCTGGTGGCACTGCAGAGCATACAGGATTTGCTGCGTGAGGGGAGGGGAAAATAAAAAGTGGCAAATGAGCTTCGTTTTGCGGTCTGTAGAGGCGATAATAAACTAGACTACATGGGGGTGGGGTATGCAGAGAGTGTACCTTTACCTTCGCCAAGGTCCTAGCCTCTGCGAAAAATGAAGTCCAGAAGAAGGAGGTAGGTAGGTAGGTATTTTCGGGAGCTCAGGATCCCTCTTTTGACAATGCAGGAAGAATGTCTTAACAAGGGGGCGTCATGTCCCTCCCACTGTTCTAGTTGAGCTGCCCCTTAAGCCGCTCCCGCACGTGCTTGAGAACACCGGTCAACAGGAGCCAAGTGTCTTTGGACACCCCGCACGCAAGACAACGCACCGAGCAGGCAGACTGGTCAACAGGAGGCAAGTGGCCCAGGACACCGCACGCGCAAGACAACGCACCGAGCGCGCACACCGGTGAACAGGAGCAAAGTGTCCCAGAACACCGCAATCGCAACGCAACGCAGTGAGCGGGCACACCAGTGAACAAGAGCCATGTGTCCCAGGACACCGCACAAGCAACGCAGCGCACTGATCAAGCACACCGGTGAACGGGAACCAAACAGCCCAGGACACCACGCAAGCGACACAACACCATGGGGGGCACACCGGTGAACAGGAGCCAAGTTGCCCACGACACCATGCACGCAAGACAACGCACCGAGCGGGCACACTGGTGAACAGGAGCCAGGTGGCCAAGGACATTGCACACACAGCACACCACACAGAGCGTGTGCACCGGGGAACAGGATCCAAGTGGCCCAGGACACCACACACGCAAGACAACGCACCGAGCGCACATACCAGTGGACAGGGGTGAAGTTGCCCAGTACACCGCACTCACAACGCAACGCAACGAGCGGGTACACCGGTGAACAGGAGCCAAGTGGCTGAGGACACCGCACCTGCAACAGAACGCACCGAGCGGGCAGACCGGTGAACAGGAACTGTACAGCCCAGGACACCGCGCACGCAACACAACACCATGGGGGGGCACACCGGTGAACAGGAGCCAAGTTGCCCACAACACCGTGCACGCAAGACAAGCACCGAACGGGCACACTGGTGAACAGGAGCCAAGTGGCCCAGGACACCGCACACGCAACACAACACACCGAGCGTGCGCACCGGAGAACAGGAGCCAAGTCGCCCAGTACAGCACACACGCAACACAACGCAGCGAACGAGCAGCCCAGTGAACAGAAGCAAAGTGGCCCAGGTCACCACACACATTACACAACGCAACGAGCCGGCAGACCGGTGAACAGGAGCCAAGTGGCACAGGACACGACACACGCAACACAACACATCAGGCGAGCACACCGGTGAACAGGAGCCAAGTTGCCCACAACACCGTGCACAAAAGACAAGCACCAAACGGGCACACTGGTGAACAGGAGCCAAGTGGCCCAGGACACCGCACACGCAACACAACACACCGAGCGTGCGCACCGGAGAACAGGAGCCAAGTCGCCCAGTACAGCACACACGCAACACAACGCACCGAACGAGCAGCCCAGTGAACAGAAGCCAAGTGGCCCAGGAGACCACACACATTACACAACGCAACGAGCCGGCACACCGGTGAACAGGAGCCAAGTGGCACATGACACGACACACGCAACACAACGCACCAGGCGAGCACACCGGTGAACAGGAGCCAAGAGGCCCAGGACACCGCTCATGTAGGGCGGCCGGGGGACAGGAAAAAACAAACCACACCCCATGGGTCTGGTGCACTGGGGTGACCCAGCCGACCCACCGGGCCAGCAGCAGGGGCAGTAACCCCAAGGCTGCTGTTCTGAGCCCGGCCAGGCTGCATCGGGGACGATGGCAAATGTAACCCTGAGCCATGAAAGCAACCAGTGACAGGCGAGTCGGTACACAGTCCAGGAGGGGGTCGCCTGCCAAATAGAGAAGCCCCGCAACTCAAACCACAGGGAGGAGGCAGTCGTACCGTAGACTCGCGGGAGCAATACCCCCTGCGATGAGGAATACTCCATACGGCTGGACAGTCCCCAGAGCTGCCGTCCAAAGAAGGTGGCATGTGACTCTACGCACGGGCACATGTGGGGACACCCTCCCAGCCAGGACATCTGGACTGGGTTGCCGCGACACTGCCTTGTGCCTGCCTGTGGTGTTGTGTCATGTGCGCGTTGACCTAGGGCACTGGACTCCTGTTCACCGGTGTGCCTGCTCGGCGTGTTGGGTTGTGTGTGCAATTTCTTCGGCCACTTGGCTCCTATACACCGGTTCTGCCCGCTCCGTGCGTTGCGGTGCGTGTGCCGTGTCCTGGGCCACTTGGCTCCTGTTCACCGTTGTGCCCGCTCGATGCGTTGTGTTGCGTGTGCGGTGTCCTGGGCCACATGGCTCCTGTTCACCGGTGTGCTCTCCCGGTGCGTTGTGGTACGTGTGCGGTGTCCTGGGCCACTTGGCTCCTGTTCAACATTGTGCTGGTTCGGCGTGGTGTGGTGCGTGTGCGGCGTCCTGGGCCATTGGCTCCTGATCACCAGGTGCGCAATCATCCATCTGGACGGCGGCAGGTGTTCCCTCGCACCTGTTCGTGTGCCGTGGTTCGGTGCGTGTTGTGCGCGCTGTCCGGACTTGCGGCACCCGGTGGCCATTGTTGTTTGGCACCTGTCCATGGGACTTGGTTGTGGACGGCCGCGTGCCTCTCTGGCGTGCCTCGTGGCCCCGCCTTGTGCGCCGCGCCTTGTCCGGTGCAGTCACTTTTGGTGCTCCGGTGGGCTTTCGTGAGGCCTTGGCACCCTTCCCCACCCCGGGGGCTTTCGCCGCCGGATTTACTGGGCAGCTGCACGGGGCAAGCGGAGGCCGGCCAGGAACCGGGCTCCTTGTGCCTGCCGCTGGCCCCTGCCGAGGACGGGGCGCTGAGCTCGCTCCGCGTCATACCCTTTCGGGGCCCTGCAATGGGGTTGTCCCTGGCGGGTCTATCCAGCGCCTGTCTTGGCCTGCGTGCTCTGCGGTAGTTTGCGTCCAGTTTCCTGTGCCGTTCATCTTTCTATTGGGTACTCGGCCTGTGCACCGGGGCTGTTTCTTGTGGACGCCAACACCTTGCGGGTCGGAGGACGCCACGCCCGGGTCCCCTGTCTGTGTGCGTGTGCGTGCTCTTTTTGGCCGGGTCGGGCGTGCCGGCCTCGCAGGCGTGTTCTGGTGGGCCTCACCTTGCCTGTGGCTGCTTTGTCCTTCTACTTTGCTCGGCCCCCTCCGGGCTGGGGTTGCCCTTTGCTTGACCTTTTGTTTGCCTTCCTTTTTTTTCTTTTTCTTCACTGTCTCTAAGCCCCCTTGTCTCTTGCTTTCTTTGGCTTCCGGCTGCGGGTGCCCTGGCCTTGGCGCTGTGTCCCCCCCCCCCCCGCTCCCTGTTTTCTTTTCTCCTTTTTTCCTTGTGGCCTGCTTGGTTTCATGTTTGTTTCCTCCCGCCCTCCTTTTCCTCCTTGCCCCCCGCTCTCCCTTTTTCCGTTTTTTTGTTCTTTTGCGGCTTTCTCTGCCTTTCTCCCCCTTCTGGCTTGATTTGTGGGTATTATGCTGCTCGGCTCTCCGTGTGCTCCTTTGGGTGCCCCGTTGCAGTTGCTGCCTCTCCCGCTGCCCCCAGTGTGTGTTTTGCGGTTGTATTCCCTGCCGCTCGGTGTTCCGTGTTTTCCCTCCGCTGCTTTTCGTCAGCCTCCTTGTCTGGTGTTTGTAGGCGGTTCTCGCCGCCTGCTGCCCCCCCCTCTCCCTCTGGTGAACGCGTTGTGCCTTGTGCTGTCCGTTGTCGCCGCTCTGGGCCGCCCTCCCTTCTGGTGGTTTGCGGTGCCGTGTGGCCTTGTTCTGTGCTGCGTATCGTGCTGTGGTTCCTCGCCTTGCTCTGTTCTCGGTTGCTGTGCGGTGTTCTTGCGGGCGGTGTTGTGCCATGTCTCTGGTGGTGTCATCTAGCTGCGTCGTTCGTGTTGTGGTTGTCTGGCTGGTTTTGGTCTGCGGTGCCGCGTGCTGTGCCGTGCTGTGTCCCTGGGTGAGCGTCCCCGCCTCGCTGCGCGTCGCCCTGCCCGGTGTTGTGGTGTTTTGTGCTGTGTTGTGTGGTTTCGTTCGTTTGGTGCCGTTGCTTGCTGTGTTGTGCCCTTGGGCGCTGTTCGTCGCGCTGGGGTCCTGTGCTTTCCGGCGCTGTGTTTTGTTGCGTTCCCCGGCGCTGTGTGCTCTGTGCCGTGTCCGTTTTGCCGTGGTGTGTTGGTGCGTGCTGTTGTTCGCTGCTGTGGTTTGTGCTGTGTCTGTGCGCCGTGTGTGTCCTGGGGTGTCGTGCTGCGATTTCCCTGTCTTGTCCGCTCTATGCGGTGCTGTGCTGCGCTGTGCTGGTGTGCTAGCGTTGTTCTGTTTGTGTGGTCTGCGCTGTTTGTGGTGCCTGGTGCTCTGTTGCGTTGCGGTGTGTTGTGCTGTCTCTTGTAGGGTTTTGTGGTGCCGTGCCGGTTCTGGTTGCCTGCTGTTGTCCTCTGGCGGCGTGTTTCGGTGTTGGTGCCCCTGTGTGGCCGCCTGGCCTGCTGCCCCGTGGTTGGTGTGGTTTGCTGTGGTGCTCTGCTCCCCTATGTTGTGTTATGTGGTGCTGTGCTGTCGTGTGGTGCTGTGCTGTCGTGCGTTCCTGTCTGTTTGCGGTGCTGTTTGTGCTTGCTCCTTCATTTGCCGTGTCCCCTGGTGCTGTGCTGCCGTGTGGTGCAGTGCTGCTTGGCTGTGCTGTGTGTTGTCCTTTGCTGCGTGTGTCTCTCGACCTTTGAAATTGATTTTGAAAAATTGGTAAAAAAAAATTAAAATGTTCCAAGTAGAAAAGTATACACTACCCACCACAGGCACGGAGGCAGGCAGCAACACCAGTGCCACGTCGCAGTCTTACATGTTACCCCGCGACGGCGGCGTTGTCGTTGATGGTGTTGTCTCTTCTTGAGTTCGACTTGACTTGACTTGCCTGCAGCGAGACGGAGGGCAGAAAGGACGAGGGTGACGCGGAAATCAGAAGAGGAGGTACATTGAGAAGAAAACAAAGCGAGAGGGCGTGAGTTCAGGGGCGTGGCGTCTTAGAAAAATGCTTTCTGGTTTTTACGCGCTGCTCGCGGAGCGTTTTCCTTTACGTATACGGCGTGTTAGAGGGCGAGAGGCACAGCGTTGTACTCCTACGCTCCCTACAATGCTCACAGCTTTATCAATTCACCTAATTTAGCCAGAAGAACGACCTTTTCGTGGTGGGTGATAGAGTTTTCAGGCATACCAGAAGAGTGGTGGCGATTGGGGGCACATTAAGTGCCCAATTATCCTTTTTATATGCCCTACACCAGGAACACTTGTACTTTAACGGAGAGTGGAAGAAGGTGCCGAAGGACTTGGCTGACTACAATGTCCCTACGGCCGTGCCGGCCTTTCCTTTTCGTTCTACCGATAAACTGGTGGGGGCTGCTATTGGCCAGGTCCCAACCGAGGCGCTGCAGTCCCTATACACAAAATTATATGTCCTAAAATTGCAACGAGAGAACCGGGGCGAGGAACTCACGACCTTGGAGTCCGATCTGGGTATCGATAAGTCCACAGGAAAGGTGCAGGTGGGCTTGAAAAAAAGGTTGTTGCAAAATGCCCGTGACCAGCACCGGGCCTTGGTGCGGTACCTTTATTGGTATGCACCTAATGCAAGGTCTGTCCTACGGTCCCTTACCTTGCGTTGGTACAGAAATACGTGTACTACTCCACATCATGGTCAATCATGAAAAAAAACACCCAGGGTACCCTATGTGAGTTGACCAGGAAGGTGTACCCGGGAACATGGTGGAAACCGGCGTTTAATAGAACACTCCGGCAACAGAAGGTACCACAAGACGTGGTAAAGGCCACACATGAGTGAAAATATTGGTGCCTGGCAGGGAAAGCCACAGCCAATCAGAGCCGAAGTCAGGGACACACACACTGAGTACGGAGAGGGGGCCGGGCTGGGAGAAAGTGCCGACACAAGGGACCACCCCCTTAAGTGGACTAAGGAGGTGTGTGTATACATGAAGACAAAATTTGGGGCACGGTATGCAAAGAGCAAATGAATGAAGAATGGAATAAACAGCGACAACTTCTCTCTCGTACTACTTCCTTCAGCAAATGAACCCATTTTCGTTCAGTTCTTGCCATTCATAGAGTTTGCAATTGTGTTGCGAATCAATGCTTTCACGAAGACCTTTCATGTCACACTTGCATTGTTGCTTGCTTTCTTGTTGGCATTTAGTTCCAAAATCTGAAACGTTGAAAAATATTTAACCTAGAAACAAATTCACAACTTATGTAGAATATCATTTTGCAAATACTGGAATGATTTTTTTGGTGTCGGACTCTTTCATCCTTTTTTTTCTTGATTTACTACTGACGGTTGACAACCTGCCTGGCAGGGCCAGTTGCCAGGTGGCAGCCCGCCGACAGAACAGCACAGGCGTCGGTGTTGGGAACAATGACGAACATCAAGACGCAAGACCATTAAATCTAGTACTAGTGCTGAAGTTCGCGTAAATACGGGCATACTGGCCATGGCCAAATGCACAAGAGCAAGTTTTTCGTGAGTTAAGGGTAAACATCTTCTTTACACAGAAAGAAAGGGAGCCTGTCCAATGCTGTGTCCAAATGTATGTGGGCAAAGTTACAAACAACAGCCTTTCCGCGATTTCCCTGGATCTGATGTCCGCCAGGGATCCTCGAACATGATGAAGTGTGTAACCCTAACCCCAACCCTAATCCTAACCCTAATCAACCGTAATCAAGACTGAATTTTGTGACCGAGCTGCTGGGGGAGGGAAAATCAGCTATGACTGGTGAGGGACATCAAGAATGATCCACACATTGATGGCTCTTGACAAGGTAAATCAGCGCGCAGGTGAATCCCATTACCACGAGCCCCTTTTTTGAGGCTTCTTGGACTTCTGAGGGGGGGAAATGCCAGACAATGGGCCAAAACTGGGCGAGTCTCACCCACATAGGTTTTTAATTTCCAATTTGTCTGTAAATTCCGAAACGCACTTTTTTCGGTTCTCAATCATCAGTTCCGAGGTGACTGTCAAGGAAATCGGGAAAATAATCGTCACTTTCTTATTGCCTAAATCACTGTGGTTTGAGTTCCATCCCCAGAGCCGGACTGTACCCGCATGCAACTTCCAGTTGTTGTTGCAGGATTAGGGACCCGGAAAGTGGGTGGATCAGGGCCGCCCCCCTAAAAAATGGCCATTTGTACCCAAAAATGGCTTAAAAATTCCAATTTTGGGCCAAAAAAAGTGTTTTTTGGCCTCGGGTGGTCAGTTCAACGCCCCCCCGCCCTTTTTTGCAGGAGATCAACTCAATAAAAGGCGTGTTGCAGGGTTGGGGAGCCAGAAAATGGGTGATTCAGGGCCGCCTTCCCTAAAGAAAGGCCGTTTTGTGGCCAAAAATGGCTCAAAAATGCCAATTGTGGGCCAAAAAGAGTGTTTTTTGGGGTGGGGTGGTCAGTTTGACACCCACCCACCCTTTTCTGCAGGTGCTCCACTCAAAAGAAGATTTGTTGCAGGATCAGGGTGCCGGAAAATGGGTAATGCAGCTCCGCCCCCCCCCCCCCGGAAAATGGCCATTTTTGTTCAAAAATGGCCTAAAAATGCCAGTTTTCGGCCAAAAACAGTGTTCTTTGGGATCGGGTGGTCAATTCGACACCCCCCCACCCCATTTTGCAGGTGCTAAACAGACAGAAACATGTGTTGCAGGGTTGGAAACCTAAAAAATGATTCAGGACCGCTCTCCCTAAAAAATGCCCATTTTTTGCCAAAAAATGGCCTAAAAGCGCCAATTTTGGGCAAAAAAAATTGTTTTCTGGCTCGGATGTCCAGTACACGCCCTCCCCACCTTATTCTGCAAATGCGTAACGCAAACAAACATGTATGCAAAATTATTGGGGCCATCAAATAGGTGTTTCAGGGCCTCTTCGACGTGAAAAAGGACGTTATGTGTGGAAAAAATGGCCTAACATTGCCGATATTTTGCAAAAAATCTGTATGTTTCAGGCTTGGAGCACACTTCAAGGCCCCGGCACCCCGCTTTGCAGGTGCCTGACGCACCAAGATAGGACCAACATGGGCCCCACAAGCTCAAAATGGTCGAAAAACAGTGGTCTAGGATCTTTTTGGAGAAACGTCATCTTTTACTCCTACTGGACCCTGTTGACCCAATTTGTCACCTACCTGTTTTGGCTTGCCGCAGCCTAGTGGGCCTAGGTATTGGGGTCTAGCCGTCCGTTCCGGCAATTCTGAGTGGTGGAAACCACAAACACTGGGGGATTGCAGGCGGAGTAGGTGCCCTCGGAAGCGCATTTTGAGGCATGTAGCCAAAGATATGGCCTATTCTTGGTTCGCCGCTGTTGGCATTTGGAGCTTCTGGGGCCTTTTTGGGCCGTTTCCAGGACATATCATGGAGTCGGAGGGCCGCAAGAGGCTTGTTGACACAGGGACTTCAGGTCAACTGTACCCAAAGTCCCCCCTGGGTTCGCCGTCTCAAATGTGTTCCAGGGCTTTTTTGGCCCGAAAATTCCCTTTTTTGGCCCCAAACTGCAGTCTTTGAAACTGAGGGGCGCCACTTGCGATTCCTTCTTACTGGACGCTACTGTGGAGCTTCCAGCTCAGACCTTTTGTGATTGTACTTCACACACATAGGTATCATGCGCCTCATTTTCTACCAAATCAAAAGCACCGGAACAGAGTTCTGATCTTTGCTCATTTCGCGCGTGGTGCTGCTTGCTTGCCGCTTGCTGCTCCGTGCCGCTGCTAAACCTGGTAGGTCCAACCTAGACACTAAAAAGGGTTATAAGACCAACACTGGTTGCACCCTCTAGGAGATCCAACCCTAGCCCTAACCCTAATGATACATATGGGACCTTGTCCTCATATGCAGGTTCATTTTAGTAGGTAAAAGTATCTCTCAGCAAGCCAGGAACGCTCCAGGAGACTGCTGACACTCCGGTGCAGGTGGCAGTTTGTGTATAGTCGCAAAAAATATTTCCAGCTTGGCCTGCAAATAGCTCTTTTGGTCTTCTTAAGGGTTTTGAAGGTTCCAATGTATTTGATGGTTCATTGAACTTTCCAAGTAATTGGAACCAACAGAGCGGCAGCGCGCGCCAGTTGCCCCCGTCATTTTTATGACGTCCTTGTGTTGATGAAAAACGTCGTGATTGTCCAGAATAGCTACAGAAAAGCTGTTTTTATATCAATCAGTTATGATTGAGGTTTGGTGTATTTTCTGGCATTTGTCATAAAAATGCACTAGGTTGGCAATTTTCTCCTGACTGCCTGCCGCGATGCCTGCTACCTCCCCTATGGGGGACATTAACTATATGTCTGTGGGTTCCCAGGAAAATGTCATATGGCGCCAGATTGCCCTAAGGCCCCTAGGCTGGCGCATGGGGGGAGACCAATGTTTCACGTTTTAACCTTGATTTCAACATGTTTTTGACATTCTTTGACTGGTTTGACCTTGTTATGACCCAGAACTGACTTGGAGCTGTTGACGAAAGGACAGTTCTTGTCGAAGACGGTGGTTGATAACATGAATCTCAAGTCACAGGACCTTTGGTGCCCTGATTTAGTTTGATTTTTTCAAAAAATCTAACCTTAGGAAATGGCTTGGTAATTAGGTATCTTTACATGTCTATTAACCTAGTTCTTGCCCTGTCTGCCCTCTCTTCCTTTCATGGACACCAGATTGTGTCATCAGGCGAGTAAAGCTCCTAGAACAAATTGTCAAAGCGTGGTATTACGGGTTCTCTTGTGCATGCTTGCTCTCACAATGACCCCAAAAATAGTACAAAAATGAGTTTGAAAGACAAATTCTCATGACCATAATGGAGTCTAAAAACAACCTCTGCACCGACCTAGAGAGGCAAAGTGGACAGCCAAGTTCCAGGGGCGTGCCAATACATGTAACTAACCTTAACCCTAACCCTAAGCATGACCTTAGCCCAAATCCTACACCTAACCCTCTATGTTACTAATCTGATTTTCACATGAACAACAGCGTGTGTCTATTGCTGTGTCCAAATGTAATGAGGCAAAGCTAGAAAACAAAACTTCGTTCGCGTTCTATCTGGATTTGATAAACTTGCAGGAACATTTTACATCATGCAGTGTGCAACCGCAACAGCAACGTTAAGCCAAACACCAACCCCAACCCTAACCTTACCCCTCAAGCTGACCATCAGGGTATTCATAAGCCTAACCCTAGCCGTAACCCCCAAAGTGAACCTTAACCTTAAAAGTAGTGTGTTTACATTGCTAAGTTAAAAACGTAGGCAGGCAAGGCTGACGAATAAAAGCGCTCTTCAGAGTTTATCTGCCTGATGCATTTGGAGCGACACTGAACATCATGAATTTTGTAGATGGAAAACGTATTTGCCCTTTTGTTAAGATAAGTTATGCCAACAAATGTTTCGCAAATTTTGAAAAGCACACAAAGGTGGGCACAACTGCAAGCCAACAAGCCACGGTAAGTGGCTTAAAATAGTATTTCCGGCCACATAAAGGTAGCTGTTTTATGGGGTTAATCGAAAGTTCCGAAGGCACACCCACCAATGATGACCCTAATACCGTTTCTTGCCGTGGCATGGGACAAGGCAACGTACAATACCCCATAGGCAAAAACTGGGTCATGTAAAGGAAGTCCGACACGTTCAGAGGATTGGCCTTGCGACCGGTTAATTGTCAATGCAAATGCCAAGCGCACAGGGTATTGGTGTCTGACAAATTAAACGGACAAAGCTGGGGTATCCCCGCACGTCAACCTGATGCGTGGCAACAGGACAACACACCCTTTACTTGCGCCGGTAACAATCTCAGCTTGAATATTGTATTCCTAACGTGCTTTGACTATTCAACAAGTTCTGTTCATGGGCCCCTTGGCGTGGTTCAGGTTACGTAGTAAGATAATCGGAGGATCGACTCTTAGGTACAGTTTTTTGGGAGCCATGCATGGAGGTTGAAGTTTGTTTAACAACTGAGGGGTATAGATATTTGCATCATCCTGGTTTGCTGCGCCAAAGTAGTCAGAGCTTGTAAAAATGTAATCTTCACCTATCAAACGCTCTAGTGCCGCCACGTTCAACAAATCTGTCGCGCAATTCAAATGCGCCAGGATGCAGCCACGAATCAACTCTTCCGTCCCCATTAATTGTTTGAAAAACATGATCGACCATTGATTCCATGGTATTCTCTGGCAGAAGCATATCAGGCGGCCACCGACTTCAGTGCCTTCAACGCGAATATTGGTGGCCCAGCTGAGGCGTCTTAAAGTGGGGCCAAAGGCAGCCTGATCTATGATTGTTTGTCTATTTACTTTTACTCAATTTTTGCCCTGCATGTTTTGTTGATTCCTTTTGATCTGTTCTTACATTCATCATATCATGGTGGTTGAATGCGCCTGATGCGTGAACGATTTGCCACGCCAGCATTTTCTCTGGATTATTCACTGTCGCTGTGCATATCGCTGTGTTCATAATCGCTTTGTCAACCACAAGTCTGGAACGAAAACCGACTGTCTTCGGAACTCAGATTCATGACCATTTGAAAAGTCCACTGTTGTGTGCTTGCACATTCGTTTTGAAGATCAAGCACATCTTCTTGACACGTGTACTCCGAGATTACCTCGACTCAATACTGAATCCAGTCTGATACACACTTTCCCCTCTTGGCGCTTTGCGTGGCTGATTTCACTTTGACGCCTCAACGCTCTATTCCATGAGTTCCTACTCTAACTACAAAGGTTCTCGCCGTTTTGATGAACGCTCTTGGAACACTCCTCGCTATGGACAACGTCGTGATTATCAACAATGTGATGATTATTCCTATCGTTCAAGCAGTTCTTCCTATGAGCGCTCTTATGATGCACGCCACTCCTACTACAATAATTCACGTCCACCCTCAAGAAACAAAGTATGCTTCAAGTGTGGCATTCCTCATGTTGATTCGTCTTTCAAGTGTGACGCTCCATTTGATCCTTCAATATTTCACAAAATGAAGGAACTCTCTCGTTTGGCGGACAATGTGTTTGAAAAGGAAGCCACGGATGTTGCGGTGCATAAACGCTTATTTGAGTTGTCCAAGAATTGCAAACCTACCAAGCTTTGGTCTAAACCGGTGCACAAGAAATGCGGTGTTGTTACTAGCTGTTGGAACCCGCTCACCCCACATTCTACGCTTCTTGCTTATTGGAATGACGCTTCCAATCATGTCCTTGGCATTATCCCATTCACGAAGCCCAACTCTATCTTTGTACACCTTACTTGCGTGCACGTGTTTGACAAGCCATCTCACGCTAATTCCTTTGCCTCGTGTATCAACGACAACTCTTCCACTAAGAACGAAAATGGCCCTTGCTTTGCTTTCATTGGTTCCACGGATGATGGGGAGAAAATTCGTTTGGGACTCAACCCGGACTCACGCAACGCGCTCTCGTTTGCCTCTTCGGCCTCTATGAAGCTGAGTAATGATTCAGAGCCTTCGTCCTCTTCGTCTAACGAATTGACTAAGGAGAAGAAGACCTGTAAGAAAGGAAAGGCGACGGAGAACCTCAAGGCTACACAAAGAGCCAAAGGAAAAACAACCACGGCGAAGAAATCTAACAAGGGTGATGCCTCAAATGCCTCCGATGACCCCAACGATGACACCTCCTGCTCTATGTCAGAAGATGAGTCCGCCGCCTACGTTCAGGAGCTCTCTGAGAAGGCTGATTCCTCTATCACACTCGAATGGGAAGACCATTCCAAGCGCATCGACACCTTTGAAAGCAAGGTGCAAGAGACGAAAAGAAAAGCATTAGCACCGTTAGTCAGAAATTTGATTATCATGTGTCCACTCTCCCTTCCCATTTTTCCCCCCTGGAGAATGATGTTGTTGCTGCAATCACCGGCGATAAGTGAGTTTCCTTCTCTTTCCCCGCTAAGGCCCCTACACTGTCTCCGCCACAATAAAACGCATTTGGCTCAAAACCACTCGCCACATCCTCCATCGCAACGCGATCTCGTCAAGGAAGCAGAATCGGATCAATAGCACTCAAACACACTCATCCAACGTGCGCGCGTGAGACGTGACAGGCCCTTCTTATCTGGCCTAAAAACGCCGTGACTTTTTCCAACTGTTTTTGCAAAACACTAACTGCAATCACCTCTTTCTACACTTTTGATTTTTTGCTGTTCTTCTGACGCCTTATTCAACTCCTGAACTGTCATTTTCATTTCTGGTCATGAATTCAGATTCTGCGCCCAATGGCTCCTCATCTTCAGTCCCCGCCGCCTCAACGGGGAAACGCAAGAGCGGACGCTCCATTTCTCCTAAAGGCGCCCTACGCTCAACCCGCTCCATCTCACCCAAGAATACCATTTCTAATTCAAAGGCTATGGAAAAAACTGCAATGTCTTCTGACCTGCCAGGATATAGTGCCCGGATTGAGGCTAATGAGAAAGAAAAGAGAGCCATGACAGAAGTTGCTTCTTAAAGAGCACCTTTGTCCCATGCCGGCGCGATGAGCCAAGATGGAGATGCCTTGCAACTCTCCATGGGAATGCCACGTTCTCTAGCCCCTAAGACGGTGCGGCCCAAGAATGCAATTGATCTTGCCCGAGAAGAAAGTGTCCTTCTTTTTGAGGACAATGGGAGTGAGACAAAAAAAAGCGAGGAAAAAAAAGACGATGATGGAGAAGAAAAGAGTGACCATGGGTTCACGAGTGCAAGGGGGAAAAAAGACCAGGAAAAAAAGATGAGGAAAAAAAAGAGTGTAACACAAATACGGTTTCGGTTCGTGGGCCACCCGCCATTGATCTTTCTCCAAATGAAAGGGATTGCGATGAGGTTTTTGTTCATCTCACTCTTTTCTTAGACGAAGATGATGATGTCTCATTTGGAGATGAATTGGTGTCCAATGTGCAACTTTCACCCGCCGAACCACCTTCATTGCAAAATGATATGTCAAACAAGGAGGTATTGAGAAGTGCATTTGCACCCACCCTGCTAAAAAAACCAAGCGCCCCAAGCTGACACACACCATCCGTGAGTGCTTCTGCTTAATCCGGCATCAAAAGATACATGGGCACACATGCATCAAACACTCCATCCTCACCACCTTTACTGCCGGCCGTGGAAGAGTGTCAACGCGATGCACTACAAAGAAACCCCATACAAATGGCCCGATCATTCCAATCAGAAGGTGTCCTTCCCCACGGATTTCCGGAACCTCGCGATGTCACTACAGATGTGCTAGGAGGTAAGATACAAGTGCTTGGCCAAAATAGGTTTTCACACGTAGATAAAATCGCCAGAGATACACCACTCTACTTGGACACTTCTCCTTTGCCGCCCAGAGACCTCCTTCGTGCCCCAGTGCCGGTGCCGCAAATTCTTTTGAGCGGAGACGGCATGCCATACCCTGGGTTTCTCCGCTCACTATCGGTGGCCGATATGCCCGGATTCAATTGGATGAAATGAATTGGCACCACGTCTCCTAAAAATATACCCTGTTCTGCTCCGTTTCAAGACGATGGCCCCTTTCTCTCCCACTAAACAGTGGTAAAACACTTGTGAATGTTCTTAGAGAGGCGAAAAAACACAACAGAAAGACGCATTTTTGGATGGCCTACTCATCAAGGACAAATGTTGCGGATGTGGAGCTAGCGACCATTTCTGATAGACAGATTGACCTCATCCCCCTGCCAAATCTCTTGCATCTCTCGGTGGTGTACCCGGTCTTTCACCTGGCTACAAGAAACGCAACTACATTCGCAATCGAAGACTCCACCAGTCCCCATGACATGCCGCCTATTATATTCAAACTCACGTACCAACAGCTTCCGGCAAAGCACCAACCCCGTGTTGTAGAATTTTACCCAAGAGTGTCTGACCCACACGTATCGGTTGATGGAACCATGCAAGCGATTTTCTGCCCCACCTCCACCATGTTCCAACTTAGAATTAACGTTCCCGAAGAAATAGCCAGGGAAGTGGATGGAGTGGAAACCGAGTGGACGGTAAACCGTTCTCTCCCACTCATGCTGCTCATCAATGGGTTGTCACCTGATGATAGCTCCACCGTCCTAAAAAATCTAACGGCGCCTAGGATCACAAGGGCCGACTGGCCAGTGGCCGTTAATGCGGCACCGGACGGTTTGAAAATATTTGATTTTCACATCCCCATAGATGTCATGGCTCGTTTCTATGAAGAACAACCGGCCCTACAGGACCTTGACATCAACATAGCCTTGTTACACTCCTCAGTAAAATACGCATGCATCATAGTTACACACCAACCCCCGTTCCGTGCGAATGCGCCCCGCCGCAAGAATATGCCATTCAATGAAATTAGGGATGCCATCGACATGCACCCACACTTGCCCCGAAAGTTTGAATTCATTACCTTTCTCAACAAATAGGACGTAATGTGCATGATCAAAGATGATCTCCTGATGCAACCGGCTATCCAAGAACTCCGGGGGATGGGGGACCTCCTTGTGATCTTAGCGACTTCCCACAAGAGGATCAGGGCCAAGGATGTGGTGCAGGCAGTCCAATCCCCCTATGCACTGGTGCGTTTCTCCCTGTCCTTTGCTGTGGAGGACGTCCTCAAGTCAGTCTCCTTTTTTGGACCCGTAGAGAACCATCAGCTCTTCCAGCAAGCTGGCACCCTCTTGATCGAATACCCAGCCGACATCTCTGCAGATACGGCGTATGGAGCAACGCTGCCCGGGCCCGTGTATCTCATGTCAGGGACTCCCGCCAGAGATGCAACGCTCACGCTTGAACAAAGGCTAGCTAGCCTGGATCTGTCAAGCCTCCCCTCTCCGGACCTGAATGAGTCCAATTGAAAGTGCTGCCCTGGGTCGTTGTGGGTGCCGGAGGGCTCGGGGCCGGCAAGACCAGTGGGGCAGGCACGCGAGGAGTCTCCCTGAATGCTGCTATTGGGGGTGGAACCGGATACTCGGACACCAACAGAGGCGAGAGCAGCAACAACTGAAGCAAGGTCCATGTTGATTGTGGTCCGGCAGAAAATCCCAGTCTATGAAGAAAATTGATGCGAATTATTCTAAATACATCTGAGTGTCCAAAACTGTCTGAAAAGATTTAAATAATCCAATTATGTAAAAATGTTTCGCCGATCTGGCCCGCGAGCGCGCGTCAGCGGCAAATGGCGATTCCAGCTAAAATAGCGGAACGCGGCGGATTTACGGGAAATGGACCGCGGAATCACATCCGGCATATCAGAAATATATAGGATATATCCTGTGACTGAGCTGCGAGGCGGCAATTCCGCCGAAGCAAAGAAAATGACCAAAATGTAGCCAGTCTGGACAGAATGTCTGAAAATCTGAGCAGATGGGGCTAGCCGCACTTACACTCCCCCTCCAAAAACACACTGGGGTGTGTCGCTACGTCAACGAAGAACGTAGTGCGGGTAAGTCCCAGAAAAGAATAGAAATGTAGCCTCGATGGGGCGAAATCTGCTTGATCTGACCTGATTTGGGCTGAATTGGCACTGAATCAGGATGGATGAACCTGAAATGAGACAGAATGAGAAGTGACGAACAGTCCTCCATGCAGTAAAACATTAGGTTAAGGGCTAAAAAGCATGTAAACGTATCGAGAATCGATACCAAACCATGCATTGGTTGAGAATGAGGTAGATTATTGGTGGATTGAGTGGGGGGATCAAGAAATGGAGTGACATCTCAGCGCTCTGGCACAGTTTCGCTGTCGCGGGCACGCTACGGTGTCCTCGCCGAACTCTACATCGTGTTATTCCCGCTTTTCTTGTTCTGAAAAGTGCAGCATGTGCGTCAGATTTGGCGCATCTGGTGGATGATCACAAGATTCAGCATTCATTTGGAGCAAAGATGAAGGAGATTAAACAGTCACAGAGCGGTAAAACAAATACAAATGTAGTCTACAGACCCTAAGTGCACCATTGAAGGTAGAGATGTTTTTCTGTGCACTTAAATCTAAACAGATCTTCGAGGAATGAGAGGAGATGACAAGGAAATCAATCTAAATTGTCCTAATGTCAGCAAATTCCCTAAGATGAAGGTGAAATGAAGCGGAATGTGTACAACTGAAACTACCAACACCTTAGACTCAAGTTAATATATATTGTCGTTTATTCAGCTCAATTGTGCTTTCCGGCACGTTGGTTCGCGAGCATCTAACAGATTCTATGAAAATGTGGATCATGTGATGATGCATCATGATGGGACATGCTGGCCCTGGATCCTTGGCATGTAACGCGCCGAAGGTTCGCTGAAGGCGCTTTACTGACAGTATATAACTGAGAGACACCGAATTTACAATGGCGGTGGTGTCAATCGACTTGGACAAGGCCAATCTTTCGATGGGGTCCCACAAGACACTTGGATTCACCATTTTCGACAGTTTCAGGTCGGATTGAGCTCACATTGGCGTGTGCCAAAAATACAACGAAGCTTACGGACTTCAGAGGTTGCTGTTAGAAGTCCCTAGAGCTCCTATCTAAAGATTGTCTGAACAATTGACGTCTGGGTTTTGCACAACAGTGGCAGAATGATGGACAAACCTGAGAAATTCAAGGTAAATTTGAGGATCCTGGATCTGAATCTGGACTTTGGCGTTAGCATCACAGCAAATGAAGGTGAGATCTGAGCTCCTGGCGTCGCATCTGGTGCAGCCAGTACTACAGGGGGTGCCTGTAGGGGTGCATGTCGCTGAAAGGGGCGACTGTCGCTGGCCAGCGTTTTGATTATGTACATTTGCTTCCATCTGCACGAGTAGCCAAATTCCAAAGATGCACAGACCAACAGAGACAAGATTACCCCGAATCTGCCTGAATTAAGCCTGAGTTTGGTTTTTTCTGAACACGGCAGCACACTCCGTGGCTTTCGGTTTTCGACTTTCGATACGCTACCGAACGGAGACCAAAGAAAAATTGGTTGATTGACGTCAAATTATCAAACATTCGCAGTTCTCCACATCATGACATAAACAGAAAGAATGAACAGTGGATTAAGCAGAATGTGGTGAGATGGCTTTCTCAATTCGGCCAAGCACGAATACATGTGACCACCAACCTGTCTGGCCTGGCCCTCGTACGGCTTGGGCGCTGCAAATCAGCGGCCGAACTCGAAGCTTGGTCCTCATTTGGCTCCTGGGCTGGCCTGACCGCAGGAGGGGGGATCGACGGATCAGCCCTGGAATGTGGCTGCTGAGGGCCGTAAAAGGCTGGATCTCGATTCACCACAGGTCGTTTTCCGTCGCTCTCCACTTGTCTGTCTGGTTTCGACAGACAGTCTGTCAAGAGTACTCCAATTTCGGGGTGCTTCTTGAGGAAGTCTATGAACCCCTTGGTGTACCCATGGACAAAAGATTGGGCTGGTTCCCAGTTGTTGTGACTGGAATCAAAGCCCCTCCACTCACACAGAAATTCCCATTCGCCCTTGGCGTCACGTCTTGCTTCAACAATCCTCTTGAGTTCGTACTTTCCCCCTTCGATGACCCGATCAGACAAGTGTTTCGCAGTCCAAAAAAGGGGTTTAACCCGATCCTTGGGGGAGGGGATCTCTTCCTTGAGGCGATCGCCCGAAACGTCAATTTCCCTGCTGACATCCACACGAATCCTCCACCTGTTCTCACCAAGACGCGCTGTAACAGCGAATGGCCCCTCCCACAAGGGAAGAAGCTTGTCATCTCCGTCCAGGGTGGTTTCGGATTTTCGAAGCCAAACTCGATCATCGACTTCAAAATTGTGGGGTTTTTTCGGCCCTGATTTTGGACCCAAAGCCAGTCAGCTTGATGCTTCTCGATTAATTTCGACACAGTTTTATCTGCTCGTTGGACTTCGTCCAAAAACAGCGAAGCATCTTTACAGGGGCGAGGATTATTCAACGGCATGTTCCACCAACACTTCTTTCGTCCAAAGACAATTTCATTTGGAGAAGGCCCATGATACAAAGGCGTGTTGTGGTAACGGCGAAGCATGGCGAACAGAATCTCTAGCCAATGGAAATCCTTTTCACTCGCGAGCTCCTTACGAAGCATATTTATAAGTGAGCGGCCAGCTCTTTCGCCAGGCAGCGCTCGATGCGAGTGGGTTTCACATCGGAGGTGGTGGATTCCAAGGCGAGCACATAATTCTCTCCACCATTCGGAGGTGTACTCTTTGCCTGAATCCGTCACCACCTCGGATGGGACGTCCCAACCTCCCATCCAGGTCTCCGCGCACCATTTGGCGGCAGCCTTGCCAGTCATCGACTCAATGTTGCAAGGCAACACTTGAATGTAGCCGGAATGACAGCACTGAATAAGGAGCACACCATTGACTTTTTTCTTAGTCCAATGGCACTCTTCGTCATCGAGTTCACCGAGATAGAAGAAATCACTGGTGACTCTGTTAAAGAGGCGCTCCGGAATAGGATGAGGCCTCAGATGGCCGTGCTTCTTCGCGCTGGGGGGCGTCGAGACAGCACATTGGGCACATCCGGCGGCTACTTTCATGCAGTGAGTATATAGCCGTGAGCCAAACAACCTATGTTTAATCATCGACCACAGTCGACGGCCATGTGCGTGGGGGGACTCCCATTTGTGCCACCAGTTTAACACTCGGGGGGCTAGGGCATCTGGCACACACAATTTACCCTCCATCCACAGCTTCCCCCCATCCAACGAGTACTCAGGAAAAATCCCATCCTTGTGAGCATCTTTGGATTTGAGATTTCCAAAGACCTCTTTAAACATGGGATCCTGCAGATAATCGGACGTCCAGTCACGGATGATCAGGGAATCTTTCGGCAGGGGTGGAGTTTTGGCCGGATCTCGTCGCTTAATGCCCTGGATCAACCGAAATCGACTTACTTGTCGGGTGTAGTCAAACCGTTTCACACTCCCTGAGGAGGGATCGGTAACTTTTTCCACGACTTTCAGTGTTTTGGTGCAGATCTCATGAGCATGCGCCGGATCTGTGATGGCCGTGATGTCGTGACACAGCAATGCGTGCTGTTTAACAGCGCACTGCATGCATGCACGTCGAATGAGTTTCTTTTCTTCCTGATCCCATTCGATGATTACATGGCGGTCCTGCTCCGTACCATGGATGTTGGTACTTTGCAGCCCCTCTGAGGCGGGGTAAGCCCATCGGCTCAGAGCATCCGCTACCGTGTTATGTTTTCCAGGCAAATACGACACATGGAGGTCAAACAGACTCAGAAATTCGTGCCATCTGGCCCGTCGGCCAGCTGGGCTCGCGACAGTATCAATGTGTTCGGTGGCCCAATACTCCAGAGATCGATGATCCGTCAGGACCTCGACTCGATTGGTGCCAACCCACGATTGGTACCTTTTTAGAGCGCAGATTATGGCGTAGGTTTCTTGCTCACGCGGCGACCATTGCATTTGGCGTGGGGCTAGCTTCCGAGACCAAAATGCAAGAGGGTAATGATCGCCGGTGGCTTCATCAACCTGTTCGAGAACAGCTCCGATCGCGTACCTAGAAGCGTCGGTTCTAATGTAGAAGGGTCGGTCAAATTGGGGCACATGCAACGTGGCGACTTCGCAGAGGGCTGCCTTCAAGAGATTGGAAGGCCTCCTCGCACTCGTCAGTCCACTTGACACGAACCTTTGAACCTGCCCTGCCGGCATCTCTCCCTACCTTCAACAATTCAGTGAGGGGGGCAGCAAATTTGGCATAATTCGGCACAAAAGTGTGGTAAAAATTGCAACAACCCAGGAATCCTCTCAACACCGTGATCGTCTCAGGGCGCTTCCACTTCTGAATAGCGACGAGCTTCCCTGGACTGGGTCGTCGGGTGCCATTCTCTAGGAGAGAACCACAAAATTCGACTGATTTTAAAAATAGTTTTCCCTTCTTTGGCCCACAAATCAGCTGATTGGCGTCAAGAATGTCCAAAACTTGGTTCGGCTGCTTCTCATGTAGGGCCACCAGCTCAGCTTCGGTCAGTCCCTCCCCTTCCGTCGCGATGATTATGTCATCTATGTACACGCTCACGAAGGCAGGAAGCTCAGGATGGGTTGTGAACAGCACATCCTCCATCACTCTTTGAAAAAATGAAGGGGCGTTCTTCAGGCCCATGGGCATGACCGTCCATTGGACTGGGCCACATGGCGTGCACATACAGGTGAGAGGTCGGCTGTCCTTCCTCAACGGCATTTGGTGAAAGCCGTGACGGAGATCCAGCACAGAAAACAAACGACCTCTTGCCCTCTTGGCGATTTCCTCCTCAATGAGGGGCAGGGGGTGTGAATCCGCCTTGGTTTCGGCGTTGAGGTTGCGAAAATCAACAACCATTCGCCAACCATCAATAGTGTTCTGGTCTGCAGGCGGTGGCTTCGGGACTGTGAAGGGTGCACAGCACCATTCGCTGGTCATACAACCCTCAAGCCAACCAAATTCCCTGAGATTTCTCTCGATGATTTTTCTGAGGATCTCATGTTTATGTCCATGGTTCTCATAAGGGCGCTGTTTTTTCGCCTTGTACCCTTCACGAAGCTCGATGAAGGCTTCACCGAACTGTCCACGGACAGGGGGGTCTTTGATCAACTTTCCTGAAAGGGTTGTGTCCTTCCGTTCCTCAAAAATCTTTTCTCTTGACTTGGAACACAATTCAGTGTCCACCTGATCGCCAGGAATTACTGTCGAAAAAACTTTGGCGACTTCTTCGGCTTTGGCAGGAAGAATCTTCTTACGGATGTCCCTAAACAGGTCCGTATCAACTGCCTCTTGAAGATAGGTGGGTCTTGTGTCAAAATCCCAGAGATTCTCTTCGTGATCCAGCTCCTCGAAAGGATCCATGAAAGCTTCCACAGGGGGTTTTTCATAAAAAACTCTGAATTTGCGGCGCGATTGGAGATTTTTCTTCGCCCGTGCACTGAAGATTTTTTTCGATGTCGATCGTATTGGGGAAGAAGGAACGAGGCAGATCCATTGGACGTTGAATCACCTTGGGTATCTGACGAACAAAAATCAGAAAAAATAGATTCATCATCAGTACCACGCTCAACCTCAGATTCTGACCCAACACAAGAATCAGTACCAGAATCAGCAGAATTAGAGTCAGAAAGCTTTCCATCCACCAGGAATGCAAGCGAACTCCAGGACCGCTGTGGCAGTAGACCTGTGTCGTCCCTGGCATACAGCTTAATCTTCCTGGGAAGTTCGATGTAATCTACACAAATGTCTTGTAATTCCTGAAACCAAGGCTTGTCGTCCCACAAGGGCACAACCAAAATTGCCTGGGTTTTATCTTGCTTGATTTTGTGGATGACCTGCTGGATTAAGTGAAACGGAGGATTAATCCACAACTTCTTGTCCCATTTATGGGTCCAAGCGTCGCTAAAGTGCTTGTCAAAGCGCTTGTTCATACGGTTAGCAAAGGCATCATACTGTGGCCAAAAGGAATGATGTTCATGAAAGTATTCACAAATTGCATCGCGCCATTTGTCGACAACTCTGTAGGATGAAGAGTGCCAGCGCGAAGGGCGTCGTGGCTGGGAGTCCCTACGAAGACATTCTAACTCTTGGGAGTAATCGGCACTCCCATTCACCTCTGCAATGGTGACATCTTCACCAAATTTTGGTGTCACTTTTTGCTTCAAAAATTCTTCTGCACTTTTAAACCCTGCGTGCAAAAAACGAAATTCAGGACGCTCCAAGGGACCTGACTCCAGCAAAAAACAACGACGATGACCTACGGGCGCTACCCTGTTCTTGCGAAGACAAGGATGGCCCAAATAAAGGTCATACTTTATGTCACCACGATAGAAGTAGTCATCCTTAAGGACAACTTCTTCCACATTTTGCTCTTCCCAAAGGTCTTGAGCGACCAAATGAGTTGATATATAACAACCGCGTTGCCCACCTGCGAGAGAATGTCCAGAAACTCCCTCGAGGGTAACAGGATGAGGCGACTCAAACACGCAGTCGTCGGGTAAGAATGAATTGGATTGGAGATTTACCTCTGATCCATTGTCACACAAACAAGTGGCGAGGTGGAAATTTCCCTTGCAATCAGAGACCCACAGCTTTGTGACAAACTGACGGGCCCTGTGCTTGGACTGTACACCAACCTCGTCCACTACAACAGAAGGATCCGCTGCCGGATCCAGGGGAGAGGAGACAAGCGACCCTACATCAAGTAATGGTCGAGATGGAATCTGGGGATCATGCCTGAAATCGCCTGGGGAGGGGCGATTTTCGTGGCTCCCCTAGGCGTTCTGACCTCCAGCGGCTGCGTTAACATTGTGAACACAGCCTGATTCGTCGATCCACTCATCTTGGAACGGATCATCTGCTGGATTCAGGGCATTTTCGACATAATCTCGATCCGCATCGGACACCTGGTCTGCACCTGAGACCTGATCCACACGATGGTTGCCCTTTCCACGTCCACGGCCACGGCCGCCAAATGATGGACCACCACCGTCGCCACGCCCTCTGCCCTTACCAGAGAAAGGGGTTCCTGAAGGATTTCCCTTACCCTTACCCTGTGATCCTGGAGCATTTCCTTTGTTTGTACCGGATTGAGGGGTTTGGCCTGGATTTCGATTTCCGCCTCCGGCGTTGCCATTGGGACTTGTCTGGCCGTTTGGCTGCCCACCGGAGCCGGATGGCGTCCGATTTCCTTTGCCTTGGGACCCGCCAGGGCCTCCAGTATTTTTGTTTCCACCGGAGGGGGTCGGATTACCCTTTCCCCCCTTTGCACCATGCACCTGTCTGTCATTCCTGTCTGAATTCTGCGAATTACTGACATTTTCACCAATCACCTTGTGATCGTAAGCAGACCATCGGTGATTACCAGTAGAATGCGTCTTAGCTCGGTTCGTAGAACCTAAAAGAAGGCAGATGCTACAATGATCCTGAACATTCCGGGTGTCATTCACCTTTTTGTTGCCCTTTCGGGCCCCATTTTGGGTGTTTTGCTGGGTATTCTTGTTTCCCCCAAGACCCTCATGGAAATTTTGATTGGCGGCGTCAGCGAGCCGCTCAACCTCTTCCCACAGTTCCTGCGGGCTGAACGAAAACACCCAGTTCCTGGCCTTCAGGCGATGGCCGTGGAAACTTACTCCCCTATTGAGGACTTGGACAAACAAGTCCCGATCCTCGTGTTCATTAAACTTGATTTTCCACGTGTTTTCAGTGAATTTCACCTTGGTAAACGACGTGGGGGAACACTTTTGAAGTGATTCCCTGACGGTGAACCTGTTGGCCGAGGCGTCGAAGCCATCGACCTCCGCCCACCAGGTCTTGACCTTTTCTTCGGACTGTTTATTCCGAAGGGTGGCGGCGGTTTCTGAGGGGATCTTGTCAAAAATCAGATTTTTCAGCTCGGCACTGGAAAATTTTTCGCCTGAATGTTCAGATTCTTCTACGAGATTCCAGAAGCGCTGTCTCTTGTCTTGCACTTCGTGCAAGATTAATCGCGAGAACGAAGGAAAATTCTTCAACATCTGGTGGTAATGGTCCTCTGGCAGCCGGGATCCACGTACCTCCAACTGTTCCCACACCTCATCAAAGGTAAGGGGGGAACTTGAATCCTCACGATCACTCCAGGTCCTGAGCCAAGTATTGGCCGGCGCTCCCTCAAGGCAGTCCAAGAGGGCCATCAGGAACTGATCATCTTGAAGTTTTTGAGTCTTAACCCACAGTCTAAATTCCCGTTGCAACTGAGGCCAACGTCTGGGGTTCCCATTATACTTCGGTTGCTTGGCAACCTGACGAAGTCGCAATGAAGTAGGATTTAGAAGTGAATCCAGCCCAACACCGGCCGTAATGGCAGACACCTTGGCGGCATCATTAGCCACACCAGCTCCGGCGAGGGTCTGGGCGAGCAACATCTGGGCTATTGCATTGGAATCAACAGCAGGAAGGGCAGTACGGGAGGCAGTTCGCTTGGCATTCTGAGCCTCAGTCCTAGCCTTCGCCGACCTACTCTGAGATCGAGAGATTGTAACCCTTTCCTTTAGCTTAGTCCTGCTGATCCTTGCGTCGGTGGTCTTAGAGTCCACCGAAGGAGCAATCGAAAAAATTTCTGTCGCCTCCTCCGACGGTTCTGTTGTTTGTTCCACCGATGATGCACCCTCAGATCGCATGTGTGTCTTGAAAAGATCTTTAATTCCCAGCGTCTGAATGATGAGTTGCATTTGATCTTTGAGCAATTGGAGCTCAGTATCTCGCTGTAATCTGCAGGAGCAGTCGGCAGGGCAGTACATACCGTGTCCTGAAGGGCCTGAGCAGGCTGTCGGACCGCTAATCTCAGTGGTTCGCAGCCAGGAGTCCACTTGGGGAGCTCCTTCAGCCCTAATTTCCAGACTTGCCTGCCTGGCTGCCTCTAAGATTCCTTCCTCAACCGCGGCGGCTAGATCGTCGCGGATGGAAACAGAGGGATGAGGGGCGGAGGGCCCGGCAACAGGTGCCTTGGTCTTCTCCTTCGGGAAGGGGCTTGCCTCCCAGATCTGCAAAAAAATGGCAAAAGATTCATCTTCTTGAGAACACCACCACATCCTTGTATTAATTTCTTCCTGAAGAAGGAAAAAATTTTCAAATAAAAAATCAGAGGCGATTCTTTCTTGACCTATCAGCTTAGACGTGGCTAATAGACAAAGGGCCTCAAGCGCCTCAAGGTTACGGGTCACTTCTGAAGACAAATGGTTGCCCAATTGTGCCCATGAGGCTGGTCGATTGTAGTTAGGTACCTCACCTGGACCACCCATCTCAATGTCGTCAATGTCGGCTTCGATGGTCTCGAATGTGGGACATTGGTAAGGGATGTGGGTACCTGCCAGCTCCGTAAGGTCCACCGGAGCGTTGCCATCAGCGTAGGCTGGGAGATTCCAGCTGCTTGATGGCCAATTTCGACTGGGATTGGGATTGTAATTTGGGTCCCCACAGCTGCTGATTTGTGCCCTTCTTGGGCAACTTGGGCTAGCGCAAGGCATTCCTCTCAAGGCCTCGTTCGCACAGCACCACGGCAGCGTAATCGTTACGTCTCCGGAGGTGGCGGAGTCTACGGGGCCGTACTGGGGAGCTAACTGTGGTTGGGACACCAAAGGAACAACATTCAGGTAGCCTCTGCTACCATGAAAGTGCTGCCCTGGGTCGTTGTGGGTGCCGGAGGGCTCGGGGCCGGCAAGACCAGTGGGGCAGGCACGCGAGGAGTCTCCCTGAATGCTGCTATTGGGGGTGGAACCGGATACTCGGACACCAACAGAGGCGAGAGCAGCAACAACTGAAGCAAGGTCCATGTTGATTGTGGTCCGGCAGAAAATCCCAGTCTATGAAGAAAATTGATGCGAATTATTCTAAATACATCTGAGTGTCCAAAACTGTCTGAAAAGATTTAAATAATCCAGTTATGTAAAAATGTTTGGCCGATCTGGCCCGCGAGCGCGCGTCAGCGGCAAATGGCGATTCCAGCTAAAATAGCGGAACGCGGGGGATTAACGGGAAATGGACCGCGGAATCAAATCCGGCATATCAGAAATATATAGGAAATATCCTGTGACTGAGCTGCGAGGCGGCAATTCCGCCGAAGCAAAGAAAATGACCAAAATGTAGCCAATCTGGACAGAATGTCTGAAAATCTGAGCAGATGGGGCTAGCCGCACTCACACCAATCTGGCCATCATCCCCAGGGCGCCCACACCCTTTCATATCCCCAACTTCACCCCGCCCGTGAATGCTCACAAGGCCGCATCCACTGCTCTCTCATCAGCCCCCCTACTGGGAGATGGTGACACCCACATGTCTACCTACGGGTCTCAAAAACGAGCCAGGGATGAACCAGGGCACCAATCTTTTCCCCCCCCCAGGGATGCATGAAACGCACAGGCTCCTGCCAAACTCCCTGGAACCCCTACGTACAGCCATGTCAGTGTTCTCCCACGCTGCTCTCTCTAGACTCCCTCTTCCTTTGCAGGCTGTCCTCAATGCGCCGCGGTGGTTTGTCAGAGACTACGATTCGCTGGGTGCGATGCTCCTCTCGTGCAATGCCGCAGTAAACTACCGAACCTGGTGGGACCACGTCCTGGCGTATGTAGTAGGTTGGCACGCTGCAGTTCGCCGATGGTTATCAGTATTTTAACTTATGAACCTTTCACTGCGCATAGTCACGGTACTTGCCTCTCTGGCTCACCGCCCCTCATGCCTACAGGAATGTTCCGAAACACCACCCGCCAAAACTTGCCCCTCGGCCGAGGAGGGAGATAGGGCAAAGCGTTAGCCCGAATCCATGGGAAGGCGTCGGAGTAGGGGAACTACAGAGAGAGGCCACAAAGGCACCACCAACATCCCAATCTGGCGACGCAGGTAACACATGCGCCAGTGCACCGCCCCCCACAAACAAACATGCCCTCTATGACACCGTCACGTATTCTTCCTTGAACATTGGCGGTGTTGACCTCACCGCCAACCAGTTTTGTCATGTGCTGCACGGGCTTTCCCCCTTACCACATGTGCTAGCGTTGCAAGAGTTCAGACCCATTCAGAACACGCACGAGACAGACAGGCGACGAGTTGCCCTACACTGGGGATACCATCTGGAGCTCTCCCACATGCAAGGATGGCGTGGCGCTTATGATACACACGTCCCTGACCCACAAATGCCCCGCCCACACTGTCCACATACCAGGATCCCTCATCTCCGTCCCCCCCTCACTGCACCATGAACCCCTCACCCGGCCAGTGCGAGTGGCGTCTTTCTACGGCCCACATACCATGCGACAGAAAGGACCCTGTGAACTGGCGTTGGACCAGCTCCTCTGCGAGAACAGCCTCATAATGGGAGATTTTAACGCAGTTACCCAGGCACAGCATACTACTGCGTTGAAACCAAACCTCTGGCCTTGGGCCATTGCCCGAGAACGCTCCGGGGCCGCCACCGACCTCCTTCTTCCCTATTCCCAATTCGTCAGATCTACGCACCCTGGCCCGGTCAGCCAGGAAAAAGTCCCCTGGACCTGACGGGGTTCCCCCCTACCTCTTTTCTATCCTGCCTGACAGAGAGTTTGCCATGGTGCACTCGTGCAAAACACACTGCCACATACACGGACACATACCGCATGCCTGGCTGACCTCAGAGACATTATGCCTCTTCAAAACCAAAGGAGCCTGGCAGGAACCGGACCGCTGGCGCCCGATCGCCATGAGCAACTCAATCTACAGACTGCTCATGCGGTGGGTCTACCGCACCCTGTACCCCCTGATATCACCCCTTCTGCACCCCCATTAACTTGGCGGCCGCCAAAGGCACCTCACCGGCCCATGCCACACAAACGTTCCTACAGGACTTAGGACAGTTAGACAATATAGAGAGTATCTTGGCGTTTGATGTCTACCATGCGTTTGACAGCCCACCAAAAGCCCTGATTTGCCAGGTGATGGGACGTCTTGGCACCCGGGTCCGGTTGCTGCAGTTAATTGCACAGGCGCTGGAACATGGTACCACGTACATCCGCGGTTCGCAGTCATACCCCTTTAGCACGACACATGGAGTCAAACAGGGGTGCCCCCTATCCTGTTTGTTGTTTGTAATTGTCTTTGACATCCCCCTCCGCCACCTTACTGCCCAAGGCATCACCTTCTCGGCCTATGTGGACGACATAGCCGCTCCTGCACGCGTCAACTGCAGCCAACAAGTGGCGGATGCAGTGCAGAAGGCCCTCTCCATGATTGGTTGCCAGATCAATCTTAGCCCACGTAAACTGCATCCTGTTTTGCGCGCCGAACGCGCAGAAAAGGACCGGTTCGCAACAGGGCAAAGAAACTATTTTTTGGGATGTTTGATGAACGTGATTTTAGACGTAGTGAAAAAAATTGCTTTCTTAGTGTTGTGCAACTCCGTGTTCCTCAATGTGAGGTTTTTTACATTTCTCTGACGTTCTGAGTGCAAAAGGCCTCACGCATTCAAGATATTCAAAGTAGAGTTTACCACGAAACCTAAAAACCGGTAAGAACTGGTGTTTGCGGAAATACGCAGCTCGGTACACGGTACTAAAAGTAGGATTGTGTTGCCCACGGAGCATTGGAAGTGTAGGACTGTCAGACCTCCCATGTTAGGGGAAACATATGTACTGTAAAGTAAAAAAAATACAATTTTTGGCACCCAGAGTGCGTGAGGCCTCGCGCACGCAGGTCACGTTATGTATTGAATTTGCAGAATGGAAATATCGCGTACAATTGTAGGTACATTACCAGACGGACAAACACATTTGATTTTTCCGGTGTATGTGTGTGTAGACACCATGTTGGTCGGATATAAAGGAGGTATAGAACATTGTCCCACAGAAACAATCAGTGCGCGAGGCCTTGCGCACTTAAACGACAGAAGAAAATGAAAAAGCAGGCCGGTCAGGCTACGCCGGTATTTACATTCCCTTTCACGGCTACCACCTGTGACAGTCGATTATACATCGGTAACCTTCGTCATATTTTTCAGGAGAGCAGGGGAATGATCTGCCTTTTTCCAAGAGCCACTCAATGGCAGACGTGTCGGGTTCTAATAGCGGCCGTAGCCTTCGCTGCCCGATAGATATGGTTTTTTTTCCAACCGGGTTCACAAAGGGAAACAGAATAGGAAATTGTGGTCCAAAAACCGTTTTCGGGTTACTGGGAACAGAGCGCACGCAGACACAAAATACAATCTGCGGCTGCAGCACGCGCACCAGAAATGACGACAGGAAAGAGCAAGATGTTTTCAAACGCAATTTTTTTAAAGATCGCTGTGCGAAACGATAACCAAAATATGTGCGCAAATCTAATTCCACAGAGAAAGACGCAAAATGCCACTTCCAGGCAGAAAATCCGTAATACATCAGATGATAGCAGAAGTAAGCAAAGGAGCAGCAGCACTATGACAGGCATGCGCGGCAGAACCAGCATACAAAACAGCAGACGACCTGTGGCAAGGACTCAAACGAAACGACCTGGCCGCGCAACTGGTTTTAACATTTGCACAGCGACTCAGGTACAACAAAGGAACGCATCACAGTTTACCAGCAGCTAAAAGGCAGGAGGACAAGCGCTGGGTGCGCATTTTGCGACGGGAGGGCTGGAACCTGTACCTGTTGATGCGTCAACGGGCAGTACTAAACAGGAAAAAACCGAGAAAAAAAACAGGGTACCTAACGCAAACAGAAAGACGAACAAAAGTACGACTTGGGCAGACAGACGCTGCCGCGGATACACTGGACGAACAGGCAGCAGCAGCACTTAAAACAACGTGGTCACTGGTGCTTTCGTCGTGCTGCGTGCTGTGGATAGACAACTGGTACCGGGCACAATACACGACCCACCAAGACGAAAGTGACTGGTCACAAAACTGTACTGCAACGGCAGTACTTCAACTGAAGCAGAGGCCCACGTATTAGGCAGGACATCCAGTCATTGAGGACCTGGCAGCACGGATAACTACAATTCCAAGGGCTCTGCAACAATGTGAACGAAGAATCCCCAAGACTTTGCGTGACATGGGGTATGCAGATGGGTGTACACCAGACACCGGAAACGTGGGAGCACCGTTGGATGTGAAGAGGGATGCAAGGACAGTGCAGGCACCGGTGTGTAGCCCGTTTGCCCTTTCAAAAGAAAAGGTAACTGGTGGTGTTGGTCTGTTAAACTTGTTACACTTTGCAAAGGACGTAGCACAACAGACAAACAGAGTTTAACCGCTGTTGGTTGACGAAAACATACACTACAGGATACTAAAGTTGTTGTACGGTGCCAAGAACCAACGATGAAACATGCGTGCGTACCTGCATTACGTGCCTGTAGTTTACGGTGTCCGGCATGCCTACAAGTTGGTTGTTACTCATACTTTTCAGGTGTTCTGGCCCATTCTAACCTACCTACGAAAAGGTCTGCCACGACCTGGTTCCACCACACTATGATACCCCAAACTGATAGTTATGGAAAAAACCATTGCTGCGCTGATGCTTGCCACACCCCGATAACGACGCCCATATCGGCGCAAGGCACAAGGTGCAACCGCGATCAGTGGTCGTGACACTGCGCATGCCAACAGGGCAGCAGTGGCAAACGCAGTTCTGCATTTGTTGTCAGAATGGTGCCCGTTGTTGTTGTACTTGGACCACGTGGTACGGGAATGCAACTGGTCAGGGGGAAACAACGGTACAGGGTCACGAGCTCAGGAGGTGTTGCAGTTGAGTTTTTGTCTGTTGAGGAGGCTGCGTCGAGGACCGTGTGACACCGTACTGAAGTACGAACGCACAATCATGTGCACATTGTTGTACAACAGCAAGTGGCACCAGGACCTGCCCGGTCAGGCACACTCAGAGGAGTTTGGAGAAGGGATGTTGAGCAAGTTGGTGCGGGACAAGGCGACAAACACGGGTTCTGTTACTGTTGAGGAGGTGGAAAAGAATTACTTGTTACTAAAGGTTGGTCCTGGTGGCAAACGCATGGGGGTGCAAAACGTTCCGAAAAACCTGGTACACAGGATGCGACAACGACTGACAAGAATTTTGGCGACAGACCTGATTGGCATGGCCTATGTGGAATGAGAGTCGGCCACAGTCAGCTGCGTTGCAACCTCGTGGCCGCGGAGTTTACCGAGATTTCCACACTCACCTACACAGCACCTCGGTTACAACCACTACCTGCTACTTGGTCACAGCGTACTGGATGCCCTCATTGACCAGAAAACAAATCCCACCAACCAACTGAAACAGAGGCTGGATGCTGTTGTGGGGCGGAGAACAGATATGGATGCCGACAGACAGGAAGCAGCAACACGCAACGTGCGGCAACGCTTGCGGTAACTGACCCCCGCAGTGCGCGAGGCCTGGCGCACTAAACGTTATGAAAAACAGGTATGTAATGCGATGTGAGTGCGCCAGGCCACTGAGTAGTTCGCTAAGTGCCGTAGATTCACTCACAGCAATGACGGTTGTGCAACAGATTTGCGAAAACGACCTGCAAAATACCTATTCGACTGATTTCAGAGTTCGAATGACCGTGTGTCATGTCATGCAATTTGCCCTTTTTAGGTATTTTTTGGCATCATGAGGGAACCAGGGTCGCCAGAACGTCCGACACCAGACGCAGAGGCCATCGGGTCGTCACCAGGGACCGACCAAGGGGACACGCCGAAGAAAGGACGCAAGAAGAACGGTGAGAAGAAGCCAATACCGGAGATGAAGCTCACAGTCGACGTGAAACAGTGGCTGCGGCAGGAGAATGGTAGAGCCGTGAAGGTAAAGATTACTGATTTGAGAATTGACAAGACCAAGGAGTTCGGACAGATCCGATCCATCAACTATGACGATGTTGCCAGGAAAATGACGGGATACCAAGCACTGCCACCAGCTGCACAGTTGCGCGTAACAGCGTGGGAGGATAGTGGTATGACACGCTTTGCGTATGATCGAAGACGTTTCTTCTCTTTGCTTCGGTACATGGTTTGCTTTGCAGATGGCTCACTTGACGTTCTGAATGGTCAACATGGCACAGAAACATGCAGAAAGATTCAGGAACTGCGTCTCGCAGAAGGCAAAGAATTGGAGGACTGGCAGGAGTTTTGCTACGTTAACATTCTGAAGTACGAAACGCCTTGGAGGATCCGGGCCAAGGTTGCAGGATTGCAACAAGCTGGCAGCAAGTCTGTGACGTGGATTCCGCTGTCCGAGGCGCTGGACAACATGTTGTTGTACATTGAGAACCAGAAGCGGGAGGAAGAGCCACAAGATTTCGAGCGGTTCAAGATTGCTGTTGTCCAGGCTGCCGTCAACTCTGCGTTTCTTGCACCCGAGGTTTTGGAGGAAGCAGGACACACAGTATGTATTTGTGTATTGCACGGTTACAGTGCGCGAGGCCTCGCACACTCCATGGCACTGTTTTCCCTCGCAGGACTCAACATTCAAAAACTGGAGGGACATTTTCTCCCTGGCGTATTACTGCGGTCGTGAGGCGGTTACTGGCATGAAGAACCTCGAGAATAACAGCAGGAAGGAGGAAGTGACAAGGAATGCCTCCAAGAAGCTGGAGGGGCTGCATTTACCGAGCATATTGCAGAAAGTCGGTGCGCACATGAACCTGAAGGACTCGACCTTACGCACCACCCAGAACTACATTGACGCGCAGATTACGGATCAATGGGTTATTTTCCATCTTGACCATCCGGACAATAAAGAATATGTCAACCAGACGGCAGGTGTGCGTCAGTGTCGCAGCTTCAGTGCGCGAGAGCTCGCGCACTCAACCACCGTTTTCACATCCGTACACCTGCCGATGCGAAGATCCGAGCAGAAGTCGCAGCACTGGGCACGCCGCAAGTGAAAATTGGGCTGGGAAATTGGGGTTACTGGCCGGACGCAACAAGTACGAAGTATCGGTTGCTGTGGCCAAAATGGAAGACGTTGACCAATGCACCTCTGTGGCGGACTGGCAACAAGGGCGCACCTCCATTACCAAAGACGCTGGCCGTGCGGAAACAACTGCAAAGGAGGACTGAGGGACCATCATCGGCACCATCACAGACACAGCTGAGTACTGGCGATGTGATCAATGTCTCCAAGCGGGACGAGCAAGGGAGCAAATTCTCTTTGACAGCGTGCCGTATTGAGGATATTGAAGAGACACCGCCAGCCCGTTTCCGGGATCTGCAGTACCCGTTCTGGGTCATCAACGCTGTCCTTTTCGTTGAATATGACACTGCAGGATTTGTTCCGAAGTCGCTGTTCAATGTGATGATGCTTGGGAGGGGCGTCATTTTCTATGGCGAGGCTAATGTTGTGCACCGTATTGGCGGCGACATACAGAGGCTCTGGCGTATGGAGAAGGACAAGGATCCAACCAGAGTGTCATTCTACCATGTTGGGTTGCCGGTATACTCTTGGTCATCGGGTCCCGTGACCAGCAGTACGTATCTGTTTGACGAGCACTGTATGTGGATCGAACAATGAGTCGCTGGGATAAGCAGGTATATCTGCTTCCTTCGCCTGTTACGATGCCGTTGTGTGGGCGAGGCCTCGCGCACTGCTGCCTCAGTTATTCGTCCTTATACATTACATTTACAGGTGCCGAACTATGTGTCGTATTCCGCTTGACATTTCGAAGAGAGGCAGAACAAGAACCTCGGTGGTTTCATGCCTCAGATTCACGTGCTGTGGTACCTGGACAAATATTCTTTCGGCAGTGGGTATTCTGATGCAGTGGTTGTTGTGGACGACACGCCTGCCATACCCGCAAAGATTGCGATGTCCAACCTCTGTATTAAAGTGGCGTTTCTGGCTGTGTCAACGATCAAGCGAGAGGACCTTGGAAATGCCGTTGGAGGTGCTCTGCAGCATGCAATCATCATGCGGTACATGTTGGAGGCTGATGAGACGGAGCAGCGCGCAACGCAGCTGCAACTCTGGATACCCAAGAAGAGTGGCTTCAGCGTGGCATTCCACCGTGGGTTTTGGACAGCAACCGAGGGCATGAAGGGCACCAGCAGGTGCATGCTGCAGAGGCCGTCCAGGAAGATGTCGTGACTGAGGCCCCTGCTGATGACACTGAGCCTGTTGCGCTTGCACCTACCTTGCCAATGAAAGCCAAGGTGAAGAGGACTGCCAAAGTTATACCAACTCAGGGTACTGCATCCCGAAAGGGAACCCCCTCGAATAGCAAGAAGCAGGCAAAAGGAAAAGGGAAGGAATCAGACAAGCCCGCGGAGTCAGACTGAAAGTGCTGCCCTAGGTCGTTGATGGTGCCGGAGGGCTCAGGGCCGGCAAGACCGGGGGGGCAGGCACGCGAGGAGTCGACCTGAACGCTGCTGTTGGGGGCAGAACCGGATACACGGACACCAACGGAGGCAAGAGCGGCGACAACGGAGGCAAGATCCATGCTGATTGTTATCCGGCAAAAAATCCCAGTCTATGAAGAAAATTGATGCGGATGATCCTAAGTACATCTGAGTGTCCATATCTGTCTGAAAAGATTTATATAAATCCGATTGTGAAAAAATATTTGGCCGATCTGGCTCGCGCACGCGCGTCAGCGGCGATTGGCGATTCCGGGTAAATGATCGGAACGCGGCAGATTTACGATGAATGGACCGCGGAATCAGATCCGGCACATCAGAAATATATAGGTCTGATCCTGAGACTGAGCTGCGGGGCGGCGATTCCGCCGAAGCAGAGAAAATGACCAAAATGTAGCCAATCTGGGGCAGATCAGTGAAAATCTGAGCAGATGGGGGTTAGCCGCACTTACACTCCCCCTCCAAAAACACACTGGGGTGTGTCGCTACGTCAACGAAGAACGTAGTGCGGGTAAGTCCCAGAAAAAAATAGAAATGTAGCCTCGATGGGGCGAAATCTGCTTGATCTGACCTGATTTGGGCTGAATTGGCACTGAATCAGGATGGATGAACCTGAAATGAGACAGAATGAGGAGTGACGAACAGTCCTCCGTGCAGTAGAACATTAGGTTAAGGGCTAAAACGCATGTAAACGTATCGAGAATCGATACCAAACCATGCCCTGGTTGAGAATGAGGTAGATTATTGGTGGATTGAGTGGGAGAATCCAGGAATGGAGTGACATCTCGGCGCTCTGGCACAGTTTAGCTGTCGCGGGCACGCTACGGTGTCCTCCACGTACTCTACATCGTGTTACTCCCGCTTTTCTCGTTCTGAAAAGTGCAGCATGTGCTTCAGATTTGGCGCATCTAGTGGATGATCACAAGATTCAGCAAGATTGAGAATCAATTTGAGCAGAGATGAAGGAGATGAAGCAAACACAGAGAGGGAAAACAAATACAAATGTAGTCTGCAGGCCCTAAGTGAACAGAAAAACATCAGCGTCAACGAACTAACTTCGCCTAACTTGCCTAACTTCGTTGAATGAGAGGAGATGACAAGGAAATCAACCTAAAATGTCCTAAAATGAGGCAAATTCCCTCAGATGAAGGTGGAATGAAGCGGAATGTCTAGAACTGAAACTACTAACACCTTCGTTTAGACTAGAGTTAATATATATTGTCGTTTATTCAGCTCAATTGTGCTTTCCGGCACGTTGGTTCGCGAGCATCCAACAGATTCCATGAAAATGTGGATCATGTGATGATGCATCATGATGGGACATGATGGCCCTGGATCCTTGGCATGTAACGCGCCGAAGGTTCGCTGAAGGCGCTTTACTGACAGTATATAACTGAGAGACACCGAATAGCCCTTTATTTACAGTGGCGGCGGTGTCAATCGACTTGGACAAGGCCCATCTTTCGATTGAGTCCCACAAGACACTTGGATTCACCATTTTCGACAGTTTCAGGTCAGATTGAGCTCACATTGGCGTGTGCCAAAAATACATCGAAGCTTACGGAAGCTCTGAGGTCCGAGATGTTGCTGTTAGAAGTCCCTGGAGCTCCTATATGAAGGTTGTCTGAAGAATTGACGTCGGGGTTTTGCACTGTTGCGCAGAATGATGGACAAACCTGAGGAATTCAAGGTAAATTCAAGGAATCTGGATCCGAATCTGGACTTTGGCTTCAGCATCACGGCAAATGAAGGTAAGATCTGTGTTCCTGGCGTCGCATCTAGTGCCGCCAGTACTACAGGGGGTGCCTGTAGGGGTGAATGTTGCTGGCCAGCATTTTTACTATGTACATTTGCTTCCATCTGCACGAGTAGCCAAATTCCAAAGATGCACAGACCAACAGAGACAAGATTACCCCGAATCTGCCTGAATTAAGCCTGAGTTTGGTTTTTTCTGGACACGGCAGCACACTCCGTGGCTTTCGGCAGCGTATCTACGCCTTGTCTGCCGAACGGAGACCAAAGAAAAGTTGATTGACGTCAAATTATCAAACATTCGCAGTTCTCCACATCATGTCGTAATCAGGAAGAATGAACAGTGGATTGAGCAGAATGTGGTTTTTTCAAGTCGTCAGAACACTCACTCTGAGATAAGTGGTCGACGGGGCGAGGCTGGAGCTTTTGTAGGAGTTGGACATGCAAGGGTTTCGAACCTACACCCTTGAGCCCTAGCGACGAGTGCCATGACGCCCTGGACTAGACGACTGTTAGCCAATTTAGGGCGCCAGCGGCTCAAGTCTTGGGATGGCTTCCTCAATTCGGCCAAGCACGAATACATGTGACCACCAACCTGTCTGGTGGGGCCCTCGTACGGCTTGGGCGCTGTAGATTGGTGCCAACCCACGATTGGTACTTCTTCAGAGCGCAGATTATGGCATACGTCTCTTGCTCACGCGGTGACCATTGCATCTGGCGTGGAGCTAGCTTCCGCGACCAAAATGCAAGAGGGTAATGATCACCTGTGGCTTCATCAACCTGTTCAGGGACAGCTTCGATCGCGTACCTAGAAGCGTCGGTTCTTATGTAGAAGGGTCGGTCGAATTTCGGCACATGCAACGTGGCGACTTCGCAGAGGGCCGCCTTCAAGTGATGGAAGGCCTCCTCGCACTCGTCAGTCCACTTGACACGAACCTTTGAACCTGCCTTGCCCGCATCTCTCCCTACCTTCAATAGTTCAGTGAGGGGGGCAGCAAATTTGGCATAATTCGGCACAAAAGTGTGGTAAAAATTGCAACAACCCAGGAATCCTCTCAATTCCGTGATCGTCTCAGGGCGCTTCCACTTCTGAATAGCGACGAGCTTCCCTGGACTGGGTCGTCGAGTGCCATTCTCAAGGAGAGAACCACAAAATTCGACTGATTTTAAAAATAGTTTTCCCTTCTTTGGCCCACAAATCAGCTGATTGGCATCAAGAATGTCCAAAACCTGGTTCAGCTGCTTTTCATGTAGGGCCAGCAGCTCGGCTTCGGTCAGTCCCTCCCCCTCTGTCGCGATGATTATGTCATCTATGTACACACTCACGAAGGCACGAAGCTCAGGATGAGCTGTAAAAAGCACATCCTCCATCATTCGTTGAAAAAACGAAGGGGCGTTCTTCAGGCCCATGGGCATGACCGTCCACTGGACTGGGCCACATGGCGTGCACATACAGGTGAGAGGTCGGCTGTCCTTCCTCAACGGCATTTGGTGAAAGCCGTGACGGAGATCCAGCACAGAAAACAAACGACCTCTTGCCCTCTTGGCGATTTCCTCCTCATTGAGGGGCAGGGGGTGTGAATCTGCCTTGGTTTCGGCGTTGAGGTTGCGAAAATCAACAACCATTCGCCAACCATCAATAGTGTTCTGGTCTGCAGGCGGCGGCTTCGGAACTGTGAAGGGTGCACAGCACCATTCGCTGGTCATACAACCCTCAAGCCAACCAAATTCCCTGAGATTTCTCTCGATTATTTTTCTCAGTATCTCATGTTTCTGTCCATGGTTCTCATTAGGACGCTGTCTCTTCGCCTTGTACCCTTCACGAAGCTCGATGAAGGCTTCACCGAACTGCCCACGGACAGGGGGGTTTTTGATCAACTTCCCCGAAAGGATGGTGTCCTTCCGTTCCTCAAAAATTTTGTCTCCTTTCTTGGAACACAACTCGGTGTCCACCTGATCACCAGGAATTACTGTCGAAAAAACTTTGGCGATTTCTTCGGCCTTGGCAGGAAGAATCTTCTTACGGATGTCCCTAAAAAGGTCCGTATCAACTGCTTTTTGAAGATAGGTGGGTCGAGTGTCGACATTCCAGAGATTCTCTTCGTGATCCAGCTCCACGAAAGGATCTATGAAAGCTTCCACACGGGGCTTTTCATAAAAAACTCTGAATTTGCGGCGCGAAGAAATTTTTTTTGTCGTCCGTGCGCCGTAGATTCTTTTGGATGTAGATCGTATTGGGGAAGAGGGAGACGAGGCGGATCCATTTGACGTTGGATCACCTTGGGCATCTGACGGACAAAAATCAGAAAAAATAGATTCATCATCAGTACCACGCTCAACCTCAGATTCAGACCCAACACAGGAATCAGTACTAGAATCAGCAGAATCAGAGTCAGAAAGCTTTCCATCCACCAGGAATGCAAGCGAACTCCAGGGCCGCTGTGGCAGGGGACCTGTGTCGTCCCTGGCATACAGCTTAATCTTCCTGGGAAGTTCGATGTAATCTACACAAATGTCTTGCAATTCCTGAAACCAAAGCTTGTCGTCCCACAAGGGCACAACTAAAATCGCCTGGGTTTTATCTTGCTTGATTTTGTGGATGACTTGCTGGATTAAGTGAAACAGAGGATTAATCCATAACCTCTTGTCCCATTTATGGGTCCAAGCGTCGCGAAAGTGCTTGTCAAAGCGCTTGTTCTCGCGGTTAGCAAAGGCATCATACTGTGGCCAAAATGAATGGTGCTCATAAAAATATTCACAAATTGTATCGCGCCATTTGTCGACAACTCTGTAGGATGAAGAGTGCCAGCGCGAAGGGCGTCGTGGCTGGGAGTCCCTACGAAGACATTCTAACTCTCGGGAGTAATCGGCACTCCCATTCACCTCTGCAATGGTGACATCTTCGCCAAACTTTGGTGTAACCTTTTGCTTCAAAACTTCTTCTGCACTTTTAAACCCTGCGTGCAAAAAACGAAATTCAGGACGCTCCAAGGGACCTGACTCCAGCAAAAAACAACGCCGATGACCTACGGGCGCCACCCTGTTCTTGCGAAGCCAAGGATGGCCCAAGTAAAGGTCATACTTTATGTCGGCACGATAGAAGTAGTCATCCTTAAGGATAACTTCCTCCACACTGCCATCTTCCCAAAGGTCTTGAGCGACCAAATGAGTTGATATATAACAACCGTGTTGCCCACCTGCGAGAGAATGTCCAGAAACTCCCTCGAGGGTAACAGGATGAGGCGAATCAAACACGCAGTCGTCAGGCAGAAAGGAATTGGATTGGAGATTTACCTCCGATCCATTGTCACACAAACAAGTGGCGAGGTGGAAATTGCCCTTGCAATCAGAGACCCACAGCTTTGTGACAAACTGTCGGGCCCTGTGCTTGGACTGTACACCAACCTCGTCCACTACAACAGAAGGATCCGCTCCCGGATCCAGGGGAGAGGAGACAAGCGACCCTACATCAAGTAGTGGTCGAGAAGGAATCTGGGGATCATGCCTGAAATCGCCTGGGGAGGGGCGATTTTCGTGGCTCCCCTAGGCGTTCTGACCTCCAGTGGCTGCGTTAACATTATGGACACACCCTGATTCGTCGACCCACTCATCTTGGAGCGGATCATCTGCTGGATTCAAGGCATTTTCCACATAATCTCGGTCCGCATCGGACACCTGATCTGCACCTGAGACCTGATCCACACGATGGTTGCCCTTTCCAAGTCCACGGCCACGGCCGCCAGATGATGGACCACCACCGTCGCCACGCCCTCTGCCCTTACCAGAGAAAGGGGTTCCCGAAGGATTTCCCTTACCTTTACCCTGGAATCCTGGAGCATTTCCCTTGTTTGCACCGGATTGAGGGGTTTGGCCTGGATTTCGATTTTTCCCTCCGGCGTTGCTATTGGGATTTTTCTGGCCGTTCGGCTGCCAACCTGAGCCGGATGGAGTCCGATTTCCTGTGCCTTGGGACCCGCCAGGGCCTCCAGGATTTTTGTTTCACCCGGAGGGGGTCGGATTCCCTTTTCCGGCCTTCCCACCGTGCACCTGTCTGTCATTCCTGTCTGAATTCTACAAATTACTGATATTTTCACCAATCACCTTGGGTGATTATCAGTAGAATGCGTCTTAGCTCGGTTCGTAGAACCTAAAAGAAGGCAGATGCTACAGTGCTGCTGAACATTCCGGGTGTCATTCACCTTTTTGTTGCCCTTTTGGGCCCCATTTTGGGTGTTTTGCTGGGTATTCCTGTTCCCCCCAAGACCCTCATGGAAATTCTGATTGGCGTCGTCGGCGAGCCGCTCAACCTCCTCCCAGAGTTCCTTCGGGGTGTACGAAAACACCCAGTTTTTGGCCTTCAGGCGATGGCCATGGAAGCTGACTCCCCTATTGAGGACTTGGACAAACAAGTCCCGATCCTCATGTTCATGAAACTTGATTCTCCACGTGTTTTCAGTGAATTTCACCTTGGAAAACGACGTGGGGGAACACTTTTGAAGTGCTTCCCGAACTGAAAATTTATTGGCGGAGGCATCGAAGCCTTTCACCTCCGCCCACCAGGTCTTGACCTTTTCTTCGGACTGTTTGTTCCGAAGGGTGGCGGCAGTTTCTGAGGGGATCTTGTCAAAAATCAGACTTTTCAGCTCGGCACTAGAAAATTTTTCGCCTGAATGTTCAGCTTCTTCCACTAAATTCCAGAAGCGCTGTTTTTTGTCTTGCACTTCGTGCAAAACTAATCGCGAGAATGAAGTAAAATTCTTCAACATTTGGTCATAATGGTCCTCTGGCAGCCGGGATCCACGTACCTCCAACTGTTCCCACACCTCATCAAAGGTAAGGGGGGAACTTGTATCCTCGCGATCACTCCAAGTCCTGAGCCAAGTGTTGGCCGGCGCTCCCTCAAGGCAATCCAGGAGGGCCATCAGGAACTGATCATCTTGGAGTTTTTGAGTCTTAACCCACAGTTTAAATTCCCGTTGGAACTGAGGCCAACGTCGGGGGTTCCCGTTATACTTCGGTTGCTTGGCAACCTGACGAAGTCGCAAGGAAGTAGGATTAAGAAGCGAATCTAACCCAACACCGGCCGTAATGGCAGACACCTTGGCGGCATCATTCGCCACACCAGCTCCGGCGAGGGTCTGGGCGAGCAACAGCTGGGCTAAGGTATTGGAATCAGCAGCAGGAGGGGCAGTACGGGAGGCAGTTCGCTTGGCATTCTGAGCCTCAGTCCTAGTCTTCGCCGTCCTACTCTCAGAACGAGAGATTTTAACCCTTCCCTTTAGCTTGGTCCTGCTGATCCTTGCATCGGTGGTCCTGGAGTCCACCGAAGGAGCAATTGAAAAAATTTCTGTCGCCTCCTCCGATGGCTCTGTTGCTTGTTCCACCGATGAGGCGCCCTCAGACCGCATGTGCGTCTTGAAAAGATCTTTTATTCCCAGCGTTTGAATGATGAGGTGCATTTGATCTTTGAGCAATTGGAGCTCAGCATCTCGCTGGAATCTGCAGGAGCAGTCGGCAGGACAGTACATACCGTGTCCTGAAGGGCCTGAGCAGGCTGTCGGACCGCTGATCTCGGTGGTCCGCAGCCAGGAGTCCACTTGGGGAGCTCCTTCAGCCCTGATTTCCAGGCTTGCCTGCCTGGCCGCCTCTAAAATTCCCTCCTCAACCGCGGCGGCTAGATCGTCGCGGATGGAAACAGGGGGATGAGGGGCGGAGGGCCCGGGAACAGGTGCCCGGACCTTCTCCTTCGGGAAAGGGGCTTGCCTCCCAGATCTGCAAAAAAATGGCAAAAGAGTCATCTTCTTGAGAACGCCACCACATCCTGGTATTAATTTCGTTCTGAAGGAGGAAAAAAAATTCCGTTAAAAAATCAGAGGCGATTCTTTCTTGTTCGATCAGCTTAGACGAGGCTAAGTAACAAAGGGCCTCAAGGGCCTCAAGGTTACGGGTCACTTCTGGAGACAAATGGTCGTCCCAGTGTGCCCAAGAGGCTGGTCGATTATAGCTAGGTACCTCACCTGGACCGCCCATCTCAATGTCGTTCATATCGGCGTCCGTGGTCTCAAATGTTGGACATTGGTAGGGAATGTTGGTACCTGCCAACTCCGTAAGCTCCACCGGAGCATTGCCATCGTCGTAGGCCGGCGGATTCCAGCTGCTCGATGGCCAGTTTCGACTGGGATTGTGGTAATCTGGGTCCCCACAGCTGCTGATGTGCGCCCTTCTTGGGCAGCTTGGACTTGCGCAAGGGATTCCTCTCAAGGCCTCGTGCGCACAGCACCAAGGCAGCGTAATCGTTACTTCTCCAGAAGCGGCGGGGTCTACGGGGCCGTACTGGGGAGCGGGCTGTGGTTGGGATGCCACTGGAGCAACATTCAGGTAGCCTCTGCTACCATGAAAGTGCTGCCCTAGGTCGTTGACGGTGCCGGAGGGCTCAGGGCCGGCAAGACCGGGGGGGCAGGCACGCGAGGAGTCGACCTGAACGCTGCTGTTGGGGGCAGAACCGGATACACGGACACCAACGGAGGCAAGAGCGGCGACAACCGAGGCAAGATCCATGCTGATTGTTATCCGGCAAAACATCCCAGTCTATGAAGAAAATTGATGCGGATAATCCTAAGTACATCTGAGTGTCCATATCTGTCTGAAAAGATTTATATAAATCCGATTGTGAAAAAATATTTGGCCGATCTGGCTCGCGCACGCGCGTCAGCGGCGATTGGCGATTCCGGGTAAATGATCGGAACGCGGCGGATTTACGATGAATGGACCGCGGAATCAGATCCGGCACATCAGAAATACATAGGTCTGATCCTGAGACTGAGCTGCGGGGCGGCGATTCCGCCGAAGCAGAGAAAATGACCAAAATGTAGCCAATCAGGGGCAGATCAGTGAAAATCTGAGCAGATGGGGGTTAGCCGCACTTACACAGACGACAAGGATACCGACGAGGAGGAGGAAGAAGACGATCCGGAGAAAGTACTGGAGACCCAGCAGAAGCGATGCAACTTCGATGCAAGCCCCGCATCTGGTAAGGAACAGCCGAAGAAGAAAGCGAAGACTGCTGCCACCGCTAGTGCAGAGTTCAAGCCGCCCTCGCGTTCTGGTGCCCAGCCGTCTCGTGGTACTGTTGCCTCCCCAAGTGGGACAAGTGCGGTCGCAAGAAGCCTGGGTTCCAGGTTGGCTAAAGTTGCTGGACCGAAAAAGAAATAAGTCACCATTAACCCAGGTTTTTCGCCTCTATTTGCAGTCATGTGTGCGCGAGGTCTCGTACACTCGCATTCGACGTGAATGCAATTATATGCCCCTAAGGGCTTGTACATTTTTGCAGAGCTTTTATTTCAGTTGTTGTATGTTGTGCACCTCCTGTCCTGTTTTTGTTGCCCTCTGTACAAGATTGTCCCCATGACCTTGAGTGCGCGAGGCCTCGCGCACTCAGGGACATAAAAAAGCAATTTGTTTCGCAGGACAAACATAGGTGCAACTGGAGACCCGCAGAATGTCATTTTTGAAAATGAGCTCCCGAACAGGCACGCACCAGTTGGGTTCTGAAATACAGAAACGACAAGATTGGTAAAACCCACCCTTCAAATCAGACAAAATAATAGTTTGTTTTAGTAAACAAAAAGAGCAAAAAAGAATCAAATCCGGTAAAATTGTATTTTTTTGGTGGTATCTGGGTCATGTGTGCTGCAAATGTCCAAAACAAATAGTTCTTCAGGCGGTCATTCTTTAGGTCCTTCTCTTCCGAAAGGGGGGTGCAGTTTGCGTGGGCTAAGTCAATGTCATCAAAAGTGAAACCCTCCCTCTAGTGCGACCCCCTCCCCCTCTCCCGTCCCTGCCCCAATATCTCATGCCACCTCTGCCTGTGCAGACCTGCGGACCATCGCCGTGGCAGACACGTCCCAGCCCAATGCCAGCAGAGTGGGCGAACAACCTGTCGCATCCCTTTGCAGGTGTCCCCCATCTCATGCATCTAGGACACCCTCTGCCGGCTTTTCTTGACATCAAGGCCGCCTATCGACTCATACTGCAAGAACTTCATACACACCCCATCCAGACCCTTGACCACATCCTGCTGGTCAACACCATGGTCGTCCCCCGCCTGCTCTATCGCACTGAGTGCTTGCCACTAAGCGAATGCCAGCTATCGGACGTCAATGACTGCCTGCAACGTTTTGTACCCGGCATTGCCGGATCGCCACCACTCATGGCACACAAAACACTGCACACGCATCGCCGGCATGAATCAGGGCTTGCGCATTTTCCCATCCTGCACCCCACCAGAGTCCTAGACTCTCTGCATCGAAACTACAGGCTGGAGGAGTTCAGTGTCCGCGCCAAACACCCCGGCCTGGCGCCATACCAGCAATTTCTGTCTGCCGACAACAAGCTTGGCCCCCCGTGTGGAGATTCTCCTACGCCTTTGCCGTCGGTACGACAGGCCCAGAAGGCCGCCCGCGCAGCTACGGAAGTCGTCTCTGTGGCGGGACTACAAGTCTACATCCTACCCACCGAAAAATGCCCCACAGGCGGTGTACACAGACGGTATCAAGCTAGGGGACCCCCCCTCCTCTGGCGCGGCGGCAGTCCTCCGTGATGACCGAATCGCCGTCTGTAGAGCACCTGGGGCGCCCAATTCCTACAAAGCAGAGCTGATTGGCATCCTGCTAGGGTCACATCCTTCTGCGGAGGGAGGGACACTGTGTCTCGACTGCCAGGGTGCCATCCTCTCGTCGCAGGGCAGTAAGCCACCACTTTGCCAAGCCCACTGGGTCAGGCAGGTGCGATCTTCACCTCTACAAAAAGAACAATCCCTCGAATGGGTGGAGCGACTGGTAGGACACCAGTATAACGAACTGTCCAACCACTACGCTGAAGTAGGCTCCCTGCACCCGCCACCACCCCCAGCAACCGGCACCTCACTGTGGGAGGTCATCCGTCAAGGAGAGGTCACCCTCTCCCCCCACAAAGTACACACGACCTGGTCCCCTCCCACCAGCATGAGCACTTCCATCCGGTATCGTGGAAACCTCTCAAGCAACACCGCCTCACATTGCACAAGCGGCTGTTTGGATTACAATCCAAAGAGGGCTTCAGCCACTGTGCCACGTATTGGCGCGAAGAGCCCTCCCGTACGCCCTGTGCGCACTGTGGAACCAGGGATAATGACAGCGTACACGGTGTACTGGCCCATTGCTTGCCCACACACCCCCTGATGGCGCCCTTGCTGTCCGCCTGGCCGTCCCCCCCTTTGTTTGCCAACTGGCGCTCCACCGCCAACCGCCGGCACCTCCGGATCGTCGGCCGTCTGGCCATACCACGCACCCTGTACCTGTACCTCGCCCTGCATCATGGTGGCCCGCGCGCAGCCAGAGGAGCAGTGGGTAAGTTCCAGCGAAATGCGGTGAACGCTGACAATGCATCGCTAGTAGACTGTGCCACGCCCATCCAGTCGTTCATGCCCCTTCCGCCCCGACCACTGGCACTGACTCGTCGCACACCTACCCACACTCCTGAATGCCAACTATTTCCCCTGCGCCTTCACCCTTTCGTGTACACAGGAGCAACCATCGGCGACGGCGACCCGAATGGCCTGTTACCGATGCGTGCTCCCTAACCTAAGTGGTGAACGCCAGCAGGGCCTCTACATACAGATACAGGAGACTTTGCAGACCCATGTCTGTCGTTTTTCTACCACTGCTTTCCATGCTTCGCGGTCCCTTAATGTATCTTGGTGCTTCTGGCCTCCGACAGCGACACATGGCTGCACCCTACCCCCCCCCCCCCCGAACCACTGACGGTTGAGAAGTGCGCCCAGCGGACCAAATGCTCTGCCGGCAACCTGTGCCAAGCACTGTCCTTTGTGCCCCTCCCCCCCTGTGCCTCGGCGAGCGCAAGTTGCAGCCACATGATCATAACCCAGCACACATGGGACACACACACATACCTGGGCGCACTCACGCCCTGGTGCGGTGCGTGAAGGAGTCAAGTGCTCGGCCTGCGTCCCTGCACATGGTACCCGCGCCCAATGCATCCAGTTTTTGTCTTCCACTGCCCTTAGTGTATGTAATGTAAGCCGGGTGCCTGCCCCATTGAGAATGCAGACACAAGGCGTGCATCGGCGACCTGCTGTACGTATGACTGGCCCTTTCTGATCGGCAGCTGCCAGCCCACCCAGTAGCTCTATTTCTTTTCACTCCTGGGTGCTCAGAAGGAGCGAATACTCGTGGAGATGCCGTCTATGTACACCCAATACCGAGAATGCATTGTTCCACAGCAGTAGACCCACAGATGCCAGGCCCCTGACCCCTAACCTGGGAATGTGGGTGACCATTGTATAATGGGCTGGCCTCCTGAGGACAATCAGCTGTGACACCGAACATTGTTTGCCAAAAAAAAATATCACTCAAACTCACTACAAAGGCGAAAGGCCGCCGAAAAACGCTAAGTCGAAAGGCACCCGTTGCTCCTAAGAAGAAATGATACGCCGCGTTGCTCGTGTGCTAAGATCCAACACTGCCTGTCTTCTCTGCGACTGATGTCTTACATCACTACAACCATTTCACCCCACCGCAAAGAACTCTCCTCGCTGCAGCAATCCATTTCTAAACCCGAATTACACCTCCCTCCCTGCCATTGGTCACAAGCCACGTTGTTGAATTCGAGAAGTTGTTTCCCCGTGAACCACCTGGTGCCCCCTTCCCCACATATTGAACATTTCCTCCGATTCCAAACTATGGCGTCTACCAATACATTCCTACTGGGAGTGTTTAGCATATGGTCGGCGCACCATCAAATGAATGATTGGTCCGAAGTCTCCCTGCATGAAGTTTCTTCCTTTTATCAAGAGTACAAAACCCTCTCCACAGGTTACTCCCCATGCCCGTTTCCGCGCTCCGGCCCCCCACTAGACCTTTCATGCTATGTGGCACGCGCCTTCCATGTTCAGCACGCCATCGCCACGTGCCCTATCTTCTTCCCTTTCTTTAGCTATTCCACCTCGGACCCCTCGACCCCGGTGTGGACCACGAGCCACGCCAAAAACATGTTCGCTTCACCTGCATCACTGTTATGGGTTAACCCCTTCACCGTCCTCCTGAACACCTTACATGATGCTTTTTACACCTTACACAACCCCACCTCCAGCCGATGCGTCCTGCTTATTGATGCCTCCCTGGATGAATACACATCCTGTGTTACTGATTTTTTGCGAATGAACCCCTCCTTCGGCTACTTCGTAGGACATAAATCTAATGCTCGTCCCCGGATATGGGAACACAATGGCGTTACCATGCTGGTCTGTCGTCCCGTTCTATGCTTCTTTCTCCAGAATGCCCGGGCGCAGACAGCCGACCCCATCCATTACCATGATGTCGTGCGCACACGGGGCCATTTTCTCCAACGTTCTGTGCGTGACAAGCTCTCCATTTCCCCCAGGGGACTTTTTCTCAGCAATTCTGCACATTCCTGAAGTCTGAATGGTGATCCCTGTGGAACTCTGAAATGAAGTCCAGCTCCGTCCTGTGCAATGGGACGAGATTGGGCTGTCCTTCCAACGAGTGAACGCCTTGTTACCACTATGCCCCTTACCCCATGTGCGCCATCTTCTCTCCCTCACCCCCTCTGGTGATTCTCGAACATCCCACTCCTCCTCCCCACTATAGGAATATATGCCATATGGTCACCCTACTGCTCAGACATTTACATTGGTGCCGTTGGCCAGACAGCGGTGCGGATATAGAAAAGATGTTTCCGCCGTTTTCTCAAATGACTGGGACGTAAGCCAATTGAACGCTGGAGAGACCACGCAATGAAAATTCTACGTGCACTGTCTTCAAAACCAGGTAGCAAGGTCTGTAGAATGTACAACTTCATGATACGCCTTGGTGTTGAATCATGGGTCATGACTCCCATTGAAGAATGCTACGCCAAAGACCTTTTTCGAATCGAAAACTTCTACATCAAACACACCAAACACCCACTAAAAAATCGACTGCCCTTTAATAGGATTAAGCAATGGAAACGCCTCGGCCAGTTAAAAATGTACCCAGGAATGGTCACCCATTCTGGCATTTGAGGCATGGTCTGTGATGTTTTGTCTTCCCCCTGCTCCCCACTGACCCTGCCACAGAAGATGTCCCTTCTGCATGTGTCTCAACAGAACATAGAATCGTCTCTGTGGCGCCTTCTCTTTGCTCGAACTGCCTCCTGGCTCAAGCGTGAAACTGGTATCAGGTAGAAGCAATTCGTGATGGTACAGTCCTCTCTCCCCGATCCAAGTGTTCAGGCATCTCTACGGTCTACTGTTGCTGCAGCTTTTGCAAACCCCAACAGTTTTCAGCGGCTGCGTCAGTTCTATGCCCACAGATTGCAAGTCACCCATAAAGGGTCCCCAACCTTTGGTGAACTACTGTGTACGAAGGCCTTCCACTTCACCCGAGGTTCTTTGATGCGATCTTTACACATGGGCTGTCAATGCAAATCTTCCCCCTATGTGCCCCAGACCCCAAAGGGCACATTGTCCTCCGCGGACACGACCCCCTTGTCGCTGACCTTCTAGGTCCTGAGGCTTCTGCCATTGTCTCCCAGTCCATGAAGAATTCTACACTCCCCACCCCATCAGAGGTTGAACAAGTGGTGTACGCCTCCATGAAATGTGCCCTAAGAAGTGTCCTATCTGTAGATCCTACGACATCGCTGCGTGAATCGCCTCCAAGGCTGCTATGCACTGTTCCTCCCTTCTCCGTTCTTCAGAACCTACGGTGGACGCTCGGAAGATTCGCCAACTGAAGAAACATGATTTTGATTTTACTTTCCCAAAAATTGATAAAACCCCTGGGTCTACTTCGGTTATTTGTCGCCAGCTCTGGGCTGGGCTGTTCATGACACTTGTGCTGTTCGCCCCCCACCTGAAAATTGTCTCCACCTGCGAGACCATACCACAGGCTGACAATGAGCGGTTTAGCATCATTGAGTAACGGTTCCTGTCCTGTGACCTGGAAACAAATTTTTCCTCTTTCCCCCACCTATAAGTTCTTGGCGCCGTCCATATCACTGCTAATGAAGGACAAGTCAAAAGAACACTTGGGCTTACTGAAGAGTAGAATTCTTGTGTCTCATTTTCGCCATCCTACCTCCTACTATGGAAAACGTGCCAGCCGATGCCTTTCTGTCATTTGTGCCTCAGTCTCTGGTGACCCCAGTTGCCTGGAAATTTGGGAAATGAACAACTGCACGCAACTATTCCAAGAGGCATGCTCTGCTGCTAACGCTGACTCAATGGCATGGCAGGGTTTGGAACTCGACTTTGTTGACATGTACCACCAAATCCCCACCCCTTCTGTGATCCCTCCGATTTCATACACGTTCAACTATCTCCAGTCAAGGCTTGCTGCACGCCGCCTCTACACTCATTTTGCTTTGTCGGAGCTACAGCGTTCTGACAACCGCTTCGGTAGTGGAGCTTCTGCATGGTTCAAGAACGTCAGCATTGTTCTGGTGCTGGATTTCATATCCTATGAAATTTTCCAAAACTCGTTTGCGCGCGCTGGCTCATGGATCGTTCAACAGGTGGGTGGCCTCCCCATGGGGGGCCCCCTCAGTGCCAAACTTGCCTGTTTATATCTAACTTCATGCGAGCTCAAAAACATCCACACCAGTCTTTTTGCTTCAAAAATACTTGCGAAATCCTATCGTGATTATTAACATTTGTTCGGGAGCAGGGACCATGTCAGCCTGTGTGTTAACACACTGACCAACAGCCTGCAACAGTTGTACAGCATGCCGTTACAATTTGAGCAACAAGGTGATACGATTCAGATGCTTGAATGCCTGGTTACTGTCCACCCCGAAGAGGACATTGGGATCCGCCTACACTCCAGAGCTATTCATCTGTTATCCGGGGTTAAGTCCCATGTAAACCGCTGGCCAGACCTCTGGTCACACAACTGTGGGTATACCATGAGGTTGCTGATTCCAGGTCTTGTTCATAAGTCTGACTTTTGGTGGTGTTGCAATGTGGACCAAGCCCTGAACATTGCCACCACTCTTGCTGAGTTGGGTGCTAAAAGCCTGTGTTCCAGTGACTTTAAAAAAAACGTTTCTGTGGCTTCTGGCGTAGCAAAAAATGCCCTATCACCAAAAATATCGTCGACGACTGTATCAAGCTAGGCATTTCCATGTCTCAGCTGCAAAAGCTGAGCCATGGTTAGGGTGGAGGGATGGCTTGACCTATGTTTTTTTGTCTATTTAATTTTAATTAACTTTTGCCCTGCATTTTTTGTTGATTCCTTCCGATGTGTTCTTATATTCAGCATATCATGGTGGTTGAATGCGCCTGACGCGTGAACGATTTGCGACGCCAGCATTTTTTCTGATCTTTCACTGCCGGTGTGCATATCGCTGTGTTCAGAATCGCTTTGTCAACAACAAATGTGGAACGAAAATCGACTGTCTTCTGAACTCAGATTCATGGCCATTTGAAAAGTCCAATGTTGTGTGCTTGGGCATTCCTTTTGGAGATCAGAGTAAAGGCAACAATGGCTGGACGTGAGCCACCCGGGACATTCGGCAAAATTTGCGGCCAGTCGCCTGTCATTACCACGGTCTTACCGCCAAAGGGCACCATATGAAGTGCATCATCGACTTGACGCATGATTTCATGTAGAAGCTCATCGAGCACACAGAAGCGATCATTGTCAGCCATGGTAGCTCCGTGCAAAACAACGACTTTACAATCGCGAAGAAGAAAATGCACGGTTGCCCTCCAAAGGGATCGAAGAAGTTCCTCCTATTGTTACGGCAATGCCAAATGCAGAGTGCCGGTCGTACCATCCTCCCAGATTAAGGACACAAACCCACCTGATACAACGGCGACAACATGGTACCCGTTTGCTACAAACGTAGGCAAGCAAAACGTTCTCAAGGTAGACTTTTCCACAGCCTCCGCAACCCCCGATAAAGAAGCACTTGGCATCAAAGGTATTCTAGGTTGTGACCTCATGGAAAATTTGGCGTTGTAACCTGGGCCCCAGCCGGTGTGTCACATGTACATACATTGGATTATTTGAAATTGCATGATCTGCAGTGATTTGTTGTATTTGTTGTTCGAATTTATTGCTGTTTGCAGTGATACTATAATTTCAGTTTCGTCCCCATGCTCATCATTTGGTTTTAGTTGCTGATTTGTGAGAGTTGGCACTTTGAAGTTTTGTGAGTGAAAGGCTATGCCTTTGGAATATACGTTAAACGGCAATCAACCCGTCAGCCACAACATCCTTATGGTTTGGAAGACGGTGTTTTCCTCGCTTTTGCTTGGTGTGGTACATGAGGTCGCCAATAAAGTCATCTTCAAACGTCAGCCACAACTTGTATGTGTTCTTTGGTGAATTATAGTCAAGAATTGTGCAAGAGAGGAGGCGTAGTCTAGCTGCGCTATAGTAGACCACGGCCTCAATAAGGCATGCATGCCATTCATTATCATTTTGCAGGAGGCCGGGGCGATTGTAAGCTTGTTGGTACGTTGCATATTCCGTGCCTTCCAGCGTACGAATGTATGCGAAGGATGTGAACCACCGCAGGCGGTTCGACAAAAGACGAAGAAAATATAGCTCGGCTGCATTGAACATGATAAAGCACATACAGCCAACTACTGTGTCAACCACTCTTTTGCAAACTTTCCACTCTTTGCTTCGACCATTGTACGCAAAAAGCACAGCAGAGTCACTATACAAAATATGCTCCCCAAATTGATGCTCGGGCTTGGTATTGGACTTCAACCACGCTGTCAATGGGGTGTCTGGAGGTTCGTCACAAACTACTTCAGGGATGCTCCGCTGGTCATTCCAACGAACATATTGCTGATTGTCCCAGTGGCTAGGTAAGCGCAGAACAGGTGGAAACTGCTCATGCATGTCAAAGCCCCACAGACGCCATACCTCTTGGCCCACGCAAACTGCACCCTGTTTTGCGCACCGAACGCGCAGGAAAGGACCGCTTCGTAACAGGGCAAAGAAACTATTTTTTTGAATGTGTAATGAGCGTGATTTTGGGCGTAGTGAAATAAATTGCTCCTCTAGCATTGCGCACTTCTGGTCGTCCTCAAATGGACGTTTGTTTTAAATTTTACGGCCTTCTGAGTGCGCTAGGCCTCGCGCACTCAAGATATTGAAAGTAGAGGTTGTTAAGAAACATCGAAATCATAAGGACTGGTGTTTGCGGAAATACACAGCTCCGTCACGTTACTAGAACTAAGGTTGTGGTGACGAAGGAGCAATGAATGTGTATGACGGTCAGACTTCCCATTTTAGGTGAAACACACATACTCCAAAGTAAAAAAAAAGACAAATTTCGGCATCCGGACCGCGCGAGGCCTCGCGCACTCAGGTCAGGTTATTTATTGATTTTCAGAATTGATATTACGCGTACAATTGCAGGTACAGTACCGGATAGACATACACATTTGATTTTTCAAGTGTATGTGTGTGTAGACACAGTGTTGGTCAGATATGACACGGCATAAGACATTGTCCCACAGAAGGAATCAGTGCGCGAGGCCTCGCGCACTCAAAGGACACAACAAAATGAAAAAGCAGGCAGGTCAGGCTACGCCGGTATTTACATTCCCTCTCACGGCTACCACTTGTGACAGTCAATTATACATCGGTACCCTGCGTCATATTTACAAGGGGATCAGGGGAATGATTTGCTTTTTTCCAACAGCCACTGAATGGCAGACGTGTCCATCTTTAATAGCGGCCGTAGCCTTCGCTGCCCGAAGGATAGGGGGTTATTCTCCAACTGGGTTTAGAGATGGTACCAGAACAGGAAATTGTGGTTGGGAAAACGGTTTTCGGTTACTGGGAACCGAGCGCACGCAGACACCAAATACAAATTGCGGCGGCAGCATGCGCGCCAGAAATGACAGGCAAAGGCCAGATCTTTTCAAAGAAACTTTTTTTTAAGGAATGCTGTGCGAAGAGATAGTTAAAATATGTGCGGAAATTCAAATTAACACAGAAAGACGCAAACTGCCACTTCGAGCCAGAAAATCCGTAACGCATCGAATGATTGCACAAGCAAGCAAACGAGCAGCAGCAGTAAGAGATGCATGCGCCGCGAAACCAGCATACCCAACAGCAGACGACTTGGGGACTGAAACGGAACGACCTGGCGGCGCAACTGGTGTTAACATTTGCACAGCAACTGAGGTTCAACAGAAGAACACGCCACGGTTTACCAACACCAAAAAGGCAAGAGGACAAGCGCTGGGTGCGCATTTTGCGACAGGGGGGCTGTAACCTGTACCTGTTGATGCGTCAACGGGCAGTACCAAACAGGAAAAAAACGGGAAACACAACAGGGTACCTAACGCAAACAGAAAGACGAGCGAAAGTACGACTTGGGCAAGCAGACACCGCCGCAGATACAGTAGACGAACAGGCAGCAGCAGCACCCAAAGAAACGTGGTCACTGGTGCTCGCTTCCTGTTGCGTGCTGTGGATGGAAAACTGGTACCGGGCACAATACACGACACACGCAGACGAAAGTGACTGGTCGCAAAACTGTACTGCAATGGCAGTACTTCAACTGAAACAGAGGCCCACGTACTGGGCAGGACATCAAGCCACTGAGGACCTGGCGGCACTGATAATGACAGTCGCAAGGGCTCTGCAACAGCGTGAAAAGAGAATCCCCAAGACTCTGGGTGACATGGGGTATGCCGATGGTTGTGTACCAGACACCGGAAACGTGAGAGCACCGTTGGATGTGAGGAGGGATACACGAAAAGTGCAGGCACCGGTGTGGCGCCCATTTGCTCTGTCAAAAGAAAACATAACCGGTGGTGTTGGTCTGTTAAATCTATTGCAGTTTGCACAGGACGCAGAACAACAGACAAACAGAGTTCTAGCACTGTTGATTGACGAAAACATACACTACAGGATACTAAATGTTTTGTACGGTGCAAAGAACCAACGATGGAACATGCGTGCCCACCTGCGATATGTACCTGTTGTTTACGGTGTATGGCATGCGTACAAGTATGTTGTTACACACACTTTCTGGTGTTCTGGCCTATTCTAACCTACCTACGGAAAGGTCTGCTACGCCCTGATAGTTATGAAAAAATCATTGCTGCGCTGATGCTTGCCACACTCAGTACACTACGCCTGTATCGTCGCAAGGTACGGGCTGCAACTGCAATCAGTGGTCGTGAGACGGCGCAAGCCAACAGGGCAGCAGTGGGAAAGGCAGTGTTGCATTTGTTGACGGAATGGTGCCCACTGTTGTTGTACTTTGGTCACCTGGTACGGGAGTGCAACTGGTCGGGGGAAAACAAGGGTACAGGGTCAGGGGCACAGGAGGTGTTGCAGTTGAGGTTGTGTCGGTTGCGGAGGCTGCGTCGAGGGCCGTGTGACACCGTACTGAAGTATGAACGCACCATCATGTGCACATCGCTGTACAACAGCGTGTGGCACCAGTAACTGCCAGGTCAGGCACACTCAGAGGAGTTTGGAGAAGAAATGTTGAGCGAGCTGGTGCGGGACAAGGCGAAAAACACCGGTTCTGTTACTGTTGAGGAGGTGGAGAACCATTTCTTGTAACTAAAAATTGGTCCTCGTGGCAAAAACGTGGGTGTGCAAAACGTTCCCGAGAGCCTGGTACACAGGATGCGACAACGACTGACAAGATTTTTCGTGACAGACCTGATTTGCATGGCCTACTTGGAATGGGAGTCCGAGGGAGTCAGCACCGTTGCATCTTCGTGGCCACAGAGGTTACCGAGATTTTCACCCTCACTAACACAACCCCTTTGTTACGACCAATACCGGTTACTTGGTCACAGCGTACTGGATGCCCTCATTGACCAAAACCAACTGAAATTGCATGCTGTGGTGGGGCTGAGAACAGATATGGATGCCAACAGACAGGAAGCAGCAACACGCAACTTGCGGCAACCCATGCGGTAACTGACACCCGCAGTGCAGGAGGTATGGCGCACTAAAAGATACGAAAAACAGGTCTGTAATGCAATGTGACTGCGCGAGGCCTCGCGCACTGAGTAGGTCGCTAAGTCTTGTCGAGTTGGTCACAGCAATGACGGTTGTGCAACAGATTGGCGAAAATGACCTGCAAAATACCGTTTCGACTGATCTCAGAGTTGAGATAACCGTGTTTCATGTCATGGCATTTGCCCTTTTCAGGTTTTTTTCCGCATCATGAGTCAACCAGGGTCGCCAGAACGTCCAGCACATGACGCAGAGGCCATGGAGTCATCACCAGGTACCGACCAAGGGGATATTCCGAGGAAAGGATCCAAGAAGAAGGGTGACAAGAAGCCGATACCGGAGATGAAGCTTACAGTCGACGTTCAACAGTGGCTGCCGAAGGAGAATGGTAAAGCAGTGAAGGTAAATATTAGTGATTTGAAGATTGACAAGTCCAAGGAGCGGGGACAGATCCGGCAGATCGAAAGCGACAACGTTGCCAATAGGTGGCGGGATACCAAGCACTGCCAGCACCTCGACCGTTGCGCGTAACGGCATGAGGATAGTTGTATGACTCGCTTCGCATTGGATCAACGACATTTCCTCTCGTTGCTGTGGTACATGATTAGCGTTGTAGATGGCCCGCTCTACGTTCTGAATTGTCAACATGGGACTGAAACATGCTGGCCGATTCAGGACATGCAGCTCGCAGAGGGCAAAGAATTGGAGGACTGGCCGATTTTTCGCTACGTTGACATTCTCCATTCTCGCGCATTCAACCACCTCTTTCACATCTGCACAGCTGCCGATGCGAAGATCCGAGCAAACGTTGCAGCGCTGGGCACCACGTAACTGAAGATTGGCCTGGGAAATTGGGGTTATTGGGAAGACGCAAATAGTTCGAGGTACCGGTTGCCGTGGCCATAGTGGAAGACGTTGACCGGTGCACCTCTGTGGCGGACGGGAGACAAGGGAGCACCTCCATCACCGCAGACGCTGGTCCTGCGGAGACAATTGCAAAGGAAGGCTGAGGCACCATCATTGGCACCGCCACAGACACAGTTGAGTACTGGCGAAGTGATCAAGGTTTCTAAGCAGGACGAACAAGGGAGCAAATTCACTTTGACGGCATCGCCGTATTGAGGATATCGAGGAGACACCACCAGCCCGTTTCCGGGATTTGCGATACCCGTTGTGGGTCATCAACGCTGACCTCTTCGTGGAATCTGACTCTGCAGGATTTGTTCCGAAATGGCTGTTCGATGGGATAATGCTGGGGAAGAACGTCATTTTCTATGGAGAGGCTGATGTTGTGCACCGTATTGGCCGCGACATGCAGAGGCTGTGGCGTGTGGCAAAGGACAAGCATTCAACCACAGCGCCTTTCTACCATGCCCGGTTGCCGGTATACTCTTGGTTATCGGGTCCCGTGACCAGCAACAGGTATCAATTTAACGAGCACGGTATGTGGATTGGAACAACGAGTTGCTGGGATAACTTAGCCCAGGGAAACTGCACCCCCTTTTGGAAGAGTAGGACCCAAAGAAAGACAGCTGGAGAAACAATTCTTTTTGGACATTTGCAACTCACATGACCCAGACACCACCACAAAAATATGATTTTATCCAATTTGCTGCCTTTTTTCAGTTTTAGTTGAGTAAAATAAACTATTATTTTGTCTGATTTGAAGGCTGTGTTTTACCAATCTTGCGTTTTTTGTATTTCATAAACCAATGGTGCGTGCCTTTTCGGGAGCTTTTTTTCTAAAAGGACATTTTGCGGGTCTCCAGTTGCACGTATGATTGTCCTGCGAAATGAATCAATTTTTTATGTCGGTGAGTGCGCGAGGCCTCGCGCACTCAAGTTGACGGAACCAGTTGTGTACGGAAGACATCAAAAACAAGACACGAAGTGCACAATGTACAAAGACTGCAAAAACAGACTAAACACATGGGTTAATGGTGAGTTACTTCTTCTTCGGTTCTGCAACCTTAGACAACCTGGAACACAGGTTTCTTGCCACCGCACTTGTCCCACTTCCTGAGGCAACAGTACCACGAGACAGCTCGGCACCAGATCGCCAAGGCAGCTTGAACTCTGCACTAGCACTCGCAGCAGCCTTTGCTTTCTTCTTCGGCTGGTCCTTACTTGAATCGGGACTTGCATCGAAGTGAGCGGCAGGTGCCCGCTTGCGCTTCTGCTGGGTCTCGAGTACTTGCTTCGGATCCTCTTATTCCTCCTTCTTGTCGGCATCGTGGTCGTCTGATTCTCCGGGCTTGTCCGATTCCTTCTCTTTTCCTTTTGCCTGCTTCTTGCTATTCGAGGGAGTTCCTTTTCCGGCTGTAGTATCCTGAGTTGGTACATTGTTGGCAGTCTTCCTCACCTTGGTATGGCTTGGCAAGGTAGCTGCGGGCGCAACAGGCTCAGTGTCGTCAGCAGGGGCCTCAGTCACGACCTGTTCCTGGACGGCTTCTGCAGCATGCACCTTCTGGTGCCCTTCATACCCTTGGTTGTTGTTCAAGACCCACAGTCGAATGCCACACAGAAGCCACTTTTCTTGAGTATCCCAAGTTGCAGCTGTTGCTCCCTGCTCCGTCTTATCGGCCTCCAACATGTACCGCATGATGATAGCATGCTGCAGAGCACCTCCAACGGCATTCGCAAGGTCGTTTTGCTTGATCGCTGACACTGCCAGAAAGGCCAACTTAGTCCTCGCTGACTCTTCGGAAATCGCAATCTTTGCGGCCATGGCAGGTGTGTCATCCACAACAACCACTGCATCAGCATGCTCACTGTTGAAAGGGTATTTGTCGAGGTACCACAGCACGTGAATCAGAGGCATGAAACCACCGAGGTTCTTGTTCTGCAACACTTCGAAATGTCCCGCGGAATACGTCACATAGTTAAGCAACTGTAAATGCGATGAATAAAGACGAATAAGGGAGGCATCAGTAGGCGAGGCCTCGCGCACACAGCGACATCGAAACTGGCAAAAGAAGCAGATATACCTGTTTATCCCAGCGAGTGGTGTTCCGATCCACATACAGTGCTCGTCAAACTGATACAGGTTGCTGGTCACGGGTCCCAATAACCAAGAGTATACCGGCAACCGGGCATGGTAGAAAGGCGCTGTGGTCGGATCCTTGTGCTTCTCCATACGCAACAGCCTCTGCATGTTGCGGCCATCACGGTGCACAAGGCCAGACTCTCCATAGAGAATGATGCCCCTCCCCATCATCATCACATCGGACAGCTACTTCGGAACACATCCTGCAGAGTCACATTCCAGGACAGGGTCAGCGTTGATGACCCACAACGGGTATCGCAAATCCTGGAAACGGGCTGGTCGTCTCTCTTCGATATCCTCAATACGGCACGCCGTCAAAGCGAATTTGCTCCCTTGTTCGTCCTGCTTGGAGACATTGATCACGTCGCCAGTACTCAACTGTGTCTGTGGCGGTGCCAATGATGGTGCCTCAGCCTTCCTGTGAAATTGTTTCAGCGCGGTCAGCGTCTGCGGTGATGGAGGTGCGCCCTTGTCCCCGGTCCGCCACATAGGTGCACCGGTCAACGTCTTCCACCCTGGGCGCGGCGACCGGTATTTTGTACCTTTTGCGTCTTCCCAATAAACCACATTTCCCAGGTCAATCTTCAGTTGCGTCGTGCCCAGAGCTGCGACTTCTGCTCGGATCTTCGCATTGGCAGCTGTGCAGATGTGAAAAGGGTGGTTGAGTGCGGGAGCCCTCGCGCACTGAAGCTGAGAAAGTGACGCACACCTGCGGATTGGTTGACATAATGCTTATTGTCCGGATGGTCAAGATGGAAAATAAGCGACTGTTCCGTAATCAGCGCGTCAATATAGTTCTGGGTGGTGCGCAAGATCGAGTCTTTCAGGTTCATATGCACACAGACGTTCTGCAATAAACTTGGCAGATGCAGCCCTTTCAGCTTCTTGAAGGCATTCCTCGTAACGTCCTCTTCCCTGCTCTTTCTCTTGAGGTTGTCCATACCAGTAACCGCGTCACGGCCGCAGTAATACGCCAGGGGGAAAATGTCCCTCGAGTATTTGAATGCCGAGTCCTACCAGAGAAAACAGTGTCATGGAGTGCGCGAGGCCTCGCGCACTGTGACCGTGCGATACATGAAAAACTGTGTGTCCTGGTTGCTCCAAAGCCTCAGGTGCAAAAAAAGGCAGAGTTGACGGCACCCTGGACTCCAGCAGTCTCGAACCGTTCGAAATCCTGTGGCTCCCTTTCCCGCTTCTGGTCCTCAATGTAAAACAGCATGTTGTCCAGCGCCTCGGACAGCAGAATCCACGTCACAGACTGGCTGCCAGCTTGTTGCAATCCTGCGACCTTGGCCCGAATCCTCCAATGCGTTTGGTACTTCAGAATGTCAACATAGCAAAACTGCTGCCACTCCTCCGATTCTTTGCCTTCTGCGAGCCGCATTTGCTGTATCCCTCTGCATGTTTCTGTCTAATGCTGACCATTCTGCAACGCAAATCATGTACCACAGCAAAGAGCAGAAATGTGTTCGATCGAAAGCGAAGCGAGTCATACCACTATCCTCCCATGCCGTTACGTGCAACGGTCCAGGTGGTGGCAGTGCTCGGTACCCCGCCGCTTTCTTGGCAACGCCATCGTGGTTGATGAATTGGATCTGTCCTCGCTCCTTGGTCTTGTCAATCTGCAAATCAGTAATCTTCACCGTCACTGCTTTACCATTCTACTTCCGCAGGCACTGTTGAACGTCGACTTTGAGCTTCATCTTCGGTATTGGCTTCTTCTCACCCTTCTTCTTGCGTGCTTTATTCGGTGTGGTGACGGCTCCATGGCCTCTGCGTCTGGTGCTGGACGTTCTGGCGACCCTGGTTGACTCATGATGCCAAAAAATACCTGAAGAGGGCAGATGGCATGACATGAAACACAGTCATTTGCACTCTGAAATCAGTAGAAACAGTATTTTGCAGGTCATTTTCGCCAATCTGTTGCACAACCGTCATTGCTGTGACTTAATCTACGGCACTTAGCAACCTACTCAGTGCGCGAGGCCTCGTGCAACCACATCGCATTACAGACCTGTTTTTCGTGTCATTTAGTGTGCGAGGCCTCACGCACTGCCGGTGTGAGGTACCGCAACCGTTGCCGCATGTTGCGTGTTGCTGCTTCCTTTCTGTCGGCATCCATATCTGTTCTCCGCACCACAGCAGCATCCAGTTTTTGATTCAGTCGGTGGGTGGAATTTTTCTTTTGGTCAATGAGGGCATCCAGTACGCTGTGATCAAGGAGCCGGTAGTGGTTGAAAGCAAGGGGTTGTGTTGGTGAGGGTGAAAATTTGGGTAACCTCCGCAGCCACGACGTTGCAACGGTGCTGACTCGGTGGGACTCCCATTCCACATAGGCCATGCAAATCCGGTCTGTTGCCAAAAATCTCGTCAGTCGTTGTTGAATCCTGTGTACCAGGTTCTAAGGAACGTTTTGCACACCCAAGAGTTTGCCAGGAGGAACAACTTTCAGTAACAAGTAAGGGTTTTCGACCTCCTCAACAGTAACACAACCGGTGTTTTTCGCCTTGTCCCGCACCAGCTTGCTTAACATCCCTTCCCCAAACTCCTCTGAGTGTGCCTGACCGGGCAGGTCCTGGTGCAACTTGCTGTTGTACAGCAATGTACACATGATGGTGCGTTCGTACTTCAGTACGGTGTCAGACGGTCTTCGACGCAGCCTCTGCAGAAAACACAAACTGAACTGCAACACCTCCTGATCTCGTGACCCTGTAATGTTCTTTTCCCCCGACAAGTTGCATTCCCGTACCAGGTGACCCAGGTACAACAACAGTGGGCACCATTCCCACAGCAGATGCAACACTGCCTTCCCCACTGCTGCCCTGTTGGCTTGCACCGTGTCAAGACAACTGATTGCAGTTGCAGCTTGCCCCTTGCGACGATACGGGCATAGTACTCTGTGTGTGGCAAGCATCAGCGCAGCAATGGTTTTTTCCATAATTATCAGTTTTGGGTAAGATAGTATGGTTGAACCAGGGCGTAGCAGATCTTTCCGTAGGTAGGTTAGGATTGGCCAGAGAAACCGGAAAGTGTGAGTAACAACAAACTTGAGGGCATGCCAAACACCGTAACCTACAGGTACATAACGCAGGTAAGCACGCATGTTCCATCGTTGGTTCTTGGCACTGTACAAAAACTTTAGCATCCTGTAGTGTATGTTTCCGACAACCAACAGCGGTAGAACTCTGTTTGTCTGTTGTGCTGTGTCCTTTGCAAAGTGCAACAAATTCAACTGACCAACAGAACCGGTTACCTTTTCCTTTGACAGGGCTAACGGGCGCCACACCGGTGCCTGCACTGTCCTTGTATCCTTCCTCACATCATACGGTGCTCTCACGTTCCCGGTGTCTGGTACTCATTCATCCGCATACCCCATGTCACGCAGAGTCTGGGGCATTCTCATTTGACGCTGTTGCAGAGCCCTTGGAACTGTAGTTATCCGTGCTGCGGGGTCCTCAATTATTGGATGTCCTGCCCAGTACGTGAACCTCTGTTTCAGTTGAAGTACTGCCATTGCCTTACAGTTTTGCGACCGGTCACTTTCGTCTGGGTGTGTCGTGTATTGTGCCCAGTACCACCTGTCCATCCACAGCTCGCAACAGGATGCACGCACCAGTGACCACGTTCCTTTAGGTGCTGCTGCTGCCTGTTTGTCCAGTGTATCTGCGGCGGCGTCTGCTTGTCAAAGTCGTACTTTTGTTCTTCCTTCTGTTTGTGTTAGGTACCCTGGTGTGTTTACGGGTGTTTTCCTGTTTGGTACTGCCCGTTGGCGCATCAACAGGTACAAGGTTCCAGCCCTCATGTCGCAAAATGCGCACCCAGCACTTCTCCTCTTGCCTTTTAGCTGCTGGTAAACTGTGGCGCGTTTCTTTGTTGAACCTGAGTCGCTGTGCAAATGTTAACACCAGTTGCGCCGCAAGGTCGTTCGGTTTATGTCCTTTCCAACAAGTCGTCTGCTGTTTGGTATGCCGGTTCTGCCGGGTATGCCTCTCTTAGTGCTGCTGCTCCTTTGCTTACTTCTGCAATCATTCGATGCGTTACGGATTTTCTTGCCCGAAGTGGCAGTTTGCATCTTTCTCTGTTAAATTGATTTTGCGCACGTGTTTCAATTCTCGGTTCGCACAGCGATCTTTCAAAAATAGTGTCTTTGAAACAATCTGGCTTTTTCCTGTCGTCATTTCTGGTGCGCATGCTGCCGCCGCACTTTCTATTTGGTGTCTGCGTGCGCTCCATTCCCAGTAACTGAAAACCGTTTTCCCAACCACTTTTTCCTGTTCTGTTTCCGTCTTTAAACCCCCTTAGAGAGGCAAAACCATATCTATCGGGCAGCGAAGGCTACGGCCGCTATTAAAACTGGACACATCTGCCATTGAGTGGCTGTTGGAAAAAAGCAAATCATTCCCCTGATCCCCTGAAAAATATGACGAAGGTTACCGATGTATAATCGACTGTTACAGGTGGTGGCTGTGAAAGGGAATGTAAATACCGGCGTAGCCTGACCTGCCTGCCTTTTCATTTTCTTGCGTGGTTTACGTGTGCGAGGCCTCACGCACTGATTGTTTCCGTGGGACTATGGTCTTTACCGTGTTATATCTGACCAGACACGGCGTCTACACACACATACACCGGAAAAATCAAATGTGTTTGTCCGTCTGGTACTGTACCTGCAATTGTACGCGTCATATCCATTCCGGAAATCAATACAAAACGTGACCTGAGTTCGCCAGGCCTCGCGCACTCCGAATGTCGAAATTGGTATTTTTCGTTTAGTTTAGAGTAAATGTGTTTGCCGTAATATGCGAACTCCGACAGTCATACACTTCCAATGCTCCTTGGTCAACACAATCTTAGTTTCAATAACGTGTGGGAGCTGTGTATTTGCGCAAGCGCCAGTCCTTATGCGTTTTTAGGTTTCTTAATAAACTCCACCTCTGAATATCTTGAGTGCGCGAGGCCTCGCGCACTCAGAAGGCCAGGAAAATATCAAAAAGTCACATTGAGGAACACGGCGTTGCGCAAAAAAAAAGGCGATTTATTTCACTACGCCCAAAATCACGTTCACCAAACATGAAAAAAAATACTTTCTTTGCCCTGTTGCAAACCGGTCCTTTTCTGCGCGTCCGTCGCGCAAAACAGGGTGCAGTTTGCGTGGGCTAAGGATATGCAGGTATATCGCCTTCTTTTGTCATTTTCGATGCCGTGGTGTGCGCGAGGCCTCGCGCACTGCTGCCTCCGTCATTCGTATTTATTCATCGCATTGGCAGTTGCCGAAAGATGTGACGCATTCCGCTGGACATTTCGAAGAGATGCAGAACAAGAACCTCGGTGGTTTCATGCTTCTGATTCACGTGCTGTGGTACCTCGACAAATACCTTTTGTACTCTGGGCATGCTGATGCGGTGGTTGCTGTGGATGACATGCCTGCCATGGCCGCAGAAATTGCGATGTCGGACGAGTCGGGGAGGACTAAAGTGGCCTTTCTGGCTGTGTCAGCGATCAAGCAAAAGGACCTTGCGAATGCCGTTGGAGGTGCTCTGCAGCATGCCATCATCATGCGGTACATGTTGGGTGCTGATCAGACGGAGAAGGGAGCAACAGCTGCAGCTTGGGATACTCAAGAAGAGTGCTTTCTGCGTGGCATTCCACTGTGCGTTCAGGACAGCAGTCGAGGGTTCCAAGGGCACCAGAAGATGCATACTGCAGAAGCCGTCCAGGAGCGGATCGTGACTGAGGCCCCCGCTGACAACACTGAGCTTGTTGCGCCTGCACCTACCCTTCCAAGCCAAGCCAAGGTGAAGGAGACTGCCAAAGTTGTACCAACTCAGGGTACTGCAGCCAGAATAGGAACCCTCTCGAGTAGCAAGGAGCCGGCGAAAGGAAAAGAGAAGGAATCGGACAAGCCCTGAGAATCAGACGACGACGATGCCGACGAGGAGACATAGGGAGAGGGACCGGAACAAGTACTGGAGACCCAGGTGGAGCGCAAGCGGGCACATGCCGCCCACTTCGATGCAAGTCCTGATGATTCAGATAAGGGCCAGCCGAAGAAGAAACCACAGACTGCTGCGACTGCTAGTGCAGAGTTCAAGCCGCCCTCGCCTTCTGGTGCTCTACTGTCTCGTCGTACCGTTGCCTCCCCAAGTGGGACAAGTACGGTGGCGAGAAACCTGGGTTCCAGGTTGTCTAAGGTTGCATGACCGAAGAAGAAGTAAGCCACCATTAACCCGTGTGTTTTGTCTCTTTTCCAGTCATGTCTGCGCGGGGTCTCGCGCACTCGCCCTCAACGGGAACGCAATTATATGCTCTTAAGGGCTTGTACATTTTTGAGGATTTTTTTTTCAGTGTTTGTACGTTGTGCACTTCGTGTCCTGATTTTGTTGTCTTCCGTACACAATGGTTTCCACGACAGTGAGTGCGCGAGGCCTCGCGCACTCGGGGGCATAAAAAAGCAATTCATTTGCAAGACAAACTTAGGCGCAACTGCAGACCCGCAGAATGTCATTTTCGAAAATGACCTCCTGAGAAGGCACGCACTAGTTGGTTTTTGAAATACATAAACGACAAGATTGGTAAAACACAGCCTTCAAATCAGACAAAATAATAGTTTTTTTTAGTAAACAAATACTGGAAAAAAGCAGCAGATTGGGTAAAGTCATATTTCTTTGGTGGTGTCTGGGTCTTGTGTGCTGCAAATGTCAAAATAGAATGGTCTTTCGACCTGCATTTTTTTGGGTCCCCCTCTTCCAAAAAAGGGTGCACTTTGCTTGGGCTAAGTACCCCCTTGGATGTACAAATGTACTGGCCCGTATTGAACTCAACAGTTTCATTGTTCTGGTCTGAAATCTCTGCACAGATGACATGGTCGTAATCCAAAGGTTATAATAGCTTATATACATTGGTAAAAATGATCAAAACTTGGACATGCGGTAGACCTCTCTTTCTAAAGTCGATGACATACATGCGGGTAGCCATTCTTCAGTATGGCATCGAGCAAATATTCAAGCTTGAATTTGAATACACCAGTGATGAGGTCCAGGTGATTCATTCTCAATCTGTGGCCAATGGGGGTTTGCGGTCATAGTGATAAAGACATCTCATGTTCCCCTCTTACATGTCATTGCAATTTCATCTTGGTGCAGAGCATGTGGTGCTCAAGGTAGCCATTCTTCGGTATGGCGTCGAGCAAGGATTGAAGCTTGAGTTTGAATACACGAGTGATGAGGTCCGGGTGATTCAGTGTCAATCTCTGGCCAAGGGGGGTTTGCGGTCATAGTGATAAGGACGTCTCATCTTCCTCTTTTACATGTCATTGCTATTTCATCTTGGTGCAGAGCATGTGGTGCTCAGAGGAAACCTCCACAAGAGCTAGGCACAAAAACTCGCTTGCCAATGAATGACGCATCAACATCGGTTTTTTGAGGCGCATGTACTGCAAGCGTTGCTACTCCACATTGCAGTATTGATCAACAATGATTCCCTCATACAAGCATGCAGCACGTGGCAACCAAGTTGCGGTGTAACAAGACGGACTTTGCATTAAATTGAAAGGAGCAAATGCCCTGGCACTGACAGTGTCGTGTGCCTCTTTGATAGTCGGTGTGCCATAGTCCCCTTCCACTGGGCCACCTTATACAGGACGGTGTCATTTCCATAGCTGAATTTCAGTAGTCTAACCTTGTTCACCTCTTGGGAACAGGAGGACGTACTGAAGTTGGTCGTAAGCCGACTTGAAATCTGTGATACATTTGACATCTCTGGTTCGCAGGTGCACCAAAATTTGGCAGGCAGCATTATCATTGGTGCCTGCTGGAATAAAGGCGGCATCTGGGCTGTGCAACGAAGCACCTGGCGGAAGAACTTCGCATATGCATTGTGTTCTTTCAACATGTTTCCGCAGCCAATCAACAAGGGCTCCCGTAGGCTTTGTGCAAAAGGAGGTCCATGCCAAGCACGCAATGGTTCCTCAGTTTCCAGAATGTAAACTTGTGCAATCCTTGCCTTTGCACTGTGCTTGGTAATCAATGACCCAATGCGGTTGTAGACAATTCCTTAGATCCGAAAATGCTGTGGTTCTCCCGCCATAGGACCACTTGCACACCGCAAATCACATTAGCTTCCATTGATGCCATTGTTAGAGCAGAATCGTAGTGCCTTGGCTCGGCGGGTTCATCGGAAATCAACGATCTCAACGTTTCTGGGGGATCCAGCAGAATGGGTAGTTGTTGAGTGGCTCAAATTGCATGGTATGAAACGACAGAAAGTGGCCAAAATACGGGGCCTCAAAAAACACTGAGAAACCATACTTTGGCCTGCAAAAAACCAAGACGTTTCTGAAACAGGAAGAGAACTCTTACGTAAGGAACTTTGGCCCCTCTTTGGGTCCCGATGGGTCCAAAAAAGGCATTTCCCGGGGGCAATGGACTGTTCCTTGGGCAGGGGGCTCGCAGATAGAGCAGTCCATTGCCCTTCGAAAGCCAGGTAATGATGGCAGAATTTATGAATCAAGCAGGCACCAACACCGGAGTGACATTACAGGCACCCTTGACTGGATGACATTGTATCATATGTTTATGCTGGCGGACTTTCGGCGCTCTAAACAAGCCTTGCAAATCTAATTGATGATTCAAGAAATTGTTTCTAATGTTTTTGCCGTTCTAATAAAAGGAGCACATAGGTGTTGCACAGAGTGCATCCCTCAGCATTGCCGATGATGGAATGTCAAGCAAAACAAGAATATCACTGGTGGCACATGAAGCATGTCCACTCAACAGATGACACTGAGCTGGACAGGGACCTCCCTTGTAGCTTTGGCTGATTAAGAACTGATCCTCTGGTTGTTGACTATGAATCAAAGTCAAATGTGCAAAGAAAATACGAATTCGCCATGCGTGGCACTCTGATGAGCGTGTTTTTGGGCCAAAAAAATTAGATTTGTGGAGAGTAAAATGCGATGCACTGCAGCCGAAACCAGTAATCAAGATGATGTCTGATACCTGGAGAAAGAAGGTGCCCTTGGGGAAGCAATCTGCCAAGCGCAGGGGCTGACCAAGCCCAAGAAGGGTTTCTCTGCCTCCGCGTGTGCCGGCTTCTGAAAAATATCAATGACTCAATGACAGTTTGGGTACTCGTTGGTTCAGTGAAGTTTGTGCACGAGCGCTATCAGATGAGAACCCATCAGAATGGTACAAACAATACATTTTCTGGGCTTTTTCTTGCGCGAGGCCTCGCGCATGAGGACTGCAATGCAATCCCAGAACTTGAAAGTCACAACCGATAACTCTTTTCTCGGGCAGTGCAAATCAAAAATCAACCCCTGGGGTCGGTGGCAAGACCATTGGACCCTGAGGCCTTTGTTCCAAAGGAGAATGAATTGTTTGAGGTTCATGGTGTATTAAGTTATGCGCAAAACCTCACGCATGGGGCTGCCCTTGAACTACATGTTGCATATGCTTTGCACTGATATTCAATCCTCCAAGCTTCTGGTTTAATGTTCTTTGGTTCTTGAGTGAGGCCTCGCGCAGAGAATTCGATAAATAATGCCTTTTTCAAGCTATGCAATTAACATGAAGAGCACAAATTGAAATTACAATCATTTGTTCTGCAGACAATGTTCATCCCACAAACAAGGGGAACGCAAAATGCCGTTATTGGTTACTTTCGCTAAAAGGACATCATTTTCCACTGGAATAATAATTTCTTTTGTTTTCGGCTGAATGGCACAAATGGTAAGAGAGATACTTTCTTTTGACCTGAGCCTTTGAAAAACTATTTCTTTGTATTGTTCAGATTGAGTACAATTGGTGTGATTTTGACCATGAAACTGGCGCCGCCTAAGTGGTTGCACTTGACCACAACAACCACAACTGGTACCAATCTCTCTCGGCCAGCGAAGGGCATGACAATGTTCACATTCAACATCCTTCAGAGATGCTCCGCTGCTCACTCCAATGGACATATTGCTGATTTTCGAGGTGGATAGGCAACGGCATGACAGGTGTGAACTGCTCATGCATGTCAAAGCCCAATAGACGCCATTCCCCCTCGGATGTACAAATGTACTGGCCTTCAAATAATTCAACAATTTCATTGCTCGCATTGTCTCATCAGCGCATCACCACGGTCAAAGCCTTTGTAGATGTACCCGGCAACTACCTAATGACGGCAATGGATGCACAATACTCCACATTGATGTGACAAATGTATCGTTTTGCCAGGGTACAGTCATATGGTACAACCCATGCATTGTCCAAAAGGTGCCCACGGCAAAGCACGTTGTGGCCATTGTTTCTCCGTCGGTGAACCGGGTATTCATCCTGGTTTTCCATCGTCGCCTCTGCAAAGTCTCTTCGATACCCCTTTTAGCAGCGGCCATTTGTCATGCAAGCGCAACTCGGGTTCATATCGCCACGGGGTCGATGTATGTAGCACTTAACTATGATGTCATACAGCTCAGGGTCCGCAGACTGGTCTGGAATCTCTGCACAGATGACATGGTCGTAATCCATAGGTGATAAAAGCTTACATCTAGTGGTGAATATGACAAAATGTGGACATGCGGTAGACCTCTCTTTTGAAACTCAATGACATACATGTGGGCAGCCGGCTGACCCAAATAGCAGATCTTCAGTCAGGCAAGGATTCAAGCTTTAGTTGTAATTACAAAAGTGACGAGGTCCGGGCGTTGGATTGTTTTTCGTCCTGGGAGAAAAGAGGCTGCAATCTCTGGACGATGGGGTTTTGCGGTCATAGTGATAACAATATGTGCTTGTCCCCTTTTACGTGTGATTGCAAATGGATCTCCATCGAAGGCATGTAGTGCTCGAGGGCAACCCCGAAAATAGCTAGGCAAAACAACTCGCTTGCCAATGGGTGACACATCAACAACGGCTTTTTGGGAAGCATCTTCAAGGCCGGAGTAGGGATGACATCTCTGCTCTTCTTGCTTGTGTTCAATGCATTGCAAGGGTTGCAACTCCACCTTACAATATTGATCAACAATGTATGCCTCATACAAGCGTGCAGCACGTTGCAACAAGCCAGCCTTTGCCATAAATCGAAAGCAGCAAATGCCCTGGCACTGACGGTGTGGTGTGCCTTTTGATCATCGGTGTGCCATGGTCCCGTTCCACAGGAGCACCTTTTACAAGACAATGTTCTTTGCTTACCTGAATGTCAGTAGTCCAATCTTGGTCACCTGTTTGGAAGGAAACAGGAAAAGGGCGTAGTGGAATGCGTCTTAAGCCGAATGGAGATCTCGAAACACTTGACACCTCCAGTTCGCGGTTGCACCGGACTTTTGGCGGGGAGCATTGATATTTGTGCCTGCTGGCATCCCTTGCTGGTCATCATGGGGGTGGTGCTTTTGATCGAAGCTTCAATCGAAACAAAAAGCTTTGATCGAAGCATTCGTTAGAAAAATCAGTTTTCATTGATTTCATCATTTCTTACATGGCTTTCAACAGTAAAATCCTCAATTACTTTGGAATCAATGTAAATACTCTTCCAGTTTGCGCTCCTGCGGCGTGCGCTTGCTTCTGCTCTTAAGATTTTGCAATCAAAAAATTTGCAACGATAGAAATTCTATGCTTCGATCGATGATTCTTTTTCGAACAAAATGACGCAAAAGACAGCATCACACAATGCTACCAAGCGATGTCCAACTGTAACGCATTTTGCCATCACCAGCATGTTTCACAGCGTCCACTACACCTCCAAGCTCACATGCTCTGTCTGCTCAGCCTGCTGTGCCTGCTCTGCCTGCTATTTCCCCTTGTCCCTGCACGTGTCTGTTGCAGTGTATTCGTCCTATGCAGCCGCGAGGTCAGGCTTCTTCTGCCTCTTGACAGCCTTGCTCTTCAGCGCCTTCTTCCTCTTGCAGGCGCCATAAGCACGGTTCTTCTGCTTAGGCTTCTGCTGCGTCTGCTCTTCAACAGGCATACCAGGCAGTGCCTCCAGCTCCGCCACACGGCGGTCCGCCTCTTGTCTTGTACTGAACACCTCAATTGCACTGACGTACTCCCCAGTCGAGTGCCAGTCATCAGATTCACGGACTTCTGGCCTCCAGGATTGCTGCCGACTCTGTCTCCCTAGAGGGACCGGAGCCATCAACTTCAACCTCGTGAACTCCGTTGCAGCAACTGCTGGGAATGCGTGCCACCCTACATTCTTCAGCTTGATGGGGATCCACATCCAGTTCAATGACTGAGGAATCGGCAGGAATCAGCCTATCCCTGGTGTGCTCCGATGGACTGTTCCTGTCGCTCTTGTCACTCCTGTGGCTCTTGTTGCTCTTGTTGCTCTTCTCTTCATCGCTGTCAATGTCACTGTCACTGTCGCTGTTCGAGGCACTTGACTCGAAATGTTTTTTGGGTGGTAGCACAAGTTGCTTCGTTGCTGCCAACTCGGCTTGCTTGCCAGGTTGGACTGCTTATTTCAGGATCCTCACAGTATAGGCAGGGCGGTCACACTGCGTCTCTCGACGCTCAGGCCCTTGATTACCTAGTTTCACCCAGACTGGCTGGCCTCCTGTACGTGCCTGCCTCTCTTGTTCCTTCAGGGCACTCAGGAAGCAAATGGCAGAGTCCGGACGGACAGTTAGCATGTCCAACAGAGCACCAGACGTAATCTTCACATCATCGCCTGCAAAACGCCCGATTCCAGGTGTCAATCAACGAATTTCAGCGTTACTGAGACACGGAGAGTGCACTCATGCAGTCTCGTATGTCAGTTTTGGTCCAATTGATCGATCGAAGCTTTTCCTTTCTAATTAGAACGATTTGTTTCAATCGAAGCTGATTTTTTTGATTGATGCAATACATACCTCAATGTTGCCAGGTCCGTTCTTAGGTATGCCTGCCGTCATTGCATTGGCCAGCTGGTCACACCAGGATGGGACAGCGGCTGCTTGGGTCTCTTGGTTTGCAGGTGTGGTGCTGGCTTCAGACTGCGCTGCGTGCTGTGCGATAGAGCCACTTTGCCGAACTGCATATCGGCCCACCAACTTGGCTTCGGGATTGTACCACTCCACTGGTAGTTCATCTGTGCCACTAATCCCAATGCCCCAGTCCTGGCAACAGTTTCGCGGTCCGGGTATTTCCAAAGTACACAGCCGCTGCCATGCCCACAGGCTTGCCAGAAGCTTGTATACTGACACTGGGACCTGCTTCTTTTTGACAGGGGAAGCCAAGGGCTTCTCATTGGCCAAGCCCCAGAGAGGGATGGTGAAACCCAATTGCAATGCCCTGCACGACGCAGACCGGAACTTTGGTATGATCCATTGCCAGGCCCAGTGAGCCGTTACGCTGTGCCTGCTGGAATAAAGGCGGCAACCTCGCGTACACGTTGAATCTTCTAGGTACTGGAACCCACGTTGCAAAACGGAGCTTGATGCTAATATCTGGGTCCTGCAATGAAGCACCTTGGCGAAAGACCTTCGCAAATGCATTGTGTTCTTTCAACATATTTCCCGAGCCAATCAAGAAGGGCTCCTGTAGGCTTTGGACAAAGGCAAGTCCATGCCAAGCACGCAATTAATCCTCAGTTTCCATAACGTAAACTTGTGTAAATCTTGCCTTCTCATTGTTCTTGGGAATCATTGGCCCCATGCGGTGGTAAACGGTCCCGGGGTATCAAAGTGGTGTGGTTCTCCCGCCATAGGACCACTTGCAAAACGCAAATCAAAATTACCTTCCATTGACGCCATTGTTAGAGTGGAATTCTACTAGCGAATGTGTCTTTGGAGGTGCCTTGCCTCGGCGGTTTAATCAAAAAGCAAAATTTTCAACAGTACTAGCCAATTCAAGAGAATCGGTAGTTGCACTTGGCCACCATGACAACAAATGGTACCAATCTCAGGTGGCCAGCTAAGGGCATGACAATGTTCAGATTCAACATCTACATCGCCTGCAAAATGCTTCCAAATATGTTTAAGATCGCTGTCCGCGAAGCTGCGAAAAGTGCACTGTTCACGTAGATGCTGCGCGGCGACCGCATTGACGTGCCTATTGCGTCTGCTTGCATTGGGCTCTCCGTGTGGTGTTACATATTCACATCGTTTTTTATTCCACATGTCCTCTGCATGCAAATCATAGTCTTCTCCTCGTCGTTTGTTGACAGCCTCAGCATTTGCACCACGTCGGTCACGACGGCTTTTGTTTGAAGTTTCAGCACGCACCGCATATTGAGCTGGCCGCTTCTGGTTCACTTCATCGTTTCTTGATTGAGTTTGTGTTGCATATTTAGCCCGACGCCGTGCATTGATGGCATGTCTTTTTGACGCATATTGCTCTTGACGGCAATGATTTGTATCATCCAATGACCGTTCACTGACATCTCCAGTTGGTGATCAAGATGTGCTAGCCACTGTAGGAGCTAATGCTGATGAAGGTTGTGGTGTAAGCGTTGAAGTCGTTGAGATCTGTACGAAGAATGACAAAAGCTGTGTGTGGCTTTGCAACATGTAATTCAGAGCCACACTCTGAAGGCCATGATATAAAGCAGCCAAAAGTGATGCATTACCTGCTGGGGCAATGGCGCCATTAGCCGAGCCTGAGGTTGGTAACGGCGGTTCTTGGGGTGCACATAATGGGGCAATCCTTGTGGTGCCGGTATTGTAGTTGATGGTACGAAAAGTTGGTCTTTTTGTGGCGTTGCACTGTCAAACGACGATTCAATCATTCGGGTTGTTGGAAAACATGATCCTGCTGATAAGTTGCTGTGACGAGATGACATTGCTACAGCTCCATCGCGTGATGGGTATGAAGTTGTGCTCGTAGTACTTGCGGAGACGTGGGTGAGTGCCGACATGAGGGCTTGCCAAACTTGATCATTGTCTACAGTAGAAAGAAATAGAGTGTGTCGTGCTCACTTGCGATAGGTTTTCAAGCAGTATTCCGAAAAAAGAGAGTAAGGTTCATTTTCTTGCACAAACAGTTGCACCCCGGTAAACTCGTGCTTCGTCAAATGCAGCAACATGTGTCACAAAAGGCTAGACATGAAACAAGATTTTGGTTGGATCGGCATTTTTAGCCCAACAACCTCATCCAATCGGTTGGGTCATGGTTTCTTTAAACTTACACCATCAATGGCGTTACTGGTTGGACTCGCAACGAATGGGCTACTTCAAGTGAGAGAAGATGCCTGTCCTTGGATAGGTTTGGTGGGTGTCTTGTTTGGTGTAAGAGAATGTCGGCAACTACCAAAAAACTGATGTACAACCATTACACCACAATCAGTCACCGTATCCATGCTTGCTCAAGATGTTCCATGATGTCTAAAGACTGGTGGTGTGTCCCAAGGGATAGCACCGAGGGGAGGCAAAATAAAGCACATTGCCCTCCGGTGCATGCCCCTTGGGCTTTTGTGATGATAGGGCCAGATCCAAAGCTTTGACAACCCACCGCGGCGACCAGCACCGGAGTCCACTGTGCATCACACTGGATCTCAGTGTTTGAAACTCGCCCCTTCAAATGCAAAGAAGGTAACGTCGAGACTCATTCGCGTAGTCTCGGCAGCATACCATCATGGATTGCGGTTCTACAGATAAATAGGAATGCTGTACCGTAGACATGGTGTCCATATGCATTACAAAGTTGCATTTTGTATGTGAAACTCACTGCAAGTGGTCTCGGGCGTCCAGATATGGCATGGATGCGGCCCCGGGGAGCCTATTATCCACTCAACCATCAGTGGGGGTATCGTCTGCTGCCAGAGACTCTTTGTTGCCGGCGTTGACGTGAAAGCAAACGCAGCAAGAGAATGCAAACGCAAAGCAATGATGACATTCAAAATGGTCGTTGACCCTGGAATATTATACAAGAGGAGATCTGACAAGTCTGGTCAAAACAAATGATGCTGTGGAGAAGTCCTACTTGCCCACGTCAAACTACGATAGCGGTCACTGGCAAGAACATATATGCTCAAAGGTGAGCAAACCCAAATGCACGTCTCATTCCAATGTACCATATGCTATGGGAAACCCATATTGTGCAAAAGGCAACAGTAACAGTTCCGTGACCATGCACATACTAACAAAAATATATAGAGCGGTCCACCTCCAATGCCAGACGCATTAGACGTGAGCTGAACAACAACCATCCACCTCGTACGTGAAAACATGGGCCTCAGTAGACAGGAGAAACGATGGAAGATAGGCACAATACATATCATCTACAGGTCCCCAATAATCAGATGACAGTTGCCCATGCAAGTGGCGTCCCGCACATACACAGGCATTTGTTTTTCAGCACCGAGCGCTAAGCACAGAAGAGACCATGTCCATCAAAAAAACTTTGCACCACGTCAATGTCAAAACCCGGCACAATATTGCGCAAAGATTCTTTTTGGCAGTCGACCACAATAACTTGGACGACCCGCGGAACAAACCCAGGAGCGCAAAAATTCGGAATGGAATTGAGCTTGTCAAGATGAGCGTATTGGTCAAAGTTTTCTTTGCCTCGCATGCAAATCAACTGGAGTAATGGTTTGTCCACAAAATGTTGGTAAAGGATTGAGAAAATGGAAGAATGACAATAGATGTCGCGCTGCACCTTGAAAATGTGTTCATGTTGAATTCCTTCCAACACCGTACAGCCGGAGATTTTTGCTCTTTGATTGTCCATTGGATTGTATTCGCAGAACAATGCCATTAGCAAAGATTAATATGGTATGTACTCCGCCAATTGCTCCATCAAGAAAGTCAGAAATGTGTGAACGGTGGGCCGCCAGGAGCGCATACGGGTGAGGAAGGAGGCAATCTCTAGTAGTTGCATTGCATTGATTGGAGGAAGAAAGAGGCAAATGAGCCACTATACATGCGGCTGAAACGTGAGAATGTCATTCATGTCGCAATGGAAAGGAGTTCCACCTCCGAAAAGGAAAAACAGTCACTCAAAGCATGCATGGACCAACTTTAACGCTAACCCTGCCCATACCCGTAACTCTAACTCTAACCATGACCCTACCCCTGCCCCCAACTCCAGCCCTAACCCCAGCCCTAGCCCTAACCCTAACCCTAACCCTAACCCTAACCCTAACCCTGGAACTAACACTGATCTAATGTCAAGGATCATACACCCAGTTTGAACATAGCAATGCGGACCATGTGGAATCAGCGAGGGTTTGCAACCGGAGGCTGGCGTCCAGGCAAGGCATGCGTAGAGGCCCGGGGCACCTATTATGGACTCTAACTGATTGTGTCATGTTGTACCAGAGACTCTTTGTTGCCAACGTTCAGATTAAGAGAAAGGAACATGAGTACAAGGCTTCAGATATGCACGAGGCGACACTGCAAGGCAAAAGCCAGAGAGCAAAGATAACTGCAGCTGCCAAATAGAAAAAGCCGAATGATAAGAGTCTTTTGAGCGACAACGAATTGAACCAATTGATGAATATATAGACGAAGGAACCACTCTCTCGGCCTTAGCAAATGTTTTGCTGATTGCCGGTAGAGTGCATGCATGAGGCGGCAAAAAACACCAAACAGCCTGTCACATCTATGCAGTCATGGTGACAAAAGAGTGTGCAAACTCCAATCGTATCCTAATTCAATCCCACGTTCACACATGTAGGTGGTTATATATCGACTGCACTCAACATTCATGCTTACAACAGCAAAACACCGCCAAACCATGGGGAAATAGTGGAAGGACGCAGAGATCGAGAAAACTCGGAGCAAACGTGTCACCGCATGCCAAGACATGGTGTACTGGCATCAAACCACAAATCACGCATCCGTTCGAAAAGCTTCAGTCAGGCTTGCCTCAAAGGACGTTGCTTACAGTCTTTCACTGTGCCGCTCCGATCAATTCTTGGCTTCCATGCGGATTTACTCCATGGCTTGCATCAACTCGCGAGATGCATGTGTCTCATACCTTGTCCAGTGGTACACATCTCCATTCTGAGGTTGTATGGTTGCAGTTTCCCATGGCATAAAGGCATTCCGATACTTCGTGTAACATCGAACAAAAAAATGTACCTCATCCCACTTGGCCTCTGGCATGTAGACAATATCGTGCCTAACCAAAAACGAGTGAACAGCACGGTGTGTAACGTCTTGGAACTGGTGAACAGCGGCAAACAGCGACATGAAAAAAATAATGCACACAATTCTCGCACTGTACACCATGGGCTCAACCATGACGTGTACACACACATCGCCGCTCAATAACAACACACCAAAGTTCAAAAGAGTTGTCGCGGGAGCAAGCTCATAGCATGTTTAGAGCCACTTCACCAATACAGGCATCTAGGTACACATAGTGGAGAATACAATCTAGCCAAAGAGGCATTTGAAGGATTAAATGTCATGTGAGGTTTTCGAGGCAAGGACATGAAGCGGCGTAAGCTTAAGATTCGGAGTTTGTCTTCTTGCAGCTCCGCACTACATCCGCAAAGATATTGGAGTCACGAAAGAACATTATGGTGCTCTTTTCGAAATACAAGATTCAACTAACGCCCTGAAAAATGGGAACCAAATCGTGTAAGTTCGGACAGCATTTGAAATGAATGGGCCTTTGAGGAGCAATCACCACTGCGGCAGGAACGTTGACGAAACGTTAAATGACGCCCAAAGGGTTGACGAAGACCACAGTGGCTCCCTTCGTCTCCTCAATGCTCATTGGTGACAAATATCCTTCTTTTTCCAGCACCTTACTTAAGTCCATGTATGACTTTAAATCCTTGGCGGTGCATTCTGGGGATTGAAGGTCAACCAAAAAGTATGAATCGTCAATGTCCGGTTTCTCGGCAAAGGACTGGAGGAAGGAATCGCAATTGGCATCTTATACAGCATCATCAATTTCATGTTCACCGGAAAACTTGTATTACAAGCGACAAGCAATCTTGTGGCCATCCATGGGGTTGCAGTTGTCCAATTGATTCTTTAGCCCCGTCTCCAATTCCATCAGCACTTTGCTTTCACTGCGGCAACCGTTGTGTTTGTTGCAAACGCCTGGGTGACGTCAACTCTTCTGTGTACAGCCATCATGCTATACGTCTAGGTTTCCCCGGATGTGGCACCTATAGAATCAGACAATTTGTTTTTTGGTGATAGCATGAGCTTCTTGGTCGCCTTACCATTGTCTGCCGCTGCCGGGCTACTCGAGGCTCGCTAGGATCCTTTTCATCCATTCAATTTTGTAGGCATCCTGACCGGCATCATTCTACTGTTCGCGTCAACCTAAAGAAAAAAATCGCAACTTGCACAGGCCAAGAACGAGCAACCCGCATTTTAGTATTGCTTGTAACGTTCTCTTGTGGCACATCTCCGCACTCACATCTTCGCAAGCCATCATCAGCCAAATGCAACTATCGTGGATAATTGCCCAAGACTTGTAACAATTGTCGTCCTTCTCTTGACATATGTGTTGTAAGCATCCGTAATTTCTCTTTGATGCGCAATACTGTATGTCATAATGGGTGCCGCATTTGCACTTTTGAGTACTCCAATATGCATGTGCAGCGGCCGCACTGGCAAATTACATTTAAATTTTGGGTTTGTGCATTGAAAGAGCGCAAACCATTCTAACATTGGAGAATGCAATGTGCCACAAATGGAGCAAAGAATGCTTGTTGCCTTTGCGGCATCCTTTGGCGCACATCGTTGAATCAATAAATGCCAAGATCAAGCCACAAAAAATTGCATCCGAGCAATGAAGTTGCAATCATGCTAACACCTCACCGAGAACACCATTGCATTGCATGAATAGGCATGGATCTCGCCGAAGAAAACAAGCAAATGTTGGTACCCGAACGGTGCCATGGGGTCAAAAAGGTGGCGTCCGTGACACCCAATGTTGGTGTCGAAAAGCACCATGCCATTTGAAGCATCAGTTGATGGAGTTCTTCATTTCTCTCTAGCTTTGTCAGCTGGCGACATTCTTCTTGAAGTTTATGACTTAACACTCATCTTCATCCCATTGTCGCTCATTGTCGGGTGATAAGTGGACCAAAGACTCATCCGAGCTTCCATCCGACTCATTTTCTGTTCCCACCCAGCAAGTGACGGTGTTGCGTCCGAATACCTCATCCAAGGCAGTACCAACATGGTCTTGGGTTTCCAGTGTAACATCCAACACACAATCTTGCCATAACTTCCCGTATCTTTGGTTGTCCCATCCGCCGTGCCTTTTGTTGCACTTGATCATGGCTGATGGCGCTTTCCATATCGATATAATCCAAGGGTCTCCTTTCTTCCTCCGTTCCTTGAAGGAGTAAGGGCGCCTCACTTGGAAACGACAATGATGATTGTCCTCGAGGCATTATGTTTGATTGACGAGGTCTGGAATGACAAGAACCACAAGGAAAAACAATGTTGCACCTGAGAGCGACACGGTAGGGACCATGGCATTGCTACCGAATTCCGAATTACGATGGGGTGGTAGTGTAAAAACCATGATTTCCAAACACTTGGGCGCAAACACTAACTTTCTCATGGCAAAGCTATAACTTTTGACCACGGGCAATGATACACAACCCACAACCACACTATCCGGATACCCAACTCTGACCGTATTCTGGCTCAAGACGGCCATGATGTCTAAAGACAGACGTTGTCCCCCAAGGCGTAGCGCCGAGGGGAGACAATGGGAAGCACAATGCTCTGCGTTGCATGCCCTTAGGCTTTTGTCAGGATGGGGCCAGGTCCAGATCCAAGACACCCCACCGTGGCTACCAGCACCGGAGTCAAGCGTGCATCACAATGGATCCAATCGTTTGACACTCGCCTTCACCTTCAAATGCAAAGAGGGTAACGCCAGGACTCATTGGCGTAGCCTTTTGATCAGAGCATACAGCTCTTGGATTATGCGTTTGCAAATCTTGATTCTCACTCCATAAGATCATATTACAACGGCATTGAAACCAATTCCAATTCTTCGTGCATACCATCTGTAGCTTGGGCCAATGATTCATGTCCAGTCATCGTTTACCTTGTTCACATCCCTTCAAGACATCCATCTCCCATTTCAAATCTATGCCTATTCGCCCGCCTCTCACGTGAGTGAGTAAAAGTCATTCACATCCTCACTTTTACGCATCCAAATCCAAGAGGCAGTTGATCCTTTGTCATTTTGCTTGGCTAGCTATGTGTATTAAGTCCGTACACACACTTCCGCTCCTTTGCCCAAGGTACCTTCTCCGTACCATTGCTATCGTTGTGCACCATATGTGACGCTGTTTAGGAATTGTTTTACAACTCGTTACTATGCATCATGAGGTGCTAACCAAACTCCAATTGTTCTTTCACCATTGATCCCATTATTTGAGACTTTTAACAGAGGAACAAAAACAATTACCATAGGGTCCCGATGAAAAGCATAGAGTATGTGTTGGAGCTTGAGGTATGGAAACCGGGGCTTCCTTCCGTTAAACATTCATTTGTGCATAAGCAACAATCCAATTGGAAACCGTGATCCAACCAATGATGCATAGCAATGAGCGGTGGAACAATTGCTGAACTGTGTGACACATGGTGTACAACGATAGCAAAGGTACGCAGAAGGTAGCTTGCGCAAATGGGAGGAAATTTGGGTACAGACTTAATACACATAGGAAGCCAAAAGAAATGAAAAAGGATCAATTGCTTTTCGAATTTAGATAGGTAAAAGTGAGGAGCTGAATGACTGGTTAGAGGCGGGCAAATAGCAATGAACTTGAAATGGTGAATGGATCGGATGAAGGTAGTCAAGTCAAGGTAAACAATGATTTGACATGAATCATTGGCTCAAGCTGCGGATGGTACGCACGGAGAATAACAATAGGTTTCAAGGCGATTGTACTATGATGGTATGGTGTGAGAATTGAGATTTGCAAACACACAAACAAAATGCCGCTTGCTATGATGAAAAGGCTACGCCAATGAGTTTCGACGGTACCTTCTTTGCATTTGAAGGGGTGAGTGTCAAACGATTGGAACCATTGTGAGGCACGCTTGACTCCGGTGCTGGTCGCCAAGGTGGGCTGTCAAAGGTCTCGACCAGACCAAGTCCTGACAAAAGCCCAAGGACCATGCAACGCAGAGCAATGTGGTTCCACTTGCCCCCCCTCGGTACTACGCATTGGGGGACACCGCCAGTTTTGAGACATCATGGCACGTCTTGAGCCAACATACGGTCAAAGTTGGGTATCGGCAAAATATGGTGGCAGGTTGTGAATCATTGGCGGTGCTCAAAATTTGACATTTTGCCATGAGAAAGTTCGTGTTTTTGCCCAAACGTTTGCAAGTAATTATTTTTACAATACTACCAAATCGTAATTCGGAAGTCGGTAGCAATGCCATTTTTGCTACCATGTCGCCTTCAGGTGTACAATTGTCTTTCTTTGTGGTTGTTGTCATTTTAGACATCATCAAACAATCATCATGCCCCGCGCACAAACATCATCATCCTTGCCAAGCTGGGCGCCCCGGCTCCTTCAACTAAGGGAAGAAGAAAGTAGACCCTTGGATTGCAACGACATGGAAAGCCCGATCAGGCATGATCAAGTGCAACAAAAGGCACCGTGGATGGGACTACCAAAGATACGGGAACTTGCGGCAAGATTGTGTGTTGGATGTTACCCTGGAAACGCGAGACCATGTTGGTACTGTCTTCGATGGGCTATTTGCACGCAACACTGTCACTTGCTGGGTGGTGAACAGTGTGTATGTCCAAAATGCACCCGGCTTGCCGGGGATGGCGTGGGTGAGGATTATGGAAGTGGATCCCGCACCTACCACCGAACGTGATATGACTCGGTTTGGTGGTCGGATGAGTCTTCGATCAACTTGTCATCCAACGACGAGCGAAAATGGGATGCAGATGAGTGTTAAATCACAAGCTTCACGAAGAATGTCGCTGCCTGACGAAGCTGAAGAGAAATGCAGAACTTCCTCAGGTGATGCTTCAAATGGAACAGTATTTTTCAACACCAACATTGGGTGTCATGGCGCCAAGACGCGCTGCCGCAGCCCGGACCTGACACCGCACAAACCGCACCGGGTTGCGCCCACCGACCACCAGCCCCGGCACAGGGGAGGGGGGGTACACCCACACAGGGTGAAGGGGATACACGCAGACAGGGAACCGCCGAGAACACCACACAACCCACCACGACACCCTAACCGCCAGGGGACGACCCCGGCCACAGCAAGGGCCACCAGACAGACGCAACGGCACGGGGGTCGGAGAGGGAAGGGGACACAGCCGCGACACCAAGGACAGGGGGGAATACCAGGTGACAGAGGGAGAGGACGGGAGGGGACCCAACACACCTGAGGGGACCACGACACCCCATTCCACAGAACCCGGCACACCCGTGGGGGCAAGGACCCCCAGAGGACACGGGACCAAGGCACAGGCTACCAGGGAGGGCAACTCCACGGACACCGGCCTGACCCAGCAGGCCAAACGGCACGTGCAGACCCCCGCAAAGCAGGCCCCACCAGCCGCACCACGCCTAACCACAATCCCCGGCCACCGGCCGGCCACATAACCTCAGCCCGCGTCCCTAACAAGATGACAGGCCAGTCTAACTAGCGCCGAGGCCACCCCACGCCGGAGAGGAGGTACAATGGACCCACCACGCACCACGGCAGAGAGAAATACGGCACAACATGAAGCAGCCCGGTACACCGCAGCACAGCGCACCGCTGTGCAGCGCACCGCAACAGGGTACCCCACGACATGACACAGCACAGCACAACACAGCGCGGCGCAGCACACCACATCGCAGCCTGCCACGCCACAGCAAGACACACAAGGGCACCACACGGCATGGCACAGCACGAGAGAACAGGGCGCACCGCAGCACAGCACGGCACAACACAGCACGGCACACCAAAGCACACCACAGCACCAAAGCCAGGGACGTTAACAGTGGGTCGAACCCGAGCAAGCCGCCTCACACCCTTGAAAGGAACCAACAACCGTGGGACAGCACCACACCAGCCCACCACGCACGAGCTAGAGGCCAGCACGCGTCTGTCGGTACAACCCCCCCCCCCCCAGCCGGCGGAAGCCGGCCCGCACAAACGGCCACGAGAAAGATAAACCCGCCAGCACCGAACCGGCACCGCAGACACGGGACAACCTCACCCCCCCTAACCCATGACCTCACGAAATTGGCTCGAGCAACCGCCCAGCCGGCATAACCAGCGCCTAACCCGACAGGACAGGCCACAAGCCCAAGCGTGTACATAACCCACATGACCCATGGGGCCGGGGCACGGTCTGCGGCCACACACAATACCAACAGCGACCCGATTAGCCACACCAAAGCCGACAAGTGCGTGCACCAGCCGAGGGGGGGCAGACGGAGGAACACGCAAACCCCTCCCTCAAATGGTTTGAGGTTTCAGATTTGATTTTGCGGGTACTAGACGCCTTTCAGCCCCAGGAAGCGACCTGGTCGGGCAAGGTGATATCCTCCCCACCGGGTGCTAGTGGGGGGCCCTCCATGACGCACCTCCTTCCTGGTGGCGGAGTCCCCCGGGTTCACAGGGCTCGGAGCGCCGTCCCTCCCCGGCTTCCCGATTTCGCCACTTCCCGGTCAGTGCATCCATTCGCAGGCGTGGCTGTGGGTGCTTACCCACCGCGTCGCCTCCCTAATGCATGGTCGCCCGGGTTGCCGGCGCTGCCGGGCCCGTGCTACTGGTTTGTCGCAAGTGGGACCCCCGTGGGCCGGCGCGGAGGCTGCCTAGCCTTGGGGCTGGTGCGTGGCGCAGTGCGCCACTACATCCTTGCAGTGCCCCCGTCATGTGTGCGCGGCGCTCGCAGCCGGTTCGGGGGGGTTGGGGCCGGTGCCGGGTGTTGTGTCTTCCCGGTTTCCCCCTGCCCGCCCCGCGTGTCCTGCGCTGTGTGTGGGTGTCCCTTATCCTCGCTCGCTGGTAAGCCATTCCATGCGGTCTGTGCGTTCTGCGGGCTCGGTCCTGTTGCCCTTCTGGTTTTGCCCGCGTGTCCTTTGTGTGTGTGTGCGCTCGCGCTCTCGCGGCGTCCGCGCCCCCCCCCCCATCCCCAGTTGGTGTGGCGCGCGCACCTCACGCGGTCCTGGTGCTGGGCGCTGGTAGGTCCATGCCCCTCCGCGTGTCCTGCCTCGGTCCCGTGCTCCGTTTGGCTTGCTTGGGGGGGGGGCAGCCCAGTCCCGTTTCCCCCTACCTGGCTTGGGGCTGCGCGCTCCCCGTGGGGTGGGTGCGGGCGTGGGGACCCGTCGGTAACCCTGCCGCGCCCGCTCTTGCGAGCTGGCCTTGCGTGCTGGCTTGGCAGGCTGTAGGGGCGGCACGGGGGCACCCGGGGAGGGCGCCTTCTGCCTGGGTGTGGGGCGTCCGGGGTCGGGCGTTCTCCCACCCCCGACCACTCGTCCTTTCGGGCGTGCGGCCGGGGCTCCCTACTCACTGGCTGTGGGTGCGGGGGGTGCGGGCGTGGGGATCCGTCACCAACCCCACAGCGCGCGCTCCTGCGAGCTGGCTTTGCGCGCTGTGGGGGCAGCATGAGGGTGCCCCGGGGGGGGCGCCTCTTGCCTGGGTGTGGGGCGTCCGGGGTCGGGCGCTCTCCCACGCCGGACCACTCGTCCTTTCGGGCGTGCAGCTGGGGCCCACTACCCACTGGCTGTGGGTGCGGGGGCTGCGGGCGTGGGGACCCGTCACCAACCCCACAGCGCGCGCTCTTGCGAGCTTGCTTTGCGCGCTGCGGGGGCGACATGAGGCTGCCCAGGGGCGGCGCCTCCTTGCTGGGTGTTGGGCGTCCGGAGTCGGGCGCTCTCCCGCCCCCGACCACTCGTCCTTTCAGGCGTGCGGCCGGGGCCCACTACCCACTGGCTGTGGATGCGGGGGCTGCGGGCGTGGGGACCCATCACCAACCCCACAGCACGCACTACTGCGTGCTGGCTTTCCACGGTGTGGGGCGGCATGAGGGTACCCGGGGGGGGCGCCTCTTGCCTGGGTGTGGGGCGTCCGGGGTCGGGCGCTCACCCACCCCCCACCACTCGTCCTTTCGGGCGTGCGGCCGGGGCTCACTACCCACTGGCCGTGGGTGCGGCGGGTGCGGGCGTGGGGACCCGTCACCAACCCCACAGCACGCGCTTTTGCGAGCTGGCTTTGCGCGCTGTGGGTGCGGCATGAGGGTGCCCGGGGGGGGCGCCTCTTGCCTGGGTGTGGGGCGTCCGGGGTCGGGCGCTCTGCCACCCCCGACCACTCGTCCTTTCCGGCGTGCGGCCGGGGCTCACTACCCACTGGCTGTGGGTGCGGGGGGTGCGGGCGTGGGGACCCGTCACCAACCCCACAGCGCGCACTGTTGCCTGCTGGCTTTGCGCGCTGTGGGGGCAGCATTAGGGTGCCCAGGGGGGGCGCCTGCTGCATGGGTGTGGGGCGTCCGGGGTGGGGCGCTCTCCCACCCCCGACCTCTCGTCCCTTTGGGCGTGCGGCCGGGGCTCACTGCCCACTGGCTGTGGGTGCGGGGGTTGCGGGGGCCGGGACCCATCACCAGCCCCACAGCGCGCACTCTTGCGTGCTGGCTTTGCGCGCTGTGGGCGCGGCATGAGGGTGCCCGAGGGGGGACGCCTCTTGCCTTGGTGTGGGGCCTCCGGGTTCGGGCGCTCTCCCACCCCCGACCACTCGTCCTTTCGGGCGTGTGGCCGGGGCCCACTACCCACTGGCCGTGGGTGCCGGGGTTGCGGGCGTGGGGACCCGTCACCAACCCAACAGCGCGCGCTCCTGCGAGCTGGCTTTGCGCGCTGTGGGGGCAGCATTAGGGTGCCCAGGGGGGGCGCCTCTTGCCTGGGTGTGGGGCGTCCGGGGTTTGGCGCTCTCCCACCCCCGACACATCGTCCTTTCGGGCGTGCTGCCGGGGCCCACTACCCACTTGCTGAGGGTGCGGGGGATGCGGGCGTGGGGACCCGTCACCAACCCCACGGCCCGCACTCTTGCGTGCTGACATTCTGCGCTATGGGGGCGGCATGAGGCTACATGGGGGGGCGCCTCTTGCCTGGGTGTGGGGCATCCGGGGTCGGGCGCTCTCCCACCCCCGATCTCTCGTCCGTTCGGGCGTGCGGCAGGGGGACACTACCCACTGGCTGTGGGTGCGGGGGTTGCGGGCGTGGGGACTTGTCACCCACCCCACAGCGCGCGCCCTTGCGAGCTGGCTTTGCGCGCTGTGGGGGCGGCATGAGGGTGCCCAGGGGGGGCGCCTCTTGCCTGGGTGTGGGGCGTCCGGGGTCGGGCGCTCTCCCAGTCCCGACCTCTCGTCCGTTCGAGCGTGCGGCAGGGGCCCGCTACCCACTGGCTGTGGGTGCAGGGGATGCGGGCGTGGGGACCCGTCACCAACCCCACAGTGCGCACTCTTGAGTACTGGCTTTGCGCGATGTTGGGGTGGCATGAGGGTTCCCGGGGGGGGCGCCTCTTGCCTGGGTGTAGGGCGTCCGGGGTCAGGCGCTCTCCTGACCCCGACCTCTCGTCTGTTCGGGCGTGCGACCGGGGCCCACTACCCACTGGATGTGTGTGCGGGGGGTGCGGGCGTGGGGTCCCGTCACCAACACCACAGCGCAAGCTCTTACAAGCTGGCTTTGCGCACTGTGGGGGCAGCATGAGGGTGCCCCGGGGGGGTGCCTCTTGCTGGGGTGTGGGGCGTCCGGGGTCGGGCGCTCCCCCACCCCCGACCTCTCGTCCATTTGGGCGTGCGGCAGGGGCCCACTACCCACTGGCTGTGGGTGCGGGGGCTGCGGGCGTGGGGACCCGTCACCAACCCCACAGCGCGCGCTCTTGCGAGCTGGCTTTGCGCGCCGTGGAGGCGGCGCGAGGGCGTCTGCGGGGGGCCCCTCCTGCCTGGGTGTGGGGCGTCCAAAGACGCGCACTGTCCCAGGCCCGAGCTCTCGTCTTTCCAGGCGTGCGGCCAGGGCCCGCTTCCCACTGGCTGTTCGTGCGGTGTGCGGGCGTGGGGGCCCGGCTGTCCTTGGCACCTTCTCCTGTGCCGCGGTTTGTTGTGTGTTGTGCGCGCTTCCCGGGTTCGCGGCACCCGCTGGCCGTTGTGGCTTGGCATCCGTCCTCGTGCCGCGTTGGTGCGCCGCGCCTCGTCCGGTCCAGTCGCTCTCGTTGCTCCGGTCAGCTTTCCTGTCGCCGTGGTGCCTTCCCCCACCCCGGGGGCTGTCGCCCCCAGCTTTACTGGGTGGTTGCGCGGGGCACGTGGAGGCCGGCAGAGAACCGGGCTCTTTGTGCTTGCCGCTTGCCCCTACCGAGGCAAGGACGCTGGGCTCGCTCAGTGTCGTGATGGGGTTGTCCCTGGCGGATCCCTCCGGCTTCAATCCTGGGCTGTGTGCGCTGCGGATGTTTGCGTGTGTGGACCCGGTCACTGACGTGTCCGGTTTCCCGTACCGTCTGCCTTTCGACAGGGGACTTGGCCGGTGCACGGGGGCTGTTTTGTGTGGACGCCGACACCGCCCATTTTGGGTCGGAGGACACCATGCCGGGGTCCCGCGTGTGTGTGTGCGTGTTCCTCTTGGCCTGGTCGGGCGGGCCGGCCTCCTAGGCGCGTTTTGGTACGCCTCACCTTCTCCTGTGGCCGCCTTCTGTGCGCTCTTGGTTTGTTCGGCCCCCTTCCGGGCTTGGGTTGCCCTGTTTGTGGTTGTCTTCGGTTTTTCTTTTTTCTTTTTTTTTCCCCATGTTGAGCCCCCTATGTCTCTGTCGTTCCGTGTTCGCGGGCCAGGGCTGCCCTGGGCCTTGGCGTCCTGTGGTCCTCCCCCCCCCTTCCCTTTTTTTCTTCTTTTTTTTTGTCCTTTTCCCTCCCTCCCCCCCCCTCGCTTTTTTTTTCTTCTTTTCTTTCCTCTTGCTTCTTGTTTGTTTGCTGCCCTTTTTTTTTTGCTTGTTTGTTTGCCTTGGTGTGCCGGTCCTGCGGTGTTTGGGCTGGTTGTGTGTCCTGCGCTGTGGGGTGTGCTGGTGTGTGTTGCTGTGGGCCTTGTGCCCCGACGGGGGCTGTTTCGTTGGTTGCTTCCTGGACGTGCCTGTTCTGTGTGTGTTGTTGCCTGTCTCGCGGCGGTGTCGTAATGTGTTTTGTGTTTTGCCCGGTGCTGTGTGGCGTGCCTTTGTTGGGCTTGATTCTTTCTCCGTGCTGCTGCCCCCTGTTGCTGTTGTTGGTCCCCTGTCGTGGCCCGTGGTTGTGTTCTCTCCTTGGGTATGGTGCTGCGTTGCTCTTGTGGTCGTTTGTCATGCGGCGTGGTGCTGTCTGGGTTGTTTCTTGCTGGTGGTGGCGTGTTGTTTTGTTCGCACCGGCTCGTGCTGTGGGTTGTTGCCTGTGGTTGCCGGCTGTTCTTTGCCCGGTCTGGTTGCCTGCTGTCGTTCTCCGCTGGCGTGTGTTGTCGCGGTGGCTCCTGCCTGCCCTGTGGCCTGCCGCCCTACTGTGTGCTGTGGTTTGTTGCGCCGCCCCGCACCCCTGTGGTGTGTCCTGTATTCTGTGGTGCTGTGTTGCCGTGTGGTGCCGTGCTGTGCCGCCCTGCTGTCCGTTTTCCTTTGCTGGTGGTGTTGGTTTGTGTCCTTTCCCTGTGTGTGCGGTGCTGTGTTGCGCTGCGCGTCGTCTTTTTCGGTGCCGGTTTGGTCTGCGCTGTTGTTGGTGCCTCGTGCTCTGGTGTGTGGCTGTGTGTTGTGGTGTCTCCCTTGCCGCTCTGTGGCTTGGCGGTGCTGCTCTGGCGTTTCGTGGTCTCTTGCTGTGCCGTGCTGTGTTCTGTGGTGCTGTGTCGCCTTGTGGTGCCGTGCTGCTTTGGTGTGCTGTGTGTTGTGCTTTGCTGTGGCTGTTCCTTTTTCCTTTAAAAATCCTTTTTTTGTTTTTGAAAATAAAAGTAAAATAAAATGAAAAGAAAATTATACTTTAGCCAACACACACACATGCAGGCAGGCAGCAAGTACATGTAACTTACATGTAACCCCGCGGCGTGGATGTTGACGGCGTTGTCTTCGTCGTTGTACTTGTGCTGGTTGTTGGCAAATTGGTCGGGATGAATTGCTAGGGGTCAACCGCTTTTCCCCCAGGACCCGACAGGACAGGCCACAAGCCAAAGCGTGTACATAACCCAACCGACCCATGTGGCCGTGGCACGGCCCGCGGCCAACCACAACACCAACAGCGACCCAGTTAGCCACACCAAATGCCGACCAGTGCGTGCACCAGCCCAGGGAAGGTAGACGGAGGAACAGGCAAACCCCCCCCCCTCAAAAGAAAAACACAGAACGGGGGAAGCCCCACCCATCCACGAATGCACACCCGCCAGCCAACGGGAAAGAAGGAAAACGGGGGAGACAATCACACAACCACGAGGCGGCGCACCCACACCACAAGAGGCAGTCAACCCCTCCAGCCAGGCAATAGAACACTGGGGGACCACCCCGCCCAGCCCGAAGACAGCCAGCCAAAAGCAGCGGCCAACCACAACCACACGGCCGCCGAAGGGCAAGAGGAAAAGACACACCGGACAAGCCGGCGCAAACCCCATCAGAGAAATCGCGGGCCAGCGGCCACACGGACGCCGACACAAGGAGAGTAAAAAGAAAGAAACCCAAACGAAAGGGAGAGGGGGGGCGGAGACCAAGGGACCCAAGACCGAGACAGGCGGTGGCAACCACCACAGAGCCACAACACGACAGGGCCGAGAACCAAACCCACAGATCGCCCCCCCCTGCATCCGAGAAGACCGCGAAAAAAAAGTAGAGGAGGGGGCAGAAGCCCCGCCCACGGTGACCCCCACACAACCCCACACCACAGGCAGCCCCACCAGGGGTTAAGGGGAAAGAGACCAAGCACACGCAAGAGGGAACATGCCGCAAAACGCCAGCCAGACATAGCAGGCTGCGGGAAGATCCCCAACCCAAACACACGCACCACAGACCCCAGCAAAAAAAGGGGGAGCACAGCCAAAACACATATCCAAACACACAGACCCTAGACCCCAGCCGGGAATGGCGTGGTTACCGCTGAACCGAACCCGAAACGCACGCACCACGAACCACACCCAGGAGTGGCGGGGCGAAGCCGAAACGCGTGCCCAAACACACACACTCTAAACCCCGGTCAGGAATGGCAGGGTCACTGTGAAACCCAGACCCGAAAAACAAGCGCCACACAACAGTAGGAGACCCAGTGTCCATAGCCCAGGCACCGACGCAGACCGTGCCATGCAGGTGACTCGGCCAAGCGGGATCCGGAGACCGGGGGTAAAGCTGCATCCAAAGGCCTGCGCTGCCTTGGGACTCGAGGCGGAGCGTGCAACACCCAAGCACCTCCCAACCGCAGTACGAGGAACATGCATGCATGCGTTTGGAACAGGATAAGCCAGGAAGTCCGGTGAACCCCTAGGGTTCCGCTGTAAGGAGGGGACGTGCGCAAGCACGCGGGCACACCCTCCAGGCATGACAAATACGTCAGGCTGGCGGCGATCAGCCCTACCGGTGAGGCCCTGTGCCGGCTGGTTTTTACAATACTACCCAATCGTAATTCGCAACTCCTTAGCAATGCCATGGTTGCTACTGTGTCGCTTTCAGGTGCAACATTGTCTTTCTTGTTGGTTCTTGTCATTTTCGAGATCATCAAACAATCATAATGCCCCGCGCACAAACATCATTGTCCTTGCCAAGCTGGGCGCCCCCACTCCTTCAAGGAACGGAGGAAGAAAGGAGACCCTTGGATTGCATTGATATGGAGAGCCCGATCAGGCATAATCAAGTGCAACAAAAGGCACCGTGGATGGGACTGCCAAAGATACGGGAGGTTGCGGCAAGATTGTGTGTTGCGTGTTACCTGGGAACCACGAGACAATGCTGGTACTGCCTTCGATGGGCTATTCGCACGCACCACTGTCACTTGCTGGGTGGTGAACAATGTGTATGTTTACAATGCACCCCGCTTTCCGGGGACGGCGTGGGTGACGATTATGGAAGTGGATCCCGCTGCTACCACGGAACGGGATATGATTCGGTTTCGTGGTCGGATAAGTCTTCGATCAACTGGTCATCCAACGACGAGCGAGAATGGGATGCAGATGAGTGTCAAATCACAAGCTTTAAGAAGAATGTCGCTGCCTGACGAAGCCAAAGAGAAATGAAGAACTTCGCCACGTGATGCTTCAAAGGGAACAGTATTTTTGAACACCAACAATGGGTGTCATGACGCCAAGACGCGCCGCCGCAGCCCGGACCTGACGCCGCACAAACCGCACCTGGTCGCGCCCACCGACCACCAGCCCCGGCACAGGGGAAGGAGGGTACACCCACACAGGGGGAAGGGGATACACGCAGACAGGGGACCGCCGAGACTTACAACACAACCCACCACGACACCCTAACCGCCAGGCGAGGACCCCGGCCACAGCAAGGGCCACCACACAGACCCAACGGCATGGGCGCCAGAGAGGGGAGGGGACACAGCCCCGACACCAAGGACGGTGGGACTACCAGGCAGCAGAGAGGGAGGGCGGGAGGGGACCCAACACACCCGAGGGGACCACGACACCCCATCTTACAGAACCCGGTACACCCCTAGGGGCAAGGACCCCAAGAGGACAGGGGACTGAGGCACAGGCCCCCAGAGAGGGCAACCTCGCGGACACCCGCCTGACCCAGCGGGCCGAATGGCACAACAATGCACGGCAAGGCATCACCGAACGGGGCGCACCGCAGCACAGCACAGAACAACACGCGCAGCACAGTAAAGCACGGCACAAAAAAGCACAGCGCACGAAAGCACACTACAGCATCAGAGCAAGGGACGCTAACAGTGGGCAGAACCCGAGCAAGCCGCCTCACACCCTGGAAAGGAATCGACAACCGCGGGACAGCACCACACCAGCGCAACACGCACGAGCTAGAGGCCACCACACCCCCGTCAGTACAACCTCCCGCCCCCCCGCCCGCGGCAGCCCGCCCGCAAAAACCACCATCAGAAAGATAAACCCGCCACCACTGAACCGGTACCGCAGACAGGGGACAACCGCACCCCCCCTAACCCATGACCTCACGAATTCGGCTGGCGCAACCGCCCAGCCCGGAGAACCAGGGCCTAACCCGACAGGACAGGCCACAAGCCCAAGCATGTACATAACCCACCTGACCCATGGGGCCGGAGCTTGGCCCGCGGCCACCCACAACACCAAAAGCGACCCAATTAGCCAGACCAAATGCCGACCAGTGCGTGCACCAGCCCAGGGAAGGCAGACGGATGAACAGGCAAACCGCCCCCCTAAAAAAAAACACAGAACGGGGGAAGCCCCACTCATCCACGAACACACACCCGCCAGCCAACGGGGAAGAAGGAAAACGGGGGAGACAATCACTCAACCACGAAGCCGCGCACCCACACCCACACCACAAGAGGCTGGCGACCCCTCCAGCCAGGCAACACCAAAGGCGACACCCACGAAGCCCCCCGATAGAACACCGGGGGACCACCCCGCCCAGCCTGAAGACACCCAGCCAAAAGCAGCGGCCCAACACAACCACACGGCCGCCGAAGGGCCGGAAGAAAAGACACCCCGGACATGCCGGCGCACACCCCATCGGAGAAATTGGGGGCCACCGGCCACACGGACGCGGACACGAAGAAAGTAAACACAGAACAAACCCAATCGAAAGGGTGAGAGGGGGGCGGAGACCAAGGGACTAAAAGACTGAGACAGGAGGCGGCAACCACCACAGAGCCACAACACAACAGGGCCGGGAACCACAGCCACAGATCCCCCCCCGCAGCCAGGAAGACCGCGAAAAAGAAAGAAGAGGAGGGGGCAGAAGCCCCGCCCACGGCGACCACCACACGACCCGACGCCACAGGCAGCCCCACCAGGGGTTGACGGGAAAGGGACGAGGCGCACGCAACAGGGCACACGCCGCGAAACCCTGGCCAGACATAGCGGGCTGCGGGAGGATCCCAAACCCAAACACACGCACCACAGACCGCAGCCAAAAAAAGCGGAGCGCAGCCAAAACAAATATCCAAACACACACACCCTAGACCCCAGCCAGGACTGGCGTGGTTACCGCCACACCCAACCCTAAACGCCCGCACCATGAACCCCACCCAAGAATAGCGGGGCAAAGGCGAAACATGTGCCCAAGCACACACACCCTAGACCGTAGCCAGGAATGGCGGGGTCACGGCGACACCCAGAACCAAAAACAAGCGCCACACAACAGTAGGAGACCCAGTGTCCATAGCCCGGGCACTGAGGCAGACCGTGCCATGCAGGTGACCCGGCCAAACGAGATCAGGAGACCAGGGGTAAAGCTGCATCCTAAGGCCTGCGCTGCTTTGGGACTCGAGGCGGAGCGTGCAACACCCAAGCACCTCAGAACCCCAGTACAAAGAACATGCATGCATGCCTTGGGAGCGGCATACGCCAGGAAGTCCAGTGAACCCCTAGGGTTCAACTGTAAGGAGGGGACGTGCGCAAGCACGGGGGCACACCCTCCCGGCATGACAAGTACGTCAGGCTGGCGGCAATCAGCCCTCCCGGCAATGCCCTGGGCCGCTCAGTTGGGGGCCGCCAGTCAGGTCTAGCGGGATGTAAATCGCCTCTCCCCTCTAAGCGCGGAGCCTCTTTTTGTTCGTGACAGCGGCAACGCCAGCGGGGACCCTGGGGCTCTTCTCCACGACCGAGTGCACCTACCCTACCCTACTCTACCTACCTACCCTTTCAACACCAACATTGGGTGTCATGGACGCCACTCTTTTGACGGGATCCCTCGGTGGTGGTTCTAGGGGTCCTTCCTTCCATCGAAAATCGAGCATCGATCGAAGCTTTTAGTTTCCATCGAAACTTCTAATTAGATGGTCAATTTTGGTTTCGTTAAGAATTGACTTTCTGCAGCAGGCAGAGCCGCCAATGCAGGCCGTAACATCAGGAGGACAGGTGGCGCAACCTGCAGCACATTCTTTGGGACCAATAAGCGACGCTCTGACTGCACATCCGCAGGTACGTTTGTTTATCGATCAGCATTTGGATGGATGCATTGTTTTCAATCGAACAAGCTCGATCGAACAGTTTATTTCGATGCAATGATTTTTTTTGATCGACGCTCTATGTCTCAGGTACTGGCACCCTCTCAACCACAATCCGCACCGCAGCCAACGCAGCAGGCAACGCAACTGGCACAACCACCACTGGCACCACGTGGGGATCTGAGCCTGGTTGACTGGCCTCCGTGACGATGAATATCTGTCCGACCATGTTCTGGCTTCTGTTTTCAACAGGTTTCAGCTCTCTCTTGCATATCGAAGATTTGTGGCGGAAGAAGCATGGCCGACCGCTAGCGATGCAATCTTTGCGATATCGTCGTTGCTTTAATTACCGGCAAGCTGTGCCTGGTAACGGATCATACCAATGTTTGAGTCTGCATCGTACAAGGAATTGCAATTTGGTTCCACCATCCCTCTCTGCGCTTTGGCCAATGAGAAGCCCTTGCTTTCCACTGTCAAATAGAAGCAGGTCCAAGTGTCAGTATACAAGCCTCAGGCAAGCGTGCGGGCACGGCACCGGCTATGTACTTTGGAGATACCCGATCCGCCGAATTTTTGCCAGGACGGGGGCATTGGGATTAGTGGCACAGATGAACTACCAGTAGAGTGGTACAATCCCGAAGCCACGTTGGTGGGCCGATCTTCAGTTCGGCAAAGTGGCTCTATCGCACAGCACGCGGTGCAGCCTGAGGCCAGCACCGCACCTGCAAACCCATAGACGCGAGCAGCCGCTGTCCCATCCTGACATGACGACCTGGCGAATGCATTGACGGCAGGCCTAACTAAGATTGGACCTGGCAACATTGTGTGTATTGCCTCAATCAAAAAATAAGCTTCGATCGAAACAAATCGTTCTAACTAGGAAGAGAAACCTGCGATCGATGAACTGGACCGAAACTGACATACCAGACTGCATAAGTGCACTCTCCGTGCCACAGATCACCGCTGTCCATACCAGTAACGGCCGAATTGGTTGGTTGACACGTGGACATCAGCGTTTTGCGGGCGATGGTGAGAAGATTATCGCTGGTGCGCTGGTGGACATGCTCACATTCAGTCCAGACTTCGCCATTCGCTTCCTGAGTGCCCTGAAGGAACAAGAGAGGCGGGCACGTACACAAGGCCAAGCAATAACGGTGAAACTAGGTAGTCCGGTGCCTGAGAGTCCAGAGACGCAGCGTGAGCGCCCTGCCTATACTGTGAGGATCCCGAAAAGAGCAGTCAAACCTGGCAAGCAATCTGAGTTGGCAGCAAAAGCAACTTGTGCCACCCCCCAAAAAACATTTCGAGTCAAGTGCCTCTGACAGCGACGGTGACAGTGACATTGACAGCGATGTAGAGAAGAGCAATAACAGCGACAAGAGCCACAGGAGCGGCAAGAGGGACAAGAGCAGTCCATCAGAGCACATAAGGGATATGCCGGACCTGCCGATTCCTCAGTCGTTGAACTGGATCTGGATCCGCAGCAAGCTGAAGAAAGTAGGGTGGTACGCATTCCGAGCAGCTGCTGCCACGGAGTTCAGAAGTCCAAAATGGATGGTTCTGGTCCCTGTAAGGAGATAGAGTCGGCAGCCAGGCTGAAGAACGTAACGGATGCCAGAACTCTGCGAATCTGATGACTTGCACTCGACCTGGTAGTACATCACTGCACGTGAGGTGTTCAGTACGAGACAAGAGGCAGACGGCCGTGTGGGGGAGTTTGAGGCACTGGGACCGGCTGGTGTGACTCTTCAGCAGAAGAAGCGTGCTTATGGCGCCAGCAAGAGGAAGAAGTTGCTGAAGAGCAAGGCTGTCAAGAGGCAGAAAGAACCTGACACCGCGGCTGTGTCGCAGGACCACAATGCACCAGATATGTGTAAGGACCAGGGGAAAGAGCATGCGGAGGAGGCACAGCATGCTGAGCAGGCAGAGCAGGCAAGCTTAGAGGTGTAGTGGACGGCGTGAAGCATGCTGGTGAATGGAAAATGCGTAACAGTTGGACATTGCTTGGTAGCATTGTGTGATGCTGTCGTTTGCGCCATCTTGTTCGAAAAAGAATCATCGATCGAAGCAAAAAAATTCGGCCAGCAAACTTTTCGAATCGAAAATTGTAACAGCAGGAGCACGCGCACGACGCAGGAGCGCAAACTGGCAGAGAATTTACATTCATTTTAGTATAATTGAGTATTTCTAAGACGTCACAAACTTTATCAGAGTTCTCACAGGTCGTAGATAAGAGCAGGCTATGTACACAGATGCTGTGCATAATATCTACATGACCTTTTCATACTTGAACTGCGCTGACCGGTGTTGGAGACCGTGTGTGGGTGTTGGTGTTGATTTGGTGGAGGTGCATGAGTGTTGGTGTGAGTGTAGGTTGTACTTTTGGCTTTCATTATGCCACTGGTTCACCAAGGTGGTTCCAGGAAAAATTTATCGAACTGATAGGATAATAGACTGATAGACTTTGTAGAAAACTGATAGAAGTACCTGGTACTGGTAGGTTAGATAACATACAAAGGAGAAGTTTTAGAAATGCCAAAAATTAGAACTGGCATCACCTGCAGAAAGTTGTCTGAAAACGCTGTGGCTGTGACCCCTCTGTTCGCTACATTTGGAAAACAACCCCGATTTTTCACCCTAGGGGAAAATCAGTGCCGGATCCATACAATGCAGGCAACAAACTAGCAATCAAAAGCAGGCAATGGTGACATTGCAGTGCAATTGATGCAGTGCAGGGAAATCATTCTGGAGCAGCCAATATCAGATATATATGAAAAGGAAGAGCTGCAGAAAAGGATGTGAGTGTCTGTGTTCTGAGCTGTGATGGTGGTAGCATTGTTTGTCGAGTGTGTGTAAAGAGTGTTGACTTAGAGCTGTGGCGTGTGTTGCCGTGATGGAGTGTCTTGTTGTGAATGTGTTCTGTGAAAGCAGGGTGTGTTTGATCTGGCTCCTACAACATATACAAGTGAAATCTGAGCCAAGGGCAGCGATTCTTGCACCTCTGGGAGGTGTTTCGGCACCTTTCTTCGCAAAAACAATGCTTTGGTGACCGACTCAAATTTTTCATCAGTAAATCAGAACTTGAATCTGCACATGCATCAGTAAACACACTGTTGTATATATAGTTATGATGTAACAAGGTCTTCTGACCAGTAAAAACTGTTGCTGTCGTCAATAGCCTTTAAATGGCTGTTTGCAATTAGATATTCTGTATAATCCTTCACGTACAAGCTCTCTTGGATTTCCATCGTGGTGAGGCGACGAACGTCAGTAAGTTGAACTGCCTCGTTGTTGTTGCTGAGACAAAATTCACCAATAGCATTTACATACCACGATACTTTCCTATCCTCCTTTGGTTGTACGGATAGCTTTGGCGTCGGCATTGTCTCGGTGGTCGTGCTTTGCGGCATCTGACTTTGATCATCAGCAAGGGAAGAGTTGTTGTTGGTCGGCTTTTCTTTATGACTAGAATTCGAAGCTGTGACTTCCGGCAATGGCTTTACCTTCCATATATTTGACGGTGAACGCGCTGGTTGGTACTGGTGGACTCGGGGCGCACTTTGAAGCCGTGTTCTGCAATTCGGAGAACCTTTTTTGTACCCAAGTCGTCGTTCATACTTGGAGGTGCTTGATGGAGACCTTCGACTCGTTGGTTGGTGCTGCTGCTTCGCTGTTGGTAGCGTGCCTTGGTTCTGTGTAGCTTTTTCGCTCACTTGCGTGCGAGCCAGTGTGCTGACAGGCCCTTTGGTCGTGGTTGTTTGCCTTGCAGCACGGGTCAGCAGGGTGTTAAACACATTTCCGGTGTCGAACTTTGAGCTCGGCAAGTAGCGTGCTGGTTGCGAGACAAGAGCTGTGTTGTACCCGTTCCCTGACGGCTTCGGCTTTTGACCAGCAACGTGTTGGCGAAGCGTTGGTGACGGCGTTTCCATTTCCGCTGATTTTTCTGGCGTCGAGTTTGAAATGTATTCATCATTGTCCTTTGGTTGCGACACAAGAGTGGCCCCGTACCTTTTCTTGGCTTCGGCTTTTGACGAGTATCTTGTTGGCGATGCGTTGGCGAAGGTGTCACGTCGTACGTGCTCCTGAACGGCTTTGGCTTGTGACCAGCAACTGGTTGGCGATGTGTTGGAGACGGTGTTGCTATCTCCTCTGTTTCCGCTGGCGCTGGGTTTGAGCTACATTCATTATCATCCTCTGGTTGCGAGACAAAAGCTGCGTCGTATCTGTTCTTTGACGGCTTCGGCTTTTGACCAGCAGCCTGATGGCGGTGTGTTGGTGAAGGCAATACCTTTTTGGCTGACTTGGTTGGCGCTGAGTTTGAGGTGGACTCGTCATCGCTGTTTTTGTTCGAGTCATTGACAGGCACTGCAAAGGCATCAAAAGGGGAAGAGCATGGTTGAACGGCGGCTGTTGCAGTATTGCAGTTGTCTTGCAGCTTATTATTTGGCGTTGAAAGTGGGCGTGGAAAACGTGACTGTTGTCGCAGGAGGCGTTGAAGTTGTATTTCTTTTTCCAAAACTTCGAACAGAACCCAGTTTGACCACAGAGTTGTAACCACGACGTTCTGCAGGCTTTGAAGGACAGAAGCGGCAGGCGGCGGTACTGTCAGCTTCTGCTGCTCTGCAGGCGTTTTGATCGGTGGATCGTTCAGCATTGATCGCAGGCGTAGCCTGGCCTGGATTTTGCGAAAACACTGCAGCCAGGTCTGCAGGTTGATCAGGCATTATAAAATGCTGTCATCGAAAAAAAATAGACACTCAGAAAGTGTGTATAATTGAGTATTTTACGGTTGAGAACGCTGTAAAAAATACTGGAATCAATGAAAACTGATTTTTCAAACAAATGCTTCGATCGAAGCTCTTTGTTTCGATAGAAGCTTGGATCAAAAGAACAACCCCAATGATGACCACCAAGGGGATAGCAGTGTTCAGGTACCAACATTTGCTTGCTTTTTTCAGTCAAAACCATGCCCATTCATGCATTCCAATGGTGTTCTCGGTGAGGTTCAGCCGGATTGTGCCTTCATTGCTCGAGTGAAACTTGGTGCAGGCTTGATCTTGGCATGGATTGGTTAAACGATGTGTGCCAAAGGATGCCGCAAACGCGACAAGCATTGTTTGCTTCACACATTCTCCAATGTTAGAAGGTTATCACATCTTTCAATGCCGGACCCTGCAATTTAAATGCAATTTGCCAGTGCGGCCGCTGCGTATGCATATTGGAGTACTCAAGCGTGCAAATGCGGCACCCATTATGACATACGGCATTGCGCATCAAAGAGCAATTATCGATGCTTACAACAAATTTGTCCAGAGAAGGAGGACAAGTGGTACAAGTCTTGGGCAATACTCCACGATACTTGCATTTGCCCTGATGATGGCTTGCCAAGATGTGAGTGCCGAGATGTGCCACAAGAGAGGGTTACAAGCAATACTAAAAATGCTATTCGCTCGTTCTTGGCCCGTGCAAGTTGTGACGTTTTTCTTTAGGTTGACGCGAAGATTCCAGGACGCTGGTCAGGATGCCTAGAATGTCAAAAGAACGGAAAGCATCGGAACAAGCCTGCAGCGGCAAATAATGGTAAGGAGGCCAGAGAGGCTCATGCTAACACCGCAGAACAAATTGTCGGATTCTATAGGTGCGGCATCCGGAGAAACGTACATGTATAGCGTGATCCGCGTTCACAGCGATGTTGATGTCACCCAGGCGTTTGCAACACCCGTAAATGTTCCCACAGTTCACACTGAAGCTCTGATCAAATCGAAGACGGAGCTGAAAGATCTATTGGACAACTGCAAGCCTATGCATTGCCACAAGATTACACATCGCTTATATCACAAGTCCTCCGGTTAACATGAAATTGATGATGATGTATCAGATGCCGATTGTGATCCCTTCCTGGATTCCCTGTCCGAGAAACCAAAGATTGACAATTAATACATTTTAGTCGGTCTTTGATCCCGAGAATGCACCGTCAAGGATGTTAAGTGAAACGTGGACTTGAGTAAGTTGCTGGAAAAAGTAGGAGACGTGTCTGCTATGACCATTGATGAGACAAAGGGAGCCACTGTGGTTTTCGTCACCCTTCCGACGCCATCAGACTTTTGGTCCAAGGTCCCCCCGCAGTCGTGATTGCTCTCAACAGCCCGTTGTTCTGAGATGACGTCCAAATTTAAACGATTTTGTTCCCTCTTTGCAGGGAGTTAGTCAAATTGTGTATTTTCAAGAGAGCACATTGACGTATTTTCGTGACTGGAGGATCTATGCGGATGCCGTGCTGGGCTGCAAGAGAACGAACTCTGAATCTTAAGTTTACGCTGCTTCACGTCTTTGCCTCTGAAACCTCACATGATGTTTGATACTTCACATGCCTCTTTGGCTACATTGTATTCTCGACTATGTGCGCCTAGATGCGTGTACTGGTGAGGTGGCTCTAAGCATGCTATCAACTTGCCCCCGCGACACCTCTCCTCAACTTTGGTGCGTGGTCATTAAGCGTTAATGTGTGTGTACCCGCCATGGCTGAGCCGATGGTGAGAACTTTGTTGAATTCAGTGTGCACCATTTTATGCATGTCGCTATTTGGCGTTCTTCGGCAGTCCAGCGGCAGGACACACTGTGCCACTCACTCTCTTTCAGTTAGTCATGATGTCGTCTACCTTGCCAAAGGCTGAGTGGGGTGAAGTATATTCTTTTGTTCGACATTACACCAAGTATAGGCATGCTTTTATGCGATGGGAAATTGCAGGCCAACGACTTCAGAATGGAGATGTGTACAACTGGACAAGGGATGACGCACATGCATGGTGCAAGTTGATGCAAGCTATGGAGGAATGTCATTACGGCAATGGCACTACAACTACTTCATTGCGTTTACGGTGCCATGTGACGGGCAAAATTCACGCGGTGAAGTACCTCGAACATCCGAAGAGGAGATTTCCTATGTGAACACAGATCCCTGCAAGCCGCTTGCTCCACTCTTCGACAAGTAGAAGCGTTCCACGGACCAAGGGACGGGCAATGCAAAGGTACAGACCTCAAGACTTCGGGGGAATTGGAAGGAGGGCCCCAAAACTTGGCAATCGGAGAAATTCGGCATGGAAGCCACAAATTGATCCAGGTGGTAAAGTGAAAGACCACAAGCAACGTATTTTGCAGTTTGTGGGATTGCACCATTTTCTTGCATGCGGGGACACTTCTGCTCCCAGTGTATCCAAAATTTCGTACTTCCAGCATTTTGCCATGCTTTGGCGGTGTTTTGCTGTTGTAAGCATGCATGTTGAGTGCAGTCGATAGATAACCACCTACATTTGAGACACTGACATTGAATTCAGATACAGTTTTAGTTGGCACACTCTTCTGTCACCATGACTGCATAGACGTGATAGGGTGATGGGTGTTTTTTGCCGCTTCGTGCATGCATCTTACCTCCAAACCGCAACACATTTGCTGAGGTGGGAAAAGTGGCTCCTTGGTCTATATCTTTCTATTATTTTCAGACTGGTCGTCGTGTCCAGGCGCGGGCCCGGCGGCAACGCGCGTCTGCGCATCGCAGAAAAGAATTTATGCTACAAGGCCGCATTTTGTTTCTCATTACACAGATGTATGCGCATTTTTGAGGCGCATCGATCGGTGTGCAGTACGGTTGCATCTTCGCCGATTCTGGCTGTTCAGTTGGCCGAGCGGGCGCTAACCGCCTGTAACTACTGCCAGAACCACCTGTTAACGCTATCCGTCAATGTTATCGGTAGCGCCAGCGCCGGCGATGGACAGCATGGAACATGTATAAGTCAATTTCTGCAAATCCCCTCAGGTTTTCTCTATTGTTCCGAGCGGATTAGAGGGAACTCCTGCCGGCATTGCATCACTGGTGCAATACTCCTCCGGTGCACTCATTGCTCTTTGTAGGTATTCATGTCTGCAAGTCGCTTCATTTCCTTCGCCTGTAGCCCCTACAGTGAAGTGCAGTGTCTATGACATCCCACGGTCTCTGGGTTGCCGCCCCGCCACACAGTCGCCAACCCTGGCATCCCCCGTGATTTACATGTTTATGAGTCAGCTGATTATTTTGGCGAAGATTCTGAAGCCCAATCCAACATTTACCCAAACGAGTTCGTAAACATGTTACTCCCATCAGGAATGCCACAACATCGCCTCAATCTTAAGGTTGGAGCACCAATAATACTAATCCGCAACTTGAATTGTGCTGCTGGCCTTATGAATGGCACCCGATTGAGTGTTACTTCGTGGCTTCGCTACACAATCCAAGCAACGGTGCTAACAGGAACACAGAAGGGAAACTCCGTTTGCATACCCCGGATTAATCTCACAGTATCTGATGATGATGATCTCCCTATCAAATTCATTCGTCGCCAATTTCTTGTAAAGTTAGCCTTCTGTATGACCATTAACAAAAGCCAAGGTCAGACGTTTTCCATAGTGGGTCTCTTATTGGCAACCCGACCGTTTTCACATGGTCAAGTTTATGTTGCTCTATCGCGCTGCGGAAATTCAAGCGCTATCAAAGTATGGACAGCAGCAGACTTGCAGGTTGACGCAAACAACTATGGAGTCATTGAAAACATCGTTTGGCCGGAAATATTGGACTGAGATCTTCCACAGTTCACAACGTACATGCCATCCAACTTCAACGTCTCATACCCTGAGTGATGGGCCGACAACAAGATCAATGCGGAGCCTCTGCCATCCCTACCCATGGGACCAGTGCGAAACCTGATAGGATCACCGCGTAGGCTGGATACCCAACTGTGAGGACGCGGCCCTATCACTCTATAAATTTTGTTTGCAACCCGCGCATTTGCGCGGGCCGATTGCTAGTATTCATTAAATGGCTTGTGGCTCAGAAGACTCTCATCATTCAGCTTTTTACTTTTGGCAACCACAGTAATACTTTCCTGTCTGTTTTTTGTTTTGTAATGTTGCCTCGTGCATGTGTGTGTAACACTAACGTACTTGGTCCCCATGATATTCCACGAGCAGCAATACATGCACACGTGTCTAAACAAACCCTGAAATTACAGTAATCAATAACGGTAAACACATCCAAACCTACAACAGCGATCAATCAAATAGGGAAGACATGATAGACCCTAATAATCGCAAATCCTACAGGCGCAATGTGACTGTGTCTATCTCCGCAGCAATGTGCCTGTGCCTTCCTGCCCCCCCCTTCAGAGCCATCTGAGGCCGGAAGCTTGGACGTGGAGGCACAGGCCATTTATGCTAATGTACATTCCCCCTGGACCATCCTTGCAGAGACATGGTCCATCCACGTTTTTTGGGGTTTATACAAACTGAGTGGGGTACTAAAACACCAAAAAGACACGGAGAAAAAGATAGACGACAATAGGCTCATCAAACAATGAATGATTCAACACAGAGGCCGAGGCCAATACATCTCTAATCAGCGTATGATTGCACACAATCAGAACAATGGGCACCACATCAGTGCACTGGTGACCTGCCACCATGTGCTGGTGCAACCACACATGCAGACAGGTAAGCAACGGCCATTCACCACCAGAACAATTATGGCTAGTCAGAATCAGGGAAACCTGCACTATGGTGCACTGGCAACTTGCTACCAGGTGCGCCCACAGTCTGGCTTAAGCTATAACTGATACACAGCACCACACCTGTGGCCTACCCACTGTGCTGCATAGCACGCTGATGCACAATAATACACATGGGTATGACACTGAGGTGCTGCATGTCCCCGTTTGCCCCCAACCAAGGCACAGTTCACCCCACCACCTAGTGTGTCATCCTGGGGCGATCGTTCATATAAGAGTTTCATCCTGAAAAAGCACGCAAAAGCTGAAAACGGCAAATCGCCGCAATCATCAAATATATGCTTTTGCTGATATATAAACAACTAGCCCCTGAATCCTGCTGATTCATTTCCTTGCTGTGAAAATGACATGCCTGAGAACAAAAAATGTAAACTCCTGTTCTACTGCAGCCTACTGCAAATCTCCAGCGCCTACCTTAGCTCGGCATATAGATTGGGAGCCTGCAGTCCTGAATTTGTGGTTGTTGTTATAACAAAGTTCGTTTCCCCACCTACAGTGTTCTGCAATAAAACAAACACCCCAGAGTAATATTCTGACTGGCTGTAGACTATGTGGGGCAATGGGGTTCCTTTTGTAGGGAGGGTAAAGGGCTATTTGCCCATTGACTTAAGAATGGGGAGCCTGCGCCGAACGAAGTGGTCTTGTTATATAAAACTACCATGCTTGTTTTGAAAAGACTGCAGTATCCCCAATGATTGTTCTCTCGCTTTCGTTTGAAGCCCCCTGCTGTTTCGCATCCAAAATGTTTGAAACATAATACAAATAGCAGGTATTCACACACACGCAGAGCATTCAAAGTGCTGAAATATCTCTGTGTGTGTTCCAAAATAAGTCTGCACATTGAAGAAGAGCCACTCGAAGAGTGACGAGGCAGCCCTTCAGACTATTATACAAACAAACACAAAGGCTCCCCCAAAGGGCTAGCAGAGCCAGTACATATATATGAGGCATTCTGTCTCGTGAGAAAAACAAACAAACGTGTCATTACCAAAGAAGCGCACAGAACCCTGAGCTTGAACATGCAACAGAGATTGTGAGAAATGAGGCAAAGGTGCACATCAATGTGCGACAAGCAGGGCACAAAGGCACCCATCAGAGCAGTTTTTCACATGAATCTAAACACAATGAGAATCGGAACCACAAATGTGGTACAAGCAAACAGAAGGTTGGAAGGCAGGAAACCTCAGTGGGTTTCCTTCAGAGCTAAGCCCGGGCTGTTTTTCCCTCAACCACAGGAACATCAGGGCTCCTAGGGGCGCTCGTTTCCTTTTTTCATGGGAACACGAAGAGTTGTCGTGCCTGCTGCAGGTCTCAGTAAGCTCTGTAACCTTCCTTTGCGTGAATGAGTGACACGCCTTGCGTTGATTTTGTAAGCCTCGGCAACTGCACAGTTGAAACTGCGAACTCGACTTCGTCCTCATCATGCTGTTCGCAACCGCAAAACCCACGCCAGTCTTGGCACAAAACGTTCCTCTCAGTCAACAATACTCGTCAGAGCTTGTCAGTCCCCAAGTTGGGTCACTGGACAACATACATTGAACAACATTGCAAATGTTCCCAAAGCACACTTTGACACTGAACGCACGCAGTGAAGGGCGCGACAGTCTAGCAGCGGCAGTTGTTGACGGCAAGTCAAGTAGCTGACGACGACTTTGCAGGAATCTGAGTACAGCAAGCACTCAAAGGTTGATGGTTCATTGAAGATTGAACGCAGTAGCATGGCTTAAATTTCCTCAACTGCCTCTCGTAGCAACAGTCTACAGTCCCAATATTTTTGCAGTCTCCCAAAAAATGTCTTAACTGCTGCAAAACGTGCTCTTGAACACCACAAACCTAAGGCAGGATCGGCTCAATGTCAGCAGGAGACAATGCTTGCTCTTTTGCGGCAGAAGTCAAACATCTCCTCTATGAATGCGTTCTTGCCCGGCTTCGATTCGGTAAACTCAATTTTGGCGCTGCAGTCAATTCATCACAAAGGCGACCACAGAAACCGGAAACATGGCACAGGGTTCCTCCTGTACTAACACACACTGCCGTCCTCAAACACCAATAGACCCAATCACAAACTCAACGATGCTACCATGTACCAATAACGTACTTTGTACCCATGATATCCCACGGGCAGCAAAACATGCACGCGTGTTGAAACAAACCCTAAAATGACAGTAGTCAATAATGAAAAACACATACAAACAGACAACAGCAAGCAATCAAATTGCGAGGACACGATAGATTGAAATAATTGCAAATCCTACAGGCGCAATGCAACTGCGATTATCTACGGACCCATGTGCCTATGCCCTCCTGCAGTGTGAAGCCTTGTACTTGGGGGGAGAATGAGCGACAATCTGAGAACTTTGTGGGGAGGGGACTTCGCCGATTTCCACTCCCAAGTCCGTCATCGGGACTGCCGGAAACCGAAAAACGAGCCGGTATAACCTTGTTCCTTGCTGCTGCGTGTTAGCTTGCTTGTAAGACAACAAATCAGTAGATCAACATAATTGTGATTTAATCGGCCTGTTGTATTGCCTTGTGTTTCCAACCATTTTGGCTGACTTTGGAAAAATTCTTTTTTTCGTACTTTTTTTGCCTAGCGCCAATATGGGGCCAATTTTCACACTATGAAGAGCAAGTTGAACACTGTAGCCACTGTTGCAATCGGTAAATCTGGTTTGATGGCTTGTTGTAAGGTTCCAAAGTGTGACGTCATCGCATTACAGAAAATGTATGACACAGCTCGTAAAAATGAGAACAACTTGGAAATCTACAGGTGTTTGAGTAGGAATGACAAGAAGGTTATATATTTTTTAAAGGCGATGCAGTGTGTTCAGGATGTGGGTCTTTATCTAGTGCTTGTGGCTTTTGCTACATGGGTATACGGGTGTAGCACGCAGTGTGGGGCCACCAACCGTGTTGGAGGAGGGGGGGTGGGGGGGGTCTGGCCATTCTTATTCTCAACCGAAAATTGTCACATTGTCGCATATTCTCTCCCCCTCATGTTCCTTTTTCAATCTAAACGTTGTCAACAAAGACTCTCTGGTACGACATGACACAAACAGTTAGAGTCGACAATAGGCGCCCCGGGCCTCTACCCATGCCTTGCCCGGACGCCAGAGACAGGTTGCGAACCCTTGCCGATTCCACATGGTCCCCATTGCTATATTCAACCTTGGTATGATTATTGACAGTAGATTATTGGTAGGGTTAGGGTTGGCTTAGGGTTAGGGTTAGGGTTAGTGTTAGGGCTAGGGCTAGGGTTAGGGATGGGGTTGGAACTGGGTTAGGGGTAGGGTCATGTTTAGGGTTAGGGTTACGTGTAGGGTTAGCATTGGGGTTCTGGTTGGTGCATGCATTGTTTGGGTGGATGTTCTCCCTAATGGTAGGTGGAACTCCTTTCCATATCAACATGAATGACATTGGAACCTTTCCGCTGGTCTTGTGGTGGCTCATTTGCCTCTTTCTACCTCCACCCAGTGCAATGAAGCTGCTGAAGACCCACTCTTTCTTCAACCGTATGTGTGTTCGGTGGCCCATCATTCAATCATTTATGACTTTCTTGATGGAGCGATTGGTGGAGTACATCCCACATCGATCTATGCTAATGGCATTGTTGTGCTAATATAATGCTATGGACAATCCAAGAGCATTAATCTCCGGCTCTACGGTCTTGGAAAGAGTTCAACATGATCAGTTTTTCACGGTGGACCTGGACATCCATTGTCATTTCTTCATTTGGTCAATCCTTTACCAGCATCTTGTAGACAAACAATTACTCGAGTTGAACTGCATGCGGAGCAAAGAAAATTTGGAACAATACGCTCATCTTGACAAGCTCCATTCCATTCAGAATTTTTGCGCTCCCGGGTTGGTTCCGCGGGACGTCCCAGTTATTGTGGTGCATTACCACCAAGAATCTTTGCGCAATGTTCTGCTTAGTTTTAAGATCAATGTGGTGCAAAAATGTCTCGTCTGTGCCACTTTGCGCTCGGTGCTGAAAAAGATCGCCTGTGTATGTGAAGGACGCCACTTGGACGGCCAGAGAATTGAAAAGGACATTTGAAGGGGGTACGGATTCGTACGTCAAAGGTATCAAGACATAAAGCGAATGTCATACGTTCATTAGAGGATCTGTATTGTGCCTTTCTTATCTCATCCTGAGATGCATGTTTGTATCTAACAGGTGGATGTTGGTTTCGAGCTCACTTGTAATGCATCCAGCATTGGACTTGGACCGCTCTATGTAGTTCTGTTAGTAGCTACATGGTCACAAAACCGCTATTGTTGCTTTTTGCACGATATAGGTTTCCCAAAGCATATGGTACATTCAAATGACACGGCAATTTGGGTTTTCTCACTTATGAGTATATATGTTGTTGCCAATGACCGCCATCGTAGTTGGACGTGGGCGAGTAGGTCGTTTCCACAGCATCATTTGTTGTGACCAGATTTTACAAATCTCTTCTTGTATGATGTTCCAGGGCCAACAACCATTTGGCATCTCAACATTGCTTTTCGTTTGCATTCCGTGTGCTGTGTTTGCTTTGGCGGCAACGCGTGCAAGAAGGAGTCTCTGGTAGGAGATGTTGCCCCATGGATGGTTGAGTGGATACTAGGCTCCCAGGGCCCCGGGCCGTGCCATGTTTGGACGCCGGGGACCGGTTGCAGTGAGTTTCATATACACAATGCAACTTTGTAATGCATGATCACCACGTATAAGGTGTAGCATGTTTTTTTTTCCTTAGAAGCGTAATCCATGATGGTATGCTCCCGGGGCTACGCCAATGTGTCTCAACGTTACCTTCTTTGCATTTAAAGAGGATAGTTTCAAACACTGAGATCCATTGTGCTGCACGCTTGACTCCTGTGCTGGTCGCCGCGGTGGTCTGTTAAAGGTTTCGACCCGGCCCTATCCTGAAAAAAGCCCAAGGGGCATGCAACGCATAACAATGTGCTTCCCGTTGCCCCTCCTCGGTGCCAAGCCTTGGAGGACACCGCCAGTGTTTAGACATCATACCACATCTTGAGCAACCATGGATACCGTTTCCAATTGTGGTGTAATGGTTGTACATCAGCTTTTTGGTACATGCCAACATTCTCCTACACCAATCAAGACACCAACCAAACCTGTCAAAAGGAAGGCATCCGTTATTGCTTCAAGTAGCCCGTTCATTTCAAGTCCGGCCGGTAACGCCATGGATGGTGTAAGTTTAAAGAAACCATGAGTCATATAAATGGATGAGGTTGTTGGGGCAAATTGTGAACACTACAAGCTGACAATGCCCACCCAACCAAAATCTTGTTTCATGGTTAGCCTTTTGTGACACATGTCCCCGCATTTCACGAAGGACGAGTTTACCTGGGTGCAACCATTTGTGCAAGAAAAGGAACAATACTGTGTTATTTGGGTACACTGGTTGGAACCCGATCCCAAGAGAGCACAACAGGCTCTATTTGTGGAACTGTGGACGATGATCAAGCTTGACAAGCCTTATTGTCTGCATTAACCTACGCCTCGGCGACATATTGATTGTTGATTGGTTGAGCATCAGAGACGACGCGCACGGCAGATACTACGAACAGAACTTTCTAGCCCTCATGCCATGTAGCTGCAGCAATGTCATCTTGTCACAGCAACATATCGACAGCACCATGCTTTCCAACAACCCCAATGATTCAACCGTTGTTTGGCAGTGCAAAAACACGAAAAGACCAAATTTTTGTACCATCACCTACAATATCGGCACCAAGTGAAACGAGAGTTGCGTCATTATGTCCATCCGAAGAACCGCCATTACCGACACCGGGCTCGGCTAATAGCCCCGTTGTGCCAGCAGCAAATGCATTACTGTTTGCTGCTCAATGCCATGGCTCTGAACTACATGTTGCAAAGTCACACACAGTTTTTGACATTCTTTGCGCAGATCTCAACGGTTTCAACGCCTACATCACAACCTTCATTGGCATTAGCTTCTACCGTGGTCAGCATATCTTTATCACCAAATAAAGATGTCAGTGAACGGTTACTGGATGATACACATCAACGCCGTGCTCCAAAAAAAGATGCCATCAATGGAAGGCGTCAGGCTAAATATGCAACGCAAACTGAATCAATAAGGGATAAGGTGAACCAGAAGCCGCAAGCTCAATATGCGCTGCGTGGCTGAAACTTCAGACAAAAGCCGTCGTCAGCAGCGTTGTGCTAATGCTGAGGGTGTCAACAAACGACTATGTGAAGAGTATGAATTGCATGCAGAGGGCAACCGGAATAAACGACGATGTGAATATGCAACACCACATGAATAGCCAAAAGGTTCGAGACGCAATAGGCACCTCAATGCAGTCGCGGCGCGGCATCTACGTGCAAAGTGCACTTTTTGAAGCTCTGCGGACGACGATGTCAAACATATTCAAAAGCCTTTTGCAGGCGAAATGGATGTTGAATGTGAACATTATCATGCCCTCTACTGGCCGAGTCAGATTGGTGCCATTTTTTGTCGTGGTGGCCTAGTGCAATTACTGATCCTCTTGCATCCCCGAAAACCGTTGAAAACGTTGATTTCCGATTAAACCGCCAGGCAAGGCACTTCTGGAAAACCATTTGCAAGTACCATTCAGCTCTAACAATGGCATCAATGGAGGCTAATATTGTTTTGCGGTTTGCAAGTGGTCCTATTGCGGGAGGACCACACCAATTTCGGATCAAGGGAATCCGTCTACCACCGCATAGGGCCATTGATTCCCAAGCACAATGAACAGGCAAGATTTGCACAAGTTTGCACTATGGATACCAATGATCAATTGTGTGCTTGGCATGGACCTGCCTTTGCACAAAGCCTACGGGAGCCTATGTTGATTGGATTGGGAAATATGTTGAAAGAACACAATGCAAATGCGAAGGTCTTTCGCAAGCTGCTTCGTTGCACAACCCAGATGTAACCATCATGCTCCGTTGCGCATCCAACGTGGTTCATCGTACCAATAATGTTCCCCAAGTAAGCGAGGTTGCTGCCTTTCTACCAGCAGGAAACAATTTCAATGCTCCCCGTCAAATGTTCGTGCATCTACAACCTGGAGGTGTCAAGGGTATCACTGATCTCAATTCGGCTTAGGACCCACTTCACTACGTCCTTTTGTTCCCGAGACGTGAACAGGTCTGGACTACTGACATTCAGCTAGGAAAAAAACATCGTCTTGTACAAGGTGCCGCTGTGGAAGAGGACCATGGCACAGCGACGACCAAAACGACACACGGCACTGTCAGTGCCAGGGCATTTGCTGCTTTCGATTTAATGCAAAGGCCGGCTTGCTTCTTGCAACGTGCTGCACGCTTGTATGAGGGATACATTGTTGATCAATATTGCAAGGTGGAGTAGCAACGCTTGCAACACCTTGAACACAACAAAGAAAAGCTGCGATGTCATCTTTACTCCGGCCTTGAAGATACTGCTCAAAAAGGCGATGTTGATGCGTCATCCATTCGCAAGCGAGTTGTTTTGCCTAGCTCTCTTGGAGGTTCTCCTCGAGCACTACATGCTTTGTACCAAGATGGAATTGCAATCACACCTAAAAGGGGAAAAACAGATCTCCTTATCACTATGATTACAAACGCCCATTGGCCAGAGATTGCGGCTGCTTTGCTGCCAGGGTGAGAAAACAATGGATCGCCCGGACCTCATCACTCGTGTATTCAAGCCCGAGCTTCGATCCTTGCTGAATGATGTACTGAAAAATAGCTATTTTGGTCCGTCAGCTGCCCACATGTATGTCACCGAGTTTCAAAAGAAAGGTTTACCGCATGTCCACATTTTGGTCATTTTCGCCAATGCATATAAGCTATCATCACCTATGGATTACGACCATGTCATCTGTGCACAGATTTCCGACCAGAATGTGGACGCTGAGCTATATGAAATCATAGCTAAGGTCCACATGCATGAACCGTGTGGCGATATGTACCCGAGTTGCGCTTGCATGACAAATGACCGTTGCTGAAAGGGGTATCCAAAAGAGTGTGCGGATGCAACAATCGACAGCCAGGATGCATACCCGGTTTACCGACGGAGAAACAATGGCCGCACCGTGCTTTGCCGTGGGCACGTCTTTGACAACCGATTCGTTGTACCCCATGTCCCTGCCATGGCAAAGTGATACAATTGGCACATCAATGTGGCGTATTGTGCCTCCATTGCTGCCATTAAGTATTTGCATGAGTACATCTACAAAGGCTTTGATCCTGGTGATGCGGTGATGAGGGACAATGCGAACAATGAAATTGTTGAGTTCGTTGAAAGCCGGTTCATTTGTACATCCGACGGGGTATGGCGTCTGTTGGGGATTGACATGTATGAGCAGTATCCACCCTTCATGCCGTTGCCTATCCACTTGGAAAATCAGCAATATGTCCGTTGCAGTGATCAGCGGACCATCCCTGAAGTGAATCCTGAGGGACCTCCGGACACCCCATTGACAGCGTGGTTCAAGTCGAATACCAAGCCCGAGCAACAATTTGGAAAGCATCTCTTGTATAGTGACTATGCTAAGCCTTTTATGTACCATGCTCAAAGCAAGGAGTGGAAATTTTGCTCAAGGGAGGTTGACATCGTAGTTGGCCATGTGTACTTCTTCATGCCCAATGCAGGCGAGCTCTTTTTTCTTTGTCTTTTGTTGAACCACGTGCCGTGCGCCACATTCTTTGCATATCTTGGTTTCGTGGAAGGCACGGGATATGCAACGTACCAACAATCTCGCATTCACCGTGGTCCTTGCATGCTTAATGGAGGCTGTGAGCTGATATAGCGCAGGTAGACTCCGCCTCCTCTTTTGCAATATTCTTGAGTATAATTCGCTAGATTGACCCATACGAATTGTGGCTGACGTTTGAAGATGACTTTATTGGCGACCTCATGTACAACACCAAGTAAAAGCTGAGAAAACACCGTCTTCCGAACCATAAGAATGCAGACAATGACACACAGATTGCCCTTGAACAAATATTGCGAATGCAAGGCCTTCCACTCACCAAGGTTCCCTCCATGCCTTTTCCCTGTCTTCTCCAAAACGGGCACCAAACCTTCTAAGGACAATGATACCTTGACTATTGAAGAATTGCAACAAACTGTCAGAGAACGAGTGCCAACTCCCACAAACCAGCAATGCGGTATTTCTGATGAGGTCAGGACTTCAACAACTCATAATACCTTTGATGCAAAATTCTTCCTTATCCAGAGTTGCAGTGGCTGTGGGAAACCCTACCTCAACAACCTTTTGCTTGCCTCTGTTCGAAGCAAAGGGTACCATGCCGCTGCCGTTGCTTCAAGTAAGATTGCGTCCTTACTCTTGGACGATGGTACGACCGGCAACACGGTATTTGGCATTCTCGTAACAAAGGGGGGAGCTTCTTTGATCACTTTGGAGAGCAACTGTTCATCTTGTCTTCGCGATTGCAACGTAATTGTTAGAGACGAAGGTCCCATGGCTGAAAATGTTGTTGCTTGTGTGTGGTGGATGAGCTTCTACGCGACATCATGTGTCAAGTTGATCATGCACTTCATGTGGTGCCTTTCGGCGGTAGGAGCGTGGTAATGACAGGCAACCGGCGGCAAATTTTTCTTGTTGTGCCACGTGGCTTACGTGCTGCCATTGTTGCCTTTATTTTGAAAAAAAACTTCCTTCGGCCCCACTTGAAGACGCTTCGCTTAACCTCCAATATTTGCGTTGAGTGCACTGATGTGGATTCCCATCAGGAGGCCGGTGCGTTTTCCAATTGGCTTTTGGAGGTCGGTGACGGCAAAATAGAGAACCCTTTGTCGCTGCTGCCTGATATGCTTCTGCCAGAGGATACTATTGAATCAATGGTGGATCACATTTTTCCAACAATTCGGAGGGAAGAGTTGATTAGTGGCTGCATCCTGGCCCCTTTGAATCGCGCCACAGATTCATTGAACTTGGCGGCACTAGGGCGTTTGATGGGTGAAGAATATGTTTCTCGAAGCGCGGACTACTTTGGCGCAGCAAACCAGGATGATGCAAATATCTATTCCCCTGATTTGTTAAATAAGCTTCAGCCTCCAGGCATGGCTCCCCACGAACTGAAGCCAAAGTTGGTGCTCCAAAAATGTTATTACGTAACTTGAACTTGAACCGCGCCAAACGGCTAATGATCGGAACTCATTTAATTGTCAAAGCATGTCTAGAATACAACATTGAAGCTGAAATCATTACTGGTGCAAAGAAAAGGCGTGTTCTCCTGTTGCCACGCATCAACTTGACCTGCCGGAATACCTGTTTCCATTTCATTTGTCAGGCGCCAATACCCTGCGCGCCTGGCATTTGCATTGACCATTCACCGGTGGCAAGGCCAATCTTTTGAACGTGTCCGACTTCTTTTACATGACCCGATATTTGCCCATGGGCAATTGTACGTTGCCTTGTCTCCGTTATTTCACTTATCTTGCTTGAGGTAAACCCTTGTTCTCCAGATATCCTGTACCTGTGCCGAAACCAATGAAAATTACTTTCACCTTCACCGGAACCACAGCACTGGCAACAGGAAGAAGATGGGCACTACGGCGATGGATATTATGATATTCGAGTTCTCTGAGTGGTTCATTAAATATGCTGCATTGTGCCCTAGTAAATGAAATGCACAAAATGCATTGCACAGTCAGCGTGTACAGAGATAATACACATTGCAATGACAAAGCTCAGCTAATCTACTCAGCGATGTATTAGCGCTACGCTTGCGACTGCAACTCTGGCGCTACATAGCGCGACATTACGCGGCTGTCAATGTAACCCGACTGTTATGAATCCTCAATCAAAAATGGCCGTAACTCTATTGAGCCGAGTAGTTTCTCTTACACACCCCTGGCATGCTATGTGCTAGGGTTAGCCACATGGACCCTTAGCACATGCTGATAAAGAAACAGATGGATCTGCTGGCCACTCTCCCACAAATAGACACTCAGAAAGTGTGGAGCCATCCCTATTACCAATAATGAGCTCAAAGGTATGTTGTTGAGTGGCGCAAAGGGTAAAGGAAGATTCTATTGAACAATGCCAGTCCTGAGCAAAGACCCACAAACCTACTCATTCTGTCCAACAAATCGCCAAGCTCCTCACCACAAGCCACGTCCCGGATAACTACCAACTGCCCCGTGAGGGAAACCACACCAGGAGCACGGCAACAACATGGCGATTACCGATGGACAACGTCGATTGGAAGAAGATCCTCCCGGGAGTAACAACGATGGAAGTCATGCACCTCCTCACACTGAACCAGGTACAACTAACACAGGCCGGGCACCCTTTCATTACCACCCAGGGCACGGCCACCATTGAAGGCACAGCCCTAGAAGACGACGACCAAACGGCCCAGGCACGACCCACACAAGCTGTCTGGGTAATTGCGACAGCAAACACCGACATTGCCGTTGACCCCGACCCGGAGTCGACAGCGGTCCACCATACCCTAGACTGCGCCAAAAACGACCCCGCGCTGACAGAGTGACGGAAACGGTGGGCCGATGAAGCCAACCGCCTCGATGACGTCACCCTTGACGACACCCCCACACCGCGAACCATGGAGCCCGCGGGACGTGCCGCCGATACACACCTCGGCGCCACCAAGCACACCCTCTGGCACTGCCCTATCACCATACACCCAGAGGGCGTAACCCAGATCAAAGAGGCACTCTCCCTAACCCTCCCGGACACCCACAGCGCCAACCAACCAGGGATGTTCACAACATACTGGAACTTCACAACAGACACCGGCATGGTACCCCAGGTCGCCGAACCCACAGTGCCGCCCACCGTCACGGCGCTCGCCAAGGCAGCCCAGGCCAGGACTGGACGCCGAACGTCCTCGTTGAGCAACGCGCCCACCACAACGCCAACAGAGCACAGCAGACAGGGCGCCAAATACACCCACTAATACGAGACAAAGACAGCAACTTCCAGTCCCACAGCCCATGGATGGTGACTTCGTCCTGGAAGACCACAGAGACAATCTGAAAGGACACGGAAGTACAATCCACACACGCCCTGGCGCACACACACCTCCACTGCAACGTCCCCACCTCAAACAGACTCGTCACCTACGGCGAAGCACAGACCTCCACGTACAGATTACTGGCCGACACGGAAGGCACAGCATACACGGTATACACCTGGTGAAGATACGGGGACCTGACAGCCCCCATTTGGCGTCCGGACCCATCCTGGCACCAACCCCTCCACGGGAGGCGTGTGCCCCGTCAAGGCATCAAACCCGTGGGGAGCAATACTACCAGAGCCCACGGCAACCCGCCCCCCAACATCATTAACTCCGCTCTCACAAAGGCCAGGATGCCCCTCATCCATACGGGGTGCCCCTGCCCGGATGACACCACCCACCGCAGGGGGTGAAGCACCATCAGAAGGTCCCTGCACCACAACATCGACCGAGACGAAGCCTCCTGGCTCAACCAGTGGTCCGTCACCATCACGGCAGGGGGGTTGGTTGAAAAACCTGAACCCTCAAAAACTGCGCAGGGTGGCGAGGCCCTACATACTGTACCCCATGCATCACCGCATGGATGACCACTGCCCAGGGCTGCGGCCCGGGGACCCCCCCTGCGGACACCCCTGCCCACACACCCTGTTCCAACCATTACCCCCACAGCCCGCTCCGCTCCCAGGTATATACCTCAATGCGGTAGCAGGCGCCAACGGGGTGTACCTCACGGCCGGAGACACCAGCGAGGTGCACCACATGGCCATGGGACCACGACTGTCCAACACTGATGAAGCACGTCAGCCGTTGGCGAGGTGCGGCGCACGCGACCCCAGGCCCCCGGACCCGAACGCCCCGGGCCCCGACAGAGCACTGCTACACCTTACCATGAAACACACGGCCCAACTCGGCGGGTGAACAGCACTTTATCGTGGAAGGCCTAACGGACGATGTCATCACCCTAGCGACCACCACCCTGGCAGCCAGAACAGACGGGTGGGACGATAGCGTGGGACACCCCACGGCACATAGGGACGGGGTGCAGGAAAACGAAGACACCCTGACATCAGACCTTGTGTACCACCTCATGCAGCTGACCAGCCCACCAGAGCAACACAACCGAAAGACCGAAGGTCCGAAGGACACTGACTGGACGACCTCTATTTACAAGCCCCCTGACGCCCCCACGGTGACACTAACCTGCCACCAACACACCTGGTGGGTCGCGGAATAGAACGCCAGAGGCACAACTGACAGAGTCCTCACATTCACACCAGAAATGACGGCAGCAACCCCACTGGAACTGGGAGACCGTTTTTAGCAACTCCACCCACCACACCGACCACCCCCTGGCGCACTGGTTGGCCTTCAAGACGGCTATGCCCTGGACGGTAGATGCCCCAACCACAGACACCACACTACCCACGACATGGCTCAAGCTCACTCGCAACCTGGCAGCCTACATACGCAAACAGGGGACATCACAGGCAGAACGCTGGATGTCCTGGCCCACGGAAACGGAACAAATCTCAAACATCGCATCACCAACCTGCAAGAACACGCCTACAAACTTCGAGGTATGCACCGACCCTGGGAGGGCCAAGGACCGGCATACAGCATCTTCCACAACTTCCACAACTGCAACGCGCCAAAGCCAGCCCCCAAGCTGGCACCGGAACAAGTCCGGCCCAAGCCAAGGCCTCGTCCTGAGGGCGCGGGCATCCCACTGACCCAAGCCGGCGCGGAAAGGGGCCCCAGTGCCGCCGCCGCCCGAGCCACTGCCGAAGCCAAAGCCCGAGGCATGCCCATTGTTCACGTTGGCAGAACGTAACGCCATGCACAACGAATGGCCAGACGGCGCAGAAGTACACGGGGTGTTTGGAGCAACCCTCAGAGGACAACCAAAGCAATTCGTATGGTTCCGGGGCAAGATAAAGGGCAGACTGGTCACGCCAGGCCAACATGGCAACCTACAGCTGAAGATCGCATGGCAAGCGCTCCCGCAGTGGGGCCAGAAGGCAGAAACCCAGAACCTTGAACCCGGTACAGCTCTGCACACCCACCAAACAAGTACCACCGGGCACCGTTTGGACAGCTGACGTGCCACAGACATGGCTGGAGGGCGGAAGATACCCGAGGAGCCACGAGTGACGACAGCGATCAACCTCGAACTACACCTGGAACAATGACTACTACAACGCCGCGCAAGGGGCCCCCCAGGGGCCACTAGGACGCACACCAACGAAGTCATCAATGCGCTCATCACCCTCATGTCCCTCAACGAACCAGGCGCCCTGTACGACGCAGCCAAAGCCACGGACCTGCAAGACGTACTTGTCATGGCTAGGTGTGACCCAGACGCCATGTTGTGGCCGGAACAGGCCCTCAAAACCCAAGCGACCCACCCCACCCTCACCCCCATCCCTGCCAGGACAGGACACCAATACCGCACCACCTGGATTCAGGGGGTGCCCATATCCCACAAAAGTGGGGTCCAAGTTCATGTCCAGGACCACCTGGGCGTAGAAGGCCGCCTGGCAGCATACAAACTTGTCGGCCCGACGTGGCAGCTGAAGGTCATCAACGTTCATGTCCCCTTTGGAAACGCCACAAAGACGTTCCTCGAACACCTCATGGAGGCCTACTGGCAACTCGCAATGATGGGGCCGACTGTCATCATAGGAGACTTCAACGCAGCCCCATCGGAGGACGATCGCGGAAGGCGGAAAACACCCGAGGACACAGGACTGCAGAATGGCCTCACAGCCTCCATACGAGGCCAGCCCTCGCACCGACCACCGCAACCAGGCTTGGTAGATTCCCGCTTCGACCTCTGCTACGCGGACCGGGCACATATTGAGGTAACGCGGTCGCGATACCACGACCTGCCGTCCAAGATCACCGGACACCGACCCCTGGAGGTACAAATCAAGGTGCCTCAAGTGCTCCCGGCCTCCAAGGAAGACATGGACCATGACGAACAACCACCTATTACACCACCAGACGAACACGTACATACAGATGGATGGCGTATCACCGCACGGTGCAACGCATTTTGGGCCAACAAGATGAGGCGGACCTCAACTTTGGCATGCGACAAGCGGCCACGGCGTGCGGCCTCCACGGAGGACACCAGTGCACACAAGACAATGTCACCCCGCATCAGTACCTGCAATCCATGGTGGCCGCCATATGGCGCGACAAACGCGCACTACATACAGCGATACACTCCCATGCCCCGCAGGCCCAGTCTGATACCCAAAGCATTGCCGCGCGGTTGAACACCACACGCCGGCAACTCAGGGAGTGTCACGTCCGCCAAGCGAAGGAGCTGGCACAAGAACAGCAACGCTACTTTCAGAATACCCCAAGCCCTACAAGTCCTCAAAGCACGTGGACAAAGTCCTGGGGAAAACCGCCCACCGATCCATCAAGGCGGTGCCCCTGCAAAAGGGCACGGTGACCAATGACCCCAAGGTGGTCCTGGAGGAAGTCCTCAGCAGCTTCCAACGCCGACACAGCACCAAAGACGAGGAGTTATCCGCATACACGGAGGAATCGATATCGCATTTGCCGAAACTTTACAACCACACACAGCGAGGAGACATTCACCACACCCCGTTCACCATTCGGGAACTGGATGAAGTACTGTACAAACTACAACCGGGAAAAACCCCGGAAGTGGATGGCCTCACAGCAGAGCTCTACCGCAGGCTCCGGCTGAACCTAAAGAGTGGGATATCGCCATCAAGAAAACAGACGTACCACCCGATGGGGCAAACCTGGTACACCCGCTGTACAGGAAAAGCAATTTTGCCATGCGAACTTTGCCATGCGACAAGCGGCCACGGCGTGCGGCCTCCACGGAGGACACCAGTGCACACAAGACAATCCCACCCCGCATCAGGATCTCCGATCCATGGTTGCCGCCATATGGCGCGACAAAGGCGCACTACATACAGCGATACACTCCCATGACCTGCAGGCCCAGCCTGACACCCAGAACATTGCCGCACGGCTGGACATCACACGCCGGCAACTCAGGGAGTGGCACGTCCGCCAAGCGAAGGAGCTGGCACAAGACCAGCAATGCTACTTTCAGAACACCCCAAGCCCTACAAGTCCTTAAAGCACGTGGACAAAGTCCTGGGGAAAAACGCCCACCGATCCATCAAGGCAGTGCGCCTGCAAAAGGGCACAGTGACCAATGACCCCAGGGTCGTCCTAGAGGAAGTCCTCAGCATCTTCCAACGCCAAAACCACACCGAAGACGAGAAGTTATCTGCATACACGGAGGAATTGATATCGCATTTGCCGAAACTCTACAACCGAACACAGCGACAAGACATGCACCACATCCCGTTCACAATTCGGGAAGTGGATGAAGTACTGTACAAACTACAACCGGGAAAAGCCCTGGTGGTACACGGCCTCACGGCAGAGCTCTACCGCAGGCTCTGGCTGAACCTAAAGAGTGGGATATCGCCATCGGGAAAACAGACGTACCACCTGATCGGGCAAACCTGGTACACCCGCTGTACAAGAAAACCGATTGGGCGAACCAAGAGAACTGGAGGCCCATAGTATGTGCCACCACGGAAGCCAAACTCATCTGGATGCTCATCCTCACACAGCTGGCCCCAGCAGTATACTGCGCTGTACCGCGCACAATGTGGGGAGCCATACCGGGTAGGTCGCCGCTGGAGGCCATATCTTTGCAAGACGCCCTGGTAGACATGGACCCGATCAGCCGCATCATCACGTCCGTTGATGTCAAGGGGGCCTTCCCCAACACCCCGCACCGCCTCCTAAGAGCCCTTTGGAAACGCATGGGACTCCCCTTCTAAGGTTTCCTACAAGCATAACTTGCCAAGCGCATATATGCAGTGAAGACCGATGTGGGCACCACCCCATGGGGCCACCCCACCAGTGGGGTCCAACAAGGGGGTGCGGAGGGCCCATTCCTCTTCCTGCTCGTCACCCTCCCGCTGGCATTTTACATCCGACGCACATACCCGGATGTGGCACCATACCCCCTACGGATCACGCTCCTAGCATTCGCGGACGACATTGCGGTGGTAACCGCCACTGCCCGTCAGCCTCTACCAACCACCCGGACATCATGCGGGCCACCAAAGTACTCCATGATGTCACCTACTACCTGGAGGGCAACTAGCCACTGGTGCACAAAGTCAAATCTGCCACCATGGTACACAACGCATCAACGCCACCCCTCTGCCCCGGAGACCCGCCCATGAACCCAGTAAGCACGGCCACCTACCTGGGGGTCCAACAAGCATCAAGGCATCAAACCCGTGGGGAGCAATACTACCAGTGCCCACGGCAACCCGCCCCCCAACATCATTAACTCCGCTCTCACAAAGGCCAGGATGCCCCTCATCCATACGGGGTGCCCCTGCCCGAATGACACCACCCACCGCAGGGGGTGAACCACCATCAGAAGGTCCCTGCACCACGACATCGACCGAAACGAAGCCACCTGGCTCGACCAGGGGTCCGTCACCATCAGGGCGGGGGGTTGGTTGGACAACCAGAACCCTCAAAAACTGCGCAGGGTGGCGGGGCCCTACATACTGTACACCATGCCTCACCGCATGGATGACCACTGCCCAGGGCTGCGGCCCGGGGACCCCCCCTGCGGACACCCCTGCCCCCACGCCCTGTTCCAACCATTACCCCCACAGCCCGCTCCGCTCCCAGGTATATACCTCAATGCGGTAGCAGGCGCCAACGGGGTGTACCTCACGGCGGGAGACACCAGCGAGGTGCACCACATGGCCATGGGACCACGACTGTCCGACACTGATGAACCACGTCACCTGTTGGCGAGGCGCGGCGCAGGCGACCCGAGGCCCCCGGACCCGAACGCTCCGGGTCCCGACAGAGCACTGCTAAACCTCACCATTAAAACCCACGGCCCAACTCGGCGGACGAACAGCACTTTATCGTGGAAGGCCTAACCGACGATGTCATCACCCTAGCGACCACCACCCTGGCAGCCAGAACAGACGGGTGGGACGATACCGTGGGACACCCCACGGCACATAAGGACAGGGTGCAGGAAAACGAAGACTACCTGACGCCGGACCTTGTGTACCACCTCATGCAGCTGACCAGCCCACCAGAGCAACACAACCGAAAGACCGAAGGTCCGAAGGTCACTGACTGGACGACCTTTATTTACAAGCCCCCTGACGCCCCCATGGTGACACTAACCTGCCACCAACACACCTGGTCGGTCGCACAATGGAACGCCAGAGGCACAACTGACAGAGTCCACACATTCACACCAGAAATGACGGCAGCAACTCCACTGGAACTGGGAGACCGTTTTTAGCAACTCCACCCACCACACCGACCACCCCCTGGCGCACTGGTTGGCCTTCAAGAGGGCTATGCCCTGGACGGTAGATGCCCCAACCACAGACACCACACTACCCACGACATGGCTAAAGCTCACTCTCAACCTGGCAGCCTACATACGCAAACAGGGGACATCACAGGCAGAACGCTGGATGTCCTGGCCCACAGAAACGGAACAAATCTCAAACATCGCATCACCAACCTGCAAGAACACGCCTACAAACTTCGAGGTGTGCACCGACCCTGGGAGGGCCAAGGAACGGCATACAGCATCTTCCACAACTTCCACAACCGCAACGCGCCGAAGCCAGCCCCCAAGCTGGCGCCGGAACAAGTCCGGCCCAAGCCAAGGCCTCGTCCTGAGGGTACGGGCATCCCAACGACCCAAGCCGGCGCGGAAAGGGGCCCCAGTGCCGCCGCCGCCCGAACCACTGCCAAATTCAAAGCCCCAGGCGTGCCCATCCTTCACGGTGGCAGAACGTAACGCCATGCACACAGAATGGCCAGACGGCGCAGAAGTACAAGGGTATTTGAAGCAACCCTCAGAGGACAACCAAAGCAATTCGTATGGTTCCGGGGCAAGATAAAGGGCAGACTGGTCACGCCAGGCCAACATGGCAACCTACAGCTGAAGATCGCATGGCGAGCGCTCCCAGAGTGGGGCCAGAAGGCAGAAACCCAGAACCTTGAACCCGGTACAGCTCCGCACACCCACCAAACAAGTACCACCGGGCACCGTTTGGACAGCTGACGTGCCACAGACATGGCTGGAGGGCGGAATATACCCGAGGAGCCACGAGTGACGACAGCGATCAACCCCGAACTACACCTGGGACAATGACTACTACAACGCCGCGCCAGGGGCCCCCCAGGGGCCACCAGGACGCACACCCACGAAGTCATCAATGCGCTCATCACCCTCATGTCCCTCAACGAACCAGGCGCCCTGTACGACGCAGCCAAAGCTCCGGACCTGCAGGACGTACTTGTCATGGCGAGGTGTGACCCAGACGCCATGTTGTGGCCGGAACAAGCCCTCAAAACCCAAGCGACCAACGCCAGCCTCACCCCCATCCTTGCCAGGACAGGACACCAATACCGCACCACCTAGATTCAGGGGGTGCCCATATCCCACAAAAGTGAGGTCCAAGTTCATGTCCACGACCACCTGGGCATAGAAGGCCGCCTGGCAGCATACAAACCTGTCGGCCCGACGTGGCAGCTGAAGGTCATCAACGTTCATGTCCCCTTTGGAAACGCCACAAAGACGTTCCTCGAACACCTCATGGAGGCCTACCGGCAACTCGCAATGATGGGGTCGACTGTCACTGTGACTTCAACGCGGCCCCATCGGTGGATGATCGCGGAAGGCGGTAAACACCCAAGGACACAGGGGTGCAGAATGGCCTCACAGCCTCCCTACAAGGCCAGCCCTCACACCGACCACCGCAACCGGGCTTGGCAGATTCCCGCATCGACCTCTGCTACGCGGACCGGGCACATATTGAGGTAACGCGGTCGCGATACCACGACCTGCTGTCCAAGATCACCGGACACCGACCCCTGGAGGTACAAATCAAGGTGTTTCAAGTGCTCCCGGCCTCCAAGGAAGACATGGACCATGACGAACAACCACCTATTACACCACCAGATGAACACGTACATACAGATGGATGGCGTATCACCGCACGGTGCAACGCATTTTGGGCCAACAAGATGAGGCAGACCTTAAATTTGCCATGCGGCAAGCGGCCACGGCGTGCGGCCTCCACGGAGGACACCAGTGCACACAAGACAGTGCCACCCCGCATCAGTACCTGCGATCCATGGTTGCCGCCATATGGCGTGACAAACGCGCACTACATACAGCGATACACTCCCATGCCCCGCAGGCCCAGTCTGATACCCATAACATTGCCGCACGGCTGAACACCACACGCCGGCAACTCAGGGAGTGGCACGTCCGCCAAGCGAAGGAGCTGGCACAAGAACAGCAAGGCTACTTTCAGAATACCCCAAGCCCTACAAGTCCTTAAAGCACGTGGACAAAGTCCTGGGGAAAACCGCCCACCGATCCATCAAGGCAGTGCGCCTGCAAAAAAGCACAGTGACCAATGACCCCAAGGTGGTCCTGGAGGAAGTCCTCAGCAGCTTCCAAAGCCAACACAACACCGAAGACAAGGAGTTATCCGCATACACGGAGGAATTGATATCGCATTTGCCAAAACTCTACAACCACACACAGCGACGAGACATGCATCACACCCCGTTCACCATTCGGGAACTGGATGAAGTACTTTACAAACTAAAACCAGGAAAAACCCCCGGGGGTACATGGCCTCACGGCAGAACTCTACCGCAGGCTCTGGCTGAACCTAAAGAGTGGGATATCGCCATCAAGAAAACAGACGTACCACCCGATTGGGCAAACCTGGTACACCCGCTGTACAGAAAAAACGATTTTGCCATGCCAACTTTGCCATGCGACAAGCGGCCTCAGCGTGCGGCCTCCACGAAGGACACCAGTGCAAACAAGACAATGCCACCCCGCATCAGCATCTGCGATCCATGGTTGCCGCCATATGGCGCGACAAACGCGCACTACATACAGCGATACACTCCCATGACCTGCAGGCCCAGCCTGACGCCCAGAACATTGCCGCACGGCTGGACACCACACGCTGGCAACTCAGGGAGTGGCACGTCCGCCAAGCGAAGGAGCTGGCACAAGAACAGCAACGCTACTTTCAGCACACCCCAAGCCCTACAAGTCCTTAAAGCACGTGGATAAAGTCCTGCGAAAAACCGCCCACCGATCCATCAAGGCAGTGCGCCTGCAAAAGGGCACAGTGACCAATGACCCCAAGGTGGTCCTGGAGGAAGTTCTCAGCATCTTCCAACGCCAACACAACACCGAAGACGAGATGTTATCCGCATACACGGAGGAATTGATATCGCATTTGCCGAAACTCTACAACCGAACACAGCGACGAGACATGCACCACATCCCGTTCACCATTCGGGAACTGGATGAAGTACTGTACAAAGTACAACCGGGAAAAGCCCTGGTGGTACACGGCCTCACGGCAGAGCCCTACCGCAGGCTCCGGCTGAACCTAAAGAGTGGGATATCGCCATCGGGAAAACAGACGTACCACCCGATCGGGCAAACCTGGTACACCCGCTGTACAAGAAAAACGATTGGGCGAACCAAGACAACTGAAGGCCCATAGTATGTGCCACCACGGAAACCAAACTCATCTGGATGCTCATCCTCACACAGCTGGCCCCAGCAGTATACTGCGCTGTACCGCCCACAATGTGGGGAGCCATACCAGGTAGGTCGCCGCTGGAGGCCATATTTCTTCAAGACACCCTAGTAGACATGGACCCGATCAGCCGCATCATCACGTCCGTTGATGTCAAGGGGGCCTTCCCCAACACCCCGCACCGCCTCCTAAGAGCCGTTTGGAAACGCATGGGACTCCCCCTCCAAGGGTTCCTACAAGCATAACTTACCAAGCGCATATATGCAGTGAAGACCGATGTGGGCACCACTCCATGGGTCCACCCCACCGATGGGGTCCAACAAGTGGGTGCGGAGGGCCCATTCCTCTTCCTGCTCGTCACCCTCCCGCTGGCATTTTACATCCGACGCACATACCCGGACGTGGCACCATACCCCCTACCGATCACGCTCCTAGCATTCGCGGACGACAATGCGGTGGTAACCGCCACTGCCCGTCAGCCCCTACCAACCACCCCGGACACCATGCGGGCCACCAAAGTACTCCATGATGTTACCTACTACCTGGAGGGCAACTAGCTACTGGTGCCCAAAGTCAAATCTGCCACCATGGTACACAACGCACCAACACCACCCCTCCGCCCCGCAGACCCGCCCATGAACCCAGTAAGCCCGCCCCCCAACCTGGGGGTCCAACAAGGAGCCACCACCAACGAGGTCACCCTACCACCAAAACTGATACGGAAGTTGACCCGGACACTGGTCATAGCGCGCATCCTGGCGCTCTACACCCAGGCCCTGGCATACATTCTCCAAGCCGTACTCAACGCAGCCACAGGGTTCCAGGCCCTGCACCTAACAAACCCCCAACAAATGCTGCAAGAGGCCGCTGCCACGGTACGGCCAGCGTGGACCATCCACGGCCACCGACCTACGTCACTACTCGCGGCCCTGCGCGCGGCGTCACCACCATACTATGGGGACAGCACCAATCACCTTGTCCACAATGCATACAAGGCTCACACCGAGACACACCTACACCGCCTGATGCACATTCATGAACCAGAGGTGAGGGATGTCTTCACGCTGACATTACGAGAGGCCCAATACCATCGCAACACCTGTCCCCAGTACATACTTGTAAACGCTCCTGCTGCCCCACCACCAACATGTCATCCAAACGAGCCATCCGTGCAGGGACACCGGCCCAGTGGCGGTCCTACACACCGATGTGGATGGAGGACCAACAGAGAGCACCACCGCTCTGGACCTGGTGGGCACCAACCTACACCTAGTACGAGTCACGCCGAACCAGATGCGGGCCCTCCAACGAGTTCGCACACACCATGTCCCCTTCCTGCAGCAGCCAGAGTGGCCCAACAAGTCGGTACTGGAAAGTCACATCCGAAACGCGGCCGCCCAAACGGGACGCCGACATCCAACCAATGGGGAAGTACGTGTTTTGGAGAAGGCACAAAGGGCTGCTACCACGGGCCCGACCACGCGGGAACCAGGTCCACCAGCGGCCGCCGGAACAAGTGGAGCATGTACCAGGCACCATGGTCCTGGCGGTACTTCTCCTGGCACCCAGCGGACTCAAAACCACACTGCGACCTGGCAGAGCGCACGGCAGCTTGTGGATGCTACCGCCGCCCACGGCAAGCAACTTCTGTCTGCCGCCACTGCGGCAGGACGCGCTGACGGGCACCCACACCACTTGCCGGAGATGTGGGCCCCAAGCGCTAGCCACCCCATGGCCCCTCCTCCAACTGCTGGAACGCTGTCACCACACACCAACGGCCGACGCTACCCCGGAACAACACCACTGGCTACACACACAATTCAAACAGGCTTCGGCGGAGGACACGGCCACAGTCGCCTGGGGACCCGGCACCGCAGCGGAAGGGAGGTTCCACCAGGGAACGTGGGACACCAAACACCCAGCCATTACCTTCCTTGTGCTGGCCAAACACCGCAGCACCGCGTCAGAGGCCCCCGCCTACCCGGTTAAACACCTCTGCTCCCAAGTCCAGGACTGGCAGACGATCAAATCGACCACATTCCACCCACAGAAGGCGTACCTGCTCCAATATGTATACGGCTATCTCACGCAAGGCCACGAAGGGAACAATGACTATGTACGCATGAACCCAGAAGCGACCGAGATCATCCCCCAGGGAATAGGCGTCTACTGTACCCGAAGGCTCCAACCGGCCACCAACACGCCATGGGCCACCACGGAACAGGGGGCCTGCGTCCACACCTACCAGCTGACGAGGCGGTGCCGCCTGCCGTGCCCGGACGACCGCAACACCGTCATCTTTGCGGATGCCTCCGGCACCAGGAACCTCACCCCAGCGGCCAGGGAGGCAGCTTTGGAGCTGGAGACGGAGGCAGCCGGCCGACTACGCCAACAACACCTCACAGGGGCTACCATCTTTGGGACCTCCTCTCACAAGGAACTAAAGACGCTGGCGATCATTGTGGACACCGTCAATGACGTCCACCAACAACAGCGAGACCACGCGCACCATGTGTGGGTCGTAGTAGATGCAGCGGTGGACTTCCAGATCGTCCGCAAAATGGCCTGACAGCCGCTACACAAGGCAACCGACTCCAGCCTGGACACCCAAGCCCTACACCTCTTGGTGGCATTCAGGCGCCTCCCGAAGCACGTTGTCTTACACCTCGTCAAACAAGAGTCCCATCGGTACAGCCTGGTCAACGGACACATAGACTTACACGCCAACAACCAGCTTGCCGAGCATATGCCGGACGGCGAGGACCCGCCGCTACAGGACCACATGCACACACACCTCCAAAACCTTCCGCTGATCCTGCACCCCGGGGAGCCACCGGCCTGGGTACCAGACAACCAGATCTACAACGACACGGGAGAGGCGTACCACTACCCGCTGTTACACCCGCAAGCCATCTGCACCATGGCGCACATCCGAGGCAGCAACGCCGACAACACCCGTACGAACCACCTCCAGCATAAGCTGGAAACTGCGTTATACTTCTCAGCTCTCGACCCGCCCCTGCTGCCAATACGGCTACAATCAGGAAGTACCCAACTCCTGCTTGAACGACTGCCCCTGCTGGACAGGGTGGCACGCTGGTATGACCGGAAACGTATAGACATACCCCCGAGATACACCATATGCCCCTGCCTCCTCCAACAGCCGGAGAAGTGAGAACACTTCAAACAGTGCCCGCTGGCTCAGGGAGGCAACCACCTGGCCACGTGGAAACCAGGGGACACCATAGCACAACACACTGGATGGGGCCCGACCGCGCCGCCGGCAAATGAAGTCTGGCGCGTGATGCGACAACCGGAAATCAAGGAAGCGGTGATCTGGGGGGCGGTACCACTCCAGCTCTACAGGGTCATCGCCGACCACGCCCCGGAACCCAAAGCCACAGTACGTCACATGCAACTCACAGCCGTCAAGAGGGCAGACGCACACCTGCAGCACCGCATCCAGCTGTACACACAGGAAGCATAACAGACCTCCCACGACCGCCGTATCTATTACAACCTCCTCAGCCATTACCAGCCCGCGCAGCCCAGTATCTAGACACAGACACTGACACAAGGCGACCCCCAGGAAGCTGCAACCGCACCACCCACCACACCGCACTGCAGGAAGGCGCGCACACTCCCGTAAAGTAACCCGATTTTCCGACGACCTGTACCTCTCCTCAGGATGCCCACTGGTGAAGCCCCACATCCGCAGGGACCTGGGAACCCATGCAACGTCTGCTGAGTAATAGTCGACGACAATGACGCCCCGCTCCTTGGGCATGACCTCAGCTGCGGCAGTGCCGAGCAGCTGCACTGGTTCTGCAGCCAGTGCAACACACACCTGCATGCCTGCCCCCTTTGCCGACGGTCGCAACCCCTCTGCACAGCTCCGCCGCCGCGCGAAACCCAAACCGACGACCTCACGCTCCACACACTGCGCACCCTGATTCCCCAGAATTTCTGGGCTCCTGACAGGGCGGACAACCCCGACGTTACGTGGTTGGACGTCCCCGCCCCCTCTGGCGCGCACCAACCTGGGCGCTGCCAGAGTGGCACGAGGACCCCACGATCTGGGCTCCACAGTACGAACATTACAGCCCCCACTGGTAATCTGCCGGACAGTTGGGGCCCCATTGGCCCCATGAACCGCGACGGCTGGCATGCCACCGTCCTCACCCTTACCACCCGCCTTCGGTTCACCTTCGGCTGGCTGGTGGGGGACGCGGAGTGGGCCATGGGGATCGTTCGCGGTGCCCATGGCAACGAGTGGGGGGAATTGTTCCGCCGCAGCGGGGACCTGGTCGAGCGGGCACCCGAGAGGCTGATGGCGGCCTATCCCCCCCAGACTCCCCCAACAACCACTGGTCCCACCGCCGCAGCCGGGCACGTACAGCCATGCAGCAGTGGCCAAGATTACTGCCGGAGGTGCCCGACACCACCCGACACTCCATCTGGAGAACCGCGACCATCAGCATCCAGCCCCGGTCGCGCAACCACTGCTGCAACCAGGGCCAGGAATGTACGCGCTCTGGCACGATCGAGGACCAGCGCGCAACGAAGCTCAACGACCTCCACATCCTCCAGCCTGTCCACCTCCAACCCCCACGCGACCGTCCACTAACCACACTGGCCGCAGACCACGGACGCCACACGGAGTACCGGCGTTCCGGCGCCATCGGGGGCCGGCACACCACAGAGTCCTCGGCAAGAACGTGCATCCAAACGGGCGGCGCAACGACGGCAGGCCGCAGCACCACGCAGCCACAGCGATCCGGGAGCACCATGCATCACCTGCCTGGAGGGGGACCATACCCAGCAACACAAATACGGCGACTGCAAGCGCCCGGCCCGAGCAACCCCTCGGCACCATGCGCCCGCAAACAGGCCGAGGCCCTGGCCCTGCCGGCGACCCAGGTCCACAACCCGAAACACCACCCGACGCGTCCACACAAGGCCACCGGCTGGCAGCCTAGACACAGGCCAACCCGAAGCCCCACCCGCACCACAGTCCGCCAGTCCGACCAACGGCGGGCCCAACACACACGCCCTCCGACGGCTCTCCCACACAGACATGTACCGCTACCCGGCCCGACGCCACCAGCGCCCGGCCCGAGCGACCCCTCGGCACCATGCGCCCCCACGCCCTCCTCCCCTATCGGGAGTCCCAGTCCCCAGGCTCCAGCGACACCCTGCACGTCAACCCCCGGCTACCTTCCGCCAGCCCCTGCCACAGGCCAGACCGGCACCCCAACAACGCTACGACCCACCAGCAATACGGCCCACGGAAACACCATCTGGCAGTCACCAGGCCGCCTACCCGGACCCGGACCGGGACCCGACGCACGCCACCGTCCCAGCTGACGCCCCGCGGGCAAACGCGCCAGCGCATCAACTCCCGACGGGGGTCCCGCATCCCGAGGATGGGACACCAGCAGCCAGGCCCACGGCGGTGGAGGGGGATGGCAGCACGCCGGCACTGGCAGGCCACGTGGGAGGCCAGCCAAGCCCGGCACCGGTGCCAGATGGCCAAACCCGAGCGGCGAAGCCAATGAAAGACGACGCAGCCACCCCGCCCGCACAGCCCGCCCAGCCACAACGCGAGGAGCCCACAGTGGACGCCACGGAGGAAGCGGGGGGACCCCCCCAGCGGAAAGAAGTGCCGCTGCCATCAGCGGACCTAACCGCCCGGGGACAACCCAGAGCGGGGATGCCTAGCGGGGTGACGGGCCAGCCGAACAACCAGCACGCCAGCACACCGGCTAATCGCCCACCGGACATGGCGGCACGTGTAAACAACGAGGGGCCGGACGCTGGCCAACCCAGTACAGGACAGGACCTGGGGGACCGACGCCAGACGCCGAGCATGCTTCCGGCCCCCCCCAGCTAACCGCCCACGGGGCACAGACGGCGGGTCACGTGGGCGCCGCCCCATCAACGGCTATAGCGGACCGCAGCGACACAGGTGCACCGGGGGACGCCACGTCCAGGGAGTCGCCGACAAGGGGCCCACCTCAAGCCCAAGCGGAGTCTAAAGCCCGGGCAACCACACCCGACATGCCCAAGCACGCAGCCGACTGCGGAACGTCGCCCGGCGGACACACCCGAGAAGAAAAGTCTTTCAACGCCTTCATGGAGTCGTTCAGGAGTACCCCCCACACAGACCCAACGCCGGCTGCCCAGCGCAGCCGCCTGGAGCCACGAGATTACCATACAGGAAACACACCTTTCACGGTTTCCCGCCAGGCACACTCCCAGCGCGATTACCGCGACCTGGGGGCGCCAACTGAACACACCGCCGCCACGGATGACGGACACCTGACCGCAAGGGGGGCAGCAGACCTGACCCCGGACGAACCGCCCCGGCACGGCGCCCAAGGGAGCGGGACGCGTGTGGAGACGGGCACCAACACCGCTAGCGAGCCTGCTGACCGGCCAACGGGGACCACCCCATCCTGGGGGCGGGGCCATCTAGACTACGCGCGCTCGGAAGGCGACGCCCGCCTCCCCAGCGCCCACACAGAACAGGCGGCGGCCCAAGACCTGGACCTGTGAATCAACAGGATCACCACAGGGGAGCGGCTCGCCCCGGCGGTCAGCATCCGATGGTTGCTTATCTTGCAATCCCGCCACCTCGAGGAGGTAGCCCGCACCATAGCGGAAGTTGCCGTCGGCCATGAAGCGGAACCGCACGCACCCCCCACCAACATGGACCAACCCGGCCAGTGGCACTACGCGGCCACCCGGCTCATGCGCATCTGGGGACCTATAGCCCGGACAAAATGAACGGGTTACAGTGGCGGTGGCACCTACGCGCGGTCTTGCGCATCCCTACAGCCATGCAAAGGCACAACATCTGGCCCATCCCTGGGTCCCCCGGCTACCAGGGACACGCCTTGGGACACCGACAACCACGGTCCCACGAGGTCCCGGAGCCCCGCAGCCAAACGGTACGCCATAACTCCCCAAGAAGCCACCAGGGGCCAGCACCGGGGTGGGTTACCCCTCACACACAGAAGCCCCCTCCGACCATTCACCCCACGGAGGGACCGAGGCAGCCCTCATACCCCAAGGATGCAGGGCGGCGCGCCAGAACGGCACTGGGAAACAAGGAACCCTGACCGATCCCGGCGCCGCAGCTGCACGCCGCCCCCCGCAGGACGACGAGTCGTCTTCCACGAGGGTATGGAGAGAGGTCAATGAGGCCCCAACGACTCGCCAGCCCAACAGACATCATCTGCCGCCGATCCCCGGCGTCGGTCCAAGAGGCCCCGCACCGAGCTGGCGCACATCCTCGCCATCCCCACGCCAGCCGGGCGAGCGCGACAGGCAGCGCTTCACACAGGCCCCCACCAGGCAACAGACGGTGCGTCCACCTCTTCTGCTGCCTTCCTCCCAGGGTCGGCGGCCGGTCTGCTACCGGGGGGACGGGACGCCGCGGACACACGGCCAAGGGGACCCGCGGCCGACCAGCAACCCGAACAGGGATCGGGGGGACGAACCCCTCAAACCCCCCCCCCGCAAGCAGGGCGTGACGGCACCGGCACCGGACACCGGCACCCGCCACCTCACCAACTGGGCCAATGCGCCACAGGGCTCCCAACCCCGGCTGCGACGCAGTCAAGCGGCCGGGGTGCAAAAGACGCACCACAACAATGGGGACACGACGCAGGCGACCCGGGAGCGGACAAAGAAGTGACAGAGGCCTCCGGCCCTCCGGAATCCAGTGGCTCCCCGCCGACCGCCACGTCCCCTCCGATGTCCCTGCAACAGGAGCCCTCTACGGGGAACGTACCTGAGGGACACCTTGACACCACCCCAGGGCACCCCTCCCCGACTGGCACCACACCGGACCAGGACCGGGAGACCATGCCCCCCCCACCCCCCAGACCACCACTGCGGAGGAACACGGACCTCTTTGCAAAAGCGGAACTGAGGGCAGTCTACGACATCCACGCCAACTCACCCCCGTGAGGGCCGGTGGCAGCCCTCCGGGGACAAGTCCAGGACGTCAACGCAAACAGGCTCCTTGGCGTGGTCCCCCTGCCGCACCCCACATCCACCAACATCTCCGTGCGGCAGCTTCAGGCGCTCGTCACCCCTGGGATGCAGATCGCCGACGACCTTGTCGACACGTGGATCTGGTGGTTCAACATCAACCAGCCGCACCAGGGAGGCATATGGGTCCCGCACCTGGGCCGGGCACACACGCTCATTCTGCCACCGACAGAGCCCAGGCCCGTTCCAAGCACCGAGGGCCGGGAACGGGCCGCCCCACAACTGAGAGCCAACAGCCCCAACATCCCACTGTACAAAGACCTGGCGGAATGGATAATCAGGACAGCCCCCGAAGGGGGCGCAACCCCAGGGACCTGGTGGAGCGATACCCACCAGGGGCGGTGGCGGCACGCGCAAGACCTCCACGACGCAAAGATGACCCCAACACCATCTCCATGATCGTGTTGGAAAGTGGCCACTACTACCAGGTGGGGATCACCCCGCACCCACAGGAGTGCCACTGGAACCTGGAAGCCGTTGGCTCCATGCTCCCGGCGCGAGCAGCCCTGCCGGATGGCCCCACCCCCCTGCCCCATAACCAACCCCCAGACCCCCTGACGGCCGTTGTGTAAGGGGAAGCCGGCACCTTGCACCCAGGGGCATGCCCTCTACTGCCTCTGGCGGTGGGCTCAGCACCGCTGGCCGCACACCAGGGAATGGACGGAGACGTGGAGGATCCACCTGGATGGCCGACAGTAACTGGAAGCCAATATCCCAGCGCGAGCGGACGACAGAGACCCCCGCTACGACAAACCTGTGCCCCTGTTTTGGAGATCCACCAGATCCAGGCGCTGGCGATGGGCGGGCAACTGCAGCGCACCATCCGCACTGAGACGGAAGCCCAAGCAGCACGCGCAGCCCTTGTGGACGAGATCCTCAATGTCCTCCGTAGCGCCCTCGTCCGGCGTATGGGGAACCCACCAGGGCCCTGACCCAACGCGAGCCGAAACCGGGAACACGTCCCAATGAACGTGCGAGGCGGCACCATCGGGACCGCCGCGCCCCGCTCAACACAGCACACGCGTGCCCTGCCCACTGCAGCTGGTCACCGGCAGTGGAAGGGCACCATACCGACCGAAGGACCCTCCAGGAACCGGAGGGGCACTGCGGCCGGTATGGGACGACACTCCGCCGGGCACACTTGGCATGAGCCCCACAGCGGCGACCCACTGATAGGGAGACAACGCGGCACCCCTGGGACCACCTCAACTCACCGGAGACCCCGACGCTGGGCGTCAAACCAGCGGCCATGGGACCAGCCATAATCCGCGACAACCCCAGGCAGGCCCACCTTGCCCTGGAGTGCCCCTCGCAAGTACCGACGACGCACGGCCGAACAACACACCCCGCTGACGCCTGTTGATCAGGCGCACCGGCGAGAGTGGCACTGGACTACCCGACTTCTGCAGCGGGCACCCACGAATGCGGGCCAGCCTTGGGAGCCCTACAACCCGTGCTATCAAGCAGGAACACTAACCCCATGGCCCCACCAAAACCATTCCTTCCACATATCCCGGGCGAGGGCCACACTCTCCGCGCCCCCGCAATCCGTCCACGTCAAAGTAAGGGACGGGGACCCCGACGCTGACCTATCATACCGCCTAACCTCCCTCTCCGAGAAGCCGGACACGAGGTGGACCAAGAAGTGCAGCCCAACACAGGGGACCCACTGGCCCGCCAATGAACACGGGAACGTTACGCCGAGCCCAGCCCGCCGCGTCATGCGGGATCCCCCAACGTCAGGCCACATATTCCTCGAGAATGTTACTTCCAAGGGCAGGGGATCAAGGGATGCAAGCGCCACCAGAGCCGACACGCGGCTCCTCAGAGAAAGTTAAACTCCAAGGCACCAGGTCACAGGGCGCCCACAGCGGCACCACTGAGGCGACTTCAGTGCATGTAACCTGCAAGAATGTTGCGAGAGGAATGTTCCCCGCAGCCCTGAAAGCTATCAGCGTCAAGGAGCAAGAAGGGGGCCTCGACGCTGACCTATGTTCCTTTACTTCCTCCTGACCCCCTTCCCCGCAAGCCGTACGCAAGCCGGCTCAATACACCGAACCCAGGAGCCTGCCGGCTCCCGCCGGCGAACACAGGAATGGGTCACAGAGCCCAGCCCGCCGCGCTGTACAGGGGCGCCCTGACACCAGAGCACATCAGCCGTGAAAACCACCGGCGAGCATGACCCCCGAGAAAATCATACACGAGGACACCAGGTCGTGGTCACCCATGGCAGTCCACACGGGGTCCCGGCGTCAGGGCACACAACCTTTGTGCATGTTATATCCCAGGGCAGGAGGTTGAGGGACGTCGAACACCAGGGCACCGGATCACAGAACACTTGTGGCAGCGACAACGGCAGGGGGCCCAGAGAACCGCCACGCTACGCTAAGGGCCGGCGTGCCACCAAGCCAGGCCACCCTGGCCTTCGGCAACCGCACTGAGGCACCGACGCACACACCACCGGGGCCGCAAAGCACGGCACGACACGGAACACAACGAGCCCGACACCCTCGGACCGAGTCAAAGGCGACAGGCCAGCGGGCACAATCACAAACACCGCACCATCGTGCAGGCAAAGCACCCCGGGGCCCCCATAGGGAACACGGGGATGCATCGAAGAGGACCGAAGGGGCCTTACCACCAACGGGGGTGTACACACGATCGGCACAAGCCAGGCTTCAAACAAAGCCGAAGCGCACCGCGATGTACAAAATGATGGGTTGTGCATGTAACGCTGCCTCCAGGGCGGGACAGGGCAACTTTCCAAACTTCTCTAGGCAGTCGTACAAATTTTCAAAACTTTTCTCCCCCCGGGGACACGCCCCACCAGGAGGGAGGCCAAGCACCGCCGGAGCAGGCCCCACCATGAGGGGGCGACGCACCACCAAAGCGTGCCATGCCGGATCAGCGCAACCGGAACAAACAGAACCGACCATAAACGGCCACCACGGCCAAACACATCCAACAGCAGGACAGGTAGACCATTGGGCGGCAAAGACGACGGCCAACCGGCAAAACCAACCAAACATAGTGCTGGCAACAACACAACAACCTCACACGCGGAAACGCCACGACCGGACGGGCCACGACAAAACACGCCCGACAGGAAACAAATGGCGTAGGGAAGGGCCTACAGGGACTGAACGCGACCCAGCAGGCCCATACAGGCCACCACACGACCCGGGACAAGCCGGCCAATGGCGGCCATAACGATGGCTAACCAACACAACGCGCCGTGCACGCCCAGGTCGCAACACGATGACCGCCAGATTGGACAGGCCGGCCGCAACAAACCTCAGAAGTAGCCGAGAAGACGAAAAGCACAACATCTGGCTGCGCCGGCGCGGGCTGCAGCGCAATCGAGCCCACGACACACAAGCCGACCATAAGGCGGCTAACACAACCATGTACCAACCAAACTGGTGCAGAAAAAATGACTTGACAATAAACAGACCACACGCAAGCAAGCCAACACCAAACGAGCCAGGCATGCAAGGGTCAAAAGCGGAACGGCGTCCCATGGGTTGGCGACACCATGATGTGCCACGTCCGCCGACGACCACACCCACGAACGCACCAGAAGGCCGAGACTCTACCATTATGCAACTGACCAATCAACCACAACGAACTACTTCGGACCCCCGGCCCCCCGGGAGAGCACAAGCTCGACAGAGTCAGGAAGCGTGGGTACGCGTCACGGCATGTCAGTCCCGTAGCACGTGCTTATTCAAGTCGTCTCACGCCTACTGAAAACCAACCCAGGTTGAGGTGCCTGCAGGACAGGGCCTTTGTCCTGGCTCCGGGCTCCTGGACCCCACAATCCGGAGGTTGATGAGGATGTGCGATGGGACCCTCCCCCACGTATAATCCGCCCGAAGGAGGGGAATGTGAGACTTCGGTCGACCATGGGTTACCTCTCGGGGCAGAACCCGCGGTAGGGTCCTGCTCGCGGCGACCGCGCCCTTCCCCCACGTGCAGGAGCCCGCTTTGTGGGGGCATGCGCAGTGGGGCCGAGGGTGGGTGAGCAAAAGCCCCTTGTTAAGACCCCCCTCTGGGGCAACCCCAGTCCCGAGATGACCTACCCACCTACCTGCTCATTCCAATGTGCAACCAAGTTAGGACACATAGCCAGATTAGTTTGGGTGGGAGGTCCTGGGCTGAGAAAGATTTGCCCATCGTTCGGGTCTTCAACAATGTCAAATGTAGAGAGGAAAGCATGGGGGCCAGCGCGGCCAAGTGGTCCAACGTGAGCCTCATCCGATCATTTCAAACAATGACTTGCTACCATTTATCTAAATGATGGCACAGTAGAAAAAGTTGTCGCGCGCGCTGGCGTTTTGCCAGAATAAAAGATAAAAGAAGAGTAAAACACTACGAAAAAAATTTTTAATTACTGAAAATATAGCTAAATAGCATAATAATTGCCTAGGGCAAGAAGCGCGCGGCAGAGCGCATTAAAACGCGACGGCGAAAATTTTCAACTTAAATAAACAAATAAATGGCGCAGTAAGCGCCGTAACGTTAGTACGAACATAACGCCGTGCTCCTCGTCGTCTAACACGTCGTATACGCAAAGAAAACCGTGTGGAGCAACGCGTAAAACACGAAGACACTTTTTGTAACACCCCATGCCCCTGCCCTCGCTCCCTAACGCCATCTCTTATTCACCATGTACCTTCCCCTCCCGCCCGTACCTGAACCTCGACGCTTTTGCCTCTTTTGTGCTGCAGGTCAACCGTACGTGGCATCCATCCAGGACACCCCCACCATCGCGGGGTGACATGTAAGGCAGTGAAGCGGACATGGTCTTGCTGCCCGCAAGTGTGCGAGTGTGCGTGCGTTGGGTAGTGTATAACTTTGTTTTATTTTCAAAAAACAATCTTTTAACAAATTTTGCAGCGGTTTTTCAAGTGGCCGCAACCAAACAAACACAGGAAACAAACCGAACAAGGCAGCAGGACAGGACACCAAAGCACCACACGGCAGGACAGCACAACCTGGCACAGCACAAGGGACCAGGGCGCCAAGAGAGAGCAGGGCCGCACAGCAACCCCGCACAGGGCAGAGGGGACAGGGAACGCACAGCACGACACCACAGGACGCACACGGCACGAAGCACAGCAGCGAACAACACCGGGCAGGAACACACCACAGCAAAACACACACAGCGCGGGGAGACAAGACAAAATACGGCGCCGGAAAGCACAGGACCCCAGGACGACGGACAGCGCCCCACGATACGACACAACGCGCGACAGCACCAGACAGAGCAAAGCCTAACAACGCAGCGCAGAACAACACAACGCCAGGCGGCACATTGCGCAGCAACACGGGGCAGCACAGCACCCAGGGACACACCACAGCAGACCATTGAAAAACGACACCAGGAGCCACCACGACCCACCAGGAGACAACAGAGGACAGCCAGGCCCAACAGCAAACACGCGAACACAACAGGCAACAACGCAAAACACCGGCCAGCGCCGCAGGGGCAACAGAACACCGCACAGAGAGCAACCACGCAGGCACACCGGCACAGCACCACACAAGCAGAGCAAAGAAACAGAAACAGCCCGGAGCACCACGGAAAGGCAAGGAACAACGCGAAAAAAACCAGCAGAGAACGCAGCACCGCACGACAGCAAAGCACAACAAGAACAGCACAACACGGCCGACCAACATGGCGCAAGCACCCAACCCGACACAAGAGCGCCACACAATACCGAGCACAACACAAAACACACCACAGACCGCAGCACCACACGACACGAAGCCGGACAAAGCACAACAGAGGACACCAACCAGCCGGGGGGAGGGGGCGAAACCAGCGAACGACCTACAAGCAAAAGAAGAAACCCGCGCAAACCACCCGAGGGGGAGGGGGTGGGCAACGCCAAACGGCAGCCACCAGAGGCAACACGAGGAAGAGCAACGCCGCCAGCACGGCGCCACCTGGCATGCGCGACAAAACAGGCAACAACACAAAAGAAGGAGGCACAGGCACGGAGCACCGAACAATAGAACGCAAGCGCACAGCGGCCCCCGCAGAAAGGCAAGGCCCACAACAACACACACCAACACACGCCACAGCCCAGGACATGCCAGCCCAGTACACCACGGCACAGCAAAAAAAGAAAGGAAAAAAGCAACCTAAAGAAAAAAGAAAGGAGGGAGGAAAAAAGAAAAAAAACAAGCAGGGAAAAAAAAGCACGAAAGGGGGGGGGAGAAAGAAATAAGGAAAATAAAACAAAAAGAGGGGGGGGGGCCAAAATGCGCCAGGGCCCAAGGCACCCAGGGCCAAAAAACACAGAAAGCCAGAGACAAGGGAGGCGCACCACGAGAAAGAAAAAGGGGGAACAACCACAAGTAGGGCAACTCCAGCCCAGAGGGGGCCGAGTAAACAAAGTGAGCAGCAGGAACGGCCACAGAACAAGGTGAGGCGCACCCAAACGCGCCCGGGAGGCCGGCCCTCCAGACCCGGCTAAGAAAGCACGCACACGCAAACACGCACAGGACCCCGGATTGGCGTCCTCCAACCTGAGAAGGGCGGTGTCGGCGTCTACACGAAAGGACCCTGGTGCACCGGCCCAGTCCCTCGTCGAAAGACGGACGGGACGGGAAGCCGGACGCGTCAGTGACCGGGTCCACACACGCAAACCACCGCAGCGCACGCAGCCCAAGACCGACGCCGGAGGGCCCCGCCAGAGACAACCCCATCTCGGGGCCATGAGAGGGTACCACGAGGAGCGAGCCCAGCGCCGCTGCCTCGGCAGCTGCCATGTGCAGGCACAAGGAGCCCGGTTCTCAGCCGGCCTCCACGTGCCCCGCGCAGCCGCCCGGTAAATCCGGGGGCGCAAGCCCCCAGGGTGGGGTAAGGCACCACGGCGTCGGGAAAGCCAACCGGAGCACCGAGAGCGACCGGACCGGACGAGGCGCGGCGCAGCAACACAGAACCACCAGGCACGCCAGAGAGGCACGTCACCTGCCACAACCAAGGCACAACGACGGGTGCCAAGCAACAACAGCCCCCGGGTGCCGCAGACCCGGGCAGCGTGCAACGAGCCACGGCACAGGAAAAAGTGCCAGGCAACACCCAACCCACACACCGCACGCCCCAACCGGGAGTGGCGGGGCACAAGCCGAGCGCGCACACAACCACACACACGCACACCAGCAAAGAGACCCGATACCAATGACACACACCCACACCGCACAGCCCAGCCAGGAGTGGCAGGGTACAAGCAGAACATGCACACAAACACACACACACCCCAACACCCCAGCCAGGAGTGGCGGGGCGCAGCCGAAACCCGAGCCGAAGCACGCACACCCACACCGCACACCCCAGGGGGAGTGGCGGGGTACAAGCGGAGCGCGCACACAGACACACACACACCCCATCATCCTAGCCAGGAGTTCCGGGGCGCAGCCAAAACCCGAGCCCAAGCGCACACACCCACGTCGCACACACCAGCCAGGAGTGGCGGGGTACAGGCGGAACACGCACACAAACACACACACACACCACAACACGCCAGCCAGGAGTGGCGGAGCGCAGCCAAAACCGGAGCTCAAGCACACACACTTGCAACGTGCGCCCCAGCCAGGAGTGGCAGGGGACCAAGCCGAGCGCGCACACAAGCACACACACAATCCAACACCCCAGCCAGGAGTGGCGGGGGGCAGCCGAAACCCCAGCCCAAGCACACACACCCACACCGCACAACCCAGCCAGGAGTGGCAGGGTACGAGCAGAGCGCGCACACAAGCACACAAACACCCCAACAGCCCAGCCAGGAGTGGCGGGGCGCAGCCGAAACCTGACCCCAAGCACACACCGAAACCGCACACTCCAGCCAGGAGTGGCGGGGTGGAAACAGAGCACGCACACCAACACACACACACCCCAGCCAGGAGTTGCGGAGCTCGGATTTACCCGAATAGGTGAGGAGGAAAGAAGAGATGGCGAAGCAATAGCACTACACAAGACACATATATGGGCCAACTCCTTAAAACCGGTTTGTTTTCTCTGTTTTCTGCTCTTTTGGTGCCCTTTGCTACCTCTCATTGAGACGGGCACCCTCAAAATATACACAAAAATGGTATTATACATGAAAAATGAAATTTTTGACCTCAAATACCCCCTCCATGGGGTTTGAACCCACACTCTACCAACCTTAGAGTTGTGTTTTTCCTCTAAGCTACGACCTGTCGTCGACGATCTCAGAGAAAACCGTAGTATGATAAAAAATTTGGAAAATCAGTACTCCTTACATGCTCCAACCACTATTAACCTCCCATGCTCTTAAAACCGTGGCAACCGACGACCCAAGTGTCAACTGCTTTTCACGGTGAGCGAAGAACTTAAGGGAGGGACAGGGTGGGCATATATGTGTCTTGTGTAGTGCTATTGCTTCGCCATCTCTTCTTTCCTCCTCACCTATTCGGGTAAATCCGAGCTGGCGCAGCTAGCACTACACAATCCCCATATATGGGCAACAGAACGGAAGACTGAGCTCCCGTGAACTGAACCCTTTATAAGAATTAATTAATCGCCAGGCGCGAAGCGCGCGCCGCTTCTCCAGTCGCCAGATCAGGAGGGACCAGAACTTGCGCGATGCGCAACAGAGCTCTGGTCCTGTCGTAAAACTTTCTGAATGTATCGTAACAGGACCAATCACCCAATGCTGCTACCACATGCGGATCCACGCCAAGATAGATTAGTGCAGTTGCTGCTGCTCCTCGTGTAGAATGCGCGGAAAGCGAATCCGTCTCCAGTTCCCCGAATTCCAGTAGGTGTTTCCTTAACCAGCGAGTAGTGAGACCGTTGATGGTATCAGATGATAAAGGCTTCCGTGGCTTTCGTAGGGACACAAAAATCTCAGAACCCTCGTAATCACCACTAGCCTCCAAATACCGCGCTAAGCAGCGCTGCGGATCAATTGACGGTGGCGTAACATTGTGAATAGGATAACGTGCATAGTATCTCCTCCCTTTGCGCTTAGCAGAAATGAACCAAGGCTGAGCAGCGCGTTGGATATCCCTACGTGATCGCGCCAGATCAACGCCTCGGAACAAGGCAAAGAATCTCAAGGACAAAATGGCTTGCAAGCGCAGCTGAGCTTCCGTCTCCACAGGTTGCTGATGCATGACTTGTATAAGACGCCGTACATCATAGAAACGATGATAATGAGGAACACTGACGAACCAGTCACGTTTCAAGTTGCGTAGCATACCCTCGAAACGTAGTTGCGAAAAGCACGGGAATAAACACACTGCTGAATACGCCATACGCCCAGCACTCCAAGAATGCGTGCGTGAAAACTTGAAAAGTTGCACCGCCACCGTCATCAGTGGGATTTGACCAAAGCGCTCCACCTTTAACAGTGGAGCAAGCGCCGCGTCTTGTAACAAGAACGTACCAAACATGTGCCACGCAGAATTGTAACGTTTCAAGGTGTCCTTCCCGATTTCATTGATGATAAGCGTCGCCTCTTCGTTGGTAGCTCCTCGCAATTGATAGTATTCACGCAAACATACGCCAAGGTCAACACGAAACGTCGTTGTGTCTCCGTGCCGTCTGGCATTTGCAAACGGAACTCCGACGTGTTCACTGCGAACTTCACGTGTTTCATCAATAGGTTCCACCAAACCTCGCGCGGCCTGTACGGCAGAGCCATGAGAACCTTCACCCCTGGTGACTCCAACACTTTGTTGACCAACTGAGGTATGTGCTTGAACGGCGGGAAGACCCACCCCGGTGAAAGTAAAGTTAGATTCTGGGAGAAGACATCGATGGCGTAAGCCCCCGGCTGAGGACACGGACTGACGAACTTGCTGCACACCGCATTGGAACTCCTTGACATCCAATCGATTTCCGGCTGAATCCAACTTTTGAACTCCTCCAGGATCCAAGTCAACACGTCCGACGGGAAGGTAGCCTCCGACGGTGTCCAACGAAGCCGAGACCAACTGTCCGCCGGATTCACCGAGGTGTGCACGTAAAACGGTTGAATCTCGATGCGATTGGCTTGTGTAAAATTCCACAGTTGGAGAATCAATGCGTTGAACCGCGGCTTGCGACCTCCCCACTTGCGGAGATACCAGTAAAGGACCATTGAGTCGGTGAAAAATCGCAGCGTGGTGTCCCTCAGCGCATACGCTTGAATAGTCAGTAGGGCTCCCCTGAACTCTTTGACGTTTATGTGTTCCTCTCGATTCAGGAACCAACCGAATGCTGCTTGGGCATTCCCTTGAAGGACTCCGCCCCACGCCAGATCTGACGCGTCCGAGTACATGTCCCTGACGTGACCCATGGAAACTACGAAGGTGCGTCCCTTCCACTGGTGTAACTCGTCCGCCAGATCCATCAACTGACGTGACACGCGCTCCGGGAGCGCCACGTCTGCCTCCCAGCCAGCCTGGACTGCCACTGCCACGTGCACCGCCAGGGCGTCGCTGAGGAGTCGGATATGGGGCATGGCGAACAACAAGGAACGGATTCTTCCAAGAACGGAGGCGCATCGCCTCACTGATGGTGTGTGACTGTGTGCCAGTCTGTTCACGTCCCGAAAAGTTGCTTGTAGGCGCTTTGGAGGTACCGCGACGAATCCTTCCCTGAAGTTTAGCATAAAACCAAGCATTATAATTTCTTGAGACGGCTCCAAACATGATTTTGGGACATTGACCAATATACCCAACCGATGCAAAAGTTGTACCAAAAAACGTGTGTGTTCCAGACACTCACGGTAATTATTGCCAATGATGAGCCAATCGTCCAAGTAGACCCAAACGAGTGCTCCGCGTTCGCGCACGGCATTTAAGGTCGATCCCGGGGATGGATACCCATGTGAAAATAAGCACTTTTCAAGTCAATTTTGCAAGCATACTGGCCGGGTCTCAAGAACGGTAAAATGCCCCACAGAGTGACCAAACGAAAATAGGTGGTCTGTACAAACTGGTTCACGTTCTTCAAATTGGTGATAGGTCGACAGCCTCCCTCAGGATGTGCCTCGTCTGACGCTTTGTCCACTGCGAACATACTTGCACAACACTTAATGTCTTTTCGCTCGACGCGTTCCATGCAACCCTGTTGCACTGCATCCAACACGTGTTTTACCAATTCAGGGTCGGTTACCTCTGCGTGGGTAGAACGAGGACGGAAGTCGTCGGTTGGCCGATCCGGATCAAAACCGTCACCCCAATCAAGCTGCAGCCCATTGCGAATCACTGACGCCGCGTATGTGTCCTTCAACGCTTCCCATTCATGCAATTGTGCACGACAGCGCAAATAGAGTGGCATGTGGGGATGGATCGGCGGTGGCACGCACACGGCTGGCGCCAATAAATCCTCTACAGTCAAGCTACTGCTGTGGTCGTTCATCTAACTTGTCGTTACGTGGCACGAATCTTTGGGTGAAACCCTTACCTTTGCCTTTGCCTCCTTTGCCAGATCTCCGTGGATCAAAACGACCTCGTGTTGAAAACGAACAGAAAGAACTACGATGCGAGTAAGGGGAGAAACGCGTGCCTCTCAGGTCTTTTTGTAATTTGTTGCGCGACTGAAGTAGTGACATGTCATCCTTGAAGAGTAACTCTGGTGCAATCGCAGGTTGTTCAAACCGTTTATCTACTGCCACTCGCCGGGATGCTGTAGTCCAACGCACCCAACATTGCAAACAAATGTTCACATAGCACCAATGAAACAGGTGCTTCCGGAGCTACCGTTGTGTCATCTTCGCGTGCTAAGACTACTCCCAGGACTCGCATGGCGTCTTTTACCTGTTGTTCCCAACGACGCTTCTCTGCGTCCGCTGGATGTTTGTGCGTTGGCGCGTTATTAACAGCTGCCCTATGGAACTCGTCGAACACTGGAAGGTGCTTCAACATCTTTTTTCTGCGAAACTCGTCTTGCAAAACCTTTCGCTCTTCCAGGAGTGCAGACAAGCGTGAAGGAAGCGACAGAACCTCATCGCGCCACACGAACGTGGACTCCTTGTCCGACGCGGGGCCAGCGTGGTCCTTGGGACCGCTCAAAGTTTCGCATGCCAAGAAGACGTCTTCGCGATGCGACGACGTTCCTGTTCTGCCAATGTCGTCGCCCTATAAGGTGAGTAAGGCATCACGAACCAAGGCCATCGTGTCTTTGACAGTGGCCAGTGTTTTCTTTCCTGTAAGTTTGGAATACAGTGACGCTGCCTGCCAAGGACTGAGACCACTCATTGCGCCTTCCTTTGCCAACTGTGCTGCATGTTCCAACGACTCGGAACTCAGGTTCCACGCCGAATCCGGCAATTTCAGCACGAACTCGTGAAAATCCAGTGTCTCATTTCCTTCTGTCATTTTGTTAAAATTTATATCCTTAAAACATTTTGGATTGCATCAGAAATCAAAGCTCTGGGTACAGCAAATCACTAGTTGAACAACTCAGTGAGCGCGTGACCGGTTTTAAGAGCATGGGAGGTTAATAGTGGTTGGAGCATGTAAGGAGTACTGATTTTCCAAATTTTTTATTATACTACGGTTTTCTCTGAGATCGTCGACGACAGGTCGTAGCTTAGAGGAAAAACACAAGTCTAAGGTTGGTAGAGTGTGGGTTCAAACCCCATGGAGGGGGTATTTGAGGTCAAAAATTTCATTTTTCATGTATAATACCATTTTTGTGTATATTTTGAGGGTGCCCGTTTCAATGAAAGGTAGCAAGGGGCACCAAAAGAGCAGAAAACAGAGAAAACAAACCGGTTTTAAGGAGTTGGCCCATATATGGGGATTGTGTAGTGCTAGCTGAGCCAGCGCAGCGGAAACGGAGCCCAAACACACACACCCACGACGCACACCCCAGCGAGGAGCGGCAGGGTACATACAGAGCGCGCACACAAGCACACACACACCCCAACACCCCAGCCAGGAGTGGCGGGGCGCAGCCGAGACCCGAGCCCAACCGCGCACACAAGCACACACACACACCCCAACACCCCAGCCAGGAGTGGTACGGCGCAGCAAAAACCCGAGCCAAAGCGCACACACCCACACTGCGCACCCCAGCCATTGATGGTTGGGTACAGGCAGAACACGCACACCAACACACACACACCCCAACATCCCAGCCAGGATTGGCGGGGTTACCGCGAAACCCAGACCCAAACACAAGCGCCACATGACAGTAGGAAACCCAGTGTCCATAGCCTGGGCACGGAGGCAGCCTGTGCCATGCAGGTGCACATAGGATTTTATGACGTCCGAAAATCCCAAAACCTGCAGCATCAAAAAAAACACCCTTTTAAGTAGTTAGCATGCTGTAAATTGTGTTTGGGCGATCTGTGTCCCCGTACAACATGCTTTTTTGCATCCAGCACCCTCAAAATAGGGGTGGGGAGGTCTTCAACTGCTTTGCTGAGGCAAAAAAACACAATTTTTCACCAAAAAGCGGCCAAGACCCCAGCCAGGACTGGCGGGGTTAACAAAACCCACACCCAACCGCCAGCCGGACCCAAACAAAAACGCCGCACAACAGTAGGAAACCCAGTGCCCACAGCCGGGCACTGAGGCGGCCCGTGCCATGCAGGTGACCCGGCCAAACGAGATCCGGAGACCGGGGTTAAGGCTGCATCCTAAGGCCTGCGCTGCTTCCGGACTCGAGGCGGAGTGTGCGACACCCAAGCACCTCAGAACTCCAGTACCAAGAAGATGCATGCATGCCTTGGAAACAGAATATGCCAGGAAGTCCGGTGAACCCCTAGGGTTCCGCCCAAGGGAGGGGACGTGCGCAAGCACGGGGGCACACCCTTCTGGCGAGACAAGTATGTCACGCTTGCGGTGATCAGCCCTCCCGATGTTGCCCAGGGCCGCTTTGTTGGGGGCCACCAGTCAGGTCTAGCGGGATGTAAGTTGCCTCCCCTCTTCAAGCGCGGAGCCTCATCCTGTTCGTCACAGCAGCAACACCAGCAGGAACCATAGGGCGCCTCTCCACGACCGGCTGCACCTACCTATGTACCCTAGTATAAACACTTGGCACTGTGTGCCATTATGCAAGATAAAGCTGCAGAACAATAATCATGAGGCAATGTTGTCCATGATCTCCGGTTGAAGTATAGTAACTTGTGTCTTCACTGTGATTCCACATCACCACAAGAAGTCTATAAAATCATTCCCCAAGGTTACAAGATTCAATACGAATGTTAGGAAACGCAATAGGAGTGAACATGTAGAAGTGTAACTGGGCATATGCTCCACAGATTGCATAGTAACACAAAGCCGGCGACTAGTCCAGGATGGACTACTCCCCTGCCAAGACCAGTGCATGATTCCGGGGGTGGGGGCCAAACTTTGACATCCATTCACATGCCAGGATGGTGTCTTTATGTCAGGCACGGGGGCCTACACTCATGGGCAACGGCCATCTCTCCGGGTTTCTCCTTATTTTGATCCGACGGCTATTTGCATCGGGTACCGGGGCCTACCCTCATGGCATGACATCTCTCCGGGTTTCCCCCTATTTTGATCTGACTCCGTTCATCAAATGCGATCAAAATGTGACGGGTGGGGGTTCTATCATTTGTGCCTGAATGTTAACACAAATGCGTTGGGTATAGGGGCTGATCACGAATGAGCATTCTGGAAATCATAGGTATGGGTGAAAACAATGAGCAGAAATCTTGGTCACCTGTCCACAAGACTCAACAACTGGGCATCTACCCAATTACTTGGGGCCTACACTCCCTCACCATGTCTCCACAATCTTCTGGGCCTCAATACTGCATTCACTCGACGCCGAAAACAATTTAGCCATGTGGTTGCCTTCAGGAAAAGAAGAAACAGAGTTCGTTTGGCACCATTGCGCGAAGGCAACCCTCCAAATGATCACCAGGGGGCGGGTCCCCTCATTATCTTGCTACATGTCGGAGAAAATTGGCCCTTCTGTTCCCTGGGGCGGATCCCAGCCTATTTTATGTGCTAATGGAAACGTTCCTAGGGTTTGGTAGAGCAGAGGCCCGAAACCGACCTACACTCTTCTGGAAGTATTTCTAAGTGGGAGGCAAAGTCTTTATGTACGTGGGTATACGTAAAAAGTTGAAACATTTCGGCGCTTCGGAATACTAATCTGGGGATGAACTTCAGCCGTTCAAAAAAATCGAAATCATGGACTGAGGCTGTGCAACCCAAAGCCTCAATCTCCACCTATTCTACTTCTGTTTTGTGTATCAGAATGAGCATATATGGTCTCGTTGTTTTCGTCGAAAATGATAAACAATAAAAATGGGAGGAGGAGAGGGCTGGGAAGTTGTGTTAGGGCACTCTTTGGAAGCTAAATGAGTAATACTTACCACCAGAAACTCATGGGTCAAGGCCCCATAATGGGCCTAGGTCATAATTCACCCTCAATGTGCGAAGGCCCTCATTGTGGGCCTAGTCACGCGGAGGCATCACGTAGTCCGAGGCATGGAGTCGCAACTGGCAGAGTCCTCCTCGTGGTCCTGGCCTAGGAATGAAACAATTCCCGGTCTGAGCATGTGGTAAGGCCCATCTTGGGGGCCAAGTCACACCGTTCCGCCCATGTATCATGTAGCCAAAGGGCGAACTACAAGGCCGCACTCACTGAGTATCGTAAAGGCAATCAGGAACTGCACCTGGGGGTTGGCAAAAAGCATGAGTTCCTCTAAAATACTTAAAATTCATGGCTCAGGCTTTCTCAAAACTGCAAGGCAATTTTAGAACTGCCCTACTTACCACAGTCCCACAGTGCAGTGCACACCTGTAAGTGAGTGAGTGTGCGTGTGTGGAGTTGTGGTGCAACACGTGGTGAGTGAGGTGCAAAGAGGTGTGTGCAACCTCAAAAGTCCAAAACAAGGTTTTGAAAGGTAACAGGGGGCAAAAATAACCAACCCTACAGAGACGGCCCTCAAAGGTCCGACCCTGGCACGCTTTGCAGAAAACATCAGTACGCTCCCTGTATTTTCGTCGTACAAAGAAGTAGGTTTCAGGGTGACAGGGCGCCAAGAATGTCAGTTCCCAGAATAGACACAAGCATGCCACACTGAGCCTGCCCAAGACCACTCCAGGCCAAGCAGGTCGGCATCCACTGGTGGGCCGCAACACTTCAAAATTGCAAACAAAAAAAAAGGGCGCATATCAGTACAAGTGGAGCAACAGTTACAAAAGGCTCTTTGAGGCACCTGGGGCCTCCCCACACAAAACAGATCCATACGGAGATGGGTGGTCAGGGCCATGGTCAAAGCAGCCAAGGGCCCTGAGAACACCAAGGCTAAACTGGACCATACATCAGCACCACAAGAGAAGGCGCTCAGGGCACTTATAAGAGCCAAAGCTGGCTGCGTCAACAAAGTCATTTTGCACATTTCAAGACTGTAATCAGATGCAGAGCAACCGTGCGCCAACAGCCAGGAGGTGCACACCACAGAGGCGTACTGCTCTACTGATCCATCTCAGACCGTGCACGGCGCTCGTAGCGCCCCTTCCTGTGCAATGGCACACCACTTAGAGCACTCACACACATGTGCCCTGCACAGCGCTCGTAGCGCTTACTCGCATCACCTCATCTGCGCCTGCCTGCTGCTCCTTCACCCAGCGACCGCCGCGCACTGTTCTCATCTCGCTTGGAACTTGTGGGCGACACCATTAAACTGCCGCCGCTTGTCTTCTGAGCGCCTGCACCAGCGCACTAGCCCTTCTGCAGACTCGCACCAGCGCTTTTTGAGTTGGGCGCACCCGCGCCAGCGCTGTAGCCTTCTTGGCTGCCCGCATCAGTGCTGTGTGCCTTCCACATTCGCATCTCAGCGCTGCTTCTTATTGGCGCGCTTGTCGCAGCGCTGTTGACCTCCTGAATTCTCGCCTACGTCTCACCGCTCTCGTCGGTGAGGGCATCGCACATACTTGCAACACACTGTTCCACAGACACTTCAGCACCAGCAACATAACTTGATTGAACTCCAATCCCCAACTACGGCGCCGTAACACAGACAATTCATTGAACTGTTATTTGACTTACCTTGCTTGAGTCGAATTCTCGTTCTCCAAATGTGCTGTACTTGAGCTCAAAACAATGAAAATGAGTTTCACCTTCACCCGAACCACAGCACACACAACAGCAAGACGACGGGCACTACGGCCATGGATGTTCGAACATTCGAGTTATCTGAGTTGTTCATTCAATATGATGCATTGTGCCTCAGTAAATTGAAAGCATAAAATGCATTGCACAATCAGCTTGTACAGAGAGAAGACACGTTGCAATGACAAAGCTCTGCTAATCTACTCAGCGATGTATTAGCGCTATGCTTGTGACTGCGACTCTGGCACTACATAGCGCGACATTACGTGGATGTCAATCCGACCCTCCTGTTATGAATCCTCAATTAACAATGGCTGTCACTCTGGTCAGTCAAGTAGTTTCTATTACAGTCTCGTGCCGAGGCAAAAAATTGTATTAGGGTATTCACTGCTGAGCCTGCCTGGGGAAATTTCGATGAACCCCCCGACACACGGCCTAACATTGTGTGGCTTGTTTCCTTGCAGTTGTGCCCACCTTTTTGTGCTTTTCACATTCGCAACCCATTTTTTGGCATAACTCATCTTAACGAAAGGGCAACTAAGTTTTCCATCTACCCGATCCATGATGTCCAATGTCCCCTCAAATGCATCCGGCAGATAACCTCTGAAAAGGGTGTTTATTCTTTAGCTTTGCCTGCGTACATTTTGTACATAGCAATGTAAATACCCCACTTTTAACTTTAAGGGTTAAATTTAGGGGTACAGCTAGGGCTAGGCGCCAGGTTAGGGTCAAGGTTAGCGTGAGGGTTAGGGTTAGGGTTAGGTTAGGGTTAGGGTTAGGATTCGGCTTACGGCTGCTGTTGCGGTTGCACACTGCATGATGTTCAATGTTCCTTCAAGTACATCCTGATACACCGCGAAAAAAGTTATATTTGTTTAGCTTTGCCTGCATACCTTTGGACACAGCATTAGAAACACTCTGTTTTTCATGTGAAAATCAGATTTCCATCCTTGAGGGTTCGCTCTAGGATTGGGGCTAAGGTCATCCTTAGGGTTGGGGTTAAGGTTAGTGTCAGGGTCAGGGTCACCGAGATGGTGGAACCAGTCTTGGTTTTATAACGCTTTTTAGGGTCTAGGGTGGACCTACCACATTTAGCAGCAGCAGCAGCAGCAGCAGCAAGCAAGCAGCACGCGCGAAATGGGGAAACATCAGACCTCCGTTGTGGTGCTTTCCATTTCATCAGACCTTTCATGGATGATGTACATCGATGTGAAATACAATCACACAAAGGCTGAGCGAGAAAATCAACGGTTGCAGCCCGTAACAGGATTCACAAGTGGCGGACCTCAGTTTCAAAAACTGGAATTCAGGGCCAAAAGCAGCCATTTTTGAGCCAAAACCGCCCTAGAACCCATTCCAAACGGCCAAGAGAAGGGAAAGGTTGGGTACACTCTATGTGATGCTTTAGGTTCCTGTGTCAGCGAGACCTTTGCTACCCTCCACCTCCACCATACATCCCGGAGACGGCCCAAAAAAGCCCCCAGAAGCCCGAAATTTTGTGTGGACTTGCTGGCCGCAGCCACAAACCAAGAACAGGCGATATGTTTGGCAACATGGCTCCAAAAGTGATTCCGAGGGCACCTAACCCACCCGCCTTCCCCCATGTCTTGTTGTTGTCACCCCTCAGAATTGCACAATTGGACGCCTAGACCCCCGTATATAGGCCCGGTAGGTTGCGGCAAGCTGCAAGCTCAAACCGAAACAGGTGGGTGCCAAGATGGGTCAACCGGGTCAAATAGGGGCAAAAAAGTAACTTTTCTCAAAATTGATCCTGAACCATGTGTCATGCTTAAACAAGTGTTTTTGGACCGTATGGAGCTTGTACTGGCCAGTTTTGGTCCTTCAAAACTCCCAAAATGCCTTGAAAATGGGCTGTTTTTCGGACCAAAAATGGGTAAAAATGGGTCAAAAAACGAATTTTCGCAAAAATAATCCTAGACCATTTGGAGTGCACCAGCGGGTGAAATGATCGCATTTGGGTCCCTCAGAAGTTCAGAAAGCCTTGGAGTGGGAGTATTGGTGAAGGCGTTCACTTGCAAGCTGATTCCACATTGTCAACGGCCTTCAATGTGTGACTCACCGGTGTCCCTGACCATTGATACCCGGCGACAGCCACAAACAAAGAAAAGGCCATATCTTTGGCAACTTGGCTCAGAACGCACTCCCGAGGGCACGTAATCCACCTGCAATTCCCCACTTTTTGTTGTTTCCACCCCTCATAACTGCCTAAACGGAGGCCTATACCCCCGTACTTAGGCCCACTAGGCTGCAGCAAGCAGCAAGCTGGAACCGAAACAGGTGGCTGCCCGAATGGGTCATTAGGGTCCAATAGGAGCAAAAAAATGACTTTTCTCAAAAATGACCCTGGAACATGTGTGATGCTAAAAAAAAGTGTTTTTGGACCGTTTTGAGCTTGTGGTGGGTCATTTTGATCTTCTGAAAATCCCAAAATTCCTTGAAAAAAGGCTGTTTTAGGACCAAAAATGGGTGGAAAATAAGTGAAAAACGCCTTTTATGAAAAATCATCCTAGAACATTTGTCGTGCACCAAAGGGTGAAATGAGTGCATTTTGAGCCCATTTTGGGGCATTTCGGCCCCTCTGAAGTCCGTAGAAGCCTTAAAAGTGCAAGTGATGGTGAAGAGGATCACTTGCAAGCTGATTCCACTCTGTCAACGGCATTCAATGTGAGACTCATTGGTGTCCCTCAACACTCATGGCTGATGTTGCCTCACCCTCCGGCTCGGTCACAATATTCAGTCTTGATTAGGGTTAGGGTTGGTTAGGGTTAGGCTTAGGGTTGGTGCTAGGGTTACACACTTCATCATGTTCACGGTTTTGTGAAGTACATGGAAGCAAGGCGAACCGCGAAAACTCTTTTGTTTTCAGCTTTGCCTACATACATTTGGACACAGCATTGGAAACGCGCCTATGTTTTTCTGAAATTAAGATTTTTCACCTTAAGTAACGAAAAACTTGCTTTCTTACATTCAGCCCCGGTCGGTATGCCCGCGTTGAGGCAGGCTTCAGCACTAGTACTATATTTGATAGTCATGTGTCTTCATGGTCATCGTTGTTCAAAAGCTGGCGCCTGTGCGGCTCTGTGGGGGGGCTACTGGCTGGCGACTGGCCCTGCCAGGCTGGCCGTCGACAGTCAGTAGTAAAGAAAACAAAGGATGAAAGCATCCGACACCAAAACATTTTACGAGTATATGCGGAATGGAATTATACATAAGTTGTGAGCCTTTTTGTAAGCCAAAATGTTTTTGAGTTCTTTGAGTCTTAAACTTGATGCAAACAAGAAACCAAGCAACAACGCAAGTGTGACATGCAACGGTCCTCGTCAAGCGTCCTCCGTTATCCTTGTCGTTATGTATGTTGGTTAGTTGTCCTCCTTAGCTTTAGCTACAACAACCCAACTCAAATGTGCCCACAACCCAGGTACCTTCCCCTTGTGTCCTTGGCGGACCGTGTGGCCCGAGCCGCCCAGGGCCTCAGGGAGCAAAGAGACCTTCGTCGCTTTGAGGTATGCTTCTGGCGTGCACCACGACCCCTGTTTGTCTTCCAAAAAGCGTTCCTGCATATCGCTCGCTTCGCGCTGAGCAGAACATTGTAGGATATGTAGTTTTACAGTACAGGTGACATACTAAATTGCGGTGCGTTGTTCAGGCAAAAAACAGAAGGTCCGTTTCGCAACAGACGTTCGCGGAACGCGTAACTGTTTGCGCTGTTGGCAGCACTTTTTGAAGAGCGTGTGACAGCTGCAGCACTTCTGCGACATAAAGCGCAATACCGTGCAACCACAGATGCCAGCAAAAACTTTATGCGAGCGCTGATTTAGAATCTGACAACGCCGTTCTGGCAGTGGCGTGTTTGCGCATTTTGGGAGGTGCGAATCAGCGCGTTTTGTGCGACTGCAGTTTTTCAGCTATGAAACCTTCATTAGAGCCATGTGTTTACACTCCCCTATGTGGGCCACATGCATTTAGCATGTTCATTCCCCATTCTTTTTTTCACCTCATGTTCCCATCTATTAGGGCGCAAGAGTGGTGGAGACGGCGGCGGCATTGGGTGGGATTCCGGCCTTTATCCGGGCTGCCGAGAATCATAACGATCCGTTGTGGCCACGCTACGTTCCAATTCTGGAATTCACGATGTATGTTTTTAAGGCTGAGGAGGTGTTTTGGGTACCAGAGAGACAAAATGATAATGACGAATAAGGTTGTAAATAGATTGTAAATAGTATGAATATTGTAAAATGAGGTCGGCGGACCATGCCATCCTGTGACGAACCATGCCATGTTGCCTTTGCGTGTGTTTGTTTGCTTTGTTTGGATGTACAAAAATGATGGTGAACGCCAAGGAAGGGAGGTGGGCGGAAGCTTTCTATGAGATGCACGACCAGAGATAGGGCGTAGATTTCGATGGAAAACAACGGGCAATGGTTTGTTGACGGAGGGCAATGGTAGGAATGGTTCCGGGGGCATGGCAGGGCATCAAACATCAAACAAATGTCTTCGTTTGGGAAATGATTGGATAAAAGCTATAATAAAGGTTCGTGATGGGAAGGGGGTGGGGGGGTGGGGGCGTCCGCCACCACCGTTCTCTCCTCACTGGCATTCACTGCTGCCGCCAACGTGGACTCCTACTTCCCATGAGCCGTATGCCGCTGAGGTGCAACCAGCCTACAACGATGCTGCACAGCCGACTACGCTACTCCTCAAAACGGCGATCCGAGTTTGACCAGCACAGAAGAGTCCGACAATACTTTGCAAACATGAACACTTGCACACACCGCCTCTGCAAGACAACGAGCCGCTCGAGCCACTACTCCCCTTTACTGTCCGCGAAAAGCGACTGTCGTTGGTCCCTGCGCCAGTCCAGGGCTGCGACCTGCCACCAGACGCCATCATCTACCGAGGCACCACTATTGTTCAACGCGCCGCCTGTACCTTTCCTTCTGGCTCTGAGAAAAGCGATAGCATTGTCCCTATATTGGAAGGCTCGTCTATGGGATCGTCTACTTCACATTAAAACGCGACCTCTCACCACCTCGCGTCTCCTTTCAGCTCCTATAACATGTTTCAGCCCTAGGCTCGCCGACTGCGGGCCACAAATGTCAAACTACTGAACTCCACAACTTCCGTCTGTCATTATGAGCCACCGCAGCGCGGCTTCTGATCTGTACTGCGCCGAACTCAAAGAAAGCCGGGACATGTGTTGCGCACTACCGCCGCCTCCATAACCGTTCTTGGTCGTCCGGTCTACCGCACCTCTCCCAAGCAGCCCCAAAATTACAAAGCCATGAAAGGCTCAGCCTTTTGTATATCCGCTCCAGCATCAGAGGCCCTAGTCATCAGACACCAGGCCGTACAACCACCAGCATACCCGTGGCATCGCGCAAAGTCAAGCCACCCTCTTGCCTCCAAATAATCTAGCGAGACTTCGACCTCTTCTTCCTCGAGTGACTACGCTTCCGCCCTCAACGGCAAATTGTGGGGAACTCACACCAGCTCCAATGGCAGTGAGTCAAGCGCTTCAAATTCGCCGCGGCAAAGCCTACACGTATACACCACGACTACTCCCACCACTACTGTTCTCCAGGATTTGGATTGGCTGCACACCGACAAGCCGAATTCGCAGAAACCGGTTTACTCTGACCTACATGGGAACTCCCGTGAGCCTTGTCATGCCTCTTCCGTATGCTATTACACAAGTACAGCCATCACAAGTGCTCCCTCTTCGCCCAGCAAATTCTCAGCGCAAGCTTCATGTCTGGGTTCTTCTACGGTCACAGCTACGCTATACTTTTGTCCGAGTGCATCCTTTCCGACGCACAACCTCCATCCTTCTCGTACCATCGTGAGCAGCGTCTTGGACTGGCTTGCAGATGACCGCGACCCAGCAGACCTCGAAGCCGACCTATATCATTCCACCGCGGTTTGCTACGACTATCAGTCAGCCAGCGTGATCTTCCCCTACTCCTACACGTCTCCACAAGAAGTAGCCCCCGGAATCTGGAAGATTTATGATCCGACCAGCGGACACTTCTTCTACTACAGCCAGATGATGGGGGAAACCTGCTGGAGCGACCCTCTGAACCTCTCCGTAGCGCGCCACCAATCCTAATAATCGTTTGCCTGGGTCATTGCCAGCATCAGTTTTACACCTTTTTCCTATCTTACAAGAAGCAGCAGGTGCAGGAATTTCATCAGTGCGCCCTGCTGGGGCTCTGCACCACCTTCTCTGTTATCGCATACACTTATATCCTTTTTTTTTGTTGCTAACGCTACAAATGTGCGCAGGATCCTTTCACTGCTCCCACACTTCACATGACACATTTTTTTGCACACAATCTCAGTGCTTTGCCTGACCCTGCTGTGTTGCCTGGTTGTTTTCCCCTACGCGTGAAACGCAGGGGTTTGGCAAAACCAGCAATGGTTTTCATTGGCAAAAAAAAAGCAGCTGGGTCATTTCGTATCATTACTGCATCAGTTGAGGGCGTTGATTCTCAATGCCCCCCAGCTTTCTACCTCAGAGCAACCCACCTCAGATCTCAGCCCGGTTCCAAACTCTGGAACGTTTGTTCATACACGCATACAATGCCATGGGCCGTATGATTTCCAACCACACACAGGACACACACTACTTCACCCAAACACTCCACACAAAGTGTCACGACCAACTACACACACACACACATTGGCGAATATAGTATTCCAAACATAGACTTAACCTCCCATGATACAATTACAACCAGAGCCCCTATGAAAATAAAAACTGGGGAAGCAGCCCATGGACAAGTTGTGAGCATTTCTCATCATAATCATGAATGTCACAAGGAAGGAAGGATGATAGCTGGCTTTGAAAAGCCCTGTGAAATTGACAATCGTGAAAGTGTATGATGGGAAGCAAGAGCCCCGTAGGAACATACCCGCAGGACATGGGGATTACCATAGGGATATTCCAATGAGAAGCGAGATGACAGGGAGAGGGGAAGGCGCGTTGCATATCCCCGTCATATTAGATCATACATAGGGATGTTCCAATGAGAAGCGACATGACGGGGAGAGAAGGTTCATTAGATCATACAATTGCAAAGAGACGGAAGGAGGAAGGGGGGGGGGGGCTTTTTTCATTGGATCATGAGATCCACTTTGATTGTTGTCTAAACATGAATGAATGTTTCAACAGAAACAGCAATGAGAGCTTACTTTGAAGAGCCACGCTTAATTGACATTCGGGTAAGTGTATGATTGGAAGGGAGATCTCCCGACGAATATACGCGAAGGACATGGGGATGCAGAAAGAGGGCATTTAAAAATACAATTGCAAAGAGACGGGGAGGGGAGCGGGACGAGGAGGGGGGGGGCATCTCCCTTGGATAATGGTTTCCAATTTGATGCACCAATGAATGTTTAGAGGAAGGAGGTCCCAGTTTCCATACCTCAGGTTCCAACACATAATGTATGCCTTCCATTGAGGCCCAATGTTAATTGTTTTTCCTTCTTTGTCAAAAGTCTCAAATAATGGGATCAATGGTGGAAGAACAATTGTAGGTTGGTTAGACTCTCATGATGCATAGCAATGAGTTCTGAACTAATTGCTAAACGGTGTGACAAATGGTGTAGATTGATAGCAATGGTACAGAGAAGTTAGCTTGCGCAAAAGAGGGGAAGTTTGTGCACAGACTTAATACACATAGTAAGCCAACAGAAATGACAAAGCGTCAATTGCTTTTTCGATTCAGATAGGTATCAGTGAGGAGGTGAATGACTTGCACCCACTCACATGAGCGGCGGGCAAATGAGCATGCACTTGAAATGCAAGATGGATGTGCTGAGGGGATGTGAACATAGTAATCAATGACTTGACATGTATCATCGACTCAAGCTGCGGATGCTACGCACAAGGAATAAGAATAGGTTTCAATGCGGTTACAATATAATAGTATTGAGTGAGATCAAAGATTGGCAAACACATAATCAAAGAGCCGTATGCTATGATGGAAAAGCTACGTCAATGAGTCTCAACGTTACCTTCTTTGCATTAAACGGGGGGAGTGTCAAACAATTGGATCCATTGTGATACACGCTTGACTCCAGTGCTGGTTGCCGCAGTGGGGTGTTAAACAATTCAACCTGGCCCCATCCTGACAAAGGCCAGAGGGGCATACAACGCAGAGCAATGTGCTTCCCATTGCCTTCCCTCCGTGCTACGCCTTTGGGGACACCGCCAGTCTTTAGACATCATGGCACACCTTGAGCCAACATACGGTCGCAGTTACGTATCCAGATAGTACGGTGGTAGGTTGTGAATCATCGGCCGTGCTCAAAATCTATCATTTTGCCATGAGAAAGTTAGTGTTTGCGCCCAGGCGCTTGCAAATAATGTTTTTTTCAATACTAACTAATCGTGATTTCGAATTCGCCAGCAAAGCCAAAGTTTGCTACCGTGTCCCTTTCGGTGCAACATTGTCTTTCTTTGTGGTTCTTGTCATTTTAGACCTCATCCAGCAAACATAATGTCTCGGGCACAAACAACATTGTCGTTGCCAAGCTGAGCGCCCCCACTCTCTCAAGGAACGGAGGAAGAAAGGAGACCCTTGGTTTGCATCGATAGAGAAAGCCCATCTGCCACGATCAACTGCAACAAAAGTCACGGCGGATGGGACTAGCAAAGTTTCGGGAAGTTGCGGCAAGATTGTGTGTTCGATGTTACCCTGGAACCTCAGGACCATGTTGGTACTGCCTTGGGTGGGCTTTTGCTACCCAACACCGTCACTTGCTGGGTGGTGAACGATGTGTATGTTCCCAATGCACCCGCCTTGCCAAGATGGGGTTGGTGACGTTTAAGAAAGTGGATCCTGCTGCTACCACTGAACGAGATAAGTCCGATGAGTCTTCGATCGACTTGTCACCCGACAACGAGCGAGAATGGGATGAAGATGCGTATTAAGTCTCAAACTTCAACAAGAATCTCGCTGCCTGACAAAGCCAAAGAAAAACGAAGAACTTCGCCAACTGATGCTTCAAATGGGATGGTGTTTTTCAACACCAACATCAGGGGTCATGGACGCCACCGTTTTGACCAGATGGCACTGTTCGTGTACCAACATTTGGTTGTGTTCTTCCATGAGATCCATGCCTATTCAGGCATTTCAATGGTGTTCTCGGTGAGTTTTAGCATGTTTGCAATTTCATTGCTGGAGTGATGTAGGCTTGATCTTGGCATGTATTGATTCAACGATGTGCGCCAAAGGATGCCGCGAACGCGACACGCATTGTTTGCTCCCCATATGTGGCACATTGCATTCTCCAATGTTAGGATGTTTTGCGCTCTTTCAATGCTCAGCCCTGAAAAAGAAATGCAATTTGCCACTGCAGCCGCTGCGCATGCACACTGGAGTACTCAAAAGTGGAAATAGGGCAGCCATTATGACATAGGGTATTGCGCATCAAAGGACAATTACTGATGCTTACGACGCATGTGTCCAGAGAAGAACGACAAGTGTTACATGTATTGGGCAACTATTTGCGCTGATGATGGATTACCGTGACGTAAGTGCAGAGATGTGCCACAACGGAACGTTACAAGCAATATTAAAAACGCCTGTCGCTCGTTCTTGGCCTGTGCAACTGTCCTTGTTTCTCTTAGGGTGGACGCGAACATTACAGGGATGCCGGTCAGCACGCCTACAAAATGGAATAAACAAAAAGCACCCGAGCAAGCCTCGCGTAGCCCTCAAGCGGTAGATACTGGTAATGTGGCGAAGAAGCTCATGCTAACACCGAAGAACAAATTGTCCGATTCTATAGATGCCGCATCGCGAGAAACGTACACGTATAGCGTGAACGGTGTACGGAGCGATGTTGATGTCACCCAGGCGTTTGCAACAGCCGCAATAGTTGCCGCAATGAAAGCCGAAGTGCTGATCAAATTGAAGACGGAGCTGAAAGATTACTGGAACAACTGCAAGCCTATTTTACGCTACAGGATGACACGTCGATTCTACTACAAGTCTTCCGGTGAACATGAAATTGATGATGATGTATGGGATGCCGATTGCAATTCCTTCCTGAGGTCCTTGCCCAAGAAACCGGAGATTGACGATTCATACGTTTTAGTCGTTTTTCCCTCCCCATAATGCACGGTCAAGGATGTACAGTCATACGTGGACTTACGTAAGTTGCTGGAAAAAGAAGGAGATGTGCCCGGTATGAGCATTGATGAGACGGAGGGAGCCAATGTCGCCTTCGTCAACCCTTTGGACGTCATCCGATTTTTGGTCAAGGTCCCCACCGCAGTGATGCTCCTCAAAAGCCCTTTTTGTTAAGTGTGTTAAGTGTGAGCAGATGTAGGCTTGATGTTGGCATGTATTGATTCAACGATGTGCGCCAGAGGATGCCGCAAACGCGACACGCATTGTTTGCTCCACATATGTGGCACATTACATTCTCCAATGTTAGGATGTTTTGCGCTCTTTCAATGCTCAGCCCTGAAATTGAAATGCAATTTGCCACTGCAGCCGCTGCGCATGCACACTGGAGTACTCAAAAGTGGAAATGCGGCAGCCATTATGACATTGGATATTGCGCATCAAAGGACAATTGCGGATGCTTACGACGCATGTGTCCAGAGAAGAACGACAAGTGTTACATGTATTGGGCAATTATCCACAATAGTTACGTTTGCGCTGATGATGGATTACCACGACGCAAGTGCAGAGAGGTGCCACAACAGAACTTTACAAGCAATACCAAAAAGGCCTGTCGCTCGTTCTTGGCCTGTGCAACTGGCTCTCTTTTTTCTTAGGGTGGACGCGAACATTACAGGGATGCCGGTCAGCACGCCTACAAAATGGAATAAACAAAAAGCACCCGAACAAGCCTCGAGTAGCCCTCAAGCGGCAGATACTGGGAATGTGGCGAAGAAGCTCATGCTAACACCGAAGAACAAATTGTCCGATTCCATAGGTGCTGCATCGCGAGAAACGTACACGTATCGCGTGAACGGCGTACGGGGCGATGTTGATGTCACCCAGGCGTTTGCAACAGCCGCAATAGTTGCCGCAATGAAAGCCGAAGTGCTGATCAAATTGAAGACGGAGCTGAAAGATCACTGGACCAACTGCAAGCCTATGTATTGCTACAGGATTACACGTCAATTCTACTACAAGTCTTCCGGTGAACATGAAATTGATGATGATGTATGAGATGCCGATTGCAATTCCTTCCTGAGGTCCTTGGCCAAGAAACCGGAGATTGACGATTCATACGTTTTAGTCGTTTTTCCCTCCCCATAATGCACCATCAAGGATGTACAGTCATACGTGGACTTACGTAAGTTGCTGGAAAAAGAAGGAGATATGCCCGGAATGAGCATTGATGAGACGAAGGGAGCCAATGTCGCCTTCGTCAACTCTTTGGACGTCATCCGATTTTTGGTCAAGGTTCCCACCGCAGTGATGCTCCTCAAAAGCCCTTTTTGTTAAGTGTCGTCCAAATCTAAACGATTTGGTTCTCAATTTGCGGGGAGTTAGTCGAGGTGTATATTTCGCAGAGAGCACATTGATGTATTCATGGGACTCCAAGATGTATGCCCATGTGGTGCGGGGCTGCAAGAAGACGACCTGCGAGTCTTAAGCTTTCGCCACTTCGTGTCGTTGCCTCAGAAACCGCATATGACGTTTGATACTTCACATGCCTCTTTGGCTATATTGTACATTACGGACTATGTGTACTTCGATGCGTGCATTGGTGAGGTTGCTCTAAGCATGCTATGAGCGTGCTCTGTTGACACCTCTGTTGAACATTATTGCATTGTTTTTGAGCACAGATGTGTGTGTACACGCCATGGCTGAGCTTATGGTGTACGGTGTGAGAATTGTGTGCATTACTTTATGCATGTCACTATTTGCCGTTGTTCACCAGTCCAACGGCGTTACACCCCGTGCCGTTCACTTTCTTTCAGTTAGGCACGATGTCGTTCACCTTGCTAACGGCCGAGTGGGGTGAAGAATGTTCTTTTGTTCGACCTTACACCAAGTATTGGCATGCATTTGAGCAATGGAAAACTGCAATCCAACAACTTCAGAATGGAGATGTGTACAACTGGACAAGGGATGACACACATGCACTTTGCGAGTTGATGCTAGCCATGGAAGAATGCCGTTCTTACAATGGCGCTACATCTACTTTATTGGAAGATTCAATTACCTCTTAGGCTGTTCGGCAACGTCCATGCGGTGAAGTACCTCAAACATCCGAAGAGGAGATTTCCAATGCCAACACCGATCCCTGCAGGCCGCTTGCTCCGCTCTTCGACAAGTATAAACATTCCACGGACCAGAGGACGGGCAATGCGAAGCCACGGACGTCAAGACTCCGGATAAATCGGAAGGATGAGGTTCTCTTTTGGTAGCTGGAACTTCTTTCCATTGCAACATGAATGACATTGCCACCTTTCCGCCCGAAGTGTGGTGGCTCATTTGCCTCTTTCTACCTCCGATCAATGCAATGCAACTATTCCCTCTTTTTTCAACTGTATGCGTCTTGGGTGGCCCATCATTCAAACGGTTATGAATATCTTGATGAAGCCATTGGCAGAGTACATGCCATATCCATCTATGCTAATGGCATTGTTGTGCAAATATATTCCAATGCACAATCCAAGAGAAATAATCTCCGGCTCCACGGTGTTGAAAGGAATTCAACATGAACACCATTTTGTGGTGGACCTGGACATCCATTGTCATTTGTCAATTTTCTCAATCCTTTACAAGCATTTTGCAGACAAACAAATCCTGGATTCGATCTGCATGCGAAGGAAAAAAAATTTGGAACAATACGCTCATCTTGACAAGCTCAATTCAATTTGGAATTTTTGCGCTCCCAGGTTGGTTCCGCGTGTCATCTAAGTTATTGCGGTGGATTGCGAACAAGAATCTTCGTGCAGTATTGTGCTTGGTTTTGACATGAGCGTGGTGCAAAATTGTTTTGATGCACATGGTCTCTTGTCTGCCTCTTTGCTGAAAGAGATCGCCTGCGTATGCGCGGGACGACACTGGGACAGGCAGAGAATGGAAAAGTACATTCGAAGGGGGACAGATTCTTACATCAAAGGTATCAAGACAATGGCAAATTGGATCTGTTCATTCAGGACCTGTAGATGATATGTAATGTGCCTATCTTTCATCGTTTCAAATGTTAAGCTGAGGTCCATATTTGTTCCTACGAGGTACATGGTTTTTCTTTGCTCAGGTGTAATGCGTCCGGCATTGGAGGTGGACCGCTCTACATGTTTCTGTTGATATGCGCATGGACACAAAACCACTAATGTTGCCTTTTGCACAATATGGTTTTCCCATAGTATAGGGTACATTGGAATGACTGGTGGATCTTGGTTTGCTCACCTTTGAGTATATATGTTGCTGTCAGTGACCGCTGTCGTAATTGGACGTGGGCAAGTAGGGCTTTTTCACAGCATCATTTGTTGTGACCAGATTTTTCAGATCTCTTGTTGTATCATGTTCCACCATCCACAACCGTTTTGGATCTCAACATTGCTTTGCGTTTGCATTCCGTCTGCTGTGTTTTCTTTCACATCAACGCCGGCAACAACGAGTCTCTGGTAGGAGATGACACCCCCACCGATGGTTGAGCGGATACTAGGCTCCCCGGTCCGAAAGACATGCCATGTCTGGACGCGGGGGACCGGTTGCAGTGATTTCAACATTCACAATGCAACTTTGTAATGTATGATCATCATGTCTAAGGTACAGCATGTGTCTTCTTATTAGAAGCGTAATTCATGATGGTATGCTCCCGGGGCTACGTCAATGAGTGTCGACGTTACCTTCTTTGCAGTTGAAGGGGCGAGTGTCAAACACTGAAATCGATTGTTATGCACGCTTGAGACCGGTGCTGGTCGCCGCGGTGGGGTGTCAAAAGTTTCTGCGTGGCCCTATCCTGACAAAAGCCGAAGGGGCATGCAACGCAGAGCAATGTGCTTCCCATTGCCTCCCCCCCGTGCTACGCCTTGGAGGACACCGCCAGTCTATAGACATCATGGCACATCTTGAGCAAGCATGGATACTATTACCGATTGTGGTGTAACAGTTGTACATCAGGCTTTTGGTAGATGCCGACAGTCCCTCACACAAATCAACACAGCCACCAAATGTCTCAAAAGGAAGGCATCCGGTATCATTTCAAGTAGCCCGTTCGTTGCCAGTCCGGCCGGTGACGCCATGGATGGTGTAAGAAACCATGTACAGAAACCATGTATCAAATGATTTGATGAGGCTGTTTGGGTGAGTTGTGAACTCTACAAGCTAAAACTGCCCACCCAACCAAAATCTTGTTGCATGTCTAGCCTTTTGTGACGCATGTTTCCGCATTTAACGAAGGACAAGTTTACCCGAGTGCAACTATTTGTGCAAGAAAATGAAAGTTACTGTGTTATTCGGGAACACTGGTTGGAAATTCATCGCAAGAGAGCACGACACGCCCTTTTATTTGGACGGTGAACAATGATCAAGATTGACAAACCCTCATGTCAGCATTAACCTAAGTCTCGGCGACACATCCACTTTTGATAAATGGAGCATCAGAGACGGCGCGGACGGGAGATACTACGAGCACATCATTCTGCCAATCATGCCATGGAGCTATGGCAATATCATCTTGTTACAGCAACGTATCAGCAGGACCATGTTTTCCAACAACCCCAATGATTGAATCTTCCTTTGGCAGTGCAATGTCGCAAAAAGAACCAACTTTTTGTGCAATCACCTGCAATATCGGCACCAAGTGAAACGAGGACTGCGCCATTATGTCATCCCGAAGAATCGTTGTTACCAACCTCGGGCCCAGCTAATAGCCCCATTGCCCGCGCAGGAGATGCATTACTTTTGGCTGCTCAATGTCATGGCCTTGAGAATGTGGCTCTAAATTACATGTTGCAAAGCCACAGACAGCTTTTGACATTCTTGGCGCAGATCTCAACGACTCAACGCTTACACCGCAACCTTCATTGGCATTAGCTTCTACAGTGGATAGCACATCTTCATCACCAAATCAAGATATCAGTGAGCGGTCATTGGATGATTCAAATCAATGCCGTTAGGCGCAAGGTGCGTCAAAAAGAGATGCCATCAATGCAAGGGATCCGGCGAAATATGCAACACAAGCTCATCCATGAAGTGAACCTGAAGCGGCGAGCTCAATATGCGCTGCGTGCTGAAACTTCAAACAAAAGCCTTCGTGAGCAGCGTGGTGCAAATGTTGAGGGTGTCAACAAACGACTACGTGAGGACTATGAAGCGCATGCAGGGACATGTGGACTAAAAGACGATGTTAATATGAAACACCACCTGGAGAGCCAAATGCGAGGGGACACAACAGGCACCTCACTGCAGTCGTGGTGCGGCATCGTCATGCACAGTGCACTGTTATAAGCTTTGCGGGCGCAGATCTGAAACATATTCAAAAGCCCTTTGCAGGCGAAATCGTCATCTCCGATTACCTTACTACGTAACCCGAACCGCGCCGAAGGGCTAATGAAGGGAACCTCTTCATTAGTCAAAGAATGTCTAGAATACAGCAATCAAGCTGAAAATGTTACTGGTGCAGGGAGACGGTCTGTTGCCCTGTTGCCGGGCAGCAATTTGATCTGTCGGTATACCCAAGGTGTGTCCATTTCATTTGTCGGACGCTAATACCCTGTGCGCTTGGCATTTGCTTTGACCCATAACCGGTCCCAAGGCCAATCTGTTGAACGTGTCAGACTTCTTATACATGACCCGGTATTTGCCCAAGGGGAATCGTGCGTTGCCTTGTCCCGTGCCACGGCAAGAAACCTTATGAGGGTCATCATTGGTGAGCCCCCAAACACACCTGACATTGTGTGGCCGGAAATATTGTTTTAACCAACTAACGGTGGGTTGCTGGCGTGCAGTTGTGCCCACCTTTGTGTGCGTTTTCACATTCGCAAAACATTTTTTGGCATAACTTATCTTAACGCAAGGGCAAACAAATTTTCTATCTGCACAATTCGTGATGTTCAATGTCCTCTCCAATGCATAAGGCAGATAAACTCTGAAAAATACTTTTATTCGTTAGCTTGTCCTGCATACATTTTGGACATAGCAATGTAAACACACCACGTTTAACATTAAGGGTTAATTTCAGGGTTACGGCTGGTGTTAGGCTTAGGGTTGGGGTCACCGAGCTGGTGGAACCAGTCTTGGTTTTACAACCCTTTTTAGTGTGTAGAGTGGACCTACCAGATTTAGCAGCAGCAGCAAGCAGCAAGCAGCAGCACGCGCGAAATGAGCAAAAGTCGGAACTCCGTTCCGGGGCTGCAAATTCAGGTGAAATTTTCATGGATGATACTTATGGGTGTGGAATACAATTGCACAAAGTGTGAGCAAGAAATTCAAGGAGGGCGTGCAGTCACAGAATTAGCAGGTGGCCGACCTCAGTTTCGAAAACTGCAGTTTGGGGCCAAAAAAAGCCATTTTTGGGCCAGAACAGCCCTGGAACACATTCAAAACGGCCAAACGAAAGGAAACTACAAGCCATCCCGCATGCGGCATGACTTGTCGGTGTCAACGAGCTCCAGGTAGCCCTGGGACTCCATGATCTGTCCTGGAACTGCCCAAAACGGCCCCAAGAAGCTCCAAATGCCGACAGCCACAAACCAAGACCAGGCCATAACTTTGGCTACATTGCTCAAAATGCGATTCTGAGGGCACCTACTCCGCCCGCAGCCCCCCACGTTTTGTGGTTTTTACCCCCTCAGAGCTGCCCGAACGGACACCTACACACCAATACTCAGGCCTACTAGGCTGCGGTAAGCTGCACGCTGAAGCCCAAACAGTTGGGTACCCAAATGGGTCAACAGGGTCCAGTAGGGGCAAAAAGATGACTTTTCTCAAACATGATCCTAGACCATGTGTGACGCTAAAAACAAGTTTTTTTGGACTGCCTTGAGCTTGCCGTGGCCTATTTCGGTATACCAAAAATGCCGGAATGCCTTGAAAATCGGGTGTCTTGTGACCAAAAATGGGTCAAAAATCAGTCAGAAACGTGTTTTCCACACCTCACCCTATACCAGCAATTGCAGTGCACAAGAGGGTGAAATAAGCCCATTCTGAGCCCATTTTGGGGGGGGGGTTGGCGCCTCAGAAGTCATAAAAGCTTCGAAAGTGGGCCTCGTGGTGATGGGGTTCAGTTGCAAGCTGATTTCATTTTGTCAGGAGCCATCAAAGTGTGGATCATTCTTGATGTTCCTCACCAGTCATAGCTGATGTTCCCTCCCCCACCAGCTCGTTCCCAATATTCAGTCTTGATTAAGGTTGACGTGAGGGTGGCGGCCTAGAACAGGATTTGCACGTCCCCGACCTCACTCTCGGAAACTGCAGTTGAGGGCCAAAAACACCCATTTTTGGGCCAAAGAAGGTCTGGAACACATTCCAACCGGCCAAACAAAGAGAAAGGCTCGGATGCTCCACATACGGCTTGATCTCTTCGTGTCAACAAGATCTTTGCGGCCCTCTAACTCCTTTTTAATGTCCCAGTAACGGCCGGAAACCCGCCCCAGAAGCTCCACATGACGACAGCCACAAACCAGAAATAGACCATATCTTTGGCTACATGGCTTAAAATGTGATTCCGAGGACACTTACTCCACCGGCAGCCCCACACATTTTGTGGTTTCGGACCCCTCAGAACTGCCAAAACAGACGCCTAGACCGTAACACCTGGGCCACCTAGGCCGCGCCAAGTTTGGAGCTCAAGCCCAAACACCTCGCTGCGGAAATGGGTCAACAGGGTCCAGTCGAGCAAAAAGATGACGTTTCTCAAAAATGATCCCAGACCATGGGCGACGCTCAAACAAGTGTTTTTGGACCAATGTCAGCTTGTGATGGCCCATTTTTGTTGTCCGAAAATGCCAGAATGCCTTGAAAATGGGCTCAATTGGGACCACAAATGGGCCTAGAATGGGTCAAAAATGCATTCCTCCAAACCTCATCCTAGACCATTTGGGGTGCACAAACGGGTGAAATAAGCCCCTTTTGAGCCCAATTTGGGGGCATTTTGGCCCCTCAGAAGTTCAGAAACTCTTGGAGGTGGGGCTCCTGGTGATGGGGTTCATTTGCAAGCTGATTTCAAATTGTCAAGAGCCATCAATGTGTTGATGCTTCCTGATGTCCCTCAGCATTCATAGCTGATGTTTCCTCCCCCCACCAGCTCGGTCCCAATATTCAGTCTTGATTGGGATTAGGGTAAGGGTTGGTTAGGGTTAGGCTTACGGGTGGGGTTGGGGTTACACACTCCGATATGTTCAAGGTTCCCTGAAGTACATCGAATCCAGGGAAACCGCAAAAAACGTTTTGTTTTTAGCTTGGCCTACATACAATTTGACACAGCGTTGGAAGCGCTCCCATTGGCTGCCAGCGGTCACAACCCAAGAATAGACCATATCTTTGGCTACATGGCTCAAAATGCGATTCCGAGGGCACGTACTCCACCGGCAGCCCCCAACGTTTTGTATTTTGTGACCCCTCAGAACTGCCCAAACGGACGCCTAGACCGTAATACCTAGGCCAACTAGGCTGCGCCAAGTTTGGAGCTGAAGCCCAATCAGCTCGCTGCCCAAATGGTTCAACAGGGTCCAGTCGGGGCAAAAATATGACTTTTGTCAAAAATGATCCTAGACCATGTGTGACGCTAAAACATTTTTTTTGGACCATTTTGAGCTTGTGATGGCCCATTTTTATTGTCGGAAAATGCCAGAATGCCTTGAAATTTAGCTTAATTGGGACCACAAATGGGCCTGAAATGGGTCAAAATTCCATTCCTCCAAACCTCATCCTAGACCATTTGGGGTGCACAAACGGGTGAAATAAGCCCCTCTTGCGCCCATTTTGGGGGCATTTTGGCCTCTCAGAAGTCCAAAAACCCTTGGAGGTGGGCCTCCAGGTGATGGGGTTCATTTGCAAGCTGATTCGAATTTGTCAAGAGCTATCAACGTGTGAATGCTTCTTGATGTCCCTCAGCATTCATAGCTGATGTTCCCTCCCCCCACCAGCTTGGTCCCAATATTCAGTCTTGATTAGGATTAGGGTAAGGGTTGGTTGGGGTTAGGCTTACGGTCGGGGGTTAGGGTTAGACACTTCATCATGGTCATTGTTCCCTCGGGTACATCGAATCCAGAAAAACCGCGAAAACGTTTTTGTTTTTAGCTTTGCCCACATACATTTGGACACAGCATTGGAGGCGCTCCCATTTTTTGGTGAAAATAAGATTTCCAACCTTAAGTAAAGAAAAGCTTGCTTTTGTACATTCAGCCACGGTCGGTACGCCCGCGTGGACTTGGGCTTCAGCACTAGTACTATATTTAATTGTCATCTGACTTCATGGTCTTTGTCTTTAAGACGCTGGCGCCTGTGCCGCTCTGTGGGCGGGCTGCCGACTGGGAACTGGCCCTGCCAGGCAGGCCCTCAACCGTCAGTAGTAAATCAAGAAAAAAACAGACGAAAACTTCCGACACCAAAACAAATTCTATCAGAATATGCCGAATGAGTTTCCACATACGTTAGCTTCCTTCCAGGTTACACTTTTTTTCACCAGTCTTGAGTTTCAAACTCAACACAAACAGAGTTTGACATGCAAGGGTCTACGTCAAGCGTCCCCCGTTGTCCTGGCTGTTGTGTATGTGGGTTAGCTGTCCTCCTTTCCTTTAGCTACAACAACCACACCAAAATGTGCCCACAAGCCAGGTACCTTTCCCTTGTGGTCTTGGCGGACCGCGTGGCGCGAGCCGCCCACGCCCTGAGGGAGGAAAGAGACCTCTGTGGCTTTGAGGTATGCTTCCGGTGTGCGACAGAACCCCTGTTTGTCTTCCAAAATGCAGTCCTGCGCAGAGCATTGTAGGATATGTAGTTTTACACTATGGATAATATACTAAACTGCGGCGCGTTTTTCGGGGAAAAAACAGAAAGTTTTTTTTGGAATAGAGCGCGTGACCGTTTGCGCCGCCTGCAGGCGCTTTCTGGAGAGCGGGTGACAGCTGCAGCACTTCTGCGACGGAAAGCAGGATACCATGAAACGACAGACGCCAGCGAGAAAATTTGGCAAGCGCTAATTTAGAATCTGACAACGCATTTCCGGCCGCGGGTTTTTTGCGCATACTTCGAGCTGCAAATCAGCGCTTTCTGTGCAAATGCAGTTTTTCAGAGCCCAAAGCCCAATAAAAACCATGTGTTTACACTCCTCTATGTGTGCCATATGCTTTTGGCAGGCTAAATCAGATTTCTATTTTTCACCTCATGTTCACATGTCATAGGGCGCAAGAGTGGTGGAGACGGCGGCGGGGTTGGCCGCGTTTCCGGCCCATATCCCAGCCGCGGAGTATCATAGCCATCCGTTGTGGCCACGCTACGTGACCATTCTACAATTCATCTCCGATGTTTTGAAGGCGGAAGAGATGTTTAGGGTACCCAAAGAGGCATAATAATAATAACTAATAAGTGAACAGGAGCCAAGTGGCCCAGGACACCGCACACGCAACACAACACACCGAGCAGGCACACTGGTGAACAGGTGCCAAGTGGCCCAGGACACCGCGCACGCGACACAACACACGGAGGGGACACACCGGTGAAAAGGAGCCAAGTAGCCCAGGACACCGTGTACGTGACACAACGCACCGAGCGAGCAGACCGGTGAACAGGAGCCAAGGGGCCATGGACACCGCACGCACGTGTGCACGCAGGGCGGCCAAGGGACAGGAAACAACAAACCGCACCCCATAAGTCGGCGCACTGGGGCAACCCAGGCGACCCACCGGGCCAGCAGCAGGGGCGGTACTCCAAGGCCGCTGGTCGGAGCCCGGCCAGGCTGCATCGGGGCGCATGGCAAACGTCATGCGGAGCCATGGTAGCAACCGGTGACAGGCGAGCCGGTACACAGTCCGTGTGGGGGTCGCCTGGCAAGGAGAGAGGCCCTGCAGCTCAGGCCACAAGGGTGAGGCGATCGTAGGGTAGAATGGCGGGAGCAATACCCCTCGTGGTGACAGATACTTTACACGGCTGGGCAGCCACCAGAACTCCCGCCCAAAGGAGGGGGCATGTGGCCCTACCCCGGGGCACATACGAGAACACCCTCCCAACTGGGACACCTCGACTGGGTGGCCGCAATACTGCTCTCCCAAGCACCTGCAGGAGCGGCTTAGGGGGCACCTGAACTAGGGCAGCGGGAGTGACAGGATGTCTCCTTGGTAAGAGCTTCTTCCTGCATTGTCAAAAGAGGAATACCGAGCTCTCAAACACACCTACCTACCTACCTTTGTCGCTGGTGTCCCTGTCTGGCTGCGTGAAACGCTGCCCTGTTGTGTGCTGTGGTTTGTTGTGGTGCCCTGTTCCCCTGTGCCTTGTCATGTGGTGCTGTGCTTCCGTGTGCAGCTGTGCTGTGGTACCCTGCTGTCTGTTTTGCTTTGCTGGTGGTGTTTGTTTGCTCTCTTTTCCTTTAAATACCTCGGCAAGACCCGTAAAAAGTGTTTTCCGTTTTTGAAAATCAATTCAAACTATACGCAAATCCAACACACGTGCGAGCAGCCAGACCAAGAGAACATGTCAACTTACATGTTGCCGGCCGTTGGTGATGGTCTGCAGTTGTTGTTGCCGGCGGTGTTGGCTCGTGTTCCTTGCAAGGGGCTGACCGTTGGTACATGGAGAACAAAAGCAAAGCAAAGGGGAGCGAGGTAAAGGGACGCAACCAGTTGGAAACGATTTTCTTTGTTTTTCCAGTTTTACCAGCTGCTGGCGACGTGTTTTTCTTGCACTACAGGGCACGAAAAGCGAAATGCAACACGCCATTATGTTTGTTGTATTGTTACGGCGCTTGGGGCGGTAGTTATCTACCTATTTGAGCTGCAAAATTTTGCCGTCGCGCTTGAACGCATTTCGGCGCGCTCTATTCTGCCTAGCTGTTTTTGCACAATAATTAGCGTTATTTTCGGCTATTCAGAAACTTTTTTCGGCATGTTTTACTTATTCTTCTATTTCCATGTGGCGGCAGGCGGCAGCGCACGCGCCCCACCATCATTTTTAAACATCCAACCAAGGGAATCAAAGCTGTGTGTGCGGTGTTCTGGGCCACTTGGCTCCTGTGCACCGGTGTGCCCGCTCGATGCGTTTCGTTGCGTGTGCGGTGTCCAGGGCCACTTGGCTCCTGTTCAGCGGTGTGCTTGCGCAGTGCGTTGTGTCGCGTGCGCGGTGTCCTGGGCCATTTGGCTGTTGTTCACCGGTCTGCCCGCCCAGTATGTAGTGTTGTTGCGTCTGCGGTGTCCTGGGCCACTTGGCTCCTGTTCACCTGTGTGCCCGCTCGATGTGTTGTGTTGTTGCGTGTGCGGTGTCCTCGGCCACTTGGCTCCTGTTCACCGGTGTGCACGCTTGGCATGTTGTGTTGCGTGTACGGTGTCCTGAGCCACTTTGCTCTTGTCCAACGGTTTCTTCGCTCGGCGTGTTGTGTTGTTGCGTGTGCGGTGTCCTCGGCCACTTGGCTGCTGTTCACTGGTGTGCCCGCTCGGTGTGTTGTGTTGCTTGTGCGGTGTCCTTGGTTACTTGGCTCCTGTTCACCAGTGTGCACGCTTGGCGTGTTGTGTTTCGTGTTCCGGTCTCCTGGGCCACCCGGCTCCCGTTCACCGGTGTGCTCGCTCAATGTCTTGTGTTGTTTGTGCGGTGACCTGGGCCACTTGGCTTCTGTTCACCGGTATGTATGCTCGGTGCGTTGTGCTGCGTGTGCTGTGTCCTGGGCTATTTGCTCCTGTTCACCGGTGTGCACGCTCGTGGTGTTGTGTTGTTTGTGAGGTGTCCTGAGCCACTTGGCTCCTGTTCACCGGTGCGTACGCTCGTCGCGTTGTGTTGCGCGTGTGGTGTCCTGGGCCACTCGGCTCCTGTTCACCGGTGTGCTCGCTCAGTGCGTTGTGTTGCGTGCGCGGTGTTCTGCGCCACTTGGCTCCTGTTGTCCAGTGTGCTCGCTCGGTGTGCTACGCTGTGTTTTGCGTGTGCGGTGTCCTGGGCCACCTGGCTTCTGTTCACCCGTGTGCGCACTAAGTGTGCTGTGTTGTTTGCGGCTGTTGGGCGCACCCGTCCATCTGGAAGCGTGCTTCTTGTAGCCGGCAGGGGCTTGGTACCCTCCGGGCGCGCACACGTCCATCCGCGCGGCGGCTGTTTTGTAGCCGGCAGGGGCTGGGTACGCTGCCCAGCGTGCACTCGTCCATCCGGACAGCAGCTTTTCTGTCGCCGGCAGGGGCTGCGATGCTGGTGGGCGCGCACACATCCAGCCAGACGGCAGCTGGAGTTGCCGGGCACCTGTTCTCGTGCCGTGGTTTGTTGCGTGTTGTGCGCGCCCTCCGGGTTTGTGGCACCTGTCTGTGTGCCTTGATTGTGGCCTGCGGCGTGCCTCTCTGGCGTGCCTCGTTGCCCAGCGTGGTGCGCCGCCCCTTGTCCAGTCCGGTCGCTCTCGCTGCTCCGGTCCGCTTTCCCAACGCCGTGGTGCCTTTCCCCAGCCTGGTGGCTTTCGCCCCTGGATTTACTGGGCGGCTGCGCGGGGCACGCCGAGGCCGATCGAGGACCAAGCTCATTGTGCCTGCTGCTGGCCCCTGCCGAGGAACGGGCGCTGAGCTCACTCCGCGTCGTACCTGTTCGGGGCCCCGCGATGGAGTTGTCCCTGGCGGGCCCCTACGGCGTCGGTCTTTGGCTGCGTGCGCTGCGGTGGTTTGCGTGTGTGGACCCGGTCACTGACGCGTCCGATTTCCTGTACCGTCCGTCGTTCAACGAGGGACTGGGCCGGTGCACGGGGGCCGTTTCGTGGGGACGCCAACACCCCCCCTTTCTGGTAGGAGGACGCCACACCCGAGTCCCGTACGAGTGTGCCTGTTCTCGTTTCTCTTGGCCGGGTCGGGCGGGCCGGCCTCCTGGGCGCGTTCTGGCGCACCTCATCTTTCCTTTGGCCGCTTTGTCCTCCTGCTTTGCTTGGCCCCCTCCGGGCTTGGGTTGCCCCTGTCCTGTCCTCTAGTTTGCCTGTGTTCTTTTTTGCCTTTTTTTTTCTCCTTTCCGCTCTCTGCGCCCCCGTTGTCTTTTGTCTTCTGTGGTTTCCGGCCGCGGGTGTACTGGGCCTTGGCGCTGTCCGCCCCTGTCCCCCCCCGCATGTTCTTTCTTTCTTGTTCTTGTTTTCTTCCCTCCTCCCTGGTTTTCGTCGCAGCCCGCTGGGTTTGGTGTTTGTTGCCTGCCATCCTCCTTTTTCTCTTGCCCCCTCCCCCTTTTTTGGGGTGTTTTTTGTCCCCCCCTTTGCTTGCCTTCTCGGCTCTCTGTGTGCTGCCACTGCTTTTGTCTTTTCTGGCGGGCCTTTGGCTGCCCCCCCCCCCCCCCCCCTGGTGTGCATTTCGCCGCTGTTGTCGCTGCCGCTGGGTTTCCTTCCTCCGCTGTGTTGCTCCTGTTGTGCTCCTGCCTCCTTGCTTGGCGTTCGTTTGCGGTTCAGGCCGCCTGCTGCCTCCCCCCCCCCCCCCCGGTGTGCGTGTTCTCTCTGGTGTTTCGCGTTGCTGTGTTGCCGTGTTCTGTGCTGAGTGTCGTGCTGTGGTGCCTCGGCTTGCGTTGTTGTGGGCAGCTGCGCGCTATGCGGCTTTAGGGGCGCTATTTCCGTGTTGTGTCTTGCTGCTGGTTGTGCCGTGTTTTCGGGTTGTGCTGTCCGGCTGGGTTGTTCACGTGGTGGTTTGTTGTGTGCTTTTCTTCTGCGTTCCCGTGTACTGTGCTGTGCCTTGTCCCGCGGTGCAGTGCTGCACCGCGTTGCTGCGCATTGTTCCGCCCGGCTGTTGTGTGCTGTGTTGTTTTACTCCGCTCGTTTGATGCCGGTGCTTGCTGTGTCGTGCCCTCGCGCGCTCTGCGTCGACCTCAGGCCCTGTGCTTTCTGGCACTGTGTTTGACCTATGATTTTAGAAGCTGTTTTTTCCAAAAATTCAAAAAGTCAGAAAAATGAGGTTTTTACGCGGGAACCTACTTTTTTGGTTTGTACGGCCCGAAAATGAGGGGAAACGGGTTTCTGCTTACCCGAGTGTTGTCCACAAATATCAAAACCCTTGACATTTGGCTTCTTTTGGGGTATTTTTGCCTGCTCTGGGCCGGTCCTGCAGAATGGTGCTGCACACCAGTGTACCTGCCTACAGAGGACTTTTCAGGGCAATGCCCTTTTCCTTTCGATTCTCTGGCCCCAAAATAAGAAGGGGGGGTTCCTCCCACCGGAGCCTTCTCCCAAACCATCAAAAGCCCTGGAATTTTTCTCTCTTGGGGTCTGAGGTGGTACTGCAGAACGATGCTGCACACCAGTGAACCTGCCTATGGGCACGAAAAAACCATGAAACTAGGTTTTGTACCCGAAAAGACCAAAAGAAACCTTTTGTTTAAAATCTACAACCCCAAAAGAGGAGACCGGGGTTCATCCTACCTGATTGTTCTCGGAAATTATCAAAAACCCTCAAATCTGGCATATTTTGGCGTATACTGCAGATTTTCGAAAATGTCGCCCTTGTTTTGCCTTCGGAGGTCGAGCACAAACCAATTTCTCGAAGCGTTCATTTAACATGCCTGCAATCAAAACAGACTGTGCGGGTGAATACTTAAAACTGCGCGTAAAGCAAAGCTCTGTCCTGAACGTTTTGGAATCTGTTGCCCATGTTTAACAACCAAAACAATTCTGAAAAACCTGCAAACAATTCTAACCAAGTGTAGAGCCTAGGGGAAGGCTCTGCGTGTTTCTCAAAATCCTGCAGTTGCAAAAACATGCACAGGCACGAGCATTACAATTAAGGAACGCTGTGATACCATATGGATATTAGACCAGAAACGATGCAAAATAGGGCCACAAACACCTCGAATCTTCATTGTTCATTCCTTTCGTATGCACATATTATCATATTATATGTAGCACCCATCATACAAATGCTTACAATACCAGCCTGAGACCAAAACATGCGTACGTACGGTGATAGGCACTCAAAAACCTACCTATGAACCATCTGGAAATGGACCACAAACAGTGCAAAATAGGGCCAAAAAGACCTCACCTCTTCATCCATCATCCCATTCTCATGCACATATTATCATATTTTATGTAGCTCTTATCACTCAGATGCATACAATACCAACCTAAGCCCAAAACATGTGTATGGACCGTGATAGGTGATCAAGAACCTAACTATGAACCATATGGATATTGTGCCCCATGGTGCATGAGAAGGGGATGAGTAGCCTAGAGAGAAGACAAAACATCGCTGGTCATGTAGCCTTCTACCGATGGTGATGACAAGGTGTTCATATACCACCTCTACACCACCTCTTACAGCCCTGTAAGGTCCTCTACATGGCCTCCGTAGACCCTAGAACCACAAACAAAGGTTGGTTTTGCCTAGAAAAGTGTAAATTTATCAAAGGCTGTGCCTGCCCATCTGGATCTCCTTAGGTCAACAGCAAGGGATTGATCTTGGGAACACGCTCATGTCTTCAATTTGCTTTCAACTGTGCAAAAAAGTGGACTTTGTGGCGATTTTCTATCGCGCACGGCGGTGGGGAATCTGAAACTGGCGTACGCAGCAGTTGTTGACAGTTTATCTGCCGCTCCAGCTCTAGCGGCAGCATAATTTTGTTAAAAACTTGAGAAAAAAAAAAACAACGCTACTAATGTGTACAATTTGATATCGCGGTTCTGAAGTTGCATGATTTTGAATTTTGGTGAAAAACAGCTGCTAAAATAATAGGTGTTGTGGTGTTTCCCCGCACTGCGTGCTCTGTGCTGTGTGTGTTGTGCCGTTGTTTGTTGGTGCGTGCTGTTGTTCGCCGCGGTTTTTTGTGCTAAGTGTGTCCTGGGGTGTCGTGCAGTTTGCTCCTTGTCCTCTCGACTCCGTGCGGTGCTGTTCTGTGCTGTCCTGGTGCGCTTGCGGTGTGCTGTTTGTGTACTCATCATTCATTCTCTGCGCTGTTTCTGGCGCCTGGTGCTGTGGTTCGCTGCTGTTTGTTGTGCTGTTTCCTTTGGTGTTCTGTGGTGCGGTGCTGGGTCTGGTTGCTTGCGTCTGTCCTCTGGCGGCGTGTGTCGGTGTTGGTGTCCCTATGAGGCCACGTGGCCTGCTTCCCTGTGATTGGTGTGGTTTGCTGTGGTGCCCTGCTCCCCTGTGTTGTGATCTGTGGTGCTGTGCTGTTGTGTGGTGCTGTGCTGTCGTGCTCTGCTGTCTTTTTGCGGTGCTGTGTGTGCTTGCTATTTCTTTTCTCCTCAAAAAATAAAATTATACACACCGCAACACAGCCGCGAGCAGCAAGACCAGGTAACCATTGTCGACCTACGTGTTACGCGCTGTTGGTCCTGTTGTCGTGAAATGAAGCAACAAGAGTTTTGCACTCGTGTTCCTGACATTTTTGAACGTTGGTGCCTGCAGCGGATAGAGAGGCGAACGCAACGAGGGTGAAGCACCAGCGGGAGGGGAAGGTACATGGAGAACCGAGGAGGGCGAGAAGAGGCGAGTGCGGAGGCGTAACCTGTTAGAAACATTTCTCCAGTTTTACACGTCGCTCGCCAGGCCTTCTCCTCTAACCATTTTGCACGTAGAGCTACAAGAAGCACGTCGCTATGTTCGTATGTTTATTACGGCGCTTACGGCGCCTTACATTCACCCATTTCAGTTAAAAAATTCTCCGCCGCGTTCTTACGTGTTTCGCCGCGAACCTTTTTGCCTAGCCATTTTCTATGCTAATTGTCTTTCTTTTCACCTATTCAGAAAGTTTTTTTTTCTGTTTTACTTAAGTGTTATTTCTATCTGGCGCCAGGGGTCAGCGGGCGCAACGAACACCAGCGACAAAGCACGCCGGCAAAAAAGAACAGCGGACAACCGAACCCAGCAACGAACACCAAGTAACTACAGGCAAGAACAGGCGGCACCAGCGAGCCCAAGCGAGGCAACGGAGCACCACACAGCAGGAAACGACGCAGACAACAGCACAAAACACGACAGGCGGCACAGCAGAACAACACAGCACCGCACCCGAGGACAGAGCACAACAAGATGCGAGGACAGGGGACCAGGCAACAGCAACAGGCTGGAAAACAAGGGCAGCAGAAGCGCTGAGGGGGGGCAGAGCAGGACGACCCGACACAACCAAATCAACGCAGTTACACGCAGCGGACCAGACAACCAGACGACACAGCGCACCACGACACCACACAGCAGCAAAGCAAACACCACAACACACAACAACACACGAGGGCACCACACACGACAAAACACGGCACAAAACAGCAGGACACAGCAGGGCACAGCACAAGATCTACAGCAACGGCGCAGCTAACGCCAACGGGAGACGGCAAGCAACAAAACCAACAACACAACACAACAGCACACCAACCAGTACAGCACAGCACAGAACAAAACAGCGAACCACAAAAAAAAGCACACACCAGGCCAGGGCACCACACGACAAGGGGCGGGACACCGCAAAATACCAGGAGCAGCCGCCGGAGGAGGTGGGGCACAGCACCAGCGCACAATGCACACACCACACGAACCGTGGCCGCAACCCGAGGGAGGAAGAAGAAGCCCAACCAAACGGTGCGAAGGCAAAGGACAACGGGGCGGGAACCAGCGAACAGCGAGGGCGCGAAGAAAACAAAAGGGCGGGGGGGGGGGGGGGGCAGCCACAAAGCGCGGAGACCCAGAGCACCCAGCGACGAACACAAAGGAAAAGCGGAGACAAGGGGGGCGCAGGAAGAGGAAAAAAAAAAAAGAAAAACAAAAAAGAGAGGGCCGGGGGGCAACCACAAAACGCCGAGGGGCAGGGCACCCAGGGCCAAAAACAGCGGAAGGTCGGACACAAGGGGGGGGGGGGGATTAAGCACAAAAAGGGCACACACAGCCCAGAGGGGCCCACAAGATAGCCAGAACGGCAACAGCAACAGTTAGGCGCACAAGAAAGCGACCTGGAGGCCGTCTTGCCCCACCTGGCCGGGACGCCGCCTAGACGGGCAAGTGCAACCACACCCACACAGGAGGCGGGCCCGCCTGACCCGGCCAGGACACTGCCCGGACAGGCGACTGCAACCACGGACACATGGAGGAACACAACCGCCAACAGGCACACGCGCGGACGCGGGCTTGGCGTCCTCCGCCCCGAAAGGGGAGGTGTTGCCGTCCACACAAAACAGCCCCGGTGCACCCGTCGAGTCCTACGACGAGGGGCGGACAGTACAGGAAAGCGGGCTCGTGAGTCACTGGGTCAACACCTGCAAAACCATCGCAGCGCACGCAGCCTGAGACTGCCGCCAGAGGGACCCGCCAGAGACAACGCCATCGCGGGGCTACGAACAGGCACAACGCAGAGCGAGCCATGTGGCAGGCAAAATGAGCCCCATTCTCGGCTGGCCACCATGTGCCCTGCGCAGCCGCCCAGTGAGTTCATGGGCATGAGCCCCTGGCAGGGGAAGGCACAACGGCAACGAAAAGACCAACCGGCGCACTGAGAGCAACTGGGCCGGACAAGGCGGGGCGCACGAACGCGGGGCCAGGAGGCACGCCAAGAATGCACGCCGCCGGCCACAACCACGGCACAAGACCAGGTGCCAGGTACCCCCAACCAACCCGAGGGGCACACACAACAAGAAAGAAAAAAACGTAGGGCGTGCAACCAGGCTGGGCGCAGGGCACAACCACAGCGGACACAAAAAAAAGCAACACACCGCAGCACCCCACACAAATTACACTACAGGTGCACACCGTCGAACCAGTGCCACGTGGCCAAGGACACCGCACACACAACACAACGCACCGAGCGTGCACACTGGGGGGCAGGCGCCAAGTGGCCAAGGACACCGCACACACGGCACACGGAGCGTGCACACCGGTGATGACGAGCGAAGTGTTCAAGGACACCGAACCCACGACGCAACACACCGAGCGGGCACCGGTGAAAGGGAACCAAGAGGCCGAGGACACAAACACATAACACACCAAGCGTCCACACCGGTGAATGGGAGCCAAGTGGCCAAGAACACAGCACACACAACACAACGCACCAAGCGGGCACACCGGTGAACAGGAGCCACGTGGCAAAGGACACCGCACACACAACACAATACACCGAGCGGGCACACCGGTGAATAGGGGCCAAGTGGTCAAGGACACCGCACACACAGCACAGCGAGCTGGCACACCAGTGAAGACGTGCCACGTCGCCAAGGACATTGCAGACACAGCACACAGAGCGCGCACACCCGTGAACAGGAGCCAAAGGGCCAAAGACACAGCACACACAACAGAACACATCGATGGGGCACACCGCTGAACAGGAACCACGTGCTCAAGAACATCGCACACACAGCACACCGAGCGGGCACACCGATGAACAGGAGCCAAGTGGCGAAGGACACCGCACACACAGCACACCGAGCATGCACACCCGTGAACAGGAGCTAAGTGGCAAAAGACACCGCACACGCAACACCACACACGGAGCGGGCACACCGCTGAAGAGGAGCCAAGTGGCCAAGGACACTACACACACAACACACCAAGCAAGCACACCGGTGAACAGCAGCAAAGTGGCGAAAGATCCCGCACAAGCAACACAAAAGACCGAGCGGAAGAAACCGGTGAACAGGAGCCAAGTGGCCAAGGACACCGCACACACAACACCACACACTGAGCGGGCACAAAGGTGAACGGCAGCCAAGTGGCCAAGGACACTGCACACGCAGCGCACTGAGCGTGCACACCGGTGAATATCAGCCAAGTGGTCAAGGACACCGCACACGCAACACAGCCCAGCGGACGGGCACACTGGCGAACAGGAGCCAAGTCACAAAGGACACCGCACACGCAACACAACACACCGAGCGGGCACACCGGTGAACAGGAGCCAAGTGGCCAACGACACCGCACACACAGCAAACCGAGCGTGCAAACCGGTCAACAGGACTCAAGTGGACCAGGACACCGGGCACGCAACACAACACACCGAGCGAGCACACCCGTGAACAGGAGCCAAGAAGCCAAGGACACCGCACACGCAACACAACACACCAAGCGGACACCGCACGCGGGTACACACCCAGGGCAGCAGAGGGACAGGGCACAACAAACCACACCCAAAGGGTCGGACGCACTGGGGCGACCCGGCCGACCCCCCGGGCCAGTAGCAAGAGAGGTACTCCATGGCCACTTGTCTGAGCCCAGCAAAGCTGCATCGGGGACCATAGCAAACGACACTCGGAGCTGTGGAGACAACCGGTGACAGGCCAGCAGGTACTCAGCCCAGGAGGGGGTCACCTGTCAAGCAGCTGGGCCCCGCCAATTGAGCCACCAAGGTGAGCCGGACGTACCGTAGACTCGCGGGGGCAATACCCCCGGTGGTGAGAGATACTCCACATGGCTGGGCAGCCCCGCAGAGCTGCCGCCCGTAGGAGGGGGCATCTAACCCTACCAATGGAGACATCTGGGGACTCCCTCCCACCCGGAACACCTGGGCCAGGTGGCCGCGACACTGCCTTCCCAAGCGCTTGCGGGGGCGGCTCAAGAGCCACCTGACCTAGGGCAGCGGGAGGGACAGGACGTCCCCTTGGTAAGACCTTCTTCCTGCGTTGTCAAAGGAGGCATCCAGAGCTCCCAAAGATACCTACCTACCTACCTACCTTTGCTTTGTTTGGATGTATAAAAATGATGGTGGACGAAAAGGAAGGGAGGTGGGCAGGAACGTTCTATGAGATGCACAACCAAAGATAGGGCGTGGCCTTTTATGGAAAGCAATGGGCAATGGTTTGGTTTACAAAGGGCAATGGTTGGAATCATTCAGGGGGCAAGGCGGGGCATCAAATATCAAACATATGGCTTCCTTTGAAGGGCAAATTGATGAAGGCTGTAATGAAGGTTCATGATGGGAAGGGGGTAGATGGTTGCATATTCCCGTTTCATTAGATCATACAACTGCAAAGAGATGCAGGGAGGAGATGGGGGGTAGGACATTTCCCTTGGATCATGGTTTCCATTTTGATTGTTGTCTAAACGTGAATGAATGTCTCAGGGAAGGAAGGATGATAGCTTGCCCTGAAACACCATTTTAAATTGACAAGCAAGAAGGTGTATGATTGGAAGCGAGAGCCCCCAAAGCACATACCCGAAGGACATGGGGATTACCATCGGGATATTCGGATTAGAAGCAAAATGACGGGGAGAGCGGGGCGGGCGTTGCATATTCCCGTCGTATTAGATCATACATAGGGGTCTCCCAATGAGAAGCGACATGACGGGGAGAGTGGGGGGGGTGCATATCCCTATTTCATTAGATCATACAATTGCAAAGAGACGGAGGCAGGAGCGGGTGGGTAAGACATTGACTTTGGATGATGGGTTCCACCTTGATTGTTGTCTAAACATGAATGAATGTTCAAAGGAAGGCAGGATGATACCTCACTTTGAAGAGCCATGTTACATTGACAAGGGTGCAAGTGTATGATTGGAAGGGAGAGCTCCCAAAGAATATACCCGAAGGACATGGAGATGACAGAGAGAGGGGCAGCGGTTGCATATCCCCGTTGCATTCAATAATACAATCGCAAAGAGACGGGGAGAGGAGCGGGGAGAACAGGAGGGGGGGGGGCATCTCCCTTGAATCATGGTTTCCAATTGGATTGTTGTCTATGCACCAATGAATATTTAGAGGATGGAGGTCCCGGTTTCCAGGTAGGTTGGTAGGTAGGTCATCTCGGGACTGGGGTTGTCCCGCAGGGGGGTCTTACCAAGGGGCTTTGCCTCACCCACCCAAGGCCCGACTGCACGTGCCCCCACAAAGCGGCTCCACCACATGGGGGGAGGGGGCGGTCACCGCGAGCAGTACCCTACTGCCGGTTCTGCCCAAAGAGGTAACACATGTTCGACCGAAGTCTCACATTCCTCTCCTTCGGGCGGACGATACGTGGGTGAGGGTCCGTTGCACATCCTCATCAACCTCCGTATTCTGGGGCCCAGTGGCCCGGCGCCAAGCCAAAGGCCCTGTCCTGCACGCACCCCCACCTGGGTTGGTTTTGAGTAGGCGTGAGGCGACTTGAAGAGACACGTGCTACGAGACTCACATTCTGTGGTGCACACTCACGCCTCCTGACTCGGTCGAGCTTGCGCTCCCCTGGGGGGCCGGGGGTTCGAAGTAGGTTGTTGTTGTTCGTTGGTCGGTCATTTAATGTTAGAGTCTCGGCGTTGTGGTGCGTTCGTGGGTAGAGTTGCCGATGGGCGTGTCGCATCATGGTGTCGCCAACCCATGGGACGCTGTTCCCGTTTCCACCCTTGCATGTCTGGCTTGTTTGGTGTTGGCCGGCTTGCGTGCGGTCTGTTGACTGTCGGGTTGTTTTTTCTGCAGCAGTTTGTTTGGTATCCGGCTGTGTCAGCCGCCTTATGGTCGGCTGGTGCGTCGCGGGGTCGATTGCGCTGCAGCCCGCGCCGGTGTAGTCGGGTGTTTGTCTTGGTTGTCTTCCCGGTTAGTTCAGAGGTTTGTTGTGTCCGGCCCGCCCAGTGTGGCGGTCGTGGTGCAACTGGGGCGTGCCCGACGCGTTGTGTTGGTTCTTCGTTGTCGTTGCCGCCAGTGGTGGGCTCGTTTGGGGCTGTGGGGTGGCCCGTATGGGCCTGGCCAGCCGCGTTTGGTCGCTGTAGGCTTTCCCTTACATCATTCGGTTCCCGTCAGGCGTGTGTTGTCGTGGTTCGCCCGGCTGCGGTGTGTCCGCGCGTGAGGTTGTTGCATTGTTGCCAGCATTGTGTGGGGTTGGGACGTCGTCTGTGCCGCCTAAAGGCCGGCCTGTCCTGGTGTCGGATGCGTTGGGCCGCGTTGGCCGTGTAGGGTCGGTTCCAGCCTTTCTAGTTGCGTTGGGCCGGCATGGTACGTGTTGGCGGTGCGTCGCCCCCTCATGGTGGGGCGTGTCCTTGGGGGCAGAAAGTGTTGACAGGTGGTGCAACCGCTGAGAAAAGTTTTGAAACTCGGTACGACATGCCCTGTCCCTCCCTGGAGGCGGCGTTACACGCACAACTCATCTTCTGGTACATCGCGGTGCCCTTCGGCTGTCCTTTCAGCTTCGCTTGTGCCGATCATATGTACACCCCCGTCGGTGGCAAGGCCCCTTTGGTCCTCCTCGGTGCACCCTCGTGTTCCCCATGGGAGCCCCGGGCTGCTGTTCCTGCTCGGTGGTGCGGTGCTCGTGCTGATGTCCGCCAGCCAGTTGCCTTCGCTCAGCCCGCAGGGTGCCGGGTCCGTCGTGTGCGGTGTCATGCCGCGCTTTGCGGCTCCGGTGGTGTGTGCGTCGGTGCCTCAGTGCAGTTGCCGTGGTTTAGGGTGGCCTGGTATGTGCTCTGGTGTCGAGGCGTCGCGTACGGTGCGGCAGGCTGGGCTGGTCGTAACATTCCTGTGTTCGCCATCCGGAGCCGGCAGACTTGCAGCTCCCGTTCGTCGAGCCCTTGGCCCACTTCGTGTGTTGGGAGGCGGAACAGGAAAAAATAAAGGAATATGGGCCAGTGTCGAGGCCCCCCTCTCGCGCCTTGACGCTGATAGCTTTCGGGGCTGCCGGTAATGTGTCCCTCACAACATTCTCGCAGGTTGGATGTGCAGCCGCCCCAGTGGTGCCGTTGTTGGTGCCCTGTCACCTGGTGCCTTGGTGTTTAACTTTCCCGCAGGTTCTGCGTGTCGGCTCTGGTGGCATATTCATCCCTTGATCCCCTGCCCTTGAAAGTAACATTCTCGATTGAGTGTTCCGACGTCGGGGGATCCCGCATGACGCGGCAGGCCGGGCTCGACGTAACATTCCCGTGGTCATCGGCACGCCTGTGGGCCCAGCCTGTTGGGCTGCCCCCTTGGTCTGGTCCACCTCCTGCCCGGCTTGTGGGAGAGGAAGGTCAGGCGGAATGACAGGTCCGTGTCGGGGCCTCCGTCCCTTTCCTTGATGCTGTTGGATTGCGTGGGCTCGGGGAGCGTGGCCCTCGCCCGGGACACGTGGGGGGAATTCGCTGGGGTTCGGCGCATTCCTTGAGCTAGTGCTCGTGCTCGACATTACAGGTTGTAGGGCTGCCAAGGCTAGCCCGCATTTGTTGGGTGCCCGCTGCATAAGCCGGGCAACTCGGCGGCACTGTCACCGGCGCATCTGACCGACAGGCGTTGGCGGAGTGTGTTGCGCGGTCGCGCGTCGTCGGGTTGTGCGAGGGGGCTCTCTCGGGCAAGGTCGGCTTTCCCGGGGTCGTCGCCGTTTATGGCCGGTCACTTAGCTGCTGGTTTGACGCCCATCGTTGGGGCCTTTGGTGAGACGAGGTGTTCTCAGGGGTGCCGTGTCGTCTCCCCATCAGCGGGTGGCCGCTGTGGAACTCGCGCCGCGTGTGCGGGGCGTTGTGTCGTCGCATATCGGCAGCAGTGCCCGTCCGGTTCCTTTAGGGTCCCTCAGTCGGTATGGTGCCCTTCCACTGCCGGCGACCGGCCGCCAGTGGCAGGGCATGTGTGTGCCGTGTTGGGCAGGGCGTGGCGGTCCCGATGGTGCCGTCGCGCGTGTTCATGGGGATTTGTTCCTGATTTTGGCTCGCGGTCGTTCAGGGCCCTGGAGGTTTCCAACGAGCCGCACGAGGGCGCTGCGGAGGACACTGAGGATCTCGTGCACAAGGGCTGCCTGTGCCGCTTGGGCTTCCGTCTCAGTGCGGATGGCGGGCTGCAGTTGCCCGCCGGTTGCCAGCGCCCGGATCTGGTGGATCGCGAAAACAGGGCACAGGTTGGTCGCTGCGGGGGTCTCTGCCGTCCGCTCGCGTTGGGGGATGGCCTCCAGTTGCTGCCGACCGTCCAGGTAGAACCTCCACGTCGCTGTCCAGTCCCTGGTGTGCGACCAGCGGCGCTGAGCCCACCGCCAGAGGCAGTAGAGGGCATGGCCTGGGTGCCAGGTGCCGGCTTCCCCCGACACGATGGCCGTCAAGGGGGTCTGGGAGCTGGTTTTGGGGCAGGGGGGTGGGGCTGTTTGGCAGGGCTGCGCTCGCCAGGAGCATGGAGTCAACAGCTTCCGAGCTCCAGTGGCCCTCCTGCGGCTGCAGAGTGATCCGCACCTGGTAGTAGTGGCCACTTTCCAACACGATCATGGCGACGGTACTGGGGTGACCTTCGCGTCGTGGAAGCCCTGCGCGTACCGTCTCCGCTCCTGGCGGGTCCTGCTCCACCATGTCCCTGAGCTTGCGCCCCCTATTGCGGGCAGTCCTGCTTTCTCAGTCCGCCAGGTCTTTGTACGGTTGGATGTTGAGGGTATTGGCTCTTGATTGTGGGGCGGCCCGTACCCGGCCCCCGGTGCTGGGCGCTGGCCTGGCGTCCGTCGGTGGCGCTATGAGCGTGTGTCCCCAGCCCAGGTGCGGGACCCATACGCCTCCCTGGTCCGGCTGGTTGGCGTTGAACCATCAGATCCAGGCGTCAACAAGGTCATGCGCAATCTGCACCCCGGGGGTGACGAGGGCCTGCAGCTGCCGCACAAAGATGTCTGTGGTTGCGCCGTGCGGCAGGGGAACCACTGCGAAGAGCCTGTTTGGGTGGATGTCCTGGAGGTGTTCCCGGGGGGCTGCAACCAGCCCGCTCGAGAATGTGTTTGCGTTGATGTCGTAGACCGCGCTCAGTTCCGCGTCGTCAAAGTGGTCCGTGTTCCTCGGTTGTGGTGGTCCTGGGGGGTGGGGGGGGGCATGGTCTCCCGGTTCTGGTCAGGTGTGGTGCCGGTCGGAAGGGGTGCCCTGGGGTGGTGCCAAGGTGTCCCTCATGCCCGTTCCCCGTGGAGGGCTCTTATTTCTGGGGCAGCGAACAGGAGGCAGCGGTGGGCGATGAGTCACCGGATATCTGAGGGCCCGAGGTCTCTGTCATTTCTTCGTCCCCTCCCGGGCCGCCCGCGTCGTGCCCCCGTTGTGGCGGCGCGTCCACCGCGCCCCGGCAGTTTGGTTGCGTAGCAGCCGGGGTGGGGAGCCCCCTGGCGTATGGGCCCAGTTGGTCGGGTGGCCGGTGCCCGTGTCCCTGGCCTATGTCGTCGCGCGCTGCTTGCGAGGGGGGGGGGGGGGCTTGGGGTTTCGTCCCCTCACCCCCTGTTCGGGCCGTTGGTCGGCCGCGGGTCCCCTTGGCCGTGTGTCCGCGGCGCGCTGGCCCCCCGGCAGTGGGCTTGCCACCGACCCTGGGAGGGAGGCCGGGGGCGAGCTGGACGCACCGTCTCCTGCCTCGTGGGGGTCTGTGTGGAGCGCTGCCTGTCGTTCCCGCTCGGCCGGCGTGGGAATGATGAGAATGATGTGCGCCCGCTCGGTGCGGGGCCCCTTGGACCGGCGTCGGGGATCGGTGGTAGATGATGTCTGTTGGGCGTTGGGGTCGTTCGGGCCTCCATGGCCTCTGTCCATACCCCCGTGGAAGACGACTCGTCATGCTGCGGGAGGCCGCGTGCGGCTGCGGCGCCGGGAGCAGCCAGGGATCCTTGTCTCCTGGTGCCGCTCTGGCATGCCGCCCTGCACCCCTCGGTTGTGAGTGCTGCCTCGGTCCCTCCGCGGGACGAATGGTCGGAGGGGGCTTCTGTACGTGCCGGAGGGGGAGCCTACCCCGGATGGTGGCCCCCGCTGGCGCCCTGGGGTGTTCTGGTGTGCCGCCTGCCTGGGGGGCTCCGGAACGTCTTGGGACCGTGGTCGCCAGTGGCCCGAGGCGTGTCACTGGTAGCCCGGGGACCGAGGGATGGCCCGGATGTTGTGCCTTTGCATGGCTGTACGGATGCGCAGGGCCGCCCGTTGGTGCCAGAGCCAGTGTAGCCTGTTCATTTCCTCCGCGCTGTAGGTCCCCATATGCGCCATGAGCCGGGTGACCACGTAGTGCCACTGACCAGGGTGGTCCATGGTGCTCAGGGGCGCGTGCGGTTCTGCCCGATGGCCGAAGGTGACGTCCACCATGGTGCGGCTTCCCTCCTCGAGGTGGCGGGATCGCAAAGTAAGCAGCCATCGGATGCCGACGGCCAAGGCGAGCTCCTCCCTTGGGCTGATCCTGTCGATCCATAGGTCCAGGTCTTCGGCCGCCGCGTGTTCCGCGTGGGCGCTGGGGTGGCGGGCGTCGCCTTCCGAGCGCGCGTAGTCCAGATGTCCCCGCCTCTAGGATTGGGTGGTCCTCGGTGGCTGGTCGGCAGGCTCCCTAGCGGTGTTGGTGCCCGTCTCAACACGCGTTCTGCTCCCTTGGGCGCTGTGCTCATCCAGGGCCTGGTCCGCTGCCCCGCCTGCGGGTGCGCGTCCGTCATCCGTGGCGGCAGCATGTTCAGTTTTTGTCCCCAGGGCGGCGTAATCGCGCTGAAGGTGCGCCTGGCGGGACACTGTGAGGGGGGTGCCCCCTGTATGGTCGTCTGGTGGCTCCGTGGCGGCTCTGCAGGACTCCATGAAGGCGTCGAAAGAGTCTCTGTCGCGGTTGTGCCCGCCGGGCGATGTTCCCCTGTCGGCTGCGCGCTGGGGCACGTCGGGTGTGGTTGCCCGGCCTTCGGACTTCGCGTGGGCTCCAGGCGGGCCCTGCGGTGGCGCCTCCCCTGATGCGGCGTTTCCCTGGCGCGCTTGCGTCGCTGCGATGTGCTAGGGCCGTGCATGGGCCTGCGCCCGCGTGACCCGCGGGTTGCGCCCCGTGGGTGGTTCGTTGGGGGAGGCCAGCGGCATGCCCGGCGTCCGGCATCGGTCCCCCGGATCCGGTACCAGGTTAGCCAGCGTCTGCTGCCTCGTCGCTTCCGCTTGCACCCATTTCAGGCGGGCAATTGGCCGGCGCGCTGGCGCACTGGTTCCCTGGCGGGCCCGCCCCCCCGCTAGGTATCTCTGCTCCAGCTTGTCCCCGGGCGGGTAGGTCCGCCGCTGGCAGTGGCGCTTCTGTCCGCTGCGGGGGTCCCCCCTGTTTCCTCCGTGGCGTCCACCGTGGGCTCCTCGCGTTGTGGCTGGGCGGGCGGTGCAGGCGGCGTGGCTGCGCTGTCTGCCAGTTGCGCCGCCTCTCGTGTTTGGCCATCCGGCATGGGTGTCGGCCTGGGGTGGCCTCCCACGTGGACTGCTAGTGCCCGCGTGCCGCCAATTCACCCGCTGTGGCAGGCCTGGTTTCTGGCGTCTCCACCTCGGGATGCGGACCCCCGTCAGTAGCTCGCGGCCTTGCGCGTTCGCCTGCGGGGCGTCAGCCGGGACGGTGGCGTGCGTCGGGTCCGGGTACGGGTCCGGGTTCGGGGCTGGGCGATTGCCAGATGCCGTTTCAGTGGGCTCCTGGTTCCGGTCTGGCTGGTGGGTTGTGCCGTTGCTGAGACGCCCGCTCGGCCTGTGCAAGGGCCGGCGGATGGTACCCCGAGGCCAACGTGCTGGGTGTCGCCGGGGCTTGGGGACTGGGGCTCCCGGTGGGGTCGTGGGCGTGGGGGCATATGGTCCCGAGGGGTCCCGAGGGCCGGGCGCTGGTGGCGTCGGGAGGGGTAGCGGTACATGTCTGTGTGGGAGAACATTCGGACGACGTGTGTGTGGGGCCCTCTGTTGGCCGGACTGGTGGGCTGTGGTGCGCGTGGGGATCCAGGTTGGACTGTGTCGCCGCTGGCTGGCAGGTTGCTGGCTGGCGGCCACGTGTGGACGCGTCGGGTGGTGTTTGAGGTTTTGGAGCTGGGTCATCTGTGGGGCCCGGGCCAGGGCTCGCTTGCGGGTGTATGGTGCCGAGGGGTTGCTCTGGTCGGGTGCCTGCTGTCGCTGTATTCGTGGGGCTGGGCATGGTTTCCCTCCCAGCTGGTGATGCCCGGTGCTCCCGGATCGCTGTGGCTGCGTGGTGCTGTGGTTGGTGTCGTTGCGCCACCCGTTTCCATGCACGTTCTTGTCGGGGGCTCTGTGGCGTGCCGGCCTCCGATGGTGCCGGAACGCCCGTAGCCCGTGTGGCGTCCGTGGCCTGCGGTCGGTGTGGTGAGGGGACGGTTGCGTGGGGGGCGGAGGTGGACGGGCTGGAGGATGTGGAGGCCGTTGGTCTTTGTGGTGCTGGCCCCCGATGATGCCAGAGCGCGCCCATTTGTAGACCTGGTTGCTGCTGTGGCGCGTGACCAAGGCTGGGTGGTGATGGTCGCCGTTCTCCGGATGGAGGTGGGGGAGCTGTGGCGTTGGGCGCCTCCGGCCATCATCCTGGCCACCGCCGCATTGTCTTACGTGCCCGGCCGCAGTGGTGGGACGAGCGGTTGCTCGACCCGCCGTGCCACTGGCACGAGGCTGCGGGTGAGGGGTATCCCCCTCCACGTCAGATAGGCCACCATCAACCTCTCGGACGCCCCCTCGACCAGGCCTCCGCTGCGATGAGAGAAATCCCCCCATTCGTTGCCATGGGCGCCGTGGACGACCCCAATGGCCCACTCCGCGTCCCCCACCTGCCAACTGAAGGTGAATGGGAGGCGGGTGGTGAGGGTGATAACGGTGGTGCGCCAGTTGTCGCGGTACATGCTGTCAATGGGGCCCCAACTGTCTGGCAGATTGCCGACGGGGGGTAGGCTGCCCCGTGGCGCATTGTTATAATGTTCGTAGTCTGGGACCCAGATCGTGGAGTCTGCCCCCACGTCTGGCAGCGCCCACTTTCGTGCGCGCCATGGGGGGCGAGGTGACGGTGCCGCTGGGTCCTCGGAGCTGAGGACGTTCACCGATTCAACGTCGGGGCTGTCCCCTACGTCAGGCTCTCAGACATTTCCGGCAATCAGGGTGCGCAGTGTCGGGAACATGAGGTTGTCTGATAGGGTTTCGCGCGGCGGCGGAGCTGTGCAGAGGGGGTGCGGCCGTCGCCAAAGTGGGCAGGCATGAAGGTGCGCGATGCACCGGCTGCAGAACCAGTGGAGCTGCTCGGTGCTGCCGCAGCTGAGGTCATGCCCAAGGAGCGGGGCGTCGTTCTCGTCGAGTATTTCCCAGCAGACGCCGCATGGGTTCCCAGGCCGCGGATGTGGGGTTTCACGGGCGGGCATCCTGACGAGAGGTACAGTTCGTGGGACAATCAGGTTACTGTACGTGAGTGCCTGCGCTTGTGTGCAGTGCGGTGTGGTGGGTGGTGCAATAGCCTTTTCCTGGCCGTTGCCGTCTGTCAGCGTGTGTGGCTAGTCGCTGGGCTGCACGGGTTGGTAAGGGATGAGGAGGTTGTAATACATACGGGGGTCGTGGGAGGTCTGTTGTGCTTCCTGTGCGTACAGCTGGACGCGGTGCTGCAGCTGCGCGTCCGCCCTCTTGACAGCGGTGAGTTGCATGTGACGTACTGTGGCTTTGCATTCCGGGGCGTGGTCGGCGATGGCCCTGTAGAACTGGAGTGGTACCACTCCCCTGAGCACCGCTTCGTTGATCTCCGGTTGCCGCATCAGGCGCTGGACCTCATTTTTTGGTGGCGCGGTCCGGCCCCGCCCGGTGTGTTGTGCTATGGCGTCCTCCGGTGTCCACGTGGCCAGGTGGGCGCCTCCTTGTGCCAACGGACATTGTTTGAAGTGTTCCCATGTCTCTGGCTGTTGGAGGTTGCAGGGGCATATGGTGTATTCCGGGGGTATGTCTATACCTCGTCTGCCATACCAGCCTGCCACCCCGTTTAGGAGGGGCAGTTGGTCAAACAAGAGTCGGGCACGTCGTGCTTGTACTTGTAGTGGCAGCAGGGACGGGTCAAGAGCTGAGAAGTATAACGCGGTTTGCAGTTTATGTTGGAGGTGGTTCATGAGGGTTTTGTCTGCATGGCTGCCCCGGATGTGCGTCATTGTGCGGATGGGTTGCAGGTAGTCGTACGCGTGTGCCGTGTCGTTGTAGATCCGGTCGTCTGGTACCCCGGCTTCTGGTCCCCCGGGGTGCGGGATCGGCGGTAGGTGTTGGAGGTGTGTGTGCATGTGGTCCTGTAGCGGCTCGGCAACCTGGTTGCGGGCGTGTAGGTCTATGTGTCCGTTGCCCAGGCTGTACCAGTGGGACTCTAGTTTGACGAAGTGTAAGGCAACGTGTTTAGGGAGGCGTCTTAAAGTTGCCCAGAGGTGTAGGGCCTGGGTGTCCAGGCTGGAGTGGGTTGCCTGGTGCAGGGGCTGCAGAGCCAGTTTGCGGATGATCTGGAAGTCCACCGCTGCGTCTACTACAACCGACACATGGTGCGCGTGGTCTCCGGGTTGTTGGTGGGCGTCATGATCGCCAGTGTCTTTAGTTCCCCGTGAGAGGAGGCCCCAAAGATGGTGGCCCCTGTGAGGTGGTGTTGGTGGAGTCGGCCTGCCGCGTCCGTCCGCAACTCCAGAGCTGCCCCCCCTCAGCAGCTGGGGTGAGGCTCGTGGTGCCGCAGGCATCTGCAAAAATGACGATGTTGCGGTCGTCCCGGCATGGCAGGCGGCACGGCGTCGTTGGCTGGTAGGCTTGAACGCGTGCCCCCTGTATCGTGGTGGCCCAGGGTGGGGTGGTGGCGGGTTGGAGCCTTCAGGTAGCGTAGACGCCTCTTCCCTGGCGGATGATCTCGGTTGCCGCTGGGTTCATGCGTGCATAGTCGTTGTTCCCTTAGTGGCCTTGTGTGAGGTAGGCGTACTTATATTGGAGCAGGTACGCCCTCTGTGGGTGGAATGTGGTCCATTCGATTGTCTGCCAGTCCTGGACTTGGGAGCGGCGGTGTTTAACCGGGTAGGCGGGCGCCTCCGGTGTGGCGCTGCGGTGTTTGGCCAGCACCGGGAAGGTAATGGCTCGGTGCTTGGTGTCCCAGGTTCCCTGGTGGATTCCGCCGCGGCGCTGGGTCCCCACGCCACTGTGGCCGTGTCCTCCGCTGAAGCCCGCTCGTAGTGTGTATGTAGCCACCGGTGCTGTTCCGGGCTAGCCTGGGCCGCTGGTATGTGGTGGTAGCGCGCCAGTAGTTGGAGGAGGGGCCACGGGCTAGCCAGCGCTTGGGGCCCACATCCCCAGCAAGTGGTGGGGGTGCCCGTCAGCCTGTCCTGCAGTAGCGGCGGTGGGCAGAGGTTGCGTGCCATGGGCAGCGGTAGCATCCACAAGTTGCCGCGCACTCTGCCAGGTTGCAACGTGGTTTTGAGTCCGTCGGGCACCAGGAGGAGTACCGCTGGCACCGTGGCGCCTGGTATATACTCCACTTGCTCAGGCGGCCGGTGGTGGGCGTGGGTCCCGCGGTGTGGGGCTCCTGGTAGCGGCCGTTTGTGCGTGCTCCAAAACAGACCGTATGCCTCGAGTACCTCCCCATCGGTCGGCTGTGGGTGTCCGGTTTGTGCGGCCGCGTTTCGCATGTGACGTTCCAGGACCGACTCGCTGGGCCACTCCGGGTGCTGTAGGAAGGGGATGTGGTGTGTGCCCACTCGCTGGAGGGCCCGCATCTGGTTCCGCGTGACTCGTACGAGGTGTAGGGTAGTGCCCACCAGGTCCAGAGTGGTGTTGCTCCCTGTTGGTCCTCCACTCACATCGGTGTGTAGGACCGCCATAGGGCCGGTCTCCCTGCACAGATGGTTCGTTTGGATGACATGTTGGTGGTGGGGTAGCACAAGTTGTAGGTGGTTCCATATGCGGGTCTCTACCTTGGTGGGGAGGCCCTGCTGGTGAAGCATCTATTGGGGGCAGGTGTTGCGATTGTAGTGGGCCTCTGGTAGTGTCAGCATGAAGACGTCCCTCACCTCCGGCTCATGATTGTGCATGAGACGGTGCAGGGGGGCCGCGGTGTGAGCCGTGTACGCCCTGTTGACGAGGTGATCGGTGTTGTCCCCATAGTATGGTGGTGACGCCGTGCGCACTGCCGCGAGCAGTGACGTGGATCGGTGGCGCCGGATGGTCCACGCTCGCCGTACCGTGGCAAGGGCCTCCTGCAGCATTCGTTTAGGGTGTGTTAGGTGCAGGACCTGCAACCCTATAGCTGCGTTGAGCACGACTTGTAGGAAGTATGCCAGGACCTGGGTGGAGAGTGCCACGATGCGCGCTATGACTAGTGTCCGCGTCAGCTGCCGTATGAGGTTCGGTGGCAGGGTAACCTCGTTGGTTGTGGCCCCTTGTTGGACCCCCAGGTAGGTGACCGTGCTCACTGGGTTCATGGGCGGGCCTCCGGGGCGGAGAGGTGGTGGTGGTGCGTTGTGTACCATCGTGGCAGATTTGACGTTGTGCACCACTACCTGGTTGTCCTCCAGATGATTGGTGACATCATGGAGCACTTTAGTGTCCCTGGTGGCGTCCAGGGTGGTTGGCAGGGGCTGACGGGCGGTGGCAATCACCAGCGCCATGTCGTCCGCAAATGCTAGGAGCGTGGTCTTGTAAGGGGTGTGGTGCCACGTCCGGGTATGTGCGCCGGATGTAAAAGGCCAGCGAGAGGGTGACGAGCAGGAAGAGGAATGGGCTCTCCGCACCCCCTTGCGGGACTCCACTGGTGGGCTGGACCAACGGGTCGGTGCCCACATCGGTTGTCACTGCATACATGCGGGTGGCAAGGTATGCTTGTAGGAAACCTTGGGAGGGGAGTCCCATGTGCTTCCAGACAGCCCGTGATCGCAGGTGTCTTTAGTTCCCCGTGAGAGGAGGCCCCAAAGATGGTGGCCCCTGTGAGGTGGTGTTGGTGCAGTTGGCCTGCCGCGTCCGTCCGCACCTCAAAAGCTGCCCCCCCTCAGCGGCTGGGGTGAGGCTCGTGGTGCCGCAGGCATCCGCAAAAATGACGATGTTGCGGTCGTCCGGGCATGGCAGGCGGCACGGCGTTGCTTGCTGGTAGGCTTGGACGCGTGCCCCCTGTATCGTGGTGGCCCAGGGCGTGGTGGTGGCCAGTTGGAGCCTTCAGGTAGCGTAGACGCCTCTTCCCTGGCGGATGATCTCGGTTGCCGCTGGGTTCATGCGTGCATAGTCATTGTTCCCTTAGTGGCCTTGTGTGAAGTAGCCGTACACATATTGGAGCAGATACGCCCTCTGTGGGTGGAATGTGGTCCATTCGGGTGTCTGCCAGTCCTGGACTTGGGAGCGGCGGTGTTTGACCGGGTAGGCGGGGGCCTCCGATGTGGCGCTGCGGTGTTTGGCCAGCACCGGGAAGGTAATGGCTCGGTGCTTGGTGTCCCAATTTCCCCGGTGGAATCTCCATTCTGCCGCGGCGCTGGGTCCCCACACTACTGTGGCCGTGTCCTCCGCCGAAGCCCGCTCGTAGTCTGCATACAGCCACCTGTGCTGTTCCGGGCTAGCCTGGGCCGCTGGTATGTGGTGGTAGCGCGCCAGTAGTTGGAGGAGGGGCCACGGGCTAGCTAGCGCTTGGGGCCCACATCTCCAGCAAGTGGTGGGGGTGCCCGTCAGCTTGTCCTGCAGTAGCGGCGGTGGGCAGAAGTTGCGTGCCATGGGCGCCGGTAGCATCCACAAGTTGCCGCGCACTCTGCCAGGTCGCAACGTGGTTTTGACTCTGTCGGGCGCGAGGAGGAGTACCGCTGGCACCGGTGCGCCTGGTACATACTCCACTTGTTCAGGCAGCTGATGGTGGGCCTGGTTCCTGCATGGTGGGGCTCGTGGTAGCCGCCGTTTGTGCGTGCTCCAAAACGGACCGTATGCCTCCAGTACCCCCCCATCAGTGGGCTGTTGGTGTCTGGTTTGTGCGGCCGCGTTTCGCAAGTGACTTTCCAGGACCGACTCGCTGGGCCACTCCGGGTGCTGTAGGAAGGGGATGTGGTGTGTGCCCACTCGTTCGAGGGCCCGCGTCTGGTTCCGCGTGACTCGTACGAGGTGTAGGGTGGTGCCCACCAGGTCCAGAGTGGTGTTGCTCCCTGTTGGTCCTCCACTCACATCGGTGTGTAGGACCGCCACAGGGCCCGTCTCCCTGCACGGATGGTTCGTTTGGATGACATGTTGGTGGTGGGGTAGCACAGGTTGTAGGTGGTTCCATATGCGGCTCTCTACCTTGGTGGGGAGCCCTCGCTGGTGAAGTATCTATTGGGGGCAGGTGTTGTGATTGTACTCCGCCTCTGGTAGTGTCAGCATGAAAACCTCCCTCACCTCCGGCTCATGATTGTGCATCAGACGGTGCAGGGGGGCCGCGGTGTGAGCCATGTACGCCCTGTTGACGAGGTGATCGGTGTTGTCCCCATAGTATGGTGGTGACGCGGTGCGCACTGCCGCGGGCAGTGACGTGGTTCGGTGGCCGTGGATGGTCCACGCTCGCCGTACAGTGGCAAGGGCTTCCTGCAGCATTCGTTTAGGGTGCGTTAGGTGCAGGACCTGGAACCCTATAGCTGCGTTGAGCACGGCTTGTAGGAAGTATTCCAGGACCTGGGTGGAGAGTGCCGCGATGCGCGCTATGACTAATGTCCGCGTCAGCTGCCGTATCAGGTTTGGTGGCAGGGTAACCTCGTTGGTTGTGGCCGTTTGTTGGACCCCCAGGTAGGTGGCCGTGCTCACTGGGTTCAAGGGGGGGCCTCAGGGGCGGAGGGGTGGTGGTGGTGCGTTGTGTACCATCGTGGCAGGTTTGACTTTATGCACCAGTAGCTGGGTGTCCTCCAGATGATTAGTGACATCACGGAGCACTTTGCCGTCCCTGGTGGCGTCCGGGGTGGTTGGCAGGGGCTGACGGGCGGTGGCGATCACCACTGCCATGTCGTCCGCAAATGCTAGGAGCGTGGTCCTTAGGGGGTATGGTGCCACGTCCGGGTATGTACGCCAGACTGGAAAGGCCAGCGAGAGGGTGACGAGCGAGAAGAAGAATGGGCTCTCCGCACCCCCTTGCGGGACTCCACTGGTGGGTTGGACCCATGGGGTGGTGCCCACATCGTTGTCACTGCATACATGCGGGTGGCAAGGTATGCTTGTAGGAAACCTTGGAAGGGGAGTCCCATGTGCTTCCAGACAGCCCGTAGGAGGCGATGCGGGGTTTCGGGGAAGGCCCCCTTGACATCCAGGGACGTGATGATGAGGCTGATCAGGTCCATGTCTACCACAGCGTCTTGCATAAATATGTCCTCCAAAGGAAGGGAGGTGGGCGGGAACTTTCTATGAGATGCACAACCAAAGATAGGGCGTGGCCTTTTATCGAAAGCAATGGGCAATGGTTTGGTTTACAAAGGGCAATGGTAGGAATAGTTCACGGGGCAAGGCGGGGCATCAAAAATCAAACAAATGGCTTCCTTTGAAAAACAAATTGATGAAAGCTATAATGAAGGTTCATAATGGGAAGGGGGTAGATGGTTGCATATTCCCGTTTCATTAGATCATACAACTGCAAAGAGATGGAGGGAGGAGAGGGGGGGTAGGACATTTCCCTTGGATCATGGTTTCCATTTTGACTGTTGTCTAAACATGAATGAATGTTTCAAGGAAGGAAGGATGATGGCTTGCTTTGAAAAGCCATGTCAAATTGACAAGCGTCCAAGTCTCTGATTGGAAGCGAGAGGCCCCAAAGCACATACCCGAAGGACATCGGGATTACCATCGGGATATTGGAATGAGAAGCGAATTGACGGGGAGAGCGGGGGGGGGGTTGCATATTCCTGTCGTATTAGATCATACATAGGGATGTTCCAATGAGAAGCGACATGACGGGGAGAAGCAGGGGGTGTATATCCCCTTTTCATTAGATCATACAATTGCAAAGAGACGGAGGCAGGAGGGGGGGGGGTAAGACTTTTCTTTTGGATGATGGGTTCCACTTTGATTGTTGTCTAAACATGAATGAATGTCTAAAGGAAGGGGGGATGATAGCTTACTTTGAAGAGCCATTTTACATTGACAAGGGTGCGAGTGTATGATTGGAAGGGAGAGCCCCCAAAGAATATACCCGAAGGACATGGAGATGACGGGGAGAGGGGCAGTGGTGGCACATCCCCGTTGCATTAAATAATACAATTGCAAAGAGACGGGAAGAGGGGTGGGGAGAACAGGAGGGGGGGGGGATCTCCCTTGAATCATGGTTTCCAATTGGATTATTGTCTATGCACCAATAAATATTGAAAGGAAGAAGGTCCCGGTTTCCATACCCCATGTTCGAACTCATGATCTATGCCTTTCATCGGGAGCCAATGTTAATTGTTTTTCTTTCTTTGTCAAATGTATCAAATAATGGGATCAATGGTACAAGATCAATTGTAGGTTGGTTAGAAGTTCATGATGCGTAGCAATGAGTTGTGAAACAATTGCTAAATGGTGTCACAAATGGTGTACAGTGATAGCAATGGTAGGAGGAAGGTATCTTGCGAAAAAGAACGGGAAGGTTGTGTACGGACTTAATACACATAGGAAGCCAACAGAAATGGCAAAGGATCGATTGCCTTTTGGATTCCCATAGGTAGAAGTTGAGCAGGTCAATTACCTGTACTCACGCACGTGAGGGAGGGGCAAAGAGGCATGCACTCGAAATTGGAGGTGGATGTGATGAGGGGATGTGAACAGGGTAAACAATGACTTGACATTAATCATCGGCTCAAGCTGTGGATGCTATGCACAAGGAACAATGAATAAGAATAGGTTTCAATGGAATTGTAATATGATGGTATGAGGTGCAAATTAAGATTTGCAAACCCATAATCAAAGACCCGTATGCTATCATGAAAAGGCTACGCCAATGAGTCCGGGCGCTACCTCCTTTGTATTGGAAGGGGGGAGAATCAAACGATTGGATCCATAGTGATGCACGCTGGACTCCAGTGCTGACTGTCGCGGTGGTGTGTCAAGGTTTCTGACCTGGCCCCATCCTGACAGAAACCCAAGGGGCATGCAACGCAGAGCAATGTGCTTCCCATTTCCCCCCCCCGGCACTACTCCTTGGGGGACGTCGCCAGTCTTTAGACATCATGACACGCCTTGAGCCAACTGAAGCCGGTTCAGACCCCCGTGGCCATCTTCGGGTCACTTTGGGTGTGTATCTATGGGCGGCAAACCGCCATTGGCTGATATCATACTCTCCCATCCACCTGACCTAACCTGATGTGATAGTGTGATAGGCTTGGCCATTCCAGCTATGAGCGGCCATATCCAATACTGAGGTGCCGCCGGCTGAGATTTATGTATGAAAATATCAGGAATCAACAGGGTTTTTTTATCATAATGTTTCCGTAATTTTTCAGCTATCCGTTCTGATTGTCAATGTATCGGCGACTGTCGGTTGGCTCGCGATTTTGCGGTAACCGATTGGTTAACTGTTATTTCCAGATATTTCTAGCGGAAACCCCGATGAAGGGTCAAATTTCATCAGAAAAGGGTTCGTTGCTTCCGCAATTTTCATGTTATACACTCGCAAAATTAATCTGATTTTTTCGGACATTCAGAATCGGATTTTCAATTTCGAGGTCGCCGCACTGGATATGATGAATTTCGAGTGGTCCCACATTTTTCCCAGATCACGAATCAACCTTCTTTTTGTTGTCTCCTTCATTTTTCTTGGAGATATAGGCGAAACAAAATTGATTGGTGAGGCCACCTTGAAAGGTCATATCACCAGCTCACTGCGAGGAATTCCAATCTTGAGAATTGGGTTGGAACAGCCTTGGTCTCAACTTGATTGGAGGAGCGTCAAACGTCCTTGGTATGCACACCTGCCCGTTGTATCAAACGATCATGGTCAAGAGGGTAGAAAGTGATTTACAACTCTTGGACCATGATACCGAATATTTTGATATGGACTTCCAGTGTACCGCACCAGTGTTGGTGTTGCAAAGAAACCTTTCTTTGGGTTCCTACGTATTTTTAACGCGAAGTTATGTCCATGGAGGGGCATGGCGTACCATGGTGGGAGCCACTTTTAAGGGTATGTGTTAGATGGATGGTATGTGCTTCACTATGCTCACGTCCATGTTATATATCTTCGTTTGTAGATAGATATGTGGAGTCATACGTGACAGGGGCTTCACCCATGTCCTAATGGTGTGCTCCATAGCGCTAGACTAAGTCTACCGCACATATAGTGCACGTGGGAAGCCTTACAGAGCTGCCCATAAGCGCCATTTCCAATTTTTTCATTTTCATGGTGCATGTTGAGAGGAGGTTCGAAGGTGTCCCTATGCATCCATGTGGTGATCCAAGTGGGGGGATTGTTCGCAAATGGTCCCAAGCAATTGTGTGCTTTGAACCATAGGTTGATACCATGGGTGAGCGAAGTTATATACTATTGTGATTACTTTGGATTTAGCAACATTTGCATGTTTTTGACCTCATTTTATGCTCATTTTTGTATTTTATGTGCTCAACTGGTCGGCTAACAGTAAAGTGCCTAGAGATCCATGAACTATGGTATGTTGCTTATATGTTGGCATATGCTTCGGTGTTGCACCTCACCATATGCCGGATCACGTGGTCACTTTGAGGCCTCACAAAATTAGGTCTCAAATTCATCAGTTGACTTGTGAAGCATGGCATTTATATATCAGGAGGGGTTTGAGAGCCAATGTTGGGATATTCTTGGGCATGGACCTTTGGTCTATATCACCCTTGTATATTACTTTCCGGTTCGACACATGCATGGAGCATTTGAACACTTGCCGTATGCTTTTTTGAGTATATAATTGAATTTTGGGCACTATGGTGACATTTGCCTAACTTTGCTATGTTGTGAGGTCATCTTCGTGGGGCAATTCTCCAGGCCCAATCGACTCCATGTCCAACGAAAAGTTATGTCAGGGTAGGGCATGGTCCTGAGTGCCACTCTAGGCCATGACACGCCACCTCCTCCATTGGGCTAGGATTGGGAGGCTTGGGAGTGAACACATTTTTGGGGCTTGTGCAGTGACGTTTGACACATGGCATATAGCCATCTTATTTGACTTGGTTCAGGGCATCATGTTGGCGAGTCAAGGGAAGGTCTTGAGTCCAGGGAATGAGGGGTCTATGGCTGTGATTGTGTATGTTTCCATCTTTCCCAGATTTTGCTTGATTTGTGTTCATATGCCAATTGTAGGGCTTCTTCTTTATTGATTTTGGTGCAATTCTATGTATCCGTGTCTCCATGTGCACCGTGAGACGACCGGCGTGTTGAAAGGAGTTGTTGAGTGTCCACGCGGGACCTCAAACACCCTTGGAAGCCCTCAGTGTGGATTATTTGGATTTGAGCTGTTGCACTTGGGAGTTGGTTATTGCAAGGGATCAGGATTTGTGTGAAGGAGCCATATTTTACTATTTCTTGTGGGAAATGGTGCACGATAGGGCAAGATCATGCAGAACCTGGTGAGAAGCAAGACCATAGGAGTGACAGCAAATGGTGGAAGGGGTACAGCAGGGGCCGGTCCTGGTAGGGACCTTATTTATGAGCCCTGCCCAAGGACGCCCCGGGTCCAGATCGTGGAGTCCGTGGAGTCGACACCGGACTTGGAAGCCCGAGAAGAGCGAAGATGCTCAGGATGGAGAGCCCTTAAAGGACACGGGCTACACATGGAGGACCTGGCCTCCATGTGTGAAAGGCAATGCCGCAAGGCTTGCAATCGCCGCTTCGCTGCGGAGGAGTTGGAGGAGACTGGCAGAAACGGCAGGGCCTGGCGTTACCAGAAGCGCGGGTCCCCAAAACCCGCGGCGGAAGCCAGGGCGATGGAGACGGATCTCAGCCCGGTCAGGCTGTGGTCAGCTGCAGAGTCTGAGGGGCATTCCGATGGCTATCGGACCGCTTTCCCTTCGGAGTCGGAGGAGATGGCCATACCGCCCACAAGGGCGCACACGGCCCCAGAACCCAGCCTGGAGCATAACGCCGAGGCGTTGGAGAGGCCGACCAGAGCCAGAACGGCGCCTGTGGCCCGACACGAGGAGCCAAAGCGGGACAACATGGGCGACACACCCATGGCGGAGGAGTCTGAGGCGCCCGGAACCGTGGGATGCGCCGGATCAGGTGGAAAGCACGTTGAGTGCCACTGCGAGCATGTATCCTTCCTCATCGGCAAGTACCCAAAGATGGGGATGGACGCCATCGTGCAGCACCGCGACCGCCTGGACAACCAGAAGGACTGCCTAGAGGAGGAAATCGCTGGGATCTTGGATGACCAGTTGGAAGCGGAGAGAGACATGGCGGAGCTGCGAGCGGAGGGGGACCGGTACCGGGAGAAGCTGGGAATGGCCCTGCAGAAGCAGCAGCGAGTGGTGGACAGCCTCCTCCACCTGGTGGAGGACATGTCGGGACGCCTGAAAAGGCTAGAGGAGTTACAACCCCTCGCCTCGGGTCCGGAGCTCCCGACAAGGCTGGCAACGGCAGAGTTCGTGGAGCGGGGTAAGACCCTCAGGAGCGCCATGGAGAAACCCATGGGCGGCCCTGCAGAGGCACCTTACGCGCCTCCTCGTGTTGACCCGGGTGCGCTGCCGTTTGTTCCCATGTTCGGCGAATCCGTAATGCTCGGGGAGCATACGGCACCGGCTGGGTCCATGCGGGAAGAGCACGCAACCACGGACCTGAGGAGCCTGACGGTACAGATGTCCCATGCCGCCCAGGATCCACCGACCGCTGTGACTCCCCATGCAGTTTATACGGAAGAGGAGATCCAGACCATGCAGGGGCAAACCATGGGAAGGGCTGACGGACATGGTCGAGGCCATCCAGGCGGAAACCTGTGGGTGAAGGACCCCACTACGGGGATATGGACAGCCGGTGGAACAATTCCTTCCCGCATCCGAAACCCCATGGGTTCAGGCCCAACTGGACCGCACTCCATTGAGGAGAGGGAGGTACGATGAGTGTACTCACACCCCCTGGCCACAGGTGGTATCCGTCTCGGTGGAGTGGTGGCTGCAGACGTCGGAGACGCCATCAGGATCGACGACCTCAGGGGTTTCAAAATCCCCTATTACGATGGCAACCCCTCCAACCTGGATGACTTCATCCTGGATTGGGAGGACTTCGCCGAGGAGGTCGTTTGGCGAGATGAAGGGAGCGCCAAGGGACAAGTGGGTATGTGGGACATTCCCACACAGGCTGGCGCAGGACCTGAAGGAGGAGGTCAGGGATCAGATCCGCGAGGGATTGATCCAGACGGAGCAGGCCTGCCTCCAGTGGCTGGAGGACGAGGGGCGGGTGGACGCCCCCAACCAGAAGTTGGAGGATTTGTGGTCCATTCCGCTGCCGCTGGAGCGCGAGGAGTTGAGGTTCCGGGAATGGAATCGGTATATCCGCAAGTACCGAGGAAGCCTCAAGCTGGTGGATGACTGGAATGAGTCCAGCGAGATCGGACACTTGCTTAAGGACGTTCTCCCCGGCCACTGGAAGAAGAGAATGGAGGACGAGGAAAAGAAGAGAGCAAAGAAGCGCGTGGCCGTACGGATCATGGCATCGGAGGACACCCACGCCGGAATAATGGAGTTTTTCTGGCAAAACCTCGGTGAGCCCAGCCGGATGTTTGGGTTGAAGAACGCCGTCTACGTGGAGGTATTCGGCGACACCATGGGGCAAAGGCTGACGCGCCTCAACAACGCGGAGTGGAGACGCGGAGAGCCGCTGAAGATGCAGGTCATCTTCGCCTGCATGAGCCTGGACAAGATGGGGAAGTACATCACGGTCCAGCTGAAGCTCAACGCCAAGAACGAGGCCCACGTGCAGGATTCGACAGGGCCATGTACATCGAGGTCCTCGGGAAGATGGCCAACACCGAGAGGTCAAGGAGGACACGGTCGGCACCGCGGAGGAAGGGAGTGGAAGCGGCCAAGATCTCTGGACCGCGACCACCAGAGAGAATCATGAAGAAGCCCACTTCTTCGCGTTTGTAGCGCACAATATGAAGGAGCATGGGCAGGACAGGTCCAGGTCGAACCGCCTGGACCCAAGAGTCAACAAGAACCGCACGGAACCGCGGAGGATCGGGAACCCACCGCTGTTGTTCTGCGAGTACAGATCACAGCACGACGTTTGCTGGGTCTGCTACGGCAAGGGGAACAACCATGCACATGACCACCAGCATTGCAAGGTATATGAGGATGACAAGAAGACCTACTTCGCCGCCCATCCCGACAAGAAGCCCAAGGAGCAACCAATTGCCGATTGGAAGGCAAAGGGCGGAGACAGTGGAAAAAGCCAAGGAAAGGGCCAAGGGAAAGGCGGAGGAAAAACCTATGGTGGAGGACCCGGCCCACACCGACGCGTGAGGTCGATCAAGGAGGTTGCTGAGGACATGTTGAGGACGTTGGAGGAACTCAAAGCCCAGCAACGTGGTGGACAAGGTCCCGGCAGATCGCAGCAGGAGGGAGCTGCCGCAGGCCACGTCTAGAGGAGGCCCCACCGGAGTGGGACCCCGGAGGCCTCTCCTCCGAAAATCAGTGGAATCCCAGAGAAAGCAAAGGCACATCGGGTGCCGAAGAAGGCTCCAGAGGAGCGAAAACCACTGAGTTTTGCCACTCCCAACCCCTGGAGCGCCCTGCCAAGGGAAGTGTATGTGGGCAAGGGACATGGCAAGAAAGAGGGAGCAACCACGGAGAGCCCCGTGGACGGGCAGGACCAGCCCAGGATCTAAACCATCCCTGACCATACCCTCGAAGTCCTGATGCACCCGAATGTGGTAGAGTTGCATGCCGTGGGAGTCCTCCATAGACCGCAGGTTGACGAGCAGCAGTTGCACTTGAAGGTGCGTGTACGGTGCGGACAAGAGGAGTTGGTGGTGGATGTTTTGGTGGATACGGGTGCCGAGGTGAGCCTGGTCTGGAGAGGGTTGTTTAAGAAGGAATCCCTGCAGCCCAGCCGTAGACCGGTACGCCTGAAAGTGGCCATGGGAGAGATTATGGGTGGTGGCACCCATGAGGCCACTATCAGTATGGAATTCTGGGAGCATGAGCGCTTGAACCGCCCTGATTTGGCGAAGAGAAGCACTCGATCCGGGAACTTCTACGTGGCCGACATTATAGATTGGGATATGATCATGGGGTATGACTTCATGGTGGGAAACGCCATTGGAGCCTTTCGACATCGTGCAACGCTGGTCCAGGAGGATAATGAATGCCTTACATGGCTGTCCACGGACCCTGCATGCGGATCATCCAAATGGAATGCTGAGGAAGAGGATCGAATCGTCCAAGCGGTGCAAGCTGTGGGTACCAAGTCCAGAGGAGACCGCGGAGTTCAGCTCACGGAGTATGGAATGGCGCCGCAGGTGTATGCCAGGATGATCCAGACGCTGGGAGCTGAAGCGCCCGAGACGGACGTCTTCGCTTTCCGGGATGCCCCACTCTTGAGGAAGTGTAGGAGGCATCGGCATCGAGGAGACTCAGCCTGGCACAGGCATTGGGGTTTGAAGCAGTGGGGGCCCATGTATTGGCATGGCTCCCTGGAAAATACCAGACGTACGGTGGAGAAGATCGTCGCGGATAGGGCGAAGGGGATCCTGGTCATAACCGGCATAGGATCCACCCCATGTCCGCTGAAAAGTCTCAAGTCGACGCTGGATTCCATCACCCTGAACGAGATGTCATTCGGGCCAGAGGAGGAGTTGTTCATCGACGCCAAGGGTTTATCAATGCCCTCACCGGGTCAAGCGTGGGGTACCAAGGCTTTCCTGGTGGATGGGGCGCAAGCCCAGCCCACGGGTGATGAAGCATTTATCCGTAGGGTTGAGGCGGTGCCCATGCGGGTCATGTTTGAGCCCAAGGAGGGGACGGATCAGCCAATGGATGGCATTGACGTCCTGTCCCACGCCGAGATCGACCACGTCGTCAACTACATGCAGATGGGGATGCACGACCGTGTGGCAGCCAAGAAGGGGCGAGCCATGGTCACCTCTCCGCATTGGTGGGATGACGAGATGTTGGTCACCGGCAAGTACGAGAAGGATGAGTTCGTGGCGAGGGTGATGGATCACATTGCGGACCAATATGATGGTCCGGTTGGGTTGGGCCCGCCGACGTGAGATTTTCCAAGAATGAGGGCCGGTAGCGACAAGAACCAGGCCAATGCCGCAAATTTCCGAAGATTATCGCTTGGAAGCGCGCCCCAGGACGATGAAGACGGCATATCGGACGAGGATAAGTCGGACTCGGACCCGGAAGAGGACTATACCGCAGTGCGGTTGGTTGTATAGATACCGAAGCAAGCGGCTGAAGAGGCCCAGGAGAACCCGAAGGTCGCCGGGCTGAAGGAGAGGCTAATAAATGCCTATCCGCGGCTATTCAGTGGCGTCACCAACAAGAACCCTCCACATCGTGGGAGATTTGGCACAGCGAGGATCAAGCTGAAGCCGAACCCCAAGATCTATCGTCATCGGGAGTACCAACTTCAGGGTGATCGGGCCGAGGCAATGAAGAAGTTGTTGGCCGAGTTTATTGAGCGGGGCTGGATCGAACCCTCCGACAGTGAGTGGGCCAGCCCAGCCTTTATCGTGCCCAAGAAAGAGAAGGGCGAGTGGAGGTTGGTGGTGGATTAGAGGGGTTTGAACGAGCAAACCGAGCACGACTCGTACTTGCTTCCTCTGATCGACACCATCCTCCAAAAACAACAAAAAAAGCGGATCTTCACGGTGTTAGACCTGAGACACGGCTATCACCAGATGCCGCTACACCCGGACTCAAGGCCCTGCACAGCGATGTCGACGCCGCTGGGGCCCATACAGTGGAAAGTGGTGCCTGTGGGCGCCAACAATGGCAGCGCCGCTTTCCAGCGCATGATGGAGGACCTACTCGGTCCTGTCCGGGACTGTGCCGACCCCTTTGTGGATGACATCATCATCGGGTCCGGCACGGAAGACATGACTGAGGACGAGCTCATCGAAGCGCATGAGAAGGATCTGCGCCGAGTGCTCAGCGAGCTGGACAAGCACGGCATGGTGTGCAAGCCCACCAAAGCCTCACTCTTCGTGAGGGAAGTAGAGTTTGCTGGTCACGTGGTTGGTCACGGGCAACGCCGTCCCATGCCTGGGAAGCTGGCGTCCCTGCACCACTGGGAGAAGCCCCAGACCATCAGCGAACTCCGATCCGTCATGGGGTTCTGCAATCACTATTCGGGCTATGTCCGAATGTATGCTGAACTATCCGGCCCACTGCACAAGATGCTGCAGGTGGGCACGTTCGATGGCCGGAAGGGGAGCAAGAAGAAGCTTGCCTGGACCCCCGAGGCCGTAGATGCGTTCAGCCGCCTGAAGAAGCGACTCCTGGGGCAGCTGGGGCTATTCCTGGTGGACCCGAACAAGGGATTCGTGCCACGGTTGGACGCCTCGGACTATGCTGTACGGGCAGTCCCGGACCAGGTCCGGGACGACGGGTCGCACGTACCCGTGGCGTTTTGGAGCCGGATCCTGGCCGAGGGCCAACGTCGTACCTGGACCGCGAGGGAGAAGGAGACGTACGCCATTGTTTGTGCGCTCAGGAAGTGGTCTGGCCACATCGGATTACAACCGGTGGTAGTTTGCACGAACCATCAGTCCTTACAGAGCTGGCACAAGGAGGACGTCAACACCCCCTCGGGTCCGGCGGCAAGGAGCGCCTGATGGCATGAGACGTTTGCCAATTTCGACCTCAGCGTCGTATATGCCCCGGGGAAGGACAACACTGTGGCAGATTGCCTCAGTCGATGGGCCTACCCCGCGGGCAAGGCATGGATGGACATATCCAGCCATGGGGACGCCGGGGGGACCAAGGAGGCCAAGTGCATCATCGAGATGGAGAAGGCCATGGAGCAAGATGGGGTCAAGTGCTTTGTGGTGATGGCAAACCGTACAGACCTGGCCAAGTTCCGGGGCGCCCGAGTCCAAGCTATTCGAGAGGAAACCCCCGAGCAATGGAATGGTGGCCCCCGTAGAGCTAGTCAGGTCGGTGCTGACAGAAGACTGGTCGGATGACTATGCGGCATCCGACCACTGGAGCAGGTACGGGAATGCCGTGAGCGCCCCGTCGGACGACGAATGGCCTGAGGGGTTGACCGAGGATGGGGATAAATCATTCCTCAAGGACAAGCTATTGGTCCCTGAGAACCGAATCGAGGAGCTCATTGACCACTGGCATAACGCCAAGCTCATGCATCTTGGTCAGGACAAGATGCAGCAGGACCTGGAGTGGCGCTTCAAGTTCCCACTGGGGTACTACGCAATCCTGGACAAGTTCTGCAGCGACTGCGCCGTGTGTCGGGCCACGAAAAGCCCCAACCATTCCACAGCAGGCAACCCGGTGTATACGACTATACCGGAGGCCCCTATGCGGTCCGTGGCCATGGATGTATTCACCATGCCTGAGGTCACCGTGGAAGGAGAGACCTACGACTGTGTCATCCTGGCGGTGGATAGGCACAGCGGGTATATCGTGGCCGTCGCTGGCAAGAAGTCCAAGAAGCAGGAGAAGAAGGACAAGCATGGACTGGGGCTGCAGGCCAAGATCGTCGCCAACGCCATGATCAGGCATTGGCTGACTAATTTTGATGTCCCAGCTGTCATCTGCAGCGATAGGGGCAGTCAATTTGTGGCGACGTGGTTCAAGACGATGTGCAAGCACATGGGGATTCGGCACGCCAAGACCCGGGCGTACCACAGCCGGTCGAATGGCCGGGCTGAGGTTACCGGGCGGCAGATGTTCGAAAAGTTCCGCCAGCTGCACATTGACGAACCGGGCGGGAATTGGTATAATTCGCTGTGGAGAGTACTCCAGGCGTACCACGACCTTCCGGGGCCCACTGGACTGTTGCACCATCGTATCCTGTTCCTACGGAATCGAGTGTCACGCACTCTCCCGTGGTTGAACCATGGCAAAGTGGCCCGGGATGCGAGTGCTAAGATGGCTGAGGCGGACAACACGGCTGCCAAGGTGTGCAAAGCACTTCAGGACGAGCATGAGAAGAGGGCCGAGTACTTCAAGCAGGGAAACGTCCAGAAATATGCTCTCAGAGACACCGTATGGGTGGAGCGGCACCACAAGGATGTCCTATCCAGGCATTGGCAAGCGTCTTGGTATGTGCCGGGGGTAATCGTTCGGAAGGTCGGGCAGGATTTGTATGCGGTGCGTGTGGGGGATAACAAGATCCTGGACCGCGACCATACCAAGCTTCGTCCCCGAGCACCAGACCCCAGCGGACGTCCCGTCACCTTCCAGTTCACCGCCGGAGATCCGGACTCTGATGACGAGGGTGAGGACGACGACTTCACCGCCGAGAAGATCCTGACGGACAAGCCAGACCCGGGGACACCTGGGGGGAGGCTACCTGAGGTCCGTTGGAAGAGATTTGCCGCATCCAGAGATTTGTGGGAGCCTCCGAGCAGTTTTGTGCCGAGGTATACTACGATCTGGATGGATTATCTAAGGAAAAAGAACATTTCCTTGGATGTCAAGGACATGGTGGTTCATTTGGTCGCTGCAGCAGCACCGTGATGGGTCCACCTTGGCATTTCTGTTTGTTTTTGTGCTTGGGGGACGGATGAGGGCGTTAATCTGGGGATTTTTGGGCCTTGATTGGCCATATATCCTCTTCACTCGGTCTTCACATATATATTTCATTGTGGTATACGTATTTAGGTCGACCGACAACGTTTCTCTATCTTTGATCCCCTTGCTTCATATTGTAGATCAAGAGGAGACTGGATATGGCGGAGGGCACCGATTATGAGTGTCCTCACCCCTCCCTTGGGGCATGGGGGACGCCTCCATGTGTCCCTGGGACATTGTGGGGGGGGTTGGAGCCCGTTGGGGTCCTCCCGTCCTCTCTTCAATGACTTCCGAGTGGATACAACGCTCTGAGAAGGGGGGTGAAGACGGTTCGAACCCCCGTGGCCATCTTCGGGTCACTTGGGGTGTGTATCTATGGGCCGGCAAACCGCCATTGGCTGATATCATACTCTCCCATCCACCTGACCTAACCTGATGTGATAGTGTGATAGGCTTGGCCATTCCAGCTATGAGCGGCCATATTCAATACCGAGGCACCGCCGGCTGAGATTTATATATCAAAATATCAGGTATCAAAAGGGTTTTTTTATCATAGTGTTTCCGTAATTTTTCAGCTATCCGTTCTGATTGTCAATGTATCGGCGACTGTCAGTTGGCTCGCGATTTTGCGGTAACCGATTGGTTAACTGTTATTTCCAGATATTTCTAGCGGAAATCCCGATGAAGGGTCAAACTTCATCTGAAAAGAGTTCGTTGCTTCCGCAATTTTCATGTTATACACTCGCAAAATTAATCCGATTTTTTCAGACATTCAGAATCAAGTTTCGATTTCGAGGTCGCCGCACTGGATATGATGAATTCCGAGTGGTCCCACATTTTCCCCCGATCGCGAATCAACCTTCCTTTTGTTGTCTCCTTCATTTTTCTTGGAGATATAGGCGAAACAAAATTCATTCGTGATGCCACTTCGAAAGGTCATATCTCCAGCTCACTGCGAGGAATTCCAATCTTGAGAATTGGGTTGAAACAGCCTTGGTCTAAACTTAATTTACAGAGCGTCAAACGTCCTTGGTATGCACACCTGCCCGTGGTATCAAAGGATCATGGTCAAGAGGGTAGAAAGTGCTTTACAACTCTTGGACCATGATATCGAATATTTTAATATGGGCTTCCAGTGTACCGCACGAGTGTTGGTGTTGCATGGAAACTTTTCTTGGGTTCCTACGTATGTTTAACGTGAAGTTATGTCCATGGAGGGGCATGGCATACCATGGTGGGAGCCACTTTTAAGGGTATGTGTTATATGGATGGTATGTGCTTCCCTATGCTCACGCCCATGTTATATATCTCCGTTTGTGGGAAGATATGTGAAGTCATACGTGGCAAGGGCTTTGCCCATATCCCAATGGTGTGCTCCATAGTGCTAGACTAAGTCTACCGCACATATAGAGCACGTGGGAAGCCTTACAGAGCTGCCCATAAGCGCCATTTCAAATTTTCCCATTTTCATGGTGCATGTCCGGAGGAGGTTCGAAGGTGTCCCCATGCGTCCATGTGGTGATCCAAGTGGGGGGATTGTTTGCAAATGGTACCAAGCAATTGTGTTCTGAACCATATGTTGATACCATGGGTGAGCGAAGTTCTATACTATTGTGATTACTTTGAATTTAGCAGCATTTGCATGTTTTTGACCTCATTTTATGCTCATTTTTGTATTTTACGTGCTCAACTGGTCGGCTAACAGTAAAGTGCCTAGAGATCCATGAACTATGGTATGTTGCTTATATGTTGGCATATGCTTCGGTGTTGCACCTCAGCATATGACGGATCACGTGGTCACTTTGGCGTGGCACATGAGGCCTCACAAAATTAGGTCTCAAATTTGTGAGTTGACTTGTGAAGCATGGCATGTATATATCCGGAGAGGTTTGGCTGCCAATGTTGGGATATTCTTGGGCATGGACCTTTGGTCTATATCACCCTTGTATATTACTTCCCGGTTTGACACATGCATGGAGCAATTGAACACTTGCCGTATGCAGTTTTGAGTATATAATTGAATTTTGGGCACTATGGTGTGATTTGCCTAAGTTTGCTATGTTGTGAGGTCATCTTCATGGGGCAATTCTCCAAGCCCAATCAACTCCAAGTCCAACCAAGCTTATGTCAGGGTAGGGCATGGTCCTGAGTGCCACTCTAGGCCATGACACGCCACCTCCCCTATTGGGCTAGAATTTAGAGGCTTCGGGGTGAACACATTTTTGGGGCTTGTGCAGTGACTTTTGACACATGGCATATAGCCATCTTATTTGACTTGGTTCAGGGCATCATGTTGGCGAGTCAAGGGAAGGTCTTGAGTCCAGGGAATGAGGGGTCTATGACCGTGATTGTGTATGTTTCCATCTTTCCCCAATTTGGCTTGATTTGTGTTCATATGCCAATTTTGAGGCTTCTTCTTTATTGAGGTTTGAGGTTTGAGGTTTGATTTTGCGGGTACTAGACGCCTTTCGGCTCCGGGTGCCACCTGGTCGGGCTAGGTGATATCCTCCCCACCGGGTCCTAGTGGGGGGCCCTCCAAGACGCACCTCCTGCCTGGTGGCGGAGTCCCCCGGGTTCACAGGGCTCCGAGCCCCGTCCTTCTCCGGCTTCCCCGTTTCGCCACTCCCCGGTCAGTGCATCAATTCGCAGCCGTGGCTGCGGGCGCTTACCCACTGCGTCGCCCCCCTAATGCGTGGTTGCCCGGGGCGCCGGCGCCGCCGGGCCCGTGCTACTGACTTGTTGCCAGTGGGACCCCCTTGGGCTGGCCCGGAGACTGCCTAGCCTAGGGGTCGGGGCGTTGCGCTGTGCGCCACTACTGCCTTGGCAGGTGCAGTGCTCCGTCCGTGTGTGCGCGGCGCTCGCGGCCCGTTCGGGGGGTTCGGGCCGCTACCTGGTGTTGTGTCTCTCCCGTTTCCCCCTTCCCGCCCCGCGTGTCCCGTGCTGCGTGTGGCGGGCTGTCCCATCCGGGTGTCCCTTGCCCTCGCTCGCTGGTACGCCATTCCACCCGGTCTGTGCGTTCCGCGTGCTCGGTCCGGTTGCCCTTCTGGTAGTCCCCGCGTGCCCTTTGCGTGTGTGTGCGCCCGCGCTCCCGCGGCGTCCGCTCCCCCCCCCTGGGTGGTGTGGGTTGCGCACCTCGCGCGGTCCCGGCACTGGGCGCTGGTAGGGCCGTTCCACGTGGTCCGTTCCCCTCCGCGTGTCCTGCCCCAGTCCCTTGCCCCGTCTGGCGTGCTTGGGGGGGGGGCGGGCCGGTCCCGGTTCCCCCCTACTTGGCTTGGGGTTGTGGGGGTGGCGGAAGGGCATCCCCGGGGGGGGTGCCTTCCACTGTTGCGAGGGGCGTCTGGGGTCAGGCGCTCTGCCTCTTCGGACTGTCCGCCCACTGGGCGGGCTGTTGGGGTCCGCCATCCACGTGCTGTGGGCGCGGGCGTGCGGGTGTGGGGGCCCTACTCTGTCCCCTTGGTCTGCACGCCCTGTGGGGGCTGCGTGCCGCGGGGCGGGTCTGTGGCGTTCTTGTGCCGGGGGGCGGGGTGGGGGGGATGGGGGGGACTGCGCCGTGCCCCCCCTTTGTGCGGCCGGGGGGGGGGGTCGCTCTGCCTCGTTCCGTCCCTCTGCCTTCCCTGGGCAGGCAACAAAGCGGGTGTCACTGACGTCGTTCTGTTAATGGGGGGGGGTGGCCCCCCATACCACTCCGGTTCGTGCTCGCCCGCGTTCACCGGGCGCAGTCTGTGCGGCGTCCTGGCGCGTTGGCGCGGGCTCGTTTGTTCTCCGTGGTTCCTGTGGGAGCCAGCGGCTGGGGCGGGGGGGCGGGCCGCGCTCCGGCTCCTCCCTCGGGCGGGGGGAGTGGGGACCATCCCCCCTGCCTTTGGGGGGTCGGGGCCGGGGCCCCTACGGCTTGCGGGCCGGTTGGGGGGATGGGGGGGGGGGGGGGCGCGCCGCGGCCTCCCTGCTCCCCCTCTGGGTGGCGGCCCACGGTACCCCATCCCCGCCCCCCTCGTGCCGTCGGTGCACTCCCCTCCGGCGTGCGGGTGCGGTCGGGGTCGCGGGGCCGCCCCGGGGTGGGGGGGGATGAGGGGCGGCCCGTGGACCGCTCCCCCAGGTGCCCCTGCAGACCTGAACCCCCCCTCTGCCCTCCCTGAGTGGGCTGTGGTCATGGGAGGGTCATGTGGGGCGCAGCCTCCATACTGTTCTGGTGCGCAGCCGTGCGCCGCCCCCAAGCTTGGTCCGCGCGTTGCTCCGGCGCGCTGGTGTGGGCTCGCCCTTTGGCCGCGACCCTCGCGGGAGCAGGCGGCTGGGGGCGCTGGGGCGCGCGGTGTGCAGGTCCAGCCGCATCCCCCCCCCCCGCGTCGCGGTCCCTTCTGGGGGAGGGGGGGCGCCCCCTCGGCTCTGGGGGGGCGGAGGGTCGCTGCTGTGGCTCCCAAGCTTGGGGGGGGGCGGGGGGGGGGGGGGTTGGGGGGGCCGCCCCCCCGCCCCCCCGCCATGCTGGGCGTCGGCCTGCCATTTGTGGCCTCAGGCGTGCCCGCCCGGGGTATACTCATGCCGTCCGGGTTGCCGGGCGGCCGCGGGCGTCGGACGCGGTCCGGTCGGCCGCCAACGGGTCAGTGCGGCGGGGGGGGGGGGGGGGGGGAGGGGGGGGGAACTCCCCCGCCCTGGTTCACGCCCCTGTCTTCCCCGGGCCAGCCTCTGAAAGGGCCGCTCTGTTTGCGCCGTCCTGGGCGCCGCCGGCCCGCCGTCGGCCGGCAGCAGGCAGGGCGTGCGGGCGCCTGCCTAGGCCGTGGTGCCCCCGCACCCCGGGTGCAGCGGCCTCTTCGGGGGGGGTGCGGGGCTGCCGTTTCTTCGGTCTGCCTCCGTCCGCTCTTGGGCCTGAGTGGGAGGGGGGGGGGGGGGTGGGGGGGGCCCTCTGGTCCCCTGGCGCCGCCTCCTGACAGCCGAGGGGGGGGCGGCATGGCGGTCCCGGCCGCGGGGGCCAGCCGTCGGCTGGGGGGTCGGACCCTCGTGCAGGCCCTCGCTGGGGCCCCTCGTCCCCCCCGCCGTCGTCGCGCGGCGCTGGCCGGCCGGGGGCGGCCGTGAGGGTTAGTGGTCAGCGGTTAGCGGGCTGCGGGGCAGTAGGTTCCCCCCCGCGCTCGTTGTCTCCGCCCTCCCTCCCGCGGGAGGTGGCGCGCGCTCCTTCGTCACGCCGTACCTCCGGGGGGGCGTGGGTCGGGGGGTCCAGCTCCCCCCCCCACTTTCTCACGTCCGCCGTCTGGGCCGGCACCTGCGCCGCCGCTTGTGTGGGGGCTGGGGCTGTGGCGGCGGCGGGTTGCGCCGGCGGTAGCGCCAGTGGGCGAGGGCGCTGCGCAAGGCCCCGGGGAGCCAGTTGTTGGCGTCCGCATGGCGTCCGCATTGGCGTCCGTGATGCGGAGTACCGCTCCCCCTTCCGGGAAGGCCGGCCACGCCGGCTCCCTGTCGGGCCACGCCGCCCAGATCACTGAACTGAAGGACCCTGACGTGGTCCTCTGGGGCTGTCCAACCCCCCGGGGGTACCTCTTGGTTTCCTCGGTCCCTCCGGAGGAGCACAGCATCAAAGGGCCTGTTCCTCAATCCTCTGGTGGTCCCCTGGTTGGCCCAGCACAACCACCCGTACACCTCCCCCACCAGAGGGAGGGCCTCATCCCCCAGAGGGTCCGGGACCGTGCCCCAGTCCCGGTCCCAGAACCGGGCCCCCTATGCCCCTCGCGCCGGTTCCCCCTGCTGCCCCTGTGCCTGCGGCGCCGATGCCGCGCCCCGCCCCCTCCCCGCCGAGGCCATCCGTGCCGGCTCCGCTCTCGGCGCGGGGGGGGCCGGCTGGTGCTGGGGTCGTGGGGGTTGGGGGGGGATGAGCTCGCCGGCGCCGGGGTCGATGTTGTAGAGGTGGTGGTGGTGGTGGTGCTGGTGGTGGGTGTGGTGCGCCGGCATCTGTTGGATGCCGGGGGGGATGCACCTCACCGGCTGCACGTCCGGCTGCGGGGGCGCCCCGCCCCCCGCCCCTCTCTTCGGCCCGCCCTCGCCCCCGGGCTCCCATGCCCCGTCCTGCCTGTCCCTTGGGGCCCGTCGCGCCCTTGCGCTTGCCTTTGGGCCCCCTTCCGGCCCCCTGCCCGTGCCGTGGGTCCCACCCCCTGTCCCCCACGCCTTGGCCTGCCCGCTCGCCCACCGTCCCTCACCCCGCTCCCTGCACCTGGACGCCCTGTCCGGGCCCCTGCGCGCCCTCCCGTGCCCTGGCCCCTTCCCGGCCCCCTGCCCTGAGTCGCGCCGTCCGCTGCCTGCGCTCTGTCCCCCTCCGCTGCTGCGCCCTTTCTCCTTGCCGCGCGTGCCCTGGCCCGCTCCTTGCGCGCGCTCCTGGGCACTTCCCGTGTCGCCTCCTGTCCCCCGCTCCGCGCTCCCGTGGCTGGCACGCTGCTCTGCCTGCGCGCCGTCCCCTCCTCCCTGGATCACGCGCCGTGCGTCCCGCTGTCTTTGCAGCTGCGGCAGCGTGACGCCCGGCGGCGAGCGCTCGGGCGCCAGGGGGCGGACGTGCCGCGCCCGCCCCGGGGGGAAGGGCTTGGGGGGGAACGGCTTGGGGGGACTGGTGCCGGTGTGGGTGGGGTTGGCGTGGGCGCGGTACTTCGCGCTCTCCCTGCCCACTGCTGCTGCTGCGGCGGCCGCCGGAGAGGCGCCCGTGGCCCGTGCGGGGTCCTTCCCCCGCTTTCGTGGCGTGCTGGGGGGCGCGGCGCGGCCGGCCGAGGCGGTGGCGCAGCTCGCCGGGGCCGCGGTCGCAACCCCTCGCGCGCCCTCCCCGCTCCCCTCTGCGGCTGCGGCAGCCCTCGGCATTGCGCCCGGTTCCGCCGTCTCCCCAGACTGGACGGGGGAGACCCCCGCGGCGTGCCGGGGGCCGCGGTCGGGGCTGCGGCGTGGCTCGCTGGGGCTGCGGTCTCCGCCTCCCGCGCGTCTGGGGCCCCCTTCCGGGGCGGGGCGGCAGGGCTTGCTTCTTGGGCAGCGGGGGCGGTCATCTCGGCTGGCTCAGGCTCCTGGGCCGGCGGCGGCGGCCCGACCAGCACTGCTGCCTCCGCCAGCCTCCGCTCCTCGCGCTCCGCGGGGGTCTCCCCCGTCCAGTCTGGGGAGACGGGGGAGCCGGAGCGGGACCGGCGGATGTGGCGGTCGTCCCGCTGGGGGGAGCCATCGGAGTCTGCCATCCCTGTTTTCCTGGTAGGCATGCGTGGTGGCAGGTGCGCCCTTCCCACTACCTCCTGGTGCATCAGTGCCTTGCCGTGGGCAGTGCCGTGCGGTTCTCTGCGGGGGGGAGGGGGGGAGGAGGTGGAGGGCCGGCTGTGGCGTCAGCCCCGCACGGGCGGGGGCCGGCGGCCATCCATCGGCATTCGGAGGGGAGGCGGGGGAGCCACGCGGCCCATGCGTCGCGCCACAGCCCCCAGTCTGTGGCGGGGCCCAGGGCCCTGGGCCCCCGGGGGTGGTCGGGCGGTGCCGGGGTGAGCCGCCCTAGGTGGACCCCGTAACGGCGGTGACCTCCTGTGTTCGCAGGAAGTTGTGTACCCCGTCCCGCGCCGCGGGCGCCGGGAGGGGGGGGCGGGGTACGGGTGCTGCCCCAGAGAGGTGGGTGGGGGTGATCCCCAGGACCCGTTCCAGGGCCCCGCGGGTCGCGACGATGAGGAGGAGCAGGGGGGTGCCAGGGCACTCTTGCCAGAGGACCTGCCCCCTGTGGTGGGCACCCCTGGTTCTGGAGAGGGGGGGGGACAGGTCTGGGATGGCCCGGCCGCGGGGCGCGTGCGTCTCCGGCGGGAGGGTGGGGCACCAGTTGGGCTCCCTGGGGAAGGCCTCGCATACGATGGCGTATGGGGGGGTCGGCCTGGTGCCGTCGTACACCGGGTTGGTCGGCCGGGGGCGGTCTGGCGCCTCTTCCGCGCCTTCCACGAACACCGTGATTTCGCCCACCTCCAGGTCCTCGTCCGGTGGGTGTAGAAGGTGGAGCGCCGCATCCAGCACAGACACTCCCCCCGGGTATGTGGCCCGCTCCTGGTTCAGGTACAGGGGCGCGTCCCCGGGGTAGCACGTCCTGAGGGCGTGCAGCAGGGCTGGGGCGCTGCTTTGGAGGAACATGGCGGACCCCGCTCCCGTCAGCTGCAGGGTATCCCCCATGGACAGGGGCCGGCCCGACCGGTTGGACTCGTGCCACTCCATCCAGTGCCCGTAGAGGGCCGCCTCCGGGCTGATGAGTCCTGGCTGGACGGCGTTCACGATCCGGTGCATCGCCAGGAGCAGCGTAGGGGCCCCTGCTCCGTTCAGGGCGCGGACATCCAGGAGGGCGGTCTTGTTGAGGAAAGCCCTCGCACTGCCCGTCAGGTCACGCCGTGCGGCAGCGTGCGCCTCGTGCGCCTCCGCCACCGCGTCCGGCACCAGGCCCCGGACAGCAGCCTCTTGCGCTTTGCGGCGGGCCCTGGCGTGTCCCGGCCCATCCCCCTGTCGGCGTGGCATGGTACTGCGGGCTCTGCAAAGGGCGGCGGCGGGTGGGGGTCAGGGCGCGAACACGTGGGACAGGTGCGCAACGGATGTGGGGTCCCGCAGGTGCACGTGGGTCCACAGAAGGGCAGCGCCCGCGGTGCCCGCGCCTTCGTGTGAGGGGGCATGTGCCCCCTCAATGCGCCGCTGCGGGGCCTCATTCTCTGTGCGCCTGCGCGGGCCTGCGGGAGGTTCGGGCCAGGGGCACGCGGCTACCTGGGCGCACCGCGCGCACTTGCTGGCGCCTGTCGACGCTGCGGAGGACACCGTGTCACATTCCCCGCAGAGCCGGCAGGTGCGTGGGAGGTGGGAGGGCGGCAACCAAGGGTCAAGATGGCGGAGCCAGAGGTCGTCCAACCTCTGTCGGAGGGGGTCCCGGATCTCCGGCAGGCGGGCGCGGACGCGGCGCCGGTAGTCCCTGCCGAGCGTCTTCCGCTGGACCTCCCGCCACGTGTCGTCGGGGAGATTCCCGTGGTCGTGGAAGGCGGCGATGAGGTCGTCCCACGCCGAGCGGGGGTGCCCCTGGGGGAGGGTTGCCATGTACACGTGTCGCCCGGTGAGGTGGGGCGTCAGCGCATCCCATTGGCACCCGTTCGCGGCGTCCCGGTGGAGGAGCGCCAGTAGGGTGCCGTCCGCGACTGCCTCCCATCCCACTCGCAGCCCTTCGCAGCCGTCCAGCTCCTAGCGCAGCGCGGCTGCAATGTCGGTGGGGAGCATGAGGAGCAAGGGCCCCTGGGTGTTGCCCAGTCGGGACAGGGCGTCGTTGTATACCGGCCCCCAGCTTTGAAGTGCGCCACGGCGAGCTGGGCGGCCCCGTCCTCTGGGGGGTGCCACCAGACGGTGGCCGCGGCGTGTCCCCATTTGCGTATCTCTGTAGCCCGGAGTACGTTGGCGGCGTGAAGGACGATGCGGGGGGGGACGGGTGTCCTGACGAGTGAGAACACGTCCCCAGTCCATCCTGTTTGCGGTCCCGGGGCCGCTTGCAGCCATTCCCCCGTCGCCGCGTCCCACGAGTGGTCAGGTCCCGCCCCGTGGATCAGGGTGGGTCTCGGCCGGGTGTCCGGCCCCCATCCCTCGAGTGGGATGGCGGCGTATCATTGCGCAGGGGTCTCGGGCGCGCGCGTGCCGGCGCACCACCGGCTCCACTCGCGCGCCCATTCATCACCCACTATGCGTGCCTCCCACGCGGTCATGGAGCCGCGCCCGATGAACCGCGGTTGGAAGAGGGCGTCTTGTAGGTGCTTCGAGAACCCACCCGGCAGGTCCTGGTACGGGTCGGGACCCTCTTGTGTCGGGCACTCCAGAGTGCCATTCACCCCACGGAGGGAGGCTACGAAGTCCTCGTCATGGCGCGGGGGAGGGGGGGGGTGGTCGCCCTCCGCCGCAGTGAGCCATCGGTGCGCCAGGGCTGCCGCGCTTAGGGGCTCGCGGAGGAGCTGCTCCAGCCGGTGGTTGCGAAGCTTCCATGCGACGTCCCCCAGACGGAGCATGTGGTGGAGGAAATTGTCCACAGAGGTCCCTCCCGGCGGGTCAAAGCGGGCTATGGCGCGGAGCTGCACTTCCGCGTCCTCCGGCACCAGTCCAGAGCAGAAGACTTCCGTCCATGTGGCGCCTGCGGAGCGCCACGAGGCCACCCATAGGGCTTTGTTCCCGTCGGGAGGTGGCGGGCCGCCTCGTGTACCGCCTGGCGGTAGTTGGGCCAGAGGAGCCGTGAGTGGGCGCACCCCACGTGCATGTGCACCGGGGTCTCCTCCGGGCCGCCGCATAGGAGGCACGGTTGTGGGACGACGGCAACGCCGGAGACTCGCTCCTTACGGACGCGGAGCCTGCGCTGCACCGGCGTGTGGCTGTCTCGGGCCCGCAGCGCCCGGCGGTTGGTGGCCGTCGCGGTGAGGTCCGGGTCGTGGACAGGGGCTGTGCTGTGGGCCGCGCCCAAAGGTGTGTATCCCCGGTGCGTCAGCGCATGGTCCGTCTGCGTCCGCTGCGCGACCTCGCCGAGCGCCCGCATCGTGGGGGGCCGTAGATCGAGGTGGCCGTCACGGCCGGCGACAATGAGTTTGGCGTGGCCAGGGTCCCGGGGCGTGTTCTGCAGGACGGTGTCCTGGGACGCTGCCCAGTCCGCTTTGTGCAGTAGGGCGTCACTGTGGTGTGAGGTGGCTCTGACGTACCAGAACGGGTGCCCGGCGTGTCGCCCTCGTGCGCACAGGCCGTCCCGGAGCCACCGCAGGGGCATCTGGTTGACAACTTTTGCCGCGCCCGCGGGGACCCCCGTGGTCCGCTCGCGATCTGCGTGCCGCAGGAGGTGGAGGATGACTTCGGCGTCCACCGTGTGGACCCATGGTCGGTGGGCACCGTATTGTAGGGGGAGGGAGGCGGCCACCCCCTCCCCGTCGGGCACCGTGCCCAAGATGGCCACCGCCCACGTGCGGGTGAGGTTGGCGGCGAGAGCGACGCTGGTGGCGTGTTTGCAGGGTCCGCCCCCGGACGCGTCGGAAGAGGTGTGGCCCCAGGCCTCTGGGATCCAGTAGTACCCGGTCGCGCTGAGCCAACCCGCGTTGAGGTCAGCGGAGTGCCACCGGACGTCGGGGTGGCTGGGGGTTAGTTGGTCCACGCTCAGCGCCCTGGTGTCGCCGGGGCTGATCGCCGGGTGGTCGTGCAGCCGGATCTCTGCTCCGGCGATCGTGCTTGCCGGGGACCGAAGTGCCGTCACATGTTCCTTGAGCCACGCCGGGCCTCTGCGCTGGTGCACCACCAGGTGTCCCTTGTCCTCAGGCTGGTCCTCCAGCGCGTGCACTGCCATGTGTGGGTCGTGCGGCACCCCCGTAGCTACCAGCAGGGAGGTGCCACGGGGGAGTCCACGTGGTTTGTGCTGGCCTGCCCCCACCTGCACTATTACCCACTCGGCCCGGAGCTGCGCTTGCCCCGCCGTTTGGGTGCATTGGTCGTCTGTGGTCACCAACCACAACGGCGTCGGCGCGTGGGGCCGGGGGCGCAGGGGCTCGGGCCATGCCACATCCGCGTTAGGCTCTTGTTGCTCGCTTTCCGCGAGTACGTCGTGGAGGATGTACATGAGGGCTGCCGGCGGGTGGTACGCTGCCCCCCGCGTGGGGGGGGATGGGCCGCCCCGGCGGCAGTAGCCCCCGACGTGGAGGTGCAGGCCGTCCGGGGTCAGCTGTGGGCCGGTGTGGGCGTCCTGCTTAGCCCTCGTCGGGTGGACGAGTCTCAGGCGGGGGTCCCGCGTGCCGGTGGTGTGGAAGAGGTGGACCAAGGAGTCGCGCCACCCGGGGTGGTTGGTGGGCTCCTGCTCGCGGCGGCAAAAGTGGAGGTGTTCATCGGCGCATTCGTTGAGGCATTCCCGCACCACCGTCAGCCACGAGTCGTCGTCGTCGGGGGGGGGCTGGCGTGGCCCGTGGTGCCCATGCCACGGCGTTGTGTGCGGCACCGTCAGGCGGCACGTGTCGCGGTGTCGCAGCTTGGCGGTGCGCAGCGTGACGATGTTGCCCGGCGGGGACTGTAGTTGGACATGGGCCGCCCTGGGGCACGCGATGGGTTTGTACAGCCCCACTCCCAGGGCGGCCAGGGCCCCGGGTATGCGGTGGACCCAGTCACCCCCCGCTAGAGTTGCGAACTTCGCAACGGGGTAGTGCACCTCGGGACATATTCCGTGTCCGCCGGCTATTTCCCAGAACATCTTGGTGACCTAGGTGCGCACGGAGGTTGAGCGGTGGTGGACGAGTGTACCTATGAGGGCCACTGCTGCCTGCTGGCACCGCGTTGGCACCCGTGTGAGCCCCAGGGTCTGGTCATTCTGCAGGCTGTCCCGCGAGGCGTCGAAGGCGTACCGCGCCCTGTCCTTGGCGACCTGGACCGTGATGTGGTCCAGGTGGCGTGCAGTGTCGGAGTCGTCGGCGATGAAAGGGGCAACGTACTGTGTCACCCCCCCCGAGGATCGCCAGGATGACGTCCTGCACCACGTTCGGTGGCGAAAGGTTGTTGAGGCACCAGTGGTGCACCGCCGCCAGGCGTAGCCGGTGCTTGCGCTGCAGGGAGAACTCCCCGTCCGGCTGCAGCTGGAGTCCCAGGTAGGGGACGGAGTCCGCCGCTGGTACCCAGTGCCATGGGTTTTCCAGGTGGGGACGGTGGCGCAGCTGCAGGCCCGGGACCCCCTCCGTGGTGGCCATGGCGCACTTGCGGGGGTTGAGCTCCATGCCCATCATCCCCAGGTACGCAGCCACCGCCTCCACGCCCTCGACGAAGTGCTGCAGTGTGTGGGCCACCACCAGCAGGTCGTCGATGTAAGCCTGGATGAGGCCGTGCTCGGCCCCTCCCGGCGGGCGCAGGCGGTGCCCCTGCGCCCTGAGCAGGGGCTCCAGGAGGAGCGCGTACAGCAGGGGGGGTTGCCCTGCCGGACGCCGCGCAGCATGTGGACGGGCTGCGTTAGCCCGTGTGCAGTGACGATGCGCAGCCTGGCGCACGTGTGGAGGAAGAGCAGGAGGTCGATGACCTCCGGCGGCACGGAGAGGTGGCGCAGGATGAGGTGGAGGGCGCCGCCCGGGGCGGTGTCGAAGGCCTTGCGGGCGTCGAAGGAGAAGACGTAGTTGGGCCTTCCCTGCTGGACCTGCCGCTGCGCCATGAACAGTGGGGGGCCTGTGTTGGAGCCAGGGAGGGCCCCTTGCTGCCAGTCGCTGACCACTCCGTGCCGTGTGAGCACTTCTGTGATGCGCTGGGTGAGGGGGCCCGTGAGCAGCTTCATGTCCAGCTGGCCCAGGGCTATGGGCCTGTAGTCGTCCAGTCTGGCAGAGCCCGGTACCTTGGGGCTGAGCCAGATGTGCGCGTCCCTCCAGTGCATCGGCGGGGGGGCGCCGCGCAGGATGGCCCGGTAGGAGTGGACCAGGAGCCACTGGACGGGTGCCGGGAGGGCCTTGATGAAACGGGCCTCCACGTGGTTGGGACCTGGGGCCTTGCCATCGGCCTTGTCCAAGGCGGACTTCAGGTCCTGCATGGGGTACTGCTGGACCTGTGTCCAGGCCCCTTCAGGGACCCGGGGGACATGGCGGCCGAGGACTGCCTGGAAGCCTGGGAGGTCCACCTGGCGTTTGTCATACAGTTCTCGCCAGAAGGCGCGAACTGCGAACATCACGTTGTGGGCCTCAGTGAGGAGCGTTTGGGTGTTGGGGACCCGCACGTTCCAGAGGCCTGATGGGCCCGGGGCCTCTACCTCTATGGCTCCCCGCACAGCTTTCCATCGCTGGACGATGTCGGGGGCGTGGCGGCGCCAGAAGTCCTTGATGGCGCGCTTGCGGTCTGCCGCCAGGAGTGCACGGAGCTGCCGAATGTCCTCCTCGAGGGCAGCTGCTTGCCTCTCCAGCTCCTCCTGTAGCTGGCCCTGTGTGGTCGGGCGGAACCCGGGCGACACACCCCGCAGCTCCTCCGTGAGCCGGAGCGCCGCCTCGGACCGGATGCCATGCCGTGCCGCGTCTGCCTGGTACGCTGCCGGCGCGCGCGCTGCCAGGGTGTCATAGCGGAGGACCGCCGCCTGGAGCCGCTTTCCGCTCTCCGGGAGGTCCCCCTCCGCCGGGTCCGTCCCCGCCAGGGACGGCTGCCGGCGTCCCACCACACGCGCCAGGGCGTCGTGCGTCGCGTGGAGGTGCTCAAACACCTTGTCCACCGCGGCCGCGGGCATGGACCCGTAGTTGTGCTGCTCTGCGGGACCCAGCCAGGGCGCCAGGGAGGGTTCATCCTGCGCGGTGGTGACTGGCGCCCACAGGCAGTGTTGGACGGGCGCGTCCTCAGTGTCATACGGGAGGGGCGGCCCTCCGTGTAGCTGTAGGGGCTGGGCATTGCCGCGCGCCCCGCTGCGCTGAGGAGGCCCGGCAGGGTCAGGCGGACCGGGAGGTGGTCCGAGCCGACCACCTGGGGGTGTGCCATGCCGCGAGTCCAGACACTTTCCCGCAGGGACCACGGCAGGAGGGGCTCGTTGACCAGGAAGGTGTCCAGCCTGTGCCGGGACGGGTGGAGCGTGGGGGTCATGTCCTCCTCGCCTCCTGCCGTGGCCCTCCGGAAACCGCAGGCCTCTCAGCCCGCTCGGAAGTGCTCCGTGGCCGGGTTGGTGGTGACATCTAGATGTTGGTGTCGCCGGCGATGACCAACGGGTGTCTCCTGCCGAGGCTGAATGCCGTGGCATACATTTGTATGTCGGCCCAGAACGCCGCCCGTCCCGCCAACGGGGAGCAGCTTGATGAGAGTGAGGCCTCCCCCGTCCGTGCGGATCTCCAGGGCCGCGGCCTTCCCGGGGAGAATTTCCGTGAAACTGAGCACCTCGTGCACCGCCACTTACTTGCTGCTGACCGCGGTGAGGAGGCCCCGCCCTCTCGAGGTGGAAGTGGCTCCCGTCTCCGCCAGCCGGCTGCTGAAGAAGGTGGTGTACCCCTTGTCACGGAGCGCCGCGGCCACGTGCATCTCCTGCGCCCGGGTGGCGATCCCTGTTTCCTGGGGCATGATGGCAAAGCCCCCCTCCTGGGGTAGCATGCCGGTGATGAGGTGCTCCTTGTCGGTAAAGGCCGCCGGCCCCCGGCGCCGCCGGAGCGTGTCCCGGAGGGACCGGTCTGGCGGTACGAGGCCGTTGCGCAGGTTCCACGAGAGGAGCCACAGGGCGTCGCCCGCCGTGTCCTCTTGGAGTCAGCTATCCCGCATCGGCATCGCCGCTGGGTTCGCCGGCGCAGCCAGAGCATCCCGGTACGCCGCATCCGCTGAGCCCGTTCCCAGCGGGGCCCACAGGGGGGCCCGGAGGGCCGGGGGAGTCAGGGGGGCCAGGGGGGCCAGCCCCGCGGGGATGGACCCTGGTTGGCCCGCACCGCCGGTCCCCAGGGGCCGCCCCGGGTGCGTCCTCATCGCCGTCTGCGTGGTCGGCCGCCTGGGGCGGGGGGCGCCGGGCGTACGGGGCGTGCCATGGGGACCTCCGTGCCCTCCCTTGCAGGATGTTGGAGGCCGCCTCCTTGTCATCTGGCGGGACTGCAGCGTGCACCGCGTGCCACGCCAGGTGTTCCGGCATTGCCCCGCTTGTGTAGTACTTGTCTGCACACAGGGGGCATTTCGTCGGCTCCGTGGCCCCTCGCGCCGGGCGGAGCGGCACCGACTTCCGGATGGCGCCCTCCGCCGCTGGTTCGAAGGGCAGGTTGGCCAGTGGAACCTCGTGCGGCGCCAGTGTGCGGCCCGGGGCCGCCGCATCCAGGGCTCGTGTCGCGGGCGCGGGCCCGAGACCCCGGATGGCCTCGCGCTGCACGTCTGCTTGCAACCACGTTAGCCAGTGTGTGGAGCCGATTTGCGGGCGGGTTTGCCCCGCCATCGCAGGTCGTGGAAGGCTTGTAGCCAGTGGTACACTGTGGTCTGGACCGCCAGCTGGAGCTCTAGGTCGGCGGGGTGCGCCGCTGCCGGCCACACCCCCGGCCTCGCCGCCCGGGCGTTGTCCTTCAGCCTGACCTGGAGCAGGAGGGCGTGGTGTTCGTCCTCCTGTAGCGCCTTGACGATCATGCGGGCACAGTGTGCCACACGGACCACGGCTTCGGGCCCTGGCAGGCGCCCGGGGTCGCAGACGACGATGTGCGCGTCCGCCGGGCTGAACATGCAGACCACCCACTGCGGGTTCTGCTGTCCCCGTTGGGCCACCGCCAGGGTAGCCGCCGGGCGGGCGTGCATGATTGGCCCCGCGTGGAGGTCCTGGACGTCCGTGGCCCTGATGGTGTCTCCCTGCCACGCGGCCCGTAGATGCTCCTTCTAGTCGGGGCTCCACACCAGTGCGGGGGGGTCGACCCACCTCGGTTCCTGCCTCTTGTTGGGGGCGCTGACGGTGTGTAGCAGGACTGCCAGCTGCCAGGGGTCCGCCGACATATAGTAGGCCTGGGTGGGCCCCTGCTGCCAGTCGACGTGGGGCAGGGGCGGGAATGTCCCTTGCCTGGCGGTGCTGTGCCAGACAGTCCAGCGGCCCCCGGCCAGAACGTGCGACCGGTACCCTCCGGCGTGGTCGTGCAGGATGGCCTGGTAGCCTGCAGTCTGCAGCACCAGTGCCCCCTTCTGCTGAGGCCCGGGTGGGGGTTTGCCATCGCCCGCATCCCAGACGCGGGTGCGCCCGCGGAGTGTGGCGCGCCACGGGTCTGGTGCATCGCGCTGCGTCCCTTGTATGCTTCCCGCAATCTGCGCCGGGCCGTGGTGGTGGACGAAGCTCTCCCCGCCGTCCGCTAGCAACGCCGCCGCGACGTCGTATAGCTGCTCCGCCGTGAGGGGTGCCGTCGGCGCGTGCGTTGCGGCCGGCTGGCGGGGCTGCGTGTCGCGGCAGGGGACGTGGGGCAGCAGTTGCGCTGGCCACGCCGCCACGGGACCCATGGTGACGGCCGCGACCGCGGACGCCAGCGCCGTGCGGTCCGTTGGTCTGTACTGCCGGAGCCCCGTGGTATCTCGGGCGAGGTGCCTGCAGGCTGCCATCCAGGCCACCGCTCCGCCGTTCGTGACGTCCGGTTGGGCACCATCCGCGCCGTCGCGTCCCCTTTGTTGTACCGTGGTGGCGGTGTCGAGCGGGGGGCCCTGCTGCAGCGCCTCCGGGCCCTGCCCCGGCAAGAGGGCGGGCGGGACTGGCTGTCGCTCACATAGGGGGTTACTCGTATGAGTATAGGGAATTCCTGTTGACACCTGGACATTGAAGTACCTCAGGACTCTCTTGTACCAGCCAGTGTCGGAGCGTACTCGGACGTCTTCCTCTGAGTTAATCTCTTTGGGTGCCCCATTGACACAGAACCACTCTTCCAGGAGTATCTTGATGGTCTCCTCGCCGCCAATGTGTTTAGTACATGGGAACACCCTGTAAACCTGGTCAGCCCACAGGTTACCACTAGGGCAAAGTCATAGCCCCCGAACTTAGGCATCTCCGTGTAGTCCACGTGGAGAACATAGTTGGCGCAGTGGGGGATAGGGAGAGTCGAAAACAGACCCCTGTCCCTGATATCCCCAGGTTTACAGGACCGACACGGCCACTTGTCGACGATAGGCTGGAGGGTTTTCCGCAGCTGGTCGTCCGTCCACGTAGAGTAGAACCACTGCTTGAACAGCCTCAGGGTGCCGTGAGCCCCCACAGGACCACTGGACTCATGGGTCCACTTGAGGAGTGCCAGGATACGGTCGCTAGGCACGACTATCCGGTCATCATGCCAGAGGTAGGTCTTGTCACTCTTCCACTGTTCCTGGTTGACCAGCACGGGTTCCAGACGCTTCTCCAGGCGTTTGTAGATGTCCCCAAACTCTTTCAGGTACTCCACTTGTCGGAGTCCATCTAGAGGTCTGATCATGGTCATGTTCAGGTCCAGATGTACATCCATACGGCCGAACGCCTCCTTGGCTAGCTCCTCAGACCTGGCACCAATCATGCCGTCAAAGTTGTTGCGGCTGATGTAGTCCGCACACTCGTTCTTGACGCCCTGGATGTGATGTACTGAGAGCCGTAGCTGGCTCAGGTAGGTTCGGCAGCATCTGAGCTTAGCGTTCTCAGGTGGGAGTCCCTTCTAGAGGGTGTGGACCGGTTCTTGGTCACACAGCAAAACGAGTGGGTTACTCCCCAACAGTCGGGACTGAGAGGATAGCACTAGCATACCCGCGAGCAGTTCCTGCTCATAGGTAGAGTACTTACCCCGGGCCTGGTTCCATTTCCAGTTCCAATGACCCAGGGAAACCAGGACCCAATTGTCGTCAGGGTAGCTTTGCTTGAGTTTACCGTTTTGGTTTAGTCCATCAGTACCCCATTGGGAAATGGCCGAGTCAAACTCCTCCTTGTCTAGTGCTTGCCACTGGAACAGATTTCCACCTCCGACCACATTGCTGGCGTCAGTCACCAGAATGATTTCCCGTTGTGCTCTAGGCACGTGTAGGCACTTAGCGTTGGCCATTTTGTCCTTGAGCTTGTCAAACGCTTGTTGTTCTTGAGGGCCCCAGCGCCAGGTAGTAGTCTCTTCGATGAGGTCCGTCAGGATGGCACTGGTGTAGTTGAATTTCTTGATGTGGCGGCGGTAGAAGTTGCAAGCCCCAGTGAAACTGCGTACATCATGGAGTCCCATCTTGGGGTCTTCATGTTGTACCTTAGCATCCATCAGGGGCTTGGCCTTAGAGGCCGCTGGGGTCCACCACCCATAGCCAATGTCAAACCCCAGGTACTGTATAGTCTTCTGCATGAACTCACACTTCTCCAGCTTGAGTCGAGTGTGGTTCTCCTGGCAGACTGCAAAGAACTCGCCCAAGAGGATTAGGTGGTCCTCTTGCGTGTTCGTTCCCGGCCATACGTTGTCGATGTTTGCTTCCATCTGGGCACCCCGGGATATGAGTTCTTGCACCACACGTCTTCGACATAGGATGGATAGGATCTTGTTCATCAGCTCTTGAAAAAGAGCGGGTGCGTTAGCCACGCCAAAGGGCATGACCTTCCACTTGAACACCCTCCCCTGAGGGGTGATGAAGGCAAAGAGTTCTTGGGGATTGGGCGTCAGGTCCACTTGCCAGAATCCACTTCGCTTGTCCATCTTCGTCTTGTAGCGGCAGGAGGCTATCTTCTCGAGGGTTGACTCCATATTAGGAATGGACCCTGAGTGGTTCGGCGTCTCCTTGCTCAGCTCTCCATACTCCACTACCAGCCGTTTGGCTGTAGACCCAGGCTTAGTCACCAAGCAAAAGGGGCTGCAGTGCTTGGGGGTAGTCCCCATCCTTGTACTCCAGGACCAGGCCAGCGTCGATACACTCTTGTATCTATCGCTCTATCTCGTCTGCCTGCTCTTTAGGAGCCGGGTAGGGTCTCCTACGTATCTTGTGACCCACAAACTCGGGCATCACCTTGAGGTCCATCTGTACCACCTTGTCACAGGATGTTGGAGGGGGTAGTTCTCCGAATACCTCCACGTAGGTCCTGATCAGCTTCTGTACTCTAGGGTCCAAGAGTTTGATCTTGTACTCCATGTCCTCGTCAAAGTGTAGATTGCTTGCCCCTTGGTGTATGGAAGCGGATAAGTGATCCTCAACCGGCTCAGCGTCCTTGGTCGTATCCTTCAGTCCTTGGTAGGCGTAGAGAAGGTCCCGTTCCACAGTCTCAGGTGGTCGGTGACAACATAGGCACACTCGAGGGGGTTTGCATACGCATTCCTCTGAGAGTTCATCCTCCCCTGGGGTCCTCACATGGGCACCCCATACGCTCTTCATGAGCTTCAGATCCACCTCTCGTTGCCAGGTGGTAATCTTATGTTCGAGGTCCTCCTTCAGTTTGCAAATATATCTCATAGACCCTTGTTTCAACGGCCATGAGCGCCGGGTAGGCCTAGCGTAGCATAGGTTTTTTGCCACCAATCTCCTCTTGGAGTCCACGTACTTTCTCAGCCTGGATTGGGGGTCCAGCTCCTCCTCCAGGGGCTCCTCTCCCCTCATGGAGAGTAGGGGTTTCAGTGGGGCAGCGTACTCGGCGTTCTCCACTTCCTCCACGCACGTCTGCACGAAGAAGGCGTCATGCTCAGTCTGGTCATCAGAGTGGATAGAGCTGGGTAGCTCGGATAGCGCACACTCTGAGACTACATCAGGATTAAATACACGGCCGGGGGTATTGGGGGCAACAGTGTCAGGCACGATGTACTCGTCTCCCCGAGGAGTAGTCTCCACGGCGTCTCGAGGTCGTAGTTGGTTCTTCAGGACATCCAGGGTGTAGCCGCCGCTCTCTCGTTGAATTTCCTGGACCATAGCAAGATCAAGATCTTCCCAGGGTACTAGAGCTAGACTCCCGTCCACCACACTTAGCATGCTCCCCCATTCAGGTTTCCCGATGGGCGTCTTGCGGCCCAGAGGCACGTAGATGGTGTCATCCGGCAGCTGTATGGAGGTGAGCATCAGCTTGTGCAATAGAGTACGCCAGTACTCATTTCCCCAATGGGCTCCCCGATCGGGGGAGCACAGGACCATACGGGAACGTTCCAGGGCCAGCTTGGTCAGGACCTTCCCCACTTCACTGAATCTTCGGTTCCCGTAGGCGATCCCGAAAGAGGGCCAGTAAAATTTATAGTAGGAATTTTCCCCTTGCTGCAGTAGATGTCCAGGACATGTTGCTTCTCGCTGGCGAATAGCTCCACGTTTAGGTCCTCCGGGGAGTATCCCAACTCCTTCAGACCCTGGTGTAAGACATCCCCCAGGACCTGATAGTCCTCAGTTTTGGAGGCGACCATCATGGTTGAGGGCTCCCTCTTGCATACCCTCAGGTACGTAGAAGTGTGCTCAGACTGCTCCAGAAGTACAGATTCCCAGCTGTTACCATGGTCCACTTGGAGAACGTAGGGTGCTTGCAGGGTAAGGGGCAGAATCTGGGAATGCTCGAAGAAGAAGTCGGTCCCCAGTACAAAGTCGAAGGCTTCGGTGTCCATTACCCAGAACCGATGGGCAATGCTTCTCGAACCGATAGGCACTTCGACCTGACGGTCCCCAGAACTGTGCACCGCATGCCCATCTCCCATGTGGATGGCCACGGTAGGCAAGATGTTCTTCAGGTCCCCACAAGGTAAGGTTTTCTTGGCCACAATAGATATAGTGGCCCCAGTATCGAGTACCCCCAGGTATTCACGTCCCCCAAGACGGATACGTACCGGGAACACCAGGTCTGTAAGCCCCCCGCAGCGTTTCTGTCAGAACTGCGCGGGGCAGGTCACTTCGAACCTCTGCTTTCCGAGTTCCCGAGCCATGCATATGAAACCGGAGCGCTTGCGGGCATTAGACTGGTCCCCATCTTCGTTGGCACGCTTGGTTCCTTGTTCTTGTTGGGCTTGCGTCTGGGAGAGGGTTGTAGGTCTTGTGTTGTGTTGCCCACCAGAGGGCTCGGGGTTTCCCCCTGGCGTAGTATTGGGGTTCCCTCCGGACGGGTTTGCGTTCTTGTCCTTCTCCGGCTTGCGGTCGCAGCTCCCTCGTCCACCTTTGCCTTTGCCATCTTGGCCTTTGCCATTGCCCTTGGACTTGCCTGGGCCATTGTCCTTGTTGGCGTTGTTCTTGCCACCGCCCTTGGCACTGGCGTTCTCGGTCTTAAGCTTCGCCGATAGGCGTTGCTTATGGTAGCACTCGTCCTCGTAGTACTTCCTCTTCAGACAGAATGCACGGGTGATGGTACACCTGTAGTGGTCCGGCAGTTTCGCCTTGCCGCCAGTGTTGGTCTCCTGCTTCTTCGCCTGGGCCACGAAGGAGTCCCGCTGGTCGCAGTCAAGGGCGTGAAGCAGGGAACCCTGCTCGTCTCTGGCATCACACCAGAAGAGATCTTGGCCATTGCTCGTGATACAAGCCTTTTTGGGGGTAGTCCGCTGTCCTGGTCGGTGTCCTTGGTACCCACCGCCTTGGCTCCCAGAGCCGCCTCCTCGAGGACGATAGGCGTTCAGGTTCTCGTCGCTTTCCTTTTCCAGCGCTAGCTCCAGAAGTAGCACTGACAGATCCTCGTAATTGGAGGGCTCTTGCCTTGCGCTCTGCCGTTGCCCGGCACTCATTTCACAGCTCTCGTGGGAGCTTGGTCACCAACCAGAAGAGCAGCTCGTCGCTGCCGTAGGAACCGGGCGTCAGTCGCCCTACCAAGTGGTCCAGGTCGGCCAGCAGCTCGGAGATCCTGGCAGGCTTGGGGTTGTTGGGCAGCATCGCCAGGATCTGGATCTCGGCCCTGATGGAGAGGTCGGTCTTGTAGGTCGGGTACTGCCGCTCCAAGGCAACCAACACGTCGGCGAAGGTGGCGGACTTTGTCACAATCTGCTTGACTTGCTTCTCCAGGTACTTGGTCTTGCAGTACTGCAGGAGCAGATCGCACGTGACTCGCCCACTAGCACGGGTTCGGCCGGTCATTCTCAAGAACCGGCCAAAGATCTCAGCGAACTCGCTGAGGTCCTTTCCCGTGAATTCCGGCAAGTACACCACAATCTTGGAGGTGGCTATTGCCTTAGCGTCCTGGGACCTGCGTCCATCAGGGCTCTTGGTCTTCCTCTTCTTCTTCTTCTTCTTCCCGCTCGGGTTCTGGGGTTCTCAGGGTCATCGTCCTCCGAGGGCGAAGCAGAAGTCATGGAGGGCGGCTCATCATCACAAGGGTCACCAACTGGGTCACTAGAGCCGTAGGGCTCAACATCAACCTTAGCCCTTAGGGCTGTCAACCCCAACCGGTCCAGCTCGTCCCGCGTGGAGTTTGCCACGTGGCTGTAGGGGGGCTGGGCCATTCTCGGTATGAAATGGCTTCTTCATATCACAGCGGGGGTCGGCATCGGTCGGCTCCTCAGGCTTCCCAGGGTGTTTGTCAGCCCCGCCACCAGGTGATTGGCTTCTACTTGATGAGGTGAAACTCCCAAGGAGGTAGGTGACGCTTGGGGGGGTATCAGGGGCTCCAGTTTAGCCCGCATTTCTTGAGTTAGATCACCCACAATTTCAGAAGATGGCTCCTCGGAGAGCCTCTCGTATCTCTGACCGCGTCAGTTACCTGTTTGAGGATCTTCCTCCTCCTCTGCTCCTTCCCCCACAGGACTCAGGGCAACGTAGGCCACTCAGGGAAGTGAAACCAGGTGCTGGCATAGTATAGCCAGGTTCAGGTGCCGCATAGCCAGGTATCTCAGTCATGTACACGCCCGCCACGGGTCTGTGATAGCCATCCTCATAGCGGCGCGGCATAGGCTCAAGAACACCGGTGTAGGTGGAGCTGGATGCCACTCGTTCGCTGACTGCAGTTGCCATAGGTAGCACAGTCGCGGCTGGAGTCACACCATAGGTGGGGTGAGGCATCCCAGTAAAGCCTAGACCCTCAGCCATAGGTGGAGTGGTTGTGGGTGGAGATGTAGCTGGATGTGTGGCTGGGAGTGTAGTGGTTGCTGGAGAGGGTACTGCAGGGAAATCAGAGGCGCTCGGCGCGATCTCAGCAGCTGTGTCCTCGAAGGGCACCTGGTCGGATGGTCCGTGTCCATCTCCAGGGTATACCTCTTCGGCTCCCATGTCCCCTGCTTGCTTCTCCTTCTCCTTCTCTTTGCTTTCAGCTCCTCGAATGGATAGACCACTGAAGGCAGTCCTCAAGCCCTCCAGAGAATCATCCCCCAGCCCACTTAGGGGCACTGAAAGTACAGGCTCCTCAGGTTCAGGTTCACTAGCAGGTTTGGGCGCTGGCGATGGTTTGGCTGGTGCCACTGAGGGCGCTGTTGTCTCAGCAGTGTCCTTGGAGTCCATATTATATTTCTTCGCCCTTCAGTGGAGTCAGCCTCGACGTACTGGTTGTACTGCACGGGGTTGCAAGTACGCAAAGACTGAAAATCTCTGCTACCAGAACGTTAGAACAGGCTTTCACTGTTGATTGCTGTGATGATATTGTTTTGTTGATGCCCCTGTTTGCTCCTGCTGCTTCTTGATGTAGTTCAGGTTTTCCAAACAAATACGTTTTGATGAAATCAACCACAGATAAGCACCCACAGTTGCAAGGCAAAGGACCACAGGAGCAAATCCACAACATGAAGGGCTGCAGTCTAAGGAGATAGTGATACAACAAAGGAATCTCACAATAACTACAGATTTATGAAAAGATAGTTAGACAATATCCTACCAACATGGAAAAACTGCCCACATGGGCATCCTCTCTTTTATAGTGCCGTCTAGAGATGTGCACTCTTTGTTTTGGGTCCCATAGGTGCTGAGGTGGCATGGCTTGTGGCGCTGAGGTCACTGCCACGTCACATGTGATCTTCCTACTTAGCTAGGCTGAGTGGGGATTGTACCCAGGACCTCTCAAAAAGAGGTGCCACAGCCCCCTAGGGTGCAGACCACTAGGTTAGCTAAGCATTCATGAGAAAGCAGAGAAAGGTGTATAGGCTCTAGATTAATGTCAGCGCCTCAGTCAGTCCAGGAAATGGTGTATAGGTCCAATCAGTTGGGGGGGGTGAAGGGTCCACACAACATCCATAGATCAATGCTTGGTTTTATAGGTCAAAATGTCTTATCACACCTTTTTGGAAGGCCAATACTAAGATAAAAATGAGTTCTGCCTTTAGGCCTCTTTGTAACAACTAAAGCTAACCTTTTGGCAGGGAAGAACACGTTTTCTTACTCATACACAAGGCCTTGGGCTGTCATGTCTTTGCGGCAAGGGATGAACACTCCACGTCGGGAGAATCCATCGACCACAGTCATGATAGCGTCATAGCCTCTAGTGGTTGACGGCAATCCTGAAACCCAATCGAAGGACACACTATGCCACTTGGTGTCGGGCACCAGCAAGGGCCTGGGCTGTCTGGCGGTGTCGACACACCGTGACTTAGCCGCTTGACACACATCGCAGCTCAGAATGTGACATTCGACGTAGTGTTCAAGATGCGAACAAACGTAATCGCGTTTAATCAGCGCCATGGTTCGAAGTACTCCGAAGTGGCCGTAAAAGCCCAACTCGTGATACATGGCCACAATCGAGCTAGCGAGCGTTCGAGGGACAAGCACACGCTTGCCCATTGTCAACAAATGGAGGAACTTGCCATCGTCGAAGGACAACTTGGCGTCCCGGAGTTGGTGTCCTGCCGTAGGGCTACGATACGCGACTTCGTAGATGTGTCTCGTACGTGGGTCTTCTTGATAGGCTGCTGCCCAGACAGCTGTTGAAGTCATATCCTTACACTGATAGTGTCGGTGTACTCAACGGTGTGTACCTTTAAGACTCGACGGGTACGGTGTGTTCCGTCCAACCTTAGGCAAGGGAACTGGCTGTAGCTTACCGTCTCGGTGGCGTCAACAGCGGATCAGTTCCGTCAAGGTCGGGGCATATCGAAGTTCTTTGCCAAATGTTACTCGAAGAGGGCGGTCCATGTGTATGTCGGGAAGGTCATCGGTGTTGGTCAACATGTCTGGCACCTCATTGCCAGCATCATCTAGATGTACTTCAGACTGGTGTGAATCCTCCGCCAGCGCCTCATTCGACGGCAGTGGGTCCAGGTCCTCCGGCTCGACAGCTGGTTCAGTGTCGAGTCGGTGGGCTGGTTCTGCGTCTTCGTCAACATCAGGTCTCTTCCACACGGAGCGTCCGCTTCAAAGTGACACGTACAGGTGGTCGTATGGCTGGGGCCACACTTCATCATGCCAGATGGAGTCCTCGAGCACATGTAGGAACTCATGGACAGGTTCCCCTTCAGGTGAGACGCAGTTCTCGACCAAAGGTACCACGAAGGCCCGTGTACGTGTAGCATTCTCGATGTCCATCAACTGTTGCGAAGTCAGGCGGGAACAGGCGTCCGCTGCTGGATTCTCGAGACCCTCGACATACCAGAATGTGAGGCTGTACTCCTTGAGAAACTGCGACCAATGTGCCTGTCGTGGTGTCCGTGGTCGAGGACACGACTTAAGATAACGAAGGCTTTTGGTGGTCACTGTACAAATGCACCTGCTGTGGTTCTCGAAATAGATGAGACCACTGCTTCAGAGCTGGCACGATGGTCAACAACTCCTGTTCTCGAATCGGGTATCCAGTTTCAGCAGATTGCATCTTCGGCAACATAAAGGTAATAGGTCGAAGATGTCCCTTGTACTTCCCATGCGCACATCGCTGCGCTAGCGTGGCCCCCACGCAATCTTTGGAAGCATCCGTGTACAATTGATACGGCTGTTGGGGGTCGATGGCACTGAGATGTGTCGCACTGACCATTGCTTGCTTCAGCTTGTTGAAGGAAGCTTGGTGCACAGCTGTCCACTCCCACTCAAAATGTGCCTTAAACATCGCGGTCAGAGGGGCTGCGACAGCTTGGATTCCTTCGACAAACTGCTGGTAAAATCCACACAATCTGATAAATTGTCGAACTTAATGAACCGGGGTGGGCGGAGGCCAACCTCGAATGACCTTGATCTTTTTAAGGTGCATGTGTACTCCATCATTATCGACGATGTATCCGCAAAAGGGTACTCGACTCTGGAAGAATGTGGATTTATCGATGCAGGGAAACAGTTGGTGTCGACGTAGTAGTTCATGTACCAAATGGAGATGTCGTTGGTGTTCCTCAGCATCCTTCGAGAGGACGAGAATGTCGTCGATGTACACCCATACAAAAATCCCCAAGTGGTCTCGAAGGACATCATTCACAACGCGTTGGAACGTCGATGGCGCGTTACAGAGGCCAAAGGGCATAACAACCCGTTCAAAGGCGCCAAATTGTGTGTTGAAGGCGGTTTTCTCGACATCTTCGTCATGGATTCGAACCTGATGGAACCCACTGACAAGGTCTATCTTCGAAAATACAGTGGAATACCCCAGTGTACCAAGTATAGATTGGATCTAAGGCAAAGGATATCGATCTCAGACATTTCGCGTACACAACGCATGGTAGTCGACGCACAAAGGCCGTTTACCATTCGCTTTCTTCACCAGCAGGCAACCCGCTCCATATGGACTCAAGGATGGTCAAATTCGGCCAGATCGATGTAAGTTGTCCAGCTGTCGTCGAAGTTCATCCAGTTGACTCCGGTCCATTTTGTAAGGATGTACCCACGGTGAATTGTCTTCCGTATTGAGGCGTATTCGATGGTCTATCCCAGGTGGATGCGGAGGTAGGTCTCCGAGCTCCGCTTTCCCACCGTCGTAGAGGTCTGCCCATTTGTGTATTCAAATAGGCAACTTGAGTCAAATGGTGTCAAGTCCGTCATTGTCACTGGTTTCTTGCATGTTGTACATTTGATCGACCGGCACTGCGGGTCGAGGCATGCAGCATAGACACACTTGATCACCGGTGAGATCAGCTCGACGGATGTCCGGTTTAAGTTTCAGCAACGAGATGTACTCGATCTCCATGTCGCTGCACTCCTCATTGGTGATACCATCTTCCGTTTCAGACTCATGGAACGTGTCACCACCACTCTGGACGCGTGTCGACGAGGGTAGGTGGGGGCGGTTTTTGGCATGTGGTGTAGGGCTTCCAACCGGACTTGCTTCCGAGGTACTTGATGAAATTGTCGAAAGAAGATCCAACTTCGAAGCGGCTTGGAACTGCAGTTGGGTGGAATGCCTTGACTCGTCCAAAGACAATCGCCATGAATTCCAACCATGTTGAATGTCCGCATACGGTTCCTTCTAGTTGACAGCTGGATTATAGCTTCGAAGCCATGGTAGCCCCAGTACCACATCTGGCAGAATCTCCAGAGCCTTGAACTGATGTTGAAATACGAGGTGTCCAACTCGAACGTAAGCTCGCGTGTAGTATCCCACCTTGACTTGGACACCTGCAGCTGTTAAGACGTGTCCAGGGTTTGTCAGTTTGTAGAAGGGTAGTCGCGCCCTCTTTGCAGTCTGCATTGACATGAAGTCACTCGTCGCTCCACAGTTGACTAACGATTCCACGCTAGAGTCAAAGGAGTCATCACGAACTGCGCAAATGCGCCCTCGAACTGTGAACAGAGAGGCATGCTCAGGTTCGGTTCCTTCGACGTTGACACTCCCAAGTGTCAAATTCTTTTCAGGTTTCTTGGTACTGATGGTGGAGTTCAGTTTTTCTCGAGGGCGTCCACCACCAGGTCTTCGAGGATGATTTCTAGGCTGTCGTGGGCCGTTCCCTGCTCTTGGAGCAGGATCGAAACCGTTCCCTACTGTGTTGACTCAGATCTCTTCCTGGCGTGCTTGATCTCAATTGCCGATGTTCTCCTCCTCGACATGGCGATCGGTTCTTCGAACAGTCGCGGGCCAAGTGGCGTTGTTCACCACAGTTGTAGCAGGGCCTAGTTTCCCGACCATCTTGGCGACCGAACCACTCATTTCGACGTTCGCCAATGTAGGCGTGTAGTTCTTCTCGGAGCTTGGCAATTGTGTCGAGATTCATGGGCTCTGGCACAGTTTGAGCCATGGGAGCCGCAGCTGGGGTCGGCATAGGGTTGACGTGCGTTGTTGGCATAGGATTTGAGAGAAACATTGTAGAAGTCGAAGTTGGCGGAACCATCATAGGCAGGGGTCTTGAGTCCGCAGCACCCGCGGTTTCTGTTGTCGTTCTCGACGCGTTCTGAACCTCTTCCAGTTGATAGCCGGCCGCCATGTAGGCTTTTGCGATGGTCTCCACCAGCGTATCGAAGCCGAATGGTCTTCCGAAACGCCATTTAGAACGAACCTCAACGATGTACTGCTGGCAGACGGCGTCATTCGACAACCCTTCAAAAAATCGAGAGTTAACGAGGTAACCCATCTGGAGGTCACTGGTATTAACCTTCGACTTGATGACACAGGCCCGAAATTCCTTCACGTAGTCGGCATGTCGAGGGAACTCACTTTTCCTCAAGGTCAACATTCTTGACAGGTACAATGGCTCATGGGATATGCAATCAAAGCGTTGACCAAACACACGCATGAGCTCGAACCAGTCAGCTTGTACAACTTTCGTCGAACTGTGATAATACTCGACAGCATCGCCTTCGAGGAGGAACGGTATGGGGGTGTCCTGATCAACGGGTGAAGTGATATCCCACAGAGCAAAGGATCGCATAAGGTCCTCCTTCCAAGTGCCAAGATCTCCTGATCCTGGCTTCCCAGAAAATAATCGAATCAACTTGCGTAGGCGTTCAAAACGACATCCGAGGATCTCGAATGGTGGAGCACGAGGATTCATGGCATTCACTGGGTTGGCTTCATTCATTGGGTTCGCTGGTTTCATTGACGGATCAAAGGGAGGTGCTCGTAACGGTGGTTGTTGCGGTGGATAATGTTCAGGCGGCTGATTGTTGGATGGTGAATACGGCGGATAGCTCGAAGAAGATGGTTGTGGTTGTGGTTGTGGTTGAGGGTGTTGTGGTGGAAACTGGAAGTGACTCGAAGGTTGTTGACTCGAAACTTGTGCAAAATCGTTGAGAAGGACATGACATTGCGAAAGCTCCTGTTCCAGGCATCGAAGGTCGCTTACTGCCGCTTGCGCTGCATTCTCCGTCAAGGACTGCAAAGCTTCGACTCGGTGATCAGTTGCCGCAGTAGCATTTGCTGCTGATGTCTGCAACGCATCGATACGCAGCTCCAAGTCTATGGCCTTGGCTTGAGATTCTGCAAGCTTCTGCCACGAGCTGTGAAGATCACGCGATATGCATGGAAAGCATTCGCTTTCTCGACTTGCGATGCGCTCTGCGATGAACTTTTCTAACGAACTCGAAAACTGGTGATGCGACGGCGAGTCGGATTGAAACAGGCAACCTCTGATGAAGTGCAGCATAGCTGCGTCGTTGAAAGGTCTCTCCATTTCAAGTTGAAATCAAAGACGGCGTCAAAGATTGTAACGCAGAGGTTGACGATTTTGATCCCCCCGCCACCTACCTGGCTATCACTTGTTGTGGTTGTCTTGTTTCTCGTAAATCCCAAAATACGACAAACGTCTTCTGCGCAGGATCTTTAGGCCGAGCACCAATTCATACACACTTCACAAATTCAAAGACAAAAACCCTGTTGAAAGATATCGAAGTATCATACAGCACGTTGTTCACAGCAACTGGCATCTCGATGCTTCAGATGTATTCACAGACTGTAGTGCGATTGCGACTGCGATTGCCACTTGCGCGCTAGCTGCGCTGCTGCTGCTCGAAACCATAACACTATTACCGCAAACCCCCATTGGCCAGAGATTGCAGCTGCTTTGCTCCCAGGCCAAAGGGACAATGGATCGCCCGGACCTCATCACTCGTGTATTCAAACTCAAGCTTCGATCCTTGCTCAAAGATATACTGAAGAATGGCTATTTGGTGCAGCCGGCTGCCCACATGTATGTCATCGAGTTTCAAAAGAGAGGTTTACCGCATGTCCACATGTTGGTCATATTTGCCAATGGATATAAGCTATTATCACTTATGGATTACGACCATGTGATCTGTGGGAAGATTCCACACCAGAATGCGGACCCTGAGCTATATGACATCATAGCTAAGTCCTACATGCATGGATCCGGCGGCACAGGCGAAGGGTTGTCTAGTTTGCCTTCACCAACCTGCAAAAGCCAATTCGAAAAGGCACGGGCCTCCTGATGTGCATCGACATCAGTGCATTCAACGCGAATATTTGTGGTTGAGCGAAGCGTCTTAAAGTGGGGCAAAGGTAGTTTTTTTCAAAGTAGAGGCAACAATGGTAGGATGTTAGCCGCGCGGCACAACTGGCAAAATTTGCCGCCAGTCGCCTGTGATTACCACGGTCTTACGGCCAAATGGCACCATATGAAGTGCATCATCCACTTGACACATGATGTCACGTAGAAGCTCATCCAGCACACGGAAGCAATCATTTTCAGCCATGGGAGCTTCGACCCAAACAATTAGTATACAATTGCGAAAGAAGAATGCCCTTTTGCTCTTTAAAGGGATCAAAGATGTTCCCCCCTCTGTTATGGGGATGCCGATTGCAGAGTTGAAGGTCGTACCATCGTCCAAGAGTAAGGACGCAATCCCACTTGAAGCAACGGCAACGGCATGGTACCCTTTACTATGAAGGTAGGCAAGCAAAGGTTTGGAGAGGTGGGTTTTTCGACATCCTCCACAACGCTCGATAAAGAAGCATTTGGCATCAAAGGTATTCTGAGTTGTTGAAGTTGTGACCTCACCAAAAATACCACATTGTTGATTTGTGAGAGTTGGCACTCCTTCTCGGACAATTTGTTGCAACTCTTCAATAGTCAAGGTGTCATTGTCCTTAACAGGTTTGGTGCCTGTTTTGGAGAAGACAGGCAAGGGCATTGAGGGAAATTTGGTGAGTTAAAGTCGTTGCTGTTGCAATATTTTTTCAACAGCAATCAGTGCATCATTCACTACATCCTTACGCTTCGGAAGACGGTTTTTTCCCAGCTTTTGCTTGACGTGGTGCATGAGGTCGCCAATAACGTCATCTTCAAACGTCAGCCACAAATTGTATGGGTCCTTTGGCGACTTCTACTCAAGAATCTTGCAAGAGAGGAGGCGTAGTCTAGCTGCGCTATAGAAGCCCACAGCCTCCATAAGGCAGGCATGCCATTCATCATCATCTTGTAAGAGACCACGGCGCATTCAAGCTTGTTGGTACGTTGCATATTCGGTGCCTTCTAAAGAAGGTCCCTACCAGGACCGGCCCCTGCTGTACCCCTTCCACCCGTCACTCCCATGGTCCTGCTCCTCACCAGGGTCTGCATTTCCACAAAAAATAGAAAGAAAATCCTTCACACAGATCCCTAGCAGTACCATGCACAATCCAAATCCAAATCCAAACTGCGGGCTTCCGTTCAGCACACCGGTTGTCTCACGGTGGCGGGCATATACAAGAATTGCACCAAAGAGGAAAGCCCTGAAATTGGCATATGAACACAAGTAAAGCAAAGTTGGGGACAGATGGAAACGTACACATTCACAGCCATAGACGCCTCATTCCCTGGACTCAAGACCTTCCCTTGACTCGCCAACGTGATGCGCTGAACCCAGTCAAAAAAGATGGCTAAATGCCATGTATCAAAAGTCACTACATAAACCCCAAAAATGTGTTCACTCCCAAGCCTCTAAATCCTAGCCCAATAGGGGAGGTGGCGTGTCATGGCCTAGAGTAGCACTCACGACCATGCCCTACCCTGACATAAACTTGGTTCGACTTGGAGTCCATTGGGCTTGGAGAACTGCCCCATGAAGATGACCTCATAACCTAGCAAAATCAGGCAAGTCACACCATAGTGCCCAAAATTCAATTATATACTCAAAAATGCATACCGCAAATATTCAAATGCTCCATGCATGTGTCAAACCGGAGAGTAAGATACGAGGGAGATATAGACCAAGGATCCATGCCCAAGAATATCCCATCATTGGCTCAGAAACCCCGCCAGTTATGTACATGACATGCTTCACAAGTCAACTCATGAATTTGAGACCTAATTTTGTGAGGCCTCGTGTGCCAAGCCAAAGTGACCACCTGATCCGGCATATGGTGAGGTACAACAGCGAAGTATATGCCAACATTTAAGCAACATACCATAGTTCACGGATCACTAGGCACTTTGCTGTTAGCCGACCAGTTGAGCACATAAAACACAAAAATGAGCATAAAATGAGGTCAAAAACATGCTAATAATGCCAAAATCAAGATAATTACAATAGTATATAACTTCGCTCACCCATGGTATCAACATATGATTCAAAACACAATTGCTTCGGACCATTTGCAAACAATCCCCCCACTTGGATCCCCACATGGACGCATGGGGGCACCTTCGAACCTCCTCTCGACACGCACCATGAGAATTGAAAAATTGATAGTGGCGCTTGTGGGTCGCTCTGTAAGCCCTCCCACATGCACTATATGAGCGGTAGACTTGGTCTAGCGCTATGGAGTTCACCATTGGGACATGGGCGAGGCCCTTGCCACGTATGACTCCATATATCTTCCTACAAACGGAGATATGTAACATGGGCGTGAGCATGTCGAAGCACATACCATGTCTATAACACATACCCTCAAAACGTGGCTCCCACCATGATATGCCATGCCCCTCCATGGACATAACTTCACGTTAGCAATACGTAGGAACCCAAGGAAAGTATCTATGCAACCCCAACACTCATGCGGCCCACTCGAAAGTCGCATTAAAATATTCGGTTGCACGGTCCAAGAGTTATATATCACTTTCTACCCTCTTGACCCTTATCCCTTGCTTCACCGGGCATGTTAACACATCAAAGGCGTTTGATGCTTGCTAAATTAAGTTGAGACCAAGGCAATTCCAACCAAATTCTCGAAATTGATATTCCCTGCCGTGAGCCGGAGATATGATTCTTCAAAATGGCCTCACGAATCACTTTTGTTTCGACCATATCTCCAAGAGAAATGAGAGATATAACCAAAGGAAAGTTGATTCCTGATTGGGGAAAAATGTAGGGCCACTCGAGATTCATCATATCAAGTGCGGCGATGCCGAAGTCGAAAATCCGATTCTGAAAGGCTGAAAAAATCGGATTTATTTTGCGAGTGTAGAATATGAAAATTGCGGAAGCAACGAACCCTTTACTGATGAAATCCGACCCTTCATCGGGGTTTCCGCCAAAATATCTGCAAATAACAGTTAACCAATAGGTTACCGCAAAATCGCGAGCCAACTGACAGTCGCCGATACATTGACGATCAGAAGGAAAGGCTGAAAAATTACGGAAACTTTATGATAAACAAACCCTGTTGATTCCTGATATTCTGATATATAAATCTCAGCTTGCGGCGCCTCGGTACTGAATATGGCCGCTCATAGCCGGAATGGCCAAACCTATCACACTATCACATCAGGTTAGGCCAGGTGGATGGGAGAGTATGATATCAGCCAATGGCGGCTTGCCGGCACATAGATACACACCCCAAGTGACCCAAAGATGGCCACGGGGGTCCGAACCGGCTTCACTTTTACCGTACGAAGATATGCAAGGCATGTGGCACTCGGCACGTGGTTCAACAAAAGAGGAAGAAAATATAGCTCGCGTGCATTGGGCATGATAAAATACACACGGCCAAAAACAGTGTCAACCCCCCTGTTGCGTACTTTCCACTGCTTGCTTTGAGAATGGTACCTGAAAAGCTCGGCATAGTCACTATACAAAAGATGCTTTCCGAATTGATGCTCGGGCTTGGTATTGCACTTGAAGCACCCTGTCAATGGAGTGTCTGGATGTCCATCACGAACCACTTGAGAGTTGCTCCGCTGATCATTCCCACGGACATATTGCTGATTTTCCTAGTGGATAGGCAGCGGCATGACAGGTAGGAGCTGCTCAAGCATGTCAAAGCCCAATAGACGCCATACCCCCTCGGATGTACAAATGTACCGACCTGCAACGAACTCAACAACTTCATCGTTTGCATTGTCCCTCATCACCGCATCACCACGATCAAAGCCTTTGTAGATGTACTCATGCAAATACTTAATGGAAGCGATGGAGGCACAATACTCCACATTGATGTGACAATTTTATCGTTTTGACAGGGCACGGACATGTGGTACAACCAATCGGTTGTCCAAAATGTGCCGGCGCCAAAGCGGGGTGTGGCCATTGTTTCTCCGTCAATAAACCGGGTATCCATCTTGGTTGTCCGTCGTTGCTTCCGCAAACTCTCTTGGAGCCGGATATGCTTCCTCCAGAGGATACCATTGAATCAATGGTGGATCAGTGTTTTCCAAGAAGGGAGAGGGAAGAGTTGATTAGTGGCTGCATCCTCGCCCTTTGAATCATGCCACAGATTCATTGAACTTGGCGGCACTAGAGCGTTTGATAGGTGAAGAATATGTTTTTCCAAGCGCCAACTAGTTTGGCTCAGCAAACCAGGATGATGCAAATGTTCATCCCGGTGAGTTGTTAAATGAGCTTCTACCTCCAGGCATGGCTCCCGACGAACTTAAGCTAAAGGTTGGCGCTCCGATTATCTTACTACGTAACCTGAACCGCGCCGAAGGGCTAATGAACGGAACTCGTTTCATAGTCAAAGAATGTCTAGAATACAATTTTCAAGCTGAAATTGTTCCGGGTGCGATGGAAGGGCGTGTTGTCTTGTTGCCACACATCAACTTGACCCGCGGGGATACCCAACCTTTGTCAATTTCATTTGTGAGACGCCAATACCCTGTGCGCTTCGCATTTGCATTCACCATTCACCGGTCCCAAGGCCAATCTTTGGAACGTGTCAGACTTCTTTTACATGACCCCAAGAAAGCTGTCCTTGATTAGTGCCCTATAGATTTTGATGAAATCCTGCAGGTTTTTGGTGGCGAAATCCCAAAACCAAATGAGCAAGTAGAGCAAGAACAGGATATGGATCGAATTAATGAATAGTTTGAAATCCAGTGTAACACAGCGGGGCTGCAGATAGACAAAGCAGGTTTAAATACCAACATTCAATCACAAATGGATAGTACAAAAATTTTTATGTGAAAACTGGCCTGACTCTAGCCTCCAAGTTAGCATCAAGCACTTCATGTGCACTCCTTTGGATGAAATGGAGCTGGTTAGGAATGTGGGGCATAGGAGTTAGGCCAGACACAGATTATGACTTGGCCAAGCAACTGAATTCAGAAACAGTTAAACGGTAGAACCACAATAAGTGGTAGAGACCATTGAGTATAGGGGTCTTGGAGTGGGAGACCACTAGGCTTAAGCTCCAAGGCCTAAAGCAAGAAATGCCTAATGTTTTTTCGATATATCCTCCATGAAGGAAGATACCTCCGCTCAGTTGAGTGGTAGGGGTGAACTTCATGGGGGGCTAGGGTTATAACCCTAGTTACTTTGAGAAAGTGTACTAAAAGCTTCAACAGAGTGATAAAAATACTTAAGTTAGTCTTAGCATCAACGAAAGGGTTTTAAGTGGGGCTCGGCCTGGATCAAGCCCTCCAAGAAAGACATGGCAGTGACTTTTTCTTACTCCCCCCTGGAGTACTAGTTAGCTAAGCTAGTAGGACCAGGAAAAAGGGCTCCAATATTCCCAAACTTACCTCAGAAAATGCATTAAACCTACCAAGAACATTCTCATTAGTTCATAGAAGCTTATCACACTGTAGGTACCCTTGAAAAACAGTGTAATGTACCGTGAATGATGTCTCTTGGATGGGGCATTCCTCAAATATCGCCAGCGTGCGACGAAAGCGTTTGGTAAAAATCTGGGGGTAGTGGGGTTTGAACCCAGGACTCCCTCCCTAGAGCACATATGCTTGTCCACCAGGGTACAGTCGAGCGCTCTAATGCGGACGGCTATCGCTGCAGAAACAACACTTTAGTAAACGTCCTGACCAAGGGCCAGGGCGGAGCAATACTCCCAATGGAGGACACGAATCTCCAGGAGCTAAAGAAAATAGAAAATGTAACCAACAGGGAGTGAATCCTGTGGTTTAGCGAAAGGTGTAGCGATTTAAGAAGTCAAATCGCTAAAAATTGACGAAATCACGCGAGAAATCGTCACTTTTACACCAAAACTCAAAGTCGCAGACAAGCGCAACAGAAGCGGACTCCAGAAAGAGGGTTGCGCAAGCGTAAACGGTTCTTGAAAAAGAAGGTATGAGCCGTATTTTTTAAAGTTCTAAAGAAAATTTTTGCACAGTTGCATCAAATGTTTTGTAAGCTTTAGAGAAAAGAATCCAAAATCAACCCACACGACAAAGCAGGTGGACAACCCACCAGCCAGGTATGCCAGTGTCATTTCACACGCATGCATTGCGCTCGTGTTGGTTGCTTCGATAAAACGTTAGGGTTGTCAATGCTGTGTTCGTTAAGGGTTCGGGTGCTGATCTCTGTTGCTCTGTACAGGTCAAAACAGAAATGAAAGGTATGCGATGCGAATGGAGCGCGCAGCGCGCACGTAGGGTTAGAATATGCGCTGTGCTCGCGATGCATGTGCCTAATTGACGCATTCACACGCTGTGGCGCTTTCCCTGTACCCCAGTTCATCCTTGTTCTCTCTTCACAGGTGAGAAAAGTAAGTGCTTGCTCGTGTTTGTGTTGTCGTGGCGCTAAAGTAGGGTTTCTTAGAAGGGCTTAGGCTTGTTTTGCGCTGTGCAGTGCGCCACTTTCTCTCTCCTCTCTGCAGGACACAAGACAAGGGAAGCATGCATGACACACACAGTGCATTAATCGCTTAGGGTGGTTTATAATTCGCCGTAGGTTTGTTTAAGCGCGTAATGTTTTGTTGCGCTCATGTTTTACTGGGCATTCACATGATGCGTGGTGAGTAAGGTAGATAAGCCCAGGAGGAGCTCACCTTCTGGTTGCGTCACGCTTGTGATTGGTTATGTTGGGTTAAATTAGGTAAAAACAGCAGGAAATGGAGAAATTGTGCATACCTGTGCATGCATATGATGCATCAAAGGGTAGGCCACGCAAAGTGCGCACGGTAAACCTTGTTTAGGTTACCCAGGGGCTCCACCCTACGTTCTATAAGAGAACCGGTGGAGCTTCTTAAGCTTGCTTGCTTGATAGGGGCGTTTGTGGACAGCGTATTATAGGGCAGACTGAGAAGCGTGTAACACGTGGAGTCTGTCTTGGTTCCTCCGCTGCAAACGCTCCTGCATCCGCCTTTGCTCTTCAGGTCGGAAGTAAGGATGATTGGTGCAGTCCCACTTTGGCAGCGCTAAACTATGCTGCGCGAATCACAAAAAAAACAAATAACTGCAACTCCACCAGGAGTGGTGAGTGCAGTCCGACTTCATCGCCATCTACGCTGTGCACGCACGCTAAGCACTCCCTCCCTCCAAGCCCTGACAGGGAAACGCGTAGTGGCGTCCCAGTTAGGCCACAGCCGCTTAGTAGCACTGTGTTCTCTTGCTTTCTCACAGGAGGGTCAGTAAGACCCGTGACTCCTTCAACAGCAACACCAAGTAGCAGTGTAGTTGTTAGGGTCAGCAGGCCTGGCAGGAGTTGAGTGTAAGTGATGAGTGCTCACCCTGCCTTCGAAGGCCGGTGCTGGCGTTAGTGAGTGTAGTGTAGTGGTGTCTCCTGTCCCGCGTGCTTTTCCACGTGGGCAAGGGAGTGCGTTATCTTTTGGCCTTCAGCAAAAATGGGCGTTTTGTATGCCGTTAGCACACTTGGCCACCCCTCTCCTCTAGTAGGTAGGGCTTTTGCCGTCTTCCCCCAAGGATAGGCGCCAGCACAGAAATTGGGCGCCATAGGAGCGGTAGTAGTAACTGACTAGGACCTTCGGTCCGCCATCAGCGAAGCCCGTTCATTCGGGAGCCACGCCCGCGAGAGAAGTGAGACACACACAGACATACGTAGCACACCTCGTAAGGAAGGGTAGAACCCCATGGGTCTGGACAAATCAGAGGTCCTAACTGTGGGCTCGCTTGTCCCCAAGGAGGGAAGGCACACCTTGCCTCATAACACCTTGCTTGTCATCCTCCCCTGGTGTAGTAAGCCACCGTTCTTCGTTGGCTCCCCAAGATCATTACATCACGGCAGCCTGCATGCAACACATGGTCAACAGGGCATACACTCGCTGGTTGGCCGCAAACCTGATAAGCGGCGACCTGGTCCACGCTGGAAACCATAAGCATGGGACTGCAGGGCACAGACAGGGTCACTGCAGTGCTCAGTAAGCAGTGGTCTGTGAAAAACCAATGGCCTTTGGCCAGGAAGTGGTTCTCACGGGGGGCTAACGTTCCTGTCCTGCGATGCAATGCGGGGCAACTGTGACAACTGCTCTTACACCCATACACAGGCACGTCTGCACAAGAGTGCTCACTGCACCTGTAAGGTGAGAACATCGTCAGTAGACTGACACAGGGAAATTAGTTTTTCTTTTTACGCTGGGACAGAGTCTCAGCACGGGTTAGTAGCTGCCCCTCATTGTTCTCAAGGAGGTAGGAGCCGAAGATGGGGTGGATACTCTCATCTGGTTGTATGAAGGCTGACATAGGTTCCCAGGTCGCCTCAGATAACCCATAGCCATCCCACAGGGTTAGAAATTTCGAGCCCTGTTTATACTCGTGGCGAGCAATACCTGCAACCACGTAATAACCATCGACTGCCATCTCATCGGCAGTCATCTCTTCGAGTTGGTCTGCTTCCTCTGGACTGGCAGCGTTCTGTAGGTCTAGACGCTCGACCCCACTTTTGCTGGGGCGCCACTCATCCCAGGACAAATCGTCAGGGGAGTGATAGTGCCTCAACTGTTTAGGTGCACACAGCAGTTCACCACCTAGACGTGGAATGCACCTGACGTGGATCCTGGATCCATCTATCCTGATGATACAATAGGGTCCAAAAAAAGGGTCCTGTAGGCAGTTACGTGGCCAGGAGGGTAGGCGTGAATGGTGAACCAAAACAAGGTTACCAACCTTGAAGCTGGCAGGTCGCGGTAGGCAGTTCCGTCTGCTCAGTTCACGGTCACGAATGTGTCTCAGGTTAGTCCCAGCCTGGTTAGCCAGAGACTGCTTGTGTTCGAGCCAATCTCCCACAGGGCTCTTGAAGTCCTCGGGAAAAGGGGTTTTGAAGAACCAAGCAGGTCGTCCTCCATGGAACTGTTCGTGGGGGGTGAAACCTGTAGAAGAGCTCCGTTGTGAGTTCATGGTCAGCAGTGCCCAGGGCACTAGGCTTACCCAGTCCTTGGTACGCTTCTGTTTCATCAGGATTCTTAGGTTTTGCTCCACCACACGTTTCTGTCTATCACAGAAAGGGTTGGACGTGTGGGTATAGGGCACACCTGTGGTCACCTCCACGTTGAGGGCATTTGGCACTCGTTTGTACCACCCAGCGTCACTGCGGATGCGTACATCTTCATCAGAGTGCACCTGCTTAGGTGCTCCATAGGGTTCGAACCATTGTTCAACCAACATTTTCACAGTCTGCTCACTCGTGATTTTCTTATTGCAAGGGAACACACGGGTGAAGCGAGATAGGCCACAGGTGACCACGAGGCAACTATCATAGCCGCCGAAGCGTGGTAGGCCGTGGATGAAATCCACATAGAGAAGAGAGATAGCACAATAGGGTATGGGTAAGCTGGAAATCAGGCCCCTATCCCTACTGTCGCTCTGCTTGCTGGCATGACAGCCACAAGTGTCCACAATGATCTGCATACGAGACCTCAGTTCAGTCAGGGTTAGACTAGAGTAGAAACACTCAGGGAAGAAGTCCACTGAGCGATTATTGCCAGTGTGACCAGAACTGAGATGGGACCACTGTAGGCACCCGTCCAGCCGTGCGTCAGGCACAAAAATACCGTCCTCGTAGAAGAGGTACTGATTGTTTTTATACAACTGGTGCCCGTCAATGACACGGGGTTCGAGACCAGTGCTGAGGGTTTGGAGAATTTCTTTATAGTCTGAGTGATAGTCGGTTAGACTCCAACCCTCCAGGATTCCAGCAGTGCGCATGGACAGGTCAAGTAGGACAGCCATACGCTGAAAAGCCTCTTTGGCGAGCGCCTCAGAGCTCTCACCTATAAGCGCATCGGAGTTATTGCGCGATATATAGTCAGACAGTGCATTTTTTATACCGGGGATATGATGAACAGTCAGCCTGAGCTGGCTCAGGTAAGTCCGCCACCGCTTTAGTCTTGCTTTCTCTGGTGTCGGGCCCTTCTGAAAAGACTTCACAGGTTCCTGGTCACATAGCCAGACAATACGGTTAGATCCCAGGAGTCGGGATTGTGACAAAAGCACCAACATACCGGCCAGGAGTTCCTGGTCATAGGTGCTGTAATTGGAACGCGCTTGGTTCCATTTCAAATTCCAGTGTCCCAGTGGCACCAGCCGCGACTCACTGGTAGGATAGTCATGTTTCAACGAGCCATCACGGTTCAGTCCACTAGTACGATAATGGCAGTGGATTAGTTCAGCTGGGTTAAGCTCCTGCCATTGGTAGATCGTTCCACCCCCCCCTACATCACTGGCATCAGTGATCAGGACTATCTCGCCCTTAGGGCGGGGTACTCCCAGGCAGTTGGAGGAGGCAATTTTCTTCTTCAACTCCTGGAAACACTCTTCCTCTCTGGCGGTCCAGCTCCAGGGAGTATTTTTTCTGATTAGGTCAGTGAGGGGGGCAGAGGAGTGGGTAAAATTGTGGATGTGACGCCGATAGAAATTACAGGCGCCGACAAAACTCCTCACGTCGTGTAGACCCTTCTTAGGGTCATCAAGAATCTGCATGTCCTGTAGGGGCTGCATCTTAGACGCTGCTGGTTTCCACCAGCCATACCCCACGTTGAAAGCCAAATATTCCATCTCCTCTTTCATAAACTCACATTTTTCGAGTTTTATTCGGAGATGGTTTTCTGACGAACAATGAAAAATTCACGGAGGAGAAGGACATGGTCCTCTTGGGTATTAGTACCCAAACTCACGTCGTCGATGTGGGCCTCCATTTCTGCACCCCAAGAAATCAACTCCTGTACTAGAGGCCTGCGCCTCAGTATGTACAAAATTTTGGTCATTAGCTCCTGGAAGAGCGCTGGGGCATTAGCCACCCCGAAAGGCATGACCTTCCACTTAAAGACACAACCCCTAGGGGTTATAAAAGCCAGCAGCTCCTGAGCTGCGGCGGTTAGGTCCACCTGCCAGAAACCAGAGCGTTTGTCCATTTTGGTCTTGTACTGCATTTGGCAATACGGTCCAGGGTATTTTCCATGTTCGGAATACTCCCTGAGTGGTTCTGGGTCTTCTTGTTGACCTCACCATAGTCAACAACCAGTCGTAGGGCAGTCGACCCTGGTTTAGCAACCCGGAGACAGGGACTGCAGTGATGGGGGTAGTCTGCCTTCTTATATTCTTCAAGGAGGCCAGCATCAATACATTCCTGGATCTGGCGCTCCATTTCTTCAACCTGTTCCTGTGGAGCGGGATAGGGACGACGCCTCACTCACGTCTTTTCAAACTCAGGTTTCAGTTTCAGGTCTATCTGGACCAGTTTTTTACAAGAGAGGGGGGGCGGCAAGGCGCCAAACACCTCCTCATAGGTTAGCGGCAGTTTCTTCAGTTGGGGGTCAAGGTTAAGACTCTCGATTTTCTGCAGGAAATCCTCCTCAGCATGGAGGTTGCTCTTTCCATGTTCTTTCTTTTTCTGCTGATCAGCAGTTTTGGCAGGCACAGAACCATCGTCCCACTCAGGGGAACATTGCTGTCCATGATGCAAAGAATACACTAGCGGTATCTCAGGATCAGGCAGCATATAGGAATCATCGTCCTCCTCAGACCAGATGGAGGATTTGCACGTCTGTCTGAGGTATTGCAGCCGCTCTTGGCGCTCAATACCTTCGGCCTTCAGGTACAACAGCCGTCGGAGTCTTGAGTGTCATGCTCAGACAGTGGCATGTTATTAGACGCAGGCCGCGCTAGAGCATCAGGACTCCGGGCCACGGGTTCACCTGTGCGCATAGGCTGCATGTGTAGCACTGGCTTCCCAACAGGGGAAGCGGGTTCTGAGGTCGACTCTAGATCTACCTCCTCCAGCAACAGCTGGGCTAGGAAGGCACTGTGTTTTGGGTCAACACAGCTGGGATCAACAGGAGGGATAGTGCTTGCGATCTCAGGCAGTTGGTGGTCAGCATCCTCATTAACAGCTGCAAGTTCCAGATAGCCATCGGGAGATTCACACCCTGTAAGTGTGGCAGATAGGTGCTCAGGAGATCGATATTTGAGATCAGAAAGGGTCAGGCCACGATTTTCGGCCATGACCTCTTTCAGTAGCACCTGGTCTAGGTCACACAGGGGTACAGGATTGAGAGATCCATCAACGATGGATAAGAAACTAGCCCACTTCAGGGGCCTGCATAGCTGTTTCTGAGCCCTCAGGCACATAGATGGAACCGTCTGGGCGTTGCACTCTTCCCACGGTCATTCGATCTAGCATAGGGCGCCAGTAAGCGTGTTCACCAGAGCAGCCCCGGTCAGGGGTTCACATGACAACCCTTCCTCCCTCATAAGCGATTTTGGTTAGAACCTTCGCGTGCAGGGAGAAGGAGGGTTAGCATACGCTAGGCCCATTGCTTTCCAGAACAAACGGAAAGCATTGTTTAATTGTTTCGAGCAGTACAATTGCATGATGTGCTGTTATGGGTCGCAAACAATTCCACCTGGATCTCATCCAGGTTTACCTGAAGCGCCGCCAGTCCATTTCCGAGAACGTGACGGGGCAGTTGGTAGTTTCCAGTATGATAGTTAGTCTTGGATGCGTAGCGCAGCCCAGACTCTTTTCCTCCTGACAGCTCCAAAGGTACGGAGAAGAGCCCACTGCCAAAGTCGCAGTGCGAACAATAGGGGCGCTGGAGAGACAGCATTCTTACCTGGGGGTTTCTTCGTACGAAGTCGGTACCAATGACGATGTCAAAGGTGTCGGTGTCCAGCACTCTGCAGTGTTGGGTCACAGTTTCGTCGCCCGGGCATATAGTCACATCGACCCCCCCCAAAGGAATGGATGGTACGCCCATCCCCTACTCTTATGGCCATGGTCTTAGTTTTCTTGAATGTTTTTAGCAGGCGCCGGGCCACTATGGAAAGTGTTGCACCGGTGTCAAGCAATGCTCGAAAAACTTGATCCCCAATTTTCACGAGGATCCAGAAAACCAAGTCCTCCTCTTCGGAGCCGCCCCCCTACTCCTCATCAGGGAACTTGACATCCACCCCTGCAGCCATGAGGGACTTGGCCATCAAGGCCAGTCGCCTCTTCTTGGACTCATTCCCCTCAAGGGGAAGCGTTATCCCCCTGTGGGCGCTTCTTGGGGTCACCTGCGGCAGGAGGGGGAGTAGCAGCGGGCGCTAATGAGCGCCTTTGGGGGTTAGGGGGTCCACCTTTGCCACCCCCCTTGCCAGCTCCTTTACCACCTTTATCCCCATTCTGGCGGTTTCTGGTGGGTGTTTGGGTCTTCTGGCGTTCAGCCTCCTGTCGGTTGAGTTTATCGCTCTCGCGTTTCTTTATGTGACATTCGTCTTGGTAGTGACGACGTTTGCCACAATAGCCACAGGTGATGGTACACCTGGCATGATCCTGATGGGTCACAGTTTTTCCATCCTTGGAATGCTGCTGTCGTTTCATCTGCAGCATACAGCTACTGCGGTGGTCGCAGTTAGGGGCATGACAAGGTCCCCCCTTGTCATTGACAGGCTTACAGTAAAACAGAGGGGGTGTACCTGCATCAGGCTTGACCTCATTCATGGCACGTAGATTACCCCTTCCTTTACCACCTCCCTGGTTGGCGTTAGTGGTATTTTTAGGCCCTTTCCCTTTGCCACGCTCGAGGGTAGGGGTACCACCTCGACCCAAGTGCTTCTTGAGGAATTTCTCCATGTGGGAGTCATTCTCCCTCTCAAGAGCTAGCTCAATCAGCAGGTCCACTGATTCGTCGTACAACTGGGTCCCGCTTTTCCTCTCAGAGGTAGCGCGGCAGTCGTCCCACGTACGTTGAGGGATCTTACTCATGAGCCACAGGTGGGGCTCAGTGGCTCCGTAGGAGCCCACGTTCATCCGTGAAAACAGATACTCTAGGTCGCACACGTATTCAGAGACTCGCGCAGCGGAAGGAAACTCAGGGAGCATAGGTAGCTCCTCTATCTGTGTGCGCACACCGAGGTCAGTCTCATAGACTGGGAATGTTTTCTCCAGTCTTTGGAGTACCTCTACCCAGGTTCAACAGGTTTTCACAATCTGTTTCACCTGTTTTTGCAAAAATTTCTTTTTGCAGGAGCGTTTCAGCAAGGAGCATTTGGTGGCCACATCCACATGGGATTGGCCAGTGAGCAAAAGAAACTCAGCAAATTCTTCTGCCCATTCGGGCAGATTTTTTGGTTCGAACTCCGGCAGTTCTAGCTGGATGTTTGCCTGGGCAATAGGTCTGCCCATCTTCCAAGCCCCCGGGGTTAGGCCAGAAGGAGAGGGAGATACGCCGGCAAGAGGTGCCAGGGCTGACAGCCCTCTTCTCTCAGTCTCCGTCACCAGCACGTCCTGTAGTTCAGCAATTGGGACTGTCCTGGTGCGAGGATGAAAAGGGCCGGGGCAAGTGACCTTGGGTAGCAACCTGGACACCCTTGATCTTTTGAGATCATCAGCCAACGTGCTCAATCCGGGTGAGGGTGAGAGTAGCGCTGGCTTGGATAAGGGTTCAGTGATACCCAATTTAGCCTTGATAGCCTCTGACAGAGCTGTCACATCCGGGTCTTCCGATCCGGATAGAAGTTTGGCGAAAAGTTCAGCCGTACGATCAAGAGCCCCAGGGGTGGGCTCTGGGCGATGAGGATCCATTATTAGCAGGTCTGGATGCCATGCTCTCGGGTGCTCGTGTACTCTTGGTCGTCTCCGTAGTGATACTGTGTCCGCCATGTCTGTAGATGGCCCACAATAAAGAAAGGAGCCCAATCTCAGTTTGGGGCGGAGACCCGAGGGCATCAAGAGGTATTTCTCCATCTTCTCCTACGGTGGACTTGTGGTACTCTTCGTGGAGCATGAACTTGTCCATCCTACTTCGTAGGTCCTCTTGTTCCTCAGGACCACCTCCAAGAGCGGTAGAAGACGAGGCCGGACAGGCCGACCGGGCGATGGAGGCTTCGACACGCCTGCGGAGCCTTGGCAGGCGGTCCTCACCATTGGCCGCTAAGGTTTCCATGGTTAATGGGATTGTACTGGGTGTATTTAGTTCTGCCCTTCTGTGCTCTGGATCTTCCTGAGACCCAGATGCTGCTCTGAGTGGCCGTTCACTCTTTGGGTGGGGTACACTGCCAAGTTGTAGTGTACACTTCTGATCGGCCAGGTTCGGGAGGACAGTTGAGTGGACATGTTCAATGTGCTTTTCCGTGTGCCTTTCTTGTGCTTCTGCTCAGAGTCGGTTCGAAAGGTTCTCAGGGTTTGCCTCTGCTACCGGAAATATGTCCTTGATTAGTGCCCTATAGATTTTGATGAACTACTGCAGGTTTTTGATGGTGAAAATTCCAAAACCAAAGGAGCAACTAGAGCAAGAACACGATGTGGATCGAATCAATGAATAGTTTGAAATCCAGTGTAACACAGAGGGGCTGCAGATAGACAAAGCAGGTTTAAATACAAAGATTCAATCACAAATGGATAGTACAAAGGATTTTATGTGAAAGCTGGCCTGACTCTAGCCTCCAAGTTAGCATCAAGCACTTCATGTGCACTCTTTTGGATGAAATGGAGCTGGTTAGGAATGTGGGGCATAGAAGTTAGGGGAGACACAGATTATGACTTGGCCAAGCAACTGAATTCCGAAAAAGTTCAAACGTAGAACCACAATGAGTGGTAGGGACAATTGAGTATAGGGGTTTCGGGGTGGGAGACCACTAGGCTTAACCTCCAAGGCCTAAAGCATGAAATGCCTATTTTATTTCGGTGTATCCTCCATAGAGGAAGATACATCTGCTCATTTGGTTGGTAGGGGTGAACTTCATGGGGGGCTAGGGTTATAACCCTAGTTACTTTGAGAAAGTGTACTAAAAGCTTCAAAAGAGTGATAAAAATACTTAAGTTAGTCTTAGCATCAACAAGAGGGTTTTAAGGGGGGCTTGGCCTGGATCAAGCCCTCCAAGAGAGACATGGCAGTGAGTCTTTCTTACTCCCCATATTTGCCCACGGGCAGTTGTACGTTGCCTTGTCCCGTGCCACGGCAAAAAACGTTATTAGGGTCATGATTGGTGAGCGTGCCTGGATAAATTTGGATGAACCCTGAGCCAGACCTAACATTGTGTGGCCCGAAATACTATTTTAACCAACTTACCGTGGCTTGTTGGCTTGCAGTTGTGCCCACCTTTGTGTGTTTTTTAACATTTGCAAAACATATTTGGCATACCTTATGTTAACAGAAGATGAAGCAAGTTTTCCATCTACACAAGTTCATGATGTCCAATGTCCCCTTAAATGCATCAGTCAGATAAAATCTGAAAAAGGTTTTTATTCGTTAGCTTTGCCTCCATACATTTTGAACATAGCAATGCAAACACACCACTTTTAACGTTAAGGGTTATTTTTAGGGTTACGGCTGGCATTAGGCTTAGGGTCACCGAGCTGCTGGAACCAGTCTTGGTTTTACAACCCTTTTTAGTGTCTAGGGTGGACCTACTAGGTTTAGCGGCAGCAAGCAAGCAAGCAACAGCACGTGCAAAATGGCTAAGGATCAGAGCTGCGTCATGGTGCTTAAGACTCGGGTGATGGTTTGGTACATGATACCTCTGTGAGTGAAGTACAAGTAGAGAAAGTTTCAGCAAGCAACAAGACGGTGGCGGCCAGGAACAGGGATTCACAAGTGGAGGACCTCGGGTTCAAAAACTGAAGTTTACGGCCAAAAACAGCCATTTTTGGGCGAAAAAGGCCCTGGAACACATTCAGAACGGCCAAACGAAGGGAAAATCCTGTGTACGGCCGACATACCACGTGACTCCTCCTTGTCAACGAGCTTTTTGCAGCCCTCTAACTCCATGATATGTCCCGGAAACGGCCCAAAAAGGCCCGTAGAAGCTCCAAATGCGGACAGCCACCAACCAAGAATAGGCCATAACTTTGGCTACATGGCTCAAAATGCGATTCCGAGGGCACCTACTCCACCCGCAACCCCCCACCTTTTGTAGTTTCCACCCCTCATTATTGCTCAAACGGACGCCAGACCCCAATACTTAGGCCCACCAGGCTGCGGCAAGCTGCAACCTAGGGCCCAAACAGCTGGGTGCCCAAATGGGTCAACAGGGTCCCATAGGGGCAAAAAGATGACTTTTCTCAAAAATGATCCTAGACCATGTGCGACGCTAAAACAAGTGTTTTTGGACCGTTTTGAGTATGTGGTGGCCCATTTCGGTCCTCCGAACATCCGAAAATGCTTTGAAAATCGGCTTTTTTGCGAACAAAAATGGGTCAAAAATAGGTCAAAAATGCATTTTTCCAAACCTCATCCTAGACCATTGGGGGTGCACAAACGGGTAAAATGAGCTCATTTTCAGCCCATTTTGGGGCATTACCGCTCATCAGAAGTCCAAAAACACGTGAACGTGGGCCTAGTGGTGATGGGGTTTACTTGCAAGGTGATTTCACTTTGTCAAGAGCCATCAATGTGTGAATCATTCTTGATGTCCCTCACCAGCCATAGCTGATGTGCCCACCCCCATAAGCTCGGTCCTAACATTCAGTCTTGATTAGGCTCACCGGGCGGGTGGAACGAGTCTTGTTTTCATTACGGGTTGTATTGTCTAGGGTGGACCTACCAGGTTCAGCAGCAGCAGAAGCAAGCAGCAAGCAGTAAGCAAGCAAACAGGAGCACGGGCGAAACGGCTAAAAATCTGAACTCCGCGGTGGTGCCCCAGATTCGGGTGAAATTTTGGTGGATGACACTTATTGGTGTCAAGCACAATTACACAATGATTGAGCAGGAAACTCAATGATGGTGGGCAGGAGCGCAATCCGCAAGTGGATCACCTCAGTTTCAAAAACTGCACTTTAGGGCGAAAAGCAGTCATTTTTGGTCGAAAAAGCCCTGGAACGCATTCAAAACGGCCAAACAAAGGAGAACGGTGGTTACATGTCACGTGCGGCTTGATTTCCCCGTGTCAACAAGTACTTTGCAGCCATCTAACACCATGAAATGTCCCGCAAAAGGCCCAAAAAGGCCCCCAGAAGCTTCAAATACCGACAGCCGCAAACCAAGAATAGGCCGTATCTTTGGCTACATGGCTCAAAATGTAATTCTGAGGGCACCTACTCCACCTGCAATCCCCCACTTTTTGTGGTTTCCACCCCTCAGTATTGCTCAAACGGACGCCTAGACCCCAATACCTAGGCCCACTAGGCTGCGGCAAACTTCAAGCTGAAGCCCAAAGAGGTGGGTACCCAAGTGGGTCAACAGGGTCCGGTAAGGGCAAAAAGATGACGTTTCTCAAAAATGATGCTAGGCCATGCGCAACGCTAGAACAAGTATTTTCGGACCGTTTGGAGCTTGTGATGGCCCATTTTGGGCCTCCGAAAATCCCAAAATGCCTTGAAAATGGGCTGTTTTGGGAGCAAAAATGGATCAAAAATCGGTCAAAGACGCACTTTTCCAAACCTTATCCTAGACCATTTGGGGTGCACCAACGGGTGAAATGAGCCATTTTTGAGCCCATTTTTGGGGCATTTTGGCCTCTCAGAAGTCCAAAAAGCCTTGAACGTGGCCCTCGGGGTGGAGGGTATCACCTGCAACTGCATTCCACTCTATCAATGGCCTTCAATGTGTCACTCATTGGTGTCCCTCACCATTCATAGCTCATGCTGCCTCCCCCACCAGCTCGATCCCAATATTGGGTCTTGATTAGGGATGGGCTTAGGGCTGCTGTTGGGGTTACAGAATGCATGATGTTCAATGTTCCTTCAAGTACATCAAATCCAAATAGACCGCGAAAAAATATTATTTTTTAGCTTTGCCTACATACATTTGGACACTGCAATAGACACACTCTGTTTCTCATATGAAAATCAGATTTCTAACGTTAAGGGTTAGGTTTGGGGTTAGGGCTAAGGTTATGCTGAGGGTTAGGGTTAAGGAGAAAGATGTCCTTGATTAGTGCCTTAGATATTTTGATGAAATCCTGCAGGTTTTGAAGTTGAAAGCCCAAACCAAAGCAGCAAGTAGAGCGAGAACAGGATGTGGATCGAATCAAAGAATAGTTTTGAAATCCATTGTAACACAGAAGGGCTGCAGATATACAAAGCAGGCTTAAATACAAAGATTCAATTACAAATGCATAAAACAAAAGATTTTATGTGAAAACTGGCCTGACTTTAGCCTCCAAGTTAGCATCAAGCACTTCATGTGCACTCTTTTGGTTGAAATGGAGTTGGTCAGGAATATGGGGCAAAGAAGTTAGGCCAGACACAGATAATGACTTGGCCAAGCACCTGAATTCCGAAACAGTTCAAACGTAGAACCACAATAAGTGGTAGAAACAATTGAGTATAGGGGTCTTGGGGTGGGACACCACTAGGCTTAACCTCCAAGGCCTAAGGCATGAAATGCCTAATTTTTTTTCGGTATATCCTCCATTAAGGAAGGTACCTCCGCTCAGTTGAGTGGTAGGGTGAACTTCATGGGGGGCTAGGGTTATAACCCTAGTTACTTTGAGAACGTGTACTTAGAGCTTCAAAAGAGGGACAAAAATACTTAAGTAAGTCTTAGCATCAACAAAAGGGTTTTAAGGGGGGCTTGGCCCGGATCAAACCCTCCAAGAAGGACATGGCAGTGAGTTTTTCTTACTCCCCCCTGGAGTACTAGTTGATCAACCTAGTAGGACCAAGGAAAAAGGTTCAAATATTCCCAAACTTACCTCAGAAAATGCATTAAACCTACCAAAAACATTCTCATCAGTTCATAGAAGCCTATCACACCATAGGTACCCTTGAAAAACAGTGTAATGTACCGTGAATGATGTCCCTTAGATGGGGCATTCCTCAAAAGTCGCCAGCGTGCGGCAAAAGCGTTTGGTAAAAATTTGGGGGTAGTGGGGTTTGAACCCAGGACTCCCTCCCTAGAGCACACATGCTTGCCCACTAGGGTACAGTCGAACGCTCTAAAGCGCACGGCCATCGCTGCATAAACAGCAATTCAGTAAACGTCCTGACCAAGGGCCAGGGCGGAGCAATACTCCCAACGGAGGACACAAATCTTCAGGAGCTGGAAAAAATAGAAAATGAAAGCAACAGGCAGTGAATCCTGTGGTTTAGCGAAAGGTGTGGCGATTTAAGAAGTCAAATCGCTAAAAATTGACGAAACAACACGAGAAATCGTCATTTTTACACTAACACTTAAAGTCGCAGACAAGTGCAACAGATGCAGACTCCAGCAAAAGAGTTGCGCAAGCGTAAACGGCTGTAGAAAAAGAAGGTATGAGCCGTAGTTTTTAAAGTTCTAAAAGAAATTTTTGCATAGTTGAATCAAAATTTGTATCAACTTTAGGGAAAAGTATCGAAAATGAACCCACACCACAGAGCAGGTGGACAACCCACCTCTCAGGTATGCCAGTGTCATTTCACACGCATGCATTGCGTTTGTGTTGGATGCTTCGTTAAAATGTTAGGGTTGTCACCGCTGTGTTGGTTCGGGGTACGGGTGTTCCTCTTCCTTGCTCTGTACACGTGAAAACAGAAATGAAAGGTATGCGATGCGAATGGAGCGCGCAGCGCGCACGTAGGGTTAGTATATGCGCTGTGCCCGCGATGCATGTGCCTAATTGAGGTTTTCACACGCTGCGTCGCTTTCCCTGTGCCCCAATCCACCCTTTTTCTCTCTTCACAGGTAAGAAAAGAGAGCGCTTGTTCGTGTTCGTGTTGCCGTAGCGCTAAAACAGGGTTGCTTAAAACGCTGAGGCTTGTTTTGCGTTGTGCAGAGCACCACTCTCTCTCCTCTTTCTGCAGAAAACAAGACAAGGAAACCATGCCTCACATACAGTGCATTGATCGCTTAGGGTGGTTTATAGTTCGCCGAAGGTTTGTTTAAGCACGTAGGGTTGTTTTGCGCTCGTGTCCTGCTCGGCATTCACATGATGCGTGGTGAGTAAGGTAGGTAAGCCCAGGAGGAGCTCACCTCCTGGTTGAGTCACGCTGTGATTGGTTGTGGTGGGTTAAATTAGGAGAAAGAATGACGAATTGGAAAAACAGTGCGTACCTGTGCATGCATATGACGCATTAAAGGGTAGGCCAGGCGAAATGCGCACGGTACAACTCTTGTTTGGGCTAGCCGGGACTCCACCCCACGTTCTATACGAGAACGGGTGGAGTTCCTTAAGCTTGCTTGCTTGCACCTTGGTTTGAGGACAGTGTATTATAGGGCTACCTGAGAAGCGTATAATACGTGGAGGTAGTCTTGGTTCCTCAGCCGCGAACCCAGGCCATCTGCCTTTGCTTTACAGGTGGGAAGGTAAGGGCGATTGGTGCAGTCTCTTTGAGCAGCGCTAAGATATGCTGCGCAGATCACACAAACAAATAACTGCAACTCAGCCAGGAGTGGTGAGTGCAGTCCGACTTCACCACCATCCACGCTGTGCACGCACACTGAGCACTCTTTCTGTCCAAGCCCTGACAGGGAAACGCGTAGTGGCGTCCCTGTTAGGCCACAGTCGCTTAGTAGCGCTGTGTTCTCTTGCTTTCTCACAGGAGGGTCAGTAGGACCCGTGACATCTTTGACAGCACCTCCAAGTAGTGTGTGTAGTTGTTAGGGTCAGCAGGCCTGGCAGGAGTTGAGTGCAAGTGATGAGTGCTCACCCTGCCTTAAAAGGCCTGTGCTGGCGTTAGTGAGTGTAGTGTAGTGGAGTCTCCTGTCCCGCGTGCTTTTCCATGTGGGCAGGGGAGTGCGTTAGCTTTTGGCCTTTAGCACAAATGGGCGTTTTGTATGCCCTTAGAACACTTGGCCACCCCTCCCCTCTAGTAGGTAGGGCTTTTGCCGTCTTCCCCCAAGGATAGGCGCCAGCACAGAAATTGGGCGCCATAGGTGTTGTGGTTTGTTTCTTGGGAACTCGACTTGTACTCCTGTGCCTCTTGTTTCTCAAAATCCAAAATCCCAAATCGACAAACCTCGCAGGATCTTTAGACGGGGCACCAATACATAACACAAATTCGAAGACAAAAACCCTGTCCAGAGATAGAAGTATCTTACAGCGCTTCATTCACACAGTTGGCATTCGATGCTTCTTAAGTATTCACAGACTGCAGTGCGATTGCGACTGCGACTTGCGCGCTCGCTGCGCTGCTGCTGTTCGAAGCCATAACACTACCCCCCCCCTTGAGAGCTCGGAGAGGTCTCACTCCTCTGGGTGGGCGTCACATGGTCGCATCTGAATAGCAGGCCCAGAAAAAAAAACTTTTGGACCTCGACATGTGCTGGCTACAGAAGCATAATAGTGGTCGAAACTCACACATTGAGGTGCAAGTCATGGTATACCTGTCGTCAGCGCCTCATTCATACGCCGTGTTGGACTCTGCCACGGCTGTGTCTTGGCGGAACCTGCAGAAGATAACTTTGCCAGGCACACTGCACGGGCGCTGTACCCACAGCAAGGCTGTGGGCACGTCGAACAATAACATACCATAACATTGGGCACAGCTATCGAAGCTGGTTGCCGAGCAGACAAACAACCAACAGGCCTATACATCTGTCAACTCGACAGGACATATGAAGGCAGTCGATACCATTAATGGCATCCAGACTGTCAATTCGGCCATTACTTGGCATCCAGACTTGTCGAAGCAGCAGTCTGTGCCCCACGTGAACGTGGATGAGGGATCCACCTGGAGTCTACAAACTGTGTGCACTCCCTTTAGTGTCTCGACGCCGGCCATGAACCTGAAGGTGTCATGACCCGTGTAGTGTCGACGAATGTCACTTTCGAGGGCACGCTTCTGAAACAGGATACCAGATCGATGGTTCAGCAATCCATGGTTGGGATCACCAGGTCGGCTGTCGACAGGGCACTTGTACTGGAACACGAAGACATGTTCACAGGCAAGCGCTTGAAATTTTCCAGGTCCCAATGTTTGTGCCTAGCTCGAATAGAAATCCAAAAGGTTCCACTGTTTCCAAGCGTCCTCGCTCCACAGATCGGTCCAATTGGTGACTTCGAATGAAAACCCGTGATGTCGACCATTGGCCCATCGATAGGTCTCCTTCGAACCAGTACCAGCGTCCATGCTGTCGTATAACTGACGAGTTTGCGTATCGACTCACCACCATGCCTGTCAGCAATCGAAACTCGTCGCACAACAATGATGGCACTGACGTCATCGACTTCAGGGCCCAGGGCATATCGGTCAATGACCTCAAGCATGTCGGTTCGAGAACCTTCTTCTTGGAGTCGACCAAGGTGTTGATGTACATACTGACCATCAGCGAGGGAACTCTGCAGAGCGAATCGAACCGCTTCTGCTGTCACAAGGCTCGAAGCCTTGTCAACAATGACCGCTTCGAGGACTTGGTCTCGGCAGCTGACCTTGCGTCGATGGGCAGCCTTGGAGTCATCATGGATCGGCGTGCGGTACTTGAAGAACGGGTTGTCAAAGTGGTGCTGATAGGCGTTTGACTCTGCCGGCAGAAACCGGTGGTCAACGGGGTCCGGGTGGAACGGGTCACTCGCAGGCGAGTCGGTGGACTCGATCTCCTCCCGTTCATCAGCATAGACATCCCTTTGGAACTGGACCTCTCGACGCCAACGTCGTCCACCTTCGTATCCGGCTTCGAAGGGGGACATGAGGTAGTTCGAGGTACCTGTGCGTCGAAGTAAATCGGCGGCGTCCACGAAAGGAAAGAGGTTGACATACTCCTCACTCCTCGAGTGAAGGGCAGCCACTCGCCGGATTGCCTTATCGAAGTCGTGGTATCTGAGCCGTCTGGGTCCAGTCTGGTGAATCGTCGCCAACTGGACAAGGTCGATGGGGACACTTGGTGCGACGGCGTTGTGAGCATAGGGTTCGGTCTGTTCTCCGAGTCGAAAGTACTCCTGGAGCTGGACTGCAAGGTCCTGTGTTCGATGTGGAGCGCACCCATACCGTTTATACCCAAGTCGAGAGGTGCCTCGTAGACCTCGCAGTTGGTGTTGGCGAAGAAGCAAATCGACTTTGTACGCGAGAAAGGGGGCTCGATCCTCGAAGAGCCAGTCGTTCGTCTGGCAAACCTTCTGGAGATCGCGAATAACTCCAAGGATCGAAACAGCAACGGGGGCTACTCGTTTCATCTTGTCCTCGGTCCAGAGGCGTCGGTATCTGAAGATCAGGTCGATTCCATCGGCAGCGTTTATCAGGTCGTCGATTCCTGAGATCTCTCGATGCATGCGGTTGAGTCGAGCAATTTGATTCGGCAGGTCATTTTCGGAGAGATTTTGTCGGAATTCCCCATCGAGCTCTTCGTCGCATTGCCGCCAGTCGACGAGGGCCTTTCGAAAGTTCTGGCAGTCCACTTCAATTTTTGTATACCACTGGTAGCTCGGCTTGCCACCGGCATTCCCACGCTCCTCGAAAGATGTCTCAGGCGCGTTTCGCATCATTTCGTAAGGGAACGGTGCGGTTCGACCCCAACTGTCGATGTTGATGGTCTTGCCTAAATCGGTGATAGCGGCATTCGTCTTCGTCACCACTGCGGCATGGCGTTTGTTCAGGAATACGTGTCTTGCTTGTTGACCAGCCATGGCGCTTGACGCAATGGTGAGTACCGATGGTTGGAGCTTGGTGTATTCCGATTTCATTGGATCCTCCTCGTGTGTCCCAAATCGATAGGGTGGCCTCATTCCGAACGTACCCAAGTGTCGGAGTTGATCGACGGTCTCAGATTCATGGTTGTCTTGCGGCATGTTATAGGGCTGCCACAGCGGTTCTGGCTTCGGCACAGTATTGTAACTGGGCGGTGGTGTCGACCAACTTTGTGTGGTGTCGTACGCATAATCCTCCTCGTCGTCGGACTCGAGTGGCCAGGGTTCATCGTCGTCATTGTAGTACTAGGAGTCGGACTGGTTCGTTCGAGTAGAAGGTTGCGTCCTCAGGGCATTCGACTGCCAGGATTGGTCCACCCAGTCGTTGGGGGCAGCGTCGTCGTTGCTGTTATAGCTGGAGGTATTCGGCTCTCCGGTATTCGGTTCCCATGACGTTCTTTTCTGGATGGCCTTGATGTCCAGGTGTTCGGCCTCGATGTCCAAGAACTGTCGACCCATCCAGGCGCTGAACAGAGGAAGGGGATCAGTCGTCGTATCCCGTGTAGCAAGCGAGATCTTCATCAGAATCGAACCATTCTTCATCAGCCCATTCATTCGAGGAATGGGAGTGGGTACCACACTTTGCGAGACTCGAGCACTGTCCTCGATAGTATTCTGCATCGACCGGGGGCGGGGGCCCATACAGCTTGCGGAATTTCGGGTGCATGCGGGCTGGGGTCCCTCCCTTGGTCGATTCCGGAACAGGCCAGCCGGCCAGGGCTCACTCGAGCACTTCCAAGCCTGTTGTTCCTCCTGATACGACGACTCGCCCACTCGGTGCCATTCCTGCAAATTCCTTGTGAGAGGACACACCTCCCTTGCCTCCTTTCGACGAGAGTCCTCCTTTTCCTTTAGCGCTCCCAGCATATGCAGACTGACTATAGTTCGGCGCTTCGAATGGATCGAGAGGTCGACTCGGTCGAGTTGGCGCTGATGCTACCGACCAACAGCGGCGAGCTGAAGTCGACGTCGCTGGGGGCTTGGCACCATCGTTGTCATTGATCGCGTCAACATCGATGACATTCGACGGTGATGCTCGAGGAGGTGCAGGTCAGGGGGGAAGTTCGGGGCGTCCGGGATGTAGTACCGTAGGCGGAGGCTGCGGCGGTTGACCCGGAACCTCGCATGAGTTTTTCAAAAAACCACGCTGCAGAGAAGAGTAAGGTTACTCAGGGTGGCGTCGAAGAAACTCAAGGTACACAGGATCCTCTCTAGAGCTTTGCTCGACTTCCAAGACCATGTGTCGTCATCCCATTCACAACGGTACAGGAACGTGCGGCGCTTTCTAGATCTCACTACACGTCTAGCCAGGATCTTGACAAGTCGAGGAGATTCTCCAGTTTTCACAGGGGGCATCAGGAACTCCCACACTGGCTGTGCCTCTCGATGGATGTAGGGCTTTATGCTGTCTCGATTGAAAACTCGCAACCCATCGAAGGGGGCAGGGATGTCAAGTTTAACATTCTCGCCCTTGTTCAGTACCTCAAGAATTTTGTAAGGGCCGCACCAGACAACATCAAGTTTCCCTTTATGTCGATATTCCGGTACGAACACCCACCATCGTTCACCAACTTCAGGCACTCAAACGTGTCGGTCCATTTGCAGGACCACATGCATCTGGCGTCCACGTTCCTCACCTAGGCTTTTAGGGCAGGTACGTTTCCCTAAATGGTCCCATATTACATTCCTGGGTGCCTCAATGCTGAATTTGCAGGACCAAGGCAGGCCCACAAGAATCACAAATCAAGGTCGATGGTCTTTTTTTCATCTGGGTCATCATCCATGCCTTCCAAACTATGACTCTTTGGTGTCCTCCAAATTCGAAATGGCCTGTCGCATGGCAACACAATGTGGAGCCACCACACGGGACAACTATTTTGGCTCAAAATTATCAGACATAGTATGGACGATTACCTAAACTTTATTCGGATCATCCTTTTCATTGTATGTAGTACACATAGTGAGAGGCATACGAACCAAAAAAGCATTGGGGCACCCTGGGATAAAAAACAGGACCATTTAAGGAAACATACCTGCCCTAAAAGCCTAGGTGTCGGCAAGCATTGCACGCACAGAGTGGAAGGTACGTTCCGCTCGTTCAATGCAATCATTCACAGTCGATGGCTCATGTGCATGAGAAGTCATTTGGGGAAAATCCAATCGAAAATGGGGTGTTCGTCCTTCATCTATCTCGAACGGGGATAGCCGAAGGCTATTGGATGTCAGGTTGTTAAACTGAATCTCGGCGAACAGTAGGTCGACATCCCACTCGTTGTTACCGAAGATGCCGTGTGTACGCAGGCGCTGGAGGATCGACTGGTTGCTGCGCTCCACCAGGCCATTGCCTCGAGGACGGTTGGCTACCGTTTGGTGCATCTCGATCTTGAAACGCTGAGCCAACTCCTTCCACGCTTGAGACTCGAACAGCTTGTCTCGATCAGAAACAATTTATCGAGGGCATCCTTTCAGTCGAACTACTTCACGCAGGAACACATAGATAAGGTCGCCGGCTGTCATATCCTTTCGACAAGGGATGATTATTCCACGCGTGGAGAATCGGTGGACCACAGTCATGATGGCGTCATGGCCCCTTGTGGTCGGCGGCAATCCTGAAACCCAATCGATGGACACAGTGTGCCATTTGGTGTCGGGCACCGGTAATGGTCTGGGTACTCTGGCGGTGTCAAGTCGCCTTGATTTTGCCGCTTGACACACATCACAACTTAGGATGTATCGCTCGACGTAATGTCGGAGGTGCGAACAAACATAGTCGCGTTTGATCAGTGCCATGGTTCGAAGTACACCCGAATGGCCATAGAACTCCGACTTGTGTTACATAGCCACAATTGAGGTCACCAGTGTTCGAGGGACAAGCGCACGCTTGCCCATCGTCGACAAATGGAAAAATTTGCCATCATCGAAGGACAACTTGGCATCGCGGAGTTGGTGTCGTGCCGCAGGGCTTCGAACCGCGACTTCGTAGATGTGCTTCGTACGTGGGTCTTCTCGATAGGCTGCTGCCCACACAGCTGTCAACTCAAGTCCTTGCACTGATAATGTCGATGTACTCGGGGGTGTGTACCTTTAAGACTCTATGGATACGGCATGTTTGGCCCAACCTTAGGCAAGGGAACTGATTCTAACGTGCCGTCACGGTGACGTCGACAGCGAATCAGTTTCGCCATGGTCGGAGCGTATCGAAGTTCATTGCCAAAAGTGACTCGAAGAGGGCGGTCCATGCTTACATCGGCAAGGTCGTCGGTGTCAGCAGGCATGTCCGGCTCGTTGCCAGCATCATCGAGATGCATGTCTGGTTGGTTTGAATCCTCAGCCATCATCTCGTCCGATGGTACTGGCTCCACCCCCAGGACCTCCGGCTCGACAGTCGTCGCGTCTGATGGTAGCGGCTCCAGGTCTTCTGGTTCGACGGCGTGCTCAGTGTCGAATCGGAGGGCTGGTTCCGCATGTTCATCAGCATCAGGTTCCTTCTCCACAGAGCGTCGGCTTCCAAGCAAAGCGTACGGGTGGTCGTACGGCTGGGGTCACACCTGGTCGTGTGAGAATGAGTCTTCGAGTACATGGGGGAACTCATCGACAGGTTCTCCTTCCGGTGAAGCCCCATTCTCGACCAGGGGAATTACGAAAGCCCGTGTACGTGTGGCATTCTCGATGTCCATCAACTGTCGCGAAGTCAGACGGGAGCAGGCGTCCGCCGCGGGATTCTCGAGGCCCGGTATGTACCACAACGTCAGGTTGTATTCTTCGAGGAATTGGGACCATTGTGCTTGTCCTGGTGTCAGCGGTCGGGGACATGTCTTGAGATATCAAAGACTCTCGTGGTCAGTGTGCACGTGCACCTGCTGCGGTCCTCGAAGTAGGTGAAACCACTGTTTCAGGGCTAATACGATGGCCAACAGCTCTTGTTCTCGAATCGGGTATCGAGTTTCGTCACCAATCGCTTGCACTTTCCCATTATTTCCGGATAAGAAAAACACGACAAAAAAAATTTCTAAATAGCTGAAAATAAAGCTAAATAGCATAAAAAACGCTTACGGCAAAAAGCGCGCGGCGAAACGCGTTAAAAAAAAAGACGTGGAAAATTTTGAACCTGAATAGACAAATAAATAGCGCCATAAGCGCCGTAACGCTAACAGGAACATAACGCCGTCTCTGCCGTCGTCTAATACCCCGTCTACGTAAAGAAAACTGCGTCGCGAGCAACGCGTAAAACACGAAAAAAGATTTCGAAGCACGCCGCGCCCCTGTACTCGTCCCTCACGCCGTCTTTTATTCGCCATGTACCTTCCCCTCCCGCCCGTGCCCCACCCTCGACGCTTTCGCCTTCCTTCCGCTGCAGGCGGAACGTGCGCCGCGTCAAGTCCAGGACACCGCAACAACCAAGGCATGCCAGCCACGCCACCGCCACCAACACGGGGTGACACGTAAGATAATTGATGTTTTTTGTGCGTGCCGGCAGGGAGGGAAAGGGCACCACAACACACAAACGCCACCACCGGGCTAGAAACAGCACAGACAACCAACAGCACACCACAGCACGGCACGACGCTGCACGACAGGCCACAGGAGGGGAAAGCACACACAAACAGCACCGCAATACGACAGCAGAACACGACAGCACAGCACCACACGACAGCACAGCGCCACAGCACACGACACAGGGAAACAAGGCACCACAGCCAGCACAACAAGGCACCGCAGCGCACAGAGCGGAGAAAACAGGGAACGCACAGCACGAGGGAAAGAGCACCACAGCACGCAGACACCACCACCGGGCAAAAAAAAGCACAGCCAACCAACAGCACAACACAGCACAGCACGACAGGCCACAGGAGGGCAAAGCAAGCCCCAACAGCACCACAACACGACAGCAGAGCACAACAGCACAGCACCACGCGGCAGCACAGCACCACAGAACACGACACAGGGAAACAGCGCACCACAGCAAACCACGCCAACAACAGGGAAGCAGACCACGCGGCCAGACAGGGACACCGACACATGAAAGACGCCACCAACAGACAACCACCGGCCACCAGACCCAGCACCGCACCACAGCACACCAAAGGAAACAGCACAACACACAGCAGTGCACCACAGCACCAGGCGCCAGCAGCAGCACGCACCAGACGAACAGCACAACGCAAGCGCACCAGCACAGCGAAGCACAGCACCACACCGAGCGGAGAGGACAGGGAACGCCCAGCACAGCACCCCGGGACACACACAGCACAAAGCAGAGCGGCAGACAACAGCGTGCACCACCACGCCACGACAAAACACACGCAGCACACAGCACAGAGCGCGGAGGAACACCGCACAACACAGCACCGCGAAGCACAGGGCCCCAGGGCGACGGGCAGCGCCAGAGGGCACGGCGCAACAAGCAGCGGCACCAAACCAGCGCACCACAAAGCAACACAGCACACGACAGCACAACACCGGGCGGCACAATGCGCAGCAGCGCGGCGCAGCAACGCACCCAGGGACACACAGCACAGCACAGCACACGGCACACAGCACCGAGCGGCAGCGACGAAAACCGCGAGACACAAAGGGGGGGGGGGCGGCAACCAGCAAGGAGCAGCCAACCGCCAGGCGGAAAGCACGAAAGAGGCGAGAAGGCACAGAGAGCCGAGAAGCGGCAGGCCAACAAAGCAAACAACGCACAGGGCCGAGGCTGAGAGAAAGCCGGAGACAAAGGGGGGCGCACAGAGGAAGAAAAAAAGAAGAAGAAAAAAACCAAGGCACCGAGCAGGAGCTACGAAAACCGCGAGACACACAAGGGGAGGGGGAGGGGGGGGCGGCAACCACCAGGGAGCAGCCAACGGGCAAGCAGGAGACACACACGAGGTGAGAGCGCACGGAGAGCCGGGCAGCGGGAGGCCGAGAAAAACAAACAAAACACAGCGCCAAGGCCCAGGGCACCAAGGGCCGCAAACCAGAGAAAGCCAGAGAAAACGGGGGCGCAGCGAATAGGAGAGAAAAAAAAACCAAGGCGCCGAGCGGGAACGACAAAAGCCGCGAGACACAGAAGAGGGGGGCGGGGGGCAACAACCACCGGGGAAGAACCACCGGCCAACCGGGACACACAAAACAGGCGAGAGCGCACGAAGAACCAGGAGGCGGGAGGCAAAAAAAAAAACACAGAGCACGAAAGGCCGGGCAAAGCAGACGCAAACCAGCGCCAAGGCCCAGGGCACCCGGGGCCGGAAGACACAGAAAGCCGGAGACAGGGGCGCGCGGACGAGAGGAGAAAAAGGGGGGAAAAAAAAAGGAAAAAAAAAGCGCAAGGCAACGAGGAACGGCAACAACAGCAAGAGAGGGGCGGGGAGGACCACCGGAGAGCGGCCCACGGGAGGGAGAGCCAAGAAGCGCGAGGCCAGCAAAACAAACAACGGAAAGCGCCAAGGCCCAGGGCACCCGGGGCCGGAAACCAAGAAAAGCAAGAGACAGAGGGGGCGCAAGGCAAAAAAAACAAACAACAAAACAAAAGCAAAATGTAACCGCTGCATAGTGGTTGATCTTTGTTGTAACTGCGAAGCCTGTAGCCTTGATGCCCCAGGGGTCGTAACGCCCGACACTGCCCCTGATATCTCCAAACCCACATAACCCTCTTCAGACCCATATCCAGCCTCTGAGAGCGACATATGCGAAGCACTTGTAAGTCCTTTGAACTCCATGGTGGAATATGAAGAGTACCAAAACCCGGTCTACAAAAATGGAGCAGACATAGAATCTCAATGCGCATTCATCGCACATAATGACACAACGCGAAATCATTCGAAATAATTTAAATAAATCCGATTGGGAAATCACGAAAGACAAATGCGACTCGACGCGCGCTCACAGGCGACATCTGGCGGCGAACGGAAAACATGAAAACAAGCGGAAAATTTACTGCACTAATTTACATCTGAGAATCATTGAAATTCTGATCACATCAGTGTATAATTGAGTGCTGTCACTGCTGCCGTTACACTCCCCCTCTGAAAACATACGCCAGTATGTCAGGCTGGGTCAAGTGAAGTGAACGAAACGGCGAAAGTGACCAAAAACCGACTAATCTAAGGCAAAATGTGTGAAATTGAGCTGAATTGAGCAAAATTGTGCTGAGATCTGTGCTTCGCGATGGCCATCGACTTGAATGAAACGCATAGGTACCTTAGGGCACACAGAAAAAGCTTTGTTCAGGCTCGAAAATTCAAAAATTGAAAGTCTGAGTGAAGAATGTACATGATGATCCATGATCCATGATTCATGATGAACTCAGGATCTGACATCTCACTGCCAGAAAACAGAAAACGAGCGTCGCCATGTCGTCGAGCGTCAGAAAGATAGGGTATCCCTTCATGGAGTCCAAGATATGTGAAACTGGCTGGTCTCATTTGCAGTCATGAGACCAGATGCCAGATTATGGTACAAAATGTGCTAGAATTGAGACCAAAATCAGTGAATCGCACACGGATCCAGGGTGGCGAAGTTCACAGCAAGCCAATACAGGTCCAAATCCTTGTCGATAGACTCTGTGTGTAGTGCTGAACGGAAATCCAGTTCTCATTCATAGCCAATCCAGGTTAAATCCTCATGATCATGATGAATCCCGTGATGGAAATCCAATCATGTAAGAGTAATGATAGGCAAGAAAACCCAGTGCGTGTTCCTCACACTGTCAGTATCGTCTCCAGGGCTTCATGTTTAATCCAGTATGAGCCAGAGAGGGTAATTGACTCATCAAGTCCCAGCATGTATAAGCATCCAGTGCTTGGTACCAGGAATTTGCCAAAATTGAGCTGATTCTGAGGGGAATTCCAAGACAATCCACAGATGAACAGCGAGTCGACACAAGTAAGAACACCATCGTTGTCACTTGGTCCATATAAGCCCTTTGACAGTGGTAGATTGGAAAACAAACCAACAGTCTCAATGTAAGAGCTGATTGAAATGACATTCTGAGCAGATCCGTCAAACACATGAAATGGATCAGGATCAGTCATGTGCCAGAATCTCTGTAATGAGCACGAACTCGAACGAGTCCTTCCCAAGGCGAGTAGAGGGGTCCAGTCGACAGCTAAACACGAGAGTGCCGTCGTGGTTGAGGATGATGGCCTTTCGGATCTTCGGATTGGAATCATCTACAATGAAGCACATGATTCACATGATGACCATGATGGGAATGATGGATGGAATGACCAGGATGACCCCAGAATGTCCCATCATCTGTTCATCGAACCACATAGACGATGCGTCAGGACTGTCTTGTCCCCATGCCAAGGGTATATGTAAACCGTAAACCCTTTGGTGACTTTCGGCGATCAGATCTTGTCTCGAATGGATTCTGTCACGATTGGAGCTTCTTCTTGAGCTTGTAAGTCCTCCTTGGTGACACAATCCTTGATCAGCGAGAGCTCACGGTCAATCTCAGGGTGTTTCTTCAGGAACTTGATGAAACTGTCCGTATACCCATGGATGAAACTTGAAGCTGGCTCCCATTTGTCCTCCTCTGGACCGAATCCTTTCGATCTGCACAGAAAGTACCACTTGTTTCGAGCATTCTTCTTGTAATCAAGGATCTTCTCCAACTCGAAACTGGTTGTGACCATCTTCCTGTCGCTCAGGTACTTCGAAGTCCAATAGAGAGGCTTGAACCTTCCTTTGGGGCAGGGTACTTCGGCCTTCAAACGATCTCGATGTACTTCTTGATGCCTGCCTGGCTCAATCTGAATGTTGAATGTAGTCTCACTTAGTTGACCACTGACTTGGAATGGGCCATCCCACAAAGGTAACAATTTGTTGTCGTCCTTCAGGGTCTCCTCTGACTTACAAAGCCAAACTTGCTGGCCTTTCTCGAAGGGTTTTTCTTGCGTTCTTGACTTATTTTAGAAATTCAACCAATCTGCTTGACTTTCCACTTCGGCTTGGATCCACTTGGACTCTAGATCCTTGATCCTCTCAAACCATTGCGAGGCGTCGTAGCACTGCCTTGGATGATACATCACTGGTCCTGGACCCATCTTCTCACGACCAAAAACAAGCTCATTCGGACTTAATCCAGTGTAATTCTTGGTTCGATGGTATCTTCTCAAGACACAGTAAATTGCCTTGAACCAATTGTAGTCTTTTTCAGTTGCCAGGAATTTTCTCAGAATGCCGATAAGAATTCCTCCAGCGCGTTCAGCAGGGAGAGCTCGATGGTTGTAGACTCGGGCACGAAGATGATAAACTCCCAATAGAGCACACATGCTCTCCCACCAAGTCCCAATGAACTCTTTTCCACTGTCCGTCAGAATTTCACTGGGAACATCCCAGTTACTCATCCACTGACTTGCAGTCCACTTGGCAGCCATTTCAGAGGTGAGATGCTTCGTGTTGCAAGGGAGGACCTGGATGTAGCCACTGTGGCGGTCTTGAATTAACAAAACCCCATCGATAGGCTTCCTCGTGTAGAGACATTCCTCTTGGATTTGTCCCAACTCGAAGACATCCGCCGTCACCTTGTCGAACAACCTCTCAGGAATTGGCAATCCCTTCAGTAGTCCTTCTGCCTTTTGATTCTTGGGGATGGTCGCCTGACATTGCTTGCATCCTTTGGCAACTCGCTCACAGGCACTCCTGAGGTCCCGTGTGTACACTCTGTGTCGTAGCTCCTGCTCCAGAACACGAGAATGTGTGTGGGCTGTCTCATTCCGATGCCAATGTTTCACATATTGGTCAATCAGACAATCAGGAACACAAAACCGTCCTTGCCAAAATAACTTGTCGCCTTGGATTTTGAAATCAGACGTCTCTTCAGAGTCGTAAGGCTTGTCCCCTTTCAACTTGTGGTATACAGACCCAAAGAACCTGTCCTCCTTGTACATCTTCGTCCAATCCACATATAGGAAGGAAGTTTCCTTGTCCTTTTGTTGTGGAGGGAGCGTGGATTTCGCTTTGGATCTCGTCGTAGGAAACACATTCAGGAGTGGCAGCGACGACTCAGAGTCAGAGTTAACTCCTGCAGTCGGATCTGCCTTGGTAATCTCCTTGCATCTGACCAAATCCACCTTCATCCGATTTTCTATCGAACATTGGAGACAATGTTTCTTGATCAGTGCTTGTTCCTCCTTGTCGAACTCGATCACTTCAGCTTTATCCGTCGCTGTCCCATGAAAACTCACTTCAGAGTATGCCTCTGAGGCTGGCTAGGCCCAGCGACTCAGGGCGTCCACCACTGTATTGTAACGACCCGGAATGTAAGTCACATGGAGGTCAAATCTGCTGAGAGTTTCATGCCAACGGCCTCTTCTCCCAGCTGGTCCACCAGGGGTATCCACATGTTCTGTCCTCAAGCTCTCCAGTGACTTGTGGTCAGTCAGTACCTCAACGCGATGGCCCAAGATCCAACCTTCATAACGCCGTAAGGCACAAAGGATTGCGTAGGCTTCTTGTTCCCTTGGACTCCAATTTCGCTGTCTTGTTGTAAGCTTGCGAGACCAGAAAGCCAGAGGGTGATGGTGACCTTCGTCATCGACTTGTTCCATCGTAGCACCAATGGCGTAACGACTGGCGTCTGTACGAATATAAAAAGGTCTTCCATCCAACCACGGATTCTTTAATGTAACCACATTTGCCAGTGCTTCCTTGAGACCAGTAAATGCCTCTTCACATTCTGGCGTCCACTTGAGCTTGACTTGAGATCCCTTCTTTCCTTCTATTTTGCCAACCTTGAATAACTCTGTCAATGGACCAGAGAACTTGGCGTAGAGAGGAAGGAACTCGTGGTAGTAATTGCAGGAGCCTAAAAAGGCACGAAGCTGCGTGATGGTTTTAGGCCTTTCCCAGAGCTGCAGGGCAGCCATTTTTCCTGGGGCTGGTCTTCTTGTCCCATCTTCCAAGACAGAGCCACAAAATTCCACACTCTGGAGGAACATTTTGCCCTTCTTGGGTCCACACACGAGCTTCTCTTGTCGAAGGACTTCGAGAACTTTTCGAACTTGTTCTTCGTGCAACTTCAGGCACTCATCAAAGTTTTTTCCCAACGGCGTGGCAATCAGAAGGTCGTCAATGTAGATGCTGCAGAATTCTTGTAAATCCAGAGACTTGTGCTTCTGAAATAAAATAGTCTCCATCATCTTCTGGAACATCGACGGCGCATTCTTCAGACCCATCGGCAGTACAGTCCACTGGACAGTGCCACAGGGTGTGCACATTGCCGTCAAATGCCTATCCTCTTTTCGAAGGGGCATCTGATGAAAGCCATGGCGCAAATCCAACAAAGTAAAGAGCTTTCCTTTGGCTCTCGCGGCGATCTCCTTCTCGATTAAAGGAAGAGGATGCGCGTCTGGTACTGTGGCGGCATTCAGGGCTCTGTAATCCACCACTAGACGCCAAGCATCTATGCTGGATTGGTCAGCAGGTGGGGGTTTTGGCACAGTAAATGGTGCTGAACACCACTCAGAACTCATGCAGCCCTCCAACCAACCGAACTCATAGAGATTCCGCTCAATAATCTTTCGTAGGGCATCTGCTTTGGTGCCGTGTAGATAGAATGGACGTTGTTTGTGCACCTTTGAGCCTTCGATTATGTCAATCTTGGCTTCCCCATTTTCACATCGAATTGGGGGGTTTTTCCACAACTTCCCACTCAGCACGTCATCTTGATAATCTTCGAACACTGCGTCCCTTCTTGCAGATATCTTGTCTCCGTCGACCTGATTCCCACATTTAATCACCGACATTATGTCCACCAATTTGCGAATTGTTGGTCGTGGTCTCATGTTCTTGGCCACTTCATTCCAAACTTCTTCGTCGCATTGCTGGCGGATGAAGCTCACCTGAGCTGGCTCCTCCATGGGATCCCACCAATGAAAGGGGTCCACGAATGTCTTGAAGGGATGGTCGGACGAATTCAGCTTCATTCCTGTCAATTCAGGCGAGATTCTTGGAGATTTGTCATCATTCTTGCTTGAAATCTTGACATTTTTGGCTTGATTCTTGTCTGATGGGGACGAATTGTAATGGATGGAGGCGTTCTCTTGAGGGACGCCGATTGTCCTTCCCTCCTTCCGCGACGATACGTCGGGATTCCGCTCTCGATCGTCTTCATCCAACTCAATTTCGTCGATTCTTGAGGAATTGGAGATGACCTCTTCTGTTCCCATTTCACTGTCATCTTGCCAGTAATCTCCCAGATTCCCGTCAACTAAGCACGCCAACGTGCTCCACGAACGCTGTGGCAAAGGCTTGCCATTGTCTTCGCAATACAGCTTCACTCCCTTGTGAGGTAGCTCGACAATGTTGATTGAAATGTCCATAATGTCCTTGAACCACTCTTGTCTTGGCCAATTGGGGACAATTAAAATCGCCTTTGCGCCGGATTGCTTCAGCTTCTGCACCACACGAGGAAAAACGTCGAAGGGCGGATTGATCCAAAGAGGTTCAGACCAGTCCTCACTCCAGGCATCGTCGTACAACTTCGGAAATCTTTTATTCTTTTTGTTTGCAAAGGCATCAACTTGAGGACGAAAATTGTGGTTCCTTTCGAAATAATCCACCAGAACGTCCCGCCATTTGTCGACTACACGATAGCAAACTGACTTCCACTTCTTGCAGTTCAAAGATTCCACCTTTCCTTCGTGGAATTCTTCTTGATTCCTTGTCCATTCCTGCCCAACTTGCTAAAAATGCAGCTTATTTCGCTCCTTGAATTGGAGGATACTCTTCGTATATGGGTGCAGATAATACAGGTCAGACGGGTCGCTGGTCGACGGATCCTGGAGGAAGCATGTCCTGTGTCCCATGGGCGACACACGGTGAGCGTGAAGCCAAGGTTGACCCAAGAATAAATCATTCTTTATACTGGCTTCATAGAATTTTCCAGGAAACCATTCCTCCGTGACCGTCTCTTCCACGCTCCACACAGATTGTTTCACCAATCTGACTGCCAATTCTCCTTCTCTGTCGCCACCGTCAAGGCGATGTCCGCTGACTCCCTCCAGCTGGACAGGGGTCGAGGACATCTTCGCCTCATTCTCCTGCAGAAAGCCTTTCCTCACCAGATTGACTTCTGAACCATTGTCAATCAGACATCTGGCAAGTTTAACCTTACCATCCGTCGTTCTGACCTGGATCCAGCAGACAAACTGGCGCTGCTTGCCTCGCCGGACAGCGCTGAGGACCCAGGCAGGGTAAAGGAGGCCGGAGGAGCGCGCCAGCCGGTCCCAGCAGCGTCCATCCACCGCCCCAACTACCCTGATGGGTTTTGTCTCCTGCCACTCAACCCCAGTGTTGGGATTTGGGTCAAGTTGGCTTCCCTATTGCCATTCGTCTTCTTCGTTCGGCTGTACGTCCTGTACTTGTCCTTCGTCAACCCATTCTTCTCCTGCTTCGACGGCATTGACTCCTTTTCCACGTCCACGACCACCAAATGACTTTCCACAACCACCTTTCTTACCTCCTTGGCCTTTGTTGTTGGAGGTGTTGGAATTGGGGTTGGATTCGTTGGATCTGCCCTTGCCTCGACCTCCAGTATCCTTGTTGTTGCCGAAGGTCTTGTTGGCTGGCGTCTCCGCGTACAGGGGGTTGCCTTTCACCTTGGAATCATCTTGATTCCCGGACTTTCCTTGGCCTTTGCCACCTTTTTCACCAGATTTTCCACCAGATTTTCCACCAGCATCCGTCCATCTTGAGCCACTTGGATCTCCGCCTTGCTGCGAGTAATCTTTTGGTGTCCAGTCTCTGTTCTTTCCTTTGGACTGCCCTTTACCCTTTCCCCTTCCATGCTGGTCAGCATCTCGTGCTCCATCGTGCTGGGGATTATTGGGAGAATTTCCCTTTCCATCCATTTTGGACTGAATTGTCTTGAGATCTGAGGGCGTCCACCTGTGATCTGCGGTCGTGTGAGTCGCCGCTCGACCTTCTTTTCCAAGGGCAATGCACACAGAGCATCCCTTCTCACCAACGGCGTTGATCTTGCCTCCGAAGCCATGTGCATCCTGGGACTTCTGGCGTCCTAAGTTTGCATACTTTTCAAGTTGGTCCCAGATCTGCTCGACTCCATACGAGAAGATCCACGGTCGTACCCTCAAAGCTGTTCCCTTATACTTCACTTTTCCATCCACCATGCTGCAGAAAAACTCCGACTGTTCAGAATTGTGGAAACCAACTCTCCATCTGCCCTCACGAATAGTGATGTCCTTCAATCCAGTAGCACTGATAGAGTGTAGCAACTCACGAACTGCCATTTTTCCCATAGTCTCCGGCAATCCTCGGACTTCAACCCAGTTGCCCAGGACTTTTTGGTCTGCCTGAGAGTCCCTGATCTTCTGCTTGGTCTCCGGCGTGAGCTTGCTCAGGAGGATCTTCTTCATCTCGCCTTCAGAAAGGCCTTCTCCAGAATTCTCCGCCTCTTGCACCAAAAACTCCCAATCTTGCCTTGCTATTTGGATCTCTTCCAGAAATAATTTCTTGATCGCCCTCAAGTTCTCCAGACGGTTCCTGTAATGATATTCAGGAAGTCGAAAGCCTTTCTTCTTGAGACTTCGATACAGCTCTTCATAAGTCAGGGGATCTCCTTGACTTTGCCTTTCCACATAGAGATTATAGGTACTTTCTCTGAGTTTGCCAGTCAAACAGTCCATCAACCCGAGAATCCAGAGCTCCTTGTCCAGTTTCTCCGTCTGCAGGCAGACCATGAACTGCCTCTCGAAGGACGCCCAGTAATTTGGGTGCCCTGAGAACTTGGGCTGCTTCATCACGGAGCCTCGGAGCCTCATGTGCAACGGATTGAGCAGGTGGTTGAGGTTGAAACCTGTGGATGTGCCAACCGGATTGACGAACACCGGGTCGACAGCGGCGTCTCCCATTGCCTGTGCCTGCGCAATTGCGGCCGCCAGCAAGGCCTGGTCCACAGTAGGCTGCACAAACGGCGTCGGTTGTGCTTGATGCAGCCTCATCTCCTTCAATTTCTTCTGATTTTCCTTCAATTTGGCCTCGTTTTCCTTCTGCCGCCGGTCCTTCTTCTTCAAGGCCATTGATCTCTCCTTCACGGTGGTCCTTGCTTCTCCATCAATATCTTCGACAGTACCAACAGACAGTATAGACCTCTCCGACGAAGATTCTCCTCCTTCGGTACCCAGATTCAACCCAATAGGACTTCCAAATCCAGTAGGGGGGATACCAGAAATTCCAGTAAAAGCTGGATGGTGGCCAGTAAAAGCTGGGGGTGCCGGAGAATGTGGAACGCCGTGAGGCGTGGATGCAGGTGTAGCTGAGGAGGTAGGTGCTGGGTGGCTTGCCATTGTAGGCGCTGGTCCAGTGAGCCCAGTAGTGCTCAGATTTTGTACCAGATCTGTAAGCTTCTCCAGCTTCTGCTCCATCTCCTTCCACTTGCTGTCGTCATCCCTCTTTTTCTCCTTGGCGGCCTTCTTCAGCTCCTTCACCCTGTTTTCCAGCGACGAAATCTGTCGTCGACAGGAGCAGTCCTTGGCGCACTCGCCACAGGAAGGGCATCTCGTCCCCTTTCCTCTGCTTCTCACCTCGTCGACCCAAGTGTCAACACTGGAGGTGGAGCTGGGAAGCTTGGACAGTTGCTCCCTGGAGAGGTGCGAATGTGTCGAATCGCACATCATTTCGTCGACCTCGTCGTCGTTCCGACCCCAGGCGCCCGACGGACCAGCGTGCTGACGCACATTCTGGCGTCTCTCCTCGGCGATGATGGCCATCTGCACCATCACGGCAGCCTGGTGGTCGAACTGGTCCATCAGCTCCTCCCGGTCCTCTTGCTCCTGCAATTGGGCGTCGAATCGCAACCGGCCGCTGTCCCTGATGAACTGGCACGACGCCCGGAACCAGTTCATCAGGCGGCCACGATAGCCCGCCTCCGCCAACAGCTAATTCTGGCGGTGCAGGAATTCCTCATTTCAGATCTGCTGGAAGTGGTTTTCCCAGTGATCACCACTAATTCCAGTACCAGACTGCTCTCCTTCACTGCTGCTGTCTTCCAGATCAGGCAAAGCGTGAGAGGAGGAACCAGATTCACTCGAGGAGGGAGATTCTCGACCGGGTTTAAGGTTGGGTGGGGCGTTCACACAACAATCAGCACAAGTATGAACTCCAGGCCAATGCCTATGGCCACAGTAAGGACACTTAGAAGGTTGATCTTCGGTTCGCTGGGGAGATGCCACAAATGTACCCTCAGGGGGAACACGCAGTGACCCAGAAGGAGTAATAGCCCCGCTAAAGTCCGATGATCTAAGGGTGTCCGTGGAGATTTCAGAAGCAGAGCCATGATTTCCTCTGCTACCATGTAACCGCTGCATAGTGGTTGATCTTTGTTGTAACTGCGAGGCCTGTAGCCTTGATGCCCCAGGGGTCGTAACGCCCGACACTGCCCCTGATATCTCCGAACCCACATAACCCTCTTCAGACCCATATCCAGCCTCTGGGAGCGACATATGCGAAGCACTTGTAAGTCCTTTGAACTCCATGGTGGAATATGAAGAGTACGAAAACCCGGTCTACAAAAATGGAGCAGACATAGAATCTCAATGCGCATTCATCGCACATAATGACACAACGTGAAATGATTCGAAATAATTTAAATAAATCCGATTGGGAAATCACGAAAGACAAATGCGACTCGACGCGCGCTCACAGGCGACATCTGGCGGCGAACGGAAAACATGAAAACAAGCGGAAAATTTACTGCAGTAATGTACATCTGAGAATCATTGAAATTCTGATCACATCAGTGTATAATTGAGTGCTGTCACTGCTGCCGTTACACAAAGAGGGGGAGGTGAGGGCAAACAAAGGACCAAAACAGGGGCAACCCCAGCGCGGAGGGGGCCCAGCAAAGCGGAAAGACAAAGCGGCCAAAGGAAAAGGTGAGGCGCACCGGAACGCGCCCGGGAGGCCGGCCCGCCCGACCCGGCCAGGAAGGACGAGCACACGCACAATCGCACAGGACCCGGGCGTGGCGTCCTCCGACCCGCAAGGGGAGGTGTCGGCGTCCACACGAAACAGCCCCGGTGCACCGGCCGAGTCCCCCGTCCAACGACGGACGGTACGGGAAGCTGGACGCGTCAGTGACCGGGTCCACACACGCCGACCACCGCAGCGCACGCAGCCCAACACCGGCGCCGGAGGGACCCGCCAGGGACAACCCCATCGCTGGGCCCCGAACGGGTACGACACAGAGCGAGCTCAGCGTCCCTGCCTCGGCGGGGGCCAGTGGCAGGCACAATGAGCCCGGTTCTCGGCCGGCCTCCGCGTGCCCCGCGCAGCTGCCCAGTAAAGCCGGGGGCCCAAGCCCCCGGGGTGGGCAAAGGCACCACGGCGTCGGGACAGCCGACCGGAGCACCGAGAGCGACCAGACCGGACCAGGTGCGCTGCACCACGCAAGGCCACGAGGCACGCCAGAGAGGCACGCCGCCGGCCACAACGAAAGGCACACGGACAGGTGCCAAGCAACAACGGCCGCGGGGTGCCGCAAACCCGGAGAGCGCGCACAACACGCACCCAACCACGGCACAGGAACAGGTGCCAAGCAACACCAGCCGCCGTCCAGATGGACGAGTGCGCGCCCGGAGGGTACCCAGCCCCTACGGGCTACAAACAGCCGCCGTCCGGATGAACGAGTGCACGCCCGGAGGGTACCCAGCCCCTACCGGCTACGAGCGGCCGCCGTCCGGATGGACGAGTGAGTGCCCCGCAGCGACGCCCCGCCCACGCAACACCACACGCGCAACCCAAAGCACAACACACAGAGCGAGCACACCGGTGTACAAGAGCCAAGCGGCCCAGGACACCGTACACGCAACACAACCCACCGAGCGGGCGCACCGGTGAACAGGAACCAAGTGGCCCAGGACACCACACACGCAACACAACACACCGAGCGAGCACACCGGTGAACATGAGCCAGGTGGCCCAGGACACCGCACACACAAAGCAACACACCGAGCGGGCACACCGTAGAACAGGAGCCAAGTGGCCCGGGACACCACACAAGTAAAGCAAACGACGGAGCGGGCGCACTGGTGAACATGAGCCAAGTGGCCCAGGACACCGTACACGCAACACAACACACCGAGCGGGCACACTGGTGAAAAGGAGCCACGTGGCCCAGGACACCGCTCACGCAAAACAACACACGGAGTGGGCACACCGGTGAACAGGATCCAAGGGGCCCAGGACGCCGCACACGCCAAGCAACACACTGAGCGGGCGCACAGGTGAACAGGAGCCAAGTGGCCCAGGAGACTGCACACACAACACAACGCACCGAGCGGGCGCACCGGTGAACAGGAGCAAAGTGGCCCAGGACACCGCATGCACAACACAACACACCGAGCGGGCACACCGGTGAACAGGAGCCAGGGGACCCCGGGCACCGCACACGCAAAAAAACACACGGAGCGGGCACAGCGGTGAACGGGAGCGAAGTGGCCCAGGACACCGCACGAGCAAAGCAAAGGACGGAGCGGGCGCACCGGTGAACAGGAGCAAAGTGGCCCAGGACGCCGCACAAGCAACACAACACACCGAGCGGGCACACCGGTGAACAGGAGCCACGTGGCCCAGGACACCTCACACGCAAAACAACACACGGAGTGGGCACACCGGTGAACAGGAGCCAAGGGGCCCAGAACGCCGCACACGCCAGGCAACACACCGAGCGGGCGCACAGGTGAACAGGAGCCAAGTGGCCCAGGAGACTGCACACACAACACAACGCACCGAGCGGGCGCACCGGTGAACAGGAGCCAGGTGGCCCAGGACACCGCATGCACAACACAACACACCGAGCGGGCACACCGGAGAACAGGAGCCAAGTGGCCTGGGACACCGCACACGCAAAACAACACACGGAGTGGGCACACCGGTGAACAGGAGCCAAGTGGCCCAGGACACCGCACACGCCAAGCAACACACCGAGCGGGCGCACAGGTGAACAGGAGCCAAGTGGCCCAGGAGACTGCACACACAACACAACACACCGAGCGAGCACACCGGTGAACATGAGCCAGGTGGGCCAGGACACCGCACACACAAAGCAACACACCGAGCGGGCACACCGTAGAACAGGAGCCAAGTGGCCCGGGACACCGCACAAGTAAAGCAAAGGACGGAGCGGGCGCACTGGTGAACATGAGCCAAGTGGCCCAGGACACCGTACACGCAACACAACACACCGAGCGGGCACACCGGTGAAAAGGAGCCACGTGGCCCAGGACACCGCTCACGCAAAACAACACACGGGGTCAGCACACCGGTGAACAGGATCCAAGGGGCCCAGGACGCCGCACACGCCAAGCAACACACCGAGCTGGCGCACAGGTGAACAGGAGCCAAGTGGCCCAGGAGACTGCACACACAACACAACGCACCGAGCGGGCGCACCGGTGAACAGGAGCCAGGTGGCCCAGGACACCGCATGCACAACACAACACACCCAGCGGGCACACCGGTGAACAGGAGCCAGGGGACCCCGGGAACCGCATACGCAAAACAACACACGGAGCGGGCACACCGGTGAACGGGAGCGAAGTGGCCCAGGACACCGCACGAGCAAAGCAAAGGACGGAGCGGGCGCACCGGTGAACAGGAGCAAAGTGGCCCAGGACGCCGCACAAGCAACACAACACACCGAGCGGGCACACCGGTGAACAGGAGCCACGTGGCCCAGGACACCTCACACGCAAAACAACACACGGAGTGGGCACACCGGTGAACAGGAGCCAAGGGGCCCAGAACGCCGCACACGCCAGGCAACACACCGAGCGGGCGCACAGGTGAACAGGAGCCAAGTGGCCCAGGAGACTGCACACACAACACAACGCACCGAGCGGGCGCACCGGTGAACAGGAGCCAGGTGGCCCAGGACACCGCATGCACAACACAACACACCGAGCGGGCACACCGGAGAACAGGAGCCAAGTGGCCTGGGACACCGCACACGCAAAACAACACACGGAGTGGGCACACCGGTGAACAGGATCCAAGGGGCCCAGGACACCGCACACGCCAAGCAACACACCGAGCGGGCGCACAGGTGAACAGGAGCCAAGTGGCCCAGGAGACTGCACACACAACACAACGCACCGAGCGGGCGCACCGGTGAACAGGAGTCAGGTGGCCCAGGACACCGCGTGCACAACACAAGACACCGAGCGGGCACACCGGTGAACAGGAGCCAAGTGGCCCGGGACACCGCACACGCAACACAACCCACGGAGCGGGCACACCGGTGAACAGGAAGCGAGGTGGCCCAGGACACCGCACACGCAAAGCAACACACCCAGCTGGCGCACCCGTGAACAGCAGCCAAGTGGCCCAGGACTCCGCACACACTACAACACACCCAGCGGGCGTACTGGAGAACAGGAGCCAAGTGGCCCAGGACACCGCACACGTTACACATAACACCGAGCGGGCACACCGGTGAACAGGAGCCAGGTGGCCCAGGACACCGCACACGCAAAACAAAACACCCAGCGGGCACACCGGTGAACAGGAGCCAAGTGGCCCAGGACACCGCACACGCAACACAACACACCGAGCGGGCACACCGGTGAACAGGAGCCAAGTGGCCCAGGTGTTAACCACGCAACTGAATTGCTCCACGGGTCTTTTCATTTTTAGAAATGAATGACCTTGAACTTGTTTTCCTTGAAACTTATCCAAGTTTTCCTTCAAATAACCCAAAAATACACCCCAAATGCAACCACAAAAGGCGACGCAAAAATACTACGTGTTCGACGAAATCACGGGAGTCTATTTCGAAACGGTCCCTTTCATGTCCTAAGAAGATATGAACAAAAGGGGACATATAACAATGAAATATGAGCAAAACAATGCATATTTACAACATGAACACGGGTCTCCCCCCAACGCGTGGTGCCGGTGCACCGACGCGTTTGGAAACCCAATCAGCATATGCATGCAAAGCCCAACTGATGGGCTTTCATTTGGTGTGCTTACATTCAGGATCTGAGCAACCTGTGTTTTTATAAAAAATCACGAACATGACCTACTTGGGCCAAAAAAACTAGCACGGATCGGCACCGCGATAGTGCCGTAACATTCGCTTATGTCTAAAACTGATATGGAATTAATCTAAAGGATAAAACTGATTGAAATATCTTAAAAATCGTCAGAAATCGACAATTTCTGGATCGGCGCGCGCGATCTCAGGACTGGCCGTCGCCGACCCAAACTCAGTTTTATAGCACAGAAAATGGTGAAAACACCATGAATGTAAAACTACAGAAATTCCTGATCCACTGATACCAACACTGTCCAAAACAGTGCTGACATAGCCGATTTCAGGTTCTACAAATATATCAGGAAAATACACTGAAAAAAGCGAAAATATAGGTTGCACGAAAACCTTACACTCCCCTCCCAAGTCCTGAGACACATCTCAGGCTGAAAAGCACAAAGAAGGTGCAGTGCAACAATAAAATTGGGTGGGAAAAATGCAAAGCATTTGGGTCGGGTGTTCACCACGCAACTGAATTGCTCCACGGGTTAACACTCCCCTCCCAAGCTCAGAAACACCCAAAGAGAATGGGTGCTTCTGTGGCTGAATCTATGAAGATAAGCCGAGGAGCAATAAAAAAACACAGATTTTTACTTTGATCCCGGACCTGGGATTTTAGGAGGCACCGCTGGGTTCCGGTACCCGCATGTAATGTACATGTCTACACACACACCACTCATGGCACTCACAAGTGCCTCACACATAGGGTCCTCTGACCCCCAGGCTCAATCACAGTAAAATTTCTGCAATCCTGGACAGAGATTAATCATGAAAAAATGACCTCTGCACAGAATTTAAAATAAAAAATGGTGAAAAAAAAATAGTGAACAAACAAAAAATAAAAAAATGCACTTCTGAGATGTCCTGACCCTAAAACCAAAGACAACACAAAGCAAATCAGAAAAATTCACAGCTTGTAAAATCATCCACTGATCATATAATATAATACAGAAAAAACCAATAAGACCATTTCTCTTGGCCCATAGTTATTATGATTACAATTCTGGTCACCAATCTTCTTGGCCCATACCATGAATTTTTTTTTCTGAAATCTTCATATTTTTGACTTCCAACTTGACCACTTCGTAATCTGCAGGATGTGGGCAGCGCTGTCGTCCTTGCTGGAGGCTGAGAACTCACCAATGATCATGATATAATCTTGAGAACCATCCAAAGGTCCATGGCACTTTGTCCATGGCACCCAAGTGGAGTAATCAAATCTTGAGAACCATCCAAAGGTCCATGGCACTTTGTCCATGGCACCTACATGGAGTAATCAAATGAAAACTATCATGGACAGACACCATTGGGATAATCGCGCTGCAGCTTGTTCTTCAGCACTACGCACTCCCAGCGCGATGGTGAAGGTCTCCTTGGTCGTCAATGTCCTTGTAATAGGGCTCAAAATAGTCAAATGGCCCTCAAATGGTGTAGGCACCAAAGACCTTCTTGAACATGATTTTGGGGTTTACCAATTGCTCCATAGATCTCGTCGACGATGTTTGCGTCGTCGTGGTCGTCGTCTTCAACGTCATCGTCGTCGTCGTCGTCGTCGTTGAGGGCGTTTCGAAATTCTTTTCATTTTTGGAAATGAATGACCTTGAACTTGTTTTCCTTGAAACTTATCCAAGTTTTCCTTCAAATAACCCAAAAATACACCCCAAATGCAACCACAAAAGGCGACGCAAAAATACTACGTGTTCGACGAAATCACGGGAGTGATTTCGAAACGGTCCCTTTCATGTCCTAAGAAGATATGAACAAAAGGGGACATATAACAATGAAATATGAGCAAAACAATGCATATTTACAACATGAACACGGGTCTCCCCCCAACGCGTGGTGCCGGTGCACCGACGCGTTTGGAAACCCAATCAGCATATGCATGCAAAGCCCAACTGATGGGCTTTCATTTGGTGTGCTTACATTCAGGATCTGAGCAACCTGTGTTTTTATAAAAAATCACGAACATGACCTACTTGGGCCAAAAAAACTAGCACGGATCGGCACCGGGATAGTGCCGTAACATTCGCTTATGTCTAAAACTGATATAGAATTAATCTAAACAATAAAACTGATTGAAATCTCTCAAAAATCGTCAGAAATCGACAATTTCTGGATCGGCGCGCGCGATCTCAGGACTGGCCGTCGCCGACCCTAACTCAGTTTTATAGCACAGAAAATGGTGAAAACACCATGAATGTAAAACTACAGAAATTCCTGATCCACTGATACCAACACTGTCCAAAACAGTGCTGAGATAGCCGATTTCAGGTTGTACAAATATATCAGGAAAATACACTGAAAAAAGCGAAAATATAGGTTGCACGAAAACCTTACACCAGGACACCGCACACGCAAAGCGACACACTGAGCGGGCTCACCGTGAACAGGAGCCCAGTGGCCCGGGACACCGCACACGCAACACAAGACACCCAGCGGGCGCACCGGTGAACGGGAGCCAAGTGGCCCAGGACACCGCACACGCAACACAACACACCGAGCGAGCACACCGGTGAACAGGAGCCAAGTGGACCAGGACACCGCAGACGCAACACAACAAACAACGTGGGCACACCGGTGAACAGGAGGCAAGCGGCCCAGGACACTGCACACACGTAGGGCGGCCGGGGGACAAAAAAGAACCAACACCCCATGGGTGGGACGCACTGGGGCGACCCAGCCGACCCACCGGGCCAGTGGTAGGAGCGGTACTCCAAGGCCACTGGTCAAAGCCCGGCCAGGCTGCATCGGGGACCATGGCAAACGTCACCCGGAGCCATGGAAGCAACCGGTGACAGGCGAGCCGGTACACAGTCCAGGAGGCGGTCGCCTGCCAAGCAGAGTGGCCCCGCAACTCAAGCCACAAGGGTGAGGCGGTCGTACCGTAGACTAGTGGGAGCGATACCCCTTGTGGCGAGAAATACTCCACACCCACACGGCTGGGCAGCCCCCAGAACTGCCGCCCAAAGGAGGGGGCATGTGGCCCTACCCATGGACACATGTGGGGACACTTTCCCACCTGGGACACATGGACCGGGTGGCCGCGACAATGCCTTCCCAAGCACATGCGGGGGCGGCTCAAGAGGCACCTGACATAGGGCAGTGGGAGGGACAGGACGTCCCCTTGGTAAGACCTTCTTCCTGCAATGTCAAAGGAGGCATCCCGAGCTCCCGAAGATACCTACCTACCTACCTAGGTGAAACCACTGTTTCAAGGCTAATACGATGGCCAACAGCTCTTGTTCTCGAATCGGGTATCGAGTTTTGGCAGGCTGCATTTTCCGCGACATGAAGGCAATAGGTCGAAGATGTCCCTTGTACTTTCCATGTGCACATCGTTGCGCTAGCGTAGCACCCACGCAGTCTTTCGAAGCGTCTGTGTACAGGTGATACGGCTGTCGGGGGTCGATGGCACTGAGATGTGTCGCATTGATTATCGCCTACTTCAGCTTGTCGAAGGAAGCTTGATGGACGGCTGTCCATTCCCACTCGAAGTCTGCCTTAAACTTCGCGGACAGAGGGGCTGCGACAGCTTGGAAGCCTTCCACAAACTGCTGGTAAAACCCACACAATCCAATGAATTGTCGAACTTCATGAACCATAGTTGGCGGAGGCCAACCTAGAATGACCTTGATCTTTTCGCGGACCATGTGTACTCGATCTTTGTCGATGATGTATCCACAGAAGGGTACTCGAGTATGGAAGAATGCGGATTTTTCGATGCAGGGAAAGAGCTGGTGTTGACGGAGTAGTTCATGTACCAAATCGAGATGTCGTTGGTGTTCATCCGCATCCTTCGAGAAGACGAGGAGGTCTTCGATGTACACCCATACAAAGATCACCAAGTGGTCTCGAAGGACATCATTCACGACGCGTTGGAACGTCGATGGTGCATTACAGAGGCCAAAGGGCATCACAACCCACTCCAAGGCGCCAAATTGCGTGTTGAAGGCGGTTTTCTCGATATCTTTGTCGTTGATTCGGATCTGGTGGAACCCACTAACAAGGTCAATTGTCGAAAATACGATGGAACCCCCCAGTGTACTTAAGATGGATTCGATCGATGGCAAAGGATACCGATTTCGTACAGTTCGCGTATTCAACGCTCGGTAGTCGACGCACATGCGCCATTTACCATTCGCTTTCTTCACCAGCAGGCAACCCGCTCCGTATGGACTCCAGGATGCCTGATCCGACCAGATCGATGCAACTTGTCCAATTGTCGTCGAAGTTCATCTAGTTGGCTCGGATTCATTTTGTAAGGGTGTACCCACGGTGGATTGTCTTCCGAATCGAGGCGTATTTGATGGTCTCTACCAGGTCGATACGGAGGTAGGTCTCCATACTCCGCTTTCTCCTGGTCGTAGAGGTCTGTCCACTTGTGTAATCAAATCGGCAGTTTGCGTCGAACGGGGTCAAGGCCGTCATTGCCATTGCTGGCTTGCATCTTTTATATTTCATCGACCGGCACTGCTGGTCGAGGCATGCAGCACAGAAATACTTGATCTCCCGTGAGATGAGCTCGACGGATCTCTCTTTTGAGTTTCGGCAACGAAATGTACTCAATCTCCATATCGCTGCACTCCTCATCGGTGATACCATCTTCCATTTCGGACTCATCGTACATGTCAGCACCGTGCTGAACGTGTGTCCACGAGTGTAGGTCGAGGTGTTCCTTGGCATGTGGGGTAGGATTCCTAACCGGACTCGCTTTCGAGGAACTGGATGAAAATATCGAAAGAAGGTCCAGCTTTGAAGCGGCTTGAAACTGTAGCTTGGTGGAATGTCTTGGTTCGCCAAAAGACAAGCGGTACGAAATCAAACCGTGTTGGATGTCGGCGTACCGTTCCTTCCAGCTGACAGTTGAGTTGTAGCTTTGAAGCCATGGTAGTCCAAGTACCACATCCGGCGAAATTTCCAAGACCTTGAAGTGATGACGAAATACAAGCTCTCTAACTCGAACATAAGCTCTCCTGTAGTACCGTACTTCGACTTGGACACCTCCGGCTGTCAAGACGTGTCCAGGATTTCTCAGTTTATAGAGGGGAAGTCGCGCCCTCTTTGCAGTCTGCATTGACATAAAATTGCTGGTCGCTCCACAGTTGACCAATAATTCTACGCTGGAGTTAAAGGAGTCGTCACGACATGCGCAAATGCGCCCTCGAACCGTGAAAAGAGACGCATGCTCAGGTTCGGTTCCTTCGACGTTGACACCTCCAAGTGTCGAATTCTTTTCGGGTTTATTGGTGCTGGTGGTGGTGTTCAGCTCTTCCCGAGGACGCCCACCACCAGGTCTTCGGAAATGTTTTCTAGGCCGTTGTGGGCCTTTCTCTGCTCTTGGAGCGGGATCCAAAACGGTCCCTTCCTATCTCGACCTTGATCTCGTCTCGGCGTGTTCGACCTTGATTCCCGACGCTCTCGTCCTCGGGATGGCGGTCGATTCTTTGGGCAGTCACGGGCCAAGTGGCCTTGTTCACCACAGATGTAGCAACGGCTACTTTCTCGACCATCTTGGCGTCCACCATCTTGGCGTCCGAACCGTTCATTACGACGTTCGCCAATGTAGGCATGTACTTCTTCTCGGAGCTTGGCAATTGCATCGAGGTTCATCCGTTCAGGCACGGTCAAAGCCGTGAAGGCTGCAGCAGGAGTCGGCATGGGATTGATGTGCGGCGTTGGCATAGGGTTGGATGGGAACGTGGGAGTCGAAGTAGGTGGAATCATCATAGGCAGGGGTCTTGACACTGCAGGACCCAGGGTATCTGATGTCGTTCTCGATGCGTTCTGTGGCTCTTCGAGCCGATATCCAGCCGCAATGTAGGCTTCCGCGATGGTCTCTACCAAGGTATCAAATCCAAATGGCCTATTAGAACGCCATCTCAAACGGACTTCAACGATGTACTGCCGACGAACAGCGTCGTTCGACAAACCTTCAACAAATCGAGAGTTGACGAGGTAACTCATCTGGAGCTCACTGGTGTTCACCTTCGACTTGATAACACAAGTACGAAATTCTCTCACGTAGTCCGCATGTCGAGGGAACTCGCTTTCTTTCAAGCTCAACATTCTCGATAAATACACTGGCTCGTGGGATATGCAATCGAAAGGTTGGCCTAACACACACGTGAGCTCGAACCAGTCATCCTGCACAGCCTTCGTCAGAATATGATAATACTGGGCAGCATCACCATCAAGGAGGAATGATATGGTCGTCACCTGATCGACGGGTGAGGTGATATCCGACAGGGTGAAGGCTCGTAACAAATCCTCCTTCCATGTTCTAAACTCTCCAGATCCAGGTCTCCCAGAGAACTTCTTGACTAGCTTATTCAAGCGCTCGACGCGGCGTCCCAAAATCTCTTGCGTTGGAGCACGCTGGACTGCAAGTTGATGTACTGGATGTGGTTCCAAGACAGGTGGTTGTGGAGGTGGTTGTTTTGGAGGGTGAGGTGAACTACTCGGCGGTGCATACAGCGGTTCGTTCGAAGCAGATTGTGGTTGTGGTTGTAGCTGTGGTTGTGGTTGGGGCAACTGGAAGTTGTTCAAATGTGGATGGCTCGAAGCTCGTACAAATTCGTTGAGCAGGGCATAACATTGCGACAGTTCATGCTCTACGCGTCGAAGTTCGCTTGCAGCAGCTTGAGTTGCATTTTCCGTCGAGGACTGCAAAGTGTCGACTCGGTGATCAGTTGCTGCAGTAGCACTTGCTGCTGTTGTCTGCAACGCATCGATGCATTGTTCCAATTCGATGACCTTGGCTTGAATATCGGCAACCTTCTGCGAACAGCTGTGAAGATCACGGGAGAGACATGGAAACCACTCGCTTTCTCGACTTGCGATGCGCTCTGCGATAAACGTTTCTAACGAAATCGAAAATTCGTGATGCAAGGGTGAATCGGTTCGAAACAGACTGTCTCTGAAGAAGTGCAGCATAGCTGCATTGTAGAAGGGCCGCTCCATTGTAGATCGAAATCCAAATCAAGTTGACGGCGTCGAAGATTGATCTCGAATATTGATCTCCCCGCCACCTAGCTGGCTACCACTTGTTGTGGTTTGTTTCTTGGGAACTCCCCTTGTACTCCTGTGCCTCTTGTTTTTCAAAACCCAAAATCCCAAATCGACAAACCTCGCAGGATCTTTAGACGGGGCACCAATACATAACACAAATTCGAAGACAAAAACCCTGTCCAGAGATCGAAGTATCTTACAGCGCTTCATTCACACAGTTGGCATTCCATCCTTCCTAAGAAAGCCCTGTCCAGAGAGCAAAGTATCTTACAGCGCTTCATTCACACAGTTGGCATTCGATGCTTCTTAAGTATTCACAGACTGCAGTGCGATTGCGACTGCGACTTGCGCGCTCGCTGCGCTGCTGCTGTTCGAAGCCATAACATAGGAGTGGTAATAGTACCTGATTAGGACCTTCGGTCGAACGTCAGCGAAGCCCGGTCTCCGCGAGCCACGCCGGGGAGGGAACCGAGCCACACACAGACATACGTAGCACACTTAGGGGTATGGTAAACCCTGTAAGGAAGGGTAGAACCCCATGGGTCTGGACCAGTCAGGGGTCCTAACTGTGGGCTCGCTTGTCCCCAAGGAGGGAAGACACACCTTGCTTCATAACACGTTGCTTGTCATTCTGCCCTGGAGTAGTAAGCCACCGTTCTTCGTTGGCTCCCCAAGGTCATTACATCAGGGCAGTCCCCACGCAACACATGGTCAACAAGGCATACACTCGCTGGTCGGTTGCAAACCTGATAAGCGGCCACCTGGTCCACACTGGAAACCATAGGGCATGGGACTGCAGGGCACAGACAGGGTCAGTGCAGTGCTCAGTAAGCAGTGGTCTGTGAAAAGCCAATGGCCTTCGGCCAGGGAGTGTTTGTCACGGGGGGCTAACGGTCCTGTCCTGGGATGCAATGCGGGGCAACTGTGACGACTGCTTTTACACACATACACAGGCACATCTGCACAAGAGTGCTCACTGCACCTGCAAGGTTAGAACACAGTGAGTAGACTAACACAGGGTAATTAGTTTTGCTTTTTACGCTGGGACAGAGTCTCAGCACGGGTTAGTAGCTGCCCCTCGTTGTTCTCAACGAGGTAGGAGCGGAAGATGGGGTTGATACTCCCATCTGGTTGTATGAAGGCTGACATAGGTTCCCAGGTCGCCTCAGATAACCCATGGCTATCCCACAGGGTTAGGAATTTCCAGCCCTGTTTATATTCGTGGCGAGCAATACCTGCAACCACGTAGCAACCATCGACTGCCATCTCATCGGCAGTCATCTCTTCGAGTTCGTCTGCCTCCTCTGGGCTGTCAGCGTTCTCTAGGTCTAGACGCTCGACCGCACTGTCACTGAGGCGCCACTCATCCGGGGACAAATTGTCAGGGGAGTGATAGTGCCTCAACTGTTTAGGTGCACACAGCAGTTCACCACCTAGACGTGGACTGCACCTGACATGGATCCTAGATCCATCTATCCTGATGGTACGATAGGGTCCAAAATAAGGGTTCTGTAGGCAGTTACGTGGCCAGGAGGGTAGGCGTGAATGGTGAACCAAAACAAGGTCACCAACCTTGAAGCTGGCAGGTCGCCGTAGGCGGTTCGGCCGGCTCAGTTCACGGTCACGAATGTGTCTCAAGTTAGTCCCAGCCTGGTTAGCCATAGACTGCTTGTGTTCCAGCCAATCTCCCACAGGGCTCTTGAAGTCCTCGGGAAAGGGGGTTTTGAAGAACCAAGCAGGTCGTCCTCCATGGAACAGTTCGTGGGGGGTGAAACCCGTAGAAGAGCTTCGCTGTGAGTTCATGGTCAGCACTGCCCAGGGCACTAGGTGTACCCGGTCTCTGGTACGCTCCTGTTTCATCAGGATTCTTAGGTTTTGTTCCACCACACGGTTCTGTCTCTCACAGAGAGGGTTAGACATGTGGGTATAGGGCACACCTGTGGGTACCTCCACGTTGAGGGCATTTAGCACCCGTTTGTACCACCCAGTGTCACTGCGGATGCGTACATCTTCATCAGAGTGCACCTGCTTAGGTGGCCCATAGGGTTTGAACCATTGTTCGACCAACATTTTCACAGTCTGCTCACCTGTGATTTTCTTATTGCAGGGGAACACACGGGTGAAGCGAGATAGGCCACAGGTGACCACGAGGCAACTATCATAGCCGCTGAAGCGAGGTAGGCCGTGGATGAAATCCACATAGAGAAGAGAGTTAGCACAATAGGGTATGGGTAAGCTGGAAATCAGTCCCCTATCCCTACTGTTGCTCTGCTTGCTGGCATGACAGCCACAAGCATCCACAATGGTCTGCATACGAGACCTCAGTTCAGTCAGGGTTAGACTAGAGTAGAAACACTCGCGGAAGAAGTCCACTAAGCAATTAGCACCAGTTTGACCAGAGCTGAGATGAGACCACTGTAGGCACCCATCAAGTCGGGCCTCAGGTACAACAATACGGTCCTCGTAGAAGAGATACTGGTTGTTTTTACACCACTGGTGCCTGTCAATGACACGGGGTTCGAGACCAGTGCTGAGGGTCTGGAGAATTTCTTTATACTCTGACTGATAGTCGGTTAGGCTCCAACCCTCCAGGATTCCAGCAGTGCGCATGGACAGGTCAAGCTGGACATCCATACGCTGGAAAGCCTCTTTGGAGAGCGCCTCAGAGCTCTCATTTATAAGCGCATCGAAGTTATTGCGCGATATATAGTCAGACAGTTCATTTTTTATACCGGGGATATGATGAACTGTCAGCCTGAACTGGCTCAGGTAAGTCCACCACCGCTTTAGTTTTGCTTTCTCTGGTGGTGGGCCCTTCTGAAAAGACTTCACAGGTTCCTGGTCACACAGCCAGACAATAGGGTTACATCCCAGGAGTCGGGATTGTGACCAAAGCACCAACATACCGGCCAGGAGTTCCTGGTCATAGGTGCTGTAATTGGAACGCGCTTGGTTCTATTTCCAATTCCAGTGTCCCAGTGGCACCAGCCGCGACTCACTGGTAAAATGGTCATGTTTCAACGAACCATCACGGTTCAGTCCACTAGTACGATAATGGCAGTGGGTTGGTTCAGCTGGGTTAAGCTCCTGCCATTGGTAGATTGTTCCACCCCCGCCTACATCACTGGCTTCAGTCATCAGGACTATCTCGCCCTTAGAGCAGGGTACTCCCAGGCAGTTGGAGGAGGCAATTTTCTTCTTCCACTCCTGGAAACACTCCTCCTCTCTGGCAGGCCACCTCCAGGGAGTAGTTTTCTTGATTAGGTCAGTGAGGGGGGCAGAGGGGTAGGTAAAGTTGTGGATGTGACGCCGATAGAAATTACAGGCGCCCACAAAACTCCTCACGTCGTGTAGACCCTTCTTAGGGTCATCGCGAATCTGCATGTCCTGTAGGGGCTGCATCTTAAACGCGGCTGGTTACCACCAGCCATACCCCACGTCAAAAGCCAAATACTCCATCTCCTCTTTCATAAACTCACATTTTTCGAGTTTGATTCGGAGATGGTTTTCTTGACAAACAGTGAAAAATTCACGGAGGAGAAGGACATGGTCCTCTTGGGTATTAGTACCCAAACTCACGTGGTCGATGGTGGCCTCCATTTCTGCACCTCGAGAAATCAACTCCTGTACTAGAGGTCTGCGCCTCAGAGTGTACAAAGTTTCGTTCATTAGCTCCTGGAAGAGCGCTGGGGCATTAGCCACCCCGAAAGGCATGACCTTCCATTTCAACACACGCCCCTTAGGGGTTATAAAAGCCAGCAGCTCCTGAGCCGCGGCAGTTAGGTCTACCTGCCAGAAACCACTGCGTTTGTCCATTTTGGTCTTGTACCTGCATTTGGCAATACGCTCCAGGGTATTTTCCATGTTAGAAAATACTCCCTGAGTGGTTCTGGATTTTCTTGTTGACCTCACCATAGTCAACAACCAGTCGTAGAGTAGTCGACCCTGGTTTGGCAACTAGGAAACAGGGACTGCAGTGATGGGGGTAGTCCCCCTTCTTATATTCCCCCACGAGGCCAGCACCAATACATTCCTGGATCTGGCGCTCGATTTCTTCAACCTGTTCCTCTGGAGCGGGATAGGGACGACGCCTCACTCGCGTCTTTTCAAATTCAGGTTTCAGTTTCAGGTCCATCTGGACCAGTTTTTTACAAGAGAGGGGGGACAGCAAGGCGACGAATACCTCCTCATAGGTTAGCAGCAGTTTCTTCAGTCGGGGGTCAAGGTTAAGACTCTCGATTTTCTGCAGGAAGTCCTCCTCAGCATGGAGGTTGCTCTTTCCATGTTCTTTCTTTTTCTGCCAATCAGCAGTTTCCGCCGGTACAGAACCATCGTCCCAATCAGGGGAACATTGCTGCCCATAGTGCAAAGAATGCACTAGGGGTATCTCAGGGTCAGGCAGCGTGTCGGAATCAATTTCCCCCTCAGACCAGATGGAGGATTTCTAGGTCTGTCTGAGGTATTGCAGCCGCTCTTGGCGCTCAATACCTTCAGCCTTCAGGTACAACAGCCGTCGGAGTTCCTGAGTGTCATGCTCAGACAGTGGCATGTTATTAGAAGCCGGCCGCGCTAGAGCATCAGGACTCCGGGCCACGGGTTCACCTGTGTGCATACGATGCATGTGTAGCACCGGTTTCCCAACAGGGGAAGGGGGTTCTGAGGTTGACTCTGGATCTACCTCCTCCAGCAGCACCCCGGCTAGGAAGGCACTCTGTTTTAGATCAACACAGCTGGGATATATAGGAGGGATAGTGCCGGCGATCTCAGACAGTTGATCGTCAGCATCCTCCTTAACAGCTGCAGGTTCCAGATAGCCATCGGGAGATTGACACCCTGTAAGTGTGGCAGATAGGTGGTTAGGAGATCGTTTTTTGAGATCAGAAAGAGTCAGGCCATGATTTTCGGCCATGACCTCTTTCAGTAGCACCTGATCTAGGTCACACAGGGGTACAGGATTGAGAGATCCATCAACCATGGATAAGAAACTGGCCCACTCAGGGGCCTGCATAGCTGTGTCTGAGTCCACAGGCACATAGATGGGACCGTCGGGGAGTTGAACTCTTCCCACGGTCATTCGATCTAGCATACGGCACCAGTAAGCGTGTTCACCAGAGCAGCCCCAGTCAGGGGTGCACATGACAACCCTTCCTCCCTCATAAGCGATTTTGGTTAGAACCTTCGCGAGCGGGGAGAAGGGAGGGTTAGCATACGCTAGGCCCATTGCTTTCCAGAACAAACGGAAAGCGTTGTTTAATTGTTTCGAGCAGTACAATTGCATGATGTGCTGTTGTTGGCTCGCAAACAATTCCACCTGGATCTCATCCAGGTTTACCTGAAGGGCCGCCAGTCCATTTTCAAGAACGTGACGGGCCAATTGGTAGTTTTTAGTATGATAGTTGGTCTTGGATGCGTAGCGCAGCCCAGACTCTTTTCCTCCTGACAGCTCCAAAGGTACGGAGAACAGCCCACTGCCAAAGTCGCAGTGCAAAGAATAGGGGCGCTGGAGAGACAGCATTTTCACCTGGGGGTTTCTTCGTACGAAGTTGGTACCATTGACGATGTCAAAGGCGTCGTTGTCCAGCACTCTGCAGTGTTGAGTCACAGTTTCGTCGCCCAGGCATATAGTCACATCGACCCCCCCCAAGGAATGGATGGTACGCCCATCCCCTACTCTTATTGCCACGGTCTTGGTTTTCTTGAATGTTTTTAGCAGGCGCCGGGCCACTATGGAGAGTGTTGCACCGGTGTCAAGCACTGCTCGAAAAACTTGATCCCCAATTTTCACGAGGATCCAGAAAACCAAGTCCTCCTCTTCGGAGCCGCCCCCCTACTCCTCATCAGGGAACTTGACGTCCACCCCTGCAGCCATGAGGGACTTGGCCATCCAAGCCAGCCGCCTCTTCTTGGAGTTATTCCCCTCAGGGGAAGCGTTATCCCGCTGTGGGCGCTTCTTGGGGTCACCTGCGGCAGATGGGGGAGTAGCAGCGGGCGCTGATGAGCGCCTTTGGGGGTTAGGGGGTCCACCTTTGCCACCCCACTTGCCACCTCTTTTACCACCTTTATCCCCATTCTGGGGTTTTCTGGTGGGTGTTTGGGTCTTCTGGCGTTCAGCCTCCTGCCGCTTGAGTTTATCGCTCTCGCGTCTCTTTATGTGACATTCGTCTTCGTAGTGACGACGTTTGCCAAAAAAAGCCACAGGTGATGGTACACCTGAAATGATCCTGATGGGTCACAGTTTTCCCATCCTTGGAATGCTGCTGTCGTTTTATCTGCAGCATACAGCAACTGTTGTGGTCGCAGTCAGGGGCATGACAAGGTCCCCCCTTGTCATTGACAGGCTTACAGTAAAACAGAGGGGGTGTACCTGCATCAGGTTTGACCTCATTCATGGCAGGTAGGTTACTCCTTCCTTTACCACCTCCCTGGTTGGCGTTGTGGGATTTTTAGGCCCTTTCTCTTCGCCATGTTCGGGGGTAGCGGTACCACCTCCACCCAAGAGCTTCTTGAGGAATTTCTCCATGTGGGAGTCATTCTCCCTCTCAAGAGCTAGCTCAACCAGCAGGTCCACCAGTTCGTCGTTCGAGTGGGTCCGGCTTTTCCTCTCAGAGGTAGCGCGGCAGTCATCCCACGTACGTTGGGGGATCTTACTCATGAGCCACAGGTGAGGCTCAGTGGCTCCATAGGAGCCCACGTTCATCCTTGAAAACAGATACTCTAGGCCGCACACGTATCCAGAGATTCGCGCAGCGGAAGGAAACTCAGGGAGCATAGGTAGCTCCTCTATCTGTGTGCGCACACTGAGGTCAGTCTCATGGACTGGGAATGTTTTCTCCAGTCTTTGGAGTACCTCTACCAAGGTTGAACAGGTTTTCACAATCTGTTTCACCTGTTTTTGCAAAAATTTCTTTTTGCAGGAGCGTTTCAGCAAGGAGCATTTGGTGGCCGAATCCACATGGGATTGGCCAGTGAGCAAAAGAAACACTGCAAATTCTTCTGCCCATTCAGGCAGATTTTTCGGGTCGAACTCCGGCAATTCTAGCCGCATGTTCGCCTGGGCAGTCGGTCTGCCAATCTTCCCATCCCCTGGGGTTAGGCCTGAAGTGGGAGGAGATACGCCGGCAAGGGGTGCCAGGGCTGACAGCACTCTTGTCTCAGTCTCAGTCACAGGGACGTCCTATAATTCAGCAATTGGGACTGTCCCAGCGCGAGGATCAAAAGGGCTGGGGCAAGTGACCTTGGGTAGCAACCTGGACACCCTTGATCTTTTGAGATCATCAGCCAACGTGCTCCATCCGGGTGAAGGTGAGAGTAGTGCTGGCTTGGGTAGGGGTTCCGTGATACCCAATTTTGCCTTGGCAGCCTCTGACAGAGCTGTCACATCCGGGTCTTCAGATCCGGATAGAAGTTTGGCCAAAAGTTCGGCCGTGCGATCCAGAGCCCCAAGTAAGAAAAAGTCACTGCCATGTCTTTCTGGGAGGGCTTGATCCAGGCCAAGCCCCCCTCAAAACCCTTTTGTTGATGCTAAGACTTACTTAAGTATTTTTATCTCTCTTTTGAAGCCAAAAGTACACTTTCTCAAAGTAACTAGGGTTGTAACCCTAGCCCCCCATGAAGTTCACCCCTACCACTCAACTGAGCGGAGGTATCTTCCTTCATGGAGGATATACCGAAAAAAAATAGGCATTTCATGCTTTAGGCCTTGGAGGCTAAGCCTAGTGGTCTGCCACCCCAGGACCCCTATACTCAATTGTTTCTACCACTTATTGTGGGTCTACTTTTTAACTGTTTCTGAATTCAGTTGCTTGGCCAAGTCATATTCTGTGTCTGGCCTGACACCTATGCCCCACATTCCTAACCAGCACCATTACACCCACAAGAGTCCACATGAAGTGCCTGATGCTATCTTGGAGGCTAGAGTCAGTCCAGTTTTCATATAAAATCTTTTGAATAATCCATTTGTGATTGAATCTTTGTGTTTATACCTGCTTTGTCTATCTGCACCCCTTCTGCGTTACACTGGATTTCAAACTATTCATTGATTCGATCCACATCCTGTTCTTGCTCTACTTGCTCCTTTGGTTTTTGGGATTTCACCATCAAAAATTTGCAGGATTTCATCAAAATCTATAGGGCACTAATCAAGGACATCTTTCCGGTAGCAGAGACAAACCCTGAGAACCTTTCGAACCGACTCTGAGCAGGAGCACAAGAAAAAGACACTGAACATGTCCTACCGAACCTGGCCGATCAGAAGTGTACAAGTTCAACTATCTCACCCAGTGAGTGAACCGCCACTCAGAGCAGCATCTGGGTCTCAGGAAGATCCAGAGCACAGAAGGGCGGAACTAAATACACCCAGAACAATCCCATTAACCATGGAAACCTTAGCGGCCCATGGTGAAGACAGCCTGCAAAGGCTCCGCAGGCGTGTCGAAGCTTCCATCGCCCGGTCGGCTTGTCCAGCTTCGTCTTCTTCCGAACTTGGAGTTGGTCCTGAAGAACAAGAGGACCTACGAAGGAGGATGGACGAGTTCATGCTCCACGAAGAGTACCACCTGTCCACCGTAGGAGTAGATGGAGAACTACCTCTTGATGCCCTTGGGTCCCCGCCCCAAACTGAGATGGGCTCCTTCCTCTATTCTGGGCCATCTACAGACATAGCGGACACAGTATCACTACCGAGACGACCGAGAGTACACGAACACCCGAGAGCAAGGCATCCAGACCTGCCGATAATGGATCCAGCTCGCCCAGAGCCAACCCATGGGGCTCTGGATTGTACGGCCGAACTATTGGCCAAACTTCTATCCGGATCGGAAGACTCGGATGTGACAGCTCTGTCAGAGGCTGTCAAGGCAAAATTGGGTATCATTGAACCCTTAGCAAAGCCAGCGCTACTCTCACTTCAGCCGGACTGAGCATGTTGGCTGATGATCTCAAAAGATCAAGGGTGTCCAGGTTGCTACCCAAGGTTACTTGCCCCAGCCCTTTTTCATCCTCGCGCCAGGACAGTCCCTATTGCTGAACTACAGGACGTGCCGGTGACGGAGAACGAGAAAAGAGGGCTGTCAGCCCTGGCACCTCTTGCCGGCGTATCTTATTCTCCTTCTGGCCTAACCCCGGGGGATGGGAAGATGGGCAGACCTATTGCCCAGGAAAACATCCAGCTAGAACTGCCGGAGTTCGACCCGAAAAATTTGCCTGAATGGGCAGAAGAATTTGCTGAGTTTCTTTTCCTCACTGGCCAATCCCATGTGGATGTGGCCACCAAATGCTCCTTGCTGAAACGCTCCTGCAAAAAGAAGGTTTTGCAAAAACAGGTGAAACAGATTGTGGAAACCTGTTCAACCTGGGTAGAGGTACTCCACAGCTTGGAGAAAACGTTCCCAGTCTATGAGACTGACCTCAGTGTGTGCGTACACAGATAGAGGAGCTACCTATGCTCCCTGAGTTTCCTTCCGCTGCGCGAATCTCTGAATACGTGTGCGACCTGCAGTATCTGTTTTCACGGATGAACGTGGGCTCCTACGGAGCCACTGAGCCCCACCTGTGGCTCATGAGTAAGATCCCCCAACGTACGTGGGATGACTGCCGCGCTACCTCTGAGTGGATAAGCCGGACCAACTCGTACGACGAACTGGTGGACCTGCTGATTGAGCTAGCTCTTGAGAGGGAGAATGACTCCCACATGGAGAAATTCCTCAAGAAGCACTTGGGTCGGGGTGGTACCCCTATCCCCGAACGTGACGAAGGGAAAGGGCCTAAAAATCCCACTAACACCAACCAGGGAGGTGGTAAAGGGAGGAGTAACCTACGTGCCATGAATGAGGTTAAACCTGATGCAGGTACACCCCCTTTGTTCTACTGCAAACCAGTCAATGACAAGGGGGGGCCTTGTCATGCCCCTGACTGCGATCAACGCAGTAGCTGTATGCTGCAGGTGAAACAACAGCAGCATACCAAGGATGGGAAACCTGTGACCCATCAGGATCATTTCAGGTGTACCATCACTTGTGGCTCTTGTGGCAAACGTCGTCACTACGAAGACGAATGTCACATAAAGAGACGCGAGAGTGAGAAACTCAAGCGGCAGGAGGCTGAACGCCAGATGACCCAAACACCCATCAAAAACCCTCAGAATGGGGATAAAGGTGGTAAAGGAGGTGGCAAGTGGGGTGGCAAAGGTGGACCCCCTAACCCCCAGAGGCGCTCATCAGCGCCTGTTGCTACATCCCCTCCTGCTGCTACACCCCCTCCTGCCGCAGGTGATCCCAAGAAGCGCCCACAGGGGGATAACGCTACCCCTGAGGGGAGTAACTCCAAGAAGAGGCAATTGGCCTGGATGGCCAGGTCCCTCATGGCTGCAGGGGTGGATGTCAAGTTCCCTGATGAAGAGTAGGGGGGCGGCTCCGAAGAGGAGGACTTGGTTTTCTGGATCCTCGTGAAAATCGGGGATCAAATTTTTTCTCGAGCGGTGCTTGACACCGGTGCAACACTTTCCATAGTGGCCCGGCGCCTGCTAAAGACTTTCAAGAAAACTAAGACTGTGGCCATAAAAGTAGGGGATGGGCGTACCATCCATTCCTTGGGGGGGGTCGATGTGACTATATGCCTGGGCGACGAAACTGTGACCCAACACTGCAGAGTGCTGGACACCGACGCCTTTGACATCGTCATTGGTACAGACTTCCTACGAAGAAACCCCCAGGTAAAAATGCTGTCCCTCCAGCGCCCCTTTTCTTTGCACTGCGACTTTGGCAGTGGGCTGTTCTCCGTACCTTTGGAGCTGTCAGGAGGAAAAGAGTCTGGGCTGCGCTACGCATCCAAGACTAACTATCGTACTGAAAACTACCAATCGGCCCGTCACGTTCTTGAAAATGGACTGGCGGCCCTTCAGGTAAACCTGGATGAGATCCAGGTGGAATTGTTTGCGAGCCAACAACAGCACATCATGCAGTTGTACTGCTCGAAACAATTGAATAATGCTTTCCGTTTCTTCTGGAAAGCAATGGGCCTAGCGTATGCTAACCCTCCTTTCTCCCCGCTCGCGAAGGTTCTAACCAAAATCGCTTATGAGGGAAGAAGGGTTGTCATGTGCACCCCTGACTGGGGCTGCTCTGGTGAACATGCTTACTGGCGCCGTATGCTAGATCGAATGACCATGGGAAGAGTGCAACTCCCCGATAGCCCCATCTATGTGCCTGAGGACTCAGACACAGCTATGCAGGCCCCTGAGTGGGCCAGTTTCTTGTTTATCGTTGATGGATCTCTCAATCCTGTACCCCTGTGTGACCTAGACCAGGTGCTACTGAAAGAGGTCATGGCCAAAAATCGTGGCCTGACCCTTTCTGATCTCAAAAATCGATCTCCTGAGCACCTATCTGCCACACTTACAGGGTTTGAGTCTCCCGATGGCTATCTGGAACCTGCAGCTGTAAAGGAGGATGCTGACGACCAACTGTCTGAGATCGCCAGCACTATTCCTCCTGTTGATCCCAGCTGTGTTGACGTAAAACACAGTGCCTTCCTATCCCAGCTGTTGCTGGAGGAGGTAGATCTAGAGTCAACCTCTGAGCCCGCTTCCCCTGTTGGGAAGCCAGTGCTACACATGCAGCCTGTGCACACAGGTAAACCTGTGGCCCGGATTGCTGATGTTCTGGCGCAGCCTGCTTCTAATAACATGCCATTGTCTGAGCATGACACTCAGGAACTCCGGCGGCTGTTGTACCTGAAGGCCGAAGGTATTGAGCGCCAAGAGCGGCTGCAATACCTCAGACAGACCCCGAAATCCTCCATCTGGTCTGAGGAGGACGATGATTCCTATACGCTGCCTGATCCTGAGATACCGCTAGTGTATTCTCTGCACTATGGGCAGTAATGTCCCCCTGAGTGAGACGATGGTTCTGTGCCTGCCGAAACTGCTGATCGGCAGAAAAAGAAAGAACATGGAAAGAGCAACCTCCATGCTGAGGAGGATTTCCTGCAGAAAATCGAGAGTCTTAACCTTGACCCCCGACTGAAGAAACTGCTGATAACCTATGAGGAGGTATTCGGCGCCTTGCCGCCCCCCCTCTCTTGTAAAAAACTGGTCCAGATGGACCTGAAACTGAAACCTGAATTTGAAAAGACGCGAGTGAGGCGTCGTCCCTATCCCGCTCCAGAGGAACAGGTTGAAGGAATTGAGCGCCAGATCCAGGAATGTATTGATGCTGGCCTCGTTGAAGAATATAAGAACGGGGACTACCCCCATCACTGCAGTCCCTGTTTCCTAGTTGCCAAACCAGGGTCGACTGCCCTACGACTGGTTGTTGACTATGGTGAGGTCAACAAGAAAATCCAGAACCACTCAGGGAGTATTCCTAACATGGAAAATACCCTGGAGCGTATTGCCAAATGCAGGGACAAGACCAAAATGGACAAACGCAGTGGTTTCTGGCAGGTGGACCTAACCGCCGCAGCTCAGGAGCTGCTGGCTTTTATAACCCCTAAGGGGCGTGTGTTGAAATGGAAGGTCATGCCTTTCGGGGTGGCTAATGCCCGGGCGCTTTTCCAAGAGCTAATGAACAAAATTTTGTACATACTGAGGCGCAGGCCTCTAGTACAGGAGTTGATTTCTCGAGGTGCAGAAATGGAGGCCCACATCGACGACGTGAGTTTGGGTACTAATACCCAACAGGACCATGTCCTTCTCCTCCGTGAATTTTCTTTGTTTGTCAAGAAGACCATCTCCGAATCAAACTCGAAAAATGTGAGTTTATGAAAAAGAAGATCGAATATTTGGCTTTCGACGTGGGGTATGGCTGGTGGTAACCAGCCGCGTCTAAGATGCAGCCCCTACAGGACATGCAGATTCGCGATGACCCTAAGAAGGGTCTACACGACGTGAGGAGTTTTGTGGGCGCCTGTAATTTCTATCGGCATCACATTCACAATTTTACTTACTCCTCTGCCCCCCTCACTGACCTAATCAAGAAAACTAATCCCTGGGGGTGGACCGCCAGAGAGGAAGAGTGTCTCCAGGAGTGGAAGAAGAAAATTGCCTCCTCCAACTGCCTGGGAGTACCCCGCTCTAAGGGCGAGATGGTCCTGATCACTGATGCCAGTGATGTAGGGCGGGGTGGTACGATCTACCAATGGCAGGAGCTTAACCCCGCTGAACTAACCCACTGCCATTATCGTACTAGTGGACTGAACCGTGATGGTTCGTTGAAACATGACTATCCTACCAGTGAGTGGCGGCTGGTGCCACTGGGACACTGGAATTGGAAATGGAACCAAGCGCGTTCCAATTACAGCACCTATGACCAGGAACTCCTGGCCGGTATGTTGGTGCTTTGGTCACAATCCCGACTCCTGGGATCTAACCCTATTGTCTGGCTGTGTGACCAGGAACCTGTGAAGTCTTTTCAGAAGGGCCCACCACCAGAGAAAGCACAGCTAAAGCGGTGGTGGACATACCTGAGTCAGTTCAGGCTGACAGTTCATCATATCCCCGGAATAAGAAATTAACTGTCTGACGATATATCGCGCAACAACTTTGATGCGCTTATAGGTGAGAGCTCTGAGGCACTCGCCAGAGAGACTTTCCAGCGTATGGATGTCCAGCTTGACCTGTCCATGCGCAGGGCTGGAATCCTGGAGGGTTGGAGTCTAACCAACTATCAGTCAGAGTATAAAGAAATACTCCAAACCCTCAGCACTGGTCTCGAACCCCATGTCATTGACGGGCACCAGTTGTATAAAAACAATCAGTACCTCTTCTACGAGGACCGAATTGTGGTGCCTGAGGCACGACTGGATGGGTGCCTACAGTGGTCCCATCTCAGTTCTGTTCACACTGGCGCTAATCGCTCAGTGGACTTCTTCCATGAGTGTTTCTACTCTAGTCTAACCCTGACTGAACTGAGGTCGCGTATGCGGACCATTGTGGATGCTTGAGGCTGCCATGCCAGCAAGCAGAGCGACAGTAGGAATAGGGGCCTGATCTCCAGCTTACCCATACCCTATTGTGCTAACTCCCTTCTCTACGTGGATTTCATCCACGGCCTACCACGCTTCGGCGGCTATGATAGTTGCCTAGTGGTCACCTGTGGCCTATCTCGCTTCACCCGTGTGTTCCCTTGCAATAAGAAAATCACAGGTGAGCAGACTGTAAAAATGTTGGTCGAACAATGGTTCGAACCCTATGGAGCACCTAAGCAGGTGCACTCTGATGAGGATGTACGCATCTGCAGTGACACTGGGTGGTACAAACGAGTGCTAAATGCCCTCAACTTGGAGGTAACCACAGGTGTGCCCTATACCCACACGTCTAACCCTCTCTGTGAGAGACAGAACCGTGTGGTGGAGCAAAACTTAAGAATCCTGATGAAACAGGAGCGTACCAAGGACTGGGTGGGCCTAGTGCCCTGGGCAGTGCTGACCATGAACTCACAGCGGAGCTCCTCTACGGGTTTCACCCCCCACGAACTGTTCCATGGAGGACGACCTGCATGGTTCTTCAAAACCCCCTTTCCTGAGGACTTCAAGAGCCCTGTGGGAGATTGGCTGGAACACAAGCAGTCTCTGGCTAACCAGGCTGGGACTAACTTGAGACACATTCGTGACCGTGAACTGAGCCGACGGAACCGCCCACGGCGACCTGCCAGCTTCAAGGTTGGTGACCTTGTTTTGGTTCACCATTCACGCCTACCCTCCTGGCCACGTAAATGCCTACAGGACCCTAATTTCGGACCCTATCGTATCATCAGGATAGATGGATCTAGGATCCATGTCAGGTGCAGTCCACGTCTAGGTGGTGAACTGCTGTGTGCACCTAAACAGTTGAGGCACTATCACTCCCCTGACGATTTGTCCCCGGATGAGTGGCGCCTCAGCGACAGTGAGGTCGAGCGTATAGACCTAGAGAACGCTGCCAGTCCAGAGGTGGCAGACGAACTCGAAGACATGACTGCCGAAGAGATGGCAGTCGATGGTTACTACGTGGTTGCAGGTATTGCTCGCCACGAATATAAACAGGGCTGGAAATTCCTAACCCTGTAGGATGGCTATGGGTTATCTGAGGCGACCTGGGGACCTATGTCAGCCTTCATACAACCAGATGGGAGTATCAACCCTATTTTCTGCTCCTATCTCGTTGAGAACAACGAGGGGCAGCTACTAACCCGTGCTGAGACTATGTCCCAGCGTACAAGGCGAAACTAATTTCCCTGTGTCAGTCTACTGACTGTGTTCTAACCTCACAGGTGCAGCGAGCAGTCTTGTGCAGACGTGTCTGTGTATGGGTGTAAGAGCAGTTGTCACAGTTGCCCCGCAGTGCATCGCAGGACAGGACCGTTAGCCCCCCGTGACAACCACTCCCTGGCCGAAGGCCATTGGTTTTTCACAAACTACTGCTTACTGAGCACTGCACTGACCCTGTCTGTGCCCTGCAGACCCATGCCTATGGTTTCCAGCGTGGACCAGGTGGCCGCTTATCAGGTTTGCAGCGACCCAGCGAGTGTATGCCTTGTTGACCATGTGTTGCATGGGGACTGCCCTGATGTAATGACCTTGGGGAGCCAACGAAGAACGGTGGCTTACTACACCAGGGGGGAATGACAAGCAAGGTGTTATGAGGCAAGGTGTGCCTTCCCTCCTTGGGGACAAGCGAGCCCACAGTTAGGACCTCTGACTGGTCCAGACCCATGGGGTTCGACCCTTCCTTACTGGGTTTACCTTACCCCTAAGTGTGCTACGTATGTCTGTGTGTGTCTCACTTCTCTCCCGGTCGTGGCTCCCAACTCAATGGGCTTCGCTGATGTCGGACCGAAGGTCCTAGTCAGTTACTAGTACCACTCCTATGGCGCCCAGCTTCTCTGCTGGCGCCTATCCTTGGGGGAAGACGGCAAAAGCCCTACCTACTAGAGGGGAGGGGTGGCCAACTGTGCTAAGGGCATACAAAACGCCCATTTTTGCTAATGCCAAAAGCTAACGCACTCCCCTGCTCACGTGGAAAAGCACGCGGGACAGGAGACACCACTACACTACACTCACTAACGCCAGCACCGGCCTTCGAAGGCAGGGTGAGCACTCATCACCTGCACTCAACTCCTGCCAGGCCTGCTGACCCTGACACCTACACACGCTACTTGGTGTTGCTGTTGAAGGAGTCACGGGTCCTACTGACCCTCCTGTGAGAAAGCAAGAGAACACAGCGCTACTAAGCGGCTGTGGCCTAACAGGGACGTCACTACGTGTTTCCCTGTCAGGGCTTGGAGGGAGGGAGTGCTCAGCGTGCGTGCACAGCGTGGATGGCGGTGAAGTCGGACTGTACTCACCACTCCTGGTTGAGCTGCAGTTATTTGTTTTTGTGATCCGCGCAGCATATTTTAGCCCTGCCAAGAGGGACTGCACCAATCGCCCTTACCTTCCCACCTGTAAAGCAAAGGCCAATTACTGAGGTTCAAGACTGAGGAACCAAGACAGCCTCCACGTGTTATACGCTTCTCAGGCTGCCCTATAATACGCTGTTCCTGAACCTCAGTACAAGCAAGCAAGCTTAAGGAACTCCACCCGTTCTCTTAAAGAACGTAGGGTGGAGCCCCTGGGTAACCTGGACAAGGTTTACCGTTCGCACTTTGCGTGGCCTACCCTTTGATGCGTCATATGCATGCACAGGTATGCACAATCTCACCATTTCCTGCTCTTTTTACCTAATTTAACCCAACATAACCAATCACAAGCGTGACTCAACCAGGAGGTGAGATCCTCCTGGGCTTACCTACCTTACTCACCACGCATCATGTAAATGCCGAGGAGAACACGAGCGCAAAACAACCCTACGCGCTTAAACAAACCTATGGCGAATTATAAACCACCCTAAGCGATTAATGCACTGTGTGTCATGCACGCTTCCCTTGTCTTGTTTCCTGCAGAAAGAGGAGAGAACTGTGAAGAGAGAACAAGGATGAATTGGGGTACAGGGAAAGCGCCACAGCTTGTGAATCCCTCAATTAGGCAGATGCATCGCGAGCACAGCGCATATTCTAACCCTACGTGCGCGCTGCGCGCTCTATTCGCATCGCATACCTTTCATTCCTGTTTTGACCTGTGCAGAGCAAGAGAGAGGAGCACCCGAACCCCCAACGAACACAGCGTTGACAACCCTAAGGTTTTAACAAAGCAACCAACACGAACGCAATGCATCGGTGTGAGATGACACTGGCATACCTGAGAGGTGGGTTGTCCACCTGCTCTGTGGTGTGGGTTGAGTTTGAATACTTTTCCCTAAAGTTTATAAAAATTTTGATGCAACTGTGCAAAAATTTCCTTTAGAACTTTGAAAACTACGGCTCATACCTTCTTTTTCAAAAGTCGTTTACGCTTGCGCAACCTTGTTTTTGAAGTCCGCTTCCGTTGCGCTTGTCTGCGACTTTGAGTTTTGGTGTAAAAATGACGATTTCTCGCGTGCTTTCGTCAATTTTTAGCGATTTGACTTCTTAAATCGCTACACCTTTCGCTAAACCGCAGGAATCACTCCCTGTTGGTTACATTTTCTATTTTTTTCAGCTCCTGGGGAGTTTTCTGTCCTCCATTGGGAGTATTGCTCCGCCCTGGCCCTTGGTCAGGGCGTTTACTAAAACGCTGTTTATGCAGCGGTGGCCTTCCGCATTAGAGCGCTCGACTGTACCCTAGTGGGCAAGCATATGTGCTCTAGGGAGGGAGTCCTGGTTTCAAACCCCACTACCCCCAAATTTTTACCAAAGTTTTTCGTCGCACGCTGGCAACTTTTGAGGAATGCCCCATCTAAGGGACATCATTCACGGTACATTACACTGTTTTTCGAGGGTACCTACAGTGATAGGCTTCTATGAACTGATGAGGATGTTTTTGGTAAGTTTAATGCATTTTCTGGGGTAATTTTGGGAATATTTGAGCCTTTTTCCTTGGTCCTACAAGCTTAGCTAACTAGTACTCCAGGGGGGAGTAAGAAAAAGTCACTGCCATGTCTTTCTTGGAGGGCTTGATCCAGGCCAAGCCCCCCTTAAAACCCTTTTTTTGATGCTAAGACTTACTTAAGTATTCTTATCCCTCTTTTGAAGCTCTAAGTACACTTTCACAAAGTAACTAGGGTTATAACCCTAGCCCCCAATGAAGTTCACCCCTACCACTCAACTGAGCGGAGGTATCTTCCTTCATGGAGGATATACCGAAAAAAAATGAGCATTTCATGCTTTAGGCCTTGGAGGTTAAGCCTAGTGGTCTCCCACCCCAAGACCCCTATACTCAATTGTTTCTACCACTTATTGTGGTTCTACTTTTTAACTGTTTCTGAATTCAGTTGCTTGGCCAAGTCATATTCTGTGTCTGGCCTGACACCTATGCCCCACATTCCTAACCAGCACCATTAAACCCAAAAGAGTGCACATGAAGTGCTTGATGCTATCATGGAGGCTAGAGTCAGTCCAGTTTTCATATAAAATCTTTTGTATAATCCATTTGTGATTGAATCTTTGTGTTTATACCTGCTTTGTCTATCTGCAGCCCTTCTGTGTTACACTGGATTTCAAACTATTTATTGATTTGATCCACATCCTGTTCTTGCTCTACTTGCTCCTTTGGTTTTTGGGATTTCACCATCAAAAACCTGCAGGATTTCATCAAAATCTATAGGGCACTAATCAAGGACATCTTTCTGAGCCCCATAGGTTGGCTCTTGGTGAAAAGGATCCAGACTCTTTTCAGGAGCCCTTCAAGTTGTCGGCAGGTCTGGATGCCATGCTCTCGGGTGCTCATGTACTCTTGGTCGTCTCGGTAGTGATACTGTGTCCGCCATGTCTGTAGATGGCCCCGAATAAAGGAAGGAACCCATCTCAGTTTGAGGCGGAGACCCGAGGGCATCAAGAGGTGCTTCGCCATCTTCCCCTATCGTGGACTTGTGGACTCCTCGTGGAGCATAAACTCGTCCATCCTCCTTCGTAGGTCCTCTTGTTCTTCAGGACCACCTCCAAGAACAGTAGAAGAGGAGGCCGGAAAGGCCGACCGGGCGATGGAGGCTTCGACACGCCTGCGGAGCCTTTGCAGGCTGTCCTCACCATGGCCCGCTAAGGTCTCCATGGTTAAAGGGGTTGTTCTGGGCGGATTTTGATTCGCCCTTCTGTGCTCTGGATCTTCCTGAGACCCAGATGCTGCTCTCAGTGGCGGTTCACTCTTTGGGTGGGCTACACTGCCAAGTTGGGCTTGTACACTTCTGATAGGCCAGGATCGGGAGGACAGTTGAGTGGACATGTTCAATGTGCTTTTCGGTGTGCTTTTCTTGTGCTTCTGCTCAGAGTCGGTTCGAAAGGTACACAGGGTTTGCCTCTGCTACCGGAAAGATGTCCTTGATTAGTGCCCTAGATATTTTGATGAAATCCTGCAGGTTTTGAAGTTGAAAACCCAAACCAAAGCAGCAAGTAGAGCAAGAACAGGATGTGTATCAAATCAATGAATAGTTCTGAAATCCAGTAACACAGAAGGGCTGCAGATAGACAAAGCAGGCTTAAATACAAAGATTCAATCACAAATGGATAGAACAAAAGATTTTATGTGAAAGCTGGCCTGACTCTAGCCTCCAAGATAGCATCAAGCACTTCATGTGCACTCTTTTGGATGAAATGAAGTTGGTTAGGAATATGGGGCAAAGGAGTTAGGCCAGACACGGATTATGACTTGGCCAAGCAACTGAATTCAGAAACAGTTAAAAAGTAGAACCACAATAAGTGGTAGAAACAATTGAGTATAGGGGTCTTGGGGTGGGAGACCACTAGGGTTAACCTCCAAGGCCTAAGGCATGAAATGCCTATTTTTTTTCGGTATATCCTCCATCAAGGAAGGTACCTCCGCTCAGTTGAGTAGTAGGGGTGAACTTCATTGGGGGCTAGGGTTATAACCCTAGTTACTTTGTGAAAGTGTACTTAGAGCTTCAAAAGAGGGATAAAAATACTTAAGTAAGTCTTAGCATCAACAAAAGGGTTTTAAGGGGGGCTTAGCCTGGATCAAGCCCTCCAAGAAAGACATGGCAAGTAAGAAAAAGTGCTTTTCCATTGCTTTGAGGCATACTCTAGTTGTATTAGAGATGCACTGAGCATCCATGCATTTTTATCTTAGTATTGGTCCCACCAAAAGTGGTGATAACACATTTTGACCTATGGAACCAAACACCCAATCAGGATATGGAGTGGACCCCTTAATCTCCTTTCAATGTGAAGTAAAACATCTTTTCCTGAGTTGACTGAGCACTGACATATCTAAAGTAGAGCCTATGAATTTCTCTATGTTTTTCCATGAATTCTTAGCTATCCTAGTGGTATGCACCCTAGGGGGCTGGGCACCTCTTTTTGAGAGGTCCTGGGTTCAATTCCCGGTCAGCCTAGCTAAGTAGGAAGATCCCATGTGACATGGCAGTGTCCTCATCGCCACATACCATGCCACCTCAGCACATATGGGACCCAAAACAAAGAGTGCACATCTCCTGAGATGGCACTATGGAGAGAGAGTGACCATGAGGCAGTTTTCTAACTCTTTTCCAAAAGCATTTCAGCTATCTTTGTGAATATGCATTCATTTGTGACCTGAGTTGCAGTTTCTGTGAATATCCCATCATCTTTCACTGTTTACACTGCAGCCCTTCATGCTTTGATCCTGAATTCTCTTCTCCTTGCACACTTCTGGCTTGGGTTATCCGGGATTGACTATATTGACTCCCTTTCTGCAAACAAAAGGTTTTCATCTTCCAAAACAAGCAGCAGGAAACCCTACAGCAACAGCAAGCAGCAGGAGAAGCAATAAACACAGTGCTGAAACCACTATAAACTTTTCTGGTAGCAAGAGGCAGCCTGTGTCTGCGCACCGGCAGCAACCCCGTGCCGTACATCCAGTGCTCCGAGTACGGGCAAATATAAGCTGAAGGGTGAAAGAAGATGGATCCAAGAAAGGAGGACACCGACGTGAAGACAGCGCCAGCGCCTGAGGCACCGGCAAGGCCAGCGCCGGGCGCTGTACCTTCGGCAAAGCCCTTACATGGGCCTCCATGGATGGGCTTCAGACGGCCTTCGGGGCCCTGTCTGTCGAAGAAGTGGTCTCTCAGCCTCAGCCTGTGAAGAGGAAGAGAGAGAACGAGAGCGAGAAGGATGCTGGAGAAGGAGCAGACGAAGGAGAGGAGCAAGGACAAGACCTGGCGAATGTCCCTACCTTTGAAGGCGCACCAAGCGCTTCTGGCCTCCACGCATCACCCTCTCCTTTAACCACCACACTCCCAGCCGCTGCAACATCCACTTCCACAACCAACCCGCCTATGGCAGAGGGCACAGGCTTTACTGGCATGCCTCACTACCCCGCTTATGGTATGGGCCCACCTACCACTGCGCTCCATGAGGCAACTACTGCCAGTGAGCCGGTGGCTTCCAGCTCTGCGCCGCGATGGTATGCGGCTGACTATCCCCATCCACTACACGCTACTGGAACCTATATGGATGTTCCTCAGTATGCTCCTGGGTATGCACCTGGGTATGCACCTTTGAGTGGGTTGAGGAGAGGACCAGAGTCTCTTGGAGGCAGGAGTAGAGGATCGGGAAGATTCTCCAACAGGTCCCTGACGCGGTCGGAGATCAATGAGGTGCTCCGAGGAGCCACTTCAAAAATCGTGGGCGACCTCACGCAAGAGATCAGGGAGAAACTGGAGCCCCTGATGATCCCGCCCCATGCGTCACCTACTACGGTGGGAATGTCACCCCACCGAGTACAGGCTAACCACCTGGCGTCAGGGTTGAAAAATACCCTGGGGAGCCTGAGGAGCCGACCGATGCCAACTCCTGCAGCCATACCGAGAAGTCGAGTCGTCCCGAGAACGGCCCAGCCGCCCTACAGCCACGTGACGAACTCGACGAGGGCCGGGCTGGACCGGCTGGGGCTGACAGCCTTGAGGGCTATGGTGGACGTAGGGCCTTATGGCTCTAGTGATCTTGGCGGAGACCCCTCCGATGATGAGCCGCCGTCGATGGATTCTTCTTCGCCCTCAGATGACGATGACCCTGAGGACCCCGAGGACCCGAAGGGTAAGAAGAAGAAGAAGAAGAAGAAGAAGACCCGACGCCCTGAAGGACGCCGGACTCAGGAGGCGAAGGCTATTGCCACCTCCAAAATCGTGGTGAACCTGCCTGAGTTCACAGGTAAGGACCTCAGCGAGTTCGCTGAGAACTTTGGTCGGTTCCTACGATTGACCGGCCAAACCCACGCTAGTGGGCGAGTGAAGTGCGATCTGCTCCTGCAGTGCTGCAAGACCAAGTACCTGGAGAAGCAGGTCAGGCAGATCGTGACTAACTCCGCCACCTTTGCCGATGTGTTGGTTGCCCTGGAGAGGCAGTACCCGACCTACGAAACCGACCTCTCCATCAGGGTCGAGATCCAGAACCTGCCCGTGCTGCCCAACAACCCCAAACCTGGCAGGGTATCCGAGCTGTTGGCTGATCTGGATCACTGGGCTGGACGACTGACGCCCGGTTCCTACAGCAGCGACGACCTGCTGTTCTGGTTGGTGGCCAAGCTCCCTCGAGAGCTATGGGACGAGTGCCGTTTGACAGCGGAGCGCAAGTTCAGATCCCTCCACTACGAGGATCTGTGCGTGCTACTCCTGGAGCTGGCGCTGGAGAAGGAGAGCGACCAGCACTTGAACAACTACCGTGCTGGTGGTGGAGGTTCTGGAGGCAAAGGGTACCAAGGGTCCCGACCTGGGCAGGGGACTACCCCCAAACACGCCCACGCCCGTAACATGGAGAACGTGAAGGAGCTATTCTGGTGTGATGCCAGAGACGAGCAGGGCCACCTGCAGCACGCCTCTGACTGCGAGCAGGGAGACTGCTTCGTAGTCCAGGGGAAGCAGCAGGAGAAGAACACCGGCGCTAGAGCGAAGCTGCCGGATCATTACCGGTGCACCATCACGTGTGCATTCTGCGGTAAGCGGAAGCACTACGAGGATGAGTGCTACCATAAGCAACGCCTATCGGCGAAGCTTAAAGGGGAAGATCCTGGCAAAGGCTCAAGCAAAGGTGGAGGCAAAGGCAAAGGCAACGACTCCGGCAAGTGCAAGTCGAAAGGACGTGGTCAAGGTGGTCAAGACAAGGGTCAAGGTGGACGAGGAGGAGGCGCTAACCACCAGCCCGACAACAAGAACAAGGACAAGAACGGAGGCAACCCCAACCCTAATCCAGGGGGGAACTCCGAGCCCTCTGCAGGGCAGTCTGGACCTACCACACGCTCACAAACGCAGGCCCAACAAGAACAAGGAGCCAAGCGTGAGCATGAAGGTGGTGATGACGGCAACGCTAAGAAGAGGAGCCGTTTCATGAGGATGGCCCGCAAATTGCGGAACAAGGGGTTCGGGGTGACCTGTCCCGCGGAGTTCTGACGGGGACGCTCTGGTGGCACCCAAGACCTGGTGTTTTGGGTACGTATCCGACTAGGGGGACGCGAATACCTGGGGGTATTGGACACTGGCGCCACCATATCTATAGTGGCCAAGAAAATTTTACCTTGTGGGAGCCTGAAGAACACCATGACCACCGCCGCTATACGCATGGGGGATGGACATGTGGTGCACAGCTGCGGGGACTGTGAAGTGGAGGTACCTATGGGCTCCCGGACTATCGCCCATCGGTTCTATGTGATGGACACTGAGGCCTTCGACTTTGTACTGGGTACTGATCTCTTCGTACAGCACTCCCAGATACAATCCCTGACGCTGCAAGCGCCCTACCTCCTCTACTTGGACCACGGCAGTGGCAGAGAGTCTGTGCCACTGGAGCAGTCGGAACATACCTCGAGTTACCTGAGACTATCGAAGGAGGAGCCCTCGAACATGATGGCGGCCTCCAAAACTGAGGACTATCAACTATTGGGGGAAGTCCTAGACCAAGGTCTGAAGGAGTTGGGTTACTCTCCAGAAGACCTAAGTGTGGAGCTGTTTGCCAGCGACAAGCAGCATGTACCGGACCTATACTGCAGCAAGGGGAAGAACTGCAGCTACAAATTTTACTGGCCCTCTTTCGGGATGGCCTACGGGAACCCCAGATTCAGTGAACTGGGGAAGGTGCTGACCAAGGTGGCCTTGGAACGTTCACGTATGGTCCTGTGTTCCCCCGATTGGGGAGCCCATGGGGGCAACGAGTACTGGCGAAACCTCCTGGACAGGCTGACTATCAGCTCTGTTCGTTTGCCTGATGAGGCCATCTACGTGCCTCTGGGGCGTAAGACGCCTATTGGGAAGCCCGGATGGGGGAGTATGCTCAGCGTGGTGGACGGAGGTCTTACCTCCATTCCCTGGGAGGATCTGGACCCGACTCTGGTCCAGGCTATACAACGAGAAAGCGATGGACTCGCCTTGGGTGACTTGAGGGATCGCCTACGACCTCAAGATGCTGTTGAAACTACACCCGGAGGAGATGAGTACGTCGTGACTGACACCAACGCCCCCAACTCTCCCTGTCATGTACCTGTTCCTGATGGAGTCTCTGAGTGTGGACTATCTGAGCTACCTAGCTCTATCCACTCAGAAGACGAAACTGAGCACGACGCCTTCTTCGTGCAGACCTGTGTGGAGGAAGTGGAGAACGCCGAGTACGTTGCCCCACTAAAACCCCTACTCTCCATGAGGGTGGAAGACCCCGTGGACGAGGAGCTGGACCCTCGATCCAGGCTCAGGGAATATGTGGATTCCAAGAGGAAGTTGGTGGCGAAAAAGCTATGCTACGCGAAGCCTACCCGCAGCTCGTGGCCACTGAAGCAAGGACGTATGGGAGACCTATCCCAATTGAAGGAGGACCTCGAACAGAAGATCACCACCTGGCAAAGGGAGGTAGATCTTAAGCTCATGAAGAGGTAGGTAGGTAGGTATCTTCGGGAGCTCGGGATGCCTCCTTTGACGGTGCAGGAAGAAGGTCTTACCAAGGGGACGTCCTGTCCCTCCCACTGCCCTATGTTAGGTGCCTCTTGAGCCGCTCCCGCATGTGCTTGGGAAGGCATTGTCGCGGCCACCCGGTCCATGTGTCCCAGGTGGGAGGGTGTCCCCACATGTGTCCATGAGTAGGGCCACATGCCCCCTCCTTCGGGCGGCAGCTCTGGGGGCTGCCCAGCCGTGTGGAGTATCTCTCACCACAAGGGGTCTTGCTCCCGCTTGTCTACGGTACGACCGCCTCACCCTTGTGGCTTGAGTTGCGGGGCCGCTCCGCTTGGCAGGCGACCCCCTCCTGGACTGTGTACCGGCTCGCCTGTCACCGGTTGCATCCATGGCTCCGGGTGACGTTTGCCATGGTCCCCGATGCAGCCTGGCCGGGCTCGGACCAGCAGCCTTGGAGTACCGCTCCTGCCACAGGCCCGGTGGGTCGGCTGGGTCGCCCCAGTGTGTCCGACCCATGGGGTGTTGGTTCTTTCCTGTCTCCCGGCCGCCCTACGTGTGTGCGGCGTCCTGGGCCTCCCGGCTCCTGTTCACCGGTGTGCCTGCTCGGTGTGTTGTGTTGCGTGTGCGGCGTCCTGGGCCTCCCGGCTCCTGTTCACCGGTGTGCCCGCTCGGTGTGGTGTGTTGCGTGTGCGGCGTCCTGGGCCTCCCGGCTCCTGTTCACCGCTGCGCCCCCTCGGTGTGTTGTGTTGCGTGTGCGGCGTCCTGGGCCTCCCGGCTCCTGTTCACCGGTGTGCCCGCTCGGTGTGTTGTGTTGCGTGTGCGGCGTCCTGGGCCTCCCGGCTCCTGTTCACCGGTGTGCCCGCTCGGTGTGTTGTGTTGCGTGTGCGGCGTCCTGGGCCTCCCGGCTCCTGTTCACCGGTGTGCCCGCTCGGTGTGTTGTGTTGCGTGTGCGGCGTCCTGGGCCTCCCGGCTCCTGTTCACCGGTGTGCCCGCTCGGTGTGTTGTGTTGCGTGTGCGGCGTCCTGGGCCTCCCGGCTCCTGTTCACCGGTGCGCCCGCTCGGTGTGTTGTGTTGCGTGTGCGGTGTCCTGGGCCTCCCGGCTCCTGTTCACCGGTGTGCCCGCTCGGTGTGTTGTGTTGCGTGTGCGGCGTCCTGGGCCTCCCGGCTCCTGTTCACCGCTGTGCCCGCTCGGTGTGTTGTGCTGCGTGTGCGGCGTCCTGGGCCTCCCGGCTCCTGTCCACCGGTGTGCCCGCTCGCCGTGTTGTGTTGCGTGTGCGGCGTCCTGGGCCTCCCGGCTCCTGTTCACCGGTGTGCCCGCTCGGTGTGTTGTGTTGCGTGTGCGGCGTCCTGGGCCTCCCGGCTCCTGTTCACCGGTGTGCCTGCTCGGTGTGTTGTGTTGCGTGTGAAGCGTCCTGGGCCTCCCGGCTCCTGTTCACCGGTGTGCCCGCTCGGTGTGTTGTGTTGCGTGTGCGGCGTCCTGGGCCTCCCGGCTCCTGTTCACCGGTGCGCCCGCTCGGTGTGTTGTGTTGCGTGTGCGGCGTCCTGGGCCTCCCGGCTCCTGTTCACCGGTGTGCCCGCTCGGTGTGTTGTGTTGCGTGTGCGGCGTCCTGGGCCTCCCGGCTCCTGTCCACCGGTGTGCCCGCTCGCCGTGTTGTGTTGCGTGTGCGGCGTCCTGGGCCTCCCGGCTCCTGTTCACCGGTGTGCCCGTTCGGTGTGTTGTGTTGCGTGTGCGGTGTCTTGGGCCTCCCGGCTCCTGTTCACCGGTGTGCCCGCTCGGTGTGTTGTGTTGCGTGTGCGGCGTCCTGGGCCTCCCGGCTCCTGTTCACCGGTGCGCCCGCTCGGTGTGGTGTGTTGTGTTGCGTGTGCGGCGTCCTGGGCCTCCCGGCTCCTGTTCACCGGTGTGCCCGCTCGGTGTGTTGTGTTGCGTGTGCGGCGTCCTGGGCCTGCCGGCTCCTGTTCACCGGTGTGCCCGCTCGGTGTGTTGTGTTGCGTGTGCGGTGTCCTGGGCCTCCCGGCTCCTGTTCACCGGTGTGCCCGCTCGGTGTGTTGTGCTGCGTGTGCGGCGTCCTGGGCCTCCCGGCTCCTGTCCACCGGTGTGCCCGCTCGCCGTGTTGTGTTGCGTGTGCGGCGTCCTGGGCCTCCCGGCTCCTGTTCACCGGTGTGCCCGCTCGGTGTGTTGTGTTGCGTGTGCGGCGTCCTGGGCCTCCCGGCTCCTGTTCACCGGTGTGCCTGCTCGGTGTGTTGTGTTGCGTGTGAAGCGTCCTGGGCCTCCCGGCTCCTGTTCACCGGTGTGCCCGCTCGGTGTGTTGTGTTGCGTGTGCGGCGTCCTGGGCCTCCCGGCTCCTGTTCACCGGTGCGCCCGCTCGGTGTGTTGTGTTGCGTGTGCGGCGTCCTGGGCCTCCCGGCTCCTGTTCACCGGTGTGCCCGCTCGGTGTGTTGTGTTGCGTGTGCGGCGTCCTGGGCCTCCCGGCTCCTGTTCACCGGTGTGCCCGTTCGGTGTGTTGTGTTGCGTGTGCGGTGTCTTGGGCCTCCCGGCTCCTGTTCACCGGTGTGCCCGCTCGGTGTGTTGTGTTGCGTGTGCGGCGTCCTGGGCCTCCCGGCTCCTGTTCACCGGTGCGCCCGCTCGGTGTGGTGTGTTGTGTTGCGTGTGCGGCGTCCTGGGCCTCCCGGCTCCTGTTCACCGGTGTGCCCGCTCGGTGTGTTGTGTTGCGTGTGCGGCGTCCTGGGCCTCCCGGCTCCTGTTCACCGGTGTGCCCGCTCGGTGTGTTGTGTTGCGTGTGCGGTGTCCTGGGCCTCCCGGCTCCTGTTCACCGGTGCGCCCGCTCGGTGTGTTGTGTTGCGTGTGCGGCGTCCTGGGCCTCCCGGCTCCTGTTCACCGGTGCGCCCGCTCAGTGTGGTGTGTTGTGTTGCGTGTGCGGCGTCCTGGGCCTCCCGGCTCCTGTTCACCGGTGTGCCCGCTCGGTGTGTTGTGTTGCGTGTGCGGCGTCCTGGGCCTCCCGGCTCCTGTTCACCGGCATGCCCGCTCGGTGTGTTGTGTTGCGTGTGCGGCGTCCTGGGCCTCCCGGCTCCTGTTCACCGGTGTGCCCGCTCGGTGTGTTGTGTTGCTGTGTGGGGTGCCGCTGCGGGGCGCTCACTCGTCCATCCGGACGGCGGCTATCGTAGCCGGCAAGGGCTGGGTACCCTCCGGGCGCACACACGTCCATCCGGACGGCGGCTGTTCGTAGCCGGCAGGGGCTGGGTACCCTCCGGGCGCGCACTCGTCCATCCGGACGGCGGCTGTTCGTTGCCGGCAGGGGTTGGGTACCCTCCGGGCGCGCACTCGTCCATCCGGACGGCGGCAGGCGTGCGTGTGCTTGCTCTTTGTGGCCGGGTCGGGCGGGCCGGCCCCCCGGGCGCGTTGTGGTGCGCCTCACCTTTTCCTTTGGCCGCTTTGTCTTTCTGCTTTGCTTGGCCCCCTCCGGGCTGGGGTTGCCCCCCGCTCTCTTGCTGCCCTTGCCGTTCCTCGTTGCCTTGGCGCCGTGCTTTGGTTGTTTTTCTCGGCCTCCCGCTGCCTGCCTCTTCGTGCGCTCGCGCGTCGTTTGTGTCTCCTGCTTGGCCGTTGGCTGCTCTTTGGTGGTTTCTCCCCCCACCCCCTCCCTTTTTGTGTCTCGGTGTTTTCGTCGCTCCTGCTTGGTGCCTTGGTGTTGTTTTTTTTTTTTTTTTTTCTTCCCCTTCCTCTCCTGTGCGCCCCCGTTGTCTCCGGCTTTCTCTGGTTTCCGGCCCCGGGTGCCCTGGGCCTCGGCGCTGTGCGTTGTTTGCTTTGTTGGCCTTCCGCCTCTCGGCTCTCCGTGCGCTTGTCCCTCTTTCGTGCTTTCCGCCTGGCTGGTGCTTGCTCCCCGTCGGTTGCTGCCCCCCCCCCCCCCCCCCCCCCTTTTTGTCTCGCGGTTTTCGTCGCTGCCGCTCGGTGCTGTGTGCCGTGTGCTGCATTGTGCTGTGCGTCCTTCGCTGCGGTGCTGTGCCGCGTTGTGCTCGTTGGGTGCTGCTGCTTGTTGCGCCGTGCCCTCTGGCGCTGCCCGTTGCCCTGGGGCCCTGTGCTCTGCGGCGCTGCGTTTTGCGGTGTTCCCCCGTGCTGTGTGTGTGTTGTCGTGGCGCGGGGGTGCGTGCTGTTGTTGGCCGCTCTGCTTTGTGCTGTGTGTGTCCCGGGGTGCTGTGCTGTGCGTTCTCTGTCCTCTCCGCTTTGTGCGGTGCTGTGCTTCGCTGTGCTGGTGCGCTCGCGTTGTGCTGTTCGTGTGGTGCTCGCTGTTGTTGGCGCCTGGTGCTGTGGTGTGCCGTGGTGCGGTGCTGGGTCTGGTGGCCCGTGGTTGTCTGCTGGTGGCGTGTTTCGGTGTCCCTGTCTGGCCGCGTGGTCTGTTTCCCTGTGGTTGGTGTGGTTTGCTGTGGTGCCCTGCTTTCCTGTGTCGTGTTCTGTGGTGCTGTGCTGTCGCGTGGTGCTGTGCTGTTGTGCTCTGCTGTCGTGTTGCGGTGCTGTTGGGGCTTGCTTTGCCCTCCTGTTGGCTGTCGTGCTGTGCTGTGTTGTGCTGTTGGTTGGCTGTGCTGTTTTTTGCCCGGTGGTGGTGGCTGCGTGCTGTGGTGCTCTTTTCCTCGTGCTGTGCGTTCCCTGTCTTCTCCGCTCTGTGCGCTGCGGTGCCTTGTTGTGCTGGCTGTGGTGCCTTGCTTCCCTGTGTCGTGTGCTGTGGCGCTGTGCTGTCGTGTGGTGCTGTGCTGTCGTGCTCTGCTGTCGTTTTGCGGTGCTGTTTGTGTTTGCTGCGGCCCGTCGTGCGGCGCCAGTGTCGTGTGCGCTGTTGTTGGTGCCTCGTGCTGTGGCGTGTCCCTCTGCGTTGTGGTGTCTCTTTGGGCGTTCTGCGGTGTGGTGGTGCTGCTCTGGTGTGTCGTGGTGTCTTGCTGTGCTGTGCGTTGTCCTGTGGTGTCCTGCGTCCTGTGCCGTGTCCTGCGGTGCCGTGCTGCCATGCGGTGCTGTGCTGGTTTGTTTGTTGCGTGGGTGTGGTTGTACCTACTTGAAAAACCGCCGCAAAATTTCGTAAAATATTTTTTTTTTTTTTTGCTTTTGAAAAAAAAAAAATAAAATAAATAAAAAAAAAAAAAATTATACACGACCCAACACACTCGCATGCAGCAAGACCATGTTCGTTGCTGCGCCTTACGTGCTACCCGTCGTTCTTGATGTTCTCGGCCTGGTTCTTGTGCGTGGCGTCGAGGAGCCTGTTGGTGTCCATTGCTAAGGGTTTACCGCGTTCCCCCAGGGCCGCCGCCTGAGCTGCAGGGCAAGGGGAGTGATGGGCACGAGGGTGGGGAGAGAGGTGCATGGAGAAGAAGAAAAAGGCGGCAGGGCGCGACATGAGGGGTCGTGGCGAGTTATGAAAAATTTTCGAGTTTTACGCGCTGCTCGCGACGCGTTTTTCTTTGCACCTATAGCGAGTTAGACGACGGCAAGGACGGCGTTGGGGTCCTACGAGCGTTACTATTCACCTATTTGACGTCGAAAAAATTTTCGTCGCGTTTTTACGCGTTTCGCAGCGCGCTTTTTAGCCTAAGCGTTTTTTATGCTAATTAGCTTTATTTTTAGCTATTCAGAAAATTTTTTCGTCGTATTTTACCTATCTTTTTATTCCGTTCTGGGACAGGGGCCCAGCGCGCGCGACATTTCTTCCTGGCCTTGGAACGTTCACGTATGGTCCTGTGTTCCCCCGATTGGGGAGCCCATGGGGGCAACGAGTACTGGCGAAACCTCCTGGACAGGCTGACTATCAGCTCTGTTCGTTTGCCTGATGAGGCCATCTACGTGCCTCTGGGGCGTAAGACGCCTATTGGGAAGCCCGGATGGGGGAGTATGCTCAGCGTGGTGGACGGAGGTCTTACCTCCATTCCCTGGGAGGATCTGGACCCGACTCTGGTCCAGGCTATACAACGAGAAAGCGATGGACTCGCCTTGGGTGACTTGAAGGATCGCCTACGACCTCAAGATGCTGTTGAAACTACACCCGGAGGAGATGAGTACGTCGTGACTGACACCAACGCCCCCAACTCTCCCTGTCATGTACCTGTTCCTGATGGAGTCTCTGAGTGTGGACTATCTGAGCTACCTAGCTCTATCCACTCAGAAGACGAAACTGAGCACGACGCCTTCTTCGTGCAGACCTGTGTGGAGGAAGTGGAGAACGCCGAGTACGTTGCCCCACTAAAACCCCTACTCTCCATGAGGGTGGAAGACCCCGTGGACGAGGAGCTGGACCCTCGATCCAGGCTCAGGGAATATGTGGATTCCAAGAGGAAGTTGGTGGCGAAAAAGCTATGCTACGCGAAGCCTACCCGCAGCTCGTGGCCACTGAAGCAAGGACGTATGGGAGACCTATCCCAATTGAAGGAGGACCTCGAACAGAAGATCACCACCTGGCAAAGGGAGGTAGATCTTAAGCTCATGAAGAACGTGTGGGGCGCCCATGTGAGGACCCCAGAGGAGGACGAACTCTCGGAGGAATGTGCATGTGAACCCCCTCGAGCGTGCCTATGTTGCCATCGTCCATGGGAGATGGTTGAACAAGACCTTCTATATGCCTACCAAGGGCTGAAGGATACTACCACGGGCGAAGAGTCGGTGGAGGACCACCTCCCGACGTCTATTACCCAGGGGGCAAGCAACTTACACTCTGACGAGGACATGGAGGACAAGATCAAGGTCTTGGACCCGCCGGTACAGAAGCTTATAAGGACCTATCTGGAGGTGTTCGGAGAACTACCCCCTCCAGCCTCATGTGACAAGCTGGTACAGATGGACCTCAAGCTGAAACCCGAGTTCGTGGGTCACAAGATCCGGAGGAGACCCTATCCAGCTCCTAAAGAGCAGGCCGACGAGATCGAGCGACAGATACAAGAATGTATCGACGCTGGCCTAGTCCTGGAGTGCAAGGACGGGGACTACCCCCTACACTGCAGCCCCTGTTTCCTGGTGGCTAAACCTGGGTCTACAGCCAAACGGCTGGTAGTGGATGATGGAGAGCTGAACAAGAAGACGTTGAACCACTCAGGGTCCATTCCCAATATGGAGTCTACCCTGGAGAAGATAGCCTCCTGCCGCTACAAGACCAAGATGGACAAGCGAAGCGGATTCTGGCAAGTGGACCTGACGCCCGACGCACAGGAACTACTGGCCTTCATCACCCCTCAGGGGAGGGTGTTCAAGTGGAAGGTCATGCCGTTTGGCGTGGCTAACGCACCCGCTCTATTCCAAGAGCTGATGAACAAGATCTTGTCCATCCTACGAAGGAGACGTAAGGTGCAGGAGCTCATATCCCGTGGTGCCCAGATGGAGGCTCACATCGACGATGTATGCCTCGGGACCAATACCCAGGAGGATCACCTAATCCTCTTGGGCGAGTTCTTTGCGGTCTGCCAGGAGAACCAAACACGACTCAAGCTGGAGAAGTGGGAGTTCATGCAGGAGACCATGCAGTACCTGGGGTTTGACGTTGGCTATGGGTGGTGGACCCCAGCGGCCTCTAAGGCCAAACCCCTGATGGATGCCAAGGTACGACACGAAGACCCCAAGAAAGGACTTCATGATGTACGCAGTTTCATTGGGGCGTGCAACTTCTATCGCCGCCACATCAAGAACTTCACCTACACCAGCGCCGTTGTGACGGACTTGATCAAGAAGAGTACTACTTGGCGCTGGGGCCCACAAGAGCAACAAGCGTTTGACGAGCTCAAAGACAAGGTAGCCAACGCTAAGTGCTTGGGCGTGCCTAGGGCACAAGGGGAGATTATCCTGGTGACCGACGCCAGCAATGTGGGCGGTGGTGGAACGTTGTTCCAATGGCAAGCACTAGAGAAGGAGGAGTTCGACTCGGCCCTTTCCCAATGGGGGGTGGAAGGTCTCCACCGAGATGGAACCCTCAAGCACAGCTACCCTGACGACAAGTGGGTCCTAGTACCTCTGGGCCACTGGAACTGGAAGTGGAACCAGGCCAGGGGGGACCACTCGACATATAAGCAGGAATTGCTCGCGGGTATGCTGGTGCTATCCTCACAAGCACGACTGTTGGGGAGTAACCCTGTGGTCTGGCTATGCGACCAAGAACCGGTACGCAGTTTCCAGAAGGGCCCCCCACCTGAGAAGGCCAAGCTACGGCGCTGGTGGACCTACCTCAGTCAACTACGGCTGACGGTACACCATATCCAGGGAGTGAAGAACGAGTGTGCCGACTACATCAGCCGCAACAACTTCGACTCCATGATTGGTGCCCGGTCTGAAGCGCTGGGTAAGGAGGCGTTCAGCCGTATGGACGTACACCTGGACCTGAACATGACCATGATACGCCCCCTGGATGGACTCCAACAATCGGAGTACCTGAAGGAGTTTGGGGATATCTACAAGCGCCTGGAGAAACGCCTTGAACCCCTCCTGGTCAACCAAGACCAGTGGAAGAGGGACAAGAGCTACCTCTGGCACGAGGACCGCATCGTGGTGCCTAGTGACCGAGTCCCAGCGCTGCTGAAGTGGACCCATGAGTCCAGTGGTCATGTGGGTGCTGACCGTACCCTGAGGCTGTTCAAGCAGTGGTTCCACACTACGTGGACTGACGACCAACTGCGGAAAACCCTCCAGCCTATCGTGGACAAGTGCCCGTGCAGGTCCTGTAAACCAGGGTATATCAGGGACAGAGGTCTCTACTCGACCCTTCCCATCCCTCACTGTGCTAACAGTGTTCTATACGTGGACTACACGGAGATGCCGAAGTTCGGGGGCTATGACTTCGCCCTCGTGGTAACCTGTGGGTTGGACCAGGTTTACCAGGGTGTTCCCATGTACCAAGCACATTACCGGGGAGGAGACTATCAAGATACTCCTGGAGGAGTGGTTTTGTGTCTATGGGGCGCCCAAGGAGATAAACTCCGATGAGGACGTGCGAGTACGCTCAGATACCAGCTGGTACAAGAGGGTCCTGAGATCCCTCAATGTCCAGGTGTCTACGGGGATTCCCTACTCTCACACGAGCAACCCCCTATGTGAGCGACAGATCCGTGTCCTGAAGGAGAACGTCAGGATATGGTGCAAAACTGAACGCACCAGAGACTGGGTGAGACTACTCCCCGTCATATCCTTGATGATAAACTCCCAAGAGAGTTCAGCGACTGGCTACTCGCCCCATGAGCTATTCCTGGGGCGCCCGTCATGGTTCCTACATGCCCCCTATCCAGAGGACACCCATTCTTCTGTGGGTGAATGGGTCCAAGAGCAACAAGCGAAGGTGGACAAGGCCAAGGCTATGCTCCAGAGAGTGAGGGAGCGTCAGTGGAACAAGAAGAACAAGCACCGAGTACCGGCCACCTACCAAGAGGGGGACTGGGTGCTGGTGCACCACAGTCAACTACCCGCCTGGCCACGCTCTACCAGCGATGACCCATACTTCGGGCCGTACAAGATTCTATCTGTGGATGGACACCGTATCACCGTGCGGTGTTCTCCCCGACTAGGGGGGACCCTGGTGTGCGCTGCTCAACACCTGAAGCGCTACTACGATCCTGAAGACCTCTGTGGAGAGGAGTGGGAGCTGAACGACGAGGAAATCGCCGCTCTGGACCTACAAGGGGCTGCTAGCCCTATGGAAGTTGAAGGTGAACTCCCCGACATGAACGCCGAGGAGATGGCTAAGGAAGGCTTCTACCTGGTGAAGTCTGTCCTACGCCACCGCTATCGCCAGGGTTGGCGCTTCCTCACCCTCTGGGAAGGGTTTGGAGTCGAAGAGGCCACCTGGGAGCCCTTCTCTGCATTTGTTCTACCTGAGGGACGCCTAAACTCAGTTCTGGTTGACTACTTGTCCCAGAACAACCTTGGTGAGTTGCTGAGGCTCGCTGAGACGCTTGCCTCCAAGACTAAGGCTAGGGACTGAACCTTACCCTTACCTGCCAAAGCGTATGTGTGAGTGTGCTATTCCTAAGGTCCTGAGAGCAAGCCGCAGAAGTGGTGTCCTAATTATACCCAAGTCTGCGCCCTTGCTAAACCTGGAGGGTTGGCTTATTGATGCCACGGGGTACGCCCCGGGTCTCCCCTCCCCTAAGCGCCCAATTTCTGTGCTGGCGCAAAACCTTTGGGGAATACCCAGCGTACTAATCCAGGTATTGTTTTCCCTACCTATCTGTCTACTACAGGGAGGGGTGGCCAAAGGCTATGAAGGCTTGAAAACGCCGTTTTGCTAAATGGCCAAAACACTGACCTAACCACTGCCACAGCCCACCAACCCGGCTAAAATTGCAGGAAACGGGTGGGACAGTGACACACGCACTACAGGTCCTACACACCCTACAGTGGCACCATCCTGGTGGGCGAGCACTGTGCAACTGGCTCCAGCCCCCCCTCAGGACTACCACTCCTACACGCACACTCTACTGGGCGTTGCGAAGGCAAAGGTGTCGTGGGTCCTAGCGACCATCCTGTGAAATGACAAGAGAACACAGCGCTGCTAAGCAACTGTGGCCTAACAGGGGACGCCACAACGTGTTTCCCCTGCTAGGGCTTGGAGGGAAGAGGTGCTCTTGCGTGCACGGCGCAGATGTCGATGAAGTCGGACTCCCTGCTCTGCCATAGGCAGAGGCGGAGTTACTTGTTTGTGTGATCTGCGCCCTTGTTTAGCAGGGCATAAAAAAAAATGCTGCTGCACCAATCACCCTACCTGCCCACCTGTAAAACAAAGGCAAATGAAAGGGCGTTTGCGGCGGAGGAACCAAGCCACACTCCAGGTATTATACCCTTCTCAGTGAGACCTATAATACACTGTCCGCAAACACGCTGGAGGACCAGCTACCCTTGTCAAGCAAGCAAGCTTTAAGGGACTCCTCGGGTTCTCTTAAAGAACGTACCAAGGAGCCCCTGGGTAGCCTAAACAAGGTTTACCGTGCGCACTTCGCGTGGCCTACCCTTTAATGCGTGTGTGAATGCGCGAGCATGCACTTGTGTCGTGGGCACACCTGCCCATCTTACGCCAATCACGAACTCCACCAGGGGGTGGCCCCGCCTGGGCTTACTCACCTTACCTACCGCTGGAGAAAGAGAGCAAGTGAGGGGCGCACGCGAAGAACGTTGCTATGCACTTGTGTGTATGTCTAATCACCCTGATCTGACCGCTAATCATCTGCAATCTTTCTAATCAATCCCTCTATCGCGTTCTATCTTTGTTAGCGCTGCTACAAGGCTCGTTCACGGAGACACGAGACGAGCAATGTGTATGCGGCATACGAGACAAGCATACCTGTAGTTTATACCTGATTCATTGAAGTCTTTTCGTTCATTTTCGAATTCTTGAATTTTTGAAGCTTCTATTAGTCTGGATGGAATCTGTATGTTTATTTATTAATGTGTGTCTCGTCATTTTCAAGACTACGTGAGACATACGTTTATAATTCCATTATTTCTCCATTTTCCGGCGCTTCGCTAGGAGCCGCTCCTGCGCGCCACCATTTTATGCGTATGAATTTCTGGATTTAAAGAATCCAGAGATGACTATAATTTCTATAAAAATGTGCTTCTGATGCACAATTGGATTCTGCTCAGGTGTGTCGTTTCAGAAAAATTCTAGGCCGTCATTTGACGGATTTTGGTGTCGTCGCTTCGTTTTTGCGTGGATTCGTCCATAATTCTCCCATTCCTGCCTCTGCAGATACCCACGCGCAGCCTCGCTGAGTAGGCCGTGTTCGGGCCGAAACGCAGGTGCCTGGAGAGACCGAGCAGAACCAAGACCCCACCAAGGGGCAAATTAATTTCTTTTGAGACTCCCTTCGCCCTAAGACAGGTCACAGGTCGCCAGCAGGTTTACGAGAACCCATGCGAGTGTGTATATTGTGTCTTGCGTTGGTGTTTGGTGTTTGGTGTTTGATTTTGCGGGTACTAGACGCCTTTCGGCCCCGGGGGGCCACCTGGTCGGGCCAGGTGATATCCTCCCCACCGGGTCCTAGTGGGGGGCCCTCCAAGACGCACCTCCTGCCTGGTGGCGGAGTCCCCCGGGTTCACAGAGCTCGGAGCCCCGTCCTTCCCCGGCGTCCCCGTTTCGCCACTCCCCGGTCAGTGCATCAATTCGCAGCCGTGGCCGCGGGCGCTTACCCACTGCGTCGCCCCCCTAATGCGTGGTCGCCCGGGGCACCGGCGCCGCCGGGCCCGTGCTACTGGCTTGTCGCCAGTGGGACCCCCTTGGGCTGGCGCGGTGGCTGCCTAGCCTAGGGGTTGGGGCGTGGCGCTGTGCGCCACTACTGCCTTGGCGGGTGCAGTGTCCCGTCTGTGTGTGCGCGGCGCTCGCGGCCGGTTCGGGGGGGTTCGGGCCGGTTCCTGGTGTTGTGTTTCCCCTTCTTCCCCCTTCCCGCCCCGCGTATCCCGCGTTGCGTGTGGCGGGCCGTCCCGTCCGGGTGTCCCTTACCCTCGCTCGCTGGTACGCCATTCCAGGTGGTCTGTGCGTTCCGCGCGCTCGGTCCGGTTGCCCTTCTGGTGGTCCCCGCGTGTCCTTTTCGTGTGTGTGCGCTCGCGCTCTCGCGGTGTCCGCTCCCCGCTGGGTGGTGTGGCGCGCGCATCTCGCGTGGTCCCGGCACTGGGCGCTGGTAGGGCCGTTCCATGTGGTCCGTGCCCCTCCGCGTGTCCTGCCCCGGTCCCGTGCTCCGTCTGGCGCGCTTGGGGGGGGGCGGTCCGGTCCCGGTTCCCCCCTACTTGGCTTGGGGTTGCGGGGGCGGCGGCCGGGCGTCCCCGGGGGGGTGCCCCCGTCCGCGGGAGTCTCTTGCCACTGTGGGGTGTCGTCGGCTATGTATCCTGCCCTGAGGGTGGGGCTGTGCGCCGTCCACGCGCAGTCCACGCGCACGGGGTCGGGACTGGGGAGGGGGCTGGGTGGGGTGCGTTGGATCGCCGACTGACGTGCATTGGGGTAAGTGGCGGGCAGTAGCACCACCGGGTCGCCGACTGACTGTAGGGCGGGGGGTCGCTCTGTCTCTTTCCGTCCCTCTGCCTTCCCTGGGCAGGCAACAAAGCGGGCGTCACTGGCGTTGCGCCGTCCATGGGGGGCGTGGCCCCCCATACCACTCCGGTTCGTGTTCACCCAGCCTCTCCGGGTACGATCTGTGCGGCGTCCCTGTGCGCAGGCGTGGGCCCGTTTGTTCTTCGCGGCCCCCTTGTGGGCCGGCGGCCGGAGCGGGGGGGCGGGTCACACTCCGGCCCCCCTCTCGGGTGGGGGGGCCCATTCCCCTTGCCTCGGGGGGGGTGTCGCGCTGCGGCCTCCCCGCTCTCGTTCCGGGCGGCGGCCTGTGGTACCCCTTTCTGGCCCTCCCCTCCGGCGCGCGCGTGCGGTCGGGGCTGACGTGCCGCCCCGGGGCGGGGGGGGGTGAGGGGCGGCCCGTGGACCGCTCCCCTGGGGGCCCCGGCTGACCTGCAAACCCCCCCTCTTTCCCCTCGGAGTGGGCTGTGGTCACGGGAGGGTCATGTGGGGCGCGGCCTCCTTCGTGCTCCGTTGTGCGCGTTGCTCCGGCACGCCGGTGTGGGTTCGTGGGGGCAGGTCCAGCCGCCGCTGCCCTTACCGTGTCGCCGTTCCTCCTGTGGGTGGGGGCGCCCCCCCGGCCCTGGGGGGGCGGAGGGTCGCGCCTGTGGCTCCCCAGCTGGGGTGGGTGCGGGGGGGGGGGGGGGGGGCCACCCCGCCTGCTCTCGGGCCTGTGTGGGAGGGGGGGGGGGGGGGGGAGTGAGGGGGGGTCCTCCGGTTCCCTGGCGATGCCCCCTGTCGGCCAAAAAAAAAGGGGGGGGGGGGGCGGCTTGGCGGTCCCAGCCCCGGGGGCCAGCCATCGGCTAGGGGGGGCGCGCCCTTCCCCCGCCCCCCTCTACCGAGTGCCGGATCCTCCCGCAGTCCCTCCCTGGGGCCCCTCATCTCCCGGCCGTTGCCGCGCGGCGCTGGCCGGCCGAGGGTGGCCGTGAGGGTCAGCGGTCAGTGGTTAGCGGGTTGCGGGGCCGCCGTCCCTGGGTAGGCAACAAAGCGGGCGTCCCCTGGCGTCGTGCTGTCCATGGGGGGCGTGGCCACCCATACCATTCCAGTTCGCACCCACCCGGCTTCTCTGGGCACGATCTGCGCGGCGTCCCGGTGCGCAGGCGCGGGCCCACTTGCTCTTCGCGGCCCCCATTGGAGCCGGCGGCTGGGGCGTCGGGGCGGGTCACACTCCGGCTCCCCTCTCGGGCGGGGGGGTCCGTCCCTTCAGCCTCGGGGGGTGGGGGCCGGGGCCCCTGCGGCCGGCGGGCCGGCGGGGGGGCGGGGGGGGGGGGGGGGGGGGTGTCGCGCCGCGGCCTCCCTGCTCTCGTTCCAGGCGGCGGCCTGTGGTACTCCTTCCCGGCTCTCTCCGCGTCGCCGGTGCTCTCCCTTCCGGCGCGCGCTTGCGGTCGGGGCTGAAGTGCCGCCCCGTGGTGGGGGGGGTGAGGGGCGGCCCGTGGACCGCCCCCCTGGGGGCCTCATCTGACTTGACACCCTCCCTCCGTCACCTCGGAGCGGGCTGTGGTTACGGGAGGGTCATGTGGGGCGCGGCCTCCTCCCTGCTCCGTCGTGCACGTTGGGGGGGGGCGGGGGCGGCATGGCGGCCCTGGTCCCGGGGGCCAGCCCCTACCGAGAGCTGGATGCCCGCGCAGGCCCTCGCCGGGGCCCTCACCTCCCCGGCCGTTGCCGCGCGGCGCCGGCCGGCCGGGGGTGGCTGATGGTTAGCGGTCAGTGGTTAGCAGGTTGCGGGGCAGCCGGTTCCTCCCCGCGCTTGGCGCCCCCGCACTCCCTCCCGCGGGTGGCGGCGCATCCCCGCACGTCGTGCCGTACCGTGGGGGGGGCGTGGGTCAGGGGGCCCATCCCCCCCTCCCGTGCCCGCCGTCTGGGCCTTCACTTGCGCCGCCGCTTGTGTGGGGGCTGGGGCTGCGGCGGCGGCGGGTTGTGCCGGCGGTAGCGCCAGTGGGCGAGGGCGCTACGCAGAGCCCGGGGGAGCCAGTTGTTGGCGTCCGCATCCGTGATGCGGAGCACCGCTCCCCCCTCCAGGAAGGCCGGCCACGTCGGCTCCCTGTCGGGCCACGCCGCCCGGATCACTGACCTGAGGACCCTCTCGTGGTCCTCTGGTGCCGCCCACCCCCCCGGGGGTGCCTCCCGGTGTCCTCCGTCCCTCCGGAGGAGCACGGCATCGAAGGGCCGGTTCCGCGACCTCCTGGAGGTCCCCTGGTTGGCCCAGCACAACCACCCGTACACTTCCCCCACCAGGGGGAGGGTCTCCCCCCCCAGCGGGTCCGGGACTGCGCCCCAGTCCACGTTCCACGGCCGGCTCTCCTCCGCCCCCTGTGCCGGCCCCCCTCGCTGCTCCTGCACCTGCGGCGCCGATGCCACGCCCCGTCCCCCCTCCGCCGAGGCCACCCGCGCCGGCTCCGCCCTCGGCGCGGGGGGGGCTTGCTGGTGCTGGTGTCGTGGGGGTTGGGGGGGGATGAGCTCGCCGGCGTCAGGGTCGATGTTGTAGAGGTGGTGGTGGTGGTGGTGGTGGTGGTGGTAGGTGTGGTGTGCCGGCATCTGTTGGATGCCGGGGGGGATGCACCTCACCGGCTGCACTTCCGGCTGCGGGGGTGCCCCGCCCTCTGCCCCCCTCCCCTCGCCCCGCCCTCCCCCCTGGGCTCCCGTGCCCCGTCCCTCCTGTCCCTTGGGGCCCTTGCCCTTGCCCTTGCCCTTGCCCTTGGGCCCCTTTCCGGTCCCGTGCCCATGTCGCGGGTCCCGCCTCTCGTCCCCCACACCCCGGCCCGCTCGCTCTCCCATCCCCCCTTGCCCAGCCCCCTGCGCCTGGGTACCCTGCCCGCGCCCCTGAACACCCTTCCCGTGCCCTGGCCCCTCCCCGACCCCCTGCCCGTGTCGCGGGTCCCGCCTCTCGTCCACCGCGCCCCGGCCCGCTCGCTCTCCCACCACCCCTCGCTCCGTCCCCTGCACCCGGGCCTCCTGCCCGCGCTCCCGCGCGCCCTTCCCGTGCCCCGACCCCTCCCCTGCCCCCTGCCTGTCACGCCGTCCGCCGCTCCCCTCCCCCTCGCCGCTGCGCCCTTCCTGGACCACTCGCCGGGCGTCCCGCTGCCTTTGCAGTTGCGGCAGCGTGACGCCCGGCGGTGAGCGCTCGCGCTTCGGGGGGCGGTCATGCCGCTCCCGCCCCGGGGGGAAGGGCTTGGGGGGGTACGGCTTGGGGGGGCTGGTGTGGGTGTGGGCGGGGTTGGCGTGGGCGCGGTACTTCTCGCTCTCCCTGCCCACTGCCGCTGCTGCGGCGGCCGCCGGCGAGGCGTCCGCGGCCCGTGCGGGGTTCTTCCCCCGCTTGCGCAGCGCGCCAGGGGCCGCAGCCCCTCTCGCGCTCTCCGCACTCTCCTTCGCTGCCGCGGCGGCCGCCGACGAGGCGCCCGTGGCCGCGGTCGCAGACTCTCGCACATCCTTCTCGGTCTTCGCTGCTGCCGCGGCGGCCGTCGGCGGGGCGCCCACGGCCCGTGCAGGGCCCGTCGCAACCCCTCTTGCGCCCTGCTTGCTCTCCTGCGCGGCCGTTGCCGGCGGTGTGCCGGGGGCCGCGGCCGGGGCCGCGGCGTGGCTCGCCGCGGTCTCCGCCTCCTGCGCGTCAGGGCGGGGCGGGGCGGCGGGGCTGGCCGCTTGGGCGGCGGGGGCGGCCGTCTCGGCTGGCCCAGGTTCCCGGGCCGGCAGCGGCGGTCCGACCACCGCCGCCTCCGCCAGCCTCCGCTCCTCGCGCTCCGCGAGGGTCTCCCCCGTCCACTCTGGGGAGGAGACGGGGGAGCGGGAGCGGGACCGGCGGTGGTGGCGGTCGTCCCGCCCGAGGGACCCATCGGAGTCTGCCATTACTGTCACTCTGGTAGGCATGCGTGGTGGCAGGCGCGCCCTTCCCACTACCTCCTGGTGCATCAGTGCCGTGCCGTGGGCAGTGCCGTGTGGTGCTCTGCGGGGGGGGGGGGGGAGGGGGTGGGGGGCCGGCTGTGGCGTCAGCCCCGCATGGCCGGGGGTCCGCGGCCATCCACCGGCATTGGGAGGGGAGGCGGGGGAGCCACGCGGCCCACGCGTCGCGCCACAGCTCCCAGTCTGGGGCGGGGCTCAGGGCCCTGGGCCCCCGGGGGTCGTCGAGCGGTGCCGGGGGCAGCCGCACCAGATGGACCCCCGTAACGGCGGTGACCTCCTGTGTGCGCAGGAAGGTGTGTACTCCGTCCCGCGCCGCGGGCGCCGGGAGGGGGGGGCGGGGTACAGGTGTGGCCCCATAGAGGTGGGTGGGGGTGATCCCCAGGATCCGCCCCGAGCCCCCGCGGGACGCGACGACGAGGAGGAGGAGGGGGGTGCCAGGGCACTCTTGCCAGAGGACCTGCCCCCTGTGGTGGGCACCCCTGGTCCTAGAGAGGGGGGGGGACAGGTCTGGGTTAGCCCAGCCGCGGGGCGCGTGCGTCGCCGGTGGGAGGGCGGGGCACCAATTGGGCTCCCTGGGGAACGCCTCGCAGACGACGGCGTACGGGGGGGTAGGCCCGGTGCCGTCATACACCGGGTTGGTCGGCCGGGGGCGGGCGGACGCCTCGTCCGCGCCTTCCACGAACACCGTGACCTCGCCCACCTCCAGGTCCTCGTCCGGCGGGTGTAGAAGGTGGAGCGCCGCATCCAGCTCGGACACTCCCCCCGGGTACGTGGCCCGCGCCTGGTTCAGGTACGGGGCCGCGTCCCCGGGGTAGCGCGTCCTGAGGGCGTGCAGCAGGGCTGGGGCGCTACTGCGGAGGGACATGGCAGACCCCGCCCCCGTCAGCCGGAGGGCGTCCCCCATGGACAGGGGCCGGCCCGACCGGTTGGACTCGCGCCACTCCATCCAGTGCCCGTAGAGGGCCGCTTCCGGGCTGATGAGCCCCGGCCGGACGGCGTTCACGATCCGGTGCATTGCCGGGAGCAACGTAGGGGCTCCCGCTCCGTTCAGGGCGCGGACGGCCGGGAGGGCGGTCTCGTTGAGGAAGGCCCTCGCACTGCCCTCCAGGTCGCACTGTGCGGCAGCGTGCGCTCCTTTTGCCTCCGCCACCGCGTCCGCCACCAGGCCCCGGACGGCCGCCTCCTGCGCTCTGCGGCGGGCCCTGGCGTGCCCCGGCCCATCCCCCCGTCGGCGTGGCATGGTGCTGCGGGCTCTGCAAAGGGCGGCGGCGGGTGGGGGTTAGGGGGCGAACACGTGCGACAGGTGCGCAATGGATGTGGGGTCCCGCAGGTGCACGTGGATCCATAGAAGGGCAGCGCCCGCGGGGCCCGCCTGTTCGTGTGAGGGGGTGTGTGCCCCCTCGATGCGCCGGCGCAAGGCCTCCTCCTCTGTGCGCCTGCGCGGACCTGCGGGAGGTTCGGGCCAGGGGCACGCGGCTACCTGGGTGCACCGCTCGCACCTGTTGGCGCCTGTCGCTGCTGCGGAGGACACCGTGTCACACTCTCCGCAGAGTCGGCAGGTGTGCGGGAGGTGGGAGGGCGGAGACCAAGGGTCGAGATGGCGGAGCCAGAGGTCGTCCCACCTCTGTCGGAGGGGGTCCCGGATCTCCAGCAAGCGGGCGCGGACGCGGCGCCGGTAGTCCTTGCCAAGAGTCTTCCGCTGGACCTCCTGCCACGTGTCGCCGGGGAGGATCCCGTGGTCGTGGAAGGCGGCGATGAGGTCGTCCCACGACGGGCGGGGGTGCCCCTGGGGGGGGCTCGCCATGTATACGTGGCGCCCGGTGAGGTGGGGCGTCAGCGCGTCCCATTGGCACCCGTTCGCGGTGTCCCTGTGGAGAAGGGCCAGTAGGGTGCCGTCCGCGACCGCTTCCCACCCCACTCGCAGCCCTTCGCAGCCGTCCAGCTCCTGGCGCAGCGCGGCTGCGATACCGGTGGGGAACATGAGGAGCAAGGGCCCCTGGGTGTCGCCCAGCCGGGACAGGGCGTCGTCGTATACCGGCCCCCCCGCTTTGAAGTGCGCCACGGTGAGTTGGGTGGCCCCGTCCTCTGGGGGTTGCCACCGGACGGTGGCCGCAGCGTGTCCCCACGTGCGTATCTCCGTGGCCCGGAGCACGTTGGCGGTGTGAAGGACGATGCGGGGCGGGACGGGCGTCCTGACGAGTGAGGATACGTCCCCAGTCCATCCCGTTTGCGGCCCCGGGGCCGCCTGCAGCCATTCCCCTGTCGCCGCGTCCCACGGGCGGTCAGGTCCCGCCCCTCGGACCATGGTGGGTCTCGGCCGGGTGTCCGGCCCCCACCCCCGGAGCGGGATGGCGGCGTATCGTTGCGCAGGGGTCTCCGGGGCGCGCGTGGCGGCGCACCACCGGCCCCACTCCCGCGCCCACTCCTCTCCCACGATGCGCGCCTCCCATGCGGTCATGGAGCCGCGCCCGATGATCCACGGTGGGAAAAGGGCGTCTTGCAGGTGCCTCGAGAACCCCCCCGGCAGGTCCTGATACACGTGGGGGCCCTCTTGGAGTGGGCACTCCAGAGTGCCATTCACAACACGGAGGGAGGCTACGAAGTCCTTGTCAGGGCGCGGGGGAGGGGGAGGGTGGTCGCCCTCCGCCGCAGTGAGCCACCGGTGCGCCCGGGCCGCCGCGCTTAGGGGGTCGTGGAGGAGTTGCTCCAGCCGGTGGTTGCGAAGCTCCCACGCGAAGTCCCCTAGCCGGAGCATGTGGTGGAGGAAGTCGTCCACCGAGGTCCCTCCCGGCGGGTCGTATCGGGTTATGGTGCGGAGCTGCGCCTCCGCGTCCTCGGGCACCAGTCCGGAGCAGAACACCTCCGTCCACGTGGCGCCTGCGGAGCGCCACGAGGCCACCCACAGGGCCTTGTCCCCGGGTGGGAGGTGGCGGGCCGCTTCGTGCACCGCCTGGCGGTAGTGGGGCCAGAGGAGCCGCGAGTGGGTGCAGCCCACGTGCATGTGCACCGGGGTCTCTTCCGGGCCGCCGCAGAAAAGGCACGGCTGCGGGACGATGGCGACGCCGGAGAGCCGCTCCTTCCGGACGCGGAGCCTGCGCTGCACCGGCGTGTGGCCGTCTCGGGCCCGCAGCGCCCGGCGGTTGGTGGCCGCCGCGGTGAGGTCCCGGGCGTGGACGTAGGCCGTGGCGTGGGCCGCGCCCAGAGGTGTGTGTCCCCGGTGCGTCAGCGCATGGTCTGTCTGCGCCCGTTGTGCGACCTCGCCGAGTACCCGCATCGTGGGGGGCCGTAGATCGAGATGGCCGTCACGGCCGGCGACGATGAGTTGGGCGTGGCCAGGGTCCGGGGGCGTGTTCTGCAAGACGGTGTCCTGGGACGCCGCCCAGTCCGCCTTGTGCAGTAGGGCGTCACTGTGGTGCGAGGTGGCTCGGACGTACCAGAACGGGTGCCCGGCGTGTTGCCCCCGCGCGCACAGGCCGTCCCGGAGCCACCTCAGGGGCATCTGGTTGACCACCTTCGCTGCGCCCGCGGGGACCCCCGTGGTTCGCTCGCGATCTGCGTGCCGTAGGAGGTGGAGGATGACCTCGGCGTCCACCGTGTGGACCCATGGTCTGTGTGCACCGTAATGTAGGGGGAGGGAGGCGGCCACCCCCTCTCCGTCAGGCACCGTGCCCGAGATGGCCACCGCCCACGTGCGGGTGAGGTCGGCGGCGAGAGCGACGCTGGTGGCGTGTTTGCAGGGTCCGCCCCCGGATGCGTCAGAGGAGGTGTGTCCCCAGGCCTCCGGGATCCAGTAGTATCCGGTGGGGCTGAGCCACCCCGCGTTGAGGTCGGTGGAGTGCCACCGGACGTCGGGGTGGCTGTGGGTCAGTTGGTCCATGCTCAGCGCCCTGGTGTCGCCTGGGCTGATCGCCGGGTGGTCGTGCAGCCGGATCTCCGCTCCGGCGACCGTGCTTGTCCAGGACCGTAGCGCCGTCACATGTTCCTTGAGCCACGCCGGGCCTCCGCGCTGGTGTACCACCAAGTGTCCTGTGTCCTCCGGACGGTCCTCCAGCGCGTGCACCGCCATGTGTGGGTCGTGCGGCACCCCCGTAGCCACCAGTAGGGCGGTGCCACGGGGGAGTCCACGGGGTTCGGGCTGGCCTGCTCCCACTTGCACTATCACCCACTCGGCCCGGAGCTGCGCTTGTCCCGCCGCTTGGGTGCACTGGTCGTCTGTGGTCACCAGCCACAACGGCACCGGCGCGTGGGGCCGGGGGCGTAAGGGCTCTGGCCACGCCACGTCCGCGTTGGGCTCTTGGTGCTCGCTTTCCGCGAGTACGTCGCGGAGGATGTACATGAGGGCCGCCGGCGGGTGGTACGCCGCCCCCCGCGTGGGGGGGGACAGGCCGTTCCGGCGGCGGTAGCCCCCGACGTGGAGGTGCAGGCCGTCTGGGGTCACCCGTGGGCCGGTGTGGGCGTCCTGCTTAGCCCTCGTGGGGTGGACGAGTCTCAGGCGGGGGTCCCGCGTGCCGGTGGTGTGGAAGAGGTGGGCCAGGGCATCGCGCCACCCGGGGTGGTTGGTGGGCCCTTGCTCGCGGCGGCAGTAATGGAGGTGTTCATCGGCGCATTGGTCGAGGCACTCCCGCACCGCCGTCGGCCACGGATCGTCGTTGTCGGGGAAGGGGTGGCGTGGCCCGTGGTGCCCATGCCACGGCGTTGCGTGTGGCACCGTCAGGCGGCACGTGTCGCGGTGTCGCAGCTTGGCGGTGCGCAGCGTGACGATTTTGCCCGGCGGGGACTGTAGTTGGACATGAGCCGCCCTGGGGCACTCGATGGGGTTGTACAGTCCCACTCCCAGGGCGGCCAGGGCCCGGGGTATGCGCTGGACCCAGTCGCCTCCCGCCAGAGTTGCGAACTCCGGGACGGGGTAGTGCACCTCAGGGCATATTCCGTGCGCGCCGGCTATCTCCCAGAACATCTTGGTGACCTCCGCGCGCACGGAGGTTGCGCGGTGGTGGACGAGTGTACCCACGAGGGCCACCGCTGCCTGCTGGCACCGCGTGGGCACCCGTGTAAGCCCCAGGGTCCGGTCATCCTGCAGGCTGTCCCGCGAGGCGTCGAAGGCGTATCGTGCCCTGTCCTTCGCGACCTGGACCGTGATGTGGTCCAGGTGGCGTGCAGTGTCGGAGTCGTCGGCGATGAAAGGGGCGACGTACTGCGTCACCCCTCCGAGGATCGCCAGGATGACGTCCTGCACCACTTTCGGTGGCGCGAGGGTGTTAAGGCACCAGTGGTGCACTGCCGCCAGGCGTAGCCGGTGCTTGCGCTGCAGGGAGAACTCCCCGTCCGGCTGCAGCTGGAGTCCCAGGTAGGGGACGGAGTCCGCCGCTGGTACCCAGTGCCACGGGTTTTCCAGGTGGGGGCAGAGGCGTAGCTGCAGGCCCGGGACCCCCTCCGTGGTGGCCATGGCGCACTTGCGGGGGTTGAGCTCCATGCCCATCATCCCCAGGTACGCGGCCACCGCCTCCACGCCCTCGACGAAGTGCTGCAGCGTGTGGGCCACCACCAGCAAATCGTCGATATAGGCCTGGATGAGGCCGTGCTCGGCTCCTCCCGGCGGGCGCAGGCGGTGCCCCTGTGCCCTGAGTAGAGGCTCCAGGAGGAGCGCGTACAGCAGGGGGCTCTCGGGGTTGCCCTGCCGGACGCCGCGTAGCATGTAGACGGGCTGCGTTAGCCCGTGTGCCGTGACGATGCGCAGCCTGGCGCACGTGTGGAGGAAGAGCAGGAGGTCAATGATGTCCGGCGGCACGGAGAGGTGGCGCAGGATGAGGTGGAGGGCGCCGTGTGGGGCGGTGTCGAAGGCCTTGCGGGCGTCGAAGGAGAAGACGTAGTTGGGCCTTCCCCGCTGGAGCTGCCGCTGCGCCATGAACAGCGGGGGGCCTGTGTTGGAGCCAGGGAGGGCCCCCTGCTGCCAGTCGCTGACCACCCCGTGCCGTGTGAGCACCTCCGTGATGCGCTGGGTGAGGGGGCCCGTGAGCAGCTTCATGTCCAGCTGGCCCAGGGCTATGGGCCTGTAGTCGTCCAGTCTGGCAGAGCCCGGTACCTTGGGGCTGAGCCAGATGTGCGCGTCCCTCCAGTGCATCGGTGGCGGGGCGCCGCGGAGGATGGCCCGGTAGGAGTGGACCAGGAGCCACTGGACGGGTGCCGGGAGGGCCTTGATGAAGCGGGCCTCCACGTGGTTGGGGCCTGGGGCCTTGCCATCGGCCTTGTCCAGGGCGGACTTCAGGTCCTGCATGGAGTACTGCTGGACCTGTGTCCAGGCTCCCTCAGGGACCCGGGGGACGTGGCGGCCGAGGACCGCCTGGAAACCCGGGAGGTCCACCGGGCGTTTGTCATACAGTTCTCGCCAGAAGGCGCGAACTGCGAACATCACGTCGTGGGCCTCCGTGAGGAGCGTTTGGGTGTTGGGAACCCGCACGTTCCAGAGGCCTGACGGGCCTGGGGCCTCTACCTCTATGGCTCCCCGCACGGCTTTCCACCGCTGGGCGATGTCGGGGGCGTGGCGGCGCCAGAATTCCTTGATGGCGCGCTTGCGGTCTGCCGCCAGGAGGGCGCGGAGCTGGCGAATGTCCTCCTCGAGGGCGGCCGCTTGCCTCTCCAGCTCCTCCTGCAGCTGGCCCTGCGTGGTCGGGCGGAACCCGGGCGACACACTCTGCAGTTCCTCCGTGAGCCGGAGCGCCGCCTCGGACCGGATGCCATGCCTGGCCGCGTCCGCCTGGTACGCTGCCGGGGCGCGCGCTGCCAGGGTGTCATAGCGGAGGACCGCTGCCTGGAGCTGCTTTCCGCTCTCCGGGGGGTCCCCCTCCGCTGGGTCCGTTCCCGCCGGAGACGGCTGCCGGCGTCCCACCACGCGCGCCAGGGCGTCATGCGTCGCGTGGAGGTGTTCGAACACCTTGCCCACCGCAGCCGCGGGCATGGACCCGTAGTCGTGCTGCTCTGCGGGACCCAGCCAGGGCGCCAGTGAGGGTTCATCCTGCGCGGCGGTGACCGCCGCCCACAGGCAGTGTTGGACGGGCGCGGCCTCGGCGTCGTACGGGAGGAGGCGGCCTTCCGTGTGGCTGTAGGGGGTGGGCATCGCCGCGTGCCCCGCTGCGCTGAGGAGGCCCGGCAGGGCCAGGCGGACCGGGAGGTGGTCCGAGCCGACCACCTGGGGGTGTGCCATGCCGCGAGCCCAGACGCTCTCCCGCAGCGACCACGGCAGGAGGGGCTCGTTGACCAGGAAAGTGTCCACCCTGTGCTGGGACGGGTGGAGCGTGGGGGTCATGTCCTCCTCTCCGCCCGCCGCGGCTCTTCGGAAGCCGCAGGCTTCCCAGCCCGCTCGGAAATGCTCCGTGGCCGGGTTGGCGGGGACATCCATGTAGATGTTGGTGTCACCGGCGATGATCACCGGGTGTCTCCCGCCGAGGCTGCGTGCCGTGGCATACATTTGTATGTCGGCCCAGAACGCCGCCCGTCCCGCCCACGGGGAGCAACCTGCTTGCGGCCCGTGGACGTTGATGAGGGTGAGGCCTCCCCCGTCCGTGCGGATCTCCAGGGCCGCGGCTTTCCCGGGGACAATTTCCGTGAAGCTGAGCACCTCGTGCTCCGCCACGTACTTGCTGCTGACCGCGGTGAGGAGGCCCCCCCCTCTCGAGGTGGAGGTGGCCCCCGTCTCCGCCAGCCGGCTGCTGAAGTAGGCGGTGTACCCCTTGTCCCGGAGCGCCGCGGCCACGTGCATCTCCTGCGCCCTGGTGGCGATCCCCGTTTCCTGGAGCATGATGGCAAAGCCCCCCTCCTGGGGCAGCATGCCGGTGATGAGGTGCTCCTTGTCGGTGCAGGCCGCCGGCCCCCTGCGCCGCCGGAGTGTGTCCCGGAGGGACCGGTCTGGCGGCACGAGGCCGTTGCGCAGGTTCCACGAGAGGAGCCACAGGGCGTCGCCCGTCGTGTCCTCCTGGAGTCAGCTATCCCGCGTCGGCATCGCCGCCGGGTTCGCTGGTGCCGCCAGGGCATCTGGGTGCGCCGCATCCGCTGAGCCCGTTCCCAGCGGGGCCCACAAGGGGGCCCGGGGGACCGGGGGAGTCAGGGGGGCCAGGGGGGCCAGTCCCGCGGGGATGGACATGGGCCCTGGTGGGGCCGCACCGCCGGCCCCCGGGGCCGCTCCGGGTGCCTCCTCACCTCCATCTGCGTGGTCGGCTGCCTGGGGCGGGGGGCGCCGGGTGTACGGGGCGTGCCACGGGGACCTCCGTGCTCTCCCCTGCAGGATGTTGGCGGCCGCCTCCTTGCCGTCCGCCGGGGCCGCAGCGTGCACCGCGTGCCACGCCAGGTGTTCCAGCATCGCCCCGCTGGTGTAGTACTTGTCCGCACACAGGGGGCATTTCGTCGGCTCCGTGGCCCCTCGCGCCGGGGGGAGCTGCACCGACTTCAGAATGGCGCCCTCCGCCGCTGGTTCGAAGGGCAGGTTGGCCAGCGGCACCGTGTGTGGTGCCAGCGTGCGGCCCGGGGCCGCCGCATCGAGGGCTCGCGTCGTGGGCGCGGGCCCGAGGCCTCGGATGGCATCGCGCTGCACGTCTGCTTGCAGCCACGTTTGCCAGTGCGTGGAGCCGATTTGGCGGTCGGGTTTGCCCCTCCACCGCAGGTCGTGGAAGGCCTGTAGCCAGTGGTACACCGTGGTCGGGACCGCCAGCTGGAGCTCCAGGTCGGCGGGGTGCGCCGCTGCCGGCCACACTCCCGGCCTCGCCGCCCGGGCGTTGTCCTTCAGCCTGACCTGGAGCAGGAGGGCGTGGTGTTCGCCCTCCCGCAGCGCCTTGATGATCATGCGTGTGCAGTCTGCCACGCGGATCACGGCTTCGGGCCCCGGCAGGCGTTCAGGGTCGCAGACGACGACGTGCGCGTCCGCCGGGCTGAACATGCAGACCACCCACTGTGGGTTCTGCTGCCCCCGTTGGGCCACCGCCAGGGTAGCCGCTGGGCGGGCGTGCGTGATGGGCCCCGCGTGGAGGTCCGGGACGTCCGTGGCCCTGATGGCGTCTCCCTGCCACGCGGCCCGTAGATGCTCCTCCTGGTCGGGGCTCCACACCAGTGCGGGGGGGTTGACCCACCCCGGTTCCTGCCTCTTGTTGGGGGCGCTGACCGTGTGCAGCAGGACCGCCAGCGGCCAGGGGTCCGCCGACATGTAGTAGGCCTGGGTGGGCCCCTGTCGCCAGTCGACGTGGGACAGGGGCGGGAATGCCCCTTGCCTGGCGGTGCTGTGCCAGACCGCCCACCGGCCTCCGGCCAGGACGTGCGACCGGTACCCTCCGGCGTGGCCGTGTACGATGGCTTGGTATCCTGCCGTCTGCAGTACCAGCGCCTCCCCCTGCTTAGGCCCGGGCGGGGGTGCGCCATCGCCCGCACCCCAGACGCGGGTGCGCCCGCGGAGTGTGGCATGCCACGGGTCTGATGCATCGCGCTGGGGTCCTTGTATGCACCCCGCAATTTGCGCCGGGCCGTGGTGGTGGACGAAGCTCTCCCCGCCGTCTGCCAGCAAAGCCGCCGCGACGACGTATAGTTGCTCCGCCGTGAGGGGCGCCGTCGGCTCGTGTGTCGCGGCCGGCCGTCGGGGCCGCGTGTCGCGGCAGGGGACGTGGGGCAGCAGCTGCGCCGGCCACGCCGCCACTGGACCCATGGTGACGGCCGCGACCGCGGACGCCAGCGCCGTGCGGTCCGTGGGTCTGTACTGCCGGAGTCCCGTGGTATCTCGGGTGAGGTGCCTGCAGGCTGCCATCCAGGCCACCGCTCCGCAGTTCGTGCAGTCCGGTTCGGCACCGCTCGCATCGTCGCCTCCCCACTGCTGTACCGTGGTGGCGGTGTCGAGCGGGGGGCCCCGCTGTAGCGCCTCCGGGCCCTGCCCCGGCGGGAGGGCGGGCGGGATTGGCTGTGGGTAGTTTTGCGCGCCCCGGCGCTCCGGGTGCGTGTGGTACGGGTCCTGCCGGCGGTGTTCCGGGGCTGCCCGTGGCTGGAAGAGGAGCTGGTGCAGGTACCAGTGGCCCTCCGCGGCGGACGGATTGCGGAGCGTTAGCCACTGTTCCACCACGCCTCCTGGGTGCGCGGCCTCGACGCGGCGCTGCAACCCCAGGCGGCCTAGGCGGTTGGACGTGCCCGCGGGTGGGATGTGTGCCTGCGGGTAGAGCACCCGCAGCGGCTCCAGCGCCAGGTCCAGCACTTCATCGTTGAGCTGCTTCGTGAGGGCCGACGCCCTGTGTAGGGCGTGGAGGACCCCGGGTGTGGGGGCCGTGAGCTGTTCGAGCACCGGTCCCGGCGGGTACCGCGTACCCGGGTTCGTCAGCCACTCCCTGGTGTGGCTCAGTACGGCCTTCCACACGTCCCTTGTAAAGGCGTGCCGGGGGGCCAATGAGGGGACCATCCGTAGGAGGCGGTGGCACGCCGGCGGCGACCGCATGGGCTGTGGGGCGGCCGCCGTGATCCACCTGCACGCCGTGCCGGGCACGATCGCCCCCCATTCCACGGTCCCCATGCCCTCGGCATGAATCAGCGCCTGGCCTTGGACCATGGGGAAATAGGGGCTCGAGCGCCCCTTCCCTTCCCTCCACCGTACCCAGGCAGCCCCCGCCTGCAGGCTGCGGAGCAGGGCCACGCCGGGGAGGGGCGGCTGCGGGAAGGCCCCCTTGACGGCCTGGGTGGCGTGGGCCAAGGTGCCCATTGGTAAGTACCACAACGGGAGGGTCCAGGGGCCCGGCAGTGGTTGCGCCACCCCTGCGTCCCATCGCCACTCGGAGTCTGGCGGGGAGGCCGGGACCGTGCCCGTCTGCAGGAAGTGGCGTGCATACTTGTCGGGGTGCCGTTGGAGGGTTGCCGCGAGGCTGAGCCCCTCCGCTGCTGGTGCCACCGGGAGGCCGCCCCGGGGCCTGCGCCAGGGGTATTCCTGGTCGGCCGGCCAGGTGTGGAGGTCCCGGGCGATGTCCTCCGCGGTCCCTGTGGGGGCGTCCTCTGGTGCCAGGTGCCACATGACGGCGAGCACCGCCCATGTGGAAAAGGGCCACGCCCGCGGGGGGGTGTACACCTGGATGGTCCACTGTGGGCACGCCCGCCGCACGCGGGACACGTGGAGCACCCCTCGGGCCATGTCCGCCGCCAGGACCAGCACCATTCCCGAGGGATCCACAATGATCCCCTCTGCGGGTCCACCGTGGCGGCCCCGGGTGTGCAGGGCCACCGCCGCCTGTCCCGCGTGGGTGACGCGGTCGACGGCCTCCTGGATGTTCACGCTGCCGCGCGCGGTCTCATCCAGGATCCAGCCCTGCGTCACCCCGTAGCGTAGAGCGGCGCGTGCGGCCGCGGGTTTCACCTCGGGCAACGCTCCGTCGTCGGCATCGGGCTGGGGGTGCTGTCTGGGGCACCAGCCTTCGCCGGTGCAATGGCCCCGTTTCCACGCGGGGCAGATCGCGGATACGCTGCCCGCCGGCGGCGCAGGTTCCGCGGGCGCGCCCCCCGCGGGGGGCTCCGGCAATGCCTCCAGGTCGGAGTCTGTGCCCGCGTCCTCTTGTGGGGGGTCTCCTTCGCCGTCTCTGAGTCCCAGCGCCCTGATGACCTCGTGTGCTTCGTCCAGCGTCGGAGATCGGGGGCGTGTCTTGCGTGGTGCCGCGGGTTCCGCCATTGCTATGTCGCTGTGTCTAAGAGCAGGGGGCGGGGTGCGGATGTCCCGTGGCTGGTGCGTTGGTGCGTTGGTGCGTTGCTCGCTGTGGGGGTGGCGGGAGGCCGTCCCCGGGGGGGGTGCCTCCCACCGTTGTGAGGGGTGCCTGGTGTCAGGCGCCGTCCCTTCCCCGGCCGCTCGTCCCCCGGAGCGTGCAGCCAGGGTTCCGCGACCCGCGTGTCCCGGGTGCGGTCGATGCGGGCATGTGGACCCAGCACCGGCCCCACAGCGTGCGCCCTTGCGGGCCGGCGTTGCTCGCTGTGGGGGTGGCGGAAGGGCGTCCCCGGGGGGGTGCCTTCCACCGTTGTGAGGGGCGCCTGGTGTCAGGCGCTGCCCCTTCCCTGGCCGCTCGTCCTCCGGAGCGCGCAGCCAGGGTTCCGCGACCCGCGTGTCCCGGGCGCGGTCGATGTGGGCATGTGGACCCAGTACCGGTCCCACGGCGTGCGCCCTTGCGGGCCGGCGTTGTTCGCCGTGGGGGTGGCGGAAGGGCGTCCCCGGGGGGGGCTGCCTTCCACCGTTGTGAGGGGCGTCTGGTGTCAGGCACTGCCCCTTCCTCGGCCGCTCGTCCTCCGGAGCGTGCAGCCAGGTTCCGCGACCCGCGTGTCCCGGGCGCGGTCGATGCGGGCGGTGGACCCAGCACCGGCCCCACAGCGTGCGCCCTTGCGGGCCGACGCTGCCCGCTGTGGGGGTGGCGGAAGGGCGTCCCCGGGGGGGGTGCCTTCCACCGTTGTGAGGGGCGCCTGGTGTCAGGCGCTGTCCCTCCCCCGGCCGCTCGTCCTCCGGAGCGTGCAGCCAGGGTTCCGCGACCCGTGTGTCCCGGGTGCGGTCGGTGCGGGCGTGTGGACCCAGCACCGGCCCCACAGCGTGCGCCCTTGTGGGCTGGCGTTGCTCGCTGTGGGGCTGGCGGAAGGGCGTCCCCGGGGGGGTGCCTTCCACCGTTGTGAGAGGCGCCTGGTGTCAGGCGCTGTCCCTCCCCCGGCCGCTCGTCCTCCGGAGCGTGCAGCCAGGGTTCCGTGACCCGCGTGTCCTGGGTGCGGTCGATGCGGGCGTGTGGACCCAGCACCGGCCTCACAGCGTGCGCCCTTGCGGGCCGGCATTGCTCGCTGTGGGGGTGGCGGGAGGGCGTCCCCGGGGGGGTGCCTTCCACCGTTGTGAGGGGCGCCTGGTGTCAGGCGCTGTCCCTCCCCCGGCCGCTCGTCCTCCGGAGCGTGCAGCCAGGGTTCCGCGACCCGCGTGTCCCGGGCGCGGTCGGTGCGGGCGTGTGGACCCAGCACCGGCCCCACAGCGTGCGCCCTTGCGGGCCGGCGTTGCTCGCTGTGGGGGTGGTGGAGGGGCGCCCCCGGGGGGGGTGCCTGCCACCGTTGTGAGGGGCGCCTGGCGTCAGGCGCTGTCCCTCCCCCGGCCGCTCGTCCTTTGGAGCGCGCAGCCGGGGTTCTGCGACCCGTGTGTCCCGGGTGCGGTCGATGCGGGCGTGTGGACCCAGCACCGGCCCCGCAGCGTGCGCCCTTGCGGGCCGCCGTTGCTCGCTGTGGGGGTGGCGGAAGGGCGTCCCCGGGGGGGGTGCCTTCCACCGTTGTGAGGGGCGCCTGGTGTCAGGCGCTGTCCCTTCCCCGGCCGCTCGTCCTCCGGAGCGTGCAGCCAGGGTTCCGCGACCCGTGTGTCCCGGGTGCGGTCGGTGCGGGCGTGTGGACCCAGCACCGGCCCCACAGCGTGCGCCCTTGTGGGCTGGCGTTGCTCGCTGTGGGGCTGGCGGAAGGGCGTCCCCGGGGGGGTGCCTTCCACCGTTGCGAGGGGCGCCTGGTGTCAGGCGCTGTCCCTCTCCCGGCCGCTCGTCCTCTGGAGCGTGCAGCCAGGGCTCCGCGACCCGCGTGTCCCGGGCGCGGTTGATGTGGGCATGTGGACCCAGCACCAGCCCCACAGCGTGCGCCCTTGCGGGCCGGCGTTGCTCGCTGTGGGGGTGGCGGAAGGGCGTCCCCGGGGGGGGTGCCTTCCACCGTTGTGAGGGGCGCCTGGTGTCAGGCGCTGTCCCTTCCCCGGCCGCTCGTCCTCCGGAGCGTGCAGCCAGGGTTCCGCGACCCGTGTGTCCCGGGTGCGGTCGGTGCGGGCGTGTGGACCCAGCACCGGCCCCACAGCGTGCGCCCTTGTGGGCTGGCGTTGCTCGCTGTGGGGCTGGCGGAAGGGCGTCCCCGGGGGGGTGCCTTCCACCGTTGTGAGGGGCGCCTGGTGTCAGGCGCTGTCCCTCTCCCGGCCGCTCGTCCTCTGGAGCGTGCAGCCAGGGCTCCGCGACCCGCGTGTCCCGGGCGCGGTTGATGTGGGCATGTGGACCCAGCACCAGCCCCACAGCGTGCGCCCTTGCGGGCCGGCGTTGCTCGCTGTGGGGGTGGCGGAAGGGCGTCCCCGGGGGGGTTGCCTTCCGCCGTTGTGAGGGGCGCCTGGTGTCAGGCGCTGTCCCTCCCCCGGCCGCTCGTCCTCCGGAGCGTGCAGCTAGGGTTCCGCGACCCGCGTGTCCCGGGTGCGGTCGATGCGGGCGTGTGGACCCAGCACCGGCCCCACAGCGTGCGCCCTTGCGGGCTGGCGTTGCTCGCTATGGGGGTGGCGGAAGGGCGTCCCCGGGGGGGGTGCCTTCCACCGTTGTGAGGGGCGCCTGGTGTCAGGCGCTGTCACTCCCCCGGCCGCCCGTCCTCCGGAGCGTGCAGCCAGGGTTCCGCGACCCGTGTGTCCCGGGTGCGGTCGATGTGGGCGTGTGGACCCAGCACCGGCCCCACAGCGTGCGCCCTTGCGGGCCGGCGTTGCTCGCTGTGGGGGCGGCAGAAGGGCGTCCCCGGGGGGGGTGCCTTCCACCGTTGTGAGGGGCGCCTGGTGTCAGGCGCTGTCCCTCCCCCGGCTGCTCGTCCTCCGGAGCGCGCAGCCAGGGTTCCGCGACCCGTGTGTCCCGGGTGCGGTCGATGCGGGCGTGTGGACCCAGCACCAGCCCCACAGCGTGCGCCCTTGCGGGCCGGCGTTGCTCGCTGTGGGGGTGGCGGAAGGGCGTCCCCGGGGGGGGTGCCTTCCACCGTTGTGAGGGGCGCCTGGTGTCAGGCGCTGCCCCTCCCCCGGCCGCTCGTCCTCCGGAGCGTGCAGCCCGGGTTCCGCGACCCGTGTGTCCCGGGTGCGGTCGATGCGGGCGTGTGGACCCAGCACCGGCCCCACAGCGTGCGCCCTTGCGGGCCGGCGTTGCTCGCTGTGGGGGTGGCGGAAGGGCGTCCCCGGGGGGGGCTGCCTTCCACCGTTGTGAGGGGCGCCTGGTGTCAGGCGCTGTCCCTCCCCCGGCTGCTCGTCCTCCGGAGCGCGCAGCCAGGGTTCCGCGACCCGTGTGTCCCGGGTGCGGTCGATGCGGGCGTGTGGACCCAGCACCGGCCCCACAGCGTGCGCCCTTGCGGGCCGGCGTTGCTCGCTGTGGGGGTGGCGGAAGGGCGTCCCCGGGGGGGGTGCCTTCCACCGTTGTGAGGGGCGCCTGGTGTCAGGCGCTGCCCCTCCCCCGGCTGCTCGTCCTCCGGAGCGCGCAGCCAGGGTTCCGCGACCCGTGTGTCCCGGGTGCGGTCGATGCGGGCGTGTGGACCCAGCACCGGCCCCACAGCGTGCGCCCTTGCGGGCCGGCGTTGCTCGCTGTGGGGGTGGCGGAAGGGCGTCCCCGGGGGGGGCTGCCTTCCGCCGTCGTGAGGGGCGCTTGGTGCCAGGCGCTGTCCCTCCCCCGGCCGCTCGTCTTCCGGAGCGTGCAGCCAGGGTTCCGCGACCCGTGTATCCCGGGTGCGGTCGATGCGGGCGTGTGGACCCAGCACCGGCCCCACAGCGTGCGCCCTTGCGGGCCGGCGTTGCTCGCTGTGGGGGTGGCGGAAGGGCGTCCCCGGGGGGGGCTGCCTTCCACCGTTGTGAGGGGCGCTTGGTGTCAGGCGCTGTCCCTCCCCCGGCCGCTCGTCTTCCGGAGCGTGCAGCCAGGGTTCCGCGTGTGTCTTGCGTTGGGTTTGTGTCGACGCTGCGTCTTGGAGGGAGGGATGCATATGCACATGTTTGGCATGCTCCCATACTAACCCAACCAAGCCACAGGAGCCCCAGAAGCGCCATGAGCGCTGAGTCTTCTGTAGGAAACTGTACAAACAGAACAGCAAAAGAGTGCCAGCCATGGTGAGCGCCCATTTTTCAGTGTGAGGGAAGCTATAGGTATTTTAAAGTAGATGTGGAAACCAAGGAAAGGCCAAGAAAAAATCCCTTTTTCCTAAAATGCGACAGTGGTGGCCACCACAGCACAAGGGGGGAGTAAGAAAAAGTGCTTTTCCATTGCTTTGAGGCATACTCTAGTTGTATTAGAGATGCACTGAGCATCCATGCATTTTTATCTTAGTATTGGTCCCACCAAAAGTCGTGATAACACATTTTGACCTGTGGAACCAAACACCAAATCAGGATATGGAGTGGACCCCTTAATCCCCTTTCAATGTGAAGTAAAACATCTTTTCCTGAGTTGACTGAGCACTGACATATCTAAAGTAGAGCCTATGAATTTATCTATGTTTTTCCATGAATTCTTAGCTATCCTAGTGGTATGCACCCTAGGGGGCTGGGCACCTCTTTTTGAGAGGTCCTGGGTTCAATTCCCGGTCAGCCTAGCTAAGTAGGAAGATCCCATGTGACATGGCAGTGACCTCATCGCCACATACCATGCCACCTCAGCAGATATGGGACCCAAAACAAAGAGTGCACATCTCCTGAGATGGCACTATGGGGAGAGAGTGACCATGAGGCAGTTTTCTAACTCTTTTCCAAAAACATTTCAGCTATCTTTGTGAATATGCATTCATTTGTGACCTGAGTTGCAGTTTCTGTGAATATCCAATCATCTTTCACTGTTTACACTGCAGCCCTTCATGCTTTGATCCTGAATTCTCTTCTCCTTGCACACTTCTGGCTTGGGTTATCCTGGATTGACTATATTGACTCTATTTCTGCAAACAAAAGGTTTTCATCTTCCAAAACAAGCAGCAGGAAACCCTACAGCAACAGCAAGCAGCAGGAGAAGCAATAAACACAGTGCTGAAACCACTATAAACTTTTCTTGGCAGTGACTTTTTCTTACTTAAGGTCACCGAGCTGCTGGAACCAGTCTTGGTTTTATAACCCTTTTTAGTGTCTAGGGTGGACCTACCAGGTTTAGCAGCAAGCAAGCAGCAAGCAGCAAGCAAGCAAGCAAGCAAGCAGCACGCGCGAAATGGGTAAAACTTAGAACTCCGTCGTGCTGCTTCAGATTTGGGTGAAATTGTGGTGGAGGATACCTACGAGTGCGAAGTACAATCACACGGAGGTTGAGCAAGAAACTCAACGGTGGCGGCCAAGAACGGGATTCGCAAGTGGCGGACCTCAGTTTCAAAATTTGTAGTTTAGGGCCAAAAACAACCATTTTTGGGCTAAAAAAGCCCTAGAACACATTCAAAACGGCCAAACGAAGGGAAACAGTGGGTACAATCCACATGCGGCTTGACTTTCCCGTGTCAACGAGGTGTTTGCAGCCCTCTAATTCCATGACATGTCCCGGAAACGTCCCAAAAAGGCCCCTAGAAGCTCACAAATGCAGACAGCCACAAACCAAGAATAGGCCATATCTTTGGCTACATGGCTCAAAATGCGATTCCGAGGGCACCTACTCCACCCGCAACCCCCCACTTTTTGTGGTTTCTACCCCTCCGAATTGCCCAAACGGACAGCTAGACCCAAATACCTAGGCCCATTGGGCTGCGGCAAGCTGCAACCTCAAGCCCAAACAGGTCGGTGCCCAAATGGGTCAATAGGTTCCAATAGGGGCAAAAAGATGATTTTTCTCAAAACTGATCCAAGACCATGTGCGACGCTAGAACAAGTGTTTTTGGAATGTTTTGAGCTTGTGGTGGCCCATTTTGCTCCTCCGAAAATCCCAAAATGCCTTAAAAATGGGCTGTTTTGGGACCAAAAATGGGTCAAAAATGGGTCAAAAATGCATTTTTCCAAACCTCATCCTAGACCATTTGGGGTGCACAAACGGGTGAAATGAGCCAATTTTGAGCCCTTTTTGGGGTATTTTGGCCCCTCAGAAGTCCAAAAAGCCTTGAAAGTGGGCCTCGTGGTGATGAGGTTCACTTGCAAGGTGATTTCACTTTGTCAAGAGCCATCAATGTGTGAATCATTCTTGATGTCCGTCACCAGTCATAGCTGATGTTCCCTCCCCCACCAGCTCAGTCCCAATATTTGGTCTTGATTGGGCTTATGGTTAGGGTTAGGGTCACCGAGCTGGTGGAACCAGTCTTGGTTTTATAACCCTTTTTAGTGTCTAGGGTGGAGGTAGGTAGGTAGGTATCTTCGGGAGCTCGGGATGCCTCCTTTGACATTGCAGGAAGAAGGTCTTACCAAGGGGACGTCCTGTCCCTCCCACTGCCCTATGTCAGGTGCCTCTTGAGCCGCTCCCGCATGAACTTGGGAAGGCATTGTCGCGGCCACCCGGTCCATGTGTCCCAGGTGGGAGGGTGTTCCCACATGTGTCCATGGGTAGGGCCACATGCCCCCTCCTTTGGGCGGCAGCTCTGGGGGGCTGCCCAGCCGTGTGGAGTATCTCTCACCACAAGGGGTATTGCTCCCGCTTGTCTACGGTACGACCGCCTCACCCTTGTGGCTTGAGTTGCGGGGCCACTCTGCTTGGCAGGCGACCCCCTCCTGGACTGTGTACTGGCTCGCCTGTCACCGGTTGCTTCCATGGCTCCGGGTGACGTTTGCCATGGTCCCCGATGCAGCCTGGCCGGGCTCGGACCAGTGGCCTTGGAGTACCGCTCTTGCCACTGGCCCGGTGGGTCGGCTGGGTCGCCCCAGTGCGTCCGACCCATGGGGTATTGGTTCTTTCCTGTCCCTCGGCCGCCCCACGTGTGTGCAGTGTCCTGGGCCGCTGGGCTCCTGTTCACCGGTGTGCCCGCGCGGTTTGCTGTGGTGCGTCTGCGGTGTCCTGGGCCAGCTGGCTCCTGTTCACCGGTGTGCTCGCTCGGTGTGTTGTGTTGCATGTGCGGTGTCCTGGGCCACTGGGCTCCTGTTCACCGGTGTGCGTGCTGTGTGCGGTGCGCGTGTGCCATGGGTGGTTGTGTCCCTCTTCCTCCCCCCCTAATTTTCTTTTTTTTTTTTTTTTTTTTTCTTTGGAAAAAAAAAAAGAAAAAACAAAAAAGAGTAAAACAAGGGCGCGCGTACACTGCAGGCACAGGCACGGGCAGCTGGTGCGGCGGTGCAATAGCGTTGTGTCCTCTGGCGTGTGTCGTCGGTGCTGTGGCGGCGGTCGCGCCCCAGGGGTGCGGCTCGCGCGTCCTGATGTACACGGGCTTGGGTCAGGGTGGGTTTGGTGAGGTGTCTCTTTGCTTCTGGAGCTGGCTGGTTAGACGGCTGTGTGGGCTGTGGGTGTGGGCTGTGGTTACGTTGTTCCCTCGGCGGGCTTGGTTAGGAGTCAAGGGTTAGCGGTTTCGGGGTGTGGCTCGGGTTTGATTTGTGCTTGGGTTCTGGCTCGGTTAGGCGGTTGCGCGGGGCCGGGCGTGTGGGTAGCGGCGTCCACGGGGTCGTGCGCCCGAGGCGAGTGCGGGGTGGTGCGTGTGGGCCGGCCGGTGGCCGGTGGCCTCACTGGGAGTCCCACACGGAGGGGTCGACGGGCGTGCCGGGGGCGTACGCAGCGTGCAGGTTGGGCAGCAGCGGGCGCACGTGCAGGGCGTCGGCGTGCCCGATGAGGACCTCACTGAGGACCGAGGGGTTGGCGGCAAGCAGTATGCGATGCCCGGGAGGGGTGGCGGCGAGGAGCGGGTGGATGTCCGCGGCCCGCGACGTGGGGGCGAACACGACGTGGGCCGGGTGCGGCCCCGGGAGCGGTGCCGGGGGGAGCGGGACCACAGGACGGCGGTCTACTGTGAGGTGCCAAGTGGCGCGATGGTGGAGGAGCCGGACTAGGGCGATGCTGTGGCGCAGTGTGTGGGGCTGGGTGCTGGGCGGCGTGGGGACGTGCGGCGGGAGGGGGGGGGGGCGGGGCGGTGGCGTGGGAGGGGGCACGGCGGAGGAGTGACGCCAGCGACGTGTGTGTCGTGCTGAGGGTGAAGAGGAGCCCACGGTAGCGGGCCTGGGTTCGGCGCCTTTGGGCGTAGTGGTGCTCGTTGTCGTGTGCGTTGGCTTCCTTCGGCGTCCGGTTCGTTTGGTGACTTCTGGGCGGGGCCTGGCCCGGCGCCCCGTGGTGGTGGTCTGCTGGGTAACGGGGTTAGATGGCGGCGCCGCTGGCCGGGGGGTCAGGCGCGTCGTGTTGTGTGGCGCGCAGGGCTCCTGGGGGGCTGTGGGTGTCGCCGGTGTCGGTGCGCCGACGCTTGTGGGGTGGTGAGGGGGTGTGTGCGTGCGGGGCTGGGCTTTGGGTGATGTCCCACAGGCGGATGCCGTCTCGCTGCGTTTCCTGGAGGGTCTCCCGCAGGCGCCTGAGGACATACGGGTGATCCTGGGGCGCGGGGAGGTTGCGGGGGTGGACTCCCAGGGGGTGGAGCGCATCGGCCAGCATGGCTTCCCATGCGGCCTGCGGCATCCACCCCCCCGCCGGCCGGAGGCGGCAGTTCTCCACCGACCCCTTGCGGGGCCGATGGACCAGGCCCTCGAGGGAGGGCTCTCCCCGGGCCCACTTCCGCAGCTCCCAGAGCTGTGTGTGGGTCCAGCGTTGCCACCACTGTTCCTGGGCGGGCCTGCGGTCTTGGGCGGAGGAGTGGGCGTGGGTGGGTGTGACGGGGTCGTGGGGACCGGCGGCGGTGGCGGGCCTGGGGGATTCCTCGTAGTCCTGTTCCGTCGGGGTGCGTGGGGAGTGGGGCCGCACGCGGATGTGGACCCGCGGGTGTGCGCGTACGGTCTCCGCCTCGGGGTTGGGCGGGGATTCGCGGCGGCGGCGGTAGTGGGGCATGCGTTGCATGTGGGCTGTCATCGAGGGCCGGTAGGGGGGCGGGGACACTGCTGGTGGACCCTGGCGTCGTTCTGGCTTGGTCGGGAGCGGTCCGTGGGCCTGGGGTGCGGGCTTTGAGAGGTGGCGGGACGAGGTGCGTCGCGCTTCGGCCGCGGCGCGCTCCGCCATGAAGGTGGTGGCGGTGGCGTCGGTGACGGTAGGGGGGCGCCGCGCTGGGCGCTGCTGCCTTCGGGCCTGGGACGGCTGGGGCCGGATGTCGTAGAGGACGTCCTCCGGGGACCGGACTCGCGCTGTCGTTGTGGCGCCGGGTTTGGACTTGGGTTTGGGCTTGCCTGCGGGTTGCGGTCGTGGCGTGCTGACGGGTTTGAGTGGCCGTTTGGCGGCGGTCTTGGGCTTCGGCTGGGTCGTGGGTGTGGGCTTCGTCGGGGCGTGGGCCTTGGCGGCGGCGGGGCTGCTCGCGGTGGGGGCGGGTTTCGAGGCCCGTTTGGGAGGTGTCCCCCGCGGCCTGGGGGGTGGAGTGCTGGATGAGGACGTGGTGGTGGAGGTGGATGAGGTGGTCGTGGTGGTGGAGGTTGTGGAGTCGGAGGCGGAGGAGAGGGCTGTGGGAGACGGCGGAGGGTCCTGGGCCTCGGGGGCGGGCGTATGATGCTGGGTCCTGTAAGTAGCGAGAACGAGGGTGCAGGTTCGGGCACCGGGCGTGTGCGCGCGTTTTCCCTGGTGATCCCTGCGTGCTGGTGCTGGTGTGGTGGCGTTGTCTCGGCTGCGCGGGCCCGTGGGCCACCCGGGGGGTGGCCATATCTGCTCCAGGACGTGCGGGTGTGTTTGCTGGAGGTAGTCGAGGGTCTGGAAGAAGCATCGCTGGATGCCGGGCATGTCCTCCTCTGTGAGGTGGGGGTAGTTTTGGGTGGGGGTGTGGGGGCCCGGCCACAGCAGCGTCATGAGGCGGGCTGCCACCATGTACGGGCATAGTTGTAGGGTGGTGGGGCGTGGGGGGGTGGGTCCCCTGCGGTTTGGGGGGGCTTCCCTCTGCTGGGGGCGCAGCGTGAACACCCACACCCATCGGTCCGTGGGGATCCCCCAGGTCCGTTGGGTCCACTTGGCGAGGCAATACCTCGCCCTACCAAGGCCCTGGTAGCCGTTGCGGATGGAGAGCAGCGTGTCCAGGGATTTCGGTTCCCACGTGCCCCAGATGTGGGGGTCGTCCGGGTCGTCCCCCCTGGCGTACTTCCCGGGGCCTGGGTTGTGTGGGGGGGGGGTGTAGTCGGCGGGGAGGAGGGAGTCGGTGCCGTGTACCACCCAGTGGTCTGTGGGTGCGTCGTAGGTGGTGGTGGAGAGGGTGTAGTGCAGATTGTACATGAGGGTCATGTACGTGGAGGGGGCTGGCTGCTGCTCGTCGGGGGTGGGGATGTGCCCCGGGACGTGCTGCCGGAAGTTGCTCAGGGAGGCCATCCGGGCTACCCATGTTTCCCGCTCCCACTCTTTGGTGCTGTCGGGGGTGGCGTCGGGTGGGGGGTGGGCCATGTCGGGCTCGTGGTAGCGGGTGCGGCCCTTGGTGTCCACCCGCCCCGGCACGGGGTGTCCGACCAGGTGTCGCCCCCAGTCGATGGGGGGCACCCAGATCCGGCTCCCCGTGGGGGGCGGGTGTCTAGGGTGGACCTACCAGGTTTAGCAGCAAGCAAGCAAGCAGCAAGCGGCAAGCAGCAAGCAGCAAGCAAGCAGCACGCGCGAAATGGGAGAAAATCAGAACTCCGTCGTGGTGCTTCAGATTCCGATGAAATTGTGGTGGATGATACCTATGGGTGTGAAGTACAATCACACAAAGTTGGAGCAAGAAACTCCACGGTGGCGGCCCGGAAACGTTATTCGCAAGTGGCGGACCTCAGTTTCAAAAAGCGCAGTTTAGGGCCAAAAACAGCCATTTTTGGGCCAAAAAAGCCCTGGAACACATTCAAAACGGCCAAACGAAGGGAAACGGTGGGTACACTCCACGTGCAGCTTGACTTCCCCGTGTCAACGAGCTCTTTGAGGCCCTCTAACGCCATGATATGTCCCGAAAACGGCCCAAAAAGGCCCCCAGAAGCTTCAAATGCCGACAGCCACAAACCAAGAATAGGCCATATCTTTGGTTACATGGCTCAAAATGCGATTCCAAGGGCACCTACTCCACCCGCAACCCCCTGCTTTTTGTGGTTTCGAACCCTCATTATTGTTCAAACGGACGCCTAGACCGCAGTACCGAGGACCATTAGGCTGCAGCCAGCTGCAAGGTCAAGCCCAAACAGCTGGGTGCCCAAATGGGTCTACAAGGTCCAATAGGGGCAAAAAGATGAATTTTCTCAAAAATCATCCTAGACCATGTGCGACGCTAAAACAAGTGTTTTGGACTGTTTTGAGCTTTTGGTGGCTCATTTTGGTCCTCCGAAAATCCCAAAATGCCTTGAAAATGGGCTGTTTTGAGACCAAAAATGGGTCAAAAATGGGTCAAAAACACATTTTTCCAAATATCATCCTAGAACGTTTGGGGTGCACAAACGGGTGAAATGAGCCCATTTTGAGCCCATTTTGGGGCATTTTGGCCCCTCACAAGTCCAAAAAGCCTTGAAAGTGGGCCTCGTGGTGATGGGGTTCACTTGCAAGCTGATTTCACTTTGTCAAGAGCCATCAATGTGTGAATCCTTCTTGATGTCCGTCACCAGTCATAGCTGATGTTCCCTCCCCCACCAGCTCGGTCACAATATTGAGTCTTGCTTAGGGTTGGGGTTGGTTAGCGTTAGGCTTAGGGTTGGGGTTACGGTTACACACTTCATCATGTTCAAGGTTCTCTGAAGTACATCAAATCCAACCAAATCGCGAAAACCAGCTCGTTTTTAGCTTTGCCTAAATACATTTGGATACGGCATTGGAAAGGCTCTCATTTTTCTGTAAAAATAAAATTTGTAACGTTGAGGACCAAAAAATTTGCTTTCGTACATTCAGCCACCGTTGGTATGCTCGCGTTTACACGGACTTGGGCACTAGTACTGTATTGAATTCTATTGTGTCTTCATGGTCGTCGTCGTTCAAGAGCAGGCGCCTGTGCGGCTCTGTCGGCGGGCTGCCGGATGGCGACTAGCCCTGCCACGTAGGCTGTCAACCGTAAGTGGTAAGTCCAGAAAAAAGAGGGACGAAAGCATCCAACACCACAAAAATTATACGCGTATATGCAGAATGAAATTCTACATAAGTGGTGAACTTTTTTATACGTTAAAATCTTTTCAACATCATTGAGTTTTAACCGCAATGCAAAGGACAAAGCAAGCAACAACGCAAGTATGACATGCAAGGGTCTTCGTCAAACGTCCTCCATTATCCTTGTCTTTGTGTATGTAGGTTGGTTGTCCTCCTTTCCTTTCGCTACAACAACCAAACCAAAATGTGCCCACAACCCAGGTACCTTCCCCTTGTGGCCTTGGCGGACCGTGTGGGGCAAGCCGCCGAGGCCGTGAGGGAGAAAAGAGACCTCCGTCGCATTGAGGTATGGTTCCGGCGTTCACCACCACCCGTGTTTGTCTTTGAAAATGTGTTCCTGCATATCACTCCCTTCGCGCTGCGCAGAACATTGTAGGATATGTAGTTTTACAGTGCGGATAACAAACTAAATTGCGCCACGTTTTTCCCGAAAAAAAAAGAAGGTCTGTTTTGGAACAGACCTTCTCCGGAGCGCGTGACCGTTTGCGCTGTTTGGAGGCGCTTCCTCGAGAGTGCTTAACAGGTGCAGCACTTCTGCCACGGAAAGCGCTGTACCATGCAACCACAGACGCCACCGGAAAATCTCTGCGAGCGCTCATTTACAATCTTACATTTCCGACGGCGGCGTTTTTGCGCATATTTTGAGTTGCGAATCAGCGCGGTCTGTGCCAATGTAGTTTTTCAGCTACCACCATAAAAACCATGTGTTTACACAGCCCTACGTGTGCCATATGCATTTAGCATGTTAATTTCCAATTCGATTTTTCACCTCATGATCCAATCTCATAGGGCAACAGAGTTGTGCAGACGGCGGCGGGATGGGCCGGGATTCCGGCCCATATCCCGCCCGCTGAGTATCATAACCATCCGTTGTGGCCACGCTCCGTTCAAAGACCGACTGGTACTCCGATGCCATGTCAAAAATGTCGCAACAAGTTATACAAAGGTCACGCACGATAGCTTGTGGAAGTGTAAGGAGAGGGGCAGCATCATCAATGGTGGAGGAGGACCCTACATCAGTGCGAGTGGATGAGGACGCAACGGGGGCAGAATGGTGCTCTTCAACGTCACAAGTGCTGCTACTACTTGCAAAATCCGATTCCGCACAGTGCACTACTGCGTTCAGCCGCCACCGAATGTCCATGTTGTCACATGCAACCACAACCGACCTGATTTGAAGCAAACTCTCATGTTCACGTCGCAACATATGCTTCTCGATGTCAGAAAGTGATGGATTGGCCAAAGACTCAACTTCTTGCGCCACAAACCGTCGCCACCCCGAAACCTCGAGCCAAAGATCTGAAGTTTGCGTGTCCACCTTTTCATGTGCACTCTTTTCAAATTGCTGAAGCAATGCAGGTAAATCAGCTTTGCCCTCATTCCACATTAATTGGAACTCTACTTGCCAAGACCGCACATTTTCATGCTCCCCGACTTTCCTTTTGAAGTGGCAGAAGGCAGCTATAGCCCCCGAATATTTTGGTGAGCTCGTTTTTTGGGCAAGAACTTGGGATGCACCTTGGGGATAGGAACCAAAGAGTCAAAATTCTTGCGAAGTTGAAGGGCCCCCGAAGCGAAGAATGGTAAAGGCCGGGGTGGCTTGGTTACCTTGGTTCTCACGATGAACTTGTCCATATGTGGCAAAAGGCAAAAAGGCGGTCGGACCATGGATTTGTGTGGAAATGTGAAACAACTCATAGCGCAAGGCTCTCGGCACCTGTACAACCAAAATATAAAGCAAGGGCGTGCCTTCGTACAACAAATGAACAACGTTGGACCACATTAAAAGCCACTAGCGCACTCTGTTGACGTCGCCGTTTTGACATGCACCGCAAATCTAATTGTATCATCTTCTCCGTGGTACACGGGAAAAAAACCACTCCTTGTGCAAGGCTCCTACGACCTCTAGAAACAAAATTGAAGCAAAGGCGCACCTTCCTACAATCAATAAACACCTTTCGCTTGCAGTAGGGAGGCCCGGGTCGCACGGTTGACGTCGCCGATTTTAGATGCCACAGTAATCCAACGCAAATCGGAATCCAACAAAAACACAAGGGAGAGTGGAAGGCTTCTACGAAGTCTACAACCAAAACCAAAGCAACGGTGTACGTTCATATACGCAATCAACACCAATGCACTTCACAACAAATCAAGGCAAATCATGCAACTTGAGACAATTGTGCATTGTGTGGCACTCACATGGTGAATGCTATTGCAGCTCAAACTTCAGCAAGGCATTTGCTGCAGAATCATACAATGGTGGCATGAATCATGTTGCAGAGCATCCACCCACTCGTACCTCAATAACGATGCGTCTACCTCAGCTGCCCCCTAGTCCACTCATCTTCCACTCGGGCTCCTCCGCCTTCAAGGGACTTTTATCCCCCATACACGTAGGCGTGGCAAATGCCGAAGCAAATGCGCCCATTAACGTGGACCAATCCCCTCAAGGGTGACAGCCAGTGTGGGCGGAGGCACCACACCAGGGTTTAATCAGATCAGAATTCGGGGCACTCTATCATCCACTGGACTCACTCTTGTTTCCGAATTGTGTCCTAATTGGCAATTGGATAGAACTAGCACTATTAGCATCGATCTTAAGGCCGTCGATGGGCTGGCCTGCTGTGAGAAGACTCGGACGAAGGCGAGGACCCCAGTGAGACAGCTTCAATGTTGCCGGCAATGTTCACACCAAAAAACAATTCTCGTTATGCGTTTTTCATGCCGGCAGTTGGCGGTTGAGCCCTGCTAGTTCCCAAAAAGCAGGCATCTGGTTTATTTGGATTATTACACTATCTGGCTGGCATTTTACTGTTATTAGAAGATGGAGTTTAATCCGGACCATGTGGTGTCAGCAGACCCACGGGATCTGGATACCGCTTGGACTACGCTGGTTAGGCATCCTATTTTGGCTCACAAGGTGTCTTCGGAGAATAGGGCACGTACTGTGGATGCGGGTTATCAACTTTGGACGAATTGTTTGACTTTAAATGCTACATCTTGGTGTCGTATTTTCAAAGAAACATTAGATGTTTGTATTGTTAGCTCTTCATTCCCCAAATATCGGGATGCTTGGTTATTTGGCTTAGCCATGGCCTGGGGAGTAGAGGCTCCGAATTTTGATTCGGCTTCCGACCAATCCAACGCGGCTTTCAAACTCTCCGAGTTATTGTCCAAGAGCCAAGGAAGTTTGCCCGAGGTTGGTCCCGAGGTACCCGAGGTAGAAGCCGCCCCTATCACTATGCCTTGGGACCAGGAAGTATGGGACATGGATGCGCATTTGGAAGAATTGTGGAAACGGGCCAAGACACCCATAACTTATGATGTTCGCAAAGCTCTCATTGATGATATACCTTTGTTGAAGTCCATTCCCGAGTATGGCCCAGACAAAAATTGTAAAAAGGAGAGCGCGCAAGCTATGGACCGAATACACAAACAATGGGAAACACAACTTTATAATGCATTGCGCATTGTTGGTGTGTTGGATTCTACTTTGAGCCAAGGTGCGGATGCGGAGTTTGACGCCGAAGAATTGGTTCATCGTGCTCTTTATGTGCTTGCCGATTTGTCCCAAAGGGTGCACGACCATGGGAAGAACAAATCAATCCCCGGTTCGGTTGCAAAAGACAATTTGCTATTTTTCCAAGGAGGATATTCAACAAGCGAAGTTCGCCCAATCCGTAAACAGGCTCGGTTATGGGGCAAAACCTCGGGGAACTAGTGGAGGTGATTCTCACTGGGGTCCTGTGCTTCGTCCTCGCCTTCCTCTCGTCCCCTGTCCTGTGTCGGGGGACTAGGGTGATTTGCCGAACTCCGAGCGTTTTCCGCCCGTGGGTCACAGTCGCGTCGATTTCTCGAGATTTTTTTGGGATCTGCAGGATTTTTCTGGATCGATCTACAGATTGAGAGCCATGCTCTTGATTGATGTAAAAAAATCCAGATTTGGTGGTAAAAATCGCCAGATATACCGCTGGCAACAGAGCGCCCTCAGGGGATGCGCTAAATGCGGCATCTGCCAAATGGCGCCGCAGGTCACAATGACAGCTCGTTTGAGCACTACATAGCACCAAATCTTGTAAATCGTGGTTCTACGGGTAGCTACGGACCCAGGCTAGGTAGGAGGGACGGATCCTGTGGGTTTTTTCTGGTTGGGCTCTTTTTCTGCCTTGGGCACTGGTGGTACTTCGTGCTTTTCACGACGGTTTTTGTTGTTTTTCCTAAGGGTGTCCTTGGAAAACAGCCACCTTGGTCTTGATGAAGGACAGTTTTCTTTGTCCTTCAAGTGGACAGATTCCATGAGTCTCTGGTTGGCTCAAAAAGATCCTTTTGTGGCTACTCTACTCGATGAAACGGAGAGCAGTGTGGCTTTGAGCAGGGAGCAGTGAAGCAGTTCAGAGGGACTGCTGTTCTCTGCTAGTGAGGTTGAAGAGTGGGATAAAAGGTTGCGCAACGGTCTAAGCACCCCGGGCCGCAAACCAACCTTGCCGCATAGTATTGAGCAAGCATTGTTCGAGTACGTCCGTTGGCGTCTAGTGAGAGCACCCATGCGCCGAAGGTATACCCTCCCTCCTTTAGTGTAGCAGACCACACTTGTGGCAGCATGCAGATTTCAGCTATATCTACATGCGGGCCTCATAGTTTGGGGTAGATGTGTCCATTTCATGAAAAATTGGTGTATATGAGTAGGGTGGATCGTCCTCTACAAGATGACCAACTTAGTTTTTGCGTGGTGAGCCAATGAACCCTCTCCCGAAGCGCGACCGTGACCGGTACTGAACAGAAATCAGCAAAAAACTGCAGCTGGGCAGTGAACTCTTTAGCAAAACCCTCTCCCTCCATGGGGTAAATCGTGTCAAAACAAACCAACGAAGGCATTTCTGAGTAGCCTGGGTCAAGCCCTACGCGTACATATGTTTAGATTTTGCCAACTCATCGGTGACATCACTCACTAAGCTTGACCGTGACCCGCGCGGTTCTGGACACGTCATTTGGCAACAGCTGGCTTATCGGCAAATCACCCTAGGGTGATTTGCCGAACTCCGAGCGTTTTCCGCCCGTGGGTCACAGTCGCGTCGATTTCTCAGGATTTTTTTGGGATCTGCAGGACTTTTCAGGATAGATGTGTCCATTTCATGAAAAATTGGTGTATATGAGTAGGGTGGATCGTCCCCTACAAGATGACCAACTTGGTTTTTGCGTGGTGAGCCAATGAACCCTCTCCCGAAGCGCGACCGTGATCGGTACTAAACAGAAATCAGCAAAAAGCTGCAGCTGGGCAGTGAACTCCTTAGCAAAACCCTCTCCCTCCATGGGGTAAATCGTGTCAAAACACACCAACGAAGGCAATTCTGAGTAGCCTGGGTCAAGCCCTACGCGTACATATGTTTAGATTTTGCCAACTCATCGGTGACATCACTCACTAAGCTTGACCGTGACCCGGGCAGTTCTGGACACGTCATTTGGCAACTGCTAGCTTATCGGCAAATCACCCTAGCAGCGCGCCACCACCACAGGCCCCAAATCAGGACCAAAAATGGCATTGCACGAATTTCTCCAGCTGTGAAGCCGCCCCCCCCCCCCCCCTCTGAAGCTGAAGCTTCACAATTTGAAAAAAAGACGGGTCCCAACGTCTTGCATACAATGATGGCACATGACATCTTGGAATCGGTCTTGATGGTCGGACTTGTTTTGGAACAACTCCCTACCCATAAAAAATTCATGAGCCCATGGTGGATGGAGAACAAAATGGTCAACATAGCCAAATGCATCAAGGAGATTTTGTCAGCGGTGGTGATGAAAATGGTTTCAAGACTTACAAAGAGCACTAAGTGGGTCTTTAATGTTTCCCCTTTTATGTTGATGAGAAGAGTTCTTGAGTGTAGATTTGTGAGATTTGTAGAAAGAATGAGCCCGTATGCGTTACATGGTAGCACAGAAGGTTCCACTAATTTTCACAAATTAGGGAGATTCGTGAATGCGCCTATGGCTTTCTACATTCTCACTACGTTCATTTTGGTTTTGGAACTCATCTCTTCGACGTTTTCTTTCGTTTTCCGCTTGTTTTCTTTCATCCTTCGTTTACCTTCGATTGTTCGTTCTTTTTCTATTGTTAAAAAGGGTAGGCGACGCTACGTCCCAACACCGAGAGGTTCCCTTGGAACTCTTGGGCCCTATCGTTTCCGTTTGTTCATTCGTTGTCATTCAAGGTCAATACGTCAACGCCGCTATGATGGAAACTCCTTGCATGTATTTTACGCACACCGCGCTAACGCCGGTGGACCGTTCTCATTCCCTCTCCCACATGTGTTACGGCGCGCTTCCTCTCTTCCCCGTGAAAGCAAGAGCAAGAATGCAACCGCATTTGTACGTGTTCCGAGAAGGACGAATCCGTATGTTCACTTGCAAGTTACTGAGCTGCGCCAGGGGGGGGGGGGGGGGGTTTCGGCCGGCCGGCCGGCCCGCGTCAGCCAGCCAGCCAGCCAGCCACCTAGCCAGCCACCTAGCCAACCACCATTGCTTTGTACATGCACGTTTGCCTCACCACCCTTGCTCTCAAGATCTCAAGATGATGTCACCGATCCATGGAGTGTGTGGTAAAATTGTGTGGTAAAACAAAACAATTCCTTTTGCAAATGTGGTGCATGATGACATGCCTGCTTCCCATGACAAGTATCAAGGTTACTATGTTCTAACCCAAAAGGTGTATGACTTTGTGTTGGGTTAGGACCCGTCTTTTTTTCAAAACCTGAAGCTGTAGCTTCAGAAGGCCAAGACCCCCCCCCTCCCGGTGAAGCTGCCCGACCAAATCTGCAAGTGGTTGCCTACCAGCTTTGCGTATTCCTTTACTAACCAGTGTTGCACATAGAACGCCCTCCCTTTTGGAACCCACAAACAAAACACAAGCAATTGAAGCATTAATGGACACCAAAGTGTGACCTCATTGATCATTTGCGTCGGAGTCACCTCAACGACTGGAAACAACGGTAGACATCCAAAGGACTTGATAATGCACCTTCCCGCGCCTTTTTACTGATTTGATGATCCTTTCAGGCTCATACATGGTCTCATCACCATTTTCTCTCTCATATGCATCTACCAACTCCTGACAATGGCGCAACGACTCTGCGGGCTCCTCTGTGTCATCCCCCTCCCCATACCCTTTCCACCGAACTACATAATGCACCACCCCATCCCGCATCGCTTTCCCAACAATGGCCTCTACCTCTGCCTGGTCCTCCCCTTCACTCTCTTCTTCCCCGCGGCGCTTGTGAGGGACAACCTTATCTACTCCCCGGTAGGCTTTGGCCCTTTTGGCCCTTTTGGGCGGGGGCTTTTGGGAGAGGTTGCGTTTGGACCGTCCATGCACCACTAGCATGTGTCGCTTCAAAGTGGCGTGTTTGAGGGTCTTCTAACATGGACACAAAGGGCAGACAAACACACTTTCCCCTTTCGCAAGTGGGATACCCTCGGGGAGCTCGCGACATGCATCAATGGACTCCAAATATGTAGGGAAACGACCCTCCAAACCCGCACTCCCCTCCACGGGGTCCAAAAACTTGGGAACCTTTGGCAAAGGGTCGGGGGTGACGTCCCTCCACTTTTGGCGGACCTTGGTACAATGGTGGCATGATTCGGCATCACAAATGTTGAAATCCACACTATTTATGGATACACGGCAATGTGCCATCAAAAATTGAGCCTTATTCCTCAATGCCATCAACTCAGGGGTGGAAGACAACTTTTCCAATGACGTCTTACTATCATATACCACATGCAGGGGTGAGGGGTCTTCCTCGTCCGCCTCATTTTGAGGGACCGCGTCGGGAGCCACACGGTGAGTGGTCACGGTAATCTTACAACCTGCTTTTGTCGTGTTTCCACACCAAATCTCTTCGGCTTGCTCCAGTGCTATATTGCAGGCCTTGCGGTATAGCTCCTCCCCCACCAAATCCCCAAACCCCTCCTCAGTTGCTCCCAAACACTTGTATGCAATGGCTTTGGTGAGAGGACCCCATTTCGCTTCAATAGGATTTAATGAAGACCAACCCGGGTCATTGCTTACAAGTGATAGGGAGGCCATACCAGGGGTGGATATAATAGTGACGACATTACCGGGGTGGGGGTGGGGGGGGGGGGGGGCGTTGAGCCGGGAGGCAGTGATGACGGAATGACGATTACGATTTGCACCTTTTTCGCTTTACAGGTATGTGTGTTCGCAGAGTTGGATGAATCCGCAGCTACGCTACCACCTGGGTTTTGCACCCCTTTCCTTGCTGTGTCATCACAGATTGTACCCCACAGTCCCTTGCGCTTTTTCTCCCTTTCCCAGGACATCAAATGCAATTTTGTACCTCCTTGCTGCTTGCAGAAATACCATGGTATTTCTCCCTTGTGGCGTGCATTCCTGCTACCAACACAAATGTGGTTGTGAAAACTGTAAACAATGACAGGGTGCTTTTTTTCCATTTTCGCTTCCGGTGCTGCGCTTCCGGAGTGACAAGGGAAAAAAGCGCAAGGTTCTTGTTGTACAAACCTGTGATGACAGCGGGGATGACAATGCCCTGCAGGAATTTTGCATGGCTGCCAATGCGCCTGCTGCAGATTCATCCAGTAGCTCGTCTGGAGCCTCGTCCAGTGGTGACGTCGTCTCCATCTCAAGTTCCAGCTCAGACAGCTCCAGCTCAGGCAGTGCAGACACAGATGGTTCCGAACTGCAAGCCATTTTGGCAAAATGTGTCAAGAAATAATTGCACACTGTGGACTGTCTTCATGGGATACATACAGCACTGTGCACTGTAGTGTTTTGTGTCAGGGAGGGCAGATCAGTGCAGTAGCACAGTGGTATGATGCCCAGACTTGAGGAATGGGGGTCCTGGGTTCAATTCCAGCTGGACCCAAACTGCTGGCGCTTTTTTTGGCCATCAGACCTGGCGCTTTTTTTTTGTCAAACTGCCGACAAAACTGCCGTTAAGTCACACGGGTGAATCGTAATCGTAATCGTCATCGGGGGGGGGGGGGGGGCTGGGGCGGGGACCACCCCCCCCCACTATATCCACCCCTGGGCCATACCAAGATCCTCCCAAACTTGACCCCAAAGGTGTTGGATGAGAGGCCTCCCTATATTGTCGTCGGGCCCATTGTCCACAATAATGACGGCCCCTGACACGGGTTGCATGTTAGGAGTTGTTGCATGCCAAAACTCCAAAAAATCTTGAACATGGCGATCGGCATTAGGACCTTGGTACCGGAAAGCACGATTACAAAGATGCAAAGCCGTCCCTTTGGGTTTTGCAAATTGGGGCGGGCCATTGGAATCATTCACCTGTTCACCCTTACCCTCATTCATCAAGAAATAGCCACTCGTACACAACAACATCCTATCAGAAACCGGGAAATCATGGTCCAAACACATGGGAGCATCTTCCAATAGAGTAAATCCGGTGGGCACGGTTTTGTGTGACACATTGACACTATTCCGAAGAATTCCTTTTTTTGACATGTCGTCCGCCGAAAAAGGCGCAAGGGACGGCTCGGTCGCAGCAAATTCACTTCTATACCTAACCTTTGCCACTGCCCAATGCCCTCTGGTGTGTGGTGCTCTTTGTGAATTACAACGTCGGATGGGCCGTGCAGCAATTAAGCACTTGTACTGGGTAGTTGTGGAGCGTGGGCCTTCAAAAAGATGGTGGATGGCAGTGCGAGAAACATCCATGCCCATGTTTGCTGCTCTATCTTTCATCTCGTCCAGGGTCACACCGGTTGAACGCCACTTATCGTCTTGTCGCCTACGTTCAGGCTCTTGTGCTCCACAAGTGCCAACAAATTGGGTTAGAAAAGGTACCAAGTCCGGATACTTCTCTTCAACGTCGCCGTTTTGACATGCACCGCAAATCTAATTGTATCATCTGCTCCCTAGTACACAGGAAAAAAAACACTCCTTGTGCGAGGCTCCTACAACCTCTACAAACAAAAGTGAAGCAAAGGCGCACCTTCCTACAATCAATAAACACCGTTCGCTCGCAGTAGGGAGGCCCGGGTCGCACGGTTGAAGTCGCCGATTTTAGATGCCACAGCAATGCAGCGCAAATCGGAATCCAACAAAAACACAAGGCAGAGTGGAAGGCTTCTACGAAGTCTACAACCAAAATCAAAGCAAGGCTGTGCGTTCATATACGGAATCAACACCAGTGCACTTCAAAACAAATCAAGACAAATCATGCAACTTGAGACAATTGTGCATTGTGCGGCACTCACATGGTGAATGCTATTGCAGCTCAGAATTCAGCAAGGCATTTGAGGTAGAATCATACACTTGTGGCACTCGCATGAGTCATGTTGCAGAGCATCCACCCATTTGTACCTCAACAACGATGCGCCTACCTCAGTTGCCTCCTAGTCCACTCATCTTCGACTCGGGCTCCTCCGGCTTCAAGGGACTTGTGATCCCCCATACACGTAGGCGTGGCAAAAGCCGAAGCAAATGCGCCCATTAACGTGTACCAGTCCCCTCCCAAGTGCATTGATGCACCCAAGGGGGACAGCCGGTGTGGGCTGAGGCACCACACCAGGGTTTAGCCAGATCAGAATTCCGGGCCTTCTATCATCCACCGGAGTCACCCTTGTTTCCGAATCATGTCCTAATTGGCAATTGGATAGAACTAACACTATTAGCATCGTTGTTAAGGCCGTCGATGGGCTGGCCTGCTGTGAGTGTAACTACGAAGCCAAGAGACATTCGCCAACTTGCTTCGGAATGCAGCCAAATCTTGGCGGGTGTCTATTATGTTGTTACACTGGCTACCTAGGGATTTTTTCCTCCTTTTTGGTGTAAACGGAAACTTTTTACCCTGAAAAACCCCGGGTTTCATGCCCCTTTCGTGCTGAAAACACTCCTACACGGTAAAAAAGTCCCAAAGTTGGCTTCCCGGGCCTGGGCTCGCGCAAATTCACACGTTGGCGCGCCAAGTCGCAAGTTGGCGCGCGCCAACTCCCGAGTTGGCGCGCCAAGTCCGGACTTGGCGCGCGCCAACTGTCAAGTTGGCGCGCGCCAAGTCCGGACTTGGCGCGCGCCAAATGTCCCCCCACCGATCCAACCATCGACTTGCACACTATTGTTGTCACTGGAAATTCCGTCCCTCACCTGCCCTTGCACACTTGGCACGAAGAAAGCATTGTTCCATCTTTTTTTGTGCAATGTGCAAAAGAATGTGTAAAACAATGTGCAAGAGATGTGCTTCCCAATGTAGTATACATTGTGGAGCCGTAGCTCAAAACTGGGGGCCATGGAGGCATATCAATCCCCGCAACCAAATTCGTGCAGAATGGTTGCCCGATTTTTCCCACACAACCAACAAACAGTGGCTGCGGGGTTTTTGGCTGTGAACCAGGAGCAACCCCCCAAAATGACCTGCGCCTTGGTGTCTGCTATGAAAAAAGAAATCACCTTACGCAGGTAGCCCCCTTTATCGGGGATTTGCTGCTGCGCCACCTCGATGAGGTCCGCGTTCAGGTCATAGACCTCGGCCAATTGGGTAATGATGGCCTTCTTCTCGGATCCGCGCAGCAAGATCCAAGAGCCCAAGGGCATATGACTCCCCAGGTCTCCAACGGCAAAATGCACGAAGGAGGCCTGCCAGAGCTTTGTCCCGTTGAAGGAGATGCCCACCCACACGTTGTCCGTCAGGAACGTGGGGCCGTCACGGTGCCACATCACCTGTGCCAGAAAACAGGCCGTGTGTAACGGGTCACCGTGAACGGTCGCCGGGAAACGCTTTGGTGCAAGGTGAAAATACCTGCAGTTTCTGCCACAGATTGCATGCGGCCCCAAAAATGTCATTGCCCTCGTCCGTCTGAAAATGGACCTCCGTGACACGGGGGGCGGACAATGCCTTTCGCACCTGCATCAGGGTTCCCCATGGGCACTTCCATTGGCTGTGGGCCCGGCTGTACTGCAGTTTGCGGAAGCTGTCGCCATTTTTGCGGCTCTCCCACAGAATGGCCGCGGCCAGCAGCTCCAAATCGGGGGTGGGGGGTTTGCCCTCCCCGCAAACGAGGTGGATGCGGCGGCGGTCGGGTTTGACGTGTACTTGCCAATGTGGCCCCAAAATCTCCCCCACGACTTCGCGAAGGCGCGCCAGCCGCGCGCGCCTGTCGCGGTAGTTTGAGGGCGCCAGCTGCTCAAAGGCCCGCTGCATGGTGCACAAACAAAGACCCGCGGCACATGAGGACGTGGCAGGCGGTTGACGCACGTTGGCACACAGTTGGCACACAGTTGGCACGCAGCTGGCGCGCGCCAACTCAGGACTTGGCGCGCGCCAACTCGTCAGTTGGCGCGCGCCAAAGCCCTGAGTTGGCGCAAGCCAAGTCGTGAGTTGGCGCGCCAACTTCTCATTTGGCGCGCGCCAACTCCCCTGTTGGCGCGCGCCAAATCAGAAGTTGGCGCGCCAACTTACCACTTGGCGCGCGCCAAATGCTGCTCATTTCCGCGACTGCTTGCTGCCCTGACTCCCCTCGCCCTCGTCCGCCCGCCTGCGCTTGGGGTCAAGCAGGTGCGCAACCGGGTGCTTGTCCAGCAGGCCCTGTAGCTCCGTGAGGGTGACCTCTTTGAACCCCATGTTGATGGCCACATGGTGTTGGGCGCTGAGTGCAGAGTGCAACTCAACCGCCGCGGCCTGCAGGTACAGCGCATGGTCGGGGTCGGCGCCACCCTCTGCCCCCCCCCCCCCCCACTGCACGCACCTGCGCCGTGGCGGTCAGCTGCTGCTGCAACTCCACCCTTTGCTTTTCCCATCCCTTCTCCCGCCGCTCCCACGCGGCGCGCTCGCCGGTGAGTGTCTCCTGCGCCGTCTTGCGGGCGGCCTCCGCCGCCTTCAGCTGCTCGCGCAGCAGCTTGTTGTCCGCCTCCAGGCGGAGAATCTCCGCCTTCTCCATGCCCTCCCCCCGTCTCCCGCTGCCTGCGCTACCTGTGCTGCCTCCTGGGGGGTGGTCGTGGGGCGAGGGCGCCTGGAGCCCCTGGCCTGCTGCTCCGTGCGGCCCTTGCTCTGCAGGGAGGGGTCCCCAGACGCGTCGGATCCGGCCCTGCCCCCCTTCTCCCCCTTCGGCCCTCTCCCCACGAGCTGCTTCTGGAAGCGGAGGAGAAACGCCTGCGCTGCCTCCTTCAAGTGGGGGGCAGGGGCAATGGCCCGCACGTCGCTCCACTCGCACTGCTTCCGCCTCTGCAGTTGTCCCAGAGCGTCAATGCTACAGAGGAGGAGCCGGTTGTGCGTGGAGGGGGGGCGCACCTGCACAAATGGCACAGCTGAGACAACCCATGGTTGCCCCCCCCCGCCTTCCCCTGCACCACTGCCCACAACGGGCACTCCACCACCCTATTCGGTCCGGACCCCCGCCGAATCACCTGCGCCTGGAACAGGCGGCTGATCCTCGTCCCCCCCCCATCGATGACGTCCACCGCCGTCGCCTCGGCGGACGTCACCTTCATAAAGTTATCGGGGCTGTGCAAGTCGTTCCCGAAGTCTGCCGGTTCCGGGACCTCCGGAACTTCCGAATCCCCCTCCACGTCCACATCCACGTCCAACCCCTCCTGCTGCGCCTGCCGCTGCTCCTGCGGCTGCCCCTCCAGCTGCTCCGCTGCGGCCGGCACGGGCACTGGACGCGGCTTCACTTCCAATAGAAAATTGGCGTATTGGGACCTGCAAATACGCAAGATCACATTGAACAAGCATTGAACAATGCACACAACGACACCGATGCGACAACCAAGACAACACAAAAACTAGCCACACAACAACGTTTCCGATAAAACCCAACCAATTAAATTGAAGCGCCAAAACTGGACTTGGCGCGCGCCAGCTAGTTACTTGGCGCGCCAAAACTGGACTTGGCGCGTACCAATGGGATGCAGCGTTCTAGGGCGTGGCGCGGAACCCCCCCAATTTTGAGTGTTGTTAATATGGTTGGAACCCGGAATTTCACATGTTACATGGGTGCACTATGATGCAACAATGTGCCTTCCATGTTTCGTTTGCTCGATATTGCCCGTTTTGCACTTTTTGCGATTTGATCTTTTTGTGCTCTAACTAGTTAGAACGGGGTTAGAACGGGGTTAGAGCACTAGTTATCGCGGGGGTTATCGCGTGATAACCTAGTTATCGCGGGGGTTATCGCGGGGGTTATCGCGCGATAACTAGTTATCGCGTGGGTTATCGCGTGGGTTATCGCGCTTCATTTTATGTTTCCCCTTTTCGCTTTAGCTCTCAAAGCCTTCGTATTCTTTGATAATGGCCCTTGCTGCTGCCCACGCTTGGTGCGAGCACCATCAAAAGCTCCTTGGGGTCCGTCGCCTTGGCGGTCCTGAGGGGTTTACGATGGTTGACGCAAACGTGAGGCGCCCTGTGGCGACTCGCTTTGAACATGGTGTGGACTTTGGACTGCTTGTCCATAAGTCCCCCTTCATGGCCGACAAGAGAGACCCCCTGGTTCTCAGCAACTACATCTTCGAGATGCTAGAGGTAAATACAGGGGTTGCTGGATTTTTGATCCAGCTTCATCCCGAGGACGTGGACGCGGTGTTGGAGTCCGTCACCGCCCATGCTGAGAAGGGTGCGGGGACGAAGACGACCCTTTATGTGGGTCAGGAGGAAGAAGAGGAAGAGGAGGAGGAAGTGGAGGAGGTGGAGGAGGTGGGGGCTGGGAGGGGGAAGGAGAAGCCCCACAACCCCCTCATGATTAGTGTGCATAAAGGTAAGGAGCCGACCGGGTAAGGGGAAGGGGAAGTCGGATGGTTGGTTCCCCCAACCCCTCACCCACAACACCCGCCGGGTCTGCACTGACGACCCCCAAAAAAAGCTCCCCGTGCACTCCCTTTGCCCCACAAGGGAGTGGAGCGTGAGTGGTATGGGGTCACCACTCCCAACATTATTTTGGGGCAGGGGGTGATTCTTTTTCCATTTGGGGCAACACCCCCCCTTATTGGGGAGGCGGAGAAGGTGGTTGCCGCCGAGCCCTTGGGGGCCTTTAATAGGGACCCCAATGACCTTGTGCTCACGGTGGGGGGAAAGCTGGTGGTCAACCACCTCCTGGAACACGATTTTTTGAGTGATGTGCAGCTGCAAAGTCTTTTGGATGATTTGGATAGGGTGCCTCTCTCAGAGAAGGCACCCATTTTCAATGAGAACCCCCCCATTGTCGGCAGACCCCAAGATTCTGGGACCCGCCGCACATTGTATGGCAACTATGGGGGTGCCAACCACCACCAGCACAACCCCCACAAGCTCCATGATCTGCCACTCCTCAAAAGGGTGGCAGATCATGTGCTTGAGACCGCGAAGAACACTATGGTGGGGGGGGTCGGATGGAGCTGCACCATCCTTGACATGGCCGAAATTTCGAGCTATGACCACAGCCCCCAGCACCTCCATCGCGACGCCCCTCCCTACACCATTCCTGAAGGCACATCGATTGTCAATTGCCTTATTATGCTAACCCATAATCATGAGGAGGAGGATGGGTCACATTTTCTTTTTGTGCCCTCCAGCAGTTCGGGGTTCCCTGACCCTTGGGTGGAGAGGGCTGTGCCATTCAAGAGGGGCACTGCTTTTTTTTTTAATGCCCTTGATGTCCACCGGGGGTCGGGGATTCCCAAGGCCTCCCCCACGGGGGTGAGGGACCCCCGCCTCATGGCATTTTTTGCCATTGAGCTTACCCAGGGGGGGAATCTTCGATTCCCCAACCTGCACGTGACGCAGTCCATTAAAAGGCCCCAGCTGGGGGCACCTGGTGGCCGGGTGGCCAAGACAATCCAGTGTGATGGGGCGGTTAGGTGTAGGGGGAAGGTGGTAGCCAATTGCTACGGATGCAATCGGCTGATTTTGTGCACGGCCCACAAAGATGGCCTTTGTGTGCCATGCCAGGAGGGGGGGGAGGAGGAGGAGGTGGTGGTCGACCCCAATGGGGTCAGCATTGAGCAATCTGCTCAGTGCTTGCTCCCGGTGGTAACAACCACCGGGCATTTTTTGTTGTCGGGGTGGGGGAATGGGAGGGAGGTGATTGCGCCCCTCACTAATGAGGAGGCGGCGGGGGTCGCAGGCCACCCCGATCAGTGCCCCTTGGCCAAGGTGTGCCATGGGGAGGCAGTGCCCTGGCCCTCCCTGCAAGGGCATGTTGGGATTAAGGTGCCGGCGGGCACCATTTTGGTGGTGAGGAGGGGGTTGTATGGGGGAGTGGCAAGGTTGGCCCCTGAGGTGGAGGGGGTGGCCCAGGTGGTGGAGTGGCGGCAGGTGGGGGAGTATGCGGCCGTCACGGACTTCGTGTGGCTGCGGAGGATGAACCTGGTGCTGGACGACGCCAAGAAGGAGAGCCAAGGCATGTGCCCATGTCACCATGTGTGAAAACTTCCCACAACACCCTGCTCTAACCCCTGCTCTAACTAGTTATCGCGCTAGGTTATCGCGTTCTAACTAGGTGCTCTAACTAGTTATCGCGCTAGGTTATCGCGTTCTAACTAGTTATCGCGGGGTTATCGCGGGGGGTTATCGCGGGGGTTATCCCGCGATAACCTAGTTATCGCGGGGGTTATCGCGCGGGTTATCGCGTGTTTTTTTTTGTTTCTTTTGCTTTTTTCAGGCTACCATCATGCAGCTGCCCCGTCTCTTCGTCAAGGACGACGCCCAGGCAGCCGAGGCAGCAGGAGGAGCAGCAGAAGCAGCAGGGGCACGGCCCGCCAAGCCGGTTGCGGCCCGTGTGGAGCTGGAGAGGGAGAAGAGCCTGCCGGAGGGGGCGTCGTGGCGGTGGGGGGAGCCTGGGGATGAGGCCTGCAGGATGGGGCGCCCATGGCGCTTATTGTGTGTGTGGGGTCTTTCACGGGGGGTGAGTTTCGGGTGGAGAGTGGTGGCCTGCTGAATCCCTCCATGAGGGAAAAAAAGCGGCACACCCGTGTGTGCAAGGGTAGGGCGGTGGGGGGTTGGGCATGCACCGCCACCCCCCAAGCCCCGGTGTTGTTCAACACCAGGGCACTACACGCTCCATTGCCATGGGAGGGCGAGCGATGGAGCGTGATTTTTTATAGTGCGGGGGGGGTTCTGCACTGCACGCCTCTGTGGCGGCAGCAGCTGGTGTCCATGGGTTTGAGGGTGCCCGATGCTTGCTCTAACCCCTCCAGCTAGTGTAATTTGTGATTCGATCGTTGTTCATGGTTTCTATTTTTTCTGTCATTGCCATTGCTTTGGTGGGATGCCCACCATGGTTTGTCATTGTGTACTCTTTCAGCTGAGGAGGAGCGACTAGCCCGAAACATGTCCATTTGATTGATTTGAATTTGTGATTGTGGCGCCATATACCCCGTGTCTGCACATTGTTGACATCTCCAAGGTTTCCTGGGTGCAAAATCAACGTTAGTGAAGGTTTTAGGGTGCCCAACGCTTGCTCTAACCCCTCTAGTTAGTGCGCACTAACCCCTGCTCTAACTAGTTATCGCGGGGGTTATCGCGCGACAACTGGGTGCTCTAACTAGTTATCGCGGGGGGTTATCGCGCTCTAACTAGTTATCGCGGGGGGTTATCGCGGGGGTTATCGCGCGATAACCTAGTTATCGCGGGGGTTATCGCGTGGGTTATCGCGTGTGTTTTTTGGGCCCTTGCTTCAAAACCCTCCCTCATTTCTTGCCCAGGTTCTCTCATTCTTCATGGATAATGCTGTCAATGAGGCCCTGCGGGCTCTCAACGCAGCTAACCTCTGGCGGTACACCTATCTACAGTGCCCCAAGGCCCGGCGGCGGCGTTTGAAGGCGGTTCAGCGGCTGGTGCGAGTTCTATTGGGTGACCCGAACTGACCTTCAAACAAGCCCTCAAGGATGAGACCTCAGGCATCCCTCTGAGGGAACGTCTCCCTTCGGCCTCAAGGGCCACAGAAAAAGATTTCGATCTAACAAGCACCAAATTTTTCCTAACCTCCCCCCCCTTCCAAAGGCAATTTGTGGATTGCCTCAAAGAGCATGTCCCCACAGTGAGGACCCCTGGGGGACCTTTGTTATGGGTTGTTGTGCATGTCATGGTGAAATGCATTGAGGGTTTGTATGAGCTTTGCAGGGTGAGGGAGTTGTACACTCTAACCCAAGTGGAACGCCACCGTGCGTTGACCACAAAATTTTCAAAAGCGTGGGGAGACTCAGGTTGGTCCCCCAGCAGGTGGATCCATTGGTGCTTGGCACATTCCACCTTTTTTGCCGAGAAATGGAGGAACATTTTTCAGTTTTCCTCCATCCCAACGGAGTATCGGCATGGGCCTTACAAGAGGAGGCTCAAAAATTGTTTTAAGGGTTGGCCCTTGGTGAGGCCAAGTGTGTCCCTCCGCCACATGCACCATTGCATGTCCATGAACGCCCTGGAGCAAGGGCTTTTGGGACTGGAGGCAGCCAAGGCCTCAGACATTGATGACTTTGTATGAAAAACGACCACACATGCTTTGTGCCAAGTGTTTTGTGTCGTTTGTCCTAGGGAGGGAGGGAGGAGGGGTGCGCGATAACTACACGCGATAACTACGCGATAACTGAGTTATCGCGCGATAACTAGCGCGATAATTAGTGAGAGCAAGGTGCTCTAACTTCGTTCTAACTCTGTTCTAACTGTGCTCTAACTCTTTGACCCCCCCCCCAAAAAACCACGCCTACAATGAGGGTTATGTGGGGAAAGAAAGGGGATGGGGGGTTTTTGAGGGTGCGGAATCCATTTTTTTAGGGGGTTTGCTCCAAAATTGAGGGAAGGTGGGTGTTCCCGAAATTGCGTTCTAACTAGGAGTTCCGCACCACACCCTAGAACGCTGCATCCCAAAAACTGGACTTGGCGCGCGCCAACTGGACACTTGGCGCGCCAACTTGTCACTCGGCGCGCGCCAACCGATGAGTTGGCGCGCGCCAACTGCGAAGTTAGCGCGCCAATCTGGTATTTCGCGCGCGCCAAATGCGTGTGACGTGTGACAAAATGGCGTGCATGCAAAGCACCGCGCGGGCACACCTTCTCGCTGCAGGAGCAGATGGTGCGGCGTGGCTTGTCCACGTGGACGAGGCCCAGCATCTCGGCGTCCTGGGAGCTCAGGGGCGGCGTGAAGTGGGCCATTCCCATCCAGGCCATGCGGGCGGCCCCTGGCTCCCGCACGAACGCGGCGCCCAGCACAGCGAACGAGTACACCACCGTGCCGGCCGTGCAGCGCACGGGGCACTGTTCGGTCGCCTCGGGGGGGGGGGAAGCCACCACCGGTGGATGTGCGGAGTGAGGCAGGCATCCGCTCTGGCCGCCTTGGCGGTGGGCCCCGCGTGCGCGTGGTCGGTGGGGGTCAGAAACAGCCCCGCAGACATCCCCTCTTGCAGGAGGAGGATGTCCCCCATGTAGGGCACCGGGGGGTCCAACGGTTGCTCAGCCTGCGACACGAAGCAGACTGGCTGGGGGATCGCGTCGGGAGTGAGGACGTCGTCCTCTGCCACACTCTGTGGGGGGGGGGGGGGCATCCGCATCAGCCGGCGCGGCCGGCCTCTCCTCCGCATCTGCCGGCGCCTCCGGCATGTCCTCCTTTTGGGGATCAGGCATGGGGAAGGCCTCCTCTGCCGAACTCTGTGGGGGGGGGGCGGCATCCGCATCAGCCGGCGCGGCCGGCCTGTCCTCCGCATCCGCCGGCGCCTCCGGCATGTCCTTCTCTTGGGGGGCAGGCACGGGGTCGGTCGCGGGGACTGCCTCGGCCTCCTCAGACCCCTGGTCGAGGGGGCTGAAGTTCAAACTGGCCTTTGTGCCCAGAGGAGACCCGACTGCAGCCCCCTCGGCCGGAAGCTCGGAGGGCATCACCGGCACACTGTTCATCAGCTCCGTTACTCTCTCCGGCTCCACGGTCAACATGCGCGACCGGTAGCCGACGGGTGCAAACGGGATGAACAGTGACCGGCCAGGCCCGCCCGCACCGCGATGGATCACCGTCCCGCGGAGGAGCATCACGCTGCGAAGCGGTTGGATAACAATATCCCACCGATTCGCAGCGTGATAGCCCCCCTGCGTGCCCGGGCACACCTGGAGTGACTTGGACGGGGGGGGGGGGGTGAGGGGGATGAACACGACCATGCACTGCAGCGACTGTTTCACTGACAGTGCAAAATCGCGGTGGGGGATTTGGAAGCCCTTCCAGGGTTCTGCCTCCCACCGCTCGATGATCTTGGGGCACAAGGCCTCAAGTCCCTCCAGCGGTGGCTGGGAGAACCCCAGCAGGGCCAGAACTGCCTGCCAGAGGTCGTCCGGGAGCCAGTGGGGGACGCTGGAGACCGTCGTCTGATAGCGCCCCCCACCTTCCCCGGGGGCCTGGAGGTCCACCTCCTCGAGCATCGACGGGTTGAGTTCCACCGTGGCGAGCTCCGCCAGTCTGGCCCACAAATCCTCCGGGATGATGCGGTGATACTGGCGGTAGCCCGCCACGGCAAAACCCTCCTCCGTGACGATGGGGGGGTTGGGGATGTCGTGGGTGGCGACGGGGTAGGAGTTGTGGAAGGAGGGGTGGGGGCAACCCATGCGAAGCATGGTGAAGGGGGCGTTGGTGCTGTAGAGGGTGGGGTGGGTGATGTCGGGGAAGTGGGTGCGCAGGCGACGGTTGGTGGAGAAGTCCGTGGGAGCTATTGCATCCCACGCCTGCACCTTCACCGTCTGGTACCGCACCACGGCGTCAGTGGCCGTGCGGTGCGTTCAGCCACTTTTTTTTGACTGGATCCACCCAGAGCCACTGCTCCTCGGGGTCGAGACCCTTAGGCGGCTTCTCTTGCAGCTCGAGAACGTTGACGAACTCTTTTGACGCTGTAGCAGTGCACAGCTTCAGGGTCTTGTTGAGGCCCTCAAGGGTGACTCAAGAAAGCTTCAACTCGACCGCGAGCGTCGTGGGGTACCGCCCCATCACGGCACAGCAGAACCTGCTAAGAACCCCCCTGGTCAGGGCGAAGTTGACGCGGGTGGCGTCAATTCGCCAAACCAAGTACGGATTGCCCGGCTGGTCCCACTTGCCGAAGAGGGCGGCCTCCAGGGGTTCGCGGAGGGGGGGGGGGGCTGGGGGAAGGATTCGGCGTCCGGGGGGGTGAGGGTGTAGGGGATGGGAAAATAGCCCGCGGGGAAGTGCTCGGAGCCGACGTTGGCGATGTGGGCGTCGAGCACCGCCTGCACCTCGGGGTTGGCGAGGGCAGACGTGGGGCCAGTGACGACTGTCACCTTCTTCCCCTTGCCCTTCTTGGGTTGCTTTGCAGGCATTATAAAGTGATGAGATGCCTAGAAGGCAAAGGGAATGCATGAAGGGTGTAAATGGAACACGGGGTGCAAACGAACAGGAAGAATGGGGCAGTTGGCGCGCGCCAAAACCGGACTTGGCGCGCGCCAAGTGCCAAGTTGGCGCGCCAACTATGACTTGGCTTCCAAAAAGTTGGCTTCGACCCGAAAAACCCACATATTGCAACATATCAACAAAGCAACGCAACCATAAGCTGTAAAATATAGATAGTTCCTCACGCTTCATACACAAGGCGTAGCAATTACACAGTGCACAAGTACAAGCAAGTTGAATGCTCTCAACATGGAGTTGTCCAGGAGTTGGCGAATGTATAGTATCTGGGGTTGGCTTCGTAGTTACAAGCGCGCCGCCGAAGCCAGGGAGCGCGCCGCCACCACAGGCCCCAAATGCGCCAAATCAGGACCAAATTTGGCATTGCACAAATTTCTCCAGCTGTGAAGCCGGCCCCAACCCCCCCCCCCCCCCCCCTCTGAAGCTACAGCTTCACGATTTGAAAAAAAGACGGGTCCTTACATGTCGCGGAATGAGGAGTTGGAGACGTAGGTGTTCTTTGGAAAGGGGCCTTGGGATATATATTGTAATATGGATGGTATATATTTCGGATTGAGGACAATTGTGTACTCTGAAGTTTACATCGGTAACAACAACATTTGCAGTTGAACATACGTCTAATGCGGTGATTCCATGTCGTCTTTACGGGAGGTTCCGAAGGCAAGGCACCTTGGAGTATGAGGTAGGGGTGGTCTCGAAATGTGCATGGTTGACCCCCCCACCCTTGCAAACCCATCCCCATACCCATACCATGCGTGAGAAGAGGCGGTACAATGGTGCACTGCGTATTTTGGCTGTTTTCCGGGGGCGCGCCAGCCAGCTAGCCAGCCAGGGGGGGGGGGAGGGGGGGGGGGTTTCCAAAGCCTCCCAGCCACCGAGCCGCGGCTAGGCGCCGCTCCTAAGTTGTCCGATGGTTCTATGCCATGGATAAGGGTCAAGGTGAGTGATACGTGCGGTGAGATGCATGACTTGCGTCAACAAGTATTTGATATTACGGGTGTTCACATGGATACATTGCAATTTGTGCATGAGGGTAGGTTAGTTTGCTCTTTAGATAAATTCAAGGATCGTTCTTTTGTTCGTCTTCATCCGGTATTGCATGTTCCTCTTCGTCTCTTGGGAGGTATGGAGGAGAATCAAGATGTTGATCAATCTTTGTGGTCACGAGGTTCCAACATGGCATTGATGTTGTTGCCCGAGAGTAATCACGATGATTCGGATAGCGATGAGTTGAGAGAGAGTGATGACGAGGAATTGTTCAATGGTTCTAGTAGAGTTAGGACGCACGATGAGCTTCGGGGTCTACAGTACAATGGCCCTGATTGTCTGTCACGTGACGCAACACAATCCTCTTTTGATTCGTGTACAATTGGCATCTCACGGGTACAAGTGGACGATTCCGATTGGGATCACGAAGTGGACAGGCGTATCCTTTACCCGCGGTTGTTGAAGGGTTACACCTTCAGTGATGATGCGGATGAGTGTGGGGATGAGGATTTCTCTGCTGGGAAGAATGACAGACAATGTGCTGTCCATCAAGTGGTGGAGGTCAATGACAAGTTGCAAGGGGAGGAGATCAAGGGGAGCTAGCCAAAAAATGGGTCAAGCACAACCAATTTGAGCTATGTGGAGCAACAGAGTGGCTCTCGGCAGCTTTTCCTGTACCAAAGAAGGTCCGTGGGGAATGGAGAGGTGTCATTGATTACCGCGGGGTTAATGAAGAGACCCTTGTCGACACATACCCCCTGCCCAACATCAGTGACATTCTGGAACGCCAAGGCAGGCGACACTTGTGGAGTTACAGTATCATCGACTTGAAAGATGCTTTCAGTCAAATACCGTTGCACAAGGACAGCTGAGATCTTGCAGCTACATATACACCCATCGGGTCCTTGCGACGCAAGTGCATGCCTCAAGGCCTGAAAAACAGCCCAGCTGTTTAGCAGCGCATGATTGAGTGGGTCCTTGGGGACGTCTGCGACCCGTACATTGACGATCTGATAATTGGAACGGAGTTGAAAGATGGTATGACACGAGAAGAGGTGATACAACAACATGATGCGGACATCCGTAGAATCCTTACCAGATTGGAGGAGTTCAAGCTTGTCGCCGACTTGGATAAGACAAGCCTGTTTTCGGAGACTGTGGAGTTTTGTGGTCATCGAGTGCGGCATGGAGTACGAGAACCACAGCCAGGCAAACTGATGCCGTTGGAGAAATGGCCGTTACCTAAAACTATCATGTACTGCGCTGCGAGGGTTTTTGGGGTTCTGCAAGTATTGCAACGAATACGTTAAGGATTTCGCCCAGTATGCAGGGCCACTCCAAGAGAAGCTGAAGGTCGGCAAGGATTTGGGCAGGACGGGGAGCAAAGTGGCTGTGCAATTCTCATTAGAAGAACGCACCCCTTTGAGAAGCTAAAGCTCAAGCTGCTCTCAGGCCTTTCTCTGCAAACCGTTGACCCAAAAAGACCATTTGTGCTGAGGTGTGACGCCAGCAAACATGCTATTGGCGCAAGCCTCGAGCAGTTGCCCTCGGGAGGTTCAACCCCCACGATAGTTGAGATATTGCAGAAAAAGACCAGACCTGTCGCTTACATGAGTCGGAACTTGACGCCAGGACAGGCGGCAAAGTGGGGAATCCACGAAAAGGAGACCTACGCCATCATTTGTGCACTGAAGAAGTATGCCGGCTGGATTGGTCGGCATCGCGTTATCGTGATCACCGACCACAGCTGCCTGGAGAAATGGACCTCGGCGGTGTTTGCTACACCGACAGGGCCTACTGGTCGACAGGCTCGTTGGCACCAGTTGTTGGGCACTTTGACGTGCATGCCGAGTATGTCCCGGGCAAACAGAACGAAGTTCCGGATGCACTGTAACTACGAAGACGATTGGGGAAAGTGAAGTTTGGCTAAAACGCGGTAAAACGCGGTAAATTGAGGTCAAACTTGGTTAAACGGTGTTTGCCATGTCCCTCCATGTGTTTGGGTGGTGGTAGGACAAAACCATGTCAAATTGATGTAAAATGAGGCTAAATCCATGCTTTTTCTGGTAACAGGTTAGGTCGTCTTACACCAAATCTGGGTCCCCGTCAACTTTTGTCTTGTGCCGTGTTTACTCCGTTTGCCTCGGTTTGTCGCACGTCAAAACTAGTTTTAGCGTGTAATGTAGTGCAATGTAGCTTAAGACAAAACTAGTTTTAGCGCACGTCAAAACCAGGAATTGTAGCGCACGTCAAAATGCGCTTTTTCCTGTTCTCCTTCATTTTTATAGTCTTCTCGATGCCCCAGAAGAAGGGGAAGCCAAAGAAGGCAGGACAGAAGGGGGGGAAGCAGGCCACAATCAACCTGCCCCCCACAGGCGCCAACGACTCATCGTCCGATGACGACGATGAGGCTAGGCAAGTCGCGCCGGAGGGGCCAGCGGGTGTGGTCCGCACCATGGAGGTGCTTGCGGAGCCTCTGTTGGAGGTGACCCCAGAAGGATTTACAAAGGAGGTTGTGAAGTTGGAAGATGGGGATCTGAACCAGTGGCCACAATTAGCTGTCAACTATCCGTGCGGATTGAAAGCCTGTTGATGGCTGCGGAGAAGGACGGTGTGGCACATGTAGCAGTGGTGTACCACGCCACATGTGTCCGTTTGCCTCTCACCCCAGGGTCGCTCACAGCGGTCGCTCACACAACCCACAGGTTGTTGGGTTCAAAGGTGGTTGCGGTTGTCATCAGGATGTGTCGGGCGGATTCCGATATGAACCACCGCCTCGTGACCATCGGCCGTGGCAACGGGCCGCCGACCGAATGCTGGGCCACGCACGACATTTCAAAAAACTAATGGGACAGTGAACTGGTGGATAGGCCGCTTTGCAGCTATTTGCAGCGGAAGGCGACCTCAAAAGACCAACAACGGCACATGTGCGGTCAGGTATAAGGCGTGCAAAGGCCAAGAGTGGGTCGGCTAGGGCCCCATGGTTGCATTGGCGGCGGCGCAGCTGGAGCACATTGTGCCGGATGTGACCCATCCCACAAAGTGGGAAACAACGGCCAGCCGGGTCTACATTCCGATTGGTTCCCCTGGTCCAGCAATCTCCACCAACCCACCTGAACTGTCCATGGAGGTTCTGGCCGCTCCAAATCAAAGTTGGAACAACTACCATGTCGCTGGCTACCACCTCATGCAGGCCCTCTTCCCCCTCGAAATGCACGAGCAACTGCAGAACATTGTCAACCCGGATCAGCAGACATTGGAGGAGTGGCCTGTCCATGGTGCTGATTATCCGGGGGTGCGACTGCAAACCCAGCGGGACGCGGTGACTTGGTTTCCTTTGCCGCTCCAGAACGCCTTGTACAACGCCATCTACGCAATGGATCTTCCTGAAGGACAGCGACACCTCGGGGACAGTTCTGTATACCCGGCAAGAAGCCACGAATACGGAGGATTGGGCAGGATACGAGCTACTTCACCGCATGCACCACTGGTCCCGTGCATACGCCCACCTGACGCACACGGTCATCGCCCCCCTTCAAGACGTTGAGGCTGCGCAAGCACTACAGCTGCAGGTTGGGTCACACCGTGGACAGCACACAGCGAACAAGATACACACGCTGCCGATGAAACTTGGGGATGCCCTGCTCATGAACGGGCCTTTGTTCGTGCGCTTTGGTGGTGGTAAGAGCAGGTACCTGGTCTTTACATTTTTGCCGCATGGGGTGCGCAAGGTTCTGCCGTGCGTGGAGGGTCCCGAGGTCATGGAGATGGCGTGCAAGCAGCCTCCACTACCGACACCACAGGAGACGGAGTTCGACATGGGCGAGTGCACGTACGTGCCGGTGCCGTGGCAGTATATGGGCGACGCCAGGCATCTGTGTCGGCACATTGTAGACTGCAACATGTGGCTGGTGGTAAAGGGGCTGCAGTACACGGACATTGCGCCCGATGGCGAGAACGATGTACCAAACTGTGCAACACCTTGGGTGCATCGATGTTGGGTCCCAGCCGTTAGCAATGCGAGGGTCTTGGTCTAATTTGCAAATGGGCGACGTTGCATTTGCCTTTGTGCCGGCAGCCTGGGGTTTCACGAAACAACCGGCGCTGGAAGTGATGTCCTTCTCGCAGAGGGGCCCATTGACACTACTGGGGAGCCTTGACCCCTATCGACAACCTCCGCAACTCCGCCCGGTGGAGGGTGAACAAGTGCGTGTGCAGCTGTCAATACCAAGTGTGCACCTACCGTTTACCGTGTTTTGGCGCTCGTCATTCCTTGTTTTAGTGCGCGTCATTCTTTGTATTAGCGCACTTCTAAACGCGATTTAGCGCACGTCAAAGCGTGCTTTAGCGTACGTCGAAATCCGCTTTGCCTTGCAGTACACCCCTTTCAACACACGTCAAAGCACGTTTTAGCGCACGTCAAAACAGGTTTTAGCGCGCGTCAAATTGCGGCAACACAAGTGGAAACATGTTGGCAGTAGTGGGGTGTCTATCTGGCCCGACGGCCGTGATGTGCCCCGCATTGCCCCACTCTCTCCACAGCTTCGTTTGTCATGGGGAAGAAGAAGAGAATCCACACGCGGTCAGAGCACAAAGAGCACGAACGAGCAGCAGCCCGCAGCGCCGTGATTGAAGCCCGGCTCCGACACCGTGTTGCTTTCCGCACCTGCCAAAAGGAAGTTGCCCCCAACAGGGTGCGGCCGTGGATCAGTGAGCCGCCCAGCCGCGCCGAGGCAGCAGAGTGTCTGTCAGCTGCCGCGAACGACATTGCCACGCGCACCAACGGTGAAGCTCATCAGGGCCTGATTGCGAACGGCCATCCATGGGAGAAGCCGCCGTGGATGCACCTATGTAATGTCTTGTAGGAAATCTGGTGGACCGACGGCGACCGCCCAAGGGTCGCTACATTTTCGTGCCATTCGGAGGGGCAGGGGGGAAGGCATGTACCCGTCGTGCACCGGCCGTTTGAATCCGAGATTCACGGTACCGTGAATTTCACCCATTTTGGCTGTGTTTTGCTCGTAACTTGGTGCCATCGCGTGCTTTTGTCGTGCTATCTTGGCCCAAAGTAAGATCCAACAAATGTGTGCAATGTAGAGGTTTGAAGTAGCCGCATGGTTCAACACATTTGGTGAGATTCGCGTGAATGTGAAATTCACGCACCCGAATTCACGCATACATTCACGCTAGATCCACACATTTACGAGAATGTGAAATTCGCACGAATTTGATACGAATTTCGTACGAATTTACCCTCATTTCCACTGTTTCGCTTTCTCACAGCTCTCAGAGCCTTTCTTCGCATTCTCTTTTGACCATGTACCAGCAGATTATGTCCCGGCTCGCCAGCCTTGCCTCGCGCCCCGACCCCGCAGCCGACACCCTCGCCCACTACCAAGCCCTCCCCGTCGCCCACCATCAATTGAAGGAGGCAACGTACCTGTCAGGGGCACTGGGGGTGGATGATGTTGTGGGCTGGGTAGCATGCCTCGACCCCTCCCCCGAGGTCAGTCACATCGACGTGCGCAGCCCCACCCGCAACTCCTACCTCGGGGGGAGGGAATTGGGCCACAACGTTGTGGAGGGAACTACGCCGCCAACTCCCCTCCCTTAAATTTCTGCATCTGACCCCTCTACCTTCCCGCGTTGACCAACTCCTCAATTTCATGCGCACTAACCTTGTGGGGAAGCCTAAGGACGCCCACGTCCAGGTGTACCCCACCACTAACCTCGTCCATACCCCCCCCCACTGCAACATGGTGTGCCTGCACGATCTTGCTGCAGGTGCACCGGCCGACCACTCCTTTTTCGCCTTTTCTTGGCACCTTGCCAACCCCCGGTGGTGGGATGATTTGGGCATCGCCTCTTTCCATCCCACCATCCCCCCCCCAGGTGCACATCCCCGGCATCACCCACCCCACCTTCTGCACTACAACTTCTTTGCAATGGTACCGTGGTGCCTCAATGCCCCCCCCCTTCATTTCGAGTGAACACCCCCCTCCGCACCGAACCCCTTAATTCCCGACCCCCCTCATGGGGTGATGGGCAACCCCGACCCCGCCCCCGACGGGGTTGGCCCCTCCCAGCCGCCCCTCCACTTTGTTGATGGGAACGGCTACATTGTGCTTTGGGGGCTTGTGGGACCACGGGATTGTGAGGTGGGGTAGAACAAGGTAATGAAGGCATGGGGCAGCGGCGAAGAAAAAGTCGTCGCAAAGATTTTTGAGCTGCTTTTCAACACCTCTCAGAGTGAAGATCAGGCCAGGGATCCTGAGCTCCCCCGGCGTTGGCAAAGCAAGAGCACCTTGGGGTCGGGGGTTGGGGGGCCTCTCTTCAAGAAGTTCCACCCCCACCTCACCGAAAGTCTCAGCCCACCATGGGTTGCGCGCCCTCCCCGACTCCAAGGATGGGCTGTAGGGGGCCTTTTTAACTTGTGGACCCCCGACCGCACGCACCGACACCACCAGCCCAACACCACGCACCTGGACCCCACCCCCCCCAAGGAGGCCCCGGACGTTGCTGGGGATTTCTCCAGCTGGGACTTCCCCAGCGTGGACCAGGTGTTGTGGGTGGGGAAGGGGGCGGTTGGAAGGGTGGGGTTGTGGGAGGGGGATGCTGCCCAGGCCCTCTTTGCCGACCCCCCCGAGTCGGTCCGGCCGGCCCCCCCACCTGCCCCTTCCACCCCACCTTCCTCTCCCGGTCGGCCCCGGCCTCCGACCTCGCCGTCATCGAGGTCGGCGAGCAGTGCATGCTCTTCTTCGTTGGGAGCGTGCACCAGCTGGAGGTCTGCAAGGGGGACAACGCCGATGCGGAGTCGGAGATCCACTTCGACATGTCCGGCGTCGCTCCCCCGGGGCGGCCGACCACGCTGTGGCATCTGGCGAACACGGCCCCAGCGTGGAGTTCGCCCAAGTGCTCGAAGGCCGGGGCATGGGCAATCACATGCCCATGTGAGTTCAAGGTGTGCTTGCTTGTGTGTTTGCTTTGTTTATTGGCAAATTGGACGAAATTCACGTGAAATTCGTACGAAATTCATATGAAATTCGTACGAATTTCACGTGAATGAATTCGTGTGAATATTGAGGCAAAGTGAAATTCGTATGAATTTCGTACGAATTTCTGTGAATTTCGTCCAATTTCTTTGTTTTGTTGTTGCGGTGCTCCATGTTTGCTCCCCCATTCGCAATTGGTGCCTTGCACACTTCTCCCCGTCTGTAGGTCCCGTTCTACGCGTGGTCGCCGGACATTCGGCACCACGCCTGGCGCCGGTACAAGCCCCGGCCCCGATTGCCCGAGGAGCAGGGCGAGCCGCCCGAAGGCACCGGTGGTGGACGGACCCCGAGCGAGGCCGGCAGTGGGCGCATTGAGGGCTCGCGGCGCTCTGGACGTTCGGCAGGGGCCGGCAGCGAGGCCAGCACCGGTGCGGGGCATGCGCCGTGCGAGGTGGTCGTACCCATGCCGTCCCGCGAGGACTTGGGCACCGCCGCCCCCCCCCCTGGACCGGGTCACCCTGGCCCCAAGGCAGCCGGATCTGGCGTGGACGCAGAAGGTGCCGCCCGGGCCCGAGGGGCGGCAGCGGCATCTCTCTGCCGTGTGGGACAACGTCTTGGAGTCCCCCTTTCGGGGTTTGGGTTTGGGCTTGGGTGTGGGTATGGGTTTGGGTTTGGGCTTGTGTTTGGGTTTGGGTTGCGGGTTTGGGCTTGGGCTTGGGCTTGGGTTTGGGTTTGGGTTTGGGTCGCCCGTTTGGGCTTGGACTTGGGTTCGGGTTTGGGTTGCGGGTTTGGGCTTGGGTGTGGGTTTGGGTTGGGGTTTGGGTTTGGGCTTGGGTTTGGGCTTGGGTGTGTGCATTGTGTTGGTGTGTTTTGTGTGTTACCCAGTCCCCCCCCCCGTGTATCTTTGGGGGTTTGGGCTTGGGTTTGGGCTTGGGTTTGGGCTTGGCAGTGGGTTTGGGTTCGGGTTTGGGCTTGGGTTTGGGTTTGGGTTGCGGGCTTGGGCTTGGGCTTGGGTTTGGGTTGGGGTTTGGGTTGACACGGGGGGGGGGGGGGGAAGGTAACACACAAAACACACCAACACAATGCACACAGCCAAGCCCAAACCCAAGCCCAAACCCAAACCCAAACCCAAACCCGAACCCAAACCCACACCCTAGCCCAAACCCGCAACCCAAACCCAAACCCAAACCCAAACCCAAGCCCAAACCCGCAACCCAAACCCAAACCCAAACCCAAGCCCAAGCCAAAACCCGCAACCCAAACCCGAACCCAAGACCAAACCCAAACCCAAGCCCAAAACCACACCCAAGCCCAATCCCGCATGCAAACCTAGCCAGGCATCGGCCGCTCGCTCGCGGGAGTTGTACACCACCCGGTGGGTGTCCACAACCTCCTGGATGGCCTAAGAAAACATCATCAATTTTGTTGGAACCAAATTGTTCCGGTGACGGTTCCAACAAAACACTTGAACGTCGCCGGAACAAGTTATCGGAACGTCACCGGAACAACACGGTGTGTATGCGGCACACCTTGATATTGGCTTCCTAGAGGTTGCCAAGGTCGCCATCTCTTTGTCCCCGCAAATTGCGAGGCTGATGATTCACACGCTGGCGGGAATGCGTCCCCAAAGGCCCATGCAAGCGATGGAGACGGACAATTTGCGCATGGGTAGCCATCCCCCCTGACAATGCATGTCAGGGGTAACGACCAATCGATCATGCGGCACAACGGCAGTTGGCTGGCAACGTGGCGCAGCCACGATGCCCATGGCCAACTGATGCCCGTGGCCTTGGGATCCAATGTGCTCACCGGGGGGGCAAGCTCCAAGGGGGCTAGTAGATCTTGCCAGCGCTGCTGGAAAGCCCTGCTGTATCTCTCGGACACAGCTCGGTTGGGCCAAGCGCACGGCCACCCCAAATTGGCAGTGGGTGAGTGGAGAGGAGATGGCCCATTCCGCTATGAGCTCCCCAACAAGATCCCCGTTTTGGAGGCTAACAGCACTAGCCAAATGGATGAGGTAGGCTGTTAGTTGCTGAACCCGGGTCTATGTCGCAGGCATGCCGAAGCTACAACAATAAACTACGAAGTTGCGCAACGCGGGTTTGCGAACTAGGCAAGATGAAGCTACAACAATGAACTACGAAGCGAAATTTGGCAATCCATACCTCTAGGGCAAGATGCCCGTAGACCCACCGAGCATTCAGGCAAGGAACAAATACCAAAATGGGACCCTAGGCATGGCCACAATGCACAAATCAAACGGGAAAACGGGTACGCCAACGTTGAAAAGTCATACAACGGTGCGTCTGTACTACAAGGAACAGCAGGCTTGCAAATGGATACGAAAAGTTCGAAATGTGTACACCTAGTGGAATGTGCCCAAAGGCCCACAATATGTCAACATGGCGCCGATGGGAAAGACAAGCCTTGGACGCGTTACACATGCAAGAAAGAGACAAAAAACATCATTTACGAACTTGGAAACTCATGGTGATGGATCTAGTTATCCGGCCTGCGACACTTGTTCCAGTAGTGTTCCCAAAGAAATTGTTCCGGCGGGAATTGTTCCCAGCGGGAACATTCTAGTCGGGAACAAACTTGGGGTTCAAACACGTACCAAGGGGGGGTACTGCCGGCGCACCTCCTCCAGTGCAGCACTCACCTTGGGGGCGTCGGGGGCCACGCTGTCCACATCGGCCTGCTGGCCACTGGCCATCGTGGCCATCCGCAGGCCGGTGGACACCGCCGACATCTGGCCGGCGCATGCCTCGGCCTGGCCATGCCAGGCATGTGGCCCGGCCAGAAGGTACTTGACACCGGCGGCACCGCCCCCCCCCCCCCCCCGCCCTGTCACCCGGGGGGGCCTCGGCACCCTCATGCCCCTCCCCTGCCTGTGCTGCCTGTGCCGGTGGCTTTGCCTTGCGCGCCGTCCCCAGGTCGCGCTCCAGAGTTTTCACCCTGGTGGCCAGGCGGTCCCGCTCCTTGGTGTCCTCCGCCAACCGCGACTCGGCAGCTCGCTTGTCCTCATTGGCCCGGGACAGGCGGGTTGAGGTCACGGTCGGCGGCCTCCGCGCTGATCGCGCGCGCCTCCCACGCCCCTGCCCGCTGTAGGAGCTGCTGCTGCTCCACCCACTCGTGCACCGCCCCCCTCTGTCCCCGCCCCGCCGCCTGCTCCGCCCGCTCCACCGGGGTGGCCGTACGCGGGGCTTTCCAGGGGGGGGTTGGTGTCCCCTTGGGGGGGGCGGCCTTTCCGCTTCCGGGCCGAGGGGGTGGGGAGTTTATTTGTCCTCCCCCTCGACGTCATTGACGTCAGCCAGCCCCATCTTCCGCTGCCTCCCCACATGGACGCGCATGGCAAGCCATGCCACGTCCACCCACTCCGGCCTCCGTTTGTCCCACCGCGTGACCACATGCAGCCCAAAGACCCCAGCCGTGGTCACCGTCCCCTCCTCCCCAATCCGCGCCATCCCGGTTTGCACCCGCCAGTGCCCGCTCACAAGCCTGTAGGCAAACAGCCCCACCAGCTCCTGCCCCTCGGGCAGGTTGGATCCCCCCATGACTACCATGGGGCAGGGAAAGGAGATGCGGAGGGTGCCCTGCACCCCCCGTGTGTGTATGTGTGTGTGTGTGTGGTGCGGCACACTGCACATCTGGTTCCGGCGCCGTTCCGGTAACTTGTTGTGGCGACGTTGTGGCGACGTTCCAGTGACCGTTGGAACGTCGCCAGAACGTCGCCAGAACAGGTTGTTGGAACGTCGCCATAACAGCTGAAAATACACACAGTTTTGGGCGCGCACAAGGCACACTGCGCGCACTGCAGCCCCGGGGGGGGGGGGGGGCTAGGGAACCGTGGTAAGCAGATCAATTACCCGCCAGTGCGGTGGCTGGGCCCCAGGTCATCTCCCTGGGGTTTGGAAGGGAGCGTGAAACCCAACTACCCACCACGCAGTGGCTGGGCCTTAGGTCGACTGACTAGGGTTTTGAAGGGAAGGCACAAACCTTTCTTCTTTTTTTTCAATATTTTTATCAAAATCAAATCGAAATCGTCGCTCAAAGACAGACAAAGGGGCGCAAACAGGGAAAGGGGCAAAGGGGGGCAAGGAGCAAAAGGGACACGGGGGGGGGGGCAGGGTAACACACAAAACACACCAACACAATGCACACACCCAAGCCCAAACCCAAGCCCAAACCCAAACCCAAACCCAAACGCAAACCCACACCCAAGCCCAAGCCCAAACCCACACACCACAGACCAACCACACACCAACCATCGACCACCAACCGCACACCACCAACCACAGACCACAGACCACAGACCACATACCAACCACAGACCACAGACCACAGACCACCAACCACACACCACAGACCACATACCACAGACCAACCACAGACCACCAACCACAGACCACCAACCAAAGACCACGAGCCACAGACCACAAACCAAAGACCACAAACCAGAGACTAAAGACCATGGATGCACCATGGATGCACAGACCACAGACCACAGACCACCAACCACACACCACAGACCACACACCACAAACCAACCACAGACCACCAACCGCAGACCACCAACCACAGACCGCAGACCACATACAACAGTCCAACCACAAACCACCAACCACAGACCACCAACCACAGCCCACAAACCAGAGACTAAAGGCCACAGACCACAGACCACAAACCACCAACCACACACCACAAACCACACACCACAAACCAACCACAGACCATCAACCGCAGACCACCAACCACAGACCGCAGACCACAGATCACCAACCACACACCACAGACAACAGACCACAGACCGCAGACCACACACCACACACCACAGACCACTCACCACAGACCACAGACCACATACCACAGACCACAGACCACCAACCACGTACGATAGACCGCAAACCATAGACCCCAGACCACAGACCAGTGTCCTCCATGTCATACGGGCCACTCAAGCCAGAAAAACCACGGCCCACGGCCCCTACGGTCGCCTACGCCAGCAGCCGTGGCCCGCCACCTAGGCCGCGCGTGGGTGACACGTACCCCGGACCAGCGGCGGGAGGCACTGGCAGGGGCCCCGGAGATACAGCCCTCCAGGGTCCTCCGATATATGGGAACCGACATTTACCTCCAGGGGGCGCCTACGGCCCCCCGCAACCTGCCGGAGGTCAGGGCGGAGCTCTGGACACAACTCCGCCCCCAGCGGCTCTCCCCGGACGCGGCCATGATGGTGCTCATGGCCAAGCTCCCGAGCAATCTGCTTCCCCCGGCCAGCGTGTACCGCCCCACGGCCAAGGTACACGCGGCAAACAATGCTCTCATGGTGCGAGCATACAAGCACGTGACGGGCATCTCCCGCCACGCTCATACCGACGCGCTCTGGGGACCCTGGGAGCATGGGTGCCAGGGTCTCACTCGGTCAGAGCACTCGTGGCAGGCGGCGGTAGTTCGAGAGTGGGTTCGGCAGGGGGCCTGGGCCAAGCAGGAGTTCCGGGGCTCCCAGGCCTACTACCTGCAAACGCACCAGGCGCTCAGGGGGGGCTGCCCGGCGGTGCTTACCCCGGGGCAGTACACGCATCACCCCAAGTGCCCCCACCTCATAGCCACGCTGCAGCGGGTCGTGGATGAGGTGGCCATGCCCATGTGGATGCCGGGCCAGTGCTCAGGGACCACCCCCATCCTGGTCCGAGGTCCCGGTGGGCCGCGATCGGCGGCAGCGGCGGCCCCTGCCCCCCGGGTGGAGGTGTACACAACTCTGTATGGCGCCGTCGCGCAGGTGGTCGTCCCCCCGACGGTGTACGAAACGGTACAGGCCCTGGGCTACCATCACCTCGGCGACCTCTACACAGAGAATCACCAGGTGCTGCCGGAGCGAGCCTTGAAGAGACGAGCGCCAGCCCGCAAGGGGATCCCGGGGCTACGGGCGTGGCTGGCCCGCCACGCTGCGGTACTGGTCCCGCTCCTGAGGGAACCCACGCCGCGGTGGCAGGCGGCGCCCAAGGACTCGATCCCGAGGGCCGTGCCCACCTATCAGGCGGAAGTCATCGTGGGGGGCCGGGCGGCCAAAACCACCCGAATGGAGACGATATACCATAGGGGACAGCCCCTCGGGATGACCGCGGCCCTGCAGGACACCATGGAGACCGCGGGCTGGGCGTCAGAACCCCGGGTGTGCCAGCAGCCCCCGGGCACCCTGCCTAGCGACACCAGGCTCCACCGCCTCCTGGTGGCCCTCCTGGATATCCAAGTGCAGGTGGATGCGCCACTGCACGCCTAGCTGTGGGGCGACCACCGGCAGGAGTCCCTGGCCCAGCTCCAGCGCACTGGGGTCAGGGCGCCCACCGTCGTGTGGACGACAGCCCCCCCGACTGCCGCCTACTGGAACTGGGCCAGCACATCGCAGGCCCCTCTCGTGACGATCACCTCGACGCTGCCGCCGTTTCCGTGGATCGCCATAGCCCCGGCGGCGGTGGCGCGCTTCCAATATCCAGCGGAGTGCATGGCGCACAAATGCCCGGGGCACCCGCACAAGGGACCCCTCTATTACTCCCTCGATACGGTGGGGACGGTGCCAGCGGAGCTACACCAGGCCCTGCGCACCCACCTCAGGGAGCACCATGGGGGCATGGCCCTCCTGGCGCCCCACGGCCGGGCGACCGACGCCCCGCGAGTGTTGGCCCCTGAGACTCGCCCAGGCGTCTGGTTCCATGACCTGCCTGCGCTGGCGACCCTCCGAGGCAGTGTCGTGGCGGTGGATGCAGGGGCCACGCAGGCGGGGAAGGGCCATGGCCGGGGTCGTCCAGAGCGGGCCTGGGGAGTATCAGGCCCAGGTGGCCTCAGGAGTGGGCACCTCCCAGGAGGGGGAAGCGATGGCCCTCCTCTCGTATGCCCGCCGGCTGGCGACACAGCATGGGGTTTACTGGCTGGTGCCGGACTCGGAGGCAGCAGTGGGGGGCCTCCGCACGTACCAGGAAGGAGGGCACTGCGGAGATGGCATCCACCACCTCTACGCCACTGTCCTGGGGGGGCAGCGCCTCTCCCCGAGGTCTGCCATCAATGTGGTGACCACACCGTCGCACTGGATCACGGACCTCAACGTCCGTGTGGACGCAGCGACGCGGGAGCCGCCGGAGGTAGACCTCACGTGGCTCCTCAGGCGCCCCTACTCATTTATCCCCGCAGTGCCCTTCCGCGACCAGTGCCAGCTCTCCCCGACGGCGCTGATTGACTGGTTGCAGGACCGGGCCTCCATACCGGCGCAAGCCATCTACGAGGCCCGCTGGGGGGTAAATTTCATGCCAGGGGGGGGCCTCCCCCTGGACTGGTTCGACCACGACCAGCAGCGCCACATCACGGCGCATCGCATGGACAACGTCCCGACCATGACCGTCCTGGCCCACCGTTCCTCCCACCGGGGCACGGTGCTGGATACAACGTGCCTCCTGTGCGGGACACAGCCCGAGACGGCGCCCCACCTGTGGGCCTGCTCGGCTCAATCGCACGAGTGGGGGCCAGCCCGCCGGCGCCTCGCAGCGTGGCTCGACCAGAAGGTGGGGCCACGGGCGGCCCCAGTGCGTCACCAGCTGTGGGAACCGACTGTACTGGAGCAGTGGGCGGCAGCCCTGCGGACCCCCTCCATGCAGCTGGCCCACCTGGAGTGTACGGGGCCCCACTCGCTGGGCACGGAGTTCCTCCGCCACGTCGTGGAGGAGTCCATACGGATCTGGTACGCCCACGCCAAGGCGCGTGCCACACTGCTGAAGGCCCGCCCAAGCCCGGGCAGCACGATGGCGTGGGCGTTGCACGAGCTGCGCCTGCACCAGCAAGCAGAAAGGGAAGGGGTGCAGCGGGAGCTCCTGGAATAAGCGCGGTCGCCAGAGGCGAACTCACCAGGTCTCCCCGACTCCCCCTTCCCCTGCCGAGGCCTACACACTTACGCACGGCGCGCACACAACACACACAGCCCAGCCCGTTTACCTTTACCCGTAGGTAGACATCCCGGCCTTTTGCCCTTTTGTAACAGCGCCTTCGGCACACACCACAGACAACAGACCACAGACCGCAGACCACACACCACACACCACAGACCACTCACCACAGACCACAGACCACATACCACAGACCACAGACCACCAACCACGTACGATAGACCGCAAACCATAGACCCCAGACCACAGACCAGTGTCCTCCATGTCATACGGGCCACTCAGGCCAGAAAAACTTTCCCCCAGTAAGGTGTTCCGGCGACGTTCCAGTAAATGGTTTTGGCGGTGTTCAAATCTTGAACACCTAAAAACACCGGAACGTCGCCGGAACAACTTGCTGGAACGTCGCCAGAACAACTTTTATTGCCCCCTCCTTTGCAACCACAGACCACATACCACAGACCACAGACCACAGACCACAGAGCACCAACCACAGCCCACAGACCACAGACCAAAGACCACAGACCACACACCACACACCACAGACCACAGACCACTGAGCACCAACCACAGCCCACAGACCATAGACCGCACACCACATACCACACACCACAGACCACAGACCACAGACCACAGACCACAGACCACAGACCACAGACCACACACCAGAGACCATAGACCACTGAGCACCAGCCACAGCCCACAGACCATAGACCGCACACCACACACCACACACCACAGACCACAGACCACAGACCACAGAGCACCAACCACAGCCCATAGATGACAGACCAAAGACCACAGCCCACAAACCATAGACCATGGACAACCAACCACAGACCGCACACCACACACCACACACCACAGACCCACAGACCACACACCACCAACCACAGATCACACACCACAGACCACAGACCACCAACCACAGACCACAAACCACAGACCACAGACCACAGACCATGTACCCTTCGTGAACCGGCCGTTGGAATCCGAGATTCACGGTACCGTGAATTTCACCCAATTTTGCTATGTTTTGCTCGTAACTTGGTGCTATCGTGTGCCTTTGTCGTGCTACCTTCGCCCAAAGTAAGACCCAACAAATATGTGCAATTTAGAGGTTTGAAGTCCCCGCATGGTTCAACACATTTGGTGAGATTCGCGTGAATTTGAAATTCACCCACCCAGATTCACGCATACATTCACGGTAGATTCACAGCTTTACAAGAATGTGAAATTCGCACGAATTTCGTACGCATGTCGCACGAATTTACGCTCATTTCCACTGTTTCGCTTTCTCACAGCTCTCAAAGCCTTTCTTCTCATTCTCTTTTGACAATGTCCCAGCAGACTATGTCGCAGCTCGCCAGCCTGGCCTCTCGCCCCGACCCCGCGGCCGACACCCTCGCCTGTTACCAAGCCCTCCCCGTCGCCCACCATCAGTTGGAGGAGGCGACGTACCAGTCTGGGGCACTGGGGGTGGATGATGTTGTGGGCTGGGCAGCATCCCTGGACCCCTCCCCTGATGTCATCCACATCGACATGCGCCGCCCCACCCGCAACTCCTACCTTGGGGGGAGGGGATGGGCCACAACCTTGTCCAAGGAACTACGCCGCCAACTCCCCTCCCTTAAATTTCTGCATCTCACCCCTCTCCCCTCCAGTGTTGACCAGCTCCTCAACTCCATGCGCGCTAACCCTGTGGGGAAGCCTAAGCACGCCCACATCCAGGTGTACCCCACCACTAACCTCGTCCATACCCCCCCCCCACTGCGATATGGTGTGCCTGCAGGATCTTGCTGCAGGTGCACAGGCAGACCAGTCTTTTTTCCGCTTTTCTTGGCACTTTGCCAACCCCCGGTGGTGGGATGATTTGGGCATCGCCCCTTTCCATCCCACCATCCCCCTCCAGGTGCACATCCCCGGCATCACCCACCCCACCTTCTACAGCACAACTTCTTTGCAATGGTACCGTAGTGCCTCATGCGCCCCCCCCTTCATTTCGAGTGAACCCCCCCTCCGCACCGAACCCCTTCCCGACCCCCCTCATGGGGTGATGGGCAGCCGTGACCCCGCCCCCGACATGGTTGGCCCCTCCCAGCCGCCCCTCAACTTTGTTGATGGGAACGGCTACATTGTGCTTCGGGGGCTTGTGGAAGCACGGGATGGTGAGGTGGGGTGGAACAAGGTGATGAAGGCGTGGGGCAACGGCGACGAAAAAGTCGTCGCAAAAAATTTTGAGCTGCTTTGCAACGCCGCGCGGAGTGAAGATCAGGCCAGGGATCCTGAGCTCCCCCGGCGTTGGCAAAGCAAGAGCAACTTGGGGTCGGGGGTGGGGGTGCCTCTCTTCAAGAAGTTCCACCCCCACCTCACCGAAAGTGTCCCTGGAGTTGGGGACCTCCACCCAATGACGCCGGGGAGCGTCATTGTGGCGAGTGTGGGGAGTGGGTCGCAGCTCCCCCACACCGACGTTGCCACCCACCCGGAGGTGCTCGCCTCCAACAGCAGGGACATCTCGGGGTGCCACCTGAGTAGCTTCCTCTGCTTGTCAGAGGAATACCAGGTGGCGGTGCAGGCGGGGACGGCCCTGGGGGAGGCGGGGGAGGCGCGTTGGGACACCGTTGAGCTGCATCGGGGGGACATGCTGCTGATGGTGGCCACCAGCCGCCACCGTGGGTTGCCTGCCCTCCCCGACTCCAAGGATGGGCCGCAGGGGGCTCTTTTTCACTTCTGGACCCCGTACCCCCGACACAAATACCACCAGCCCAACACCACACACCTGGACGCCACCCCCCCCAAGGAGGCCCTGGACGTTGCTGGGGATTCGTCCAGCTCGGACTTTCCCAGCGTTGACCAGGTGTTGTGGGTGGGGAAGGGGGCGGTCGGGAGGGTGGGGTTGTGGGAGGGGGATGCTGCCCAGGCCCTCTTCGCCGACCCCCCCGAGTCGGTCCCGGCAGGCCCCCCCACCTGCCCCTTCCACCCCACCTTCCTCTCCCGGTCGGCCCCGGCCTCCGACCTCGCCGTCATCGAGGTCGGCGAGCAATGCATGCTGTTCTTCGTGGGCAGCGTGCACCAGCTCGAGGTCTGCAAGGGGGACAATGTCGATGCGGAGTCGGAGATCCACTTCGCCATGACCGGCATTGCCCCCCCGGAGCGGCCGACCACGCTGTGGCATGTGGTGAACACGGTCCCAGCGTGGCGGTCGCCCAACTGCGCGAAGACCGGGGCATGGAGCATCGCATGCCCATGTGAGTGCAAGGTGTGCTTGCTTGTGTGTTTGCTTTGTTTATTGGCAAATTGGACGAATTTCACGTGAAATTCGTCCAAAATTCGTACGAATTTCGCGTGAATAAATTTGTGTGAATATTCTGGAAATGTGAAATTCGCACGAAATTGGTACGAAATTCGTACCAATTTGTGTGAATTTCGTACGAATTTCGTACGAATTCCTTGTGAATTTCTTCCAATTTGCTCCTTTTGTTCTTGCATTGCCTCGTGTCCACTCCCCCTTTCTCAATTTGTGCCCTGCACACTTCCCCACATCTGCAGGTCCCGTTCACCGCGTGTTCGCCGGATGTTCGGCGCCACGCCAAGCGCAAGTACAAGGCCCGGCCCCGATTGCCCGAGGAGCACGCCGAGCCCCCCGAATGCCCCGGTGGCGACCAGCCCGCAGGCACCGGTGGTGCACGGGCGCCAAGTGAGGCCAGCAGTGTGCGCAGTGAGGGCTTGCGGCGCTTTGGACGTTCGGGAGGCACCGGTAGCGAGGCCAGCACCGCCGCGGGGCATGTGGCGCGCGAGGTGGTGGTGCCCATGCCGTCTCGCGACGAGTTGAGCGAGGCCCACACCCCCCCCCCCCCCCCCTTGAACGGGTCACCCTAGCCGCCAGGCAACCGGATCTGGCCTGGACCTAGCAGGTGCCGCCCGGGCCCGATGGGCGGCAGCAGCATCTCAGTGCCGTGTGGGACATGGTCTTGGAGTCCCGGGGGGTGCAGGGCACCTTCCGCATCTCCTTCCCCTGCCCCATTGTCGTCAGGGGGGGGCCCAACCTGCCCGCGGGGCAGGAGCTGGTGGGCATGTTTGCCTACCGGCTTGTGAGTGGGCACCGGCGGGTGCAGACCGGGGTGTCGCGGATTGGGGAGGAGGGGACGGTGACCACGGCTGGGGTTTTTGGGCTGAATGTGCTAACGGGTTGGGAGCAGCGGAGGCCGGAGTGGGCGGACGTGGCATGGCTTGCCATGCGCGTCCATGTGGGGAGGCAGCGGAAGATGGGGGTGGCTGACGTCATTGACGTCGAGGAGCAGGACGAACCCCCCACCCGCAAGCGGAAAGGGCGCCCCCCCCAAGGGGACACCGAGCCCTCCCCCCCAAAGCCGCGAGTACGGCCACCCTGGTGGAGCGGGCGGTGCGGGCGGAGCAGGCCGAGCCGGTGGCGGGGCGGGGGCAGAGGGGGGTGGTGCAGGAGTGGGTGGAGCAGCAGCGGGCGGGGGCGTGGGAGGCACGCGCGATCAGCGCGGAGGCTGCCAACCGCGACCTTGAGGCCTGTCTGTCCAGGGCCAACGAGGACAGGCGGGACTCCGAGTCGCGGTTGCCGGACGTCACCAAGGAGCGTGACCAGCTGGCCGCCAAAGTGAAAACTCTGGAGCGCGACCTGGCGACGTTGCGCAAGGCAAAGCCAGCGGCACATCCAGCAGAGGCAGTGGAGAGGCCTGAGGGTGCCGAGGCCCCCCCGGGTGACAAGGGGGTGGGGGGGGGGGCAGTGCCGCCGGTGTCCGTTACGTCCTGGCCGGCGCACAGGCGTGGCATGCCCAGGCCGAGGCGTGCGCCGGCCAGATGTCGGCAGTGTCCACCGGCCTGCGGATGGCCATGCTCGGCAGTCGCAAGCAGGTCGATGTGGACACCGTGGCCCCCGACGCCCCCAAGGTGAGTGCCGCACTAGAGGAAGTGCGCCGGCAGTATCCCCCCCACCGCCTCACGTCGGCGCCCATGGACCGCTCCTTTGTGGAGGCGGTGAGGGAGCAGAGCTCCCAGGGCTCCGCTAGCCGGAGCTCTGCTCTAGGGGGGGGGGGTGCGTAGCTCACCCTTTAACCTCGGGACCACCTATCCCTTCTAACCTCCACGAATGTTATCCTGCCCCCCCTCCCCCCAGGCATGGGCAGTTTGACCGACATGTGGGGCCCTAGCTCCCCCCCCACTTTGCGAAATTTTGTGCAGCACTGTTTGTACTTTATTTGGGGTATGCTATGCCCCCTGACCTGTTTGCGATATTTTCTGCAGCACTGTTTGTATTTTATTCGGGGTATGCTATGCCCCCTGACCTGTTACACTGATGACTGAGTGTCAGCCGGAATGACAACCACTGGATTGGGTGTGTGATAACCCATGAGCACCATTCTGTGCTTGCTTTGTGAGGGTCAACGGGGGCACAAGGATTAGGCTTCAGGAGAAATTCTGTGACAGTCGCGTGAAATTCGCACGAAATTCTTACGAATTTCGTACGAATTACGTGCGAATTTCGTGCGAATTTATGTAAATTTCTTCAAATTGCATGCGAATCGCAGTAGAGACCCACAAAATTTAGTTGTCTGCAAGAGGGGGATGGTAGAAACCTTGCGATGAATGCCTCCCCCATTCAACAGGTCTTGTATCTCACACCATGCCGCAGCACAAGGAGCCATTCCATCTGCTAGTGGGTCGTACACAACGGAGGCGCCTACAAGAGCTCTAGGAAGTTGTTACCAAGGAGCTTGCAGCACCCTACACCGTCAGGTACCTGCCCGACACGGGGCAGATAGTGCTTACCCCTGAAAGAAGAGTTGTAGCCACCGTCCAGCCCGAGCCCACCATGGAGGAGAGGTTGATTATGGCCGTCTAGAGGATCCGGTCATTGCACCTCTCCAGGACGGAGTCCCGGTACCTAGTGGGGAGCATGACGTACGGTGTGGTATGGGACCAGGTGTACGGCATGCTTCGGCAGCTAGCGTTGCCGGAGGCCCGGGCGTTCACTGCCTATACGGGAGACGACACGGCCATCAATGGTGCGGCCTGCTACCTACCTGACCGCATCGGCCACCTATTCAAGTGTCGACCACCCCCACCCTCGGACATCATGCAGCCCGGGGACGGACGGCTCCATTCGTTGACTATTGCGGTGGACGGTACATCGAGGCATGAGGCCTCGTACGTCCATGGCACGCTTGGTGGCACCGCCAGCCCCAACCAACCATCTAGTTGGTGGCTACTAGGGGGCAGTGACAAGTGGGAGACCCTCTACGCGGCCTCCCAAGAAATTGATTTTGATGATGAGTTGCTCAAGGCTGCAACCGTAAGTTTTAAGGATTCGGGAGGGAACAATAGGCAGTCCCTTTTTTTTCTGTCTGCAGATGGTAAAGCACAGGTGCTCATGGCGGGCTGCCAAAACTGGAAGGCAGAATCCCCTGGTGCCACGTTGTGTTGGGTCTGCATGTGTAACCGTGCTCTGTGCCTTGCTACCTTTGGCACAGCAAGTGCGATAGACGGCAATTGGGAACCGGCTGTTGCCATAAATGCTATATATAGGACCATTACGAGTGATAGGCGAGTGCCTGATTATGGCCTCCATGGAGTCCTTTGTGTCCTGTTGTGTGCAGTCAACGGGACACGGGACCTAGTTGTACAATTGACAGGGAAGGCACCGGCCAATGTGGCACGCACCATGCTGCAACCGGTTCTAGATGAGGCACGGCTTGCTGCACGAACTTGCACCCGTGCCTCGTTAAATAATGACAAGGCAAACAGCAAGGGGAAGGTGAAGATGGAGTGTGCTGCTGCCATCCATTTCGTGCGGAATAGGGGTTGGGAGAAGATAATAGATGCTTGCCTACAGCAGCCTAGTGTAAGGCAGCATCAAGTAGGGGGAAAAAGTTGGGAGTCGGTGTGCAAAACGTGGTGGGAGAATTTTGCAGGCATGTGTGTATACGCGTGGCGTTCCGCATGGTTCTCCGGGGCCAACTTGGGGCGGCTCCGGAACCATAGCATAGCCATGGGCGCTGCCCACAATGAGCTCCAGTGGGGCAAACTTTTGTGGACGCATCTTTGGATTGACCACATGTATTATTTTGCAAAGAAGTGGAGAATCTTGTCAAAATTCTCCTGCTTTGCCATGGTGGGAAGTCACCGGAGGCTGAAGCGCATGTTGCGCAACAACGGGGGCCTAAGCCTCCTCCGGGGGAGACTAGGGGTGCAAGTGGTTGTGGACAACCACACCATTGACGATAGCCTTTGGTTGCATGGGTGGGATGCGACCAAAAGGGCTCAACATGGGCAAGGGCCCATAAGTGTACAAACGTATGCAAGCCGCACAAGAAGACGGCTTCTAACCGACATGCAGCACCTTGAGACTCTACAGCGGCGGTTCCGGTGCCGCAAGAGACGGACATGAGATCACCTTACAAACCCAGACCATTGTTGCCTGTGACCGGGATGCATGCTGGGGGGCCTACTAGGGGTGTGAGGACAAATCAGGGGGTGCACACCGGTATCATTTGTGTAAAATCACGTGAATTCACGCGAAATTCGCACGAAATTCGTACGAAATTCGTGCAAAATTCGTGCGAATTTCGTTCCAATTCACGTGAATTCACGGCTGTGAATCGGCTAAAGGCTTGCCGGGTTTCGGCACCTCTCGTTTTGGGCACGGTTCGGACATGATGGATGCTTTTGGGGCGGGACTTCAATTGGATGATGCGTAACAAAGCTAGGGGAGGATTTTTGGCCCCTCAAAGCCCTCGGAATGAACCAAGGGTATGGCATTTTCCCCAAAAAACCTCAAAATTTGGGTAAATTCACGTGAACTTCACGCAATTATTCAAACGGCCACTTAACGGCCGTTCACCAAGGGTACACACACACCATGGACCACACAGCAGATCATCTACTGTGGGGTTCTCGGGTTCGCCCCAGCCCTTCAATCCAACGTGACAATATGAACTCCTACCCCCTTTATTGGCGCGGGGCATGCACACCTGCTATGACATTGCATGCAAACATTATATACAAAAATATTTTTCATGATACCTGCACAATGAAGCAAGCATGGGGGGAAGCAAGAGAGAAGGGGGACACACTCAACAGACTCAACTGACCCACAACCCCGACAAGGGCCTACCCTCCCCCGGAGGGGGGGGGGTTGGAGACTGACAACACCCACGACTCCGCTAGACCCCCCCCCCTAGGGTAGGGCGGAACCTAAGCAATGGTCTGGGCTAGGCCCTAGGTGGGGAGCCTGGGTTTTGGAAGGGAGATTGAAAAAAAACCCAAAAACCATTGCTAATCACCCGCCACCCGAAAAGGGCTTCACAAAGAGACTACCCCGATGCGCCCTCACGGGCACCTTGCACAACAATGTATGTTATCATTTTACCCTTCCTCGTGCTTTGCTCTTAATGTAGTTTGCTTGTTCCGGCGACGTTCAAATAACTTGTTCCAGCGGTGTTCCAATGGTGTTGTAACAAAAACTGTTTTTGAAAACAAGTTTTTTTCACGTGGCAACGCGGCGGACAACAAATATAAGCATCCCAGCAGGGACCCCCAAGGCTAGCAAACAACATATTTTGCTATCATGTACGGGTAGGCTTGGTTGGGGGGTAAACAAATTTCGAACTTTTTTTGTTCCGGCCATATAGCCTAGAACAGTGGAACAATTTGGCTGGAACACCCTTGGGGTTCAATCGCGCACCAAGGGCCCCCCACCGCCTCACGTCGGCGGCCATGGACCCCTTCTTTGTTGAGGCGGTGGCGGAGTAGAGCTCCCACGGCTCCGCTAGCCGGAGCTCTGCTCCGGGGGGGGGGGGGGGGGGGCGTAGCTCACCCGTTAACTTCGGGACCACCTGTCCCTTCTAACCTCCACGGATGTTATTTGTGCATTTTTATATATGATGAATATATGTACAAATATCCTCCCCCCCCCCCCCCAGGCATGGGCACTTTGACCGACATGTGGGGCACTCCCCCCCCACTTTGCGAAATTTTTTCTTCAGCACTGTTTGTATTTTATTCGGGGTATCCTATGCCCCCTGATCTGTTACACTGCTGACTGTGTGTCAGCCGGAATGATGACCATTGGACTGGGTGTGTGGTAACCCATGAGCTCCATCCTGTGTTTGCTTTGTGAGGGCCAACGAGGGCAAAAGGATGAGTCAAATTTTTTCTTCCGCAAAAATTCTCTGACAATCACGTGAAATTCGTACGAAATTCGTACGAATTTCACATTTCCTCAATATTCACACACATTCATTCGCGTGAAATTCGCACGAAATTCGTACGAATTTCTATGAATTTTGTCCAATTGCGTGCGAATTACACTAGATTCCCACAAGATTTAGTTGCCTGGGGCAGGTGGATGGTAGAAACTTGCGATAAATGCCTCCCCCATTCCACAGGTCTTGTACCTCACACCATGCCGCGGCCCAAGGAGCCATTTCATTTGTTAGCGGGTCGTACACAACGGAGGTGCCTACAAGAGCTCCAGCAAGTTGTACCAAGGAGCTTGCAGCACCCTACACAGTCAAGTACCTGCCCGACACGGGGCAAATAGTGCTTACCCCCGAAAGAAGAGTTGTAGTCACCGTCCAGCCCGAGCCCGCCATGGAGGAGAGGTTGAATATGGGTGTGGCGGATCCGGTTGTTGCACCTCTTTATGATGCAGTCGGGGTATCTAGTGGGGAGCATGACGTACCGTGTGGTATGGGACCAGGTGTACGGCATGCTTCGGCAGCTAGCGTTGCCGGAGGCCCGGGCGTTCACTGCCTATACGGGAGACGACACGGCCATCAATGGTGCGGCCTGCTACCTACCTGACCGCATCGGCCACCTATTCAAGTGTCGACCACCCCCACCCTCGGACATCATGCAGCCCGGGGACGGACGGCTCCATTCGTTGACTATTGCGGTGGACGGTACATCGAGGCATGAGGCCTTGTGCGTCCATTGCACGCTTGGTGGCACCGCCAGCCCCAACCAACTATCTAGTTGGTGGCTACTAGGGGGCAGTGACAAGTGGGAGACCCTCTACGCGGCCTCCCAAGAAATTGATTTTGATGACGAGTTGCTCAAGGCTGCAACCGTAAGTTTTAAGGATACGGGAGGGAACGATAGGCAGTCCCTTTTTTTTCTGCGGGTAGGTGGGAAAGCATAGGTGCTCATGGCGGGCTGCGAAAACTGGAAGGCAGAATCCCCTTGTGCCACCGTGTGTTGGGTCTGCATGCGTAACCGTGCTCTCTGCCTTGCTACCTTTGGCACAGCAAGTGCGATAGACGGCAATTGGGAACCGGCTGTTGCCATAGGTGCTGTATATAGGACCATTACGAGTGATAGGCGAGTGCCTGATTATGGCCTCCATGGAGTCCTTTGTGTCCTGTTGTGTGGTATCAACGGGACACGGGACCTAGTTGTACAATTGACAGGGAAGGTACCGGCCACTGTGGCACGCACCATGCTGCAACCGGTTCTAGATGAGGCACGGCTTGCTCCACGAATCTGCACCCGTGCCTCATTAAATAATGACAAGGCAAACAGCAAGGGGAAGGTGAGGATGGAGTGTGCTGCTGCCATCCATTTTATGCGGAACAGGGGTCGTGATAAGATAGTAGATGCTTGCCTACAGCAGCCTAGTGTGAGGCAGCATCAAGTAGGAGGAAAAAGTTGGGAGTCGGTGTGCAAAACGTGGTGGGAGAATTTTGAAGGCATGTGTGTATACGCTTGGCGTTCTGCATGGTTCTCCGGGGCCAACTTGGGGCGGCTCCGGAACCATAGCATAGCCATGGGCGCTGCCCACAATGAGCTACAGTGGGGCAAACTTTTGTGGACGCATCTTTGGATCGACCACATGTATTATTTTGCAAAGAAGTGGAGAATCTTGCCAAATTTCTCCTGCTTTGCCATGGTGGGAAGACACCGGAGGCTGAAGCGCATGTTGCGCAACAGCGGGGGCCTAAGCCTCCTCCGGGGGAGACTAGGGGTGCAAGTGGGTATGGACAACCACACCATTGACGATAGCCTTTGGTTGCATGGGTGGGATGCGACGAAAAGGGCACAACATGGGCAAGGGCCCATAAGTGTACAAACGTATGCAAGCCGTACAAGAAGACGGCTTCTAACCGATATGCAGCACCTTGAGACTCTACAGCGGCGGTGCCTGTGTCGCAAGAAACGTACATGAGATCACCTTACAAACCCAGACCATTGTTGCCTGTGACCGGGGTGCATGCTGGGGCGCCTACTAGGGGTGTGAGGACAAATCAGGGGGTGCACACCGGTATCACTTGTGTAAAATCACGTGAATTCACGCGAAATTCGCACGAAATTCGTACGAAATTAGTGCAAAATTCGTGCGAATTTCGTACGAATTCACGTGAATTCACGGCTATGAATCGGCTACAGCCTTGCCGGGTTTTTGCACCTCTCGTTTTGCGCACGGTTCGGGCGTGATGGATGCTTTTGGGGCGGGACCTTCATTGGATGATGCGTAATGAAGCTGGGGGAAGAAATTTGGCCCCTCAAATCCCTCGGAAGGATCCAAAAATATGGCATTTTCCCCCGAAAACCTCAAAATTTGGGTAAATTCACGTGAAATTCACGCAATTATTCCAATGGCCACTTAACCCCCGTTCACGAAGGGTACACACTACCTCTGGATTCAAGGATTGGTGTAGGCACAGATGAGGGCCGCAAGTTTGTTCGCCTAATGTTACCGCTATTTAGCGCACAAAAACGTGCTTTAGCGCACGTCAAAACACACTTTAGCGCACGTCAAAACACGCTTTAGCGCACTTCGAAACACACGTTAGCGCACGTGAAAACACACGTTAGCTCACGCCAAAACACGCTTTAGCGCACGTCACTAAGCGCTTTGGCGTGCGTCAAAACGGGCTTTAGCGTGCGTCAAAACTCGGCAAACCCGCAAAACACTCACTCCACGTGTCCTTTGTCCCAGGTAGACTGCCATGGCCTTATTTGCAGTATCATGAGTTGGGACCCTGCAACCATACCACCCGCCGTGAGCGCCTAAGGGCTCTACGGGTGGAGGTGCACGCTATATTCCTTTGTCTACGACGTAGATGACGAATTGGGCGCTTCTAAGGGACGGCAGAAACACCCTTGCTTTTACCACGCTTCCGGGGGTTTTTGAGGTGGCGCGACGCACTCGCGCATGAGTTTTCATGCAGTTCATCCATTTTCAAGGAGAGAAGCACTTTGCATGTTGCCTCTGCCTCTGCTTCCATCGTTCTCAGCGTTGTACGGGTGCCGCTTGTCGGCCGTGTTTTCCGCGTTCTGCTCTGGTGCTTCTGCACGTGCTTCTGGAGGTACGTTTGCTTTGTTTGCCGCGTTCTATTCGTCTTCCCCGTTGCCCCTGTAGCCCTCTTCTCACAAAATGACCACCCCTCTGTACCCCAACAACTGCAAGCAGTGGTTGAAGGCTGATGGGTCGTTGGAGAAGTGGAAGCCGAAGGACGCCGGCCAGATGAGCTTCGTTGTTTTCCAGCTGAAAGCGCAATCATGTATGTGCCCGCAACATGCAACCTTCGTTGTCCTCGTTAGTTTTGTCCGTCACATGCTTACCCGACATTGCCTCTTGCTTCCGTTGCCCATGCCTCCCTTCTCTTGCTTGCATTCTTTCCTGCATAGCAGGGTAGTGGTGCGGGCTGGTCGAGCAGCGAGCCAAGAAGCAGAAGAAGCTGCTGCATGGTTGGGACGCGGGCAAGAGCTTCTACTTGACCACCGTGCAGCTGTACCACGTCAAGGTGCCGAAGGCCGCGAAGAAGGGGGCCCTGCCCCGGGTCTGTGACTGCCGCAGCAAGGCAGATCAGTGGTTCAAGTACAAGAGGGTACGTGAATGCGTTGCAAGTGTGCCTCTAGTGTCAGGGGGGCCTATGCTGTGGTTTCCTCGTTCGTGACGTGCTGCATCATTGGATCGTTTCGCGCGTTATCCACGTTCTACCCGTTCCAGCTTTCTGCTTCCACCCCTGCTTCTGGATGCACGTCTTGCGTTATCCGTGTTCTGTACGTTCTTTTCAGCTGCAGCAGGACTGGTTTTGGGCCTGGGCGGTGGACACGCCGCAAGAAGAGGAGGAGGAGGAGGAGGAAGACGAGTCCTCCAGCAGCAGCAGCAGCAGCAGCACCAGCAGTGCCAGCACCAGCGCCAGCGCGAGTGGCAGTGTGCGGGCACCCACTCCAGAGAAGAAGGCCGCAAGGAGTACCGTTTTGGAGAAAGAGAAGGAGAAGCACAAGGAGAAGGAGAAGGACAAGGAGAAGGAGAAGGACAAGGAGATGTAGCCAGAGGCACAAGGAGAGGCGGTTGGGCAGCAGAAGCAGGAGGTTGCACCGGCGGCACAGGACGTTGTGGTGGTGGAGGGTGGGAAGGGGAAGGAATGGAAAGCCAAGGAGGGGAAGCCCAAGGGCAAAGAGAAGGGTAAAGAGAAGGGGAAAGAGAAGGCGGGTGGTGTGGGCAACGTGGGCTTGAAGATCGAAGGGGCGGTGGGTCCCCATAAGTCCATGCCGGTGAAGACCACTCGCGTCAAGCACTACAAAGAGAGCACGTAATTAATGAACGACATGTAAGTGTTATTCACGTCCCATGCGTTGTGTTTTGCGTGTCTCCGACAATGCTTCAAGAGGCGTTCGCCGCGTTATGCACGTGATCCGCGTGCCGGTTCCGTGCTTCCAGACATGCTTCTGGAGGACATTTGTGTGTTTTTTTTGCGTCCTTCAGGTTCTGGAGTCCGGATTGGCGGAGTATGGGGTGACGCTGGGACGGCTGGAGAAGCACTACCGAGTGTGCTTGACTGCGGACGCCAATGGTCGGAAGGATGTTGCCGCTGCCACCTTGCTGCACAGCCAGGTGCGCCCGACCGCGGTGCAGGGTCTGCTGGCCTGTGGCGTTAAGAACGCGCAATCCGCCTCCGCCGCCCGTGAACACTTGGACCGCGTCTACCGGACGTCTGGGCACCGCGCGGCCACGGATGGGATCATGAAAGGGATCTCCGTTTGTACTGGCTGATTGGAGGTCCTGGAGAGGCCGCCCAGCGCGCTCGCGGGGACAGAGCCAGGGGGCCCGGAGCTGCACGAGGTCCCCTTGGCAGCGCTGAAGGGGCAGCACCCCCTCGGGGAGCGGAGGCGTCCGCCGCCGTCCTTTGCGAGCCTGGCCGCCGAAGATCCCGTGGACATGAGTACCGACGGCCTCAAAGAGAGACACAAGAGAACAGTCACAACGGCCGGGATGATGGCGTATACCATCACCGAAGACCACGAGGAGCTGCCGGTGATGGGCGTGTGGGCAATGATCAAAAAGAGGGAGTTGGCGTCGCTACGGGTATGCTGCGTTATGTGCGTTATGTACGTTCCAGTTTTTTGCTCCCCAATGCGCCTCTGGAGCTGCTTCCGGTTGTTATGCGCGCTCGCCCCGTGAACCACGTTCCCGCAGTCGTGCTTCCGGACGTGCCTTCAGGGGTAATAATCATCATTCCGTGTGTTTTCTTTGCAGATGGCAGCGGATTTCGGGGAAGCTTGGAGCACAACCCAGATGCGTCCGCCACCCCCGCTTGGGTACCCCCATCTCCCGCGCTCGGTCCCGCACCACCACCACCACCATCACCTCCACCACCTGCACCACCCCTACAAACACCACCATCAACTCCAACCCCAACCCCAAGAGCGGATGTTGCAGCGGGAGCCGGAGCCGTACATCAAGATGGAGCAGGAGTGGGAGTAGGAGTGGCAGTGGCGGGGAAAGGAAGAGTACGTGCAGCCGAGAGAAGCGGAGGCGCTAGAATGGTGGGAGCAGTACGAGCGGCCACAGGCGCAGCAGCAAGCAATGCAAGCCGAACCGATGCAAGCCGAACCGATGCAAGCCGAACCGATGCAAGGCGAAGGTAGGGCCACTGTGTGTTCCATGTTCTGCATGTCCCCCCACTGTGATTTCGGTCATGTTTCCAGAGGCTTCGGCCGCGTTTTCAACGTCATCCGCGTCCCGTTCTTGTGGTTCCGCTCACGCCTTTGGGAGCAGGTGCACTGTCGCGCACGCTTTTGGCGTCCCCTCTACATGGCCCCGCGCCAACTGGGACCGCAGCATCACGCCGGTGGAGCACAAGAGGTCGCCGATCCACGTGAAGGTTGAAGAGGTTGAGGAGGAATCCGCCGACGAGAATGTTATGCTGGAGGTAGGTGTGAGTTCTTGTTCCGTCGCCGTTCACGTTCCGCGCGTTGCGTTCTTGTGCCTCCAACCATGCTTCTAGGGGCGTTCGCCGCGTTATGCGCGTGATCCGTGTCATTGTCGGTCTGCTTCCGCCATGCTTTCTGGAATCGTTAACCGCGTTATCGACGTTATGCGTGTTCTTTTTGCTGTTCACATTGTGCAGTAACGCCCCAGAAGAAGATGCCAACTGTCGGATCCGACTTCGCCGAGCCCAGTGACCTCGCCAACGCCGGGTTCAACACAGTCCACGGCCTCCTGGCCGGATGCCGACGAGGCCGTCGGCCGTCAGGCGTCCCAGCCCCACCCGGTGGCGCCCGCATGGGGCAGCCCAATGCCAGCACCCCTTACCCAACAACCCCCCCACTGCTTGCAACGCGGGGGTGGCGCTTCGTGGCCTGTCCCTTGGACCGGCCACCAACGGCCCCACAGCGTTGTCAGTTGCTTATTACACCACCACAGGTCCCAGCCAACCCGCATGGCGGGAAGGGGGAGAGAAAACATTAACAAACACACAGTTTGATTGGAAAAAGAATATGACCCACCGTTTTCTGTGTTGCCTGCGTTCTCTGTGCTCTGTTTTGTGCGCCTCCCCCATGCTTCTGAAAGCTGTTGTGTGCGTTGTACGCGTTTTCCGCGTTTTGTACGTTCCGGTTAGCGTGCCTCCGAACGTGCCTCTAGAAGCTGTGCAGCTTGTGTTCCGCGTATTTCGCGTGTACTGTGTGTCTCATCATTGTTAGCAACATCATTTTAGATCACTTTGAAATGCCCCTTAATCTCTCGGCAGGTCGCCTTCGCAAGGAGCACTGTGCCACTTCAATTGAGTACGGTTTACGACCCGGGGAGTCCAAACTCGGTGAGCTAGACACGGATGGTATATGGGACTACATGATGAAGCCCATTATGGATGCCCAAGAGGCCGTCCTCCGAGCTCGGGAAAGGGAGGACCTCATCCCCTTAGTACCACGGTACAACACCTTCGTGCTATTGATGGGCATGGTGCGGCCCATGCAGGTGGATGGTGTCTCGGACCGTGATAGATTGGTGTACAATGCCTATCTAGCACGGTTGCTATCCCGGGGGCAATACTACGATCTTGAGGGGGCCTACCCTAAGGCCTGTATGCGGCACTAGGGTTGCATCCCCCGTGGCCGCGCCACCCACGGTCCATGCTGCAGCCCAATGGGCACTAACCGCCTCTATAAGGTCCACCACATCCGGGCGACAATGTTTGTGTAGATCTATGTACATTGTGCGGAAACCGCACAACACCGGCATCAAGCTCTATTGCTTGGCTGATGCCGGTACGAGGTACAATGTGCACGTGTACCTCTACACTGGCCGCCGTGGTGTCCTCCGCCGACACGGTTGTGGCGCCGGCAACCTCAACGCCCGACAGCTGTTGGCCATGTGGTCCAAACAGATGCCGGCTTACACGGTCCTTGTAGGGGACTCGTTCTACGGGTGACACGCCACTGCACAACGGCTTGCGCGTGAGGGCCGCCCCTTCATCACCATGGTGCGAAAGGACACGGCCGGTGTCCAGCAAGGCGGAGAGACCATCCAGGCCGGGCAGACGGCTGTGGCCACGGTTGACGGCCACAAGTACGCCCTGCAGGTGTACAAGCAGCCGAAAACCGGAGGCAAGCCTCCCAAATTGGTGCCGATCTTGTCAAGCGTGTGGTACGCTGCGCGGGGACCCCTGCACCACACGGGCCGGGAAATCCACCCCCTCGTTGGTGCGTACCGCCAAGTGGCACGGGTGGACTCCGCCAACCAGATGGCGTTGCACATGCGCCACTTGGGAAGGTAGATGTCGTGGTCGCAAGCCGTGCGAGGCTTCTTGCTGCGATACGCGGCGGCCAACGCGTTTGCAACCTGCCGCACCCTAGAAAGGTGCCGTGGCACGGATAGCATGTGGGAGTGGCAGTGGGCCCTCCTTTGCCGCCGGTACTCTGCCGATGCGCAGCCGCGACGCAACATCCACGTCCCCGTTGCCGGCACCCAACGGCGCACTTGTGCACATTGCGGCAAAGGCCGCCCACAATACGTGTGTAGCGGATGCCCGGACACCCCGTTGCATGTGCAATGGTTTGCACCCGCGCACGGGATCAGTACAACGGGCACGGAGGACGCTGAGGAAAGCGAGCCGCCCCTTAGCCAGGACACTCATGAGGGGGACGCCGGGGAGGACGACTTGGAAGCGGACGGCGAGGACGGGGAGGAGCCGGATAGCGATGAGGAGGAAGAAGAGGAGTAAGCGGAGGACGCTAGAGGGAGCATAGAGGACAACACGTTGGACAACTTCTCCTTCAGCGTGCAGTAGACGGGGTGGCGGAGGCGGCCGTGGTGGGATCGAGAAGGTCATGGCCGCCAAGCCTCTGCCATCCCCACCCATGGGGACCAGTGCGAAACCTCGGGGGGACCAACCGCGTAGGCTTGATACCCCACTGTGAGGACGCGGCCCCGGCAACTCAGGTGTGCTGCGTTTTACGCGTTTTCCGCGTCCTCCGGTTCCGGTTTAGTGCTTCCGCCCGTGCTTCTGGAAGTGTTTTTCGCGTTCTCCGCGTTCTCCGTGTTCCGGAGCGTTGTAGAATGTTATCCTGGTTCTGCGCGTTCTCCTAGCTTACGGGGATAACGTACTAGCAGGTATGGTGAGCGGAAGCCCCAAAATGGCGCTTTTGTAGACAAAGGAATATTCTTTTGCCTATAGCTCCCGGGGCCGTCGTGCGTCCCCCGTGTCCCCCGTGGAGAATTGTTGGCTCTGGGGGTTTTGGGGTTGCCAAATCCATTGCCGGGGTCGTTTTTGTGCGGTTTTGGGGTTTTTAGGGTCAGAGCCACTGTGGGAACTTGGCTCTCGCGTTCTGCGTGTCCCCGGTGTCCCCCTTTCCCCCCCATGGTGCCTTGCACGCGTCGCGCCGGTCGCACACGTCGCGCACGTCTTTGTTTTTTCCGCTCTCGGGTTGTCCCTGTGGACGGTTGCTCGTTGGGCGCGTTCTGCGTGTTTTGCGGGTTTTTCTTTCAAGGACAAGGTCCGGCAACATGGAGGGGGGTCGGCTCCCCTGAGACCTGAGGGCTATTGGTAAGCCCCGCACGGACCGGTAGCCACCGGCAGGTCGCTTCCCTATTTAAAAGCGACACCGAAGTGCCAGTGACGTTGGGTAGGCCGCGGACCTGTAGCAAACAAGTAGTCCACAAGGCAATACCAGGGCCACGAAGGCCACACGTTCTCCCATGGGCCAGAAGTTGCACCCACGGCCACACCAGCCACACCACGAGGCGCCTAAACAGTGCATCGTTGTCATCGCCTTCCGTAGCCTCTTCTTAGACGCAAAAAGTGACTGGTGGTTGGATTTTGAAAACGCAGAGAAATACGAGCATCCGTGTGTCATGGGTGTCTCGCGTGTCCTGCGCGCTGCCTTTGCACGTGTCCCTCCAATCCGTTATGCGTCCCGCATGTCCTGCATGTTCTCCATTGTTCTTCAGTGTTCATTGGTCCTTGTGTGCGGGCATGGCGGTGCCGCTCTACCTGTTATCATACCAAGTCAGTGGGTCGCACTTGGAGCAATGCGACCTGATGTCGGCGGCCGATGTCGAGCCTGGCACAGCCGCGGTCATTTTTCAAATTAAGCAGCAAACCAATATGCGTTCTGTGATTCCATTTCGTGCCTCGCTGCCGTCTTGCACCGCCGCTTTTCACATGGCTCTGGGGACATGTTCTGCACTTTTACCGTGTTACAGGCTACGTGGGCTGGGTGCAAGGGGTCAAGGATCTCAAGCACACCAAGACGAAGGAAGTCGACGACGGCGTCTACCTGTCCCAGGCTATCAGCTACCAAATACACACCCGGGAGAACAAGAACACCGGTGCCAAAGAAAGGCGTATCGAGAACCAAAGGAGCCAAGGAAATTTCGCCGTGGCGATGCACAAGATCAAGAACGGCTGTTTCTGGGGATTCATCCCAGATGGGGTGTGGGCGTGTCCTGTGCGTCGTTTGCGTTGGCTTTGTCTCTGTCCTTGGTGACTGTCTGAATGTCGTGCCTGCTATGCGCTTCCAGAGTTCCAGGCTCAACTACTGTCCCTAGGGACAGGAAAGCGTCGGGCGCGTCGTGAGCGTTCCCCACACATTATTGACCTCCTGTACTCGTGTCCACAGCCGGAGAAGAAGTCGAAGAAAGGGAAAGAGAAGTCGAAGAAGCAAAGGGAGAAGCAGAAGGAGAAGGAGCAGACAAAGAAGAAGAAGAAGGAGGGAAAGGGAAAGAAGATGAGGGGCCAAGGTCCAAAGAAGAAGAAGCAGGAAGTGGCGGACGAAGGTGACGAAGGTGAAGAAGAAGAGAATGAGGAGGACCCCGAGATAGTACTTCTCGGAAAAAAGCAAGTCAAGGTGGCGTCCGCGAAGGCAGAGGTGGCCAGGATAATAGCGGCGGGGACCGTGATGGGGAGGCAGGTGCGGTCAACGTTGTTGGAGAGGGATGACCCCATGTCCCAATGGCAAGGCAAGGTCGAGATCAGGGTCGGGCAGCGAGTCTAGCAGCAGCATCAGCACTAGCGTCAGCAGCAGCAGCGGTGACACCGAGGAGGACGAGCCAAGCAAGTTGGCAAAGACCAAAAGTGCACATCGCAACGTCAAATCAGAGGAAGTGGCCCCGCGGGCGAAGAAACGCCCGCACTTTTACCTGGAGACCTCAGGGCATCCCCCACGTGTGTTGCCTACCAAGGCAACCCGCCAAGAGAAGCATAAGTGCAGCGATGCCCACCAGCAAATTCTCCAAATCCTCGAGAAGTTCCTGGAGGAGTACGACAGCAGCCAGGGGCATCTGGTACACCATTACAAGGAGTGTTGTAAGACCACCCTGCAGAAGGTGTGTACGCTCTGTATGTCATTCGTCATGTCTCTCGACATGTCTCTGGCCGCTTTGACCTTCATCGCGCGTGTTCTGCGCGTTTTGCGTGTTGTCTCCAATCACGTCCCTGGCGCCTTGGCAGCGTTCCACGCGTCGAGCTTGTTCTCCGGCTGACCCCTTTATTTTGTAGCGCGGCAGGATTTGGCGATGGCGGTCATCTTGTCGTGGAACGCGGCTCCACGTACCATGCAGGCGTGCTGGGGTGCGGAACAAAGCATTGTTCAAGTGCAAGCGAGGCCCACGAGTACTACAAGAAGCAGTTCCCCACCACTGCTCCGGCAAAGGCGGCCGCCTCGATGTTGCGGGCCATGGCGCGGTGCACGATAGGTTGTGACATGGCGGAGCCGTACACGGAAGGTAAAGATGTTGGCAACGTCAAGACGGAATGGTTCCGCGGGGAAGACCTTATCGACATGTCGACAAATATGAGCGGACCCTGAAGGCGGTAGGGTTGCTCCGCTACATGTTGACGCAGGATGGGGCCGACGATGGGACCCTTGCAAATCTAGGCAAGAACTGGAGACTTATGAGCAGCCGCGACTATGACGACTACATGACTTTGAAGCGCCAGAGGGTATGTCACTGCTGTACGCGCTTTGCATGTCGTACGTGTTGTCTCTGCTCTTGTACCTGGCGCCCCTCATCACTGCTGCACGCGCTCTGTGCGTCATGCATGTGGGCTCCTCCCTTGGTACACGCTAGAAGACCCAATCTTGATCTAGCCTAGAACGCTCTAGCTAGAGCGTTCTAGCCTAGATTAGATCAGTACTAGAACGATATAATGTCTATCAACATATCCCAATTTCTTCATTGTTCCGTGTGTGTGTGCGTGCGTGCATGCTTGCTATTGTTTGTAGTGCATTGTTCCATGCTTCCTTCTTTCCCGCTTGGATATTGCACATTTCTTTGCAATGAAACGCCCCGCCACTTCCCCCCTTGCTCCCTCCTCAACCGGGAAGCTCACTTCCCTCTTGTCTAAGGCACTACGGGAGTTGAGTGGGGCCTCTAACCTCAATGATGAGCGGGTGGGCCATTACTTCGCCACGTGGGCGCTATCATGCCCCCTAGCACGGCGGCAATTCAACAACGCCGTCCAATATGTGAACTCCGCCACTTCTACCCATACCACGGGTGAGGCATGCAAGGCCGCCGTTGAGGCATACGCCGCCTCCCTACTCCCCCCCACCGCCATGTGTGAACGAGTGCTCAACATGAGGGCCCCCAAGTCCTCGTGGAGGACCGTCTCGGGGCTCTACACGCTCCGTACATTGGAGTATCACCGCACCGTCCCTAGTGGCCCCTACTCCCGTCCAAATTGTAGCGAGCGGGCTTTCCAAGCCCGTTGGAAGGAGTTGGTCGCCCCGGTGCAATTGGATGACCCCGTTGCCACGGTGTTGCCCAAGGCCACGAGGATCTCGTGGCCCTTCGCCTCATGGGTCACATACATCCTCTCCCGGCCGGGCTTGGTGCGGTTCATCAAATGCACGTTCCCGTTGACGTTCATCGTCCGGGGAGATGCCTACCCCGTGGCCGGGGGCAATTGGACCCAACTCACCATCTCTTTGGCCAACTTCGAGCGCTTGGCCCGCTCTCCGGCGGGCTTTTGGGTGTTGAGCATGGCCAATTGCGATGACAAGGCCATGGACACCCATGGCATGTTGTGGAAGAGCAATTGCATGGGACGTACACCTCTCACCTAGTGCCTTTCACTCGTTCAAGTTTCGATCTAGTTGGCCTCAAACACCGCGCGCTAGACGCTAGATTGCACTAGACTAGAACGAAATTAACCACCCCCCATGTCTCGTGTTTAGGTGATTCCAGATATCATCGACACGGGGCTGGTCCAACGGGGGGCCTCCAAGGAGGAGGCAAAGGTGATCCTCGGGGGGGATCAACCGTGGACGCGACGGGTGATCGGGGTGTCCACATGCCCCCCAGTTGGCTCCATGTTCAATGAGGGGCTATGGCATGACCAAACGAAGACTTGGGAGTATAGTGGTAACCCGCGGACCGTGGAGGGTGATGAGGCCAACTACACGGCCTTCCTCCTTGGGACGCCATCCTTGCAAGCCGCCGGCTGCAGTATGCAGCGCATTTCGAAATTGCCACGTGCCTGGGTCGTCTTGTGCATTTTGCACTTGACAACGGCCATGGGCCGCTTGTTGGGGGAGTTTGTCGACCGGGAGGCTAGGTTGGTCACCCCTGCGCTCCGTCAAGACGTGCAAGTTCTCCTATCGGAGAGGCGAGCAGGGTGGAGCGTTTATGGGTCAGCATCCCCGGACGGGGAGGAGATGGCCAATTTTTTTGACGCATGGCTCGATATCGCTAAGTGCCTCGGCATTAGGCCAAGCACGGCCAAGTACAAGGCCATTGCGAGCATGTGAGACCTGCTGCAAGCCCTCTATTGTACATATTAGGGCCCTAACCTATTGAATTGTGCTGCCGTAGCCCGCGATTTCCGGCGCCATTGTACTGTTGGAACAGCATCATGGTATCTACTAAGCCTTGAGCATGATGTAGATACCATGTTGCAGAATATTAAGCCATTTGGCCTGGCTATGTTCTCGGGTGACATTTTGGAAAGCATTAACTGCTTTGTGAAACATGGTCACAACGCGCACAGCAACCAGCACGGGGGGGGGGCTGTCGGTTGGGGGGGGGGGTGGACGAGGTGTCGGGTCGTCAGTGGTCGGCCATCCACAGGGAGGCCAATGTGCAAGCACAGAGTATGACATGGTTGTTTGCATACTTTGACGTGTCGTGGGTTGTGCATGGGGGCCCGCGGTCGCAAGTGCCATGCTCGGGCAGGGATGCCATGGAGGTAAGGAGGGGCCAGCGCCACATGCAGGCTTCCCTGAACCAGAGCATTTCGCAACAAGATGGCATCGAAAGAGCAGTTGGACGAGCTGAAGAGGCAGGTATATGTCGTGCTGTGCGTTCTAGCGGTGATCTAGGGAATCGTTCTACTCTTGATCTAGGAAGCACGATCGGCCGCTAGACTGTCGCTAGAACGCCACTAGAACAGTTGCCTAGAACGCTGCTAGAACGGTCCTGTGTCTACAAAATGCGGCCACCCAGGCGCAGATTGCGGACATCCTTGAGGCGGAGGCACGGCAGGCTCCGGCCGAGGAGGCGGAGCCAAAGGCCGAGCACGCCCTGAAGGGCAAGGCACCCCCCCTCACCAAGCCCAACACCAAGCCCCAACCCCAAGCCCCACATCAACCATCGTCACCCCCTCCCCCATTGGTCGCCCGGAAGCGGGGGTCGGCAACGGTCGCCATGGAGGAGCAGGAGGAGGACCCGGAGGTGGAGGAGGCGCTAGGGGAGCTCAAAGGGCTCTTGGGCTCCCTCGCCGCCTCCAAGTCGGCCAAGGGAAGGTGCTGAGACCAAGGTCCTCGCCTAGGAGGCCAAATTGGCCAGCCTCCGCGAGGAGGGGGGGGAATGTGGAGAGGATCCGCTGGGGGGAGGCCAGCCTTTGCAAGGCGAAGGCGAAGGTGGCGGAGAAGGAGGAGGCGATCGAGGGGTTCGCGAGGGCGGTGCGGCGGAGCGAGAGGGAGTTGGCGGCGGTGGTGGCACGGGTGAAGGAGGAGGAGGTTGACAAGGTGGTGGAGGTGGACGTGGAGCCCGAGGAGGCAATGGTGAAGGAGGAGGAGGAGGAGGCGAAGGTGGTGGTGGCGCCGCCGGCTGGGGGGGGGGGGGGGTGAGCCAGTGGCTCAGGGAGATGGTGGGGTCCAGGGCTGCGGGGGCCCTCCAGGACGTGCCATGGGACCCGGCTGTCCTGGCTGGCCCCCACCCCCCAAACCCGGACACCCCCCTCCTCGTCACCCTGGAGAGTCCGGTATGGACTCTCCGGTTTTTGTTGGTGCGGGTGCACCACCGGCTGTTGGGGGCGGGGCAGTGGGTATGGGTGGACGAGGGGGGGGATGTCCACCTGGACAGGCTCCTGCGCCTAGGGGTGGTCAACGGGTGGTGGGGGTGGCAACGTGAGTTGCCGGGGCCGGGCAAGCGATGGGGGGAGGTGCCCCCCCCCCCCCGAAAGGGGGGTGAAGATGTTTGAGTTGGCGCAAACGAACATCTTCACCCCCAAGCGGAAAAAGGGGGGGGGGGCATCCACTGGCGATTCGTCGCCCACTGCTGGCAGGGGCTAGGCTTGGATGGGGTTGATTGGGTGCGGAAGGCTTGAGTCTCGACGCCGACCTGGTCGGCGCTGCTGGACTTCGGGGGTTTCAACCCCGAGGCGGCGAACCGTGGGGCGTATGCCGGGTTGGTGCACGGCATCGTCTCCCGGCCCAAGTCCAAGCCCAAGCCCGCCGCAACCCCCGCTGCGGGCCCCCCGCAGCCGCACCCCCCCAGGCCCGCGGACGCCTTCGCCAAGGCCCTGGGGGCCATCTCCCCCACCCCGGACCGCCAAGGCACGGTATGTTCATTGCGTTCTAGCGTTGATCTAGCGAACCGTTCTAGCGTTGATCTAGCCGCCGCCGTACCGCCGCCGCTAGAACGTCGCTAGAACGCCGCTAGAACAGTTGCCTAGAACCCCGCTAGAACGCACCTGCCTTTCGTTTGTGTCTTCACGTTGTGAGCGTGCAGACGTGTGGAGCCGACCCCCGCGGGCTGCGCGTGGAGTGGCGCAATGGCGGAGGGGGGACGCGCCTCGTGGGGGTCACCGCATTGAGCCGGATGATGGGGACGACCCCCAATTTGGCCCTCTGGGTGCTGGAGGGTTTGGGGAGGTGGGAAGCGGGCAGGAGTGCGGGGGGCATGGACCTGCAGCGCAAGGGTTGGGGGAGGTTGCCGGACCGGGCGGGGGATGACAGCAGCAGCAGCAGCTGAATAACAGCAGCAGCGGCAGCAACAGCAGCAACAGCACCAGCACCAGCAGCGGGGGGAAGACACCCCCCCCCAAGGCCCCCAAAACCCCCCGCAAGGCCCCCAAGAAAAGACCCCGCCACTTCGAGAGTAGCGACGAAGAGATGCCCTTCCCAAGCCCAGCAGCCCAGCAAGCCCAAAGCCAAGGCGATGCCCCACGCCAAGGGCAAGGGCAAAGCCACCCCCCCCCCCAAACCCCAAGCCCCCCCCCTTGCAAGAAAGGGGCCGGGACCCCTATGGGAATGTGCCGGCTGTGGGGGACACCCGGTATGTCCCTTTCGCGGAGGGGGGCAATGGGGGGGCCGTCGGCCAAGTGACGGTGTTGGGGGATTGGGATGAGGAGTTGGACCCGGGGGAGTGGTGGGTTGTGTCCCAAGGGTCCAATGGGAAGGGGGAGGGGGGGAAGAAGGGGAAGAAGGGGAAGAAGAGGAAGCGGGAGAAAGAGGGGGGCACCTTCCGGGTGCCGGGAGAGCTGCTTCCGCACCCGGGAGCAAGCGGAGGCCCACCTCCGGGAGGCCTTGGGGGCCGGGGATGACGGGGACGACGGGGATGACGGGGATGACGAGGGGGACGAGGGTGGTTACAAGGGCCAAGGGGGTGAGGTGGGGGGTGACAAGCGGGGTGAGAAGGAATAGGACACGGGGGGTGAGAAGGGGGGTGCCGGGAGCAAGGATGAGCCCAGGCAACCCCCCACCACGCACGAGGGGTAACTTGCCTGTCGCGACTCGCGAATGGGGGCCTGGGGGGGCAGGGGGGCTAATCGGGCTAACTGGGCTAATCGGGCCAACCCACCCCCAAGTGAGCCGGCGCCGGCCCCCCAAGTGACCTTCCAAGTGACCTATGGGGTGCGGTGGGGGGCTCCCTGGGCTAACTGGGGGGTGGGGGGGGGGGAACCCGGCGCTCCGTGAGTAGGGTCCAGCATCGGGACCCTGTGATTGGCCACGGTTGGCCGTGGTAGCTGGGGCAGCTTCTCTTTGAGGAGTGGCGGAGCATTCATATATATCGTTCTAGCGGCGTTCTAGCGGCGTTCTAGAGACGCTCGCTAGAGCGTCGCTAGAACGCCGCTAGAACGAAAAAGTTTTCGACTCCAAAATCAGGTGAAAACAATGAAATTGTGAAAAAAAAACCAATGGCCCCCAAGTATTGATAGGGGGGTCTAGGTTAGACACCTCATCCCCCCCCCCCTGTGGGGGGGGTGGGGGTATCCCCCTCTTTTTTTCGTTCTAGCCGCTCGAGCCGGTTCTAGGCTAGAACGAGATTGGGTACTCTAGCGTGTACCAAGGGTTGTACCACAGACCGCGTAGCCGGGGTACTACCCGCAGCCCCAGCCGTATGACTACTACGCCCAGCCGTATGAGTACCACGGGCAGCAGCCGGTGTTTGCCAAGTACCAAGCGCAACCCATGTACCACGGGTACGGGTCTCAGCGAGTGGAGCACGTTCACCAAGAGGAGTAGCCCCCACCCCCCCCTCCCGAACCGGTGGTTGACGAGGGGGGGGGAGTAACCGGAGGAGACAACCTCCCGCTCAAGAAGGAGGAAGACGAGGCTGTGGCGTACGCGGACCCGGAGGCTAAGCCGGAGGACGAGCAGGAGGCGCTGCCGTACGGGGGCGCGCCGGAGCTGGAGGCTAAGCCGGAGGCCAAATAGGAGCCCGCGGATCCCCGCGAACCACCCCAAACCCGTCGAGAACCGTTCTTCACGCAAAAGGGTCCGGAAGCCGATGTGGCAACAGGTGGTGGAACGGGGTGCAGATGTGTTCTGTCCCATGCGTTATTGCCGTTCCGCATGTCCGGCTCTGATGTGGCTCTGGGGACAATCGGCGGTGCCCTGCACGTTTCACGCGTTCTGCGCGTCAGCTTTATGCGTGTCCTTGGGGACCTCCGGCGCGGCCTGCATGTTTCACCTGTCCTACAGTATGGACGTTTGAGGCTCCATGTGAAGATGACGAAGAATGGGACGCGGATGCGGTACTCGTGAGACAGACAACACAGCCAGCAAGGGTGTTTACTCCGTGGGACGCACTGGGCGGCACGCCACACTCACAACCCGTGCAACAATACTGGCAGCGATGATTTCATTGACAAGGAATGGGAGTGGGAGTGGGAGCAGGACGTGCAAAACGCGGCCGACACGCGCATTGTCTCCGGGGACAAGTTCAGAGACAGCGTGCAGAACACGCCCAGCGTTAGTGCGGAGCAGGGACCAGCCGAGGGACAGCGTGGAGGGGGAGGAAACAGAAGGGGGACAGTGGCCAGTGGGCAAGGGGCGGCGCACACCAGCGGTGTGGTGGTACCCGCTGCAGTGCGCATTGTGGAGAATGTGGCTGCCGCGCTGTGAGGACCTGCCTGGTTGGGGGCCCAGGCCGCACAACACCCCATCCACTCCATCAACAACCCCGTGTTGTGCGCATCCCCCCCGCGAGGAAGGCCGGCCCTCCCGGGAGGGGTGGCGCTGAGTGGTACGGTGGTTGCGTGGGAAGCGGTGCATCTTGTGGTGGGGAACGCCGGCGTTGGGGCAGCGGGCCCAAGCGGGGGACAGCGGGGGGCAGCGGCAGCGGGGGAGGAGAAATGGAAGGACAGAAGGAAAGTTAAAGGGAGGTAAGGAGGTAAGGGAACCCAGCGCTCCGTGAGTCTCTCCTGGACGCATGGACTTGTGACTGACCTCACGATGCGCAGAACGTTGTTGTGGCCCCAGAGACAGGTGTGGGGACAACGTGCACGACATGCAGAACACATGCATCCTTTGTTAACAGCTCACACATGCCCTCATTGGACCGTCTATCGGAGGGGCCGCTCCCACGTTCCCAGTGCAAAAGTGATCTAACGCAGCCCTTACGACCCGGGGTCTCAAGAGTGGATGGATTCAACATCGATGAGGTTGGGGACTACATGCTGAAGCCAATAACCGGGCTGCAGTGCGCCATCCTCGTTGCACAACACCAACAGCAACTCATTCCATGGGTGGACAAGTAGGTTGTGCGCGTCATGTGCTGCGGCTCCGGACGTCGTGCGCGTTCTGCAGAGTGGCTTCGTTTGTTGTTCCTCACCTCAACTATTTGTAGGTACAATTCGTTCCTCATTTGCCTCGGCGTGAACCAACGCTTGAAGGGAGGGCAGCCCCACAGTGCCCCTACGTCAAAATCTGTGCATGCATGTGTGTGTGTGTGTTTGTGTGTGTGTGTGTGTGTGATAATTTGTTTTTTGTGTTCTACCTAGGCTATTATATCGTTCTAGTATTGATTTAATCTAGGCTAGAACATCTAGGCTACAGTGTTCTAGGCTAGAACAAGATTGGGTGTTCTAGCGTGTACCAAGGGGGGTTATTGAAGACGCACAGCTCGTAGGTTCCGTCCACAATGGCCCGTGCACAATTGCCCTCTTGGGTCGACTGCTTGGCCTTTGTTAGGCCAGCATCCCGCTTGTCCTTCTTGATGAGCATAAAGTAAGGGCTCCCACGGGCCGTGAGGTCTTGTGCCATGGCATGGCTTCCGAGGAAGCTATCGGCCACGAACACGGTCCCAGTTGGGATGAGTCGTGACCAAAGCCCTACGATGCGCTTGGCATCGAACTCCCCCGCACACGACCCAAACCGCCGGACCTTCCCCCGACGGCCGGTGTAGAGGTAGACGTCCACAACGTACCCCCCCGTGTTGTCGGCAAGGACATATAACTTTATACCAGTGGCATGGCGCTTGCGGGCGATGTATTGCCGTAGCCCCATGCACCGGCCACTGGTGTGGGGGACGATGGCCTCATCCCCACACACCGCCTCAGCGATATCCCACGCTGCCCTCCACACAGAGTTGCACTCCTCAAGTAGGTCGGTAACATCGGTTCGTACAAGTTTTTGTAACCGGTAGTACACATAGACCGGGGTAAGCGGTAAGCCATGTACTTGTAGTACGCTAGATGCCTTTTATCTCAAATGCCGTCCACTTGTACCGGCCGGACCTGGGGGGGGCGTCTTTGCTTGTGTCACACATTTTTCAGGGGGGGCTTGAGAACTACCTTGGGCGGGGGGGGGGGTTGATTTCACGGGTCTGGGAGGGTGTTCTTTTCTTTGTTTCACAGGTGGTTTTTTGTTGGATTTTGTGGGTTTCTCCTGACAAGCTTCCATTTTGAAGTTGCAGGTATGCCATGCAATGCTGTGCAGTGTTGTGGTGCGTTGTTGTCTGGTTATGTGTAAAGTGGTGTGGTGTGCTGTGTTGTAGTCTGTTGTGGTCTGTGATCCGCTATGGTGTGCTGTGCCGTGTAGTGGCGTGGTGTGTTGTGTTGTGGTCACATGAGGTGCGCTGTGGTGTGTTGCGGTGTCATGTGGTGCGGTCGGGTGTCATGTGCCGAAGGCGCTGTTACCAAAAGGCAAAGGCCGGGATGTCTACCCATGGGTACAGGTAAACGGGCTGGGCTGTGTGTGTTGTGTGCGCGCTATGTGTAAGTGTGTTGTGGCATAGCCGGACCAGTGCACTCTCCCACTTGGCCGACACTGCCTTGCGGACGCCTGCGCGCAGTCACACAGGGTCTCATTTGCCCACTGCACCCTGCGTGCCGCGCTTCACCACCAGTGCCTTCTGTGTGGTGCCGCACTGCTTGGTGCTCTGCACCACACTGCACTGTGTGTGCCCTGCTGCACTGTTGTTGTGGGCAGGGGGCAGTGGGCAGTGTAACGCATGCCAGGCAGCCTGGGGGCCGTGGGCAATGGAAATCGTGCTTCGCACTGCCGCATTGCCTGAGGGCAATGGGGAGTGGTACTCCCGCCGCTCACTGCCTCCCTCCCTTGGGGCAGTGGGCCGGGCATCTCCTGCAATACACTGCCACTCTGCCTGGGGCAGTGGGCAGTGGTGTTCCTGCGACACACTGCCTCACTGCGGGGGGGCAGTGGGCAGTGGGACTTTTGCAATGCGCTGCTCCACTGCCTGGGGGCAGGGGGCAGTGGATCTCCTGCAATGCACTGCCTCACCGCCTGGGGGCAGTGGGCAGCGGACCTCCTGCAATGCACTGCCCCCCTGCCCTGGGGGCAGTGGACAGTGCAACTCCTGCAATGCACTGCCTCACCGCTTGGGGGCAGTGGGCAGTGGAACTCCTGCAATACACTGCCGCACTGCCTGGGGCCAGTGGGCAGTGGACCTCCTGCAATGCACTGCCCCGCTGCCTGGGGGCAGCGGGCAGCGCAACTCGTGCAACGCACTGCCTCACTGCCTGGGGCAGTGGGCAGTGCAATTCCTGCAATGCACTGCCTCCCTGCCCGGGGGTAGTGGGCAGTGCAACTCCTGCAATAAACTGCCCCACTGCCTTGGGGCAGTGGGCAGTGGACCTCCTGCAATACACCGCCTCAGGGCCTGGGGGCAGTGGGCAGTGGACCTCCTGCAATACACTGCCGCACTGCCTGGGGGCAGTGGGCAGTGGACCTCCTTCAATGCACTGCTCCACTGCCTGGGGGCAGTGGGCAGTGGACCTCCTGCAACACACTGCCTCACTGCCTGGGGGCAGTGGGCAGTGGACCTCCTTCAATGCACTGCCCCACTGCCTGGGGGCAGTGTGCAGTGCAACTCCTGCAATGCACTGCCTCACTGCCTGGGAGCAGTGGGCAGTGGACCTCCTGCAATGCACTGCCTCACTGCCTGGGGGCAGTGGACAGTGCAGCTTCTGCAATGCACTGCCGCACTGCCTGGGGGCAGCGGGCAGTGGACCTCCTGCAATAGACTGCCCCACTGCCTGGGGGCAGTGGGCAGTGCAACCCCTGCAATGCACTGCCCCACTGCCGGGGGGCAGTGGGCAGTGCAACTCCTGCAATAGACTGCTCCACTGCCTGGGGGCAGTGGGCAGTGCAACTCCTGCAATCCACTACCTCACTGCCTAGGGGCAGTGGGCAGTGCAACTGCTGCAATGCATTGCCCCACTGCCTGGGGGCAGTGGACAGTGCAACTTTTGCATTGCACTGCCTCACTGACCTGGGGGCAGTGGGCACTGCAACTTCTGCAATGCACTGCCGCACTGTCCGGGGGCAGTGGGCAGCGGAACTCCTGCAATGCACTGCGCCACTGCCTGGGGGCAGTGGGCAGTGGACCTCCGGCAATACACTGCCGCACTGCCTGGGGGCAGTGGGCAGTGGAACTCCTGCAATGCACTGCCTCACTGCCTGGGGGCAGTGGACAGTGCAACTCCTGCAATGCACTGCCCCACTGCCTTGGGGCAGTGGGCAACGCAACTCCTGCAATGCACTGCCTCACTGCCTGGGGGCAGTGGGCAGCGCAACTCCTGCAATGCACTGCCTCACTGCCTGGGGGCAGTGGGCAGTGCAACTCCTGCAATGCACTGCCCCACTGCGTGGGGGCAGTGGACAGTGCAACTTCTGCAATGCACTGCGTCACTGCCCTGGGGGCAGTGGGCAGTGGAACTTCTGCAATGCACTGCCCCACTGCCTGGGGGCAGTGGGCAGTGGAACCCCTGCAATGCACTGCCTCACTGCCCTGGGGGCAGGGGGCAGTGCAATTCCTGCAATGCACTGCCTCACTGCCTGGGGGCAGTGGGCAGCGCAACTCCTGCAATGCACTGCCCCACTGCCTGGGGGCAGTGGGCAGTGGACCTCCGGCAATACACTGCCGCACTGCCTGGGGGCATTGGGCAGTGCAACTCCTGCAATGCACTGCCTCACTGCCTGGGGGCAATGGGCAGTGGACCTCCTGCAATGCATTGCCTCACTGCCTGGGGCCAGTGGACAGTGCAACTTCTGCAACGCACTGCCTCACTGCCTGGGGGCAGTTGGCAGTGCAACTCCTGCAATGCACTGCCTCATTGCCTTGGGGCAGTGGGCAGTGCAACTCCTGCAATGCACCGCCCAACTGCCTGGGGGCAGTGGGCAGTGGACCTTCGGCAACACACTGCCGCACGCCCTGGGGGCAGTGGACAGCGCAACTTCTGCTATGCACTGCGTCACCGCCGTGGGGGCAGTGGGCAGTGGAACTTCTGCAATGCACTGCCCCACTGCCTGGGGGCAGTGGGCAGTGGAATCCCTGCAATGCGCTGCCTCACTGCCCTGGGGGCAGGGGGCAGTGCAATTCCTGCAATGCAGTGCCTCACTGCCTGGGGGCAGTGGGCAGCGCAACTCCTGCAATGCACTGCCCCACTGCCTGGGGGCAGTGGGCAGTGGACCTCCGGCAATACACCGCCGCACTGCCTGGGGGCAGTGGGCAGTGCAACTCCTGCAATGCAGTGCCACACTGCCTGGGGGCAATGGGCAGTGGACCTCCTGCAATATACTGCCTCACTGCCTGGGGCCAGTGGACAGTGCAACTCCTGCAACGCACTGCCCCACTGCCTGGGGGCAGTGGGCAGTGCAACTCCTGCAATGCACTGCCTCACTGCCTGGGGGCAGTGGACAGTGCAACTCCTGCAATGCACTGCCCCACTGCCTGGGGGCAGTGGGCAGCGCAACTCCTGCAATGCACTGCCTCACTGCCTGGGGGCAGTGGGCAGTGCAACTCCTGCAATGCACTGCCCCACTGCCTGGGGGCAGTGGACAGTGCAACTTCTGCAATGCACTGGCTCACTGCCCTGGGGGCAGTGGGCAGTGGAACTTCTGCAATGCACTGCCCCACTGCCTGGGGGCAGTGGGCAGTCGAACCCCTGCAATGCACTGCCTCACTGCCCTCGGGGCAGTGGGCAGTGCAATTCCTGCAATGCACCGCCTCACCGCCTGGGGGCAGTGGTCGGTGCAGCTCCTGCAATACATTGCCGCACTGTCTCGGGGCAGTGGGCAGCGCAATTCCTGCAATGCACTGCCCCACTGCCTGGGGGCAGTGGACAGTGGACCTCCGGCAATACACTGCCGCACTGCCTGGGGGCAGTGGGCAATGCAACTCCTGCAATGCACTGCCTTATTGCCTTGGGGAAGTAGGCAGTGGAACTCCTGCAATGCACTGCCTCACTACCTGGGGGCAGTGGACAGTGCAACTCCTGCTATACACTGCCTCACTGCCTGGGGGCAGCGGGCAGTGCAACTCCTGCAATACACTGCCGCACTGTTTGGGGGCAGTGGACAGTGCAACTCCTGCGACGCACTGCCTCACTGCCTGGGGGCAGTGGGCAGTGGGACTTTTGCAATGCGCTGCTCCACTGCCTGGGGGCAGGGGGCAGTGGATCTCCTGCAATGCACTGCCTCACCGCCTGGGGGCAGTGGGCAGCGGACCTCCTGCAATGCACTGCCCCCCTGCCCTGGGGGCAGTGGACAGTGCAACTCCTGCAATGCACTGCCCCACTGCCTTGGGGGCAGTGGGCAGTGGAACTCCTGCAATACACTGCCGCACTGCCTGGGGGCAGTGGGCAGTGGACCTCCTGCAATGCACTGCCCCGCTGCCTCGGGGCAGCGGGCAGCGCAACTCGTGCAACGCACTGCCTCACTGCCTGGGGCAGTGGGCAGTGCAATTCCTGCAATGCACTGCCTCACTGCCCGGGGGCAGTGGGCAGTGCAACTCCTGCAATACACTGCCCCACTGCCTTGGGGCAGTGGGCAGTGGACCTCCTGCAATACACCGCCTCAGGGCCTGGGGGCAGTGGGCAGTGGACCTCCTGCAATACACTGCCGCACTGCCTGGGGGCAGTGGGCAGTGGACCTCCTTCAATGCACTGCTCCACTGCCTGGGGGCCTTGGGCAGTGGACCTCCTGCAACACACTGCCTCACTGCCTGGGGGCAGTGGGCAGTGGACTTCCTTCAATGCACTGCCCCACTGCCTGGGGGCAGTGGGCACTGCAACTCCTGCAATGCACTGCCTCACTGCCTGGGGCAGTGGGCAGTGGACCTCCTGCAATGCACTGCCTCACTGCCTGGGGGCAGTGGACAGTGCAGCTTCTGCAATGCACTGCCGCACTGCCTGGGGGCAGCGGGCAGTGGACCTCCTGCAATAGACTGCCCCACTGCCTGGGGGCAGTGGGCAGTGCAACTCCTGCAATGCACTGCCCCACTGCCGGGGGGCAGTGGGCAGTGCAACTCCTGCAATAGACTGCTCCACTGCCTGGGGGCAGTGGGCAGTGCAACTCCTGCAATCCACTACCTCACTGCCTAGGGGCAGTGGGCAGTGCAACTGCTGCAATGCACTGCCCCACTGCCTGGGGGCAGTGGACAGTGCAGCTTTTGCATTGCACTGCCTCACTGACCTGGGGGCAGTGGGCACTTGAACTTCTGCAATGCACTGCCCCAGTGCCTGAGGGCAGTGGGCAGTGCAACTCCTGCAATACACTGCCGCACTGTCTGGGGGCAGTGGGCAGCGGAACTCCTGCAATGCAGTGCCCCACTGCCTGGGGGCAGTGGGCAGTGGACCTCCGGCAATACACTGCCGCACTGCCTGGGGGCAGTGGGCAGTGGACCTCCGGCAATACACTGCCTCACTGCCTCGGGGCAGTGGACAGTGCAACTCCTGCAATGCACTGCCCCACTGCCTGGGGGCAGTGGGCAGTGCAACTTCTGCAATGCACTGCGTCACTGCCCTGGGGGCAGTGGGCAGTGGAACTTCTGCAATGCACTGCCCCATTGCCAGGGGGCAGTGGGCAGTGGAACCCCTGCAATGCACTGCCTCACTGCCTGGGGGCAGGGGGCAGTGCAATTCCTGCAATGCATGCCTCACTGCCTGGGGGCAGTGGGCAGCGCAACTCCTGCAATGCACTGCCCCACTGCCTGGGGGCAGTGGGCAGTGGACCTCCGGCAATACACTGCCGCACTGCCCTGGGGGCAGGGGGCAGTGCAATTCCTGCAATGCATGCCTCACTGCCTTGGGGCAGTGGGCAGTGCAACTCCTGCAATGCACTGCCTCACTGCCTGGGGGCAGTGGGCAGTGGACCTCCTGCAATGCATTGCCTCACTGCCTGGGGCCAGTGGACAGTGCAACTTTTGCAACGCACTGCCCCACTGCCTGGGGGCAGTGGGCAGTGCAACTCCTGCAATGCACTGCCTCATTGCCGGGGGGCATTGGGCAGTGCAAATCCTGCAATGCACTGCCCCACTGCCTGGGGGCAGTGGGCAGCGGAACTCTCGCAATGCACTGCCCCACTGCCTGGGGGCAGTGGGCAGTGGACCTCCGGCAACACACTGCCGCACTGCCTGGGGGCAGTGGGCAGTGCAACTCCTGCAATGCACTGCCACACTGCCTGGGGGCAGTGGGCAGTGGACCTCCTGCAATACACTGCCTCACTGCCTGGGGCTAGTGGACAGTGCAACTCCTGCAAAGCACTGCCCCACTGCCTGGGGGCAGTGGGCAGTGCAACCCCTGCAATGCACTGCCTCACTGCCTGGGGGCAGTGGGCAGTGGACCTCCGGCAATACACTGCCGCACTGCCCTGGGGGCAGGGGGCACTGCAATTCCTGCAATGCATGCCTCACTGCCTTGGGGCAGTGGGCAGTGCAACTCCCGCAATGCACTGCCTCACTGCCTGGGGGCAGTGGGCAGTGGACCTCCTGCAATGCATTGCCTCACTGCCTGGGGCCAGTGGACAGTGCAACTTCTGCAACGCACTGCCCCACTGCCTTGGGGCAGTGGGCAGTGCAACTCCTGCAATGCACTGCCTCATTGCCTGGGGGCAGTGGGCAGTGCAACTCCTGCAATGCACTGCCCCACTGCCTGGGGGCAGTGGGCAGCGGAACTCTCGCAATGCACTGCCCCACCGCCTGGGGGCAGTGGGCAGTGGACCCCCGGCAACACACTGCCGCACTGCCTGGGGGCAGTGGGCAGTGCAACTCCTGCAATGCACTGCCACACTGCCTGGGAGCAGTGGGCAGTGGACCTCCTGCAATACACTGCCTCACTGCCTGGTGCTGGTGGACAGTGCAACTCCTGCAACGCACTGCCCCACTGCCTGGGGGCAGTGGGCAGTGCAACTCCTGCAATGCACTGCCTCACTGCCTGGGGGCAGTGGGCAGGCAACTCCTGCAATGCACTGCCCCACTGCCTGGGGGCAGTGGACAGTGCAACTTCTGCAATGCACTGCCTCACTGCCCTGGGGGCACTGGGCAGTGGAACTTCTGCAATGCACTGACTCACTGCCTGGGGGCAGTGGGCAGTCGAATCCCTGCAATGCACTGCCTCACTGCCCTGGGGGCAGTGGGCAGTGCAATTCCTGCAATGCACCGCCTCACCGCCTGGGGGCAGTGGGCGGTGCAGCTCCTGCAATACATTGCCGCACTGTCTGGGGGCAGTGGGCAGCGCAATTCCTGCAATGCACTGCCCCACTGCCTGGGGGCAGTGGGCAGTGGACCTCCGGCAATACACTGCCGCACTGCCTGGGGGCAGTGGGCAATGCAACTCCTGCAATGCACTGCCTTACTGCCTGGGGGCAGTAGGCAGTGGAACTCCTGCAATGCACTGCCTCACTGCCTGGGGGCAGTGGACAGTGCAACTCCTGCTATACACTGCCTCACTGCCTGGGGGCAGTGGGCAGTGCAACTCCTGCAATACACCGCCGCACTGTTTGGGGGCAGTGGACAGTGCAACTCCTGCGACGCACTGCCTCACTGCCTGGGGGCAGTGGACAGTGGAACTCCCGCAATGCACTGCCCCACTGCCTTGGGGCAGTTGGCAGTGCAACTCCTGCAATACACTGCCGCACCGCCTGGGGGCAATGGGCAGCGCAACTCCTGCAACGCACTGCCTCACTGCCCTGGGGCAGTGGGTAGTGTAACCCCTGCAATGCACTGCCTCACTGCCCTGGGGGCAGTGGGCAGTGCAATTCCTGCAATGCACCGCCTCACCGCCTGGGGGCAGTGGGCGGTGCAGCTCCTGCAATACATTGCCGCACTATCTGGGGGCAGTGGGCAGCGCAATTCCTGCAATGCACTGCCCCACTGCCTGGGGGCAGTGGGCAGTGGACCTCCGGCAATACACTGCCGCACTGCCTGGGGGCAGTGGGCAATGCAATCCCTGCAATGCACTGCCTTACTGCCCGGGGGCAGTAGGCAGTGGAACTCCTGCAATGCACTGCCTCACTGCCTGGGGGCAGTGGACAGTGCAACTCGTGCTACACTGCTTCACTGCCTGGGCGCAGTGGGCAGTGCAACTCCTGCAATACACCGCTGCACTGTCTGGGGGCAGTGGACAGTGCAACTCCTGCGACGCACTGCCTCACTGCCTGGGGGCAGTGGACAGTGGAACTCCCGCAATGCACTGCCCCACTGCCCGGGGGCAGTGGGCAGTGCAACTCCTGCAATACACTGCCGCACTGCCTGGGGGCAGTGGACAGTGCAACTCCTGCAATGCACTGCCCCACTGCCTGGGGGCAGTGGACAGTGCAACTCGTGCAATGCACTGCCCCACTGCCTTGGGGCAGTGAGCAGTGCAACTCCTGCAATACACTGCCGCACCGCGTGGGGGCAATGGGCAGCGCAACTCCTGCAACGCACTGCCTCACTGCCCTGGGGCAGTGGGTAGTGGAACCCCTGCAATGCACTGCCTCACTGCCTTGGGGGCAGTGGGCAGTGCAATTCCTGCAATGCACTGCCTCACTGCCTAGGGGCAGTGGGCAGTGCAACTTCCGCCATGCACTGCCTCACTGCCTGGGGGCAGTGGGCAGCGGAACTCCTGCGATGCACTGCCCCACTGCCTGGGGGCAGTGGGCAGTGGACCCCCGGCAATACACTGCCTCACTGCCTGGGGGCAGTGGGCAGTGCAACTCCTGCAATGCACCGCCTCACTGCCTGGGGGCAGTGGGCAGCGGACCTCCTGCAATGCACTGCCTCACTGCCTGGGGCCAGTGGGCAGTGCAACTTCTGCAACGCACTGCCCCACTGCCTGGGGGCAGTGGGCAGTGCAACTCCTGCAATGAACTACCCCACTGCCTGGGGGCGGTGGACAGTGCAACTCCTGCACTACACTGCCGCACCGCCTGGGGGTAGTGGGCAGCACAACTCCTGCAATGCACTACCTCACTGCCTGGGGGCAGTGGGCAGTGGAACTCCTGCAATGCACTGCCCCACTGCCTGGGAGCAGTGGACAGTGCAACTTCTGCAATGCACTGCCTCACTGCCCTGGGGGCAGTGGGCAGTGGAACTTCTGAATTGCACTGCCCCACTGCCTGGGGGCAGTGGGCAGTGGAACCCCTGCAATGCACTGCCCCACTGCCTTGGGGGCAGTGGGCAGTGCAGCTCCTGCAATACACTGCCGCACTGTCTGGGGGCAATGGGCAACGCAATTCCTACAATGCACTGCCGCACTGCTTGGGGGCAGTGGGCAGTGGACCTCCAGCAAAACACTGCCGCACTGCCTGGGGGCAGTGGGCAATGCAACTCCCGCAATGCACTGCCTCACTGCCTGGGGGCAGTAGGGAGTGGAACTCCTGCAATGCACTGCCTCACTACCTGGGGGCAGTGGACAGTGCAACTCCTGCGATACACTGCCGCACTATCTGGGGGCAGTGGACAGTGCAACTCCTGCGACGCACTGCCCCACTGCCTGGGGGCAGTGGGCAGTGCAACTCCTGCAATACACTGCCGCACCGCCTGGGGGCCGTGGGCAGCGCAACTCCTGCAACGCACTGCCCCACTGCCTGGGAGCAGCGGGCAGTGCAACTCCTGCAATGCACTGCCTCACTGCCTTGGGGGCAGTGGGCAGTGCAGCTCCGGCAATGCACTGCCGCACCGCCTGGGGGCAGTGGACAGTGCAACTCGTGCAATGCACTGCCCCACTGCCTCGGGGCAGTGGGCAGTGCAACTCCTGCAATGCACTGCCTCACTGCCGGGGGGAAGTGGGCAGCGCAACTCCTGTAACGCACTGCCTCACTGCCTGGGAGCAGTGGGCAGTGCAACTCCTGCAATGCACTGCCTCACTGCCTGGGGGCAGTGGGCAGTGCAACTCTTGCAATGGGTGGTCGGAGTGTCCTGCAGGGCCTGTGGGGATGTACTACCCGGCGCACCAGCCTGGGGGGATGGGGAGTGCACCCCAGGGGGTGGTGGGGGCATCCTTCAGGGCCTATGGGGGGCCATCATCTTCGGAGAACCGGGCGCACCGGCCGGGGGGGGGACGGGGAGTCCAGCCCAGGGGGTGGTCGGAGCCTCCTGCAAGGCCCATGGGGAGCCAGCATCTTCCAAGAACCGGGCGCACCGGCCTGGGGGGACGGGGGGTCCTGCCCAGAGGGTGGCCGGAGTATTCTTCAGGGCCCATGGGGAGGCGTCATCTTCGGAGAACCGGGCGCACCGGCCTGGGGGGGACGGGGAGTCCAGCCCAGGGGGTGTTCGGAGCCTCCTGCAAGGCCCACGCGGAGCCATCCTCTTCTAATAACCGGGCGCACCGGCCTCGGGGGGACGGGGAGTCCAGCCCAGGGGGTGGTCCGAGCCTCCTGCAAGGCCCATGGGGAGCCATCATCTTCCAATAACCGGGCGCACCGGCCCGGGGGGGACGGGGAGTCCTGCCCAGGGGGTGTTCGGAGTCTCCTGATGGCCAATGGGGGGCCATCTTCTTCAGAGAACCGGGCGCACTGGTCCGGGGGGGACGGGGAGTCCTGCCCAAGGGGTGTTCTGAGTCTCTTGCCAGGCCAATGGGGGGCCATCTTCTTCAGAGAACCGGGCGCACCGGCCCGGGGGGGACGGGGAGTCCTGCCCAAGGGGTGTTCGGAGCCTCCTGCCAGGCCAAGGGGGGGCCATCTTCTTCAGAGAACCGGGCGCACCGGCCCGGGGGGGACGGGGAGTCCTGCCCAGGGGGTGTTCGGAGCCTCCTGCCAGGGCAATGGGGGGCCACTTTCTTCAGAGAACCGGGCGCACCGGCCTAGGGGGGACGGGGAGTCCTGCCCAGGGGGTGTTCGGAGTCTCCTGCCAGGCCAGTGGGGGGCCATCTTCTTCAGAGAACCGGGCGCACCGGCCCGGGGGGGACGGGGAGTCCTGCCCAGGGGGTGTTCGGAGTCTCCTGCCAGGCCAATGGGGGGCCATCTTCTTCAGAGAACCGGGCGCACCGGCCCGGGGGGGACGGGGAGTCCTGCCCAGGGGGTGTTCGGAGTCTCCTGCAAGGCCAGTGGGGGGCCATCTTCTTTAGAGAACCAGGCGCACCGGCCCGAGGGGGGACGGGGAGTCCTGCCCAGGGGGTGTTCGGAGCCTATGGCCAGGGCCAATGGGGGGCCATCTTCTTCAGAGAACCGGGCGCACCGGCCTGGGGGGGACGGGGAGTCCTGCCCAGGGGGTGTTCGGAGTCTGCTGCAAGGCCAGTGGGGGGCCATCTTCTTCAAAGAACCGGGCGCACCGGCCCGGGGGGGACGGGGAGTCCTGCCCAGGGGGTGTTCGGAGTCTCGTGCCAGGCCAAGGGGGGGCCATCTTCTGCAGAGAACCGGGCGCACCGGCCTGGGGGGGACGGGGAGTCCTGCCCAGGGGGTGTTCGGAGCCTCCTGCAAGGCCAGTGGGGGGCCAGTGTCTTCGGAGAACCGGGCGCACCGGCCTGGGGGGGACGGGGAGCCCAGCCCAGGGGGTGTTCGGAGCCTCCGACAGGACCCGTGGGTACTCCCTCCTACCTTTTAGCAGCAGCAGGCAAGTAAGCAGGCAGTACCGGGGGTCATAACCCCGGGGTAACAGTATCTGGGACTCAACGTGAGTCCTCTTAACCAGGAACAACGCCAAACACCGCCGGGCCTTAACTCCCGAACGTAACGGTGTTTGGGGCCCCCGTGGGCCTTATGAGTCCACGGAGTGTACTGAGGCGTGGCTACCAGCACTTAAAGTCTGGCCTGCCATACCCATTTCTGGGCTCGCCTCAGTACGGCCGGTTGGGTCCGGCTCTGGGGGCTGCGCACTAAACCGGCACCGGGAGAGGGCCGTTTTACCCGGTTAAGCATTACTTATGGCAGTAGGCACTAATTATTACGTTAGGTATTTACTCAGCGCATTTGTTTACCCCGCAGACATGCCCCTCCAGTGGTGCGCTCACCTTTGGGGCTGCCTGTGGGGGATCGGGGGCTGTTACCCCTCCCGGAGGCCCTCCCTGGTGTTGGCGCCGGGCTGGTGGCCGGGGGGCCTTATACCGTACCTCAAAGGATGCTGGATACCAAATACCGGGGCGTCCAGCCGGACGGGGACAGGGGCGGACCCTTGAGCAACGGCGTGGGGGCATTCACCCCTTGTTTTATGTCTACCACCTCGTTCCTGTTTAAACCACCGGCCGCTGGGCCACAGAACGGACAAGGGCAGCGTGGCCTCGAACCGCCATCACCAGCGGGGCCACACTGCCCTTCCGGCATTGTCCTACCGGCCGCACGCAGGCAGGCTTGGTAAGGCGGGTCTTGCAGGGCGGGGGGTCGTTTTTGAGGCCCCCCGCGCATGTCTGGGCCACAGGCCTTCGAGGCTCTGCGGTGCCGCTCCGCTCTCTCAGCCTCCCGTAGTCCCTCTAAATCTCACACCCACTCACACACCCTGCATACCCCTGTTGGCACTGCTGCGCCACTGAAGCCCCTGCATGGGGGCCTCCTCGGTGTGGCTGATACCCTCACGCGGCCGGCCGCCGATGCGGGGCCCTGGGGGCGCGCCGCTCGGGCGCTGCCAGCCTGCAAGGGGAGTAGGGCTAGGGAGGGTTTTGGGATGGGTGAGGCAGTAGGGGGCGAGGAGAGGAGGCAGCACAGGGGCGGCCGTCGGGGCGCGCGGAGGGGTGGCCGTGGGGGGGCTGGGGTAGGAGCGCAGGGGGGGGCGCATGTCTGGGCTGCGGTGCGGGCCCTGTACCCCGGCGGGCGTGTAGGGGAAGAGAGGAGGGGGAGGCTTGGTGAGCCGTCCTCTACTGGGGGTCGCTGACCGTTCCCAGGGCCGAGGCGGCCGGTACTAGGGGCCGCGGGGTCCCTGGGGATGGTGCTTGGCACTGGGACGTGCGCGCACCTGACACTGTTAGTACACTGCCTATTGGCAGTGCCCGGGCCCTGTCGTCCGGGGCTTCGCACCCGGCACCCAGCCCGTGAGTAGAGCTGGGGAGTACTGAGGCGGTCGGGTGTCATGTGTTGTGGCCTCATGTCATGTGGTGTGGTGTGCTGTGGTGTGCCGTGCTGCGCTACGGTCTGATGTAGTGTGTGCTTGGCTTTGGTGTGTTGTACTGTGTGGCGGGGTATTGTGTTGTGGTCACATGACGTGCGGTGTGGTGTGCTGTGTTTTCATGTGGTGTGGTTGGTGTGGTTCGTTGAATGGTGTGTTGGTTGCTTGGCAGGTTGGGTTGTTTTGCCGCTTGGGTTATTTGTTGGGTGTTTAGCCGGTTGGGGCATGCTGTGTGGTGTCTGCACCCTGTGGTCTGTGCTGTGGTATGCTGTTGTATGCTCTGTGATGTCATGTGTGTGGGCACACATGTAATTAGTGCCATTCCAAGGGGGGGGGGCTGATAAGCAGTTACTATTCTTGTTCTTGCGGCGTTCTAGGGAACTGCTCTAGCGGCGTTCTAGCGACAGTCTAGCGGGCCGCTATACTGTCGCTAGAACGTCGCTAGAACAGTTCCCATGAACCCCCCTAGAACAAAAAAAGTAACTGCTTACCAACCTCCCCCCCCCCCTCCCTTGGGATGGCACTCAAGCAACCAACACACCATTCAACAAACCACAAAGGCAACCATATCGCACGATACCCCACCGCACCACACCACACCACACCACATGACACCAGACCACACCACAGGGCACGTCATGTGACCGCAACACACTACCCCCTCCGCACAGTACAACACACCACAACATATCACACACCACGGGCGTCCTTAAGGGACGATATTTTTTTTGGTTTTTGCTAAGGACAACCCTTAAGGACAGCCCCAAGGGACCACCAACCGCCAACCGCCAACTGATAGTATGCACGAAGTCCCCCCCCTTTACCTCCCCCCCCTACCTACCCGCCCCCTACCCCACCCCCAACCCCCCCCTACCCCCCCCAACCCCCCCCCTACCCCCCCCCCCCTACCTCCCCCCCCTACCTCCCCCCCCTACCTTCGACTCGCTTCGCTCCACAGACGGCTCGCTTCGCTCAACGCGGGGGCCAGCCCCCGCACCCCCCTTAAATAACAAGACTCCTGCGGTGGCCACAGACCGCCTTTTGTGTGCACCGCCTTGTGTGTGCACCGCCTTCTGTGTGTACCGCCTTGCCTGTGGCCCCTTAAATAACAAGACTCCTATGGTGGCTACAGAACGCCCTTTGTGTGTTCCGCCTTGTGTGTGCACCGCCTTCTGCGTGTCCCGCCTTGCCTGTGGCCCCTTAAATAACAAAGCTCCTGCGGTGGCTACAGACCGCCTTTTGTGTGTTCCGCCTTGTGTGTGCACCGCCTTCTGTATGCACCACCTTGCCTGTGCCCCCTTAAATAACAAGACTCATGCGGTGGCTACAGACCGCCTTTTGTGTGTTCCGCCTTGTGTGTGCACCGCCTTCTGTGTGTACCGCCTTGCCTTTGGCCCCTTAAATAACAAGACTCCTGCGGTGGCTACAGACCGCCTTTTGTGTGTTCCGCCTTTTGTATGTTCCGCCTTGTGTGTGCACTGCCTTCTGTGTGTACCGCCTTGCCTGTGGCCCCTTAAATAACAAGACTCCTGCGGTGGCTACAGACCGCCTTTTGTGTGTTCCGCCTTGTGAGTGCACCGCCTTCTGTGTGCACCGCCTTGCCTGTGGCCCCTTAAATAACAAGACTCCTGTGGTGGCCACAGGCCGCCTTTTGTGTGTTCCGCCTTGTGTGTGCACCGCCTTCCCCCCCCATACCCCCCCCCTACCTTCCCGACCCCCCCCCTATCTCCCCCCCCTACCTCCCCCCCCTACCCGGACTCCGCCGCCCACCTCCAGCACCACTGCCCCCCCCACTACGCCCTGCAGTTACTCCTCGCGTGGCGCCTGTTCACGCACCCGCCCATCCTGGCAGCCACTGCCGGCCGCTCCCCCCGCCTCGTCACCCCTTTAGAGCTCCGCACGGCCACCACCGCAGTGTACCTCTCCGAGCACCTCCCACCCGCCCCGCGACCCCGCCCCCCGACGCAGTTGGGGTTCAGTCTGCTTGGCATGTGGCACTCCTCCTCCCCCCACGGCGCCCCCCCTCTGCTGGACAGCGCCGGCCGGGAGGAACTCCTCCGCGAGCTCCTCTCCACCCTCAGCACGACGCACACGTCGCTAGCGTCACTCCTCCGCCGTGCCCCCTCCCACGTTACCGCCCCGCCCCCCCCCCCTCCCGCCGCACGTCCCCACGCCGCCCAGCACCCAGCCCCACACACTGCGCCACAGCATCGCCCTAGTGTGGCTCCTCCGCCATTGCGCCACTTGGCGCCTCACAGTAGACCGCCGGCCTGTGGTCCCGCTCCCCCCGGCGCCACTCCCGGGGCCGCACCCGGCCCACGTCGTGTTCACCCCCACGTCGCGGGCCGCGGACATCCTCCCGCTCCTCGCCGCCACCCCCCCCCGGGCATCGCATACTGCTCGGTCACGTGCCGTCTCGGTACACGTATCGTGGGGCAAGTCGTTTGGGCTCGGCCTTTGCGGCCGGGCGTCGTCGGTGACCTCCACGGCGGTGCACCACCGTGGTGCTATGGCCGTGACGCACGTCCCGCACTCACAGAACCCGGGGGTACCCAGGCCACCGGCGGTGCGCGTGATCGTGTAGCGTGACCGTACTCGCGACGCCGGCGGTACTCAGCCCACCGGCAGTGCGCATAGTCGTGCTGGGCCGCGTTCTATTTAGCCCGGCGGCGTTTTCAAGTCGGAGGTGATGCCCCGGGAGACCCACATCTTCCGTGCCCGTTGATCTTGGAACGCTTACTCGGGTGGATCCAGGACAGGTCGGAGCGGTTGGTGGCCGGGACCGGAGAGCAGATCGGGCCGTAGCGTTGTCGTACACCGACGTTGTGACCCAGACGGCCTGCTGGGAGGAGCGTTCTCAGGTGTGCGACGAGATTCGTCTTGCTCTAGCGGAGGTAAGACGGAGGACTCCCTCGGCAGAGCCTGCGTTTGGCCCCCGAGGGACGACGCCAAGGCTCACCGTACGTGGGACCGCGGCAGGCGCTCCTCCTCCTCCTCCTCCTCCCGGGGCCGCACCCGGCCCACGTCGTGTTCACCCCCACGTCGCGGGCCGCGGACATCCTCCCGCTCCTCGCCGCCACCCCCCCCCGGGCATCGCATACTGCTTGCCGCCTACCCCTCGGTCCTCAGTGAGGTCCTCATCGGGCACGCCGACGCCCTGCACGTGCGCCCGCTGCTGCCCGACCTGCACGTTGCGTACGCCCCCGGCACGCCCGTCGACCCCTCCGTGTGGGACTCTCAGTGAGGCCACCGGCCACCAGCCGGCCCGCACGCACCACCCCGCACTCGCCTCGGGCACTCGTGCCCGTGGACGCCGCTACCCACGCGCCCGGCCCCGGCCTCGGCCCCCGAGCAACGCTCCTTGCCAGCCGCGGGTCCCACGGCCCTCAGGCCCCCAACAGGCACGCCGACTCCCTTGCGCGTGCGCCCCCCGCAGCTTGGCCTACACGGCGCGCTCGCCCCCGGCACGCTCTCCGACCCCACAGTGTTGGGCACTTGGAGCATCTGCCGACCGCCGGCTGGGCCGCCCGCGCCTCCCAGCGACCGCCAAGGCCCCCGCACCCGCTCGGCCGCCCGCCGCTACCCATGCGCCCGGCCCCGGCCTCAGCCCCCAGGCAACGCAACCTGCTCACCGCAGGTCCCTCGGCCCCCAGAGGGGCCCGCGAGGGGCACGCCGACGCCCTTGCGCACGCGCCCTTCGCAGCATGGCCTGCAGGACGCGCCCTCCCCCGGCACGCCCACCGACCCTACTGTGTGGAGCGCTCAGGGCCACTGCCGACCGCCGGCTGGACTGCCCGCACCCCCCCGCGACCGCCACGGGCCCCGCACCCGCATGGCGCCGCGTCCGACCCGGCCGCCCGCCGCTACCCATGCGCCCGGCCCGGGCCGCGACCCCCCGCCGGCTGTGCCGCGCGGCCTCCCGTAAGCAGGGCACGGGGACAGGCACCAGGGGACAGCACCTGAACCAAACACAGCACGCCAGCCACTGCAAACCCGTGTTCGTGCTCTTGTGCTCCCGCCCTTGTGCCCTCCCTCCCCCATGACCGACGCGCGCGCGCGCCCGCACTACCGGGGACGAGGCGGCCACAACACAGCTCCAGCAAAGGTGACTAGGCGCCGGCAGACCGCAACTCCCAGGCCTCCCCTCGCCCCCGTAGAAGGCTAGAAGCACGGGCCAGCGCCCCCGGCCACGCCACGGCCGCACACGAGGAACGGCCACCTCGGCGGGATGTTCGGCCAAGGCGCGGAATGTCCGTGGAACCGGGCGTGCCTTCCCCATCCCAAGGTCACCGCCCCACCCTCCACCCCCACCACAGCCGCTTCGCAGAGGACGAGTAACTCTCCCCCCGCGAGACGGGGGAGGGCTCCAGGGTGACTTCCACAAGTGGCCCCACCCTCCTCCACGCGCCCCCCCCCCCCCCACTCCACGGCGCCCCCCCCCCCCCTCGGTCGTCGTCGGCACACGCCCGGCCAGCGTGACGCCGGCCGACTGCTCCCTTGCGCCCTGTCCAGGGAGAGCGTGTCTGGCAATTTCTCCCGCCGGCACGTGCTGGGTGCCTTCACAACAACAACAACAACAACTCCCCCCCCTACCCCCCCCTACCCCCCCCCGCTACCTCCCCCCCCTACCCCCCCCTACCCCCCCAACCCCCCTACCCCCCCCGCCTACCCCCCCCCTACCTCCAAGGTAGCGGGGGGGGGGCGACTTCGTGCGATATATGGCCAACTCCCATCAACTGCCAACCGCCACCAACCGCCAACCACCAACCGCCACCAACCGCCAGCCACCAACCGCCGCCAACCGCTAGCGGCGACCAACCGCCAACTGCCAACCACTGTCAACTGCCTCCAACCACCAACCGCCAGCCACCCACCGCCGCCCAGCACCACCAACCGCCACCAACCGCCAGTTGCCAACTGCCAACCGCCAACTGCCACCAACCATGGTTGAGCACATGGAGTGCCCGTAGGCTTTTTTGGGAAACCGGATCACTTTTTTTTTTCCGTTAAGGACACCCTGCCACACACTACAGCACACCGCAGCAGACCACATCACACCACACTATATTCCTTTGGCTACAGAGCCGCCAATCACGACCAGAGCCATGGAAAATGTCTTGCATGTCCCCGACAAACGAACCTAAACGTTCTAGGACACGTAGGACGCACAGGAGGCGCACGACGTTGGGGGCCAAATGCGGTGTGGCTCCGGGGACATGTTGAGAGCCACCAATTCAGGACACGCAGGACGCGCAGGACGCGCCCGACGCTGATGTGCAGATGCACCATGGGGTTCGTGTGTGTGTGTGTGTGTGGGTGGGTGGGTGTGTGTGTGTGGCTGGGTGTGTGGATGGGGCGGCGTCCTCACTGTTGGGTATCCAGCCTACGCGGTTGTCCCACCAGGGTTCGCACTCGTCCCATGGGTAGGGATAGCAGAGGCTCCGCCCCCACGTCCGGCTCGTCATAGGCCATGACCTACTCCACATCATGGGCGGGCCCAAAGCACGTGATGTGCATGGCCGTGCCACATGCCGCGCATGCCCAATGCGTTTGGCCCTCATTACAATAGGTGCAGAGCTTCCGCTGGGTGTGCCGGACCGGTGCGTGTACCACACTTTCCGTGCGGGCCGCGGGAGCCTCTGGCTGCGCAAAGTACCGCCGCTTGAGGATGTCCCACTGGAACTTTCACGTGGTGGTCTTCTCGTCGGCAAGGACATATAACTTTATACCAGTGGCATGGGGCTGGCGGGCGATGTATTGCCGTAGCCCCATGCACCGGCCACCGGTGTGGGGGACAATGGCCTGATCCCCACACACTGCCCCACCGATATCCCACGCTGCACTCCACACAGAGTTGCACTCCTCAATTAGGTCGGTAATATTGGTTTGTAGAAGTTTTTGTAACCGGTAGTACATAGACCGGGGTAAGAGGGAAGCCATGTACTTGTTGTACGCTAGATGCCTTTTATCCCCAATGCCGTCCACTTGTACCAGCCGGACCATGTCGACGCAAATCAGGAACCAATTGTACCTACAAATAGTTAAGACACACGCGTGGGAACACGGTGCCAAGGTGAGGAACAACAAACGAAGCCACCCTGCAGAACGCGCACGACGTCCGGAGCCGCAGCACATGACGCGCACAACGTACTTGTCCACCCATGGAATGAGTTGGCAGCTATGGGTATAGTAACCCAATGGGATATCAGACTTCAGACTTCAGACTGTTAGGGACCATCCCCCCCAACCCCCAACACCCAAGCCCCCCATGATAGACCTCCCCCCCCCCCCCCAATATCAGACTAGTGGACAAGTGGAAAATGGGAAAATATGGAACCTCGGAAAACGTTCAACATGGGGGAAAGCATACTACCCCCCCCCCGTTTCGAATCATAAAAGTGCAGCCCCCCCCCCCACCAGACACATAGGAACTTCACTTCAGGAAAATGGGGATAAAAGGGCAGTACCCCCCCCCCACCCCCACAGAGACACGGGAACTTCACTTCAGGAAAATGGTGGGTTGGGGAAAATGTGCCTGCATGTGTGCATGTCATGTTGTTTGCTCTCCTTTCGCTTGCAGCGGTAGGTAAGGTGAGGAAGCCCAGGAGGGGCCACCCCCTGGTAGAGTCATTGAGCTTGACATTGCGGTAGGTAAGGTGAGTAAGCCCAGGAGGGGCCACCCCTTGGTAGAGTCATTGCGACCGTGTGTCCTGTGCATGCACATGACGCATTAAAGGGTAGGCCACGCGTGGTGCGCTCGGTAAACCCTTGTTTAGGTTATTCTAGGGGCTCCGCCCTACGTTCTATAAGAGAACGGGCGGAAATCCTTAAGCTTGCTTTCTTGGAAGGACCCGTTTTAGGATAGCGTATTATTTTCCACTCGAGGACCCGTATAATACGGCGAGGGTGGTTAGGTTCCTCAGCCCAAAACAGTGCCTGCATGTGAACCTCTCAGGTGGTGTAGGTGAGGGTGATTGGTGCACTTTGCTGTCTTCGACAGCGCAATTTTTTGCCCAGCAAAAAGGGCGCAGATCACACCAAAGAAATTGGGAAGCACCGAAGAAGATGCTAAACGACTCCGCCATGAACGACACGTACTCACGCTGCGCCGCAGTGCACTCCTTCCCTCCAAGCCCTGGCAGGGGTACCCGTAATGGCGGGCCTGTCAGGCCACAGCAGCTCAGCAGCGCTGTGTTTTGCTTGCTTCTCTCACAGGAAGGCCAGTAGGGTCTACGACCTCGTTGACAGCGGCACCAAGTAGCGTGTGCGTGTAGGAGTGGAAGGCCTGGATGACGTCATCCTTCGAAGGCTGGGTCCACAATAGGGTGTGTAGGACCTACAGTGTGTGTGTCACTGTCTTGCCAGTTTCCTGGAATTTTAACAGGGTTTTCGGTGGGCAGTGGCAGCGGTAGCCTAGGTTTTGGCCACATAGCAAACAGGCGTTTTCATGCCTCATAGCTTTTGGCCACCCCCCCCCTGTAGTAGGCAGGCAGGTAGGAAAAACCAATACCTTGGCGTTATCGCTGGGTATTCCCCCAAGGATTTTTGGTGGCAGCACAGAAATTGGGCACGTAGGGGCGGAGAGACCCGGGGCGTACCCCGTGGCACCTGTAAGACATCCGCTAGGTTCAGCAAGGGTGCAGACTTGGGTATAATTAGGACACCATTTCTGCAGCTTGCTGTACGACCTCAGGCTGGCACACTCACACAGACTTTTACCTGTTCTTTCAATGTGATTATGTAGAACACCCTGGAGGTGTTCAGGTTGTGTGTGGTCTAGGCCTTGGCGCCTACGACCATATACCCCTTCAGTGATGATGCTGCCAACAGCTGAGAAGGGGTTTTGAAATGTTTGTTTCTGCATCCGATCAGAATGTGCTCACAATTTCATTATGCAGAACATCCTTGAGGTGTTTTAGCTGTGTGTGGTCTAGGCCCTGGCGCCTACGACCACAGATCCCTTCGATGAAGAATGACAACAACTGACAACAACTGAGAAGGGGTTCTGATTTCCTGGTATTTGCATTCATGTATTGCGAGCCCGTCCTGATTTGTTGTTAGTAGATGTGGGTTGTGCAGTTTCCAACCGTTTTCAGCCCCTTCGATGATGGCGACATTGTGTGTGCACGGGTCTGCTCCGTGGAACTTGTGTCTGGGCTGCAGCAGGGAGCCATGCGCAGACCCCTGCAGGGACCTTTTTCTTAGGCCCTGTGTTGTGTCCCACAGATTTTTAAAAATGCCACTGCCAGTGCCACTGCCCAAATCCTCATCCTAGTACAGCCAATACCGCACCTGATGTGGGTCCCCAAGCAAACAGTTGACACGCTTAGCATGTAACACTGTGGTACAACGCTGTGGTACACCGCTCCCCAAAAAACCATGAATCCAATGCAAGGTCCTTTGTGCACATGCAGGGGTATAGCTGAGAAGGGGCTCTTCTCTATTGTTGTGTTGCCAAGTGTGTGTTACAGGTGTTATGCATCCCCTTCGATGATTTTTTGTTACCAAGGGCGCAAACGCAGGGGGATGCTCCGCCGACATCGGGTCTGTGCTTCCCCCATAGCAGAGGCACAGACATGGTGACCATTGTTTGTGCGAACAAACCGCCCGTCCTGCACATCCGCAGGTGGTGGTGCTCTGTCCTGCCTGACGAGGCGGCGTTCCGGTCGTTGCGTGAGGAGATACGGACGGGGGAGGCCTGGAACGCGTTGCTCAATACCACCCTGCAAGAACCACACCTGTCTAACAGCCTCCCTGACGAGGACCAGCAGATCCTGCGTCGCCTAGCATCATAACCTGAACCCCTCCCAAGCCTTAGCTGTCCGGCAATGTCTGGATGAGGGTGCTGTTGTCTCCTCCATGACTGGGGGGGCCGGCACGGGGAAGTCGGAGAACCTGGTGGCCTGCATCAAGGCAGTGATGTGGCAGCAGGGGTACTTCGACCCATGCATCCCGAATCCCAAGGCGCCAGATTCGATACACAGTGGCAGGAAAGGGGGGGGCACCAACCGACAAACCCCCTTGGGCATGCATCTTGGTCACCGCCCCAACAAACGCACAGGTCGACAACCTGATGCCGCGGGTGATCCAATCGGCAGAGCAGGATCTTGTCTTCTCAGAGGCGGTCCTGAAGGACCACCCCGTGCCCTGGATGCGGCTCCGAGCTGCAAGGGGCCGGACCCCCCCAAATTTGCAGCCGTACAACCAAACAACAGTCCAAGAGACGTTGGCCAATCATCCGGACTGCAATGGCACATTGCAGTGTGCCCTCAACAGCTGCCGGGTTCTCTTTGCAACAGCTGGTATGGTCGCCACACGGCGGAAGTTGTTGCTTGCGGGTGACCGACAAACTCGGTTCGCATTCAGCTTCGTGGATGAGTCCTCAAGGCATAGCATCCCAGTGGGTCTGGACTTGGCAGCTTTTGAGGCACAGTGCATGTTTTGTGGGGATGCCGGTCAACTGCGCCCATACAGTGCCATCACTCTACTTGCACCTGCATCGCAGAAAGGGGAGAAAGGGGAGAAAGGGGGCAAGGTGACGGCTCAACAAATTGCATGGCCGCAGTCCGAGCATTTTGCTAGCCTCAATGTGCACCTCGACTAGGGACCAGGGATGCAGTATGGTGACTCGCAGCGCTTCGCCACAAGTAGTGTGTTGCAGTTTGTCCTGTACCGTACAAGGTGTGCTGCGTGTGTCCTAACCCAGCAGTTCCGCATGGACCTGCCTTTGGCAACGGTGGTGCGTGGGCTGTTCACGGGGGGGTCCTTGGGCTGGTACCCCGCCTCCTCCCCAGCATTACCCCCCCCGGTGTTGGGAGGGCAACACATCCGCATAGTCAGCACAGACGATCCTGAGTGGAGATCAGAGCTGACACGGTACGGGATGTCGGACGGCCGGGTGGACAGACTGAGAAGGGAGATTGGCAGAGCATGGGAGTGCCTTGTCATGGACGGAGGCCATGCGCAATCACGGGAACACGAGCAAGCGGGAGGCTTGGCTGGTGCTGCACTTTTTGGAGCATGCACAGAGTGCAAATGTGTACCCCCCCAAGTCAGTGGCAATCGTCACCACACACTATGCGCAGATGCTATGGCTGCAGCACTGTGTGTGGGAGGCAGGGCGCCGGCTGCATGGGGACCAGGCATATGAGTGTGTGCAGACCATCGCCACCCTGGACCGGTACCAGGGTCTGCAGGCTCTGGTTGTCCTTGCCTCCATGGTCTCCTCGGAGCCGGGGATCATGAGGGACGTGGTGCGGGCAAACACACTAACCAGCAGGGCCCAATCTGAGCTGCATCTGTTCGGGGCCTTTCTCGGTTCGGGAGGACTCCCCCCTCACTGCGGGTTGGTTGAGTGGGCTGAGGGTGATGGCTGCCGAACTGCGGAATTATCCTTCCCAAGAGGACGTACAGAAGGTGCGGCTTCCAGGGGTTCTATACCAACAGCCTACCCTTGCCAAACCAGAGGTGGGCGTCATTTACAAGTTCAAGGGGGGGAGGTTGGGGGTGGTGGGGCAGTGGCTTTGGAAACCGTGGAGGAAGCATGCAAAAGTCCTTGACCCTTGGGGATTCTCCCCCCCCCCAGAGTGACCAATTGTTGGACTGGGAGCGGATCATGGCCAACAAGAGGGTTGGGACATTGGAGATGCGGCTGCGCCTGGAAACGGGGGAAGTAGAACCAAAGCACCTCGGGGTGACCCTCCCCGATTTCACGGAGTGGGCATTGCCCTACATCCTCATCAGGGATGAGGACACAGCTTGGGCAGGGTGGCATGACATTGATGGGTTGGAGAGAGTGTGCCACACACAGGATTTGGCGGACCACAAGCAAAGGCCGGTGCAGTTTCTGCTGACCAAGCCCTTCCGCGACGCCCAAACCTATGCCAACCCCCCCCGGTCAGCTGCCTACCGCACTGTGTCTCTGCCTGTGTGGCAGGATGCCTATAGGCACGTGGACACGGTAGGCTTCCTCGGCGATGACTTCTGCACACCCTTGGGGGTGTATGTGGCGTCTTTGCTCCATGGGGTGAGAGAGTGTTTGGGGGGGGGCTGCGATGTGTGTGCCCCACATGCCGTTCACTGTGGACATGCCCAGCAATGTGGTTGGAAGCCATTGCCGCATCGTGTGAAGTGGTATGTCCTTGGCATGGTCGCACCGTCAGAGAAGCCTACAGGATCAATTGGTATTCGGTTCGGACCGCAAAAATCATGACATGACCCTGGCTCTTTGGAATATTGGACAGCCTCCACTGTGGCGCATGTGGAGGTGTGCGTGGGACATCGGACGTTGAGAATGGATGGTACTATGTCTGCATGGAACGTCATGGGTTGCCGGCCACAATCCGAGGGTCTCTATTGTCTGCCTCCCGACTATGTGCAGCGTTTTCTTATCACGGTGTCATGAACCGAATCAGGGGCTCTACAAAAAACCCCCCCCCTCGCCCGATTCCTGACGTACCCAGGATCCCCATGAGGTGATCCAAGTTGGTGTGATGTCCTTGCCTTGGCGCAATGACTTGCACCCCTAGAACGTATCACAAACTGTGTGGGACATTTTGGCGGTGCAGGGAACACCAAGGTGTGGCCATGGAATAATTTGCACCTCCATGAACGTTATTTGATCACTCCATGAATATTATTTGATGCCTCCGTGAATTATTTCTGCCCCTCCGTGAATTATTTGATGCCTCCGTGAATTATTTATGCCCCTCCGTGAATTATTTGATGCCTCGGTGAATTATTTATGCCCCTCCGTGAAGTATTTTCGCCCGTCCATGAATTATTTGATGCCTCCGTGAATTATTTCATGCCCCCGTGAATTATTTCTGCCCCTCCATGAATCATTTTTTGCCCCTCCGTGAATTATTTCTGCCCCTCCGTGAATCATTTAATGCCTCCGTGAATTATTTCTGCCCCTCCGTGAATTATTTGTGCCCCCCCGTGAATTTTTTGATGCCACCGTGAATTATTTCTGCCCCCCCGTGAATTATTTTACCCCTCCGTGAATTATTTCTGCCCGTCCGTGGACTATTTGATGCCTTCGTGAATTATTTCTGCCCCTCCGTGAATTATTTCACCCCTCCGTGAATTATTTCTGCCCCTCCGTGAATTATTTGATGCCTCCGTGAATTATTTATGCCCCTCCGTGAATTATTTCTGCCCCTCCGTGAATTATTTCTGCCCCTCCATGATTTATTTGATGCCTCCGTGAATTGTTTATGCCCCTCCGTGAATTATTTCTGCCCCTCCGTGAATTATTTATGCCCCTCCGTGAATTATTTGATGCCTCCGTGGATTTTTTCTGCCCCTCCGTGAATTATTTCACCCCTCCGTGAATTATTTCTGCCCCTCCGTGAATTATTTCACCCCTCCGTGAATTATTTCTGCCCCTCCGTGAATTATTTCACCCCTCCGTGAATTATTTGTGCCCCTCCGCGAATTGTTTCACCCCTCCGTGAATTATTTCTGCCCCTCCGTGAATTTTTTGATGCCTCCGTGAATTATTTCTGCCCCTCCGTGAATTCTTTGATGCCTCCGTGAATTGTTTATGCCCCTCCGTGAATCATTTCACCCCTCCATGAATTATTTCTGGCCTCCGTGAATTATTTGATGCCTCCGTCAATTATTTATGCCCCTCCGTGAATTATTTGATGCCTCCGTGAATTATTTCACCCCTCCGTGAATTATTTCACCCCTCCGTGAATTATTTCTTCCCCTCTGTGAATTCTTTGATGCCTCCGTGAATTATTTATGCCCCTCCGTGAATTATTTCACCCCTCCGTGAATTATTTCTGCCCCTCCGTGATTTATTTGATGCCTCCGTTAATTATTTATGCTCCTCCGTGAATTATTTGATGCCTCCGTGAATTATTTATGCCCCTCCGTGAATTATTTCACCCCTCCGTGAATTATTTATGCCCCTCCGTGAATTATTTCACCCCTCCGTGAATTAATTATGCCCCTCCGTGAATTATTTGATGCCTCCGTGAATGATTTATGCCCCTCCGTGATTTTTTTGATGCCTCCGTGAATTATTTATGCCCCTCTGTGAAGTATTTCTGCCCGTCCGTGAATTATTTGATGCCTCCGTGAATTATTTCATGCCCCCGTGAATTATTTCTGCCCCTCCATGAATTATTTTTGCCCCTCCGTGAATTATTTCTGCCCCTCCGTGAATCATTTGATGCCTCCGTGAATTATTTCTGCCCCTCCGTGAATTATTTGTGCCCCCCCGTGCATTATTTGATGCCTTGGTGAATTATTTCTGCCCCCCCGTGAATTCTTTGATGCCTCCGTGAATTATTTATGCCCGTCCGTGAATTATTTGATGCCTTCGAGAATTATTTATGCCCCTCCGTGAATTATTTCACCCCTCCGTGAATTATTTATGCCCCTTCGTGAATTATTTCACCCCTCCGTGAATTATTTCTGCCCCTCCGTGAATCATTTGATGCCTCCCTGAATTGTTTATGCCCCTCCGTGAATTGTTTCTGCCCCTCCGTGAATTATTTCTGCCCCTCCGTGAATTCTTTTTGCCCCTCCGTGAATTATTTTTGCCCCTCCGTGAATTTTTTGATGCCTCCGTGAATTATTTATGCCCCTCCGTGAATTATTTCTGCCCCTCCGTGAATTATTTATGCCCCTCCGTGAATTATTTGATGCCCCCGTGAATTATTTCTGCCCCTCCGTGAATTATTTCACCCCTCCGTGAATTATTTCTGCCCCTCCGTGAATTATTTGATGCCTCCGTGAATTATTTCTGCCCCTCCGTGAATTATTTGATGCCTCCTTGGATTGTTTATGCCCCTCCGTGAATTATTTGATGCCTCCGTGAATTATTTGATGCCTCCGTGAATTATTTATGCCCCTCCGTGAATTATTTGATGCCTCCGTGAATTATTTCACCCCTCCGTGGATTATTTATGCCCCTCCGTGAATTATTTGATGCCTCCGTGAATTATTTCTGCCCCTCCGTGAATTATTTCACCCCTCCGTGAATTTTTTCTGCCCCTCCGTGAATTATTTTATGCCTCCGTGAATTATTTCTGCCCCTCCGTGAATTATTTCACCCCTCCGTGAATTATTTCTGCCCCTCCGTGAATTATTTGATGCCTCCGTGAATTATTTATGCCCCTCCGTGAATTATTTCTGCCCCTCTGTGAATTATTTATGCCCCTCCGTGAATTATTTGATGCCTCCGTGAATTATTTCCGTCCCTCCGTGAATTATTTCACCCCTCCATGAATTATTTATGCCCCTCCGTGAACTATTTCACCCCTCCGTGAATTATTTCTGCCCCTCCGTGAATTATTTGATGCCTCCGTGAATTATTTATGCCCCTCCGTGAATTTTTTCACCCCTGCGTGAATTTTTTCTGCCCCTCCGTGAATTATTTCACCCCTCCGTGAATTATTTCTGCCCCTCCGTGAATTATTTGATGCCTCCGTGAATTATTTCTGCCCCTCCGTGAATTATTTCACCCCTTCGTGAATTATTTCTGCCCCTCCGTGAATTATTTGATGCCTCTGTGAATCATTTATGCCCCTCCGTGAATTCTTTCACCCCTCCGTGAATTCCTTATGCCCCTCCGTGAATTATTTCACCCCTCCGTGAATTATTTCTGCCCCCCCGTGAATTATTTGATGCCTCCGTGAATCATTTCTGCCCCTCCGTGAATTATTTCCCCCCTCCGTGAAGTATTTCTGCCCCTCCGTGAATTATTTCACCCCTCCGTGAATTATTTCTGCTCCCCGTGAATCATTTGATGCCTCCGTGAATGATTTATGCCCCTCCGTGAATCATTTCACCCCTCCGAGAATTCTTTCTGCCCCTCCGTGAATTATTTCACCCCTCCGTGAATTTTTTCTGCCCCTCCGTGAATTATTTGATGCCTCGGTGAATTATTTCTGCCCCTCCGTGAATTATTTATGCCCCTCCGTGAATTATTTGATGCCTCCGTGAATTATTTATGCCCCTCCGTGAATTATTTCTGCCACTCTGTGAATTATTTATGCCCCTCCGTGAATTATTTGATGCCTCCGTGAATGGGTATAAAGTCTGAAGTCTGAAGTCTGATTTGGCATCTCGTGTCAAGGACATAAAACAGAACACATCTCAGCAAAAGTCTGATAAAAGTGTGGTACCCGCCCCCTCCCTTCCTTCCTTCCTGTCAGAAAGGGACAAGAAAAAGTCTGGCACTCCCCCTCCCCCAACACAGCCACCCACCACAAAAAAAACCATCATGAAAATTGAAAGTTGGGAAGAATGGGAGTCCATGCAACACAGGGGAACACCCCCCCCCAAAAGAAAAAAAAGGGTGGAAAATGGGGCATTGGGGAAAATGGGAGGCTGGGAAAAATATTCCACTGAGGTGGTGTACCCCCCCCCCCCTGTGGATTAATATTCCATTGAGGTGGTGTACCTCCCCCTCTAGATAAATATTCCACTGAAGTAGTGTACCCCCCCCCCTGTGGATAAATATTCCACCGAGGTGGTGTACACCCCCCCTCTGGATAGATATTCCACGGAGGTGGTGCACCCCCCTGCTATGCGCCAATTCGTATGGGGGTTTTGGACCCCCAAAATAATTGACGCGACCCTATGCGTCAATTCCTATGGGGGTCTAGACCCCCAAAAAAATTGACGCGACCTTATGTGTCAATTCCTACGGGGGTCCAGACCCCCAAAATAATTGACGCGACCCTATGCGCCAATTCCTACGGGGGTCTGGACCCCCAAAATAATTGACGCGACCCTATGCGTCAATTCCTAAGGGGGGTCTAGACCCCCAAAATAATTGATGCGACCCTATGCGCCAATTCCTATAGGGGTCCAGACCCCCAAAAAAATTGACGCGACCCTATGCGTCAATTCCTATGGGGGTCTAGACCCCCAAAATAATTGACGCGACCCTATGCGTCAATTCCTATGGGGGTCTAGACCCCCAAAAAAATTGACGCGACCCTATGCGTCAATTCCTATGGGGGTCTAGACCCCCAAAATAATTGATGCGACCTTATGCGCCAATTCCTATAGGGGTCTAGACCCCCAAAATAATTGACGCGACCCTATGCGTCAATTCCTAAGGGGGGTCTGGACCCCCAAAATAATTGACACGACCCTATGCGTCAATTCCTAGGGGGGTCTAGACCCCCAAAATAATTGACACACACACAGGGGTCAAATAATTCACGGAGGGGTCAAATAATTCACGGAGGGGTCAAATAATTCACGGAGGGGTCAAATAATTCACGGAGGGGGGTAAACAATTCACGGAGGGGTGAAATAATTCACGGAGGGGGGTAAATAATTCACGGAGGGGTGAAATAATTCACGGAGGGGGATAAATAATTCACGGCGGGGTGAAATAATTCACGGAGGGGGGTAAATAATTCACGGAGGGGTGAAATAATTCACGGAGGGGGGTAAATAATTCACGGAGGGGTAAAATAATTCACGGAGGGGGGTAAACAATTCACGGAGGGGTCAAATAATTCACGGAGGGGGGTAAATAATTCACGGAGGGGTGAAATAATTCACGGAGGGGGGTAAACAATTCACGGAGGGGTCAAATAATTCACGGCGGGGGGTAAGCAATTCACGGAGGGGTGAAATAATTCACGGAGGGGGGTAAACAATTCACGGAGGGGTCAAATAATTCACGGAGGGAGGTAAATAATTCACGGAGGGGTGAAATAATTCACGGAGGGGGGTAAATAATTCACGGAGGGGTCAAATAATTCACGGAGGGGGGTAAATAATTCACGGAGGGGTCAAATAATTCACGGAGGGAGGTAAATAATTCACGGAGGGGTGAAATAATTCACGGAGGGGGGTAAATAATTCACGGAGGGGTCAAATAATTCACGGAGGGGGGTAAATAATTCACGGAGGGGTAAAATAATTCACGGAGGGGGGTAAATAATTCACGGAGGGGTAAAATAATTCACGGAGGGGGGTAAACAATTCACGGAGGGGTGAAATAATTCACGGAGGGGGGTAAACAATTCACGGATGGGTGAAATAATTCACGGAGGGGGGTAAACAATTCACGGAGGGGTGAAATAATTCACGGAGGGGGGTAAATAATTCACGGAGGGGTGAAATAATTCACGGAGGGGGGTAAACAATTCACGGAGGGGTGAAATAATTCACGGAGGGGGGTAAACAATTCACGGAGGGGTCAAATAATTCGTGGAGGGGGGTAAATAATTCACGGAGGGGTCAAATAATTCACGGAGGGGGGTAAACAATTCACGGAGGGGTCAAATAATTCACGGAGGGGGGTAAACAATTCACGGAGGGGTCAAATAATTCACGGAGGGAGGTAAATAATTCACGGAGGGGTGAAATAATTCACGGAGGGGGGTAAATAATTCACGGAGGGGTGAAATGATTCACGGAGGGGGATAAATAATTCACGGAGGGGTGAAATAATTCACGGAGGGGGGTAAATAATTCACGGAGGGGTGAAATAATTCACGGAGGGGGGTAAATTATTCACGGAGGGGTAAAATAATTCACGGAGGGGGGTAAACAATTCACGGAGGGGTGAAATAATTCACGCAGGGGGGTAAACAATTCACGGAGGGGTCAAATAATTCACGGAGGGGGGTAAATAATTCACGGAGGGGTGAAATAATTCACGGAGGGGGGTAAACAATTCACGGAGGGGTCAAATAATTCACGGAGGGGGGTAAACAATTCACGGAGGGGTGAAATAATTCACGGAGGGGGGTAAACAATTCACGGAGGGGTCAAATAATTCACGGAGGGGGGTAAATAATTCACGGAGGGGTGAAATAATTCACGGAGGGGGGTAAACAATTCACGGAGGGGTGAAATAATTCACGGAGGGGGGTAAATAATTCACGGAGGGGTAAAATAATTCACGGAGGGAGGTAAATAATTCACGGAGGGGTCAAATAATTCACGGAGGGGGGTAAATAATTCACGGAGGGGTCAAATAATTCACGGAGGGGGGTAAATAATTCACAGAGGGGTGAAATAATTCACGGAGGGGGGTAAACAATTCACGGAGGGGTCAAATAATTCACGGAGGGGGGTAAATAATTCACGGAGGGGTCAAATAATTCACGGAGGGAGGTAAATAATTCACGGAGTTGTGAAATAATTCACGGAGGGGGGTAAATAATTCACGGAGGGGTAAAATAATTCACGGAGGGGTGAAATAATTCACGGAGGGGGGTAAATAATTCACGGAGGGGTCAAATAATTCACGGAGGGGGGTAAACAATTCACGGAGGGGTCAAATAATTCACGGAGGGAGGTAAATAATTCACGGAGGGGTGAAATAACTCACGGAGGGGGGTAAATAATTCACGGAGGGGTCAAATAATTCACGGAGGGGGGTAAATAATTCACGGAGGGGTAAAATAATTCACGGAGGGGGGTAAATAATTCACGGAGGGGTGAAATAATTCACGGAGGGGGGTAAATAATTCACGGAGGGGTCAAATAATTCACGGAGGGAGGTAAATAATTCACGGAGGGGTGAAATAATTCACGGAGGGGGGTAAATAATTCACGGAGGGGTGAAATAATTCACGGAGGGGGGTAAATAATTCACGGAGGGGTAAAATAATTCACGGAGAGGGGTAAACAATTCACGGAGGGGTGAAATAATTCACGGAGGGGGGTAAACAATTCACGGAGGGGTCATATAATTCACGGAGGGGGGTAAATAATTCACGGAGGGGTGAAATAATTCACGGAGGGGGGTAAACAATTCACGGAGGGGTCAAATAATTCACGGAGGGGGGTAAATAATTCACGGAGGGGTGAAATAATTCACGGAGGGGGGTAAACAATTCACGGAGGGGTCAAATAATTCACCGAGGGGGCTAAATAATTCACGGAGGGGTGAAATAATTCACGGAGGGGGGTAAACAATTCACGGAGGGGTAAAATAATTCACGGAGGGGGGTAAATAATTCACGGAGGGGTATAATAATTCACGGAGGGAGGTAAATAATTCACGGAGGGGTGAAATAATTCACGGAGGGGGGTAAATAATTCACGGAGGGGTCAAATAATTCACGGAGGGGGGTAAATAATTCACGGAGGGGTAAAATAATTCACGGAGGGGGGTAAATAATTCACGGAGGGGTAAAATAATTCACGGAGGGGGGTAAACAATTCACGGAGGGGTGAAATAATTCACGGAGGGGGGTAAACAATTCACGGAGGGGTGAAATAATTCACGGAGGGGGGTAAACAATTCACGGAGGGGTGAAATAATTCACGGAGGGGGGTAAATAATTCACGGAGGGGTGAAATAATTCACGGAGGGGGGTAAAAAATTCACGGAGGGGTGAAATAATTCACGGAGGGGGGTAAACAATTCACGGAGGGGTCAAATAATTCACGGAGGGGGGTAAATAATGCACGGAGGGGTCAAATAATTCACGGAGGGGGGTAAACAATTCACGGAGGGGTCAAATAATTCACGGAGGGGGGTAAATAATTCACGGAGGGGTGAAATAATTCACGGAGGGGGGTAAACAATTCACGGAGGGGTCAAATAATTCACCGAGGGGGCTAAATAATTCACGGAGGGGTGAAATAATTCACGGAGGGGGGTAAACATTCACGGAGGGGTAAAATAATTCACGGAGGGGGGTAAATAATTCACGGAGGGGTAAAATAATTCACGGAGGGAGGTAAATAATTCACGGAGGGGTGAAATAATTCACGGAGGGGGGTAAATAATTCACGGAGGGGTCAAATAATTCACGGAGGGGGGTAAATAATTCACGGAGGGGTAAAATAATTCACGGAGGGAGGTAAATAATTCACGGAGGGGTAAAATAATTCACGCAGGGGGGTAAACAATTCACGGAGGGGTGAAATAATTCACGGAGGGGGGTAAACAATTCACGGAGGGGTGAAATAATTCACGGAGGGGGGTAAACAATTCACGGAGGGGTGAAATAATTCACGGAGGGGGGTAAATAATTCACGGAGGGGTCAAATAATTCACGGAGGGGGGTAAACAATTCACGGAGGGGTCAAATAATTCACGGAGGGGGGTAAACAATTCACGCAGGGGTCAAATAATTCACGGAGGGGGGTAAATAATTCACGGAGGGGTCAAATAATTCACGGAGGGGGGTAAACAATTCACGGAGGGGTCAAATAATTCACGGAGGGGGGTAAATAATTCACGGAGGGGTGAAATAATTCACGGAGGGGGATAAATAATTCACGGAGGGGTCAAATAATTCACCGAGGGGGCTAAATAATTCACGGAGGGGGGTAAACAATTCACGGAGGGGTCAAATAATTCACGGAGGGGGGTAAATAATTCACGGAGGGGTCAAATAATTCACGGAGGGGGGTAAACAATTCACGGAGGGGTCAAATAATTCACGGAGGGGGGTAAACAATTCACGGAGGGGTCAAATAATTCACGGAGGGGGGTAAATAATTCACGGAGGGGTGAAATAATTCACGGAGGGGGGTAAATGATTCACGGAGGGGTGAAATAATTCACGGAGGGGGATAAATAATTCACGGAGGGGTGAAATGATTCACGGAGGGGGGTAAATAATTCACGGAGGGGTGAAATAATTCACGGAGGGGGGTAAATAATTCACGGAGGGGTAAAATAATTCACGGAGGGGGGTAAACAATTCACGGACGGGTGAAATAATTCACGGAGGGGGGTAAACAATTCACAGAGGGGTCAAATAATTCACGGAGGGGGGTAAATAATTAACGGAGGGGTGAAATAATTCACGGAGGGGGGTAAACAATTCACGGAGGGGTCAAAAAATTCACGGAGGGGGGTAAACAATTCACGGAGGGACGAAATAATTCACGGAGGGGGGTAAACAATTCACGGAGGGGTCAAATAATTCACGGAGGGGGGTAAACAATTCACGGAGGGGTGAAATAATTCACGGAGGGGGGTAAACAATTCACGGAGGGGTGAAATAATTCACGGAGGGGGGTAAACAATTCACGGAGGGGTAAAATAATTCACGGAGGGAGGTAAACAATTCACGGAGGGGTGAAATAATTCACGGAGGGGGGTAAACAATTCACGGAGGGGTCAAATAATTCACGGAGGGGGGTAAATAATTCACGGAGGGGTGAAATAATTCACGGAGGGGGGTAAATAATTCACGGAGGGGTAAAATAATTCACGGAGGGGGGTAAATAATTCACGGAGGGGTGAAATAATTCACGGAGGGGGGTAAATAATTCACGGAGGGGTCAAACAATTCACGGAGGGGTGAAATAATTCACGGAGGGAGGTAAATAATTCACGGAGGGGTGAAATAATTCACGGAGGGGGGTAAATAATTCACGGAGGGGTCAAATAATTCACGGAGGGGGGTAAACAATTCACGGAGGGGTCAAATAATTCACGGAGGGAGGTAAATAACTCACGGAGGGGTGAAATAATTCACGGAGGGGGGTAAATAATTCACGGAGGGGTAAAATACTTCACGGAGGGGGGTAAATAATTCACGGAGGGGTGAAATAATTCACGGAGGGGGGTAAATAATTCACGGAGGGGTCAAACAATTCACGGAGGGAGGTAAATACTTCACGGAGGGGTGAAATAATTCAAGGAGGGGGGTAAATAATTCACGGAGGGGTGAAATAATTCACGGAGGGGGGTAAATAATTCACGGAGGGGTAAAAAAATTCACGGAGGGGGGTAAACAATTCACGGAGGGGTGAAATAATTCACGGAGGGGGGTAAACAATTCACGGAGGGGTCAAATAATTCACGGAGGGGGGTAAATAATTCACGGAGGGGTGAAATAATTCACGGAGGGGGGTAAACAATTCACGGAGGGGTCAAATAATTCACGGAGGGGGTTAAATAATTCACGGAGGGGTGAAATAATTCACGGAGGGGGGTAAACAATTCACGGAGGGGTAAAATAATTCACGGAGGGGGGTAAACAATTCACGGAGGGGTGAAATCATTCACGGAGGGGGTAAACAATTCACGGAGGGGTTAAATAATTCACGGAGGGGGGTAAATAATTCACGGAGGGGTGAAATAATTCACGGAGGGGGGTAAACAATTCACGGAGGGGTCAAATAATTCACGGAGGGGGGTAAACAATTCACGGAGGGGTCAAATAATTCACGGAGGGAGGTAAATGATTCACCGAGGGGTGAAATAATTCACGGAGGGGGGTAAATAATTCACGGAGGGGTCAAATAATTCACGGAGGGGGGTAAATAATTCACGGAGGGGTGAAATAATTCACGGAGGGGGGTAAATAATTCACGGAGGGGTGAAATAATTCACGGAGGGGGGTAAATAATTCATGGAGGGGTAAAATAATTCACGGAGGGGGGTAAACAATTCACGGAGAGGTCAAATAATTCACGGAGGGGGGTAAACAATTCACGGAGGGGTGAAATAATTCACGGAGGGGGGTAAACAATTCACGGATGGGTGAAATAATTCACGGAGGGGGGTAAACAATTCACGGAGGGGTCAAATAATTCACGGAGGGGGGTAAATAATTCACGGAGGGGTGAAATAATTCACGGAGGGGGGTAAACAATTCACGGAGGGGTCAAATAATTCACGGAGGGGGGTAAATAATTCACGGAGGGGTGAAATAATTCACGGAGGGGGGTAAATAATTCACGGAGGGGTCAAATAATTCACGGAGGGGGGTAAACAATTCACGGAGGGGTCAAATAATTCACGGAGGGGGGTAAACAATTCACGGAGGGGTCCACTGGAACTAACTAAGGAACGGAGTAACATACCTCCTATTTTTTTTTGGCGGGGTTCGGCCCTTGGTAAGCTGGCAAGCGGGAAAGCACTCTACTATAAAAGAAAACCTGAGAAAGAAAAACAGGCATACCCTCCCTAACCTCACCACACAAGAAGGGAAATGACAGGGTGGGAGGGAGGGAGGGACGGGAGGGAGGGAGGGAGGGAGGGAGGGAGGGAGGCTCTCTTGGGCGGCCGTAGGGGCTGTGTTGTGCTGTGTTGTGCTGTAATATGCTGTGCTATGCTGTATGTTGTGCTGTGCTGTGGTGTGCTGTGATGTGCTGTGATGTGCTGTGCTGTGCCGTGCTGTGCTGTGCCGTACTCGAAACTCACTACCCCCCCTCTCCACAGTTCCGGCCCAACCCGGTGAACCCCCACCCACCCACCCCACCAGCAAAACTGACCCGATTAGCTCAGGTGAGGTTGCTTGGGTCAGACATCAGGATTCTGTTCCCACTTGTCTTCAGTCACATATGAGCCCCCCGATCGGTTTGAGTCAGAGAGATGGGGTGGGCTGGGGTGGGGTGAGGGGGTGGGGGGGGGGGGCGTACCATCATTGAAGGGGTTGCAAGCACTGGTTGGGTTTCAGACGCTAGGGTCGAGACCACAACCCACTTCTACACCTCAAGGGTGTGGTGACAATGGACAAGTTTGATATTGGGGGGAGTGTAATGCAGTGTGGTGCGGTACAGTGCAGGGGCTATTCCTAACTAAAGCACCGGGGCAAATCACAGAAAATTGTATTGTCTGCAACATCCCTAACCTGTTAAAGTCCTTAAAAATGTCTGGAAGCCGAAGCCAGGAGGGGTTGGTCCATGTGGACCGCCCAGGCGGGGAGGGTGGAGAGGAACTTACAGGTTTTTATTTTTACATCCCACCCTGCTCTCTCTGACCCCTTGGGTGCCCGGGCGTCCTCTCCTCCCCCCCCCCTGTAGGGCAGTGAAGGCAAGCCTGCCTGCCCAGGCACCGCGCCATCAGACAGCACCGTTTAACAGGCAAGAAAGTGTTCTCCAAAAATGAAAAAAAAAATTTCCGAAAGCGGTGCTATCAGTGGCCCCCTTGTGTTTAACTGACTTTTGTTTGTGCTGGTTGTTTAACAGAGGGTCGGGGAAGGGGTCGAGAGCAGAGGGGAGGGGTTTAAGGGGTATAGCTGCCCAGCCGATGAGTCCCCCCTTGCAGGGGGACCCAGAGCAAACATACAGACACCCACGCATGCCCACACATACACACATACACACGCATTAAAAACAATTCACGGAGGGGTGAAATAATCCACGCAAGGGGGTAAATAATTCACAGAGGGGTCAAATAATTCACGGAGGGGTCAAAAAATTCACGGAGGGGTCAAATAATTCACGGAGGGGAGACGCCCACGCGTAGCCCTTGCGGCCGCAGTGGGGGTCTCCCGGTGCCGTGGACGGCTGGGGGGGGGTGGGTCCTAACCCGTTCCTATCTCTTAGCAGCAGCAGGCGAGTAAGCAGGCAGTACCGGTGGTCATAACCCCGGGGTAACAGTAGCAGGGACTCAACGTGAGTCCTCTTAACCATAAACAACCCCAAATACCGCAGGGGCTTAACTCCCGAACGAAACGGTATTTGGGGCCCCCATGGGCCTTATAAGCCCACGGAGTGTGCTGAGGCGTGACTACCAGCACTTAAAGTCTGGCCTGTCATACCCATCGCTGGGCTCGACTGAGCACGGCCGGTCGGGTCCGGCTCTGGGGGGTGCGCACTAAACTAGCCCCGGGAGAAGGGCCTTTTACCCGATTTAGCATTAATTAAGGCAGTAAGCACTATTTATTACGTTAGTTGTTTACTCAGCACATGTTTTTACCCCGCAGACATGCCCCTTCCAGTGGTGCGCTCACCTTTGGGGCTGCCGTTGGGGGGTCCGGGGCTTTTACCCGGACCTCCGGCCCTCCCTGGTTGTTGGCCGGAGGCGTACATTATACAATACTGAGGTTCAATCTTTGACGTACTTACTTTACTTGATACATACACATCTGGGGCCTGGGGGGGCTGGCGCCCCCCCTCGGTTCGAACAAGGGCCAAGATAGCTCGCCGGGAGGGGATGGCGCCCCTCCACGGCCAATCACACGGGGGGCCTCCCCTTGGCTCATGTATCCTGCCTCATGGTAGCGCCGTTGTTGGCGCTGCCTGTGACATGCACTCGGGGGGCCTCCCCTTATTTCAGTTTCTTCCAATTTGTTCCAGCGTATTTCGAACGGCCGCCCCACGTGGGATTCCCGGCATGGGGGGCACGGGGGGTCCTCCCCTTATTTCACGTTTCTCATTCCTCTGAAAAGGGGCCGCCAGGACTGTGGGTCCGCTCCTTACTGCAATACTGACCGGATGCAAACTCGTTCAAACCTGCATTCCTCCAGCCCATGTAGGCAGAGGATCAGGAACCGGGGGGCCTCCCCTTATTTCAGCAAAGCAGTTCAACCCGGGGGGCCTCCCCTTATCTCACTCCGTAGCTCCATGTATCGGCTCCGCCGCCCCGCGTGGGCACGGGACCATTAACGGGGGGCCTCCCCCCGGAGTGCAGCCACAGCTATGAAAGTTGCTAGATTGATGAACCTGAAAAAGAAAAACAGGCATACCCTCCCTAACCGCAACCACACAAGCAGGGAAATGACAGGGTGGGTGGGAGGGAGGGAGGGGAGGGAGGGAGGGAGGGAGGGAGGGAGGCTCTCTTGGGCGGCCGTAGGGGCTGTGTTGTGATGTGCTGTGCTGTAATAAACTGTGCTATGTTGTATGTTGTGTTCTGCTGTGGTGTGCTGTGATGTGCTGTGATGTGATGTGCTGTGCTGTGCTCGAAACCCACTACCCCCCCTCTCAACAGTTCCGGCCCAACCCGATGAACCCCCACCCACCCACCCCACCAGCAAAACTGACCCGATTAGCTCAGGTGAGGTTGCTTGGGCCAGACATCAGGATTCTGTTCCCACTTGTCTTCAGTCACATATGAGCCCCCCGATCGGTTTGAGTCAGAGAGATGGGGTGGGGTGGGGTGAGGGGGTGGCGGGGGGGGGGGAGGGGGGGGCACGTACCATCATTGAAGGGGTTGCAAGCACTGGTTGGGTTTCAGACGCTAGGGTCGAGACCACAACCCACTTCTACACCTCAAGGGTGTGGTGACAATGGGACAAGTCTGATATTGGGGGGGACACGGGGGGGGGGGAAGTTTGACACGGGGGGGGGGGGGTTAGAAAGGGTGTTGGGGTGGGGGGGGGGGGGGGGGGGTTGGGGGTGATGGTCCATAAAAGTCTGAAGTCTGAAGTCTGATAGCCCATTTGGTTACTATACTCATAGCTGCTGCCCCTCCGTGAATTATTTCACCCCTCCGTGAATTTTTTCTGCCCCTCCGTGAATTATTTCACCCCTCCGTGAATTATTTATGCCCCTCCGTGAATTATTTCACCCCTCCGTGAATTATTTCTGCCCCTCCGTGAATTATTTGATGCCTCCGTGAATCATTTATGCCCCTCCGTGAATTTTTTTACCCCTCCGTGAATTTTTTCTGCCCCTCCGTGAATTATTTCACCCCTCCGTGAATTATTTCTGCCCCTCCGTGAATTATTTGATGCCTCCGTGAATTATTTCTGCCCCTCGATGAATTATTTGATACCTCCGTGAATTATTTGTGCCCCTCCGTGAAGTATTTCACCCCTCCGTGAATTATTTCTGCCCCTCCGTGAATTATTTCACCCCTCCGTGAATTATTTCTGCCCCTCTGTGAATTCTTTCACCCCTCCGTGAATTATTTGTGTCCCCCCGTGAATTATTTGATGCCTCCGTGAATTATTTCTGCCTCTCCGTGAATTATTTCACCCCTCCGTGAATTATTTCTGCCCCTCTGTGAATTCTTTCACCCCTCCGTGAATTCCTTATGCCCCTCCGTGAATTATTTCACCCCTCCGTGAATTATTTGTGTCCCCCCGTGAATTATTTGATGCCTCCGTGAATCATTTCTCCCCCTCCGTGAATTACTTCCCCCCTTTGTGAAGTATTTCTGCCCCTCCGTGAATTATTTCACCCCTCCGTGAATTATTTCTGCTCTCCGTGAATTATTTGATGCCTCCGTGAATGATTTATGCCCCTCCGCGAATTATTTCACCCCTCCGAGAATTATTTCTGCCCCTCCGTGAATTATTTCACCCCTCCGTGAATTATTTCTGCCCCTCCGTGAATTATTTGATGCCTCGGTGAATTATTTCTGCCCCTCCGTGAATTATTCATGACCCTCCGTGAATTATTTGATGCCTCCGTGAATTATTTCTGCCCCTCCGTGAATTATTTCACCCCTCCGTGAATTATTTCTGCCCCTCCGTGAATTCTTTCAACCCTCCGTGAATTCTTTCTGCCCCTCCGTGAAGTATTTGATGCCTCTGTGAATTCTTTCACCCCTCCGTGAATTATTTACCCCCCTCCGTGAATTATTTCACCCCTCCGTGAATTATTTCTGCCCCTCCGTGAATTATTTGATGCCTCCGTGAATTATTTCTGCCCCTCGATGAATTATTTGATACCTCCGTGAATTATTTGTGCCCCTCCGTGAATTATTTCACCCCTCCGTGAATTATTTCTGCCCCTCCGTGAATCATTTGATGCCTCCGTGAATTATTTGTGCCTCTCTGTGAATTATTTCACCCCTCCGTGAATTATTTCTGCCCCTCCGTGAATTCTTTCACCCCTCCGTGAATTCCTTATGCCCCTCCGTGAATTATTTCACCCCTCCGTGAATTATTTGTGCCCCCCCGTGAATTATTTGATGCCTCCGTGAATCATTTCTGCCCCTCCGTGAATTATTTCCCCCCTCTGTGAAGTATTTCTGCCCCTCCGTGATTTATTTCACCCCTCCGTGAATTATTTCTGCTCTCCGTGAATTATTTGATGCCTCCGTGAATGATTTATGCCCCTCCGCGAATTATTTCACCCCTCCGAGAATTATTTCTGCCCCTCCGTGAATTATTTCACCCCTCCGTGAATTATTTCTGCCCCTCCGTGAATTATTTGATGCCTCGGTGAATTATTTCTGCCCCTCCGTGAATTATTCATGCCCCTCCGTGAATTATTTGATGCCTCCGTGAATTATTTCTGCCCCTCCGTGAATTATTTCACCCCTCCGTGAATTATTTCTGCCCCTCCGTGAATTATTTCAACCCTCCGTGAATTATTTCTGCCCCTCCGTGAAGTATTTGATGCCTCTGTGAATTATTTCTGCCCCTCCGTGAATTATTTCACCCCTCCGTGAATTATTTCTGCCCCACCGTGAATTATTTCACCCCTCCGTGAATTATTTCTGCCCCTCCGTGAATTATTTCACCCCTCCGTGAATTTTTTATGCCCCTCCGTGAATTGTTTCACCCCTTCGTGAATGATTTCTGCCCCTTCGTGAATTATTTGATGCCTCCGGGAATTATTTCTGCCCCTCGATGAATTATTTGATACCTCCGTGAATTATTTCTGCTCCTCCGTGAACTATTTCACCCCTCCGTAAATTATTTCTGCCCCTCCGTGAATTATTTGATGCCTCCGTGAATTATTTCTGCCCCTCCGTGAATTATTTCCCCCCTCCGTGAAGTATTTCTGCCCCTCCGTGAATTATTTCACCCCTCCGTGAATTATTTCCGCCCCTCCGTGAATTATTTCAACCCTCGGTGAATTATTTCTGCCCCTCCGTGAAGTATTTGATGCCTCTGTGAATTATTTCTGCCCCTCCGTGAATTATTTCACCCCTCCGTGAATTATTTATGCCCCTCCGTGAATTGTTTCACCCCTCCGTGAATTATTTCTGCCCCTCCGTGAATTATTTCACCCCTCGGTGAATTTTTTATGCCCCTCCGTGAAATGTTTCACCCCTCCGTGAATGATTTCTGCCCCTTCTTGAATTATTTGATGCCTCCGGGAATTATTTCTGCCCCTCGATGAATTTTTTGATACCTCCGTGAATTATTTATGCCCCTCCGTGAATTATTTCACCCCTCCGTGAATTATTTCTGCCCCTCCGTGAATTATTTGATGCCTCCGTGAATTATTTCTGCCCCTCCGTGAATTATTTCCCCCCTCCGTGAAGTATTTCTGCCCCTCCGTGAATTATTTCACCCCTCCGTGAATTATTTCTGCCCCTCCGTGAAGTATTTGATGCCTCCGTGAATTATTTATGCCCCTCCGTGAATTATTTCACCCCTCCGAGAATCATTTCTGCCCCTCCGTGAATTATTTCACCCCTCCGTGAATTATTTCTGCCCCTCCGTGAATTTTTTGATGCCTCCGTGAATTATTTCTGCCCCTCCGTGAATTATTTCACCCCTCCGTGAATCATTTATGCCCCTCCGTGAATTATTTGATGCCTCCGTGAATTATTTATGCCCCTCCGTGAATTATTTCACCCCTCCGTGAATTCTTTCACCCCTCCGTGAAATATTTCTGCCCCTCCGTGAATTATTTGATGCCTCCGTGAATTATTTGTGCCCCTCCGTGAATTATTTCTGCCCCTCCGTGAATTATTTATGCCCCTCAGTGAATTATTTGATGCCTCCGTGAATTATTTCTGCCCCTCCGTGAATTACTTCACCCCTCCGTGAATTGTTTCTGCCCCTCCGTGAATCATTTCACCCCTCCGTGAATTATTTCTGCCCCTCCGTGAACTATTTCACCCCTCCCTGAATTATTTCTGCCCCTCCGTGAAGTATTTGATGCCTCTGTGAACTATTTCTGCCCCTCCGGGAATTATTTCACCCCTCCGTGAATTCTTTCTGCCCCACCGTGAATTATTTCACCCCTCCGTGAATTATTTCTGCCCCTCCGTGAATTATTTCACCCCTCCGTGAATTCTTTCACCCCTCCGTGAAATATTTCTGCCCCTCCGTGAATTATTTGATGCCTCCGTGAATTATTTATGCCCCTCCGTGAATTATATCTGCCGCTCCGTGAATTATTTATGCCCCTCCGTGAATTATTTGATGCCTCCGTGAATGATTTCTGCCCCTCCGTGAATTACTTCACCCCTCCGTGAATTATTTCTGCCCCTCCGTGAATCATTTCACCCCTCCGTGAATTATTTCTGCCCCTCCGTGAAGTATTTCAACCCTCCGTGAATTCTTTCTGCCCCTCCGTGAAGTATTTGATATCTCTGTGAACTATTTCTGCCCGTCCGTGAGTTATTTCACCCCTCCGTGAATTCTTTCTGCCCCACCGTGAATTATTTCACCCCTCCGTGAATTATTTCTGCCCCTCCGTGAATCATTTCACCCCTTCGTGAATTATTTATGCCCCTCCGTGAATTATTTCACCCCTCCGTGAATTATTTCTGCCTCCCCGTGAATTATTTGATGCCTCCCCGAATTATTTCTGCCCCTCCGTGCATGATTTCACCCCTCCGTGAATTATTTTTGCCCCTCCGTGAATCATTTCACCCCTCCGTCAATTATTTCTGCCCCTCCGTGAATTATTTGATACCTCCGTGAAATATTTATGCCCCTCCGTGAATTATTTCACCCCTCCGAGAATTATTTCACCCCTCCGTGAATCATTTCTGCCCCTCCGTGAATTATTTGATGCCTCCGTGAATTATTTATGCCCCTCCGTGAATTATTTCAACCCTCGGTGAATTATTTCTGCCCCTCCGTGAAGTATTTGATGCCTCTGTGAATTATTTCTGCCCCTCCGTGAATTATTTCACCCCTCCGTGAATTATTTCTGCCCCACCGTGAATTATTTCACCCCTCCGTGAATTATTTCTGCCCCTCCGTGAATTATTTCACCCCTCGGTGAATTTTTTATGCCCCTCCGTGAATTGTTTCACCCCTCCGTGAATGATTTCTGCCCCTTCGTGAATTATTTGATGCCTCCGGGAATTATTTCTGCCCCTCGATGAATTATTTGATACCTCCGTGAATTATTTATGCCCCTCCGTGAATTATTTCACCCCTCCGTGAATTATTCCTGCCCCTCCGTGAATTATTTGATGCCTCCGTGAATTATTTCTGCCCCTCCGTGAATTATTTCCTGCCTCCGTGAAGTATTTCTGCCCCTCCGTGAATTATTTCACCCCTCCGTGAATTATTTCTGCCCCTCCGTGAAGTATTTGATGCCTCCGTGAATTATTTATGCCCCTCCGTGAAGTATTTCACCCCTCCGAGAATTATTTCTGCCCCTCCGTGAATTATTTCACCCCTCCGTGAATTATTTCTGCCCCTCCGTGAATTTTTTGATGCCTCCGTGAATTATTTCTGCCCCTCCGTGAATTATTTCACCCCTCCGTGAATCATTTATGCCCCTCCGTGAATTATTTGATGCCTCCGTGAATTATTTATGCCCCTCCGTGAATTATTTCACCCCTCCGTGAATTCTTTCACCCCTCCGTGAAATATTTCTGCCCCTCCGTGAATTATTTGATGCCTCCGTGAATTATTTGTGCCCCTCCGTGAATTATTTCTGCCCCTCCGTGAATTATTTATGCCCCTCAGTGAATTATTTGATGCCTCCGTGAATCATTTCTGCCCCTCCGTGAATTACTTCACCCCTCCGTGAATTGTTTCTGCCCCTCCGTGAATCATTTCACCCCTCCGTGAATTATTTCTGCCCCTCCGTGAACTATTTCACCCCTCCCTGAATTATTTCTGCCCCTCCGTGAAGTATTTGATGCCTCTGTGAACTATTTCTGCCCCTCCGTGAATTATTTCACCCCTCCGTGAATTCTTTCTGCCCCACCGTGAATTCTTTCACCCCTCCGTGAATTATTTCTGCCCCTCCGTGAATTATTTCACCCCTCCGTGAATTCTTTCACCCCTCCGTGAAATATTTCCGCCCCTCCGTGAATTATTTGATGCCTCCGTGAATTATTTATGCCCCTCCGTGAATTATATCTGCCGCTCCGTGAATTATTTATGCCCCTCCGTGAATTATTTGATGCCTCCGTGAATGATTTCTGCCCCTCCGTGAATTACTTCACCCCTCCGTGAATTTTTTCTGCCCCTCCGTGAATCATTTCACCCCTCCGTGAATTATTTCTGCCCCTCCGTGAAGTATTTCAACCCTCCGTGAATTCTTTCTGCCCCTCCGTGAAGTATTTGATATCTCTGTGAACTATTTCTGCCCGTCCGTGAGTTATTTCACCCCTCCGTGAATTCTTTCTGCCCCACCGTGAATTATTTCACCCCTCCGTGAATTATTTCTGCCCCTCCGTGAATCATTTCACCCCTTCGTGAATTATTTATGCCCCTCCGTGAATCATTTCACCCCTCCGTGAATTATTTCTGCCTCCCCGTGAATCTTTTGATGCCTCCCCGAATTATTTCTGCCCCATCGTGCATGATTTCACCCCTCCGTGAATTATTTTTGCCCCTCCGTGAATCATTTCACCCCTCCGTCAATTATTTCTGCCCCTCCGTGAATTATTTGATACCTCCGTGAAATATTTATGCCCCTCCGTGAATTATTTCACCCCTCCGAGAATTATTTCACCCCTCCGTGAATCATTTCTGCCCCTCCGTGAATTATTTGATGCCTCCGTGAATTATTTATGCCCCTCCGTGAATTATTTCACCCCTCCGTGAATTCTTTCACCCCTCCGTGAAATATTTCTGCCCCTCCCTGAATTATTTGATGCCTCCGTGAATTATTTATGCCCCTCCGTGAATTATTTCTGCCCCTCCGTGAATTATTTATGCCCCTCCGTGAATTATTTGATGCCTCCGTGAATTATTTCTGCCCCTCCGTGAATTACTTCACCCCTCCGTGAATTGTTTCTGCCCCTCCGTGAATCATTTCACCCCTCCGTGGATTATTTCTGCCTCTCCGTGAACTATTTCACCCCTCCGTGAATTATTTCACCCCTCCGTGAATTCTTTGTGCCCCACCGTGAATTATTTCACCCCTCCGTGAATTATTTCTGCCCCTCCGTGAATTATTTCACCCCTCCGTGAATTCTTTCACCCCTCCGTGAAATATTTCTGCCCCTCCGTGAATCATTTCACCCCTCCGTGAATTATTTCTGCCCCTCCGTGAATTATTTGATACCTCCGTGAAATATTTATGCCCCTCCGTGAATTATTTCACCCCTCCGTGAAACATTTCTGCCCCTCCGTGAATTATTTGATGCCTCCGTGAATTATTTCACCCCTCCGTGAATTATTTCTGCCCCACCGTGAATTATTTCACCCCTTCGTGAATTATTTCTGCCCCTCCGTGAATTATTTCGCCCCTCCGTGAATTTTTTATGCCCCTCCGTGAATTGTTTCACCCCTCCGTGAATGATTTCTGCCCCTTCGTGAATTATTTGATGCCTCCGGGAATTATTTCTGCCCCTCGATGAATTATTTGATACCTCCGTGAATTCTTTCTGCCCCTCCGTGAACTATTTCACCCCTCCGTGAATTATTTCTGCCCCTCCGTGAATTATTTGATGCCTCCGTGAATTATTTGTGCCCCTCCGTGAATTATTTCTGCCCCTCCGTGAATTATTTATGCCCCTCAGTGAATTATTTGATGCCTCCGTGAATTATTTCTGCCCCTCCGTGAATTACTTCACCCCTCCGTGAATTGTTTCTGCCCCTCCGTGAATCATTTCACCCCTCCGTGAATTATTTCTGCCCCTCCGTGAACTATTTCACCCCTCCCTGAATTATTTCTGCCCCTCCGTGAAGTATTTGATGCCTCTGTGAACTATTTCTGCCCCTCCGTGAATTATTTCACCCCTCCGTGAATTCTTTCTGCCCCACCGTGAATTATTTCACCCCTCCGTGAATTATTTCTGCCCCTCCGTGAATCATTTCACCCCTTCGTGAATTATTTATGCCCCTCCGTGAATCATTTCACCCCTCCGTGAATTATTTCTGCCTCCCCGTGAATCTTTTGATGCCTCCCCGAATTATTTCTGCCCCATCGTGCATGATTTCACCCCTCCGTGAATTATTTTTGCCCCTCCGTGAATCATTTCACCCCTCCGTCAATTATTTCTGCCCCTCCGTGAATTTTTTGATACCTCCGTGAAATATTTATGCCCCTCCGTGAATTATTTCACCCCTCCGAGAATTATTTCACCCCTCCGTGAATCATTTCTGCCCCTCCGTGAATTATTTGATGCCTCCGTGAATTATTTATGCCCCTCCGTGAATTATTTCACCCCTCCGTGAATTCTTTCACCCCTCCGTGAAATATTTCTGCCCCTCCCTGAATTATTTGATGCCTCCGTGAATTATTTATGCCCCTCCGTGAATTATTTCTGCCCCTCCGTGAATTATTTATGCCCCTCCGTGAATTATTTGATGCCTCCGTGAATTATTTCTGCCCCTCCGTGAATTACTTCACCCCTCCGTGAATTGTTTCTGCCCCTCCGTGAATCATTTCACCCCTCCGTGGATTATTTCTGCCTCTCCGTGAACTATTTCACCCCTCCGTGAATTATTTCACCCCTCCGTGAATTCTTTGTGCCCCACCGTGAATTATTTCACCCCTCCGTGAATTATTTCTGCCCCTCCGTGAATTATTTCACCCCTCCGTGAATTCTTTCACCCCTCCGTGAAATATTTCTGCCCCTCCGTGAATCATTTCACCCCTCCGTGAATTATTTCTGCCCCTCCGTGAATTATTTGATACCTCCGTGAAATATTTATGCCCCTCCGTGAATTATTTCACCCCTCCGTGAAACATTTCTGCCCCTCCGTGAATTATTTGATGCCTCCGTGAATTATTTCACCCCTCCGTGAATTATTTCTGCCCCACCGTGAATTATTTCACCCCTTCGTGAATTATTTCTGCCCCTCCGTGAATTATTTCGCCCCTCCGTGAATTTTTTATGCCCCTCCGTGAATTGTTTCACCCCTCCGTGAATGATTTCTGCCCCTTCGTGAATTATTTGATGCCTCCGGGAATTATTTCTGCCCCTCGATGAATTATTTGATACCTCCGTGAATTCTTTCTGCCCCTCCGTGAACTATTTCACCCCTCCGTGAATTATTTCTGCCCCTCCGTGAATTATTTGATGCCTCCGTGAATTATTTGTGCCCCTCCGTGAATTATTTCTGCCCCTCCGTGAATTATTTATGCCCCTCAGTGAATTATTTGATGCCTCCGTGAATTTTTTCTGCCCCTCCGTGAATTACTTCACCCCTCCGTGAATTGTTTCTGCCCCTCCGTGAATCATTTCACCCCTCCGTGAATTATTTCTGCCCCTCCGTGAACTATTTCACCCCTCCCTGAATTATTTCTGCCCCTCCGTGAAGTATTTGATGCCTCTGTGAACTATTTCTGCCCCTCCGTGAATTATTTCACCCCTCCGTGAATTCTTTCTGCCCCACCGTGAATTATTTCACCCCTCCGTGAATTATTTCTGCCCCTCCGTGAATTATTTCACCCCTCCGTGAATTCTTTCACCCCTCCGTGAAATATTTCTGCCCCTCCGTGAATTATTTGATGCCTCCGTGAATTATTTATGCCCCTCCGTGAATTATATCTGCCGCTCCGTGAATTATTTATGCCCCTCCGTGAATTATTTGATGCCTCCGTGAATGATTTCTGCCCCTCCGTGAATTACTTCACCCCTCCGTGAATTATTTCTGCCCCTCCGTGAATCATTTCACCCCTCCGTGAATTATTTCTGCCCCTCCGTGAAGTATTTCAACCCTCCGTGAATTCTTTCTGCCCCTCCGTGAAGTATTTGATATCTCTGTGAACTATTTCTGCCCGTCCGTGAGTTATTTCACCCCTCCGTGAATTCTTTCTGCCCCACCGTGAATTATTTCACCCCTCCGTGAATTATTTCTGCCCCTCCGTGAATCATTTCACCCCTTCGTGAATTATTTATGCCCCTCCGTGAATTATTTCACCCCTCCGTGAATTATTTCTGCCTCCCCGTGAATCATTTGATGCCTCCCCGAATTATTTCTGCCCCTCCGTGCATGATTTCACCCCTCCGTGAATTTTTTTTGCCCCTCCGTGAATCATTTCACCCCTCCGTCAATTATTTCTGCCCCTCCGTGAATTATTTGATACCTCCGTGAAATATTTATGCCCCTCCGTGAATTATTTCACCCCTCCGAGAATTATTTCACCCCTCCGTGAATCATTTCTGCCCCTCCGTGAATTATTTGATGCCTCCGTGAATTATTTATGCCCCTCCGTGAATTAATTCACCCCTCCGTGAATTCTTTCACCCCTCCGTGAAATATTTCTGCCCCTCCCTGAATTATTTGATGCCTCCGTGAATTATTTATGCCCCTCCGTGAATTATTCTGCCCCTCCGTGAATTATTTATGCCCCTCCGTGAATTATTTGATGCCTCCGTGAATTATTTCTGCCCCTCCGTGAATTACTTCACCCCTCCGTGAATTGTTTCTGCCCCTCCGTGAATCATTTCACCCCTCCGTGGATTATTTCTGCCTCTCCGTGAACTATTTCACCCCTCCGTGAATTATTTCACCCCTCCGTGAATTCTTTGTGCCCCACCGTGAATTATTTCACCCCTCCGTGAATTATTTCTGCCCCTCCGTGAATTATTTCACCCCTCCGTGAATTCTTTCACCCCTCCGTGAAATATTTCTGCCCCTCCGTGAATCATTTCACCCCTCCGTGAATTATTTCTGCCCCTCCGTGAATTATTTGATACCTCCGTGAAATATTTATGCCCCTCCGTGAATTATTTCACCCCTCCGTGAAACATTTCTGCCCCTCCGTGAATTATTTGATGCCTCCGTGAATTATTTCACCCCTCCGTGAATTGTTTCTGCCCCACCGTGAATTATTTCACCCCTTCGTGAATTATTTCTGCCCCTCCGTGAATTATTTCACCCCTCCGTGAATTTTTTATGCCCCTCCGTGAATTGTTTCACCCCTCCGTGAATGATTTCTGCCCCTTCGTGAATTATTTGATGCCTCCGGGAATTATTTCTGCCCCTCGATGAATTATTTGATACCTCCGTGAATTCTTTCTGCCCCTCCGTGAACTATTTCACCCCTCCGTAAATTATTTCTGCCCCTCCGTGAATTATTTGATGCCTCCGTGAATTATTTCTGCCCCTCCGTGAATTATTTCCCCCCTCCGTGAAGTATTTCTGCCCCTCCGTGAATTATTTGATGCCTCCGTGAATTATTTCTGCCCCTCCGTGAATTATTTGATGCCTCCGTGAATCATTTATGCCCCTCCGTGAATTTTTTCACCCCCCCGTGAATTTTTTCTGCCCCTCCGTGAATTATTTCACCCCTCCGTGAATTATTTCTGCCCCTCCGTGAAGTATTTGATGCCTCCGTGAATTATTTCTGCCCCTTCGTGAATTATTTGATACCTCCGTGAATTATTTGTGCCCCTCCGTGAATTATTTCACCCCTCCGTGAATTATTTCTGCCCCTCCGTGAATTATTTGATGCCTCCGTGAATTATTTCTGCCTCTCCGTGAATTATTTCACCCCTCCGTGAATTATTTCTGCCCCTCCGTGAATTCTTTCACCCCTCCGTGAATTCCTTATGCCCCTCTGTGAATTATTTCACCCCTCCGTGAATTTTTTATGCCCCTCCGTGAATTGTTTCACCCCTCCGTGAATTATTTCTGCCCCTCCGTGAATTATTTCCCCCCTCTGTGAAGTATTTCTGCCCCTCCGTGAATTATTTCACACCTCCGTGAATTTTTTCTGCTCTCCGTGAATTATTTGATGCCTCCGTGAATGATTTATGCCCCTCCGCGAATTATTTCACCCCTCCGAGAATTATTTCTGCCCCTCCGTGAATTATTTCACCCCTCCGTGAATTATTTCTGCCCCTCCGTGAATTCTTTGATGCCTCGGTGAATTATTTCTGCCCCTCCGTGAATTATTCATGCCCCTCCGTGAATTATTTGATGCCTCCGTGAATTATTTCTGTCCCTCCGTGAATTATTTCACCCCTCCGTGAATTATTTCTGCCCCTCCGTGAATTATTTCAACCCTCCGTGAATTATTTCTGCCCCTCCGTGAAGTATTTGATGCCTCTGTGAATTATTTCTGCCCCTCCGTGAATTATTTCACCCCTCCGTGAAATATTTCTGCCCCACCGTGAATTATTTCACCCCTCCGTGAAGTATTTCTGCCCCTCCGTGAATTATTTCCCCCCTCCGTGAATTATTTCTGCCCCTCCGTGAATTCTTTCACCCCTCCGTGAAATATTTCTGCCCCTCCCTGAATTATTTGATGCCTCCGTGAATTATTTATGCCCCTCCGTGAATTATTTCTGCCCCTCCGTGAATTATTTATGCCCCTCCGTGAATTATTTGATGCCTCCGTGAATTATTTCTGCCCCTCCGTGAATTACTTCACCCCTCCGTGAATTGTTTCTGCCCCTCCGCGAATCATTTCACCCCTCCGTGGATTATTTCTGCCTCTCCGTGAACTATTTCACCCCTCCGTGAATTATTTCACCCCTCCGTGAATTCTTTGTGCCCCACCGTGAATTATTTCACCCCTCCGTGAATTATTTCTGCCCCTCCGTGAATTATTTCACCCCTCCGTGAATTCTTTCACCCCTCCGTGAAATATTTCTGCCCCTCCGTGAATCATTTCACCCCTCCGTGAATTATTTCTGCCCCTCCGTGAATTATTTGATACCTCCGTGAAATATTTATGCCCCTCCGTGAATTATTTCACCCCTCCGTGAAACATTTCTGCCCCTCCGTGAATTATTTGATGCCTCCGTGAATTATTTCACCCCTCCGTGAATTGTTTCTGCCCCACCGTGAATTATTTCACCCCTTCGTGAATTATTTCTGCCCCTCCGTGAATTATTTCACCCCTCCGTGAATTTTTTATGCCCCTCCGTGAATTGTTTCACCCCTCCGTGAATGATTTCTGCCCCTTCGTGAATTATTTGATGCCTCCGGGAATTATTTCTGCCCCTCGATGAATTATTTGATACCTCCGTGAATTCTTTCTGCCCCTCCGTGAACTATTTCACCCCTCCGTAAATTATTTCTGCCCCTCCGTGAATTATTTGATGCCTCCGTGAATTATTTCTGCCCCTCCGTGAATTATTTCCCCCCTCCGTGAAGTATTTCTGCCCCTCCGTGAATTATTTGATGCCTCCGTGAATTATTTCTGCCCCTCCGTGAATTATTTGATGCCTCCGTGAATCATTTATGCCCCTCCGTGAATTTTTTCACCCCTCCGTGAATTTTTTCTGCCCCTCCGTGAATTATTTCACCCCTCCGTGAATTATTTCTGCCCCTCCGTGAAGTATTTGATGCCTCCGTGAATTATTTCTGCCCCTTCGTGAATTATTTGATACCTCCGTGAATTATTTGTGCCCCTCCGTGAATTATTTCACCCCTCCGTGAATTATTTCTGCCCCTCCGTGAATTATTTGATGCCTCCGTGAATTATTTCTGCCTCTCCGTGAATTATTTCACCCCTCCGTGAATTATTTCTGCCCCTCCGTGAATTCTTTCACCCCTCCGTGAATTCCTTATGCCCCTCTGTGAATTATTTCACCCCTCCGTGAATTTTTTATGCCCCTCCGTGAATTGTTTCACCCCTCCGTGAATTATTTCTGCCCCTCCGTGAATTATTTCCCCCCTCTGTGAAGTATTTCTGCCCCTCCGTGAATTATTTCACCCCTCCGTGAATTATTTCTGCTCTCCGTGAATTATTTGATGCCTCCGTGAATGATTTATGCCCCTCGGCGAATTATTTCACCCCTCCGAGAATTATTTCTGCCCCTCCGTGAATTATTTCACCCCTCCGTGAATTATTTCTGCCCCTCCGTGAATTATTTCAACCCTCCGTGAATTATTTCTGCCCCTCCGTGAAGTATTTGATGCCTCTGTGAATTATTTCTGCCCCTCCGTGAATTATTTCACCCCTCCGTGAATTATTTCTGCCCCACCGTGAATTATTTCACCCCTCCGTGAATTATTTCTGCCCCTCCGTGAATTATTTCACCCCTCCGTGAATTTTTTATGCCCCTCCGTGAATTGTTTCACCCCTCCGTGAATGATTTCTGCCCCTTCGTGAATTATTTGATGCCTCCGGGAATTATTTCTGCCCCTCGATGAATTATTTGATACCTCCGTAAATTATTTCTGCCCCTCCGTGAACTATTTCACCCCTCCGTAAATTATTTCTGCCCCTCCGTGAATTATTTGATGCCTCCGTGAATTATTTCTGCCCCTCCGTGAATTATTTCCCCCCTCCGTGAAGTATTTCTGCCCCTCCGTGAATTATTTCACCCCTCCGTGAATTATTTCTGCCCCTCCGTGAATTATTTCAACCCTCGGTGACTTCTTTCTGCCCCTCCGTGAAGTATTTGATGCCTCTGTGAATTATTTCTGCCCCTCCGTGAATTATTTCACCCCTCCGTGAATTTTTTCTGCCCCTCCGTGAATTTTTTCACCCCTCCGTGAATTATTTCTGCCGCTCCGTGAATTATTTCACCCCTCCGTGAATGTTTTATGCCCCTCCGTGAATTGTTTCACCCCTCCGTGAATTCACGGAGGCATCAAATAATTCACGGAGGGGCAGAAATAATTCACGGAGGGGTGAAATGATTCACGGAGGGGCAGAAATAATTCTCGGAGGGGTGAAATAATTCACGGAGGGGCATAAATAATTCACGGAGGCATCAAATACTTCACGGAGGGGCAGAAATAATTCACGGAGGGGTGAAATAATTCACGGAGGGGCAGAAATACTTCACGGAGGGGGGAAATAATTCACGGAGGGGCAGAAATAATTCACGGAGGCATCAAATAATTCACGGAGGGGCAGAAATAATTCACGGAGGGGTGAAATAATTCACGGAGGGGCATAAATAATTCACGGAGGTATCAAATAATTCATCGAGGGGCAGAAATAATTCCCGGAGGCATCAAATAATTCACGAAGGGCCCTCCGTGAATTATTTCATCCCTCCGTGAATTCTTTCACCCCTCCGTGAAATATTTCTGCCCCTCCGTGAATTATTTGACGCCTCCGTGAATTATTTATGCCCCTCCGTGAATTATTTCTGCCCCTCTGTGAATTATTTATGCCCCTCCGTGAATTATTTGATGCCTCCGTGAATTATTTCTGCCCCTCCGTGAATTACTTCACCCCTCCGTTAATTGTTTCTGCCCCTCCGTGAATTATTTATGCCCCTCCGTGAATTATATCTGCCGCTCCGTGAATTATTTATGCCCCTCCGTGAATTATTTGATGCCTCCGTGAATGATTTCTGCCCCTCCGTGAATTACTTCACCCCTCCCTGAATTATTTCTGCCCCTCCGTGAAGTATTTCAACCCTCCGTGAATTCTTTCTGCCCCTCCGTGAAGTATTTGATATCTCTGTGAACTATTTCTGCCCGTCCGTGAGTTATTTCACCCCTCCGTGAATTCTTTCTGCCCCACCGTGAATTATTTCACCCCTCCGTGAATTATTTCTGCCCCTCCGTGAATCATTTCACCCCTCCCCGAATTATTTCTGCCCCTCCGTGCATCATTTCACCCCTCCGTGAATTATTTCTGCCCCTCCGTGAATCATTTCACCCCTCCGTCAATTTTTTCTGCCCCTCCGTGAATTATTTGATACCTCCGTGAAATATTTATGCCCCTCCGTGAATTATTTCACCCCTCCGAGAATTCTTTCTGCCCCTCCGTGAATTATTTCACCCCTGCGTGAATTATTTCTGCCCCTCCGTGAATCATTTGATGCCTCCGACAATTATTTCTGCCCCTCCGTGAATTATTTCACCCCTCGGTGAATCATTTCTGCCCCTCCGTGAATTATTTGATGCCTCTGTGAATTATTTATGCCCCTCCGTGAATTATTTCACCCCTCCGTGAATTCTTTCACCCCTCCGTGAAATATTTCTGCCCCTCCCTGAATTATTTGATGCTTCCGTGAATTATTTATGCCCCTCCGTGAATTATTTCTGCCCCTCCGTGAATTACTTATGCCCCTCCGTGAATTATTTGATGCCTCCGTGAATTATTTCTGCCCCTCCGTGAATTACTTCACCCCTCCGTGAATTATTTCTGCCCCTCCGTGAACCATTTCACCCCTCCGTGAATCATTTCTGCCCCTCCGTGAATTATTTCACCCCTCCGTGAATTATTTCTGCCCCTCCGTGAATTATTTGATACCTCCGTGAAATATTTATGCCCCTCCGTGAATTATTTCACCCCTCCGTGAATTTTTTCTGCCCCTCCGTGAATTATTTGATGCCTCCGTGAATTATGTCTGCCCCTCCGTGAATCATTTCAATTCCCGTGAATTATTTCTGCCCCTCCGTGAACTATTTCACCCCTCCGTGAATTATTTCTGCCCCTCCGTGAAGTATTTGATGCCTCTGTGAACTATTTCTGCCCCTCCGTGAATTATGTCACCCCTCGGAGAATTACTTCTGCCCCACCGTGAATTATTTCACCCCTCCGTGAATTATTTCTGCCCCTCCGTGAATTATTTCACCCCTCCGTGAATTATTTATGCCCCTCCGTGAATTATTTCACCCCTCCGTAAATTATTTCTGCCTCTCCGTGAATTATTTGATGCCTCCGTGAATTATTTCTGCCCCTCCGTGCATTATTTCACCCCTCCGTGAATTATTTTTGCCCCTCCGTGAATCATTTCACCCCTCCGTGAATTATTTCTGCCCCTCCGTGAATTATTTGATACCTCCGTGAATTATTTCTGCCCCTCCGTGAACTATTTGATGCCTCCGTGAATGATTTCTGCCCCTCCGTGAATTATTTCCCCCCTCCGTGAAGTATTTCTGCCCCTCCGTGAATTTTTTCACCCCTCCGTGAATTATTTCTGCCCCTCCGTGAATTATTTGATGCCTCCGTGAATTATTTATGCCCCTCCGTGAATTATTTCACCCCTCCGTGAAACATTTCTGCCCCTCCGTGAATTATTTGATGCCTCCGTGAATTATTTATGCCCCTCCGTGAATTATTTCACCCCTCCGTGAATTCTTTCACCCCTCCGTGAAATATTTCTGCCCCTCCGTGAATTATTTGATGCCTCCGTGAATTATTTCTGCCCCTCCGTGAATTATTTATGCGAGGCATCAAATACTTCACGGAGGGCCAGAGATAATTCACGGAGGGGTGAAATAGTTCACGGAGGGGCAGAAAAAATTCACGGAGGGGTGAAAGAATTTACGGAGGGGCAGAAATAATTCACGGAGGGGTGAAGTAATTCACGGAGGGGCAGAAATAATTCACGGAGGCATCGAATAATTCACGGAGGGGCTGTGAACTACTTCTCCCCCTCCGTGAATTATTTCTGCCCCTCCGTGAAGTATTTGATGCCTCCGTGAATTATTTATGCCCCTCCGTGAATTATTTCACCCCTCCGAGAATTATTTCTGCCCCTCCGTGAATTATTTCACCCCTCCGTGAATTATTTCTGCCCCTCCGTGAATTATTTGATGCCTCCGTGAATTATTTCTGCCCCTCCGTGAATTATTTCACCCCTCCGTGAATCATTTCTGCCCCTCCGTGAATTATTTGATGCCTCCGTGAATTATTTATGCCCCTCCGTGAATTATTTCACCCCTCCTTGAATTCTTTCACCCCTCCGTGAAATATTTCTGCCCCTCCGTGAATTATTTGATGCCTCCGTGAATTATTTATGCCCCTCCGTGAATTATTTCTGCCCCTCCGTGAATTATTTATGCCCCTCCGTGAATTCTTTCACCCCTCCGTGAATTATTTTTTCATGCCTCCGTGAATTATTTCTGCCCCTCCGTGAATTACTTCACCCCTCCGTGAATTATTTTTGCCCCTCCGTGAATCATTTCACCCCTCCGTCAATTATTTCTGCCCCTCCGTGAATTATTTGATACCTCCGTGAAATATTTATGCCCCTCCGTGAATTATTTCACCCCTCCGAGAATTATTTCTGCCCCTCTGTGAATTATTTGATACCTCCGTGAAATATTTATGCCCCTCCGTGAATTATTTCACCCCTCCGTGAATTATTTCTGCCCCTCCGTGAATCATTTGATGCCTCCGTGAATTATTTCTGCCCCTCCGTGAATTATTTCACCCCTCCGTGAATCATTTCTGCCCCTCCGTGAATGATTTGATGCCTCCGTGAATTATTTATGCCCCTCCGTGAATGATTTCACTTCTCCGTGAATTCTTTCACCCCTCCGTGAAATATTTCTGCCCCTCCGTGAATTATTTGATGCCTCCGTGAATTATTTATGCCCCTCCGTGAATTATTTCTGCCCCTCCGTGAATTATTTATGCCCCTCCGTGAATTATTTGATGCCTCCGTGAATCATTTCTGCCCCTCCGTGAATTACTTCACCCCTCTGTGAATTGTTTCTGCCCCTCCGTGAATCATTTCACCCCTCCGTGAATTATTTCTGCCCCTCCGTGAACTATTTCACCCCTCCGTGAATTATTTCTGCCCCTCCGTGAAGTATTTGATGCCTCTGTGAACTATTTCTGCCCCTCTGTGAATTATTTCACCCCTCCGTGAATTCTTTCTGCCCCACCGTGAATTATTTCACCCCTCCGTGAATTTTTTCTGCCCCTCCCTGAATTATTTCACCCCTCCGTGAATTCTTTCACCCCTCCGTGAAATATTTCTGCCCCTCCGTGAATCATTTCACCCCTCCGTGAATTATTTCTGCCCCTCCGTGAATTATTTGATGCCTCCGTGAATTATGTCTGCCCCTCCGTGAATTACTTCACCCGTCCGTGAATTATATCTGCCCCTCCGTGAATCATTTCAATTCCCGTGAAATATTTCTGCCCCTCCGTGAACTATTTCACCCCTCCGTGAATTATTTCTGCCCCTCCGTGAAGTATTTGATGCCTCTGTGAACTATTTCCGCCCCTCCGTGAATTATGTCACCCCTCGGAGAATTACTTCTGCCCCACCGTGAATCATTTCACCCCTCCGTGAATTATTTCTGCCCCTCCGTGAATTATTTCATCCCTCTGTGAATTATTTATGCCCCCCCGTGAATTATTTCACCCCTCCGTGAATTATTTCTGCCTCTCCGTGAATTATTTGATGCCTCCGTGAATTATTTTCTGCCCCTCCGTGCATTATTTTACCCCTCCGTGAATTTTTTTTGCCCCTCCGTGAATCATTTTACCCCTCCGTGAATTATTTCTGCCCCTCCGTGAATTATTTGATACCTCCGTGAATTATTTCTGCCCCTCCGTGAACTATTGGATGCCTCCGTGAATGATTTCTGCCCCTCCGTGAATTATTTCCCCCCTCCGTGAAGTATTTCTGCCCCTCCGTGAATTATTTCACCCCTCCGTGAATTATTTCTGCCCCTCCGTGAATTATTTGATGCCTCCGTGAATTATTTATGCCCGTCCGTGAATTATTTCACCCCTCCGTGAAACATTTCTGCCCCTCCGTGAATTATTTGATGCCTCCGTGAATTATTTATGCCCCTCCGTGAATTATTTCACCCCTCCGTGAATTCTTTCACCCCTCCGTGAAATATTTCTGCCCCTCCGTGAATTATTTGATGCCTCCGTGAATTATTTCTGCCCCTCCGTGAATTATTTATGCCCCTCCGTGAATTATTTGATGCCTCTGTGAATTATTTCTGCCCCTCCGTGAATTACTTCACCCCTCCGTGAATTATTTCTGCCCCTCCGTAAATTCTTTCACCCCTCCGTGAATTATTTCTGCCCCTCCGTGAACTATTTCACCCCTCCGTGAATTATCTCTGCCCCTCCGTGAATTATTTCACCCCTCCGTGAAGTATTTCTGCCCCTCCGTGAATTATTTCCCCCCTCCGTGAAGTATTTCTGCCCCTCCGTGAATTATTTCACCCCTCCGTGAATTATTTCTGCCCCTCCGTGAATTATTTGATGCCTCCGTGAATTATTTATGCCCGTCCGTGAATTATTTCACCCCTCCGTGAAACATTTCTGCCCCTCCGTGAATTATTTGATGCCTCCGTGAATTATTTATGCCCCCCGTGAATTATTTCACCCCTCCGTGAATTCTTTCACCCCTCCGTGAAATATTTCTGCCCCTCCGTGAATTATTTGATGCCTCTGTGAACTACTTCTCCCCCTCCGTGAATTATTTCACCCCTCCGTGAATTCTTTCTGCCCCACCGTGAATTCTTTCACCCCTTGGTGAATTATTTCTGCCCCTCCGTGAATTATTTCACCCCTCCGTGAATTATTTATGCCCCTCCGTAAATTAAATCACCCCTCCGTGAATTACTTCACCCCTCCGTGAATTATTTCTGCCCCTCCGTGAATTCTTTCACCCCTCCGTGAATTATTTCTGCCCCTCCGTGAACTATTTCACCCCTCGGTGAATTATTTCTGCCTCTCCGTGAAGTATTTGATGCCTCAATGAACTACTTCTGCCCCTCCGTGAATTATTTCACCCCTCCGTGAATTCTTTCTGCCCCACCGTGAATTATTTCACCCCTCCGTGAATTATTTCTGCCCCTCCGTGAATTATTTCACCCCTCACTGAAATATTTATGCCCCTCCGTAAATTAAATCACCCCTCCGTGAATTATTTCTGCCTCTCCGTGAATTATTTGATGCCTCCGTGAATTATTTCTGCCCCTCCGTGCATTATTTCACCCCTCCGTGAATTATTTTTGCCCCTCCGTGAATCATTGCACCCCTCCGTGAATTATTTCTGCCCCTCCGTGAATTGTTTGATACCTCCGTGAATTATTTCTGCCCCTCCGTGAATTATTTCACCCCTCCGTGAATTTTTTCTGCCCCTCCGTGAATTATTTGATGCCTGCGGGAATTATTTATGCCCCTCCGTGAATTATTTCCGCCCCTCCGTGAATTCTTTATGCCTCTCCGTGAATTATTTGATGCCTCCGTGAATTATTTCTCCCCCTCCGTGAATTATTTGATGCCTCCGTGAATTTTTTCTGCCCCTCCGTGAATTATTTCACCCTCAGTGGACCTGCAGGTTAGTGGCGGTCCGCAAGGTGGAGCACGGCAACGGCCATGTGGCATGGCGAACCCCCCAAGTCAAAATTGGTGTTGGCTTGGTACAACGTTGCAATGCCTCCTGCTAGCCTCTGGTGGACAGGAGGCCTTCCATGATGAGTGCCCAGATGATGTGGCGGTGTGGGCTACACGTTGGGGTGACATTGTGGCAGGTATGACATGTGCTGTGTACCGTCCACATGCTGTTGCACGCCTGTTGGCGGATGAGGGACAGCCAACTATTACTGTGTGCCAGTGTAGTGGTCGGTGTCAATGTGTCAGGAGGGCTCCCAAGTTTGAGTGGATGCAGCAGTCCGAGATGGCTGAGTGTTCGAAGCACATGGTACCGAAACTGGTTCGCGCTGGTGTTCGTTCTCTGTCTGACTGCTTGTCTCATGAGCAATGGTGGCAGCGGTGCCCAGTGTGTGACGTGAAAGTCCACCAGGCTGGAGCTGAGTTGGGAATGCCTGCCCAAGTGTTGCATGTTACTAACCAAGGCCAGTGCGTGCGGGTGGGAATGAGGGAGGCAATGAGGGGCCGTTCGTTGGGCCGCCCTTCAAACGCCCCCCCCCCCCATGTGGCTGTGGGGGGGATCTCCAGGAGGCCATTGTACTATCGTAACTAGTGTTCAACAAGTGGGCTCCACTCCATGTCCACAATCAACAGCTTCATAGCTTGATAGTGGATCATGAGTTTGTGGATATCAATGGGTACCATTGGTCCCTGCGGGCCATGGTGCTACATGTTGGACCAACTAGGGAGCAAGGGCACTTTATTGCTCACATTTTAGTTCGCGATGTGTGGTGGTTGTGTGATGATGCGTCAGTGACTAAGGGAAGGCCCCCAGCCACTTCACGAAAGCTGACATTCCCATTGTATGAGCGTACTCCCACGGAGATGGTGGGTCTGTCGCAGGGCGGTTCACAAAGCAATCGTGGTGTATGTGATGCCCCCTCTCAGTCTGCAGCAACAACTGTCGATAGGCATGTCCGGAGCATGCCAAGTAACACCCCGTTGCGAGCCATGGCGCTGGCAATAGGTGACCTAGAGTCTACCAACCACATTGGGGACGCACAACCCTCCCCCTCACAGTTTGCAACACCAACTGTCAACAGGCATGCCCGGAGCGTGCCGAGTAACACCCAGTTGCCAGCCACGGCGCTACCAACGGGTGACCCCGGATATACCACACATGTGGGGGATGTGCAGCCCACCACCGAGCTTATTGAAGTTGTGGCAACGCTTGTACGAAAGCAAAGGGTACGGGTGAAACAGCATCTGCAAGTCCGTGTGCAAGCCCACCAGGCTCATCTCCGGGCACTTCATGAGAAGGAGTGGGATGAGAGGCATGCAGGTCAGGGCATGTCGCACCGGTCTGTTTCCGAGTCCATAGAACAGGATAGAGCCCGATCTGCTGCATTGGCAGCAACGGGGAGCAATGCTTTTTTTGTGATGATGGGGGCAGCCCCCAAGCAACAGACAGCAGGGCCAAAGACACTGCAAGCGTTTGTGGATGAGCATTGGCAGTTGCAGTTCACTGTTCAAGGGGGTGTAATGTGCATATGTTGTTCATGGGCTGCTGAAACGGATTGTCCTGGGGTGAAGCGGCCACCGAAGGCTGCTACAGCCTTGGTGAATGGAACATATGGCATGGCCATGCGTATGATGATCGCTACACCAAAGGGATGGCGTAAAGATGTTCTGGAGGGTCACCTTGGTGTGTCACGTGGCACGACCAGCAGCCGCCAGAAAATTGATAATCCTGGGTGCCACCACTTGGCCGCCGAGGAGAGTTTCCGGGTGCATTGTGCAGAACAATTTCGGGCACTGTGCCCCAGTGCATCTGCGTGTGCAGTCAATGTGGCACAGAGGAGCACTGTGTTCATTAGGGGTGAGGGCATGGACCTTGGTGTACCTATGGGCGATGCGGTGGCAGCCATTCTGTCACGCTTGGTGGAGGTGTACATTGGCCTCCGCATGTGCACATCCATCTGTGCAATCAGTGAACGCATTCTTCTGCATTGTGCGTTGACCTCCGAACCGGGCCGGCATGTCTCTCGGCGATGGATAGTTGAGAAGGCCATGGTCGCAATGCATGGCGCCATGCAAGATGGTGTGTCAGAGACCTTGCAAAGTGCATTGTTCATTGCCTTGTTGTTGGATGGATCTGACCGGCAACGGCATCGAATCAATGAGTATGCCATCCTGCTCCTCTTTCCAGGCACTGGGCCGGGGGGAATGTGTGAGGTGTTCCTTGGTGTGGTGGATGTGGCTTCAGGGGAGGCACAAGAGGTGACGGCACAGGTGGAGGCAGTGCTGCTGTCCTGGATGCCTGACCGTGCCTGGTTGGCTCAGAAGGTTGTGGCTTTTGCGGTGGATGGTGCCTCTAACCTTGGTGTGCGTGGTGCCACTGCAAGGCAAGCTGTTGATGTGTCGGCAATGGAGCACAATGTGTTTGCCATGCTTGTGAAGTGGCTGTCCTTGCTAACCCCCTTGGGTGAGCCATGCCATGTGGTCTAGCGCAAGCTAGGCCTTGCCTTGGAGGCTGCCGGCCAAGTGCATGGTGACTACCTGGCAGCTGTGGGTCGCCAACGTGCATTGTACAACGGTGCGCGCCAGTGGAAGGACCTCGAGAGGTGTGTCGAAAAGAACACCGGACCAGATACACGCAGCGGGTTGCGTTTGATCCCTGCCAGTCACCGTATCCGGTGGTCGGAGGCAAATGCCCGTGGCAACAAGGTGTTCTTGGCCAATGTGCCATGGGTGGCGAGGCATTTGGATTCCAAAACGCACCTCACCACCAAGGAGGAGGATGTGTGGGAGGATTGCCATGATGCAGGTTTGCTGTCATGGGCAGTGGTATATGGGGTCATACTACACGGTACGCGCAGCTTCAACAACGTTGCATAGTTGCATGCACCAACAGGTGCGCACTTGAGCAAGGCAACCGAAATGTTAGAGGCACGGGTGGAAAAGGTGGCGAGGGAGGAGGGACCAGGGTGGACTCAATTCAAAGAGCAAACTGTGACAGGTGCATGGCATGGCGTTGAATTGGTCCGGTTTGATACCGATGGCCAGAGGTGCACAACCAGCCCCCCTTTTCCAGCCACAGAGGCACGTGCAGTCACAGACACACTGCTTGCTGGCATCAGGGAGCGACAGGGGACCATTGACCCCCGGGGTGTTCTTGAGTGTGCTGTGTTGCTTGACCACGGCCGTTGGCTCGCTCTACCAGCGGCTGATCGAGCCACATTTGGAGTGGATGTGCTGAAGCACTTCATGGGCACACACCATGCTGAACTGGCAGCTGCGCCTGTTAATGCTGCTCGTGCATTGCAAGACTGGGAATCCTTTAAGGAGCATGTCGTTCGGACCTTCGCCAAGACCCCCATGTCCCGGATGTGGGAGGCCCTGACGCCGGAGCGGGAGCATGTCCAATGGGTGAATGTTTGGCGTGTTTTGGCATTGCTGCACACATATTGCCCTGCTGAGGCTGCTGTTGAGCGTGCCATTTCGTTGCGTGGGAGGTTCACCAACAGTATGCATGATATGGAGGACACACATGTCCTTAGCATGTGCATGGCTTTGCATTGTAATCTGTCAACTTTGCGGCAGTGGGTGAAGGGGCAGGGTGTCGAGGTAGCCAGCAAGCTGGCAGCCAATGCACGCTTCGGTGTGCGTCCCCGGCATAGGGTTTTGCACCGCATTGATCCACGTACATCAGTGGAAGCGGCCATGTTGCAGTGCCTGGAAGGGGAGGCTGCAGTGGCAGACGATGGTGACATTTTGCCATCTTTTGGGGGGTCGGAAGTGCCACTGGCTTGTTCAGGCGCAACACGTAGACGCGCTGACCGACAAACCCCGTCTGAGCACACTGAGGGCACTTTGGTCGAACCACATGGTAGTCCTGCTCAGCATGGAGGCAACCATGACTTCTTCACTTTCCGAAGGGGCATGGACTGTGCAGTGTGCAGGCAGTCTGTGCGCATCTGGTGCAACACATGTCTGGTTTGCCACACGTGCTTTGTCAAGGATCCAAGACCGTGTGGTGAGGCAGTGGTGCAGGTTGTGGATGATGCAGCTGAGGCTGCTGAAAATAACAGTGAAGAGGAGGCAGTGGCATCACGGAAGTCCGACCCAAAGCGTGCCTTGGCCCGTGCACAGGCCAAGTTGGTATGTGCTGCAAAGTCAAGCACATTGCGGGACTGGACACGCGCTCGCATCTGTGATTGCTTGGCAAGCATGGGTGTGAAGGTGCCAAATAGCAAGACCCGGGGACAAGCCCGAGAACTTGCTATGCAACAGGTGTTGCCTTTGCTAGCCCAGATAGACTCTGATTGGGTCCCCCCAACGGATGGTGTTACCCGTTCTGCTGCACCTCCCAGCAGCTCACAACCATGTTCCCAAGTGCCGGTGGATGACATGGACGGACTCATTGATGAATGACAGTGTTGGGGTTGCAGTGGTATTGTGCTTTTGCATGCTTGCTGTGCTAATCCCCATGTTCTCCTTCTGTGCAGGTCCATTCATACATTAGCAACCATCAGTACGGTTTTCCCTTTTCCCTTGGTTTTCCCTTTTCCCACATTTTCCCCAACGCCCCATTACTCAAGAGGTATGTGTTTTTTTTTGGGCGGGGGGGGGGGGGATACTTGTGCCACATTGTTCCCAGAATTGCCTTTTCCGCATTTTCAAACCCCCTTTTTTCCCCAACCCAACACATCATTTTCTTGAACTGCGTGGTTGTGTGTTTTTTTTGGGGGGGGGCTTGTATCAGACTTTTCCTAGTGTTCCCTTGTCCACATTTTCCATTCCAACCTATTTTCCCTAACGCACCATTTTTCCGAGGTGAAGTGCCTGTGTGTCTATGGCGGTGGGGTATTGCACCTTTATCCCCATTTTCCTCTGAAGTTGCTATGTGTCTTGGGGGGGGGGTCTGCACTGCTGTGACCATTTTCTTGAACTCAAGTTCCTGTGTGTGTGGGGGGGGGGGGGGCGCACTTGTATCAAACTTTTACTTGGATGTGCTCTAATGGTGGGTCCGCAACACGACATGCCAAATTAGACTTCAGACTTCAGACTTTATACCCATAGCTGTGACTTGCTGTTGGTGTTGTGCAATGAGGATGGCGCACTGTAGCCCGGTTATTGGCTTCAGCATGTAGTCCCAAACCTCATCGATGTTGAATCCATCCAGTCTTGATACCCCGGGTCGTATGGGCTGCGTTAGATCACTTTTGCACTGGGAACTTGGGAGCGGCCCCTCCGACAGACGGTCCAATGAGGGCATGTGTGAGCTGTTAACAAAGGATGCATCCGTTCTGCATGTCGGGCACGTTGTCCCCAGACCCATCCCTGGGGCCACAACAACGTTCTGCGCATCCTACATGATGTCCCCCATACTGTTCCCGGGGCCGCACAGTGCGCTGCGGGCGTCGGGCGCGTCGCGCGCGTTTCAACACACTAACTATAACCAAACAGTGCCGCAAATATATAAATGTTTATGTACATTGCTCCGCCACTCCCCAAAGGGAAGCTGCCCCAGCTACCAAGGCCTCGCGAGGCCAATCACAAGTCCACGTGTCCAGGACGGACTCACGGAGCGCTGGGTTCCCTTACCTCCTTACCTCCGTTTAACTTTCCTTCTGTCCTTCCATTCCTCCTCCCCCGCTGCCGCTGCCACCCACTGGCCCCTCTTGGCCCCGCTGCCCCAACGCCGGCCTTCCCCGCTACAGGATGCACCGCTTCCCAGGCAACCAACGCACCACTCAGCCCCTAGCCTCCCGGGAGGGCCGGCCTTCCTCACGGGGGGGGGGGTGCGCACAACACGGGGTTGTTGATGGAGTGGATGGGTTGTTGTGCGGCTTGCGCCCCCAACCAGGCAGGGCCTCACAACACGGCAGCCACGCGCTCCACAATGCACAGTGCAGCGGGTGTGCGCTGTTCGCTGCCCACTGCCCACTGTCCCCCTTCTGTTTCCTCCCCCTCCACGCTGTCCCTCGGGTGGTCCCTAGTCCGCACTGACACTCGGCGTGTTGTGCACGCTATCTCTCAACTTGTCCCCGGAGACAATGCGCGTGTCGGCCGCGTTTTGCACGTCCTGCTCCTACTCCCACTCCCATTCCTTGTCAATGAAATCATCGCTGCCAGTACTGTTGCATGGGTTGTGAGTGTGGTCTGCCGCCAAGTGCGTCCCACGGAGTAAACGCCCTTGCTGGCTGCGTTGTCTGTCTCCCGAGTACCGCATCTGCGTCCCCTTCTTCGTCATCTTCAAACGGAGCCTCAGACGCCCATTCTGAAGGACACGTGAAACATGCAGGCCGTGCCGGAGGTCCCCAGGGACACGCATAAAGCCGACGCGCAGAACGCTTGAAACGCGGAGGGCACTGCCGCTTGTCCCCAGAGCCACATCAGAGCCGGACATTCGGAACGGCAATGACGCATGGGACAGAACACATCCGCACCCCGTTCCACCACCTGTGGCCACACCGGCTTCCAGACCCTTTTGCGTGAACAACGGTTCTCAACGGCCTCGGGGTGGTTCGCGGGGATTCGCGGGCTCCTGCTTATTCTCCGGCTTAGCCTCCAGCTCCGGCGCGCCCCCGTACGGCACCGCCTCCTGCTCGTCCTCCGGCTTAGCCTCCGGGTCCGCGTACGCCACCGCCTTGTCCTCCTCCTTCTTGAGCGGGAGGTTGTCTCCTCCGGTTACTCCCCCCCCCCTCGTCAACCACCGGTTCGGGAGGAGGGGGTGGGGGCTGCTCCTCTTGGTGAACGTGCTCCTCTTGCTGAGACCCGTACCCGTGGTACATGGGTTGCGCTTGGTACTTGGCAAACACCGGCTGCTGCCCATGGTACTCATACGGCTGGGCGTAGTAGTCCTACGCCTGGGGCTGCGCGTAGTACGCCGGCTGCGCGGTCTGTGGAATGGGACGGAAATAGCCAAAATAGGAGCCCACACGTATGACGCGCAGAACGCGTGCATCAGTGATGAGGGGCGCCAGGGACAGGAGGAGAGACAACACGTATCACGCGCAAATCGCGTGCAGCAGTGACGAGGGGCGTCAGTGACAGCGGTAGAGCCGACACGTACGACATGCAGAGTGCGTACAACAGTGATATACCCTGTGGCGCCTCAAAGTCATGTAGTCGTCATAGTCGTGGCTGCTCATCAATCTCCATTTCTTGCCCAGATTTGCAACGGTCTCATCGTCGGCCTCATCCTGCGTCAACATGTAGCGGAGCAACCCTGCCGCCTTTAGGGTCTGCTCATATTCCTTTGTCTACGGAGACCTGATTTGTGACGAGAGACACATGAAATGTTCTACGCGTTTTGGACGAATTTAAAAAAAGGTTCTACGACGCCACAACGTCCGGAACGCGCCGAACGAATTGGTGTGGCTCCAGGGACACATGGAGAGCCATGCATGCAATACGCGCGCAACGCGTACGACGCGCACGACGTGTTGTGGAACAGAGTACCACTTTTAGGGGGGAGGGGGGTGGGCCGCGTCCTCACAGTTGGGTATCCAGCCTACGCGGTTGTTCCACCAGGGTTCGCATTGGTCCCATGGGTAGGGATGGTAGAGGCCTCTGCCGCCTTGACCGTCTCGCTTTGCCCCACCAAGCCCATCACAGACTACACGTCGTGGGCGGCCCCGAAGCACTTGATGTGCATGTGCTTCCTGCACGCTCCACACGCCCAACGCGTACTCCTGTTGCGGCAATGCGTGCACAAGAGGCGGCTCGCAAAGCGCTTCGGTGCATGCACTGTAGGGACCGCAGCGGTTGGCGTTGTGTTGTTGAACTCCGCGCCGCTAAAGTACCGCTGCTTGAGGATGTCCCATTGGACTTCCCACATGGTGGTTCTGTCGTCCACCAATCCCAATGGCTTGGCGGTGGCAAAGGCATTGCGGGCCGCGTACCGCACCATGAACGCACGCACAGCGTGGCACCAGGTCATTTGCCTCCCCAGTTGGCGCATTTGCAACGCCATTTGGTTGGCCCCGTCTACAGCACGGGAGGACTCCCGGTAGCACGCTACGACCAGAGGGAGGGGGTTCCCTCTCTGGTCTTTGGGCACCTCCTCCGCATACCAACAATTGGTAAGGAAGGGGACCAAGTGTGGGGGTTTGTGCCCCACCTTCGGGTTCTTGTACACGGCAAGTTCATAGTTCTTGTCGGCCACAATTGCCCGTGCCATGTCGCCCTCCTTGGTAAGGGCGGCTGCCCTTGTAAGGCCGGCATCTTGCTTATCATGCTTTGAAAGCATGAGAAACGGTCAACGTTGGGCTGCGAATTCCTCGGCAAGCCCATGACTTCCGAAGAAGCTGTCCGCACAAAGGACGGTGGACTGAGGGATCATCCTCCCCCATGGACGCATCATACCCTTAGCGTCGTATTTGCCGCAACATGCCCCAAAGCGGCGGACCTTGCCGCGACGCCCGGTGTAGAGGTAGACGTCGAAGACGTAGCCCCCCCCATTGTCCGTAAGGACGTATAATTTAATGCCCGTAGAATGGGGCTTACGGGCAACTTATTGCCGTAGCCCCAGACATCGGCCACCACTATGGGGAACGAAAGCCTCGTCCCCACAAACCGCCCCACCAATTTCCCATGCAGCGCTCCCTGTTGCATTGCACTCCTCAATCAAATCCGTCACATCGGTCCGTAGTAACCGTTGTAGACGGTAGTATATTTCCCGGGGGAGTAGGGACGCCATATACTTGTTGTACGCAAGGTGGTGCTTGTCTCATATCCCGTCTACCTGCATGGGATGTACCATTCCCAAGCAGATTAGGAAATCATTGTACCTGCACAGTGGGATGCAGGTGCTAGTGCTGTAGGACACGTGCGACACATTGCACGTGTCGTATGCGTGTACAATGTTGACTCTACCATTGCCCTTGGGGCCTAGAGACACGGTCCCCGTGTCAAATGCGTCCTACAACGATCTCAATGGCACTCGCAAACCTAGCGCGCCCTACAGCGATCGCACTCCGCGGAGACGGCGTGCACGTCGCGCACCACATACTTTTGCACCCATGGGAGCAGGGATCGGTGGTTGGTTTCCAGTAGGATTGCGCGCTACAGGCCACATACGGGTCGCAGCATATACTCCCACATCTCATCTAGGGAATAGGCCCATAGTTTCAGTCTTCCTGGTCGAACACCATGCTCTAGATTTGCGGTACTGTCCGCACGCGGTAGGGGTCCGGATTGGAGCTTGTCCAATGATGGCCTGTTGATGAGCTGTGCAGACCAGGAAGGGGGTGTCACGTAGATGGGCTACGTTAGCTGCACAGCATGCAGAACGCGTTTAACACGAATACTGTCTTTGGGTCCCGACAGGGAGACTACGCCCGGGACGCTGAACGCGCACAACGACCGTACCTGACGCCGGGGACACAGGGGGAGCCAGCATGCGCAATTCGTAGAGCACGAAGAACGCGGGGTCAGAACGTTTTTTCCGAGCAACAGTCCATGACAATCATTGGCGACGAATGTATATATATATATATATATATAGGTGTATATATATATATATATATATATATATATATATGGCATAAGTCGACACGCCCCCCCCCCCCCCAGGGACCTATGGGCCGGGGTTGGGTGGGGACCAAGGACCCCCCCCCCCTATTTTGGGGTCGAGAAACTCAAAAAAAGAGGAATTAGAGTGATCCAAGACGGTGGTGGGCCGCTATGACACTTCAAAGTTGCTAAAAATAGGTGTTTCTTACCGAGTGACATCATCCCCAAAAAATGCAATATATATATATATATATATATATATATATATATATATATATATATATATATATATATATATATATATATATATATATATATATATATATATACATATCCTCCAATCTACACCCCTCTCCCAACTCTAGGTGGCTCCACCACAAGGCTCTAAGGTACGTGCGAAGGGCACAAAGTGGTGCATACATGTGGTGGAAGGGGCTAAATTCGGTCAAAACGGGTTCAAAACGGGCTAAAAACACTTGTTTGAGCATCCCAAATGGTCCGGGATCACTTTAAGAAAAACGCATTTTTGACCCATTTTGGACCCATTTTTAGTCCTAAAATGGCCCATTTTCAAGGCATTTTGGGTATTTCCAGGAGCCAAAACCCGTCGCAACGGGCTCAAAATGGGCGGAAAACACTTGTTTGAGCATCCCAAATGGTCCAGGATCATTTTTGGAAAAACACGTTTTTTACCCATTTTTTGACCCATTGTTGGTCCCAAAACGGCCCATTTTCAAGGCATTTTGGGATTTTCCATGGCCCAAAACGCGCCACCACGGGCTCAAAATGGCCCAAAAACACTTGTTTGAGCATCCCAAGTGGTCTAGGAACAACTTTGGAAAAAATCAATTTTTTCGCCCCGGGGCCCTTGGGGGACCCACCGTTGGCCCCCACTGAGCGTGGGCTAGCCGGCCCTCCGGCTGCACCAAGTGACCACTGGTACGGGGGTCTACGTGTCTCGTTCGGCGATTCTGAGGCTTGGAAACCATAAAAAGTGCGGGGTTGCGGGTGGACTAGGTGCCCTCAGAAATCGTTTTTGAGCCACGTAGCCCAAGATACGGCCCGTTCTTGGTTTTGGGGTGCTGGTGCACATTGTGCAGTCTTTGGGGCTTTTTGCCGCCTTTTTGGGCCGTTTCTCGGACATATCGTGGAGTTTGAGGGCACCAAAGGTCTCTTGGTCACGGGAAAGTCAAGCCGCACGTGGAGTGTAGCAGCCGTTTGCCTTCGTTTGGCTGTTTTGAACCCTTATTAGGGCTGTTTTGGGCGAAAAATGGCTGTTTTTGGCCCAAAACTGCGCAGATTTGGGAGGGCACCTCCCGACTTGGCGCCACCGCCCCGGGCCGCCACCGGTGATTTTCTGGCTCAAAACTTGGATTTGGCAAGGCCACCACCTAGGCTCTAAGATGGCTACATTACCCAAAGATCCGAAGCGTTGGGACAAAGCAATGGCCAAAACGGCACGGAGACGTGTTGTTGTTGCTTGTTGCTTGTTGCTTGTTGTTGCTTGTTGCTAGCTAAATTTAAGGGGAGAGGGGTGGCGTGCGCGGCGGTGCACAAGTGCAGCGAGTGGGCAATTGTTATTCTGCTGCCGGCAGGCCCAATCCCGGATCCGGATGAGTACTTGGTCCCGGAAGTGGTCCGGATGTCCAACGTGCCGCACGATCCGCACGTCGCCGTCACGTCGTTGCGTGATGGCGGCGCAGTGGAGCAGGGGTCTGTGGTGGTATACCAGCCTTCCTGCTCCGCAACAGTTTGGGGAGCGGAGTATACCACCGCCCTGGACGCCATAAAGTCAGTCTGCGGATGTGACCTGGCCTGGAGACCGCATGCGGTGTATCGACCGAGGGTGGTCCTGTCCCCGGAGCTCACGGCCTCCAGTGCGGCATCCCTGGGAAAGGTGGTGCAGAGCCCCCACTCCGACGTGGCGTGGCTGGAGCCCCACCGGTACTGCTGGGTGCCGGTGGCGACTAAAGTCACATCGTCTGACGCGTCGCCCCAGGGAGACGACGCCACAAACGTGGCGGTGGCCAGCCACGGAATCCCCACGTGGACGGGTGCCATCTACGGCACGGTCCCGGAGGCAGAGATCATTGGCGCGGCGGCGTACTTGTTGCACAAGCCCCCGTCAGCGTGCACGGTACACGTGGTGGATGCGTCCGTCATAGGAGCGCATCTCCGCAGGGCGCAGGAGGCCCTGTACCGTGGCATCAAGGGGCCGACATCACATCTGGTCAATCAGCACGCACTGAGCTGGATAGTGGAGGGGCTGCGGCGGCTGCCGCGCCGAGTTTGGGGGGCCGCACCACTGGGTGGTGAGGCAGAGCTCGCACTTGGCGGCGGTCCCGCTCGAGGCACCGGACTCTGCCGCGGCCCGTGCAATGGCCCCGCCTGTCCATCTTGTCCTGCCAAAGGAGCACGGCATCCTCTTGGTGCCGGGGGATAATGGTGAGCTCGAGCCGCGTGTGCCATCCATGCAAGCCCTTCAGCAAGTCCGGGAGATGGAGTGGCGTTCGCTAGCAGCTCGCACCAGGGCGCACACGCCACTGGCTGGCGCCTGCGAGGCGATGCCCCTGGGAGCTGTACACCACGGCGCAGCGCACAGGAATATGCTGCGGGCACGTGACGGTCGCTTGTCCACCATGCAGGTCATGCGACGGTGGAGACAGAAGCTCACGCGTATGGCAATACCAGCCCACCCCTGTATCTTCTGTGGGGGGCCGGAGGAGGACATTGGCCACATGCGCCTACTGTGTGCGCGGGACGAGGAGGTGGCTGGGCTCCTGTGCAGGCGTGTGGAGGAGTTCACGGCGGAGCTACCCCTGATGGACAGGGCGGTGGAGTTCGTGGCGTGGAGGGAGCACGGCTGCAGGTGGACTGCATCCCTGATGGCAGGTGTCGTCCCCGGGGACCTGAAGCGGCTGTTCGCTGCGGTGCGAGCGGCGTCGTCCCGGGGCCCTGCCAAGGCCAGGCTCTTTGTGGAGGACATGGTCCAGATTGGGGAAGATGTGTATGCCCGCAGGAACCATCGGCTCACCCAGATCATGCAGCTGCCGATGCAAGATCGAAGGAGAGCGGTATATGCGTTCCTGCGCGGTGACACACCCTTCTGCCCGCCGGCAGGGAGGATCCTGCAGCGTCCGCCGTGGAACCCGTTTGCCGGCCTCCCCGGCGACCTGAGGGCAACCTTTCAGAGGGCACCGCTGCATGCACTGCTGGTGTCGCGGTCGTGCATCGAGCATGACGAGGCCCTGTCCTTGTTCCCTCACTGGATGGCGGCGGTGGCGCAGGCCTTCGACCAGTGGATCGGTTCCTGGGTGGCGCGGGACATCACGTAATTCAGGGAGTGGTCCCGCGTGGTGTCGGCGCAGTCGTGGGCCCAGGTGCGTGGTACCAAGGTGAGAAGCCCTGACGGCCAGAGTGATCCCTGGCTTCAGGTGTACGCCAACCATCCAGCTGTGGGGAACGTCATGGGCTGGCCTCGCGAGGTGCTGCCGGTCCTTCAGCAACCTCTGTGCAGTCTCCCAGTCCTGGCGGTGGCTGTCGTACTTGACGTGGGTACGTTGTGGCTGTATGACTGGCAGCTGCGACGAGCCGTACCAGCGGTCACGGAGCAGCGGTCCATGGCAGTGTTAGTGGGCTCCAAGCAGCTGGCACGGGTACAGGGCAACGACGCGCAGGGCCACGTCACGGAGGCCATGTTCTCTCTGCCAGAAGGGGACGACCACGTGGCTGCCGATGCCCGTCACACCCTTGACACCCTGGGCCTCGAGGCGGTCATTGAGGCTCGGGCGGGAGGACAACGCTTGGTTCTGGCTTCGGCCAGGGGCCCGGAGCAGGACGGGGTTGATGTCATCGGGGAGGTCTTACGGGACTACGGTTGGGAGCTCCTGGCGCATGGCATGCGCAGCCCCAAAGTGGCACGGTGGCCCCGGCTGCTTGAGAGCCTGCCGGAGATGCCCGACGGGCGACCGATACTCCGCCCGGTGTCCACGTGGGAGGAAGCGAGGCGCAGCCTCCTCAGTTGTGCCACAGCACGCACGCTGGCGAGGGCTTTGCTCGGGCTCCAAGACGCGTGTTGCGATGTATGGCAGGACCTGTGGTCGCAGTGTTGTGAGGGTAGCTGCGTTCCATCGCGGTCCGTGCTTCCGCAGCGATGCCACGGGTGCGGGGAAACAGTGTCAGTTTGGGTTCATCAGTGTGCCTCCGCCCCGCTGTGCGGGACATGTAAGGAGCGTGCCGATAGGGGGTGGCCTAAGGCGAGGTGGGCACTGCGGCACTCTGGACAGATGTCCTCAAGTGCCTGGAAGACTATCCAGGATGGCCTGAAGAGCGTCCGAGTGGAAGGGGTACGGTGCCCTGGAGCGCCGTCTGCGGCCCTGCCCCTGATGCTGTGGTGGGCGGCTCTGGAGGGCGACTCACGGATACTCTGGTTGTGGCATCGCGGAGGAAATGGTGACGGCGTGGTGGGGGCCGGGGGTGCAGATTGATGGGGTTGGGAATTGTGGGTGCACCAGCTACCGTCCCTACGCTGGACGCAGCGGAGGGGGTAGCGCCTGAGAAGCAGTGCCTTCGCGGCCTGATTGTGCGGTACTGGCAGGCGGCGTATGACGGCCAACGCGATGTGACAGGTCGTGCCGGCCTGATGGTGAGCCGTACTGCCCCCGTGCATGAGGGTCGGACAGGGATGCTTCACCCGCCTGCCCCGGGTCGCCGCGTACAACAGTGAGGTGTCATGGGTCGTCCTGACCAGGGTAATAAGGCCCAAACCCCTGTAGGGTATTCCCATGGCACCGGGGTCTCTACTGGCGGCCCGGCTACGGCAGTATTGGGAGTGGTTGCTCGGGATACACCGGGGGTGCACGGAGTTGTCTGGGGGTTACGGCGTTGCGGCGCCCCCTGGGAGTGTTACACGGGGTTGCGGGGTCAGCCTGCAGGCCCCGGGAGCGGCGACGAGGCGAAGATGTGTGCGTGGAAGGATATGACAGTGGGGTCGTCAGGGGGACAGTATGGCGGGCGTCGTGGAGACGGTGTGGCAGCCTGGGAGGGGCACTCACGGGGGGCACGTGGAGTTCCAGGTGACGGCGTACTGGAGTCTTGGGGGTAAACGCGGCGGTACTGGGATCCGTACGGTGGGGGTACGCGGCGGTACTGGGGAACCGTACAGTGGGGCAGCGGCGGGGAAGTTCCAGATGTCGGTGTACTGGCGTCCTGGGGGTATGCGCGGCGGCACTGGGGACCGTATGGTGAGGGTGCGCGGCGGTACTGGAGGGCCGTACAGTGGGGGCGCAACGGGGTTGCATGGTGGTACTGGGGTGTCCCCCTGACCCCTCTAACAACTCAGGGGGAGCGCGGGGGCATCCCCTGGCCCCGTTAACAAACTAGAGGGACCGTGCTTGCGGGCATGTACATAGTCTAACCTCTGACCGTGGCCTTGTGGTTGCGGTGGTGCGTGTCGTGGCGGCTCGCAGGTGGCGTCGGCGTGGCAACAGCGGTACTGCGTGGCGTTGTAGCGAAGAGTATGCGGTCGCCTCACCACTGTAATGGCTTACCCCTGGGGGGCGCCAGTCCGGTCGGCTAGAGGCGAGGAGGGCAGAGGAGCGGCATGCTGAGTGGTCCGGGGGGTGACGCGCGGGCCAATGCTATAAGTAGGCTCGCCACGTCGTCGGTGGGGGCCGAACCTGCGGCCTGGCCGCTGCTGTGGCGGAAGAGGCGCAACCACGGAAGCTGGCCAATCAGTGCAGGTAAGGGTCAAGGCTAGGCGCCAGGGCAATGTATGTGGGCCAGATGAGGTGCACCTGGTTACCACGGCCCGGGGCGAGCCTCTGGTGGGTACCCCTACAGGGGGTCGATAACCAAGCTACGGCACCCACCAGCCCGAATCCCAGCCAGCGATATTCACGGGTTGCGCCACTCCCGTCGCGTAGCGGCCGGCGTCCCCCCCTGTAGACCCTCAAGATATATTATATGTGGGCAAGTGGATACCTCGAAGCAGATTGGGCGCTGGCCCCTGACATGGGGTGCCGGCACGGTATATATCTGGGGTGTGGGAGCAGCTCAGGGCCACGGGGACGTGGAATTGGTACCGTGTTTCTGTACTATACTAGGGGGATGGTGCGGTGAGTCGATGGCGTACATTGTGGAGACATGGGGGCGATGAAAGCTAAGGGCCAGGCTAGGCTGGAGCCTCCTAGAAATCCTGGCTATGCACATACGGGCTATTGCGTGCTGGCAGAGGGATACGTGGAGTCAGGGGTGGTGGGCAGTTTCGAGGACGCAGACGGCAAAGGATTCCATTGGGTCATGGGTGATGGATGTCTCCACGATGGCGGGGGCACGCGAACGACGGAGGGTCAGCTCTCGCTTCCCTCATGCGTGCTGCTTTGTTCCTTGATTGCCGCTTTGCGACGGACAGAGATGCCCTTGCTTTCTGCTTGTTGCGATGCTGCTGCGCTGCTTTGCCTTGCCCCCTTACCCCCGGCGAACAAACGGGCCAGCGTCCGTCGCCGTTGCTAATGCTAACGCTTTGCAGTAGCCACTGCCCCCAAAGCCTGGTTGACCGGTATCCCCGGTCCTCTGGGTCCTCCGTCATGCTGTGGGCCACCTCAGGCAGCCCTGGGACCCACGGGATCGAGCGAGGCAGGAACCACCTGTCGGCGCGAGATGCCCGGTAACTCCAGTAGACGGCATGATAAGTGGTTATGACTATGACTATGACTATGACTTTATATATATATATATATATATATATATATATATATATATATATATATATATATATATATATACATACATATATATATATATATATATATATATATATATATATATATATATATGTATATATATATATATATATACATACATATATACATATACATATATATATATATATACATATATATATATATATATATACATATATATATATATATACATATATACATATATATATATGTATATATATATATAGGTAAATATATATATATATATATATATATATATATATATATTATATTATATATATATATATATATATATATATATATATATATATATATATATATATATATAAAAGATATATAGATATATATATATATATATATATATATATATATAGATCTATACAGACTGCGGTGCCGCCCCCTCCCCTTGGGAGCTGTGAGCGGCGGCACTGCAGGTACCATGCGGCCGAGGGCGCCCACAGGCACCGCCTCACGGGCACGGGGCAGCGGGAGGCAGGGATGCTGGCGGACGCCCTGGAGCGCTATGAGCTCCAGCGCCCAGGGCAGGTCGCCCGGGAGTTGGCCCTGGCGGCAGCGTCCCCGGACAACGGCCAGGTCCGCTGTGTCCAACTGGGGGATGCGGCGGTCCTGGGTCACCACCCCGGTGATGTCCGGGCGGCCGAGCCCCAGGAAGGCCTCCCCCTGTCGGTGCGCCTATCCGTGGGGCGCCTGCTGGGCGAGGCAGGGCTAGAGGACGTGCGGCGGGACGAAGGCCTGTACGTGGCCTTGTGGCGAGGTGGGGCTGACGCTTTGCGTCGCGAGCAGGCCGAGCGGCCCCTCACACCCCAGGCGCTGGGGTCCCATGCGCTCCTGGTGGCGTTGCACCGTGAGGGCGCAGAGGTTGTGTTCGACGCGGACCGCCTGCTGCTGACCGGGGATGGGGCGGTCCTCGTCCCCACCACAGGCAGCTACCGCTGGTGGTGGTGGGCACGCGCCTCGAAGGGAGCGCCGCCCCCCGGGGGTCCGCACACGCGATCCCGGTGGGGGGTGACGAGGAAGCAGGCCGTGGCGGTGACGGGTTGGGGCAAGAGCAGCCCACGGGGGAGGAGCAGCAGCAGGATCAGCCGGAGGTGGCCGGGGAGGAGGTGGACGTGCAGGCCATTGTGGCGGCGGCCCTGGCGAGGATCACGGGTGCTGCGGGCCCGCCGCCGACGACGGAGGCACTGGAGGAGGAGGACCAACGCAGGAGGGGTGAGGAGGCACAAGTCGCCATGGAGCAGGACGAGGAGCCGGAGTTCAAGGGTGAAGAGGCACAGGGCGCCGAGGAGCAGGACGAGGAGCTGGTGATCGTGGGGGCGAAGGAGGCGCGTGAGGTGGGTCCACGGGAGCTGGGGGTGGCGGATAAAGGTGGGCCGAAGACGGGGGAGGTGGAAACCTGCAGGCACTGGACCAAGGGGTGGTGCGTGCGGGCTGATGCCTGCCGGTACGCCCACCCCCAGCCGCCGGTGCCGCGGGGAGTACCCCAGGAATTACTCCTGATCCTCCAAGCCATGGCCCGTGTGGGGGCCCTCAGCCTGGACCGCAGCTAGGACCACGGCCGGGGCCACGGAACGTTGCTGCAGGAAGCGGTGGTAAAGGCGCAAGGGGGAGGGCTCCCGGCGGTGGGGTATGCGACGGAGAGTGGGGGCCTGACCGAGTGGGCGGTGGCGTTGCCATGTGGCATGGCGGCCCTGCTCACTCCGTTCCCGGTGGTCCCGTGGAGGGACGTGGTCGCCGTCCAGGAAGCCAATCTGGGATGGGTGTGCACGTGGCAGACACACCCCGCCGGCATGGACCCTCGCGAGTGGCAGGCTAAGGCGGTCGTGACGTACCTGTCCTGGTCGTTGCCGGCAGCGCCGGGTTCGTGGGCGCAGTGGTGGGACAGGGCGCTCAGCTGGGCGAGGGATGGCAGTGCTGTGGCGGCCTGCCCTGACCTCCCACGCGAACCCGTCTCAGTCCAGCCGTGGAGTGTCTCCCTGCATCTCCCCGCAGTGGCGGCTCGTCTTGCGGCCACGGACCCGGAGGTCTCGCTGCTGGGAGACCGAGAGGGGCCAGGGCTTCGCCTGGGTCAGGGGCTGGAAGTTCGCACCGCCCGCCTCCCCAGCCCTGTGGACGGGGACATCCTGGGGGGACTCCAATTCACGCGGGCTGGCGGGGCTGATGTGTGGACCGCTGTCCATCGCCAGCTCCCGGACGCGTGGCCCCAGGTGTACTGGCCCCCTGGTCACGAGCGTCTGGTGGGAGTGGAATGGCGCGTGTGGGCCGCCAACGGCCCGTCCCCACCGGTGGTGGTCCTGCCCAGGAGAACCAACCACCCCAGCTGGGAGACCGTAGCGGTCTTGTGGGGATGGGTGGCGGTCCGTGGGGCCGATGGCCACGTCTTCACTGCCCCCAGGGGCACGGTGATCGAGACCGACGGGGGGACAGCGTTGCAGCTCACGGCAGAGCCCCTGACCACGCATGCTGTGGTGGCCGTCCTCCAATGGGGTGCAAACAGGCCACAGCCCTGGCGCGATCCGGTCGCTAGGGCTGTCTGGCGGGACCTGCCGGTCCTTAAGGCCGCCGTCTGGTCACGAGGGGCAGGGCGGCATCTCCCGGGCGCACTCCCATGGCTGCGGGGCTGCGGAGACGCCTCTCCCCCGCCAGATGAGTTGCGGGGCGCCCTGGAGCGCGTGTACTCCAGGCCCAGGCACCACTTCCTGGTGGCCGCGGACCATGGGGTGGAGCTCAGCGACGACGTGGTCGCACTGGCAGCCGACGTGGTGCAGTGCCTGGCCCCCCACGCCATGATGCTCCCGAGGGAGGGGTGGGAGGGCCAGCGGCACGACCAAACCCCGGCTGCCCTCCTCATTGCGAGGTACGTCGAGCTGGGGGGCTCAGAGGCGGTGTACCTCGACCGGTTGGAGACGCCGGACATGCGGCACTGGACGGCCCACCGGTTCGTGGCCCCTGACATGCGGTTGGCCGTGGACCCGCTGGGCCGGCCTGTGGTGTCGGGGGCCCCGCCCCAATGGCCGCACACGTGGCACATGGCGGTCCGGACGATGCGCATGGCACCCAGGGGCCAGAGGGCGGGATGGCCGGGTGCAGAGCATCTGCTGGCGGAGGCCCGGGCGGCACAGGTGCAGCAGCCGGACGGCAACACCAAGGACTGTGGCGTGTGCGCCCTCATGTCCGCCGTCGGTGCCCTCCTCAGGGTGCCGAGGCCGGGCAACCTCCTGTCCGCGCTGGACAGGCGGTGGGTGGCGGCGGTGGTCCTCAACAGGGACATGGGGCCCATCGCGCGTCTGCCGTCCCTGGGGGAGCTGCCTGAACCGGTGTTGGAGGCCCTGCCCGCGCCCCGCACGCCCTTGGACCTGGCGAACGTCCCGCACAACGTGGGGCTGCCCGGGGCGCGCATGCAACATGCCCTGCTGTGTATGGCGGCGGCGGCGGACGGGGGGATGTCCATGCTGGCGACGGTGTCCCTGCAGCACGTGCAGGACGCGATGCAGCAGCAGCGGATGCATGCCCCCCAGCCGTGGGAAGCAAACGCCAAGCGGTGGCTGAGGGTGGAGAGCGTGCCTTCCACCCGTGCGGTGGGCATGGCAGATATGGGGCGGCTGGTGGTGTTGGAGGGGGCGGAGTATTGGGCCTGTGTTCGGGTGGAAACAGGGGGACTGGAGTGGGTCGTAGTCACCGCGTGCCGGCTCAGGAGGCAGCAGTCCGGGGGCCCGGCCTGCTACCGGGTGTTCCGGGAGTGCCTCAGTGGGCTGGGGCCGGTGCGCAGGGCGCACAGGTGCACGGCCGAGGACATCCCGCCGGCGCCAGCGGTCTTCGTGGAGGTCACGCGGCCGCCGGTGATCCAAGGGCAGGACGTCTGGCCCGTAGCCCCGAGCAACGTGTGGCAGGCTGAGCATGCAGCTGGCATGTGCAGGGCGCTGCAGGGTCACGCGGCGGCCCTCCCCAGGGCCCCGGCAGCACAGTCCTCCAGCAACAGGCCGGCAGCCTCGCTGGCACTGCTGCATGGCGCGTCGCGGGCGTGGTATTGGGTTGTGGCGGCGTTGGAGCCCCACTCCTCGGCGCTGCGCCTGTACGATCGCGGAAAGAGCACGGTGCTCACGGTCCGCCCCGCCGACCTGGAGGCCCTGCACCTTAGTGCACTGAGTGGCGACCGGGGCGGAGCGCTGTACCTCCGAGGGACCGTGACAGGCACGGCCGCGACACGCTTCCGCCGGCAGAGCGGAGGAGATGCCCTCCGCCTGGTCATGGCGGAGAACATGGGGCCGTGGCTCCGGGCGTTCTCCACGTCCAGGTGGAAGGTCGAGGGCGACCGGGAGAAGTTCGCCGACGCGTGGCGCCGCTGGGTGGAGGAGCAGTTCCCCGTGGGGGGATTGCTGCACCTGCCGCAACCGCCAAGCGTGCCGCCAGTACGGCCTGCGGCACCCCCGGCCGCGGTGGCGAGGCAGGCCCCGAAAGCGGCGCCGAAGCCGCCGCCCAAGAGGAGCCAGCCGCCTCAGTATGGCGCCTATGCCAACATTCGGTACGTGCTGCGGCACTTCGGTGGTGACTTGGCCACGGATCAGCGTGGGACAAAGACGATCAATGTCTGCCCCTGGTCTCGGCTGGATGGGGCTGGTCACTGCACTTGGAAAGCTGACACGCACTGCCGGCCTACCCACCTCCACCCCAAGGACCTGCTGGACCACATCCCGCGGGACCATGCGAATGATCCGGCGCAACGGGACCAGGCGATGGCCATGTTGGCTGGCGTTATGCCGGGGGGCCAGGCGGGGCCTTTCGCGTCGGCCCAGGCGGGGTCCAGAGCGCTCACGCTGCCCACGGGTGCCTGCCCTGCGGCGGAGCGCGGGGCATCGTCGTCGGCGGCACGATTTGGGGCGATTGGGTCTCCAGCACGGAGTGGGGCAGTGGCTTCAACGGGGAGTACGGCGGCAAGTACGTCCGGCGGACAGGCAGAGGGGGAGCCAGCCGCGTCTACCGGGTCTCAGCAGGCGACGACCGCCTCGGGCGGAGGCCCACGGGGTCAGGGGCCACCTCGCCGGCCGCCCGCACCGGGTGCGGATGGTCCCCCTGAACCTGCTGGTGGCCCCTCCCCGTCCAGTGATCCGGATCCGGCGGGGGGCCCCGATCCTCACGTGCAGCCATGAAGGGGCCCAGCCTCCGACACCCGAGCGGCGGTGTCCTGGAACGTCCAGGGCTCGATGCGGGGGGACGGCGTACCAGTGGCCCCAGGTATGCTCGACGGTGAAGCGGTGGCGGCGGGCATCATGAAGGCCGAGGGTGCCATCCTGGGCCTTTTCCAGGAGACCGGCCTGCAGGACCCACAAGGTGTGGTGCACTCCGAGAACCAGTGGCGTCACCACGGGTATCATGCGTACCCAGGGGTGGATGGCCAGGCGGCGTCGGCGGCGGCGGTGCGCGGCGGGCTCTTGATTGCCCTTCGGGCGGACGTGTTCGCCGCGGAGGAAGTTCGAGATATCGTGGACATCGTGCCAGGCAAGGCCATGGCCCTCGATGTGGTGACCGCAGGTGGCACCCTCACGGTCATCAACGTCCACGGCCCGGGTAGCGGCGGCCACTCCTGGGCGTCTAAGGCGTCCTTCTGGGCTGACGTGGCCATGTACGCGGCGGCCAAGAGCGCGGGTGGCACCAGGGCCGTGCTCCTCGGAGGGGACTTCAACGTGTGGCTGGAGTCCCCGTGGCACCCTACCACGAGGAGGTTCCAAGCCTTGTGGGAACAGTGTGGTTTCCACAGGGCAGGCCCGGAACGGGAGGAGGACAGGAGGCCCACGAGAGCAGGGCACCGACTGGACTCCTTCCTTCTAAACTCGCCTCTGGTCCCATGGGCGGCGCGTGAGCGCCCTCACGGCGCCGGGGCGGTCTCCTGCGTCACTGGGGTCGGATCATGGCCCTGTGGTCCTGGACATCCCGCTAGCGGTGGCCGGCAAGGAGAGGGTCACCAGGATGGCCTACTCGCACGCCCAGGGCAGGCTGCATGCCATATGCCCGGACTCCCCGGGGGTTCGTGAGGCGGCAGCGGCAGTACTGCAGAAGGCCTGCGGGGATCGGCGGCTACAGGCGTGGCTCTCGTCGGACTAGGACACTGCCACCATGGGCACGTCGGAGGTGCAAGCGGTCTTTGACCTGCTCTACGCTTTCCGTGATGACGTGTCCAGGGTCACGGGAGTGCGCATGCCTTCAGGCGTGGACCCGCAGTACCCGTACGGGCAGGCGGAAGCGGAGGCGTCGTTGGACCAAGTCCTCTCGGATCAGCAGGCCCTGGCCTGGCGCGCCCATCAGCTGTGGCAACGGGACGCGGCGGCGGCCGGATTCCACTCCCAGGAAGCGACTGCCCTGCTACAGCACCTCCGGCGAGTGGACCCCAACCTGTCCCCCGCCTCGGTAGAGGACCTGCGTGCCGCATTGGACCAACAGCTCCACCAGCCGGAGACACGCGTGGAGGAGCTGCGGGATGTCCTCAGGAGCAACAGACGCCGGTCCATCAAGGACTACTGGCGGGGCAGGGTACCGGATCTGCAGCTCCGATGGACGGCGATACGGGGGGCCATCAACGTGGTGAACTATGCCCCGTCAGGCCTATGGTCCGTACGCGTCCGCGAGTCAGAGAAGGTGCTCATGGAGGCCTCGGACGTCATCGGTGAGGTCCAGAGGTATTGGGAGGCGCTGTGCGCCAAGCGGCCAGTGAACCTGCCGGCCTTCGAGCGGCTGGTCCGAGTGCACATTCCCACAGGGGTGCCGGAGGAATGGAGGTCGGTACAGGACTACACCATGCAGGACCTTAAAGACGCCGTGAGGCAAGCCGTGGCGGACGACAAAGCTCCGGGGTCCAACCGGGTCACGGCTGCCCTCATAGCAGAGCTGCCTGAACCGGTGCAGGGGCTCCTGGTGCATGCGTACAGGGCTATCCTACGGGGTGCGGACGTCCCGGAGTCCTGGCACGAGGCCATTATCTGGCTGATGCCCAAGGGCACAGCCACGGGCAACCTGGACGAGTACAGGCCGATAGCGCTGGGGCAGCACGACATGCGAATGCTCATGACTCCCCTCATGCGAAGGTTCACAGCTGTTCCGGCACGCAAGGGACTGGCCGCGGACTGGCAGCTCGGAGCCATGCCGGGCTCCACGGCGGCTGCCCCGGTGTTCCTGGCCCAGCGCGGGCTGCAGCGTGGGCTGGAGGAAAACCACGTCCTGGCCTTCGATGTGTCAAAAGCTTTTGACACAGCGCCGCACGGAGCGCTAGCGCTCCTCCTGCGCCACATGGGTGTCCCGGAAGAGCTCATCAGGCTCTTCCACACCCTCAGCTGCGGGTCTGTGGTGCGCATCATCACCGCGCACGGCCCGACGCCGAGCATACGACTCCACAGCTGCCTGCGGCAGGGCAGTGCGGAGAGCGCTGTGCTCTACCTCCTCCTTTTGGAGCCTCTCCTGCGGAGCCTCGCCTGCAAGGCGCGGGGAGATGCTCGCCATGCGGTGCCACCCCTGGTGCAGGCGTACTGTGATGACCTCCTGTTGATAGCACACTCCCTACCGCAATTCCTGGAGTATGCGGCGGCGATAGCGCGGTATCTCACTGACATGGGCATGTCCCTCAACGTGGGCAAATGCGCCTATGCCAATACTGCTCGCATCCATTCGATTATGGTACACCTGAACCCGGGGGACACGGCGGCCCCATGGGTATGCTTACGTGCCAAGGGCACGGTACCATACTTGGGCCTGCGCCTCGATCCCAGGGGGATGGCGACCATGAAGGAGAAACATGTACTCCGGTCTGAAGCCCTGCTGGGCTGGTGCAAGAACACGTTGGGGCCGGCGTCGGTGCCTCATGAGGTGATGGCGGCTGTGGTTGGAGGCATCGTGCGGTACGCGGCGCCCTACCTGTCCGACACGGCGGAGGCGGTTATCAAGCTGAATACTGCCAACAAGGCTGCGGCCCTGCAGTTCGAGAAGCTACCCAAGGACCTGTCCAACGTGGCGGTGCGGTCAGGTCATGGGCTACGGTTGGCGGATGTCCAGGTTATATGCCGCGACTCCGTCGTGGCGACCATGGCTCAGCTCACCCACCACAGGTCGATGACAGTCCGGGATGAGCTGCGGGCCATGCTCCGAGACATGCACGTGCAGTACGGAGTCTGCGGGCAGTTCATAGTGCCCTCTGCGTCATTCGCCACACACGCTGGCAATACGTGGGTGGACAGGGTACTCAGGGCGATGGGGACGTTGCGCGTAGGGCTTCTCATGCCATCGTCGGTGTACTCGTGTGTACACGCCCATCTGCCGCAAGTGCAGTGGGCGGGGCGAAAGTGGGTGTCCCAATCCTATACCTTCAAGGGTAGGGACATCTGCATTCTGTCGGGGCCCCGCACAGATGCGACAGTACAGTCCGTGACTGATCCCGCAAATGACCTCCTGCATGCGCGGCTCCCCTGCCCTGCGCCTGGGCACTGGGAGGTCCAGCTTCAGGAGTGCCATGAGGACCACCTGCACCTTCCGCACGCGGGAGTAGGGCCCCACCAGCTGGACCACGTGTGGCTCACGGGGCTTCGCGACGTCTTCCGGCCGCAGCCGCCCGGTCCGTTGACTCACCGGCTAATACACCCGGTGCGCCGAAAGAAGGCCAGCAAACGCAATAGACAGTCTGCAGCGGGGGACGTGTATGTGGTGGGCGGATACAGGGAGGAAGGATGGGACCCGGCCAACCCGGGGCTGTCCATGCCGTTCGTCCCGCTAGCCGCCCTCCTGTTTCTGTTGGGGGACGTCTTTGAGGGCTACCAACAGCAAGACGATCCGGCGTCCGTCCCCCTGCTCAGTCCTCACGCCGGGGGCGGCATAAGCCCGCCACCACTGTGGGTTGTGCACGGGGTGCCAGCATTTTCCAGGGCGTGCGCGGCGGTGCACAAGTGCGGCGAATGGGCAATTGTTCTTCTGCTGCCAGCAGGCCCAATCCCGGATCCGGATGAGTACTCGGTCCCAGAAGTGGTCCGGATGTCCAACGTGCCGCACGATCCTCACGTCGCCGTCACGTCGTTGCGTGATGGCGGCGCAGTGGAGCAGGGGTCTGTGGTGGTATACCAGCCTTCCTGCTCCGCAACAGTTTGGGGAGCGGAGTATACCACCGCCCCGGACGCCATAAAGTCAGTCTGCGGATGTGACCTGGCCTGGAGACCACATCCGGTGTATCGACCGAGGGTGGTCCTGTCCCCGGAACTCACGGCCTCCAGTGCGGCGTCCCTGGGAAAGGTGGTGCAGAGCCCCCACTCCGACGTGGCGTGGCTGGAGCCCCACCGGTACTGCTGGGTGCCGGTGGCGACTAAAGTCACATCGTGTGACGCGTCGCCCCAGGGAGAAGACGCCACAAACGTGGCGGTGGCCAGCCACGGAATCCCCACGTGGACGGGTGCCATCTACGGCACGGTCCCGGAGGCAGAGATCATTGGCGCAGCGGCGTACTTGTTGCACACGCCCCCGTCAGCGTGCACGGTACACGTGGTGGATGCATCCGTCATAGGAGCGCATCTCCGCAGGGCGCAGGAGGCCCTCTACCGTGGCATCAAGGGGCCGACATCACATCTGGTCAATCAGCACGCACTGAGCTGGAGAGTGGAGGGGCTGCGGCGGCTGCCGCGCCGAGTTGGGGGGCCGCACCACTAGGTGGTGAGGCAGAGCTCGCACTTGGCGGCGGTCCCGCTCGAGGCGCCGGACTCTGCCGCGGCCCGTGCAATGGCCCCGCCAGTCCATCTTGTCCTGCCGAAGGAGCACGCCATCCTCTTGGTGCCGGGGGATAATGGTGAGCTCGAGCCGCGTGTGCCGTCCATGCAAGCCCTTCAGCAAGTCCGGGAGATGGAGTGGCGTTCGCTGGCGGATCGCACCAGGGGGCACACGCCACTGGCTGGCGCCTGCGAGGCGATGCCCCTGGGAGCTGTGCACCACGGCGCAGCGCACAGGAATATGCTGCGGGCACGTGACGGTCGCTTGTCCACCATGCAGGTCATGCGACGGTGGAGACAGAAGGTCACGCGTATGGCAATACCAGCCCACCCCTGTATCTTCTGTGGGGGGCCGGAGGAGGACATTGGCCACATGCGCCTACTGTGTGCGCGGGACGAGGAGGTGGCTGGGATCCTGTGCAGGCGAGTGGAGGAGTTCACGGCGGAGCTACCCCTGACGGACAGGGCGGTGGAGTTCGTGGCATGGAGGGAGCACGGCTGCAGGTGGACTGAATCCCTGATGGCAGGTGTCGTCCCCGGGGACCTGAAGCGGCTGTTCGCTGCGGTGCGAGCGGCGTCGTCTCGGGGCCCTGCCAAGGCCAGGCTCTTTGTGGAGGACATGGTCCAGATTGGGGAAGATGTGTATGCCCGCAGGAACCATCGGCTCACCCAGATCATGCAGCTGCCGGTGCAAGATCGAAGGAGAGCGGTTTACGCGTTCGTGCGCGGTGACACACCCTTCTGCCCGCCGGCAGGGAGGATCCTGCAGCGTCCGCCGTGGAACCCGTTTGCCGGCCTCCCCGGCGACCTGCGGGCAACCTTTCGGAGGGCACCGCTGCACGCACTGCTGGTGTCGCGGTCGTGCATCGAGCATGACGAGGCCCTGTCCTTGTTCCCTCACTGGATGGCGGCGGTGGCGCAGGCCTTCGACCGGTGGATCGGTTCCTGGGTGGCGCGGGACTTCACGACATTCAGGGAGTGGTCCCGCGTGGTGTCGGCGCAGTCGTGGGCCCAGATACATGGTACCAAGGTGAGGGGCCCTGACGGCCAGAGTGAGCCCTGGCTTCAGATATACGCCAACCATCCAGCTGTGGGGAACGTCTTGGGCTGGCCTCGCGAGGTGCTGCCGGTCCTTCAGCAACCTCTGTGCAGTCTCCCGGTCCTGGCGGTGGCTGTCGTACTTGACGTGGGTACGTTGTGGCTGTATGACCGACAGCTGCGACGAGCCATACCAGCGGTCACGGAGCAGCGGTCCATGGCAGTGTTAGTGGGCTCCAAGCAGCTGGCACGGGTACAAGGCGACGACGCGCAAGGCCACGTCACGGAGGCCATGTTCTCTGTGCCAGAGGGGGACGACCACGTGGCTGCCGATGCCCGTCACACTCTTGACACCCTGGGCCTCGGGCGGTCATTGAGGCTCGGGCGGGAGGACAACGCTTGGTTGTGGCTTCCGCCAGGGGCCCGGAGCAGGACGGGGTTGATGTCATCGGGGGGGTCTTGCGGGACTACGGTTGGGAGTTCTTGGCGCATGGCACGCGCAGCCCCAAAGTGGCGCGGTGGCCCCGGCTGCTTGAGAGCCTGCCGGAGATGCCCGACGGGCGACCGATACTCCGCCCGGTGTCCACGTGGGAGGAAGCGAGGCGCAGCCTCCTCAGTTGTGCCACAGCATGCACGCTGGCGAGGGCTTTGCTCGGGCTCCAGGACGCGTGCTGCGATGTATGGCAGGACCTGTGGTTGCAGTGTTGTGAGGGTAGCTGCGTTCCATCGCGGTCTGTGCTTCCGCAGCGATGCCACGGGTGCGGGGAAACGGTGTCAGTTTGGGTTCATCAGTGTGCCTCCGCCCCGCTGTGCGGGACATGTAAGGAGCGTGCCGATAGGGGGTGGCCTAAGGCGAGGTGGGCACTGCGGCACTCTGGACGGATGTCCTCAAGTGCCTGGAAGACTATCCAGGATGGCCTGAAGAGCGTCCGAGTGGAAGGGGTACGGTGCCTCGGAGCGCCGTCTGCGGCCCTGCCCCTGATGCTGTGGTGGGCGGCTCTGGAGGGCGACTCACGGATACTCTGGTTGTGGCATCGCGGAGGAAATGGTGACGGCGTGGTGGAGGCCGGGGGTGCAGATTGATGGGGTTGGGAATTGTGGGTGCACCAGCTACCGTCCCTACGCTGGACGCAGCGGAGGGGGTAGCGCCTGAGAAGCAGTGCCTTCGCGGCCTGATTGTGCGGTACTGGCAGGCGGCGTATGACGGCCAACGCGATGTGAGAGGTCGTGCCGGCCTGATGGTGAGCCGTACTGCCCCCGTGCATGAGGGTCGGACAGGGATGCTTCACCCGCCTGCCCCGGGTCGCCGCATACAACAGTGACGTGTCATGGGTCGTCCCGACCAGGGTAATAAGGCCCAAACCCCTGTAGGGTATTCCCATGGCACCGGGGTCTCTATTGGCGGCCCGGCTACGGCAGTATTGGGAGTGGTTGCTCGGGATACACCGGGGGTGCACGGAGTTGTCTGCGGGTTACAGCGTTGCGGCGCCCCCTAGAAGTGTTACACGGGGTTTTGGGGTCAGCCTGCAGGCCCCGGGAGCGGCGACGAGGCGAAGATGTGTGCGTGGAAGGATATGACAGTGGGGTCGTCAGGGGGACAGTATGGCGGGCGTCGTGGAGACGGCGTGGCAGCCTGGGAGGAGCACTCACGGGGGGCACGTGGAGTTCCACGTGACGGCGTACTGGAGTCCTGGGGGTAAACGCGGCGGTACTGGGATCCGTACGGTGGGGGTACGCGGCGGTACTGGGGAACCGTACAGTAGGGGAGCAGCGGGGAAGTTCCAGATGACGGTGTACTGGCGTCGTGGGGGTATATGCGGCGGTACTGGGGACCGTATGGTGAGGGTACGCGGCGGTACTGGAGGGCCGTACAGTGGGGGCGCTACGGGGTTGCATGGCGGTACTGGGGTGTCCCCCTGACCCCTCTAACAACTCAGGGGGAGCGCGGGGGCATCCCCTGGCCCCGTTAACAAACTAGAGGGACCGTGCCTGCGGGCATGTACATAGTCTAACCTCTGACCATGGCCTTGTGGTTGCGGTGGTGCGTGTCGTGGCGGCTCGCAGGTGGCGTCGGCGTGACAACAGCGGTACTGCGTGGCGTCGTAGCGAAGAGTATGCAGTCGCCTCACCACTGTAACGGCTTACCCCTGGGGGGCGCCAGTCCGGTCGGCTAGAGGCGAGGAGGGCAGAGGAGCGGCGTGCTGAGTGGTCCGGGGGGTGACGCGCGGGCCAATGCTATAAGTAGGCTCGCCACGTCGTCGGTGGGGGCCGAACCTGCGGCCTGGCCGCTGCTGTGGCGGAAGAGGCGCAACCACGGAAGCTGACCAATCAGTGCAGGTAAGGGTCAAGGGTAGGCGCCAGGGCAATGTATGTGGGCGAGATGAGGTGCACCTGGTTACCACGGCCCGGGGCGAGCCTCTGGTGGGTACCCCTACAGGGGGTCGATAACCAAGCTACGGCACCCACCAGCCCGAATCCAAGCTAGCGATATTCACGGGTTGCGCCACTCCCGTCGCGTAGCGGCCGGTGTCCCCCCCTGTAGACCCTCAAGATATATTATATGTGGGCAAGTGGATGCCTCGAAGCAGATTGGGCGCTGGCCCCTGACATGGGGTGCCGGCACGGTATATATCTCGGGTGTGGGAGCAGCTCAGGGCCACGGGGGCGTGGAATTGGTAACGTGTTTCTGTACTATACTAGGGGACTGGTGCGGTGGGACGGTGGCGTACATTGTGGAGACATGGGGGCGATGAAAGCTGAGGGCCAGGCTAGGCTGGAGCCTCCCAGAAATCCTGGCTATGCACATACGGGCTATTGCGTGCTGGCAGAGGGATACGTGGAGTCAGGGTTGGTGGGCAGTTTCGAGGACGCGGACGGCAATGGAGTCCATGGGGTCATGAGTGATGGATGTCTCCACGGTGGCGGGGGTGAGCGAACGACGGAGGGTCAGCTCTCGCTTCGCCGCATGCGTGCTGCTTTGTTCCTTGGTTGCCGCTTTGCGACAGACAGAGATGCCCTTGCTTTCTGCTTGTTGCGATGCTGCTGCGCTGCTTTGCCTTGCCCCCTTACCCCCGGCGAACAAACGGGCCAGCGTCCGTCGCCGTTGCTAATGCTAACGCTTTGCAGTAGCCACTGCCCCCAAAGCCTGGTTGACCGGTATCCCCGGTCCTCTGGGTCCTCCGTCATGCTGTGGGCCACCTCAGGCAGCCCTAGGACCCACGGGATCGAGCGAGGCAGGAACCACCTGTCGGCGCGAGATGCCCTGTAACTCCAGTAGACGGCATGATAAGTGGTTATGACTATGACTATGACTATATATATATATATATATATATATATATATATATATGTATATATTTGTTGTTGTTGTTGTGAAGGCACCCAGCACGTGCCGGCGGGAGAAATTGCCAGACACGCTCTCCCTGGGCAGGGCGCAAGGGAGCAGTTGGCCGGCGTCACGCTGGCCGGGCGTGTGCCGACGACGACCGGGGGGGGGGGGGGGCGCCGTGGAGTGGGGGGGGGGGCGCACGTGGAGGAGGGTGGGGCCACCTGTGGAAGTCACCCTGGAGCCCTCCCCCGTCTCGCGGGGGGAGAGTTACTCGTCCTGTGCGAAGCGGCTGTGGTGGGGGCGGAGGGTGGGGCGGTGACCTTGGGGTGGGGAAGGCACGCCCGGGTCCACGGACATTCCGCGCCTTGCCCGAACATCCCGCCGTGGTCGCCGTTCTTCGTGTGCAGCCGTTGCGTGGCCGGGCGCGCTGGCCCGTGCTTCTAGCCTTCTACCGGGGCGAGGGGAGGCCTGGGAGTTGCGGTCTGCCGGCGCCTAGTCACCTTTGCTGGAGCTGTGTTGTGGCCGCCTCGTCCCCGGTAGTGCGGGCGCGCGCGCGCGTCGGTCATGGGGGAGGGAGGGCACAAGGGCGGGAGCACAAGAGCACGAACACGGGTTTACAGTTGCTGGCGTGCTGTGTTTGGTTCAGGTGCTGTCCCCTGGTGCCTGTCCCCGTGCCCTGCTTACGGGAGGCCGCGCGGCACAACCGGCGGGGGGTCGCGGCCCGGGCCGGACGCATGGGTAGCGGCGGGCGGCCGGGTCGGACGCGGCGCCATGCGGGTGCGGGGCCCGTGGCGGTCGCGGGGGGGTGCGGGCGGTCCAGCCGGCGGTCGGCAGTGGCCCTGAGCGCCCCACACAGTAGGGTCGGTGGGCGTGCCGGGGGAGGGCGCGTCCTGCAGGCCATGCTGCGGAGGGCGCGTGCACAAGGGCGTCGGCGTGCCCGGCGCGGGCCCCTCTGCGGGCCGAGGGACCTGCGGTGAGCAGGTTGCGTTGCATGGGGGCTGAGGCTGGGGCCGGGCGCATGGGTAGCGGCGGGCGGCCGAGCGGGTGCGGGGGCCTTGGCGGTCGCTAGGAGGCGCGGGCGGCCCAGCCGGCGGTCGGCAGATGCTCCAAGGGCCCCACACTGTGGGGTCGGAGGGCGTGCCGGGGGCGAGCGCGCCGTGTAGGCCAAGCTGCGGGGGGCGCACGCGCAAGGGAGTCGGCGTGCCTGTTGGGGGCCCCCTGAGGGCCGTGGGACCCGCGGCTGGCAGGGAGCGTTGCTCGGGGGCCGAGGCTGGGGCCGGGCGCGTGGGTAGCGGCGTCCACGGGCACGAGTGCCCGAGGCGAGTGCGGGGTGGTGCGTGCGGGCCGGCTAGTGGCCGGTGGCCTCACTAGGAGTTCCACACGGAGGGATCGACGGGCGTGCCGGGGGCGTACGCAACGTGCAGGTCGGGCAGCAGCGGGCGCACGTGCAGGGTGTTGGCGTGCCCGATGAGGACCTCACTGAGGACCGAGGGGTTGGCGGCAAGCAGTATGCGATGCCCGGGGAGGGTGGCGGCGAGGAGCGGGAGGATGTCCGCGGCCCGCGACGTGGGGGTGAACACGACGTGGGCCGGGTGCGGCCCCGGGAGTGGCGCCGGGGGGACCGGGACCACAGGCCGGCGGTCTACTGTGAGGCGCCAAGTGGCGCAATGGCGGAGGAGCCAGACTAGGGCGATGCTGTGGCGCAGTGTGTGGGGCTGGGTGCTGGGCGGCGTGGGGACGTGCGGCGGGAGGGGGGGGGGGCGGGGCGGTAATGTGGGAGGGGGCACGGCGGAGGAGTGACGCTAGCGACGTGTGCGTCGTGCTGAGGGTGGAGAGGAGCTCGCGGAGGAGTTCCTCCCGCCCGGCGCTGTCCAGCAGAGGGGGGGCGCCGTGGGGGGAGGAGGAGTGCCACATGCCAAGCAGACTGAACCCCAACTGCATCGGGGGGCCGGGTCGCGGGGCGGCTGGGAGGTGCTCGGAGAGGTACACTGCGGTGGTGGCCGTGCGGAGCTCTAAAGGGGTGACGAGGCGGGGGGAGCGGCCGGCAGTGGCTGCCAGGATGGGCGGGTGCGTGAACAGGCGCCACGCGAGGAGTAACTGCAGGGCGTAGTGGGGGGGGCAGTGGTGCTGGAGGTGGGCGGCGGAGTCCGGGTAGGGGCGGTGGCAGGAGGGGCACGTCACGCCTCTGTAGCCGGGGGGGTGGTCCTGGGAGTGCAGTAGCCGGAGGTGCATGATGCGGTGGAGGGCCAGCGCCGGGATCTCGGCGCGTTCATACGCGAGGCGGAGTAGGTGGGAGGACCAGCCTGGGGGCAGGGGCCGGAGGTGCAGCGCGTGGGTGCGGGCGGTGGTGGCCGCATACGCTGCCTCTGCGGCGCGCGCGGGGCTAAGGAAGATTGCCCCCTCATGGAGCGCCACGATGCAGCCGTGGAAGAGTGCGGACCAGGGGAGGGTCCACGGGGAGGCGGCGCGGAGCCCGCGGCGGGCTAGGCTGTCGGCTTCGGCGTTGAGGATGGCGAGGTGGCTGGCGGAGCCGGAGTCGTGTTGTGCGGGGAGCCAGGCCTCGTGCATGCGGAAGGAGGCGGAGAGGAGGGCCGCCCGGTATGGGATGGAGAGGGCGGAGGAGGGGGGCGGGCCGCGGGTGAGGTCGCAGAGTTGGGAGGCGGTGGAGTCTGAGGCGAGAAGGGCTTCGCCGGACCAGCCGCGGAGGGCGAACATGGCGGCTATTTTGGCGATCCACTCTGCGTCGGTGGAGTGGCCGGCGAGGGCGTGGAGGCCGAGCCAGCCGCGGTAGAGGGTGCCGTGGTGGGGGTGCCAGAGGAGGAAGCGGGCGCCGAGGCGGGTGCCCTCTTGGCTGCCGTCGCATGCGACCAGGACATAGGGGAGGGAGCGGAGGGGGGCCAGCGAGCCGGTGTGGTGCTGCGGGGCGGGGCGCACGTGGGGGGAGGGGAGGAGGTGGACGGTGATGTCGAGGGGGGCGAGCGCCTGCGCCAGGGCGGGACCTTCGGTGAGCCAGGGGGTGGGGCGGCGTGGGGAGACGAGGGACGCCGTGGCGGCTACTGCGAGGGTGTTGGGGCCCCAAGAGGCGCTGAGGTAAGTGCGGAGGAGGTTGAGGGGGGCCCGGTACGCTAGGAGGGGGGCGCCGGGACCGCCCTGCTGGAGGGGGAGGTGGAGGAAGGCCGAGTGAGCCCAGGGGGGCAGACGGAAGGCGTGGCGGTATGCATTGTTGATGGCGACCTGATGGGGGCGGAGGGAGGGGGGGGGATGAGGACGCCCAAGGTGACGTAGTCGAGGGGGGAGAGGCCGAAGGCGTGCAGGGAGCGGAGCTGGAGTATGGGGCAGGCCTCGCGGTTGCGGCTGGCCTTGCGCGCCCGGTCGAGGGACGCGCGGGACTTGTTGATGACGCGGAGGAGGGGGAGCTCGGGGAGGATGGGGATGCCGACGACTTCCGGGGGGGCGGTGGTGGTGGTGCCGGTGTGCTGCGGGACGTCGGCTGTGACGAGGGTGGGCCGGCCTGGGCGGGAGTCGATGAGGGAGAACTCCTGCTTGTCGGGGTGTATGATGCGGCCGGCGCGGCGAGAGCACTCGCGGCAGTCAGTGGCCATGGCTGCCACGTCCGTGAGGGAGGGGGTGATGAAGCGGCGGTCGTCGCTGTACGAGAGGTGGGTGGCGGGGAGGGACGCTGAGTGGCCGGGGACGGTGAGGGGGAGGGTGATGGAAGTGTTGGGGCGCATGGCCCTGGTGATGACCAGGCTGGGGGCCTGGTAGTGGAGTTGGGCGAACCCGTCGCCTTGGTTGCCCCCCTCCTCGGTACTGAAGGGGTGGGCGAACCCTTCGCGGGTGGCCACGCGGATGACCAGGCGGCTGTAGAAGCCGTCTGCCCAGGGGCCAAAGTCCCACGTGGCGCGGAGGCGGGAGCAGAGGCGGGAGTTGTCCTGGCGCAGTACCCCAAGGTACGCGTCAGACTCGTCCCAGTCGCAGATGGCGCACGTGCCGGGGGTGGAGAGGGCTGTGTAGGCGGCGGCGCGGGCTACGAGGGCGAGGCCGAGGGCGGAGTGGCCTGGGCGGTAGGCGAAGGAGGCCGGGGTGTATATGGAGGTGAGCTCGAGATCGGCGGCTAGGCGGGTCGTGGCGATACCGGATGCTGCGCCGGAGACGCCCGACTCCACGTCGACGGGGCGGAAGGAGCGTGTGAGGTGCCGGGGGAGTGGCTTGGTGGGTTTCCCCTTGTAGAGGCCGTAGCGGACGGTCTCGTTGGAGACGCCCGGGGTGCCGCATTCGAGTTGGAGGAGGAGGTGCAGCAATCCGAGGTGGACGCCTCCGCCGCTGCGGAAGAGCGCTGCGCGTGCCACGTTGTTAGTGGACACGGCGAGGGAGCGCTTGCCCATGCGGCGGTGGGCGAGGGAGGCGGTGGTGATGAGGGGCGGGGACTGGCGGGTGAGGGCGTACGCCCGGAGGGAGGCGGGGGATTCTGGTCGGGCGTTCCCGCGGAGGGCGTCGCGGAGCAGGGGGAGAGTGAGGTTGGTGGGCGGGTGCAGGAGGGGGAGCCAGGGGTCCGGGGTGCAGCGGGCGGCGAAGAAGGCGTGGTCCACGGAGACGTGCCGGTTGGCCGTCTGGGATCGGGACTGTGCCGTGACCTCGGCGAGCCGTTCCTCGCGGGTCGTGAGGGTGGCCCCTGGGTGGGGGAGGATGCCGTGGAACGGTTCCAGGGGAGGGGAGGGCAGCCGGAGCACTGTGCGAGTGGCGGAGGTGATGGAGGGGGAGGAGAGGACGGCAGCGCGAGAGACGTAGCCGCGGGCGGCCGATGCCTCCCGGAGGGCAGAGGACTGGGCGGCGAGGTCTTGTGTGGAGAGGGGAAAGGTGAACCGGGCCAGGGACCGTAGTAGTGTGGGGGTGTCAGGAGGGTGCGGGAGCAGCTGGTGAGCGAGGGAGTGGTGGGCCGCGATGTAGTGGTCGGGGAGGGAGGGGGTAAGGGAGAGCCAGCCCCACGCCAGGTCCGGGGCGGCTGAGAGGGAGTCCATGTCCTCGATAGCCGCCAGGCGCCATCGGAACAGACGCCACGAGTGGGCGTCGCAGGAGCGGTGGTGCAGGGTGACCTGCGCCAGCACCATGGCGTGTGAGGTGTGGCAGGGGAGGACGTGGTGAGTGTGGGAGGCGATGGGACCGGTGGCGAAGATGTGGTCGATGGCGGTGGACCGGGGGGAGCCGTGGCGGGTGGTGAAGTTGGTGGGAGTGGCTGGGGGGACTAGGCGGTGCCAGGCCGAGAGCGGGCCTAGGGCTCCGAGCGCGGAGGCTAGGGGGGTGCCTGGGGCTCCCGTGCTGTTGAGGTCGCCCAGGAGGACGCACAGGTCGGGCCGTACGCAGGAGCGGAGGTGGTTCATGAGCTTGACCTCGGAAACCCACTCGGAGTACGAGAGGCGTGGGGGGAGGTGAGCGTTGAATAGGAGGGTACGGCCCCCTAGCGAGAGGGGGACCGTGGAGGCAATCCAGTGCGGGCTGTCGTAGACGAGGTCGGCGGGTTGGGAGGGGGCGCGGAGGGACCGGAGCCAGGCCGGGCGGAGGGCTAAGCCCTGGCCGGAAGCGGTGCTGTAGTGGGCCTCGTACCTCGGTGGGAGGGCGGGGCGGGCCGCGGCCAATTCCCAGAGTTCCTGCTCGGCGACCAGGTCGGGGAACAGGGCCTCGAGCCAGGTGCGGGCGAGGGAGACTTGGCCGGCGATGCCGCCCCAGTTGTGCGTGAGAAAGGTGAGGGTTGTGTCGCAGAGGGGGGTGGACGCCTGGTCACGGGGGTCGGGGAGGGAGAGGACGTAGGCGGGGGACGGCTAAAGGAGGCGGTCGGGAGGGGGGGCGCGGGGGGCGGCCCAGGGGATGGCGGAGACGGGGACAGCCCCGCGCGGTAGCATGCCTTGGAAGCCGACCACACAGCGGGCGGCGGTGTCACGAGTGCACACAGGCGGGGCTTTGTGGGGGGAGGTGCAGAAGAAGTGAGGCCAGTGGTCGGTCGGCGATTTGGGAAGGTCGACGAAGGCGGTGTGAGGCGTGGGGCGTCCTCAGTCGGGGCAAGCGGAGGAGGTGACGAGTGGGGCGTCGGGGAGGGCGGGGTGTAGCGCCCACGCTGAGGTCGGGCCTGACGAGCGAGTGTACGCTGGGGACGGGGGGAGGGGGGTTGAAGGCAAGTGGGCGGTGTCCCAGAAGGCGGTCCACTTGGCGTCCACGTGCAGGGGAGGGGTGATCCAGAAGGAGCGGTCACTGCGCTGGCGGGGGAAGGAGGCGAGCCAACCGCACACTGTGGGGAGGGCGGAGCCGAGGAGCGAGCGGGGTAGCGACGTAGAGACCTGGGCGGCGTGCTGGAGGTCTCGGAGGGGGCCCGGGGGGAGGTTGGCGGCCGGGGGGAGGCCAAGGGGGAGAAGGTCAGCAGAGTGTGTGCACACGGGGCAGCGCGTGAGGGCCGGGCGCCGCAGCGTGCCGCAGTGAAGGCATATACGGGGGGCGGAGGCCGGTGGTGTAGCGGGTGCGCGGGGGAGGGGTCCCACGGGCGTGGAATTGGGGACGGGGCTCCGGGCCGGAGAGGAGGTCAGCCCCGGCGCGGTGGGCGTCGAGTGGGCGGGGGAAGTGGGAGGCGAGGAAGGTCGCCCAGGCTAGGGTCGGGAGGTCGGGCGCGCTGGAGGCGGGGAGAGTGTCCGGCAGGGCGAGTCAGTTGTGTCTGCGGGCACTGGGGAACATGGCGCCGCGGACTGCCCTGCCTGACGTGGGGGCCGAGGGCGCTGTGCGGCCATGGTGCCGCGGGGAGCGTCGGGGGGAGGAACGGGGGGGTGACTGCTGGCGGCTGCGTTTGGCGGGGCGGGGCTGGGGGTCGCCCGGGACGGGCGGGCGTCGGGAGGGGGGGGGTGTTGAGCGTGGCGGTGGGGGCGTGCCAAGGTTGCCCATTGTCCCGTCTGCCCTGGCCGTAAGGGACCAGCCCTCGTTGTGCTGGATGACGCGCGTGGGCAGCGAGGCGAAGAGGGAGGTGTGCAAGGCGGGGGCGATGTAGGCGAACGCGTGTCCGCGGCGGGCGTCGGCGTCAGTGACGTACACGACGGTCTGCAGGTTGTGGGTGAGGGTGACTGCCATGGAGGGGTGTGGGCCTAGGCGGAGGCCTGAGACGCGGACGACGCCGATGGTGGTTGGCGAGGAGCCGACGGGGGCGAAGGTGGGGACCGAGGAGGCGGGGGTGGCGCCGGTGGCGGAGGGCGCGGGGGCTGGCCGAGGAGGGGTGGGGCGGAGAGTGGCGCGGGCGGCGCGGCGGCGCCAGGGGCTTGCAGGGAGTGCGTTGGCGGTGCGGAGGAGCCAAGGCGGAACCAGTCTAGGTCCGCCGTGGAGCGGGGGGGGAGGGCAGTTTTGGTGTAGGAGATGAGTTCCTGGAACTGGCCCGGGGTAGATAGACGGCCACACAGCCGTGCGATGGCTGCGCGGAGGGTGTCGGCGGAGGAGACGTGTTGGAGGTCCTATGTAGGCCTCTATGGGGAAGGAGGGGGCGCTGGCGATGGTGAAGGCCGCCGTCAGCCAGGGAGTGTCGGCATGGGCGTGAGCGGCTGTGATGAGGGGCTGGATGGCCCGGAGGGCCGGTAGGGAGGCCGCGGAGGAGGCGGCGGCCCCGTACCGTTGGGAGACCAGGGTGAGGAGCTTGTTGAGGTGGAGGCGGAGGGTGGGCTTGTGGAGGTCGGGGCAGGAGTGCCAGGCACCTTTGGCGGCGAGCACCAGGCTGGCGGTGGACGTGGAGACCGAGAGGTGGTGCACGGTCCTCGGGGGCAGGTGGCAGTTCTTGCCCATAGCCATAATGCACATGGCCGTGTGGTGGGCGTCGGCCTCGGGGACGGAGGAGAGGCCGTCGAGTAAGGTCAGCGTGTCCTGGGAGCTCGGGGTGGGGCCAGCCTGGAAGAGTGTCTTCCAGTCTGACGGGGGTGGTGCGGCCGGCTGCGGGGCCTGGGGACGGGGGGGAAGCTGGGACAAGGGTTGCGAAGCGTTGGGGGGCGCGGGGGCGGGGGCGGGGGCGGGGGCTCCGGGCCCCGCAGGGGGGTCATCCGCCTGCGGGTTAGCGCGGCGGGCGGCTGCGGTGATGGCGGTGGAGATGTTGGGGGTGCGAATAGAACCATCATCCTTCCGATGGTTCAACTCGATGTACCACCGTTGGGCGGAAAGGGGGCAGGGGGCGGGGACACGGACGTGGGGGCTGGCGGGGTCGAAGACGCAGCTGAGGGGGGGGGAGGCCAGCCGGGAGCCGGTCTGCTGGGCCGCCCAGGTCGCTAGCCAGTGGAGCAGGGCGACCCGGGCGACCTTGGGCTTGATGGCCTCCTCGAAGGCGAGGGGGTCCAGGAGGCGGCGGAAGGGGATGGAGGGGGGGAGGTCGGGGGAGAAGGGGGAAATGTGGTCGAGGGCAGCCGAGGGGAGAGTGGCCTGGTCGAGGGTGGAGGCACGAGCGCCCCAGTCGATGAGGGCGCTCATGCAGGAGGCGTAGGGCAGCCACGAGGCGTCGTGGTGTGTGGTGAGGAGGGAGATCTCGTTCTCGGTGAGCTGCTCGGTGAAGGCGAACCACCAAAGGAGGGGGCTGGCTTCGATGGGGGAGCCGGCGAGGGGGATGGAGAGTACGTCCACATTCGCCGGCATGTGGCGCGCAGAGGCCAGCAGGCGTGGGGGTTGTTGGGAGTCCAGGGCGATGGACAGGAGGGGCCAGGCGTCGGCCGCCGTCAACTGTTCGCGCTGGAGGTCGGGGGACAGAGCTGACAATGGGTGTGCCATGGTGCCTGTGGGGAGCGGAGCAAGGGAGGGTCCGACACAGGGCGTGCCGGGGGGTGGGAGGTTCGTTGACGGCTGTGGGCGACAGTCGTGGTGCGTGATGAGGGTGGGGGGGGGTTGGTCGGGGTGGGCGGTCCAGAGCTGGGCTCTGGGGGTCGGTGGTGTGTGGTGGTGGTGGGTGTGTCCTGCTACCGGTGTCCTACTACGAGGAAGTGATGAGGGTGAAGACTGCTCGGGGACTGAGGCCGGAGAGCCTGGGGCGGGGGAACGGGGCGCTGGTGGCGGGTTATCCCCGGCTGGGATGGCCGGGGTGCCCTGGGGCCCCGTGGGGGCGGAGGCTCCCCACGTCGGCTGGGTGCGAAACCACGGCCTGTTTTTCCGTCACTGAAGTTCTTAGGTTTCGACCCCAGGAACTTACCCGCCGCGGGGACTGTGGGCCGGGACGGCCAAGGGGGATGATCAAGAAGAGGAAGTGGGGGGCCAGGATGAGCCTGGCGGTCGGCACCTTCCTTCGGCCTGGGGGAGGCCGATGCCCGGGGCTATTACCTCTCCCTTGTGCCCGTGGTGCGGTGGTGGTGGTGGTGAGGTACCCCCCAACCGGCGTCTGTGCCCGGTGCCGTGGGCACAGACCCCCGTTGGGGGCGGGTATGAAGCGCCCGGTCGCCTCGCCCCCCGTGCACAACAGCCCGCCAGGCGCTGCCAGGCCTCTAGCGCCAGCCGTCGTGGGGCGGGGCGCTCGGGGCAGTGCGGGGCCCCTCCGCTCTCCTGGCGGCCCGCACTGTCCGTATAATGCAACAAGGGACGGCGCGGGCTCGAACCGCACGCGCGGGCCGCGCCGCCCCAGCCGGGGTGGGGGACAGGGGGGGGACTAGGGGGGGTCAGGGGGTCGCGGCAAGTGGAAGGAGGGTGGCGGGGGCTCCAACCGCGCACCGGCGGGCCCCACCACCCTCCAGTTGGGCGTCGCTGCGCAAGGGGTTCTGGGGGCCCCACCCAGGGGCCGTTGCCCCCCCCCTTTCGGTTAGTGTGAGGAGGGAGAGGCAAAGGCCACTCGCGGCCATGACACATGGTGCATAGGGAGGGAGGTATGACTCACGCTACGCCATGATGCATGCAGCAGGGGGAAGGGGGGGCAAGGCCTGGACCCCCGCCGCATATGGGGGGTCCTCTTGTCAGCCCGGCGGCCGCCCGTCGGCGGCTGCTGCTGCTCACCACGGTGGAGTCGTCCACCTGAGAGGCGGAGCGGCGGGCAGGGGTGGTGGGGGGACGTCGAGCACGTGGGTGGGGGGGGGGGGTGGGCGCGCGTGTGGGGGGGAGGGGGTGAGGTGAGCTCAGCCGCAGAGCGTCACCGGGCGGCTGACCGGGGCAGAGGAGCGGTCGGGGCTGGCCAAAGTCGGCTGGGGAGCCCAGGGCGCTCGTGGAGTCGGGGGGCCGCGGTCAGCGATGGGGCCCGCACCCCGCTCGGCGGGGACGAATCCCGCCGAGCATCATCCACGGGGGCGAATCCTGGTGGAGGCGGGGGGAGCGCCACGCCGTCCCCTCGCGGCCGAACCGGACCGGGACGGGCCCCGGCGGATGGATACCGGGGGGGCGGGCGGGGCTGGGCACCGGGGCTCCGGGGCCCGGGTCCCTGGTGGTTGTGGGCCGGCGCGGGGGAGACCGGGCGGGCGCCTGGGCTGCGGCTGGTGAGGGGGGGGGGCGTGGAAGGGCCGGGCGTGCTCGGAGGCGAACCCCGAGAGGCCCCCGGGGGCTGGGCGAGGGCTCCCGAGGGATGCCGTTCCTTGAAGGGGGGGGGGGGGTTGCTCCCTGCCCGGGGGACGACGGGGGCCCCTCTTGAGCGAGGGGGGGGGGAGGGCGTGTATCGCCCGGTGTAGGGCCATGTCGATTCATGGCCGCGCGGCATGGGACTATATAACCAACCCTCCGCGCCGGAGTTCCTTTTTTGGGGGGGCTGAGGGGGGGCGGGGAGGGCTGGCGGTTGTTGTGTGCTCCCTCCCTCGTGGGGGGGGGGGGTCGCCGGTGGGAGCTCCGTCCGGCTTGGCCGATAAAGCCCGGTGGCGTCCCCTGGGCACGTGGGCCCCTTCGAGGAAGAACCTCGGATTCGCCGGGGGGGACTCCGCTATATACATATATATATATATATATATATATATATGTATATATATATATATATATATATATATATGTATATATATATATATATATATATATGTATATATATATATATATGTATATATATATATATATATATATATATATATATATATATATATATATATATATATATATATATATATATATATATATATATATATATATATATATATATATATATATATATATATATGTATATATATATATATGTATATATATATATATATATGTATATATATATATATATATACATATATATATATATATATATATATATATATATATACATATATATATATATATATATATATACATATATATATATATATACATATATCTATGTATATATATATATATGTATATATATATATATGTATGTATATATATATGTATATATATATATATATATATATGTATATATATATATATATATATATGTATATATATATATATATATATATATATATATATATATATATATATATATATATATATATATATATATATATATATATATATATATATATATATATATATATATATAATATATATATATATATATATATATATATATATATATATATATATACATATATATATACATACATATATATATATATATACATATATATATATATACATAGATATATGTATATATATATATATATATATATATATATATTTCTATTGTCTGACGGTCAGCAACTGGGTGCCCCTCGACAGCCGCAAAGGCCAGAGGGACTCTCGGGATCCTTGCGTCCAGCACCCAAAACCCCAAAGCCAAAGCCACAGTAATGTACAAAAACAGACCGGTGGTCAAACCTCACCACCATCATTCGTCTCCACGCCGGATTCACCTGTCCTTGCGCTCAGGGGGGGGCAAAAACCGCTGTACAATAACAATATATCAGGTAGCGTCAGCGCCGCCACCACTGTGGCGTCTGTTGCGACGCTGCTGCTGGTGTGGTGTGGGTGTGCAGTGGTGGGGTGTGGAAGAACAAAGGCTAGGACATCTGCCGTCCACGAGCCTCATCGCGGTCTGGCCACCCCGACCCATCCCCCCACCCCTCTCCTCCCCCCCACCCCTCCCCCCCTTCCCCTTCCCCCTCTGCCTTCCGAGAACTGGGTGAACATGTGCACGTCGCTGGCATCCCACGCGTTGGGGTCATCCTCAGCAGCTGTGAAAAACGCGCAGGACATGCAGGCGGTCACTAGGGACATGCAGGGGGACAGCGCAGAGCGTGCAAAACGTTTTGAACATGAAGCGATGGCGCCGGGGACACCACGCGAGACAATGTGCGGAACGAATAGGACGCCTGGCACACGTTCTGCACGCACCTATGACCTGGTTCGCCCGTATCCATCTTTGGTTCTTCCACCTCCTCCTCCTTGATCGGCAGTTCGTCCGTCGCGGTGGCTTCCTCCTGCACGGTGGGGGCTTCATCCTCCGGCGGGCGGGTCGGCGCTTGCTGCTGTTGTTGGGGCGGCCGCGGTGGTGGTTGCTGCTGGTGTTGCTGGGGCGGCGGTGGTGGCGGTTGTTGCTGCTGGTAGTAATGCGGCGGTGGTGGTGGGATGGGATCCCGCTCCCACTCCTCCTTCAAATCTGAATCTTCCCACGCCTCTTGCTGGTGTTACAGCGGTTGGTACCCGTACAGCTGGCCGTACCGCTGCTCCTACCGCCCCTACTGTTGCCCGTACTGCGGCAGTTGGTATGGCACCGGGTACTGCGGAGGATATTGGATGGGATCCCGCTCCCACTCCTCCTTCAAATCTGAATCTTCCCACGCCTCTTGCTGGTGTTACAGCGGTTGGTACCCGTACAGCTGGCCGTACCGCTGCTCCTACCGCCCCTACTGTTGCCCGTACTGCGGCAGTTGGTATGGCACCGGGTACTGCGGAGGATATTGCGGCGCTGGCGGCACGTGCAGGGGCAAGGCCTGTAACATGGAACGCATATTAAGCGCGGGGAACACGGTTATCGTCCCCGGAGCCAAATTCGGAGACAGCACGCCAGGGACACTCAAAGAGACAACGTGTATCACGTGCGTCGCGCAAACAGCACCACACCTCGTGGCGGTTCCATGCTTGAAAATCTTGGTACTCCGACTGCCGCACCAGAGTCCACGTCTTCTGCTCCGGCTCCTCTGTTAGCCCGTGGTCGGCCTCGAGCATGTACCTCAACAGTCCAGCTGCCCGCACGGTTCGGTTGTACTTCTGGATCAACTCGTCCACATCCATGTCCATCACATCCTTGACGTGGAAGCCTGAGACGTCCCACATCTCCGACCGCGGCCCTCGAGGCCGGCCTCCAGTGCCGAGGACACCCCGAGCTTCTCGTCGAGAAAGGCTTGCCAGCAGGATACCCCCGGGTTTCGACTTGGGGTCCTCCGTCTCGAATTCCTAGGCCTCCACGCAGCCACTAGCGCAATCGGCAACACGACGGAGAATACTCTTTGCGGCGCCCTCTGCCCTGGAGGTCGGGTACAGCCATTGGGAATGCTCCATCGCCTTCGTGACCGAGCTGCAGTTCTTCGTTCCACAGGATAGCACAGCTTGGATTGTCTGGGGCTCACCGCGGCTCGGCATGGTGGCGGCGACGCCCACATCTTGACGCAATGCAGGACGAAACACGCGCTCAACGACACTAAGGTCTCCAGGGACACATGCGGAGACGACATGCGAAACGAATTCGACGTGCGCCACACGAGCGACGGTGCCCGGGGACGCAGGGAGAGCCTCCATGCACAGCACTCTGAAGGTAGTGCACACACATACCTTCAGCCGCAGTTGCCGCCTTCAGCTGCGTGCAGCAATTCTTGTAATGGTGGACGAAAGTACCCAGCGAGTAGCCATACTTGTTGCTGAAGAAGCTCTTCACGATGTCGATGGATCGAACATGGTGCGCCGATCCCGTGAACTTCTCCTGCCTTGTTTGCCCAGTGGGGAGCTTGCTTGGCGGGCGGCCATGGGTCTCCACCAGGAAATGGGGCCTCGCCTTCTCCTTCCCTTGGTACGCGTTTGAAACCCAATGTTGTTCCCGGCTTGAATATTCCCAATGGGAACAATTCCCGCTCAAACAATCTCGTTGGGAACACCACTGGAACAAGTGTCGCAGGCTAGATAACCAGATCCATCACCATGAGTTTCCAAGTTCGTAAATGATGTTTTTCGTCTCTTTCTTGCATGTATAACGCGTCCAAGGCTTGTCTTTCCCATCGGGGCCATGTTGACATCTTGTGAGCCGTTGGTGCCACCTTCCACTAGGTGTACACATTTTGAACTTTTCGTATCCATTTGCAAGCGTGCTGTTTCTTGTAGTTCAGACGCAGCGTTGTATGACTTTTCAACGTTGGCGTCCCCATTCTCCCGTTTGATTTGTGCATTGTGGCCATGCCTAGGGTCCCGTTTTGGTATTTGTTCCTTGCCTGAATGCTCGTTGGGTCTACGGGCATCTTCCCCTAGAGGTATGCATTGCCAAATTTCGCTTCGTAGTTCATTGTTGTAGCTTCATCATGCCTAGTTCGCAAACCCGCGTTGCGCAACTAACCACCCACCTCGTCCATTTGGCTAGTGCTGTTAGCCTCCGGGACGGGGATCTTGTTGGGGAGCTCATAGCGGAATGGGCCATCTCCTGTCCACACGCCCGCCGCCAAATTGCGGTGGCCGTGCGCTTGGCCCAACCAAGCTGTGTACGAGAGATACAGCAGGGGGCAATCGCCAAGTACGCCTCCGAGGTGCTCCCCCCCGATGAGTGTTGCGAGCTCATCCTCAACCTGCGTGCGCCCAAATACGCTTGGCGCACGCTCTCGGAAGTGTACACCCTCCGGGGGCTGAAGTACACCGCGACCAGGGGCCTTCCATTCGCCCGTCCGATTTGCCCTGAGAGGGCTTTCCAGCAGCGCTGGCAAGGACGGGGACGAGGACGCGGACGAGGAGGGGGACGAGAGCAACGACGGGGACGGGGGAGACGAAGGGGATGGACCGGGGGCAGGTTTGGGTGCTACCGGGGCTAACCGGGATGGGGGCGTCGGGGAAGAGGTCGAAGGGGTGGAGGGGGAAAGGATGGAGGTCGAAGGGGTGGAGGGTGAAGGGGTGGTGGGAGAAGGGGTGGAGGGTGAAGGGGTGGAGGGTGAAGGGGTGGTGGGTGAAGGGGTGGAGGGTGAAGGGGTGGTGGGTGAAGGGGTGGTGGTCGGTGAGGGGGATGGGGGGGATAGTGGGGCGGGTGACAAGAGTTCGGGGGAGCCCGCTGGGCCCCCGACCACGCAGGACTTTTAGGTGAGAACAAGACTCTAACCCGAAGGGCCCCCGGGGGCACCCTACACAACAATGTATGTTACCATTTTACCCTTCCTTGCGCTTTGCTCTTGTTGTAGAGTGCTTGTTCCGGCGACGTTCCAATAACTTGTTCTAGCGGTGTTCCAATGGTGTTCCAACAAAAACTGTTTTTGAAAACAAGTTTTTTTCACGTGGCAACGCGCCGGGCAACAAATATGAGCATACCAGCGGGGACCCCCAAGGCTAGCAAACAACATATTTTGCCACCATGTACGGGTAGGCTTGGTTGGGGGGTACATAAATTTTGAACTTTTTTTGTTCCGGCCAGATAGCCTAGAACATTGGAACAATTTGGCCGGAACAACATTGGGTTTCAAACGCGCACCAAGGGTTCCCCTTCTCCGGCGCCTCCGTCTTTGCCGCCTTCAAGACCCCCTTCTGAAGCACCGGGCTCTTCTCGGCACTCTCGTCGCTCTCTTTGCAACTGCTTGAGCTACCGCTGCTGCTACTCGAGGTGCTCTTGCTGCTGCCACTCTTGGAGCTGCTGCTGCTTGCACTTCCACATGGTGACAATGGATCCTCCGGCACTTCCAGGTCTGTCGAGCGTGGGGCGCGCAGGGGCTGAGAAGCAATCCGCGCTGGCTCCGCCTTGATCTGCTGCACCTCGTCTGGAGCATCGTTGTCGTCGTCTGCCACGATCCTCCTCCCCTTTACCTTTGGGTCCTTCTTCTTCGGCTTTGCTTCTTCTTTCCGGTCCTCCCGCTTCTGTTCCTTCCTTCCCCCCGGCTTGGCCTTGCTCTTGTCATCGTTCATGTGCCTCTTCTTCTCCTTTTTCTCCTTCTTGTGCTTTTTTTCCCCTTGCAGGACACAACGAACGCGTAAAACACGATCAACGTCGCCAGGGACAGTGCGAGGGACAACACGCGCGACGCGCAAAACACATAGGACGGTTGAGCCAGGCTCCAGGGACGGATGCAAAGACAACACCACAGACGTCCAGAACACGCAGAACATGTACCTTTTCGGGTTCATCGGGGACAAAACCCCAGAATGATCGAGCACCGATCTTGTCGACGCTGATGGACACTGTGCCCTGCAAAGAAGCACGGGGGGCACGGACGAGGTGCAATAAATCATCGTAATCAAACACTCCGAGCCGGTAAATTACCGAAATGTACCTATGCTCCGGTGCCCTCAAAGGTGCGGCCTTTCTCCTTTGTTGTACGGACCATGTACGTGCATGACTGCGTCAGCGTCAGAACCCAATGATTGCTCTTCGTCTTTTTATCATACACTTCTTCCATGCCGGAGACTCAGCGGGCATGGTACCCGGCTGCAAAGAGGGTGTGCAGTCATCAGCGGCACACGAAGAGGCAACACGTGAAACTCGAGCGACTCGAACATTGCACACATGCATGTCTACTGCTTCACTTGGAAAACCACCGCCGCATTCTGGTCCTTCATGACGTCGCAGCACGACATGGGGTCGCACTCGGTGAGGTGGTTGTGGGGTACCTGGTATTGACTGGGGTACAAAGGCAGCATGGCACATAGTGCTGAGCAACGAAACAAAAATCTTGCACAGGTGCTGGCGAACATTGAGAATGTGCTGAACACGCAATTCGGCCCTGGGGACAAGAGCAGAACCACCACACACCGCCCGCAGAGCAAGCCCTCTCAGGGTGTAAGTGACGCGACTTGGACATGTACACGCAGTTCTCCGAAGGCCCCCTCTGGGCCACGGCGGTGTCACGCTACGCAACTTGGTCATGTACTTGCAGTTCCCCGTCACACATGCATTGCAAGGCGTGCACAAGTGCTGCACAACACGTAAAACATACTTCACAAAGTAATTGGCGCCAGGGATAGTTGTGGAGTCAGACGTGAGAAGCGCGCAGCACGCGCGGGACCCGCGCGACGTTGTCACCTTCTTGTATGGGATCATGCAGGACATGTAGGACACGTATGACAGTTGAGCCAGGGTAACCAAGGTGGCTCTACACCCAAAAATGATGGAATTAGAAAAAACGGACAATTCCAGTGCGTTCCTCGCCCTCAAAACCCCCTAGAGCCAACCTAACCTCAACGGAGACATGCACGACAAATTTGGCTCCCGAGAGCCATAGACAAAGGAATATGACACCACTTTACACCTTAGGAGACCACAACACACCACAACACTGCACAGCATTGCATGGCATACCTGCAACCACGGGTGGGGCGTCCCCTCGCTTTTAGACGCGACTCCCCCCCCCCCCAATAGAAGTGGGCCGGAGGCCCCTAGGGGGGGGGGGGGGGGGGGGGGGGGGTTCAGGGAGGGGGGGTTCAGGGAGGGGCGATGGGGGGGGTTCAGGGAGGGGCGATGGGGGGGGGTTCAGGGAGTGGCGATGGGGGGGGGGTCGGGAGGGTCGGTTGGGGGGGGGTCCAGGTGGGGCAATTTGGGGTAGTGGGGGGGGGGCATAGGCTCCCGTTACCTCCCCTTGCCCTCCCTCATGGGTGAGAGCTAGGGCTAGGGTCAGGGGTAGGGTTAGGGTTAGGGTTAGGTTTCTGGTTTCTGGTTTCTGGTGGGCCCGCCCGAGGCGACGGCAAAGCCGAATGGAGGCCGCCGGAAAATCGCAGCCCCCAACCGTCCACAGGGCGGTTTACTCGGTCCCGCCAGGGTGGGCCGAAGCGGACAGCCAGTGACAGCACAGCCCGCGCCACCGGGGGCTGCCACCAGCCGTAGAAATTTTGTGCTTGGGGGGGAGGATGGGCTCCGCGTTGGTGTGGTGGAGGTGCCCTTCTTGGGGGGGGGGGGGAGCGCGGGGCTGCGCAAGGGGCGCAGCAGTGCAGTATGCGGCTACGCACGGGCGCAAGATGGGGCTGCGCAGCGGGGCAGCGTGAAGCTGCGCTGGGGCGTAGCGGCTGTGCGAGGCGCGCAGCGTGCGGTTGAGTAGAGGGCGCAGTGTGGGGCTGCGCAGGGGCGCAACACGCGGCGGCGCTGGAGCGCAGCATGTGGCGGCGCTGGTGCGCAGCGTGGGACTGCGCTGGAGCGCAGCCTGCGGCCACGCTGGGGCGCAGCGTGGGACCGTGTAGGGGGCAGCGTGCAGCTGCGCTGGGGCGCGGCGGTTGTGGAAGGGGCACATCGTGTGGCTGAGCAAGGGGTGCAGAATCGGGCTGTGCTGGGGCCCAGCATGCGCCTGCGCCTGAGCGAAGCATGTGGCTGCGCTGGGGCGCAGCGTGGGGCCGCGCAGGGGCGCAGCGAGGAACTGCGCATGGCCGCAGCAGGCGGCTGCGCATGGGCGCAGCAAAGGGCTGCGCAGGGGAGGAGTACGGGGCTGCGGGGGCACACAGCCTGCAGCTGCGCTGAGGTGTGGCGTGGGACTGCGCAGCAGCGCTCCGTGCAGTTGCGCAGGGGGCGTAGCTTGGGCTGCGCTGGAGCGCCGCATGCGGCTGCGCTGGGGTGCCGCGGGGGACCGCGCTGGGGCGCAGCGCGGGGCCGCGCAGCGGCGCAGCGTGGAACTGCGCGTGAGTGCAGTATGCAGCTGCGCTGGGGCGAAGCGGAGAACCGCGCATGGCCGTAGCATGCGGCTGCGCAGGGGCGAAGTACGGGGCCGCGGGGGCGCGCAGTCTGCAGCTGCGCTGAGGCAGGGCGTGGGACTGCGCAGCAGTGCACCATGCGGCCGCGCAGGGGGCGCGGCTCGGGCTGCGCTGGAGCGCAGCAAGCGGCTGCGCCACGGCGCAGCAGAGAACTGCGCATGCTTGCAGCACGCAGCCGCGCATGGGTGCAGCATGGGGCTGTGCACGGAGCAGCGTGGAGTTGGGCTGGGCTGCCGCTGCTGCGGGAGGGGCGAGGCGTGTGGCTCAGCAAGGGGCGCAGAATGGGGCTACACTGGGGCTGCGCGGGAAATGCGTGGAAATGCGCAGGGGCGCAGCCTGGGGCTGCGCAAGGGGCGCAGCGTGGGGCCACGCACGGGCGCAGCGTGGCGCCGCGCACGGGCGCAGCTTGGGGCGGCGCAGGGGCGCAGCGTGGGGCTGCGCAGGTGCGCAGCTTGGGGCGGCGCAAGGGGCGCAGCGTGGGGCGGCGCAGGGGCGCAGCGTGGGGCAGCGCAGGGGCGCAGCGTGGGGCTGCACATGGGCGGAGGATCGGGCTGTGCATGGGCGCATCGTGGGGCTGCGCATGGGCGCCGCGTGGGGCCGCGTAGGGGCGTAGCTTGGGGCCACGCAGGGGCGCAGCGTGGGGCGGCGCAGGGGCGCAGCGTGGGGCTGCGCAAGGGGCGCAGCGTGGGGCCGTGCAAGGGCGCAGTGTGGGGCTGCGCAGCGGCAGCGCAAGGGCGCAGCGTGGGGCTGCGCAAGGGCGCAGCGTGGGGCTGTGCATGGGCGCAGCGTGGGGCTGCGCAGGGGCACAGCGTGGGGCCACGCAAGGGGCGCAGCGTGGGGCGGCACAGGGGCGCAGTGTGGGGCTGCGCAGTGGCGCAGCGTGGGGCCGTGCACGGGCGCAGCGTGGGGCCGCGCAGCGGCAGCGCAAGGGCGCAGCGTGGGGCTGTGCATGGGCGCAGCGTGGGGCTGCGCAGGGGCACAGCGTGGGGCCACGCAAGGGGCGCAGCGTGGGGCCTCGCACGGGCGCAACGTGGGGCCGCGCAGGGGCGCTGCGTGGGGCTGCGCGGGGGCGCAGCGTGGGGCCGCGCAGGGGCACAGCGTGGGGCTCCGCAAGGGCGCAGTGTGGGCGTGCGCATGGGTGCAGCGTGGGGCGGCGCAGGGGCGCAGTACGGGGCCCCGGGGGCGTGCAGTCTGCAGCCGCGCTGAGGCAGGGCATGGGACTGCGCAGGAGTGCACCATGCGGCTGCGCAGGAGGCTCAGCTTGAGCTGCGCTGGAGCACAGCCCGGGACCGTGCTGGGGCGCAGCTTGGGGCTGCGCGGGGGCGCACCGTGGAAGTGCGCATGATTGCAGCAAGCCGCTGCGCTGCGGCGCAGCAGAGAACTGCGCATGGTCGCAGCATGCGGCTGCGCACGGGTGCAGCATGGGGCTGCGCAGGGGGCAGTGTGAAGCTACGCTGCGCTGCCGCGGCTGCGGAAGGGGTGCAGCGTGTGGCTCAGCAAAGGGCGCTGAATGGGGACTGCGCTGGGGCTGCGCGGGAAATGCGTGGAAATGCGCAGGGGCGCAGCGTGGGGCCGTGCACGGGCGCAGCGTGGGGCGGCGTAGGGGCGCAGCGTGGGCCCGCCCATGTGCGCAGCTTGGGGCGGCGCAAGGGGCGCAGCGTGGGGCGGCGCTGGGGCGCAGCGAGGGGCGGCGCACGGGCGCAGGATGGGGCTGCGCATCGGCGCAGGGTGGGGCTGCGCATGGGCGGAGCCCGGGGCTGCACATGGGCGCGGCGTGGGGCCGCGCAGGGGCACAGGGTGGGGCTGCGCATAGGCACAGGGTGGGGCTGCGCACGGGTGGAGCATGGGGCTTCGCAGGGGGCAGCGTGAAGCTACGTTGGGCTGCCTCGGCCGCGGAAGGGGCGCAGCGTGTGGCTGAGCAAAGGGCGCTGAATGGGGCTGCGGTGGGGCTGCGCGGGAAATGCGTGGAAATGCGCAGGGGCGCAACGTGGGGCTTTGCAGGGGCGCAGGGTGCAGCTGCGCAGGTGCGCAGGGTGGGGCTGCACATGGGCACAGGGTGGGGCTATGCATTAGCGCAGGGTGGGGCTGCGCATGGGCGCAGGGTGGGGCTGCGCATGGGCGCAGCGTGGGGCCGCGCTGGGGAACAAGGTGGGGCTGCGCAGGGGCATAGGGTGGGGCTGCGCATGGGCGCAGGGTGGGGCTGCACATGGGCGCGGCGTGGGGCTGCGCATGGGCGCAGCGTGGGGCTGTGCAGGGGCGCAGGGTGGGGCTGCACATGGGCACAAGCTGGGGCTGTGCATTAGCGCAAGGTCGGGCTGCGCAGGGGCACAGGGTGGGGCTGCGCATGGGCGCAGGGTGGGGCTGCGCATGGGTGCAGGGTGGGGCTGCGCAGGGGCGCAGCGTTGGGCTGCGTAGGGGCGCAGCGTGGGGCCGCGCAAGGGGCGCAGCGTTGGGCTGCGCAGGGGCGCAGCGTTGGGCTGCGCACGGGCACAGCGTGGGGCCGCGCCGGGGAGCAGCATTGGGCCGCGCAGGGGCGCAGCGTGGGGCCGTGCAGGTGCGTGGCGTTGGGCTGCCCAGGGGCGCAGCGTTGGGCCGCGCAGGGTTGCAGCGTGGGGCTGCGCAGGGGCGCAGCGTTGGGCTGCGCATGGGCGCAGCGTGGGGCCGCGCAGGGGCGCAGCATGGGGCTGCGCAGGGGCGCAGGGTGGGGCTGCGCACAGGCACAGCGTGGGGCCGCGCTGGGGAGCAGCATTGGGCCGCGCAGGGGCGCAGCGTGGGGCCGTGCAGGGGCGCGGCGTGGGGCCGCGCAGGGCCGCAACGTGGGGCTGCCCAGGGGCGCAGCGTTGGGCCGCGCAGGGGCGCGGCGCGGGGCCGCGAACGGGCGCAGCGTTGGGCTGCGCAGGGGCGCAGCGTGGGGCTGCGCAGGGGCGCAGCGTTGGGCTGCGCAGGGGCGCAGGGTGGGGCTGCGCACAGGCACAACGTGGGGCCGCGCCGGGGAGCAGCATTGAGCCGCGCAGGGGCGCAGCCTGGGCCGTGCAGGGGCGCGGCGTGGGGCCGCGCAGGGGCGCAGCGTGGGGCTGCCCAGGGGCGCAGCGTTGGGCCGCGCAAGGCGCAGCGTGGGGCTGCGCAGGGGCGCAGCGTTGGGCTGCGCAGGGGCGAAGCGCGGGGCCGCGCAGGGGCGCAGCGTTGGGCTGCGCAGGGGCGCAGCGTGGGGCTGCGCAGGGGCGCAGCGTTGGGCTGCGCAGGGGCGCAGCGTGGGGCCGTGCAGGGGCGTAGCGTGGGGCTGCGCAGGGGCGCAGCGTTGGGCTGCGCTGGGGCGCAGCGTGGGGCCGCGCAGGGGCGCAGCGTAGGGCTGCGCAGGGGCGCAGCGTTGGGCTGCGCAGGGGCGCAGCGTGGGGCTGCGCAGGGGCGCAGCGTGGGGCCGTGCAGGGGCGCGGCGTGGGGCTGCACATGGGCGCAGCGTGGGGCTGCGCGGGGGCGCAGCGTTGGGCTGCGCAGGGGCGCAGCGTGGGGCTGCGCAGGGGCGCAGCGTGGGGCTGCCCAGGGGCGCAGCGTGGGGCTGCCCAGGGGCGCAGCGTTGGGCTGCCCAGGGGCGTAGCCTTGGGCCGCGCAGGGGCGCAGCGTGGGGCCGAGCAGGGGCGCAGCGAGGGGCCGCGCAAGGGCGCAGCGTTAGGCTACGCAGGGGCGCAGCGTGGGCCTAGGCATGGGCGCAGCGTGGGGCCGCGCAAGGGGCGCACCGTTGGCCTGCGCAGGGGCGCAGCGTTGGGCTGCGCATGGGCGCAGCGTGGGGCCGTGCAGGGGCGCGGCGTTGGGCTGCGCAGGGGCGCGGCGTGGGGCCGCGCAGGGGCGCAGCGTTTGGCTGCCCAGGGGCGCAGCGCGAGGCCGCGCAAGGGCGCAGCGTTGGGCTGCGCAGGGGCGCAATCTGGGGCTGCGCAGGGGCGCGGCGTGGCGCCGGACAGGGGCGCAGCGTGGGGCCGCACAGGGGCGCAGCGTTGGGCTGCGCAGGGGCGCAGCGTTGGGCTGCCCAGGGGCGAAGCGCGGGGCCGCGCAGGGGCGCATCGTGGGCCTGGGCATGGGCGCAGCGTGGGGCTGCGCAAGGGCGCAGCGTGGGGCTGCGCAGGGGCGAAGCGTGGGGCTGCGCAGGGGCGCAGCGTGGGGCTGCGCATGGGCGCAGCGTGGGGCTGCGCAGGGGCGCAGCGTGGGGCTGCACAGGGGCGCAGCGTGGGGCTGCACAGGGGCACAGCGTGGGGCTGCACAGGGGCACAACGTGCAGCGGTGCATGGGTGCAGCGTGGGCCTGCGCATGTGCGCAGCGTGGGGCTGCGCATGGGCGCAGCGTGGGGCTGCGCATGGGCGCAGCGTGGGGCTGTACAGGGGCGCAGCGTGGGGCTGCACAGGGGCACAGCGTGGGGCTGCACAGGGGCACAGCGTGCAGCGGTGCATGGGTGCAGCGTGGGCCTGCGCATGTGCGCAGCGTGGGGCTGCGCAGGGGCGGAGCGTGGGGCTGCGCATGGGCGCAGCGTGGGGCTGCGCAGGGGTGCAGCGTGGGGCTGCACATGGGCGCAGCGTGGGGCTGCGCAGGGGCGAAGCGTGGGGCTGCGCAGGGGCGCAGCGTGGGGCTGCGCATGGCCGCAGCGTGGGGCTGCACAGGGGCACAGGGTGGGGCTTCACAGGGGCATAGCGTGGGGCTGCACAGGGGCACAGCGTGGGGCTGCACAGGGGCACAGCGTGCAGCGGTGCATGGGTGCAGCGTGGGCCTGCGCATGTGCGCGGCGTGGGGCTGCGCAGGGGCGCAGCGTGGGGCTGCGCATGGGCGCAGCGTGGGGCTGCGCAGGGGTGCAGCGTGGGGCTGCACATGGGCGCAGCGTGGGGCTGCGCATGGGCGCAGCGTGGGGCTGCACAGGGGCACAGGGTGGGGCTGCACCGGGGGGCAGTGTGGGGCTGCACAGGGGCGCAGCATGCAGCGGTGCATGGGTGCAGCTTGGGGCTGCGCATGGGCGCAGCGTGGGGCCGCGCAAGGGCGCAGCGTGGGGCTGCACAAGGGCGTAGCGTGGGGCTGCGCAGGGGCACGGCGCGGGGCTCCGCATGGGCGCAGCGCGGGGCTGTGCATTGGCGTAGCATAGGGCTGCGCATGGGCGCAGTATGCGGCTACGCATGGGCGCAGCCCCGGGCTGCGCAGGGGCGCAGTATGCAGCGGTGCTTAGCCGCAGCCCGGGGCTGCGCATGTGTTCAGCGTGGGGCTGCGCAGGGGCGCAGCGTGGTGCTGCGCAGGGACGCAGCGTGGGGCTGCGCATGGGCGCAGCGTGGGGCGGTGCATGGGTGCAGCGCGGGGCTTTGAGGGGCGCAGCGCGCGGCTGTGAGGGGCGCAGCGTGGGGCTGCGCAGGGGCGCAGTTTGGGGCTGCGCAGGGGCGCAGCGTGGGGCTGCACATCGGCGTAGCGTGGGGCAGGCCAGCGGCGCAGCGTGGGGTTGCGCAGGGGCGCAGCGTGGGGCTGCGCAGGGGCGCAGCATGCGGCTGCGCAGGGGCACAGCGTGGAAATGCGCAGGGTGCAGCACGCGGGTGCGTTGGGGGGCAGTGTGGGGCTGCGCATGGGCACAGTGCGGGGCTGCGCAAGGGGCGGTGTGTAATGCCGCGCAGGGGCACAGCATGCGGCTGCGCTGGGGCGTAGCTTGAGGCTACGCAAAGGGGTGTGGTGTGGGGCTGCGCAAGTGCGCAACGTGCGGCTGCTCAAGGGGCGCAACGTGGGAGTAAGCCGGGGACAAGCGCGGGGCTGCGCAAAGAGCGCAGCGTGGGGCAGCGTTGGGGCGTAGCGTGTGACTACACAGGGGGGGCAAGGGCTGCTGGGACGCCTCACCACAGGCTCATGGCGTCCTTGTAACGCCACCGGCGTCGCACCAGGAGGCTGTTGGCGTTGGGTGGTCGCAGCGGTGCGCGCGTGGCTGTGTTGTGGGTACGCATCTGTCGACGCTGGTCGGCGGTGCACGCTGTGCTGCTCAATTGCGCACGGTCGGGCGCGCGCTGCTGTGTGTGTGGTCGCGTCCCACTCCGCTTGGTCAGCGACCCTGCAGAGGGGCGCAAACGTGCGGCGGCGGCCTGGGCGGGCATGGGGGTGCCGGGGCGGCCAGGGCTCCGCTGGGGGGGGGGGGGCGCCTCACCACAGGCTTTTGGCGTCTCCCCCTGGTGCACAGCGTGGGGCTCCGCAAGGGCGCAGTGTGGGCGTGCGCATGGGCGCAGCGTGGGGCGGCGCAGGGGCGCAGTACGGGGCCCCGGGGGCGTGCAGTCTGCAGCCGCGCTGAGGCAGGGCATGGGACTGCGCAGGAGTGCACCATGCGGCTGCGCAGGAGGCTCAGCTTGAGCTGCGCTGGAGCATAGCCCGGGACCGTGCTGGGGCGCAGCTTGGGGCTGCGCGGGGGCGCAGCGTGGAAGTGCGCATGATTGCAGCAAGCCGCTGCGCTGCGGCGCAGCAGAGAACTGCGCATGGTCGCAGCATGCGGCTGCGCACGGGTGCAGCATGGGGCTGCGCAGGGGGCAGTGTGAAGCTACGCTGCGCCGCCGCGGCTGCGGAAGGGGTGCAGCGTGTGGCTCAGCAAAGGGCGCTGAATGGGGACTGCGCTGGGGCTGCGCGGGAAATGCGTGGAAATGCGCAGGGGCGCAGCGTGGGGCCGTGCACGGGCGCAGCGTGGGGCGGAGTAGGGGCGCAGCGTGGGCCCGCCCAGGTGCGCAGCTTGGGGCGGCGCAAGGGGCGCAGCGTGGGGCGGCGCTGGGGCGCAGCGAGGGGCGGCGCAGGGGCGCAGGATGGGGCTGCGCATCGGCGCAGGGTGGGGCTGCGCATGGGCGGAGCCCGGGGCTGCACATGGGCGCGGCGTGGGGCCGCGCAGGGGCACAGGGTGGGGCTGCGCATAGGCACAGGGTGGGGCTGCGCACGGGTGGAGCATGGGGCTTCGCAGGGGGCAGCGTGAAGCTACGTTGGGCTGCCTCGGCCGCGGAAGGGGCGCAGCGTGTGGCTGAGCAAAGGGCGCTGAATGGGGCTGCGGTGGGGCTGCGCGGGAAATGCGTGGAAATGCGCAGGGGCGCAACGTGGGGCTTTGCAGGGGCGCAGGGTGCAGCTGCGCAGGTGCGCAGGGTGGGGCTGCACATGGGCACAGGGTGGGGCTATGCATTAGCGCAAGGTGGGGCTGCGCATGGGCGCAGGGTGGGGCTGCGCATGGGCGCAGCGTGGGGCCGCGCAGGGGAACAAGGTGGGGCTGCGCAGGGGCATAGGGTGGGGCTGCGCATGGGCGCAGGGTGGGGCTGCACATGGGCGCGGCGTGGGGCTGCGCATGGGCGCAGCGTGGGGCTGTGCAGGGGCGCAGGGTGGGGCTGCACATGGGCACAAGCTGGGGCTGTGCATTAGCGCAAGGTCGGGCTGCGCAGGGGCACAGGGTGGGGCTGCGCATGGGCGCAGGGTGGGGCTGCGCATGGGTGCAGGGTGGGGCTGCGCAGGGGCGCAGCGTTGGGCTGCGTAGGGGCGCAGCGTGGGGCCGCGCAAGGGGCGCAGCGTTGGGCTGCGCAGGGGCGCAGCGTTGGGCTGCGCACGGGCACAGCGTGGGGCCGCGCCGGGGAGCAGCATTGGGCCGCGCAGGGGCGCAGCGTGGGGCCGTGCAGGTGCGTGGCGTTGGGCTGCCCAGGGGCGCAGCGTTGGGCCGCGCAGGGTTGCAGCGTGGGGCTGCGCAGGGGCGCAGCGTTGGGCTGCGCATGGGCGCAGCGTGGGGCCGCGCAGGGGCGCAGCATGGGGCTGCGCAGGGGCGCAGGGTGGGGCTGCGCACAGGCACAGCGTGGGGCCGCGCTGGGGAGCAGCATTGGGCCGCGCAGGGGCGCAGCGTGGGGCCGTGCAGGGGCGCGGCGTGGGGCCGCGCAGGGCCGCAACGTGGGGCTGCCCAGGGGCGCAGCGTTGGGCCGCGCAGGGGCGCGGCGCGGGGCCGCGAACGGGCGCAGCGTTGGGCTGCGCAGGGGCGCAGCGTGGGGCTGCGCAGGGGCGCAGCGTTGGGCTGCGCAGGGGCGCAGGGTGGGGCTGCGCACAGGCACAGCGTGGGGCCGCGCCGGGGAGCAGCATTGAGCCGCGCAGGGGCGCAGCCTGGGGCCGTGCAGGGGCGCGGCGTGGGGCCGCGCAGGGGCGCAGCGTGGGGCTGCCCAGGGGCGCAGCGTTGGGCCGCGCAAGGCGCAGCGTTGGGCTGCGCAGGGGCGCAGCGTTGGGCTGCGCAGGGGCGAAGCGCGGGGCCGCGCAGGGGCGCAGCGTTGGGCTGCGCAGGGGCGCAGCGTGGGGCTGCGCAGGGGCGCAGCGTTGGGCTGCGCAGGGGCGCAGCGTGGGGCCGTGCAGGGGCGTAGCGTGGGGCTGCGCAGGGGCGCAGCGTTGGGCTGCGCTGGGGCGCAGCGTGGGGCCGCGCAGGGGCGCAGCGTGGGGCTGCGCAGGGGCGCAGCGTTGGGCTGCGCAGGGGCGCAGCGTGGGGCTGCGCAGGGGCGCAGCGTGGGGCCGTGCAGTGGCGCGGCGTGGGGCTGCACATGGGCGCAGCGTGGGGCTGCGCGGGGGCGCAGCGTTGGGCTGCGCAGGGGCGCAGCGTGGGGCTGCGCAGGGGCGCAGCGTGGGGCTGCGCAGGGGCGCAGCGTGGGGCTGCCCAGGGGCGCAGCGTGGGGCTGCCCAGGGGCGCAGCGTTGGGCCGCGCAGGGGCGCAGCGTGGGGCTGCCCAGGGGCGTAGCCTTGGGCCGCGCAGGGGCGCAGCGTGGGGCCGAGCAGGGGCGCAGCGAGGGGCCGCGCAAGGGCGCAGCGTTAGGCTACGCAGGGGCGCAGCGTGGGCCTAGGCATGGGCGCAGCGTGGGGCCGCGCAAGGGGCGCACCGTTGGCCTGCGCAGGGGCGCAGCGTTGGGCTGCGCATGGGCGCAGCGTGGGGCCGTGCAGGGGCGCGGCGTTGGGCTGCGCAGGGGCGCGGCGTGGGGCCGCGCAGGGGCGCAGCGTTTGGCTGCCCAGGGGCGCAGCGCGGGGCCGCGCAAGGGCGCAGCGTTGGGCTGTGCAGGGGCGCAATCTGGGGCTGCGCAGGGGCGCGGCGTGGCGCCGGGCAGGGGCGCAGCGTGGGGCCGCACAGGGGCGCAGCGTTGGGCTGCGCAGGGGCGCAGCGTTGGGCTGCCCATGGGGCGAAGCGCGGGGCCGCGCAGGGGCGCATCGTGGGCCTGGGCATGGGCGCAGCGTGGGGCTGCGCAAGGGCGCAGCGTGGGGCTGCGCAGGGGCGAAGCGTGGGGCTGCGCAGGGGCGCAGCGTGGGGCTGCGCATGGGCGCAGCGTGGGGCTGCGCAGGGGCGCAGCGTGGGGCTGCACAGGGGCGCAGCGTGGGGCTGCACAGGGGCACAGCGTGGGGCTGCACAGGGGCACAACGTGCAGCGGTGCATGGGTGCAGCGTGGGCCTGCGCATGTGCGCAGCGTGGGGCTGCGCATGGGCGCAGCGTGGGGCTGCGCATGGGCGCAGCGTGGGGCTGTACAGGGGCGCAGCGTGGGGCTGCACAGGGGCACAGCGTGGGGCTGCACAGGGGCACAGCGTGCAGCGGTGCATGGGTGCAGCGTGGGCCTGCGCATGTGCGCAGCGTGGGGCTGCGCAGGGGCGGAGCGTGGGGCTGCGCATGGGCGCAGCGTGGGGCTGCGCAGGGGTGCAGCGTGGGGCTGCACATGGGCGCAGCGTGGGGCTGCGCAGGGGCGAAGCGTGGGGCTGCGCAGGGGCGCAGCGTGGGGCTGCGCATGGGCGCAGCGTGGGGCTGCACAGGGGCACAGGGTGGGGCTGCACATGGGCACAGCGTGGGGCTGCACAGGGGCACAGCGTGCAGCGGTGCATGGGTGCAGCGTGGGCCTGCGCATGTGCGCGGCGTGGGGCTGTGCAGGGGCGCAGCGTGGGGCTGCGCATGGGCGCAGCGTGGGGCTGCGCAGGGGTGCAGCGTGGGGCTGCACATGGGCGCAGCGTGGGGCTGCGCATGGGCGCAGCGTGGGGCTGCACAGGGGCACAGGGTGGGGCTGCACCGGGGGGCAGTGTGGGGCTGCACAGGGGCGCAGCATGCAGCGGTGCATGGGTGCAGCTTGGGGCTGCGCATGGGCGCAGCGTGGGGCCGCGCAAGGGCGCAGCGTGGGGCTGCACAAGGGCGTAGCGTGGGGCTGCGCAGGGGCACGGCGCGGGGCTCCGCATGGGCGCAGCGCGGGGCTGTGCATTGGCGTAGCATAGGGCTGCGCATGGGCGCAGTATGCGGCTACGCATGGGCGCAGCCCCGGGCTGCGCAGGGGCGCAGTATGCAGCGGTGCTTAGCCGCAGCCCGGGGCTGCGCATGTGTTCAGCGTGGGGCTGCGCAGGGGCGCAGCGTGGTGCTGCGCAGGGACGCAGCGTGGGGCTGCGCATGGGCGCAGCGTGGGGCGGTGCATGGGTGCAGCGCGGGGCTTTGAGGGGCGCAGCGCGCGGCTGTGAGGGGCGCAGCGTGGGGCTGCGCAGGGGCGCAGTTTGGGGCTGCGCAGGGGCGCAGCGTGGGGCTGCACATCGGCGTAGCGTGGGGCAGGCCAGCGGCGCAGCGTGGGGTTGCGCAGGGGCGCAGCGTGGGGCTGCGCAGGGGCGCAGCATGCGGCTGCGCAGGGGCACAGCGTGGAAATGCGCAGGGTGCAGCACGCGGGTGCGTTGGGGGGCAGTGTGGGGCTGCGCATGGGCACAGTGCGGGGCTGCGCAAGGGGCGGTGTGTAATGCCGCGCAGGGGCACAGCATGCGGCTGCGCTGGGGCGTAGCTTGAGGCTACGCAAAGGGGTGTGGTGTGGGGCTGCGCAAGTGCGCAACGTGCGGCTGCACAAGGGGCGCAACGTGGGAGTAAGCCGGGGACAAGCGCGGGGCTGCGCAAAGAGCGCAGCGTGGGGCAGCGCTGGGGCGTAGCGTGTGACTACACAGGGGGGGCAAGGGCTGCTGGGACGCCTCACCACAGGCTCATGGCGTCCCTGTAACGCCACCGGCGTCGCACCAGGAGGCTGTTGGCGTTGGGTGGTCGCAGCGGTGCGCGCGTGGCTGTGTTGTGGGTACGCATCTGTCGACGCTGGTCGGCGGTGCACGCTGTGCTGCTCAATTGCGCACGGTCGGGCGCGCGCTGCTGTGTGTGTGGTCGCGTCCCCCTCCGCTTGGTCAGCGACCCTGCAGAGGGGCGCAAACGTGCGGCGGCGGCCTGGGCGGGCATGGGGGTGCCGGGGCGGCCAGGGCTCCGCTGGGGGGGGGGGGCGCCTCACCACAGGCTTTTGGCGTCTCCCCCTGGTGCCGAGCTCCTCACCAGGAGGGTATTGGAGCTGGGGCTCTGTGTGCCAGCAGGGCCTCACCACAGGCTATTGGCCCCGCGCCGTAGGAGGGGGGAGCGCCGGGACATCTCTCCAGTCGCTGCCCCCGGGGGGTGGCTCAGTCGTGTGCGGCCGCAGGCCGGCGGAGGCTGGTTAAACTGGGGGCTCATGTCAATTCATGGGCCAGGGCGCATGGGGGAGGGTCCCAACTCTCGCCCCCGCAGGTTCTTGCTGGCTGTGTTGTGGGGGGGGGGTACGCGGATTTTCGTTTTCTGGGAGGTGAGCAGCCTCCCGTGGCAAAACTCAGGCGGCCTCATCGCGCTGGGGAACCCCCGCAGAGGGTTAGGGTTAGGGTTAGGATTAGGGTCATGGATAGGGTTAAGTGTAGGGTTACGAGCAGGCTGAGGGTTGGGGTGGGTGTTAGAGTCAAGGTTGGGTTCAAGTATAGTGTTGGGGTGCTCCACCGCCTAGGCGGGGAGTGATGCGATGTTGGCAAGGGGAATGAAAAAAATTTTCGGGCGCCTTCGGCGCCACCATATGTATGGCCGGTAGCCATTGACCCTTGGTAACTAAGTGGGCCCGGAGGGGCTGGAGGGGGGGGGGGGGGGGAGTCGCGTACCCAAACCGAGGAGACGGCCCAGCCGTGCCTGCAACTTGAAATTGCAGTGTGTTAGGAGAAACCCACAAAATCCAATGAAAAACCACCTGTGAAACAAAGAAAAGAACACCCTCCCAGACCCCTGAGTTCAACCCCCCCCCCCCCGCCCAAGGTACTTCTCAAGCCCCCCCGTAAAAAATGTGTGACACAAGCAAAGACGCCCCCCCCCAACCAACCAAAGCTTGAAGGGAGGGGAGCCCCACAGTGCCCGTGCCTACACCAAAATGTGTGCGCGCATGCGTGTGTGTTTGTGTGTGTGTGCGCGCACGCAAATATGATTAGACATGTACGAAATGTGATGGTTTCTATGTGTCTATGTGTCTTGGAACCCCCCCCCTTCCCACATTGGTGTCTTTTACTTGGCCAACGCTGTGTGCATGTTTTTGTTCTAGCCTTGTTCTAGCGAAGCGTTCTAGGATCGTTCTAGCGCCGCTCTAGCGGGGCGGCGCTAGAGCGCCGCTAGAACGATCCTAGAACGGTTATTTGTACGTGTTCAATTTCGGGTCAAAAATGTGTTTTTCTGAAAAAGAAGGTATGGACCCGCTAGTATGGTAATAGGGGTCCAATTTGCCCCCTTCATACCCCCGCCCCCCTATCCCCATGGGTCGGGGCAACCACCACTTTTTTTCGCCTAGCCGCTCTAGCCGGTTCTAGGCTAGAACGAGATTGGGTATTCTAGCGTGTATCAAGGGCCGAAGGTTGGGCACAAGCCCCCGAAAATTGTCCCCTTCCTTACCAATTGTTGGTACGGGGTTGACGATCCCGCGCGGGATCGGAGGGGCAACAACCTCCCCGCCGTGGTGGCCAAGTACCGCGAGGTATCCCGTGCCGTGGACGGGGCAAACGAAATGGCGCTGCAAATGCGCCAAATGTGGCGCCAAATGACATGGAGCCACGCCGTGCGTGCTTTCATGTCCATGAGGCATGTGGACATCTGAAAGGACCACGATTGCGGCGGTATCTAGACTCACGTTTTGAGTGGGGACACTATTTTAAGGCTCAACGGGAGATCTGTAAAGCTCACAAGGGATGTGTGACCTGTGAGAAATTCAAGGCGGATCATCTTCGTCGAGAACCAATCCGCGGAGCGTGTGTCCCGCGCTCTGTTGGGGTCAGTGTAGCCGTGGTGCAGTAGGCATATGGAGGGGGGGGGTCGGAATCTCCGTGTGCCGCCCTGTTTTGTGCCGTGCCGTGCCGTGCCGTCTAGGGGGGGGGGGGAGGCAAAGAGGCCTTGTGCCGTGCCGTGCCAAGTGTTCCTACCCAACAAGATCCTTTGTAGAGGCACACATGTATCAGTGGTTGAAATTTGGACGGCATGTTGCTCTTTTTCGTGACTTTTTGTGTGTTGTCTCTAGGTGTTGCACCATGTGTTTTCTAACATATTCATGACTTGAATTCAATTATTAATGTGAATCAATTGTGATCGTTGCATGTTGTCGTTGAAGATGTGAGATTGTTTATGTTGCTAAATTTCAACTTCTCGTCATGCGATGCAAGTTTTTTTAAAAAGTTTGCATGGATTGTGGCGTTGCTTTAACTTGCATGTCTCTCCATGTCACTTTGTGCCATTTGACGAATATTTTAGAACAAATTTTCATGCATTATGGTTTGGAGTTCAATGCAATTATTAATGTGAATCGATTGTCAACATGGTGCGCTGTTGTTTGAAGTGTGCGATGATTCATGTGGCTAAATTCGGAATGGTCATCGTGGGATGCAAAATGCATGGGGTCCATGGGTCCATATGCATATGTACGCGACTGGCACTCCATAGTGGTTTTCTCTAAGGGCCCCTTCCGGGTAGGGTCGGGCGGTGTAGGAATAGGGAGGGGGGGGGTCGGAATCTGTGTATGCCGCCCTGTTTTTTGCCGTGCCGTGCCGTGCTGCCATGGGGGGGGGTCAACGAGGCCTTGTGCCACGGAACGTCTATTGCACGTGGATGTGTTCAAGTTGCCGTCTACAAAAAGGGAAGGGCAGACGTATGATGTCGTTGTCCTCTCCACTGATTGTCATAGCGGCTGGATGGTGGGTTACCCCACCACGCTTAAAGGCCTTACTGGTCAACAAGTGGCGCGGCGGATGTTTCACTCCGGGTGTTGGGACGTGATGGGAATCCCTTCGGAAGTCACTTTTGACAGGGGGCCGCAGTTCATCTCTCAATGGTGGAGCACCGTGTGCGGGCAGATGGGGGTGTGTCATGCAATGGCAGAGGCGTACAACCACCAGGCCAATGGCAGTGCAAAACGCGCGGGTCAAGCGCTGCAGCGTTGCCTAAAGGAGCTTCACAGCCAGCAAGGGATCAACTGGGTAGAGGCTTTTCCGCAAGCATTGTACGTCATGATGGACATGCCACAGGCGCATGGGCTCAGCCCATACCGCATAGTGACTGGTCGTGATCGCCCTATGGGGAGCATCCCCTCTGCTACGAGTCGCGAGTGTGTCGCAGCCACCGCTTTTATTGAGCGCCAACGGTACGTAGAGGAGAATGTCCATCAAGTGCTGAGGCGTGTGCAATTGCAGCGTCAACGAGAAGTAAACTCTGGGAGAGTATCCAGAATGCCTTTCAGGCCAGGAGACAAGGTCTGCTTACGTTTGCCGACTACAACATTGGGCCTGGCAGAGGACCGTGACGAGTTTGATGTTCGGTTGTATGAACCGTATCTAGTCACAAGCCGTTTGGGCGAAACGACGTACGAAGTCCAGGTGGGTGAGCGTTCGGGAGGCAACAAGCACTGCAAGACTTTCCCGTGGCGTTTCCTGCGCCCTTACGAAGATGACATGCTCATTGGAGAATCTATACCGTTGCTTTACGTACAGCCTAAGCGCCGCGGACCTGATGACCTTGATGAACAGGACCCATCGTCTGGAATCTCGGAGCGCATCGTGGATGCCCGTTGGAACGAAGCGTTGAACCGAAAGGAGTTCTTGGTCAAGTGGAAACACTGTGATATGTCACAGAATTCGTGGGAGCCGTTGTCCAGTTTTCTCACGGAGAACTTTTTTCGTTATTTGAGCAAGCATCCTACTCCATTTGATTGGGCGGCCGAGTGGCGAAATCAGGATGGATGGTGCGCGTCTACCCTTCCGTGCCTTGTTTTGTCGGAGAGGGAAATGCACATGCATTTGGCAATGCATATGCATTTTTTTTTTCAAGCACACTAGGGGCATTATTTTTTGGGCATTATTTTTCATGTTATGTATGTTCATGAAGTCACATGTGCAGGTATTTGACGCCCAGGACCATCCGGGTAATGTGACGGTTATAAACGTGAGAGATGATTATATAGATTCAATGGGGCCGTGACATAGAGATCATTTTTGTGTTACCATGCCATGCATGCGCCATCACACTAATGCACGTTATTGCATGTTGGTTTCTAGGCTTTAGGATGACTTGATCCTATCACAAGCTGGATATCAAGGGGTGAGTAAGGCGGCTGGAGGAGCCAGCCTTATCGCAGTCGGGAAAAGGACGCCATAGCGGCAGCCGATTGGGATGCGCTGTTCTAGGGCGTGGTGCGGAACCCCCCCAATTTTGGGTGTTGTTGATATGGTTGGAATCCCGAATTTCACATGTTACATCGGTGCACTATGATGCAACAATGTGCCTTGCATGTCTTGTTTGCTTGGTATTGCCCGTTTTGCAGTTTTTGCTACTGGTCTTTTTGTGCTCTAAGTAGTTAGAACGGGGTTCGAACAGGGTTAGAGCACTAGTTATCGCGTGGGTTGTCACGCGATAACCTAGTTATCATGTGAGTTATCGCGAGGGTTATCGCGCGATAACTAGTTATCGCGCGAGTCATCGCATAGGTTATTGCGCTTCATTTTCTCCTGTTCCATGTTTCCCCTCTTCGCTTTAGCTCTCAAATTCTTTGTAATGGCCCTTGCTGCTGCCCACGCTTGGTGCGAGCACCATCAAGAGGTCCTTGCGGTCCGTCGCCTTGGCGGTCCTAAGGGGTTTACGATGGGCGACGTCAACACGAGGCGCCCTGTGGCGAGTCGTTTTGAACATTGTGTGGACTTTGGACTCATCATCCATAAGTCCCCCTTCCTGGCCGACGAGAAAGACCCCCTGGTTCTCAGCAACTATATCCTCCAGTTGCTAGAGGTAAATCTAGGGGTTGCTGGATTTTTTATCCAGCTGCATCTCGAGGATGTGGACGCGGTGGTGGAGTCCGTCACCGCCCATGCCGAGAAGGGTGCGGGAACGAAGACGACCCTTTATGTGGGTCAGGAGGAAGAGGAGGAAGTGGAGGAGGAAGTGGAGGAGGTGGTGTAGACGGGGGCTGGGAGGGCGAAGGACAAGCCCCACAACCCCCTCATGATTAGTGGTCTAGAAGGTAAGCATCCAACCTGGTAAGGGGAAGGCGAAGTCGGATGGTTGGTTCTCCCAACCCCTCACCCACAACACCCGCCGGTTCTGCACAGAGGACCGCGAAACCAAGCTCCCCATGCACTCCCTTTGCCCCACAAGGGAATGGGAGCGTGAGTGGTATCCGGTCACCACTCCCAACATTATTTCGGGGCAGGGGGTGATTATTTTTCGTTTTGGGGCAACGGCCCCCCTTATTGGGGAGGCGGAGGAGGTGGTTGCCGCTGAGCCCTTGGGGGCCTTTAATAGGGACCCTAATAACCTTGTGCTCATTGTGGGGGAAAGGCTGGTGGTCAACCACCTCCTGGAGCACGATTTTTTGAGTGGTGTGCAGCTGGAAAGCCTTTTGGAAGATCTGGATAGGGTGCCTCTCACAGAGAAGGCACCGATCTTCAACGAGAACCCCCCCATTGTGGGCAGGCCCCAAGATTCTGGGACCCGCCGCAGAATGTATGACAACTATGGGGGTGCCAACCACCACAAGCACAACCCCCACAAGGTCCACGATCTGCCGGTCCTCAAAAGGGTCGCAGATCATGTGCTTGAGATTGCGAAGAAGAGTGTGGGGGGGGGGGGTTGGGTGGAGCTGCACCATCCTTGACATGGTCGAAATTTCGAGCTATGACCCCACCCCCCAGCACCTCGATCGCGATGCCCCCCCCTACACTATGCCTGAAGGCACATTGATTGTCACTTGCCTCATTATGCTCACCCATAATCATGAGGCCGAGGATGGGTCGCATTTTCTTTTTGTGCCCTCCAGCAGTTCGGGGTTCCCTGACCCTTGGGTGGGGAGGGCTGTGCCATTCAAGGGGGGCACTGCCTTTTTTTTTAATGCCCTTGATGTCCACCGGGGGTGTGGCATTCCAAAGGCCTCGCCCACTGGTGTGACCAATACTCGCCTCATGGCATTCTTTGCCATTGAGCTACCCCAAGGCCCTAACCTTCGGTTCTCCAACCTACATGTCACCCAGTCCATCAAGCGGCCCCAGCTGGGGGCACTTGGTGGCCCGGTGGCGAAGATCGTCCCCTGTGAGGGGGTGGTTAGGTGTAGGGGGAAGCTCGTAGCCAAGTGCTACGGCTGCGACCGGGCGGCTTTGTGCGCCGCCCATGAAGATGGCCTTTGTGTGCCATGCCAGTAGGGGGAGGAGCCGGAGGGGGGGGGGAGGAGGAGTTGGTGGAGGACCCCAATGGGGTCAGCATTGAGCAACGTGCTCAGTGCTTGCTCCCGGCGGGAACAACCCCTGGGCATTTTTTGTTGTCGGGGTGGGGGGGTGGGAGGGAGGTGGTTGCCCCCCTCACTGATGAGGTGGTGGGGGGGGTCGCAGGCCACCCCGATCAGTGCCCCTTGGCCAAGGTGTGCCATAGGGAGGCACTGCCCTGCCCCACCTTGCAAGGGCATGTGGGGATTCAGGTGCCGCCGGGGTGCATTTTGGTGGTGAGGAAGGTGTTGTATGAAGGTGGCAAGGGTGGCTCCTGAGGTGGAGGGGGTGGCCTAGGTGGTGGAGTGGAGGCAAGTGGGGGAGTATGCAGCCGTCACGGACTTCGTGTGGCTGCGGAGGATGAACTTGGTGCTGGACGACCCCAAGAAGGAGGGCAAAGGCATGTGCCCATGTCACCACGTTTGAAAACTGCCCACTACCCCTTGCACTAACCCCTGCTGTAACTAGTTATCGCGCTAGGTTATCGCGTTCTAACTGGTTATCGCGGGGGTTATCTCGGGGTTTATCGCGTGGGTTATGGCGTTCTAACTAGGTTATCGGGCGAGTTATCGCTGTAATATCGCGTTTTTTTTTGTTTCTTTTGTTCTTCCCAAGCGCAGTTCTGCAGCTACCGCATCTCTTTGTCAAGGACCCAGCCGAGGCACCACCAGCAGCAGCACGAGCAGCAGAAGCAGCAGGGGCACGGGCCGCCAAGCCGTAGGCAGCCCGTGCGTAGCTGGAGGGGGAGAAGAGGCTGGCGGAGGGGGCGGCCAAAGAGCATGTCCCCACAGTGAGGACCCCTGGTGGACCTCCATTATGGGTTGTTGTGCATGTCATGGTAAAATGCATTGAGGGTTTGTATGAGCTTTGGAGGGTGAGGGAGATGTACATTCTAATCCAAGTGGAACGCCACCGTGCGTTTACCACAGAGTTTTCAAAAGCTTGGGAAGACTCAGGTTGGTCCCCCACCAGGTGGATCCATTGGTGCTTGGCACATTCCACTTTTTTTGCCGAGAAATGGAGGAACATTTTTGAGCTTTGTTCCATCCCAACGGAGTATCGGCATGGGCCTTACAAGAGAAGGCTCAAAAATTGTTTCAAGGGTTGGTCCTTGGTGGGGCCAAGTATGTCCCTCCGCCACATGCACCATTGCATGTCCATGAACGCCCTGGAGCAAGGGCTTTTGGGACTGGAGGCAGTCAAGGCCTGAGACATTGACGACTTTGTATGAAGAAAGACCATAAATGCTTTGTGCCAAGTGTTTTGTGTTGTTTGTCCTAGGGAGGGATGGAGGAGGGGTGAGCGCTAACTACCCGTGATAACTGCGCGATCACTGAGTTACCGCGCGATAACTAGTGCTCTAACTAGTTAGAGCAAGGTGCTCTAACTGTGTTCTAAGTGTGTTCTAACTCTGCTCTAACTTTTTGACACCCCCCCCCCCCAAAGACCACCCCTACGATGCGGGTTGTGTGGGGAAAGAAAGGGGATGGGGGGTTTTTGAGGGTGTTGAATCCATTTTTTTTAGGTGGTTTGCCCCAAAATTGAGGTTAGCTGGGTGTTCCGGAAATTGTGTTCTAACTAGGGGTTCCGCACAACGCCCTAGAACTCTGCATCCCAATTTCCAGATTCAATGGACCGAAGAGATGATCATCGACAACAAGAAATGAGATGTCAAGGCAAAGATCGATGGCCAGACCCAACACGCAGAGAAGGCAATTTGTGGAGAGATTCCGGAAGCAGCCGAGGCCCAGACGATTACTACACATCACAAGGCAACGGCCATGGAAAAGGAAAGGACCCATATAAGGGGATGATCGAGACGCCCGAGATTACTACAGACCGTATGGCAAGGGTCAAGAAAAAGGTTCATACAAGGCATCTGATCGAGACACTCTAGATGATCGTGGGAGTTATTACGACGAGCGACGGAGAGATTTTGAAGGCTACAATCATGAAACGATCGACCAAGGCTATGATCACCGAGGCAAAGGAGGACGAGCTTGTGAACCTGAACGTCAGGGTTACGAATCACATTATGGACCACGAGATGTACCACGCCAAGAACAGGGTCGTGAACAACGTCAATTACAAGAGTTCGCGGAGGATGATGATGGGTTTTGAAAAGTCACCCGTCGAGACCCGTGGAGATATCGACAAGAACCATCCACAGATCGCCTTGGACACTCCTGGGATGATGAGGTAAGAGGACAACAACAAGAAAAAGCGAAGGTTCCACCACAGCGAGAGTCTCAGCCCTCGTCTGGTGAACCTTCACACCACGCACCGTGCGAGGCTCAGCCACCACGGGAGCCATCACCAACCGTGGGAGAAGGAGGCGCGCCAGCGTGGAGTAAGCTTAGGAACCTTGCAGCCACATGAGATGAATGATATCTTGAAGGGGGAAGATGAGGAGGAAATGGTGCAACGATCTCCGCCAATGGAACCCTCACGGACAAATTTTGTCCAGACCAATCAGATGCAGGGAAAAAGCCCCCTTGGGAGTGGGACCAGTTCGGGAAGTCGAAGGACGAGATGGACAATTTTGAGAGGAGCCTTTCGACAAAGGTTATGGTCATCTTCGATGCAGAAGAAGTAGCACATGATGGTGCACAATATCCCCGAGAGTGCTACGCATCCTCGTTTACAGGAATGGGAAAATGGTGGCATGTGAAGCCCCCGGTCCTCAGCCAACAGGATCAACAAACTTTCCAAGTACCAGGATTCAAGTTGACCGTCATCACTTGGGAAACATTCGAGGCTGCACCGAACAGGCCGGAGGAGAATGCTAGAGATTCAGATAAGGCGTTGGTGGACGTCCTAATGTCCGTCCGGAGGAATTGGAACTATCCCTGCGAATATCCATTGATTGTGGGACACAAAGGAGGACGTGAAAATGAAAAGCTTTTCCGACGGAATCAAGAGTGGCCTGGAATGAATGCAAGGGCTTTGTATTTGGGCAACATCGGTGGTTTTCCTACGGATGACCGGATCGTTGGTCATGTCAAGAAGGACAAGAAGGGAAACGTTCAGCCGGATCAGGACCCATCCCCTTATGCCGAAGACGATGTTCAAGACTTTATTCAAGCAAATTCTTGTGGAGTCTATCACAGTGGAGGTTATTACAAGGAGAAGCGACAGGGCGCATATCATCGTGAATGGGACAGGAACTACAAGCTCAAGTGTTACAGCAAGAAGGGTTCAGTGGACAGTGGCGGCTGGTATCCTGCCCCTTTCAACACTTACCCACCGAATCGACTTCATTGCCCGAAGGTCGAAGTAGCCGTCTTTTGGCTATGGCTGAGAGAGAATCACCCTGATATGATTTTCGACCCTGAGTCCTTCAAGGAATACAAAGAGCAAAAGCGAGCAGCGATGAAGGCAAATCAACAAACGAGACTCCCGCGAGAGTTTCATCCATCGCAGGATCCGTTGGCTGTCGGGAAGGCTGTGGCACAGCCAGGCCCCTCGACAGCAAGGCAGGTGACGACGAGTACCCAATCGCAGGCGGTCAATACTATCGGGGGTCAAGCACCAGTAGCGCATTCAGCGGAGGCGTCGAGAGCGGCGGTACTCACAGAGTCACCGAAAACGCCATCAGTGAAGGTGCTGGAGGGTACAACTCTCCCAGGGGCGTCAACCTCAGGAAAGGAGACCGCGGAGGATGAAGCCATGGCCGAGCAAGGTGTAGTGGGCGCTCACTTCCAAAGTGATGGGATGGATGTCCAACCGAAGGAGGAAAAAGAGAAGACAATGGCGAAAGGTGACCATCATGGGGAAGAGGTACAGGACATTTGCATCGAGCTCTCAAGCATTGGAACAAATCAAGATTGTCACCAGTCCCTCCAGGCATGCGGTGCTGAAGGTGGTCGAATCAGGATGAACCTCTTCGAATCAGCCAATTCCACAACGTACAATACACCTCGGGGCGCCAGCGGGTACAGCCCCTGAGGCCTCACAGAGCAGAGCACGTTTCGACGGGATTACCGGGTTACAGGTATCACAATTACAACAAGTGCTCAAGAAATTGAACAAGAATCGTTTGCCTACTCCAGAGTAATTCAAGAAGAGATAACAATATTACCAGTGCCTAGGAATTTCGTGATGAGGGACATTTCAGGAAACTCAACACATCCGAGAAGAACAAGAAGGCTCTGAGCGGAAGGTTCGTCGGGCATTCGTTGACACCATTCATGGTAGGGAGACGTACACGAAGTCAACGGCGGTTAGATCAACCACTGATGCGGTCTGTTCGCATATGGGATTAAGTGTCTAGTGGAGTGAGGCCAAGGGTGGACACAAACGTCCCAAAGATATGGCACAGTCCGCCTCAAAGAAGTTGCGTTCGGATGATGAGGCAACAACAGCACGAAAGCACGAAGCCTGGCAACGGATCAAGGAATGAGCGGAGAAGAAGGCGCGCAACCGACACGGCCAGTCATCACGCCTGGGGCCACTCTCAGCACCAGTGACGCAATGTATTCAGTTTCTTTGGCGGCACAATGTTTTGACGGGGCATTCTTGAGCGCTGGAGGCACACAATTGAATCTTGGTTGCGGATCGGGAAGTCCCTCATGGATCTTTAGTAGAGAGCGAGACTTTCTCGTCTCATTGTTCACCCGTTTTGGGAACTTCAAGTGCCGAGCACAAAGGAAGTTCGATCGTGCGAAGCCCCAAGGAGAACATGCAGCGGATGATCTCTGGGAGATTGTTCTGAGCCCGGCTGCAAGCGATTACGCTTTTGTGACTGTGGGAGTCACACAATACAAGAGACATGGGTATCTGTATTTTTACATCCAAGGCCAGTCCGAGACTATGAAGAAGGTTTTTAGATTCTATGGGTTGCGCTACTTGCAACCTGGTCAAGAAGTGGATCTATCCAACGGCTCCGTGATCAGGTCATCACGATGACCACTCTGTCAAGCCAAACTATTGGGGTGGTAGGATTCAACGCACCATCTCCGTTTTTTTAAGGGGGTTTGGGTAGAAGGGCTCAGCCCATCAGCCGATCGTCTCCGCTAGGGTTCGATGAGTGTCGGTGTAACCTTTTACCTTTTCTAGTTTCGATATGGCATTTCGTTAGCGGAGTAGGTCTAGGTAGTGCTGAGATAACATTGGGTGGTTAGGGTCTGAGCAGCCTAGGGAATTGGGGAAACCTTGTCAATCTTCTTCATTACCTTTGTATGGTTCGTGGGGACTTTGTGGTTTGGTTGATTGCCACAATATGCCTCATTTATCAGTTTCTTCTAAGGGTATATGGGTTTTGGTGGTGAGGTAAGGGGTGATGGATCTAGGGGCATTGGCTGTTTGCCTCCCATCAGCTCCCTTTCATTCCTGCAGCCGTTTGGGGTTACATTTCTGAACTGCTGAGATTTTGTTCACTTTTCCCCACATGTAATTTAGTCTTAGCATAGGTTAGTTATTAGCGACATGCGGAGCTAGAGTTAGCCCTAACCCATGCCGTGGGCATGGGAATTCCGTAGCCGTTGCGCCACATCTTGTCAGGGAGCACCTGCCAATTTGGCATTTAGTGGTGCATGGACAGTGAGATTTGAGTCAGGGATATTGGGGTTTTGACTATTCTAGTTTTCGTTCAGATCACGGGTTGTATGGTAGGACAATTTTCATACCCTGGGGTTGCATTCTGCTCTTGCTATTTTCCCTTATTCGCGATTGGATTGGCTATACTATTGATGTCAGACAGATCACTTTTGTTTACAGTAGTTTTGGTTGAACAGGTGTGTTCAAGTTAGGTCGGAGAGTGTCAGTGAACTGTCTGTGGCATACTTGGCGGCGTGCGGGCGACTTTACAGTCATTGACGTCCTGCAATGTTTCCGGCTTTTCTGACGAGGATAACAATTCAAAGGGGGTTTTCCTTGTTTTCAATATGTGTTCGATACTGGCCATGATATATTGTGAATTGGGAAATTGAGCTTTATTGTATGCTGTTTATCTGTTTTGTGTGCAGGGTTTGACTTGGCATGACGATGTCTGAAACCCATGACAGAGGGCCATGTAACCATGAGAGTGGTAGGGGAGGTGGCCGGGCTCCGCCCGCCACCGACCTAGCCACTGGGACATGAAGAAGTGACGGATTCATCCCTACTCTCTATGCGCCGCTCCCCCTCTTGTCCATATTGGTTATGACGCTTGGAAAGAGCACCTACTTGGTGTGGGACAAGTTGAACCACTTCCCTTTGGCGACCTTCATCCGATTGTGAATTGGTGCTTCCGCTTTGATTGGACGTCTTGCATACAATGATGGCACATGACATCATGGAATGGGTCTTGATGGTCGGACTTGTTTTGGAACAACCCCCTACCCATAAAAAATTCATGAGCCCATGGTGGATGGAGAACAAAATGGTCAACATAGCCAAATGCATCAAGGAGAATTTGATAGCGGTGCTGATGAAAATGTTTCAAGACTTACGACGAGCATTAAGTGGGTCTTTAATACTTCCCCTTTTACGTTGTTGAGAAGAGGTCTTCGGTGCAAATTTGTGAGATTTGTAGAAAGAATGAGCCGGTATGCATTACAATTGTAGCTAAAGCAAAGGAGGACAACTAGCCCACATACACAACGACAAGGACAACGGAGGACCCTTGACGAAGACCCTTGCATGTCACACTTTGTTTGCATTGAGTTCAAAACTCAAAGATGTTGAAAATTTTTTTATATGTAAAACGGGCTATTAACCCGTTTTACCAGCAGTAAAACGGGCTGTACGAGGCACGAAGGGGGTTATTATAGCCCCTTTTTTTGGCAGAAAAACGGGTCAACCAGACCGACGTTAAGGTAGTTGTTTCCTTGGACACATTGCAAGAGGCAAAGCAAAAGCACAGCGGAAGAAGTGCAATATTGGATGACATGAGTAAAAACCCTGCCGCCGGCATGGGGAAAAAGCCTCCACTGTACATACACTATACAGGATAGTTTGGACAAGTCACCTTTGATTAACATTTATATATATTTGTAAAGTTAGTTTTGTTGCATTTGTCCTCCGAATCCGAGAGAAGGAGAGACATGACAGAGGGTGAATCCGAATCCGAACAATATATTATCATTACTCACTTGGGCAACAAGGGCCGCGCATGGAACCATTCTTGGCACCCTCACCCATGCAAGATTCGTGGTAGGGAGCATTGCACATCACACAAAATACACGGTGCTTCCCTCGTAAACGCGCCACACATTGATCTCACGGGAGCACTTAGAGCAAATGAACTCAGAAGCCACATGCCTAGGTGGGTGTTTGGGCTGCCGCATCTTGGGCTGCCGCATGGGAGGGGCATTGGTGCATCCGACAAATCTTGCGAAATGGGCGCATTAGTTGGTGTGGGAGGGATAACCCAAGCCGCATTCCTATACTGTTCGCGAGCCTCATCCCAACCCCGTTTCAAGGACATTTGCGAAAGCAGACGCTCCTCGTAGTCCCACGCCGAGGCACTAGACTCGCTTTTGCCATCAGCAAGCAAGTCAACGGAGACAACAGATTGGGAGGAGCTCACACTAACCTTTGCAGGGCTTTGATTCCCACTTGGGCAGGGGACCATTGGGAAGGGGGGCCTCCTCTACCCCCTGCGCCGGGGTTTGCACTTGTACCACATTGGGAAGGGGGGCCTCTTCTGCCTCCTCCGCTGGGTTTTGCACCTCTTCCACGTTAGCATTGGGAAGGGGGGCCTCCTCTGCGGTAGTGGATGATGTAGTGGGCTTAGGCGCACACGGGTGTGCACTCAAGATGCATGCCACTTTGGGAACAGTGCCTTCCAATGCCTGGTAATACCCCATCATCGTATCTACCTTGATGTGGAAATACTTAGATGTCTCCAACAATGGCAAAGCTGAGTTGGCAACTTTAGTCATGGCTGCACGTTGTGCCAAATCCTTGAAAACCATTTTGCGTCCGAAAACCTTTGATGCCCACGTAGCTGCACCAGCGCAAAGCTTTGTGGTACCCCGTTGTGGCCCAAGGTTAACATCATAACACTTGACACTTCGGAAGAGAGGTTCATTACCCTTGGTTTCCAATAGAGCACATTGCCTCTTGTAAGCTTCAAGGGCACAAAACTTCTTGTCGGGGCATGGTAGGATGCTTTCAACCCATGGTTCTTTGCTGACATTTTGCAAGGTGCCCTGCATGTTTTTTCATGGTCCCCAAATGAAACTTCACGATCTCAGCAGCATCAACCTCCTCAATGGACAAAGAGGTTTCTTGGAATTTCATCAAGCTATCACCTCGTAGGCCCGTGCGATATCCAAAAATGATAAGATTGTAGCTTTGAGCTTTATATGCTCTTGTAAAGTTGGTCTTTTCAAACAACTTCTGAAGGTCGTTATCTTGAAGCACATTACATATTGTAGCCTTATTGGCAGTTGCTGCTGCTTCATCGACAAGGTGCCGTGTGGCACATTTTGCGATGAACGCAACGAACAAGGGGAATTGTGTTTTCGACGTCATGGCAATTTTTGGAGTGCCGCCGTTCTTGTTGAAGACGCTCCCAATTGAATTTATGTACGTTCGGAATGTGGTTACACCCAATTTCCTGAAGGGCACGTTGTGATCAATAGATAGCTTGCGACGTTGCTCAAGGATTTCAAGCCCTTTGCCGCATTGTTGCTAAGAACCTCGGCATCCAATACAAATTGTCCAAAAGCAGCAAGGAGACTATCCAGTGATGTTGGTAGGGAGTTCTTTTTTTTTTTAGGATGTCAATGAATGACAACAGTGCTTGGACTGATGATTGCGCCACCCCACGAGAACCAGGTTTTCGTTCAATTGGCTCATCATCAAACACCCCATCGAAGATTGATTAAGGTTAGTTTGCGGCCAAACCATCCACGGCGCCTTGTAGCACACGAGCAAACTCCTCCGAGGTTGGAGGTGCTTGCATGGTAGCATCCAACAGATTTTGGTATCGTTTTGCCATTTTTCGAGTCTAAAGGTTGATGGGCAAGGTCTACATGAGGCAAATCAACCCTCAAAAAATGGGTGAAAAATTTACCCCGGAATGGATCTTAACCCATTGTTTTTGCACCGTGGAATGATGTCATCATGTGACATCACCAGCCCACAATGCGTTTTTTTCGTTTAGAAAATGAAAATTGTTGCTTGCACCTCCATTGGCACAAGTGTCTCACCGTGGTTCGGAAACATGTCACACCCCTATGATTCGCCAGGTTAACCCGTTTTATGGCAGTGAAACGGGTCACCCAGCCCATACAAATTGGTTAATAGCCTGTTTTGCTGCCAGTAAAACGGGTGAACCCCCTGCCAAAACTGTGGACAGGTTAACCCGTTTTTTGCCAGAAAAAAGGGCTATTAAACCCCTTTCAACCTAGAAAAAGCTCACAACGTATGTAGAATTTCATTTCGCATATACTCGTATAATTTCTTTGGTGTTGGATGCTTTCATCCCTTTCTTTCCCTTGATTTACTACTGACGGTTGACGGCCTGCATGGCAGGGCCAATCGCACGCCGGCAGCCCGCCCACAGAGCCGCACAGGCGCCGGCGTTTGAACGACGGCGACCACGAAGACACAAGACAATTAAATATAGTAGAGAGAGAGAGAGAGAGAGAGAGAGAGAGAGAGAGAGAGAGAGAGAGAGAGAGAGAGAGAGAGAGAGAGAGAGAGAGAGAGAGAGAGAGAGAGAGAGAGAGAGAGAGCGAGAGATCAGCTGGAGCCAACTGCCGCGGTCGGCCGCGTATGTGCTAGCTTTGTTCCTTGTGGTTTTGTGCTCATTTGCAAGGGTTTCTACCTTACGAGGGGGGGTTGAGGGTCTCGTTTACAGTTGCACCTATGCAGCCATCCACTCGGTTTTTCACCCCAAAATTGGGCCAAAAGTTCGCCGTCGGTCATATAGGCTCGAAAACGCACGGGAGAAGCGCCCCAAAGTAGTTCGAGACTGAAAATCTATGCTCCTTTCGTCCCGAGCATTTTGGAGATGGTAGGACCATTCTTAGAGCGTTACCATTTACTTTCGCGCTTCGTCCACTTGTGGGGGGTATTGGCTCCAGGTGATTAATTATGCTGCAGCAGGCTCGCAAATTCGCACAAAATTACCTCAAAAATTGTTTTCAGTGGTCGCAAAAATATCGATTCGCAGATTTTACAAGCTAGGGGGAGTATACGAGAGAGGGATTTCGCTGTAGGATGATGAACACATTCATATTCAAGCATTAACGATTGCCTCTGACGTTTATGCCCTTGATAGGACGATGTGACCATAACATGACACCATTGTTTGTACTGTTGAAGATGCATTCATCAAGTCACAAGGACCATTAGGCAATGCCGCACACCAAGTTTTGTAGCTGAACCATGCACGTACAAGGAGTTATTTCAGGTCGTGTTTCTTTTTGCATTTTTTGCTGCTCATGTGTTGTATATTTAATATTTAGACCACATGGAAGGCCCCGGGGGTCCTGGAGTCATGGAAGAGGAAGTAGAGTATGAGTCGTCACATGATGATGAGCCCATCAAGCAACAACGGTTAGGAGCAGAGGCTATGCAACCGCCGTAGTCAAACTCTGCAGCTTGTAAAGCAAATTGACAAGATCACACGGGACAAGCTTGGTGAAAAGCAAAACATGGTGAGACCTCATTTTGTGGTGCCCCACACCAATGTATCCACCCATATGTGTGTCATTTTTCAGAACAGGAGACAGAGGCACCTCCTATCAAGCAGAAGGTGCCTCCTGTTTGGACGGGTACCTGCCCCCTTTTAAATAGGAGGCTACCCCCTATTTGGAGAGGAGGCGGCATCCCATCAAACAAGAGGCAGCCTCCTGCTAAACAGGAAGCAGGTCGGAGACATGTACCATGCAAAGCAGGAGGCCACATGCGTTTTAAATGGTATGTATGCAAGAATGCACACGTGGCACAAGATAGTGAGTGACAACATGAAACGTGTATCATACACCATGGGTTTTGACATGTCCAATGAATGCATCAAAGATTATGGTGTTTTTTTTGCTCACATGGCAAGTAGGAGGCACTTCTTGTTTAACAGGAGGCTAACTGCCTTCTGTTCTTGCCTCCTGTTTTGCCTCCTGTTAGACACGAGGCAGCCTCTAGTCTGGACAGCTTGGCTCCTATCCAGACAGGAGGTTGCCTCCTGTCCAACAGGAGGCAGGACAGGAGGCAGAACAGGAGGCGGCCACACAAAACTGACACACATCCTTAGTATATGGATGGGTACAGACCGCAACACCAACATCCGTAAACATCCGTTATCGTATGTGGCTCCAATGTTTTATGGGTGGGATGCCCCAGGTCAATATGGTGTTTAAGTGAAGTGTTGAGGAGATCACAAGATTCAATTGAACCAATGGGGTGATAGTTGGGCGTACGATCTAGGTGGGCCAATGTTCCTTCTAAGGAGATTCCCAAAGGCCACTTGCAAGGTAGAACCCAAGACATTGACCGTTCGAGAAGAAGGACTTGAATTTTGTCTTTTTCTCACACGCTATGGAGCGCGCTTCTACAAAGAGATTGAGCGACTTCGTCATCGCGGTTTGTGTGAACGGGACACCACTCTCAAAGATTCAACAAGACATCATGGAAACCCAAAGGCAAGAGTGGTTGAGGAAGAAGTTGGACTTCCAACGAACTTGTGTGGAAAAAATATGATCCGAAAATGCAAATTCCAAAACAGAAAAAATGCACCAATTAGTGTGTAAAAAGTATGATAAAAAATGCAAGTTCCAATAAAGAAATGATCCACCAAATTGTGTCATTTCTTCTTTGGAACTTACATTTTTGGATCATTTTTTTGACACAAATTGGTGGATCACTCTGGTGCTTTGTACTTGCACTATGTGTTATTGTTACTAACCGCTGGATCATCACGTGTCTGCATGGATGGTCCCGGAAATAGTGGATCATTTTGCCAGGGAGTGGGGAAGGGGGGATTAATGGGGTAGGTGATCCGTGATCCGCGGATCCTTTTTTGGGGGGGGAGGCGTGGGGTTTTGGACCCCACCGGATCAGTGATCCGCGGACTACCTACTGCACCGAAGCGGAGCCGAGCGCAATTTTGGTGGGCCAAGCAATTCCGTATCCGGAATTTATCAAGTTTGAAGATTACATGTACGTGTAGTAGGCATAGGGGGGGGGTCGGAATCTCCGTGTGCCGCCCTGTTTTGTGCCGTGCCGTGCCGCGCCGCCTACGGGGGGGGGGGGGCAAAGAGGCCTTGTGCTGTGTGGTGCCAAGTGTTCCTACCCAACAACATCCTTTGTAGAGGCACACATGTATCAGTGGTTCAAATTTTGACGGCATGTTGCTCTTTTTCCTGACTGTTGCATTCGCAACTTTTTGTGTGTTGTCTCTTGGTGTTGCACCATGTGTTTTCCAACTCATTATAATGACTTTAATTCAACTATTAATGTGAATCAATTGTGATCATTGCATGTTGTTGCTGAAGATCTGAGATGGTTCATGTTGCTAAATTTCGACTTGTCATCATGCGACACAATTTTTTTTAAAGAAGTTTGCATGGATTGTTGCGTTGCTTTTCGTTGCATGTCTCTCCATGTCACTTTGTGCCACTTCACGAAAATGCATTGGGCCCACATGTATGTGACTGGCTCTCCATAGTGGTTGTCTCTGAGGGCCCGTTCCGGGTAGGCTTGGGCGGGGTAGGAATAGGGGGGGGGTCGGAATCTCGGTGTGCCGCCCTGTTTTGTGCCGTGCTGTGCCGTGCCGCCATCGGGGGGGGGGGGGGGGGGGGGCAAAGAGGCCTTGTGCCGCGGAACGGCTACTGTCCCGTGCCGTGTAATAAACAAGTTTCAAGTGATATGCTTTTCATGATTCAGCAGGTTGATACTCACTTGACTCAGTTGTATGCTCGGACTGCAGGTTACAGTGGTGAACAACTTTCGCAAGCCGGGTTGCATCGGTGCGGGGTGCGTCGCTAGAAGGTGTGCGCAAGAACCCCCCCCTTCTAGCGCCCCTTTTGCATGATTACCCAAGCATCACGGATTCAGAGTACCATGCCTATTAGCCGTTGTTTACTAGTTTTACTAGTCTTTTGGGTTTTTCATGTATGTTGCTCCACATGGAAATGCCACCGTGCAATGATGTGCTTTTGTTGCGCAGTCGCACAAGCCTACGAAGCCCGGATTGGGGTCGTGTTCTGTGCTCAGTTGGAAGCCGGTTTCCAGCGCTTGTAGGTCTCCCTTGTGGATAGCACAGGGATACGTTTTGGGGAGCCGTTTTGGGATGCATCGATGGGAGGCCAGATGGGGGCGTCAGGTGCAGCGAACATTGCTGCCACAAGGCTGGCATGGGCCTTTTTCTGTGTTGTGCGACGCAAGGTGACAACCAGCGGAGGAAAACGGAGCCCTCCAATTCTCGCTGCATAATGGCAGCATCCCGAGGAACAATCACATGCAGTAGACCGCCACCCCCTTGTTGGTGACACGGAAGCTGGGTCCCCACATGACGACTATGACGGGGCTGGCAGTGGCGGAGATGAGCGAATCAACTTAGTTGAGGACGATGACATTGACCTGAACGAACAGTCTGTAGGGCACCATGCATAAATTGCAAATTACATTCCGGAGTGCGGGGGGCTTAAACTGGGGGAGGATATTGAGAATGGGGACGAGGACAACGAAGGTGAGGTCGACATGACTAGAACGATGTGGCCACACGGACACGGGCTGCATGAGTTAGCTGCTCCGCAGTACGGTATACCGTCTCAAATTGAGTGTGAGCCGCTTTTAGAGGCCAGTGGAAAAAAGGGAAAGGTGACACCACTAGTCTGGCTCCAAAAATCCAGGTGAAAGAGGCCGTCGGAGCCGACCTCTACCGGTGGATTTCGAAGGCACGAGTTCAAGTCAGCGTAGGTGACATTGCGTGGGACATCAAATGCGAACATGGCCATTGCCGTACACTAGACAAGGGGTTGGTGGACAAATATGTGGATAGCCTAGCGGATGCTATCCAGAGGATTGAAGTGATCTTGAAACACATCGCAGGTAGGATAGCCTAAATGAACCGTTTTTGTGTCGTTTCCGGCGCACGCGCCGTAAATCTTACGGCGGCGGCGCAGCATATTTTTACGCCTTTGTCACCATACATGACACATATTTTTGCAGCTTAGACGAGCTTCCCTTTGTAATTGGAGCACAGCATATTACAAAGGCCTTAAAGATACGCGAGAACCTTCTCTTCGATTGTGGGCTACAACCCCACCATCTTTCAACACATTTAAAGTATGTATTAGGAACAATATTTGCATCTAATGCGCCGCTCGAAGTTCTTGAAGAGACTGGAGGGAGGCATGAGAGGCAGGAACAAGGGATTTTGGAGCCCACTACAGCCGATTTGGCATTATTACTATACTGTCGGGTCGTATGACAGGCTGCCACCACCACCACTCCTCACTTGGATGGGGATACGTTGTTTGCGGCCATTTTGGGCAGTGGAGTAAAATAATGGACCTCAATACCAGTGACAAGGTCAAAAAAAGAAATGGTGCTCAACAAGAAGAAAGGTCCGGTAAGCAGGTACGTTGTTTCGCACTGTACGCGACGTTTGTGTCCTAGCTATGTGATTAGCCACTATTCTTTTTACATAGAGAGGGGATGCTATCTGGCAATGCAATGTCATTGCATTTGTCGTAGCTGCTTCGAGCGACGATCGTACATTCCTGGATGCTCTTCGGAGCATCAATATCCGCAACAAGCCTGGTTACCAGCCCGTCCGGGCTTCCTGTTTCAGAGACTACAGTACTGGTCTAACCACTCCCGGCGTTCTAGAACTGACGTAGCGGTTACTAGATTGGTCTCTGTCTGTGACAGTTTCCAAGCTTAACAACTATCTAAAGTTCTTGACGTGCCGGAGGAAGGTGATTTGGAATATCTGTCACCCAAAACATTACCATGTAGCACCTGGGAACAGTATGTCACCTGTCATTTTTTGTGTGTCTACTCGTACTCAGTGCACGCAATGGTCTCCATTCTGTAGTCGACCTCATTCTTAGAGACAATGGTTCTTTGCTATAATTTGGCCAACCAGCGGTATGAGAAGCATGCGGACAAATTTATCCCTAGTCGTGGCCTTAGGGGGAGGGCATACACTGAGTTGCGCATTGGCAAGGCAGACTAGCCAGAGTGGGGCTCCCTACCAACATCCAAGCTGCAGTCTTCCTTTGGTTGCAGCCGCACCGTGAGGCAAAACACAATTCCTGTCTCCACGTCGAGCTTACGCCCAGCCCGGAACATCACCAATGCAATAATGCTGAGGCGAAGCCCAAGCTTACTGCCGATGTGTGGTGGCAGCGATGCTGCCTTAGTGCTCATAAGCGTAAGACAGAGCATACCTCCCGGTCCAGTGGCCTTGGGGTTAGGCAGAAACCTGGGATGCGCTGTTCTAGGGTGTGGTGCGGAACCCCCCAATTTTGGTTGGAGACCCGGACTTTCACATGTTACATGGGTGCACTATGATGCAACAATGTGCCTTGCATGTCTCGTTTGCTCGGTATTGCCCGTTTTGCACTTTTTGTGATTTAGTCTTTTTGTGCTCCAACTAGTTAGAACGGGGTTAGAGCACTAGTTATCGCGTGGGTTATCGCGCGATAATCTAGTTATCGTGTGAGTTATTGCGCTAGTTATCGCGCGATAAGTAGTTATCGCGCGAGTTATCACGTAGGTCATCGCGCCTCTTTTTCTCTTGTTCCATGTTTCCCCTCTTAGCTTTATCTCTCAAATACTTTGTAATGGCGCTTGCTGCTACCCACGCTTGGTGCGAGCACCATCAAAACCTCCTGGGGGTCCGTCGCCTTGGCGGACCCGAGGGGTTTACGATGGGTGACACCACTCTGAGGCGCCCTGTGGCGAGTCATTCCGAAAAGGGGTGGACTTGGGACTCATCGTCCATAAGTCCCCCTTCATGGCCGACGAGAAAGACCCCCTGGTTCTCAGCACCTACATCTTCGAGTTGCTAGAGGTAAATCCAAGGGTTGCTGGATTTTTGTTCGAGCTTCATTTGGAGCATGTGGACGCCGTGGTGGAGTCTGTGACCGCCCATGCCGAGAAGGGTGCGGGGACGAAGATGACCCTCTGTATGGGTCAGGAGGAAGCGGAGGAAGTGGAGGAGGAAGTGGAGGAGGTGGAGGATGTGGGGGGTTGGAGGGGCCAGGACAAGCCCCACCACCCCCTCATGATTAGTGTCCACAAGGTAAGGATCCGACCTGTGGGGTGTCCCGCACCAGGTAGACCTGGAAAAGGGTACCTTGGTGCCCCCTTTTCCCAAAGCCTCCCAAGCTACTATATTACTCCATGGGGGGGGGGTTTGAGGGACCTCATAGGCCCATGCAGCGGTTGTTTGTGCCTTTGCTCCATTGGGTTCACCGTTCCTAGGGGTACAGTACCCATTTTCAAATTTGCACATCACCCCGTAGTGCCCCCTTAGTTCCCCCCCTGTTGCGCAACAACCCTTCCTTGTTGCACCCTTATTGCACCCCGTTTATCGCGCACTAACCCCCCTTGTTGCACCCCTTAGTGCACCCCTCAGTGCACCCCCCTCGAAGGTGCTTTGGAACACCCCTTGCACAGGCAATCATGACACATAACAATAAGCTTACTTATTGCAAGTACTTCTTCCCCAATAGGAGTTTCCGCCTCTCCTCTTCTTTGGCTTGCATGACCTTCCTTGCCAAGAGGCCCAAATCAAGGTTGGACATATTGACAACATGGCCTATGGAGAAGATGGATAGGCGAGGGTTGAGCAATACCCAACATTTGCAACTGTTGTGCAAATCCCTTTTAAATGGGCTGTTCTTCTATTCACGGGGGATGCTAGAGAAAATATAAAAGTTCCCATACTTTTTTGCATAAAAGGGTGTGCACATGTCCAATGGACCCATGTGCTCACTTTCCACCGAAGGGCACCCCACCCCGCTGCAAATTGTTTAACCGCCTGGCAATAATAAAAGACCTCAGGGTCACTGAAGAAGGCTTTATGGCCCCGAAGCTTGTGAATTGTTGCACATTGCCGAAGTAATGTGTGCACCACCACCCAAACATGCGGCCCCGCAGGGCTGAACAACATCGGGCATATAAGGCTTGGCCACCTCAATCATTTGATCATGCAACAGGGGGTTGGCCATAAAAGCAAGTGCCCTGGTTAGATGGAAGTATGCTCCTTTGCCCTTCTAGGGGCTATGCGCTCGCTTTCGGGAATGCCTTTGCAAGCTTCCTTGACATCATTCACTACAGCATCCAATGCTCGCCCACCTGCATGGATTGCCCTACGGTCGAGCTCCTTTCTAAGTCTTTTCACCAAAATGCAAAGAACCCAGCTTGTAGCATGCACATAGTCCCCCACCCTTCTACTGACAGGGATGCAACGCAAATAGGCCCCCCACCTCACATCATCCATGCTCCCCGTGAACAACGCGAGGCTTTGGTCATTATCCCAAACCCAGCGTTTTGAGACTCGTGAGGGATTCCCTGCAAGCAGATTCTTACCATCCCGAGTGATGATGCATGGAAAACCTAACACGTTGACTTGCCAAACCACATCCTCATTTGCCTCTGGATCAGCAACTTGTTCATTGAGGCCATGGGTGGCATCCATGGCAAGCAAATAAGCTGCATCATCCCCCCCCTCACATTGCCCACCATGTGGGCCACAAGTTTGGAGCTCCTGCATCCCTCACCTCCAACCAACAGTGGACACTGATGTCACACCCCATTGCACTGGACTTCGAAAGTGGTGTTGCATCTCCAGATGTCACTACCAACAATGTATTACCCACACAATTGAATGCATTAGCCCTTTGGGCCAAATTTACGTGACATCTTACAACCTCGTGAAGTTTATTGGCTGCAGAGGCTCCTCTTAGACCTGTCTCTATGTGTACAGCCCTAGGGCGGGCCTTGTAGGGTGTATTCATTTCCCTTCTTCTCATTAGATCACTTCTCCTACATGCCCGAGGAACCTTTAGCATTGCCCTCACGCTTCGCTTCATTGTGCGTGCCATACTTACCACACGTAAGGCTTCTAGACTTCTGGTGTAACTACGAAGACAAATGGGAAAAGTGAAGTTTCGCTAAAACGCGGTAAAACGCGGTAAATCGAGGTCAGGGTGAGGGCAAGAAAAAAATCACCCCGGCAGGCGAAATTTCAACCCAGTAGGGGGGGTACAAGTGTCGCGGTTGAAAAAAGAAAACACCCAAGGTTGACAAAGTTCCCGGTTGGGTGGGGTGTTTTTGGGGACCAAAATTTTAACCCCGCAGAGGGGGGGGGCAAGTGTCGAGGTTGAAAAAAAAACACCCAAAGTTGAAAAAGTTCTCGGTCGGGTGGAGTTTTTTTGGGGACCGCTTTTGGGGTTGAAAAACTGCATGGCGCATAGTTAAGTCGCCCCCGAGCAATTGCGGCATTGGAGGTCCTGGTGGACGGTTCATTAAACAGGTTAACTCTCCCTAAGCTTGGAAGCTTAGAGCTGCCACTGCAGTTATGCCGCAATCCAGAGATCCCCTGTTTGAGCAGTACGCTATTTTTTTTATGGCGTACTGCCCAAACAAGGGCCCCCCGGGGGCGCCGTCCACACTTGTGCATCTTGCTCACACGTTGGTCGTCCGTTTGGAAGTGGGTCCGGGTGGGTCGGGGACTGATTCTGGCTTCACCTCTGCAAAACCGTTGCTTGTGCTGGTTCGTTCTTTGCTGGAGTGTGACCGGGCTATGTGGTTGTACCCATGGCCTGTGGGAGCTTCGGGACGGTGCGGCCTCCCCTCCTCCCCTTTTTTGTCTCTTTTGTCCATACAACCTTCCCTGACCTCACAATGGCTGATATGCTTGCATCTCCCCCCTTGGCTCCGCTCAGCGTTGCCGCAGGTTTGCGCAACCGCGACATCCCGACAAAGAAATGGCAGTGCCCCTGTGGCAAGGTCCTGCCCATAGTGCAGAACCCGGACAGCAAGGCATATAACGTCCACTGCTCAGTTACGCAGCATACCGACTGGGTACGGTACGGCAAAGTCGTGCCGGAGTTCTTTCAGGGTAGCATCAGCGCGGACACTCCCCTACTAGGAATGCTGATCCGCGTAGACAGGCTTGCGCAGCTCCTAGGGGCTGTCCGGGTTGCATCTACCTTGGCCGCGGCTTCTTCAGCCGCTGTAGTACGACTGGGGTCCATTCCCCAGGTGCCAAACCTGGAAATAGACTATGCAATGGACATGGACCCCGACCTTGACGCTGCAATTACTCTTCGCGAGCGCAAGTGCCCAGGGGTTCTCCCTAGGCAGGCCGGCACCCTGCAGCAGCTGCGGCGGATGTACCCCGTCATGCGGGGCAACTACGAGAAGCCGCCCTAGGAGTTCTGCGACCGCCGAGGGCTATTCGCCCTGGACTGCCGCACGGATGGTCGTTGGGACGACCTAGCGGGCCGCTCTGGCCCCTGTCTGCCATGCCTGGATTTGCTATCCTGGAAGCATCCGGCTAGGCTTAACGGCTAGATGAACACCGCCGTCGACCCAAAGCACACAGAGCCCCACTACCGGCAGGGGCCCCACGTCCTGTCCCGCCGCCTCAACGAGGCTAATGACAGGGGATACGTGGCCCAGGAGACCCTGGGCCAGTTGCAGGAGGACCTGCACCAGTTCCGGCAGCGTTGCGAGACCTACAAGGCGCTCGCCGTAGCCATCGCGGAGGACGACCGCCCGCTTGCTGGGCGGCGTGCAGCACGTCTTTTGCAAGCAGGGTGGGCTCCGGCCAAATTGTTGGGGCACGTCTGCGATGCCTGGAGCGTGCAATCCTTGAATGACCAGGACAGGGATGCTGCGGCGCTAGCAGCACTGGGCGTTGGGGGCCCCAAGTTGTTGCACGCACTGAACAACACTGGGTACCTGCCCAGCTACGACACGGGTCGAAGGCACGTTGAGGGAGCCCCCCGTTTTCGTCGGAACGAACCGCTAGGTCTGCCCTGGCTGCTGGAGGCCCTAGGCCACATCCCGGGTTGCCATGTGTGGCACCTGTGCATCGACGAAATCCATGTGGAGGACGTCATCACTGTGTCTGGTGAGGCACAGGCAGTCGGATTGTGCGCTACGTGTTGCCGGCGCCCCATGCCGCTGGCTCCTGGTGGTGACGTGGAGGCTCTGGCACAGCGGCTGGAACAGGATCCAGATACATACCACGCCGCCAACCAAGCAACGGTGGTGTTTCTGGCGCCTCATACTCTGCCCTCCCTGTGTGGGTCATCCCCACCTGCGGCAAGTTCAAGGCGGACCATTGCCATGCTGTTCGGAAACACATGGCTGAGCTGTGCAGCAATGCAGCATTTCGGGACCGCCATCGTTACCCACCACCGCCTCCACATCTTCCGGATGAAGCTGGATCAGAAATCCGGCAACCCCTGGATTTACCTCTAGCAACTCGAAGATGTAGCTGCCAAGAAACAGGGGGTCCTTGTCGTCCGCCATGAAGAGGGAACGATGGATGATGATTCCAAAGTCTGCACCCTTCTCAAAAGGACCCCGCCACAGGGCGCCGCACGTGGGTGTCACCCATCGTAAACCCCTCGGGTCCACCAAGACGACGAACCCCAAGGAGCTTTTGATGGCCCTCGCAACAAGCGCGGGCAGCAGCAAGGGCCATAGTAAATAATTTGAGAGCTAAGAGGAAGAGGGGAAACATGGAACAAGAGCAAACGAAGCGCGATAACCCCGCGATAACTCGCGCGATAACTAGTTTTCGCGCGATAACTAGCGCGATAACTAGGTTATCGCGCGATAATTAACCCCCGGGATAACTAGTGCTCTAACCCCGTTCTAATTAGTTACAGCACAAAACGACCAAATTGCAAAAAGTGCAAAACGTGCAAAACCAAGAAAAGGAGACATCGGAGGCACATTCTTGCATCATAGTGCACCCATGTAACATGTGAAAGTCCGGGTTGCAGCCATATTGACAATCCCCAAAACCGGTGGGTTTGCGCACCATGCCCTATGGGATGCAGCGTTCTAGGGTGTGGTGCAGAACCCCTAGTTAGAGCACAATTTCCGGAACACCCACCTAGCCTCAATTTTGGGGCAAACCGGCCAAAAAATGGATTCGGCACCCTCTAAACCCCCCATCCCCTTTCTTTCCCCACACAACCCTCATCGTAGGGGTGGTTTTTTTTGGGGGGGGTCAAAGGGTTAGAGCAGAGTTAGAACAGAGTTGCAGCACAGTTAGAGCACCGGGATCTAAGTAGTTAGAGCACTAGTCATCGCGCGATAGCTCAGGTATCGCGCTGTTATCGCGGGTAGTTAGCGCGCACCCCTCCTCCATCCCTCACTAGGACAAACAACAGAAAACACTTGGCACAAAGCATTTATCGTCTTTTTTCACACAAACTCGTCAATGTCTGAGGCCTTGGCTGCCTCCAGTCCCAAAAGCCCTTGCTCCAGGGCGTTCATGGACATGCAATGGTGCATGTGGCGGAGGGACATACTTGGCCCCACCAAGGACCAACGCTCGAAACAATTTTTGAGCCTCCTCTTGTAAGGCCCATGCCGATACTCCATTGTGATGGAGGAAAACTGAAAAATGTTCCTCCATTTCTCAGCAAAAAAAGTGGAATGTGCCAAGCACCAATGGATCCACCTGGTGGGGGACCAACCTGAGTCTCCCCAAGCTTTTGCAAATTTTGTGGTCAACGCACGTTGGCGTTCCACTTGGGTTAGAGTGTGCATCTCCCTCACCCTCCAAAGCTCATACACACCCTCAATGCATTTTACCATGACGTGCACAACAACCCACAATGGAGGTCCACCGGGGCTCCTCACTGTGGGGACATGATCTTTGAGGCAATCGACTAATTGCCTTTGGAAGGGGAGGGGGGTAGGAAAAGTTTGGTGCTTATAAGATCACACTCTTTCCTTGGCCCTTGAGGCCAAGGGGAGACGTTCCCTCAGAGGAATGCCTGAGGTCTCATCCTTCAGGGCTTGTTTGAAGGCCTGCAAAGCTGCAAGAGCTTGGGCCGTACCAGGGGTACCAGGGGGGAGGGCACGAAAGGTGGTCTCAGTGCGCTTCGCAATGCCATTTAGAATGCGGCACGCTGCATGTTGGTAGTCCCCCGGCCGTCTATCAGGGGTCACACATCTCCAAAATACCCCCCATCTTGAGGTGGACTTGAAAGAGGACAACGGCCTGCTCCACATCCCTCACCTCTTGGTTGAGGTTGGCGGAGATGGCCAGGCTTCTCAATAAAGCCTGTTCATCCCCGCCATCCATGCAAAACCATGAGGCCCGCAGCTTCACCTTCAAAGCATACTTTGCCCCCCCCCCCCCCCCATACAGTCTGCCATACATCCGCAGGGGTACAGGATGCCTTCCACAAGGAAGTCGCATCAACTGAAATGACAACAATGGCAACGCCACTAGGGGGGGTTTCCCAATAACTGGGGCCATAGATATCGCATTATGTACAATTAACTGCAAAGGCACATGGGCAGCTGCCGTATTGCGGCCTGTGGTAAACTTTACAATGGTTGCTTGGGGAACGCAGGGCGTGACCCGTTGCCGAACGGTCCTTAGGTCCGTTGGGTACAAGGGCGGGGCATTCGCAAAAGGGCCCGCCGCGAAAGATGGATGCTGTATGCCATGCGTAGCATGCTTGGGGCCTCATGGTCCTGGGCCGTGAATGCAAGATTGCCACCAAGTGGGCCAGAGAGGGCTGTGCACGCCCCACCACATCTCCTTTGGTGTTGGTGCCACACACAATGTTGGGATCCCCCAATAGAACTTCAACCAGCCTGTGAACAACCTTCAACCGCCGCCGCCGGGCCTTGGGACAATACAAATCGGTGTATCGCCGCAGGTTAGCTGAATTTGAAGCCCTCAGGGACTGGGTAACAGCAATATCCATGGAGAATAAGAGGTCTCGGGTGGGAAATGAGGGAGGGTCTTGAAGCCAGAGCCCAAAAAACACAAGTGATAACCCACGCGATAACCCCGCGAAAACTAGGTGATCGCGCGATAACCCCCGCCAAAACCCCCGCTATAACCCGGTTAGACCGCGATAACCCACTGCGAGAACTAGTTAGAGCACCCAGTTAGAGCGCGATAACCCACCGCGATAACTAGTTAGAGCAGATGTTAGTGCGCACTAACTCGAGGGGTTAGAGCACATTGGGCACCCTAAAACCCAAGTCCACAAGCTGCTGCCGCCACGCAGGCGTGCAGTGCAACAACCCCCCTTCACTGTGAAATATCCCGCTCCATCGCTCGCCGTCCCAGGGCAATGGAGCGTGTAGTGCCCCGGTGTTGAACAACAGCGGGGCTTGGGGTGTGGCCTTGCATGCCCAAACCCCCATCGCCCTACCCTTGCACACACGGGTGTGCCGCTTTTCGTCCCTCAGGGAGGGATTCAGCAGGCAACCACTCTCCACCCAGAAATCTCCCCCCGTGAAAGGGCCCACACACACATGGGTGCGCTATCATACAAATGGGCGTGAAGGCCCATGGTGTCCGTCCCTTGGGGACGAACAACTTGGATACTACACCATGTGAACCATGGTGGAGCATTCCAAGTGCAATACTCATTCAGCCCCACAACCAAGGGGGTGAGGGGAGGCCTCAGGGTAGCAGCAACCATGTGGGTCGCTCTAAAATTAGAGGGGTTGGGGTTTCCGCTTCCCACTGGGCCGAAGTGGCACATGTCCCATATCGCTCCTCCCCACGAAAAATGCCCTTAGGCAACCCCTTGAGCAAATCCACTGGTAATTGACTCCCACTCCTGCTCCCGCTACCCTGACTCTGCACCCCTCGTGGACCCGCCCCCTAGTGGGCGGAGTAGGTGGCACCGAGGGTGGAGGTGAGGTTGTGCAACTGCGCCTCAGCCACCCCCAAGCGCTGTTGGAGGTCATACCCCTTGCTCCACAGCGCCTCCACCTCCACTCTCAGCTGGGCCGCCTCCACCTCGCCCTTCTGCCTCCCCTCCTTGGCCGTCTTCAGGGCCCCCCTCACCGTCTCGAGCTCCTCCCCCCTGTTGTTGGCCAAATTAGGGGCCTGGTCCAGGGCACGCTGAGTGTTGCCCTGGACCTTTTCGGCCCTCGCCAAAGCCGATTTGTGGTCGGCCGCCCGACCCTTGGCCAAGGCGACCTTCACCCCGGCCCGTGGCGGCCGCTTGCTCCAACAAAGTTTGGCAAGCGTCCGTCACGTGGGTGGCCACACTGCTCCCCAAGGCCTCCACATCAAGGGCCGGGGGGGGGGGGGCTGGGCCGCCACCTTGGTCACCTTCGACGGCTTGGGGGAGGGGGTGGAGGCCTTACCCTTCGGGGTGGGGGGGGCATCTGGCTCAACGACCACCACCTCATCCCCCCGCTTCGTATGCTTGGTGGGCCTTCCCCCCTTGGGCGCAAACGACTGGACCCATGTGGTGGTTGCATCACACACAGATGGGGGGGCCTCATACCCCCCAACTTGGTGGATGCCCCCCCCCCCCCTGTGCAGCTTCTGCCACACTTCCCTCCCGGTGTACTCCCCCGATGCTTCATCAATGAAGCGAGCCCTCAACAAAAATTTTTTTTTAATTTGGGGAGGGGTCACTCATCCCAAACAAACACCAAAAGTCAGAACCGTTTCCCCCTCAGCGGCATTCGGCCATTTGGCCGTTTCCCCCCTAACCCACACATAGGAGGGGAGGGTGAGGTTGGTCTTCCTCTCCACCACCAGCTCCTTCTCGGTGATGGTGACCTGCCGGTACCATCCGGTCCCCCCCATCGGGCAGGCCTCGTCCGCCAGCTCCCCCCACCACCAAGCTGCCCCCTCCGGCAGCCTCTTCGCCCCCTCGAGCTCCGCACTGGCCGCCACCGGCTTGGCGGCCCCTGCCCCCGCTGCTTCAGCTGCGCTTGCTGCTGCTGCTGGTGCCTCGGCTGCGTCCTTGACGAAGAGACGCGGTAGCTGCAGGATTGTGGCCTGGGAAGAACAAAAGAAACAAAAAAAAAGGACGTGACAACTATAGCGATAACTCGCGCGATAACCTAGTTAGACCGCGATAACCCACGCGATAACCCCCGCGATAACCCCAGCGATAAGTAGTTAGAAAGCGATAACCTACCGCGGTAACTAGTTAAAGCACCTAGTTAGAGCGCGATAACTGTCGCGATAACTAGTTAGAGCAAGGGTTAGAGCAGGGTGCAGTGGGAAGTTGTCACACCTGGTGACATGGGCACATGCCTTTGCCCGCCTCCTTCTTGGGGTCGTCCAGCACCAAGTTCATCCTCCGCAGCCCGACGAAGTCCGTGAGGGCTGCATACTCCTGACCTTGCCTCCACTCCACCACCTCGGCCAGCCGCTCGAGCTCAGGGGCGACCTTTGCCACTCCTCAATCCATCCCCTCCCTCACCACCAAAATGGTGCCAGCAGGCACCTTCATCCCAACATGACCTCGCAAGGTGGGCCACGGTAGTGCCTCCCCATGGCACACCTTGGCCAAGGGGCACTGATCGGGGTGGCCTGCGACCCCCCCCCCCCTCCTCAGTCGTGAGGGGGGCAACCACCTCCCTCCCAACCCCCCATCCCGACAACAAAAAATGCCCGCTGGTTGTTCCCACCGGCAGCAAGCATTGAGCACATTACTCAATGCTAACCCCATCGGCGTCCTCCACCAGCTCCCCCCCCCCCCCCCTCATGCTCCTCCCCCTGCTGGCATGGCACACAAAGACCATCTTTGTGTGCGGCGCACCAACCTGCCCGCTCGCAGCAGTAGCACTTGGCCACGACCTTCCCCCTACATCTAACCGCCCCCTCACATGGCGCTGTCTTGGGTCCCCGAGCACCAGGCGCCCCTAGATGGGGCCGCTTAATGGACTGGGCGACACGCAGGTTGGGAAACCGCAGGCGAGGGCCATGGGTGAGCTCGACTGCAAAAAATGCCATGAGGCGAGGATGGGTCACACCAGTGGGCGAGGCCTTTGGAATGCCCGACTCCCGGTGAACACCAAGAACATTAAAAAAAAAGGCAGTGCCCCTCTTGAATGGCACAGCCCTCTCCACCCAAGGGTCAGGGAACCCCGAACTGCTGGAGTGCTTGAAAAGAAAATGCGACCCTTCCTCGGCCGCATGATTGTGCGTAAGCATAATGAGGCAATTAACAATCAATGTGCCTTCAGGCACAGTGTAGGGGGGGGCATCGCGATGGAGGTGTTGCGGGGTGTGGTCATAGCTCGAAGTTTCGGCCATGTCAAGAATGGTGCAGCTCCACCCCACCTCCAGCCCACCACACTCTTCTTCGCGGTCTCAAGCACACGATCTGCGACACTTTTGAGGACCTGCAGACCGTGCAACTTGTGGGGGTTGTGCTTGTGGTGGTTGCGGCCCCCATAGTTGCCATACACAGCGCGGCGGGTCCCTGGATCTTGGGGCCTGCCCACATTGGGGGGGTTCTCATTGAAAATGGCTGCCTTCTCTGAGAGAGGCACCCTATCCAGATCTTCCAAAAGGCTGGCGAGGTGCACATTGCTCAAAAAATGGTGCTCGAGCAAGTGGTTCACCACCAACCTGTCGCCGGTGGTGACCACAAGATAATTTGGATCCCCATTGAAGGCACCCGTGGGCTCTGCCGCAACCACCTCTCCGCCTCCCCAATAAGGGGGGGTGTTGCCCCAAAAGGAAAAAGAATCACCCCCTGCCCGGAAATAATGTTGGGAGTGGTGACCCCATACCACTCACGCTCCCACTCCCTTGTCGGGCAAAGGGAGTGCATGGGGAGCTTGGTTTCGGGGTCGTTAGTGCAGACCAGGCGGGTGTTGTGGGTGAGGGGTTGGGGGAACCAACCATCCGCCTTCCCCTTCCCCTTACCAGGTCGGATCCTTTCCTTCTGGACACTAATCATGAGGGTGTGGTGGGGCTTGTCCGTCCCCCGCCCACCCCCCACCTCCACCACTTCCTCCACTTCCTTCCTTGCTTCCTCCTCTTCCTACGCGATAACTCGCGCGATAAGTTGTTATCGCGCGATAAGTAGCGCGATAACTAGGTTATCGCGCGATAACCGACGCGATAACTAGTGCTCTAAGCCCGTTCTAACTAGTTAGAGCACAAAACGACCAAATCGCAAAAAGTGCAAAACGGGCAATATCGAGCAACCAAGACATGCAAGGCATGTTGTTGCATCGTAGTGCACCCATGTAACATGTGAAAGTCCGGGTTCCAACCATATTAACAACCGCCAAAATGGGTTGGTTCCGCACCACGCCCAAGAACGGCGCATCCCATAGAACAGCGCATACCATGGATTCCTGACCCCAGAACCTGCCCCCCATTGACATGATTCCGGGACCGAGCGTCACGCGTTTCTTTTCGTGTCCATCGCCCTACATGAGCCAAATCATTTCAATAAACATGGTATGACAGGTTGGTTCCGGTAGGATGCACCCTGCCTGTTCAAGCTTCACATCGCCAATTTGATTGTCCCAATGATGTGCTTTCAGTTGTGGGACAACCACACCGAGGGCACAGTAGGAAAGATAATTGACAAGTTAAGTTGCAGTCTGTCAAAGACACCTCCTGCGGGGCTATTTCGGTATGTTCCAGCCCCTCCATTGCATGGTTGCTGAGGTCCTGGACTCGCCGGTCCCTTCACCTGAAGCTATGATCCTCCTCACCCGATACATGGACAAGAATTACATTGGTGTTATAAACGTGGCAACCTGGTTGTTACCTGGACGCTGTGTGCACGTTTCTGGCTTCGTGCTACTCTGTGTTGTACGACCTGCCCATGAAATGGGAACCTGGGGGTGCTATTGTCTCCTCGTGCGAAGCGTCGCTATCTACTGACCACACTCTTACCCTGAAAGGGGTGCCCCATGCGCCCCAGAGCCCCAATGATGTCTGTGAGATGTGGCACAGGTGGGCTAACCGTTGGTCGCCCAATTGTTGTGTTGTCCTTCAATCTATGCTTCCCTCCCTCATTCGGAAGTCCATCATTTTTTGCTCGTCCCCTTGAGACCTCTTGCTCAACCTAGAGGCCGTGGTCCAAGGGTGTGGCTTTAAGGCATACCGCTAGGCTTGGTGGCGGATGCCACTGAGGGTCCGTCTCAAAGACCTTAGGCTGTTAACATCTGTACCCTTGCACCCTGTAAAGTCTCGGTACAACAAAGGATTTTCTAAGAGAGGGCTTGGGAGCGCATCAATGTGATACCCACAATTGATTGTGTTTTGCAAGTCTGATCTAGTTTTGGCGAAAATTGAACATACTCTTCGTTGCAGATTTATGCTTTTGTTAAGCTGTTGAGCCTCTGCTGTGCACGCTTGCATTGTGTTGATCATGGGATACAGGCAGATATCCGTGGCATTGGGCAATAAGAAGGGCCCGAAGATATCGGCATATCTCCGTGGCATATGCCACAGGATAGATACGCCTAACCCTTCCCTTTCACTGATTGCATATTTGAGCCATTCACAACACAACAATTGTGGACGCCAACAATTTTGGGAAGTTTTGTGGATAGATGTCCAAGTTTAAGCACTACAGAATGTGCTATGGATGCGAAAATGTGATGCCAATCTGAATGAGAGGGACATTGTTCCCTACACTCAGCCACAAATAAGCAAGTATCATGAGGTCATGTCGCCGCCAAATTGTGTCCTAGTTGGCAACCGGATAGATCTCACACTATTAGCATGGATGTGAAGGCCATCGATGGGCCGGCGTGCTGTGAGTGTGCCGCCGGAAGCGAGCCGCCGGCAGCCCAGCAGAGGTAGGGGGGGGGGGGGGCACTTTCACAGCACGCGGTGGGGACTTTATGGAACAGCACATGCAGTAAACAGTCTCTCCCCCACGCAAACACTTCGCATTCACCGTTTCTTCCGCTCACACCAGCGCGGTTTTTCAACGCTCTGGCAACCAGACGCTCACGATAATCAGTTGTTGCGACTTTACACACATGGCGTGAAAACAGCACTCGCCTCGGGAAACCTCGGTGTCTGGGCTACCATGGTGGAAGCGCGGGTCCCCTACTTTCCCTACACGTCCCATCTTGTCTTACAAATACTACAAGGTGCCTCGCATATCCATGACTGGTTGCTGTCCACCCCGCCGCCTGGCACATTGATTTATGCAATGGTGCATGTGTACATGCTGTGCATTTACGTAGGTAAGACGACCCTCCCCCTGTTGCAGCGGCTACGCAAGCATGACACAACAGCCCGTGCCTGTGCGGAAGATTCCTCCTTCCATGATATGCTGCGCATAACGCGGCTTTCTGAGTGGACACCAATTCCCCTCCAGTTTGAGCCTGACGAAAACAGGGCCTGTTTCCTGGAACGTGACTGGTGGTTCCGCCTCAAGAGGTGGGCTATCAATGACTGTGCGCCTGCGGTGCCTGCTGATACGACTTCCCCTGCGCCCCCCGCACAACACGGTAGACGCATGCACACGCTCACACGCCAATTGCACACGGCCACACAAGATCGAGACTATGCACGTAAGGCAGCCATTACTAAAGAGCTGCAGGCTCTGGCTGCACAGTTCCAGATCCCCCTGATCAAAACCACAGCGGTACAAGTCCCGTACTTATCTGGAGCGCAGACACCCGCAATGACACGCGCAATTACACGCCTACTCAGCTCCATGCACATTTCCAGAGCTCAACGACAAGCGGTGCGTGCACGTATTGTTATCGTTAGGATTGTTCCCCTGAATGTACGTCGAGCTTTCGAGACCCACAGTAACAAACACTCTGCGCTGCTTGGTCGCCCTCCCTGTACCTGTGGTGAACACACGCTTTCCATATGGGAACACGCTGGCCCCATGTCACGTGTTGACGGCCATTTTTGCCTTATGCCTGTGTCTATTGAGTATGAGGGCTCCATCTTGCGTAGCTCTGATCCGCTTCCATACACAGGCCAGAAATCATGTAGGGCAACTATACGAAGGCTGTCCGCTTGGGCTTCTGCCTTGAATGTTCCCCCCCTCCAAGACTCTTTCCTCTCCTCCCTTCTCCCTCCTTCCATCTTCCCAAATGATGGCTCGTTGCGCTGCCGTGTCCAACAGCTTGCGAAACAAGTCTCCCAACACGCAGTGGTCCGCATTGTCGATAAAGGCCCAGGGTTGTTGTGGGGTTTCTGTCGGGCTTGGGCCTGGGATGCTCTCCAGGAGTTTATGGTAAAACAAGGTTACACGCGGGAATCCGATGCTCACCTTAACATCCTGAAGTGCCTCCAATCACAGGCGTCGGTCAAGAAATGGCCTGTCAATGCTAAGGCTCGCCTGGCGCTGTTACACCTCATAGGGAAAGCCAAGTCTAGGGCCCGCATTGAAATCTTGTGGCGCCCCATAGCTGCTGCATCCTCCCCGATTGTTGCACGGTCCCGCCTCCGCATCGCTGCACGAGCCTTCACCTGCTTCATTCGCACGCTTGTCGATGAACTCCCTGCTGACTTCGTAGTGTTGAATCTCAATGATATGGGTGCGTGGGTTAGACAGCTGGCAACCTGGGAACCTGCCTACATAGGTGAGGCAGACTGCAAAGATCAATTTAACCATGTACCCCCTGCCCTTGTTGTTCAGCATCTCCGTGAAGCCTCCGCTTGGTTGAAGGCGCGCCGACGATGGCGGGCCACCACGCTGGGTTGGTCAATTCACAAGGACAACAGCCGCTTAGATAGAGCCGGCCCAGCGAAAAACCGCACATTCCATTTTCGGTCCATGGAGGATTTGCTTGACCTTGTTGAATTTTCCCTGCTGCATGATAACGTGGTCCTCGCGTCCGGTGAACCATGGCGTAGGGGAGGTGCGATCCCAATGGGAGGATCCTTCTCTGCTCAGTCTGCCGACCTCCATTGCGTTTGGATGTGTAAGAAATTAGTAGCGAGACTCCGCCAACTGGGTGATCTGTCTGTGACCGACTCAGGTATACTACAGTGGACCCTCCCAGACAAGAATGTGGTAGCCTTACGCCAATTCAGAGACAACCTCATGGTTGCTGCCAAAGGCCCATCCCCCCAGAGCACAATGTACCCTGTTTGCATGGCTATGGAGGACATATGGAACCTGCGTGTGCGGTGTCCCTGTAGGGATAAAAACCCAGACGCGTTGTGCCAGGGCTCCTGCATGACTAACCGCGTCCGCTGCATGGGTGTCACCATCTTTGTGTCACCGGAGGGAACGCTTAGCCACGCCCACCCCAATGCCCTCGATGATAAGTGGTCTTTCAAATTCGGTGCGCCCTTGCAAAGTTACTGGGCCGTGTCCATGCCTCGCACCACCAATGTCTTCCTCTTAGCGCTCTCCAACACTCTCCCTTCTATGCGGTCCTGGGGCGCGGGCCTGTTGTCCTGTGCGGCTTGGATGCAACTTGCTGTGCTATTTGGGTACCCGCCAGTGGCAGTGCGTGCGTCTACGTCCTCAGCAATACACCGGATTTTGGCTAAAACTGAGTGGGATGTGCCGAGCTCCCTTCGATGAGTCGTTTTTCTGTCTCCCCGCCTGCCTCAGTCGTTCTTCGACACGGTGGGTGACCAGCTCTCGTGGCTGTCCCGGTCCGCCTTCTGAAACCGGTCTGCTTACGCCTTCTGGCACCCAACCCACTGTGGTGCCTGCACACCATTTTGTGCAAACTGGTCTACCGACCTGACTGCTCTGCAGGGTTTGTATTCCTCCTTATCTTCTGAACCACGGGTGGACTGGGGAGTCCACCGGGGGAGGGGGGCTACTGCTGAGACACGTTGAATCTTTGCCGATGCCAGCTTGATAGTCGTAGGACACTAGGTGCAGAGAATGCTTGTACTCCACGTACTTTGTTCACTGCAGCGAAAGGCGCCTATGACATGTCACTGAAGAGCTTTCCTCTTTGACTTTTGCGTTGCACTTCTGCTTTGTCCTGAACAGCGCCGGTCGTGCACACGCATCTGTATCCCATAGCGGGGGGGGGGGGGGGCAGTGGTGACGGTATGCAGATTGCGCCTTCAGGTACCGGGGGAGCTAGGTGGGTATCCTCGAAGTGATGGAAAAAAAAACCCTCATATGTGTACACAATGCACCAGCAAAACGAGCAAGAGGCTCAACAGTGATGGGTACATCTTGGGTACCCAAAAAGCTCATATGGGTATATCATGGGGGGGATGGTGGAGGGGTTTTCTGACTTGTCTTGCACCCGAGCAGTGGCAAAGCCAACCCCACACCGGCAAACCCTTCCCATGAAGACAAAGAACCTAAACATCAAAGATGAAATTGGAATTGTCCTTAGTTCTTTGACACTTGAGCACGCCACTCCAAAAGACGCTTACATGGGGTGTGTCGCTAGAAGGTGTGCGCAGAAAGCCCCCCTGCTTTTGGGTACCACTAGAACCACGATGTGCACGCCTTTACAATGCCTAAGAGTCACTGTAGGAGTTCTTGTAAGTGTCCTAAGTCCAAAGCAAGCCTAGGTTGTGAAGGGCCACACGCTACGTTGAATTTTCAAAAATGACCAAAAGCGCACAAAGGTGGGTTCCAGCAGGCGCTCTAGCGCAGATAGGGTGGTTCCAGCAGGGGTTCTAGCAGGGGTTCTAGCGCAGAAAGGGGCTTCCAGGAAGGTTGCAGCAGAGGGTTCCAGCGCAGAAAGGGGTTCCAGCAAGGGGTTCCAGTAGGGGTTCCAGCACCTTTGCTTCACCTTTGTTCCCTTGCATTTCAGCCCACATGCCTTTGTTGGCCCCCTTGGTCGACTCGGCCAAGGGTGCCCGGGCTGCCGCGGACACTCGGGGCTATGCTGGCCCCGATGGGTTGGACTGCACCGACCTCGCTGCCCACCCCGACACCAACGTGGCGATCCCCTCGGGCACCACCATTGCCCGCATCCGCCTCAGGCGCCCCCTCCTCGCCGCCGACAAGCCGCCTTGCGCCCTCACGGACTAGCTGCAGGGGGTCTTGGAGGACAACCCCGCTGTGCCGATCGTGCAGGTCCAACTGCATGCCGATGACGCAGATGATGTCATCCAAGCCTGCACCCGGCGGGCGAACCCCACTGTCAACAACGCAACGGCATCATGTGGGGACGGAGGGCACCGCGCTCCTCTTCGCCACCCACAAGACCACCACCAAGAAGGCCGGGAAGGACAAGTACCCCTTCAAGCACCCCCACCCCGACCCCCTCTGCTATTTGGTGGACAGCAAGCCCGCCATGGCCGTGCCCAAGTACTCCCTCAACAGCCACTCCCCCTACGGTTGGAAGCCGGAGCTTGTGGGGTTGACTACCCCGATGCTGATGGAGAGCGAGGACGCGGTCTTGCCCCTCCCCATGTGGCACGCCTTCCCGCTCATTGGGACAAGCGAACCGGTGAAGCGGGTGGACATCTTCCGGGAAGCGAACGAGGAACTCTTGGAGTTGGGTCGGACGGGGCACGTGTTCAAGGAGGAGCTCCTAGCGAGGGATGGCGACATGCTGGCGAACATGAAGATCAAGGCGGACAACGTGGGTCAGACTTGGGGCGGCATCTTCATCGTGGCATGGCCAAGCCCAAACCGGCCACCCGATCCAAGCGACAGGGCTGCCGTGTACGCGGTGATTCCGACGGGCAATGGGGGTCAAGAAGGTCTTCAGCCTCCTCACGTTGTACTTTGGGCGCAAGGAGTTCTGCAAGGCCTCTCTACGAAGTACCCGGGTCTATTCTTGGTGAAGGTTGCGTACGTCCGGGCAACGTCAGATCAGCCACAACTATGGCATCGGGATTTGCCACTGGAGTTGAAAACTGTTGGGGTGGAGCACGGCTTTTGCTGCTTCATGCCTGTGAATCTGGAAGGCCCCATGGACGGCCGCGAGAACGTGTTCGTGTATGGTTCTGGCTCTGGTGTTCCCTATGCGTGGTAGGAGGTCTCGATGAATATGCTGACGGGCGGCCCGTGGATCCTGAGCAGTTACGTCATTCACCGTGGTGGGGCTATCCCGAGAGATGCGCTGCCTGGATCAACCCGTATCATCGCCTTTGCGGCCATTGCCACACGCCGCGTCGACTACGAGACCACCGTGCCCATCATCCCGCCACCCTAGGCTGAAGCCCCCGCGCAACAACCGCCGCCGCCGTCCCCGAAGGTCGTGCACTGTACAACAGCGCAATGCAACCGCGTGGTGAAGGGCGACCCGCCAGCGAAGTGTTTCGCCTATGACGAACGTCCTCTTTGTGCTGTACATGTCGGGCAACTCTGTGAAGACTGTCAGCGGGATGATGGGGATCCTGCTGTGGGAGCCGCCCTTGGAACTGCTGTGGGGGCCGCCCCTGGACCTGCTGTGGAGGCCGTGGCGATGTCAGCCGAGGGAGAAGAGGAAGTCGATGATGGCCTGGGGACTGTGGAGGAGGATCCGTGCAGGTTTGCAGCTGTGGTGATGATGCCCTTGGACCAGACGGTGCTGTACACCACCCATCGCCCAAGGCCACTGGCGGCAGAGATTTCTGCCGGGATGGTGATCAACGTGTCCGCCCAGCCCGGCTACCCCCGAAGATTGTCGCCTAGGCCCCTTTGTCCACGAGGAGGAGGAGTTGGAGGCCCCGACCCCAAGCAAGTTCCCCGTCATCGCCACGCAGCCGGGCAACCTGATGATGCTGCGCGAAGGCCAGGTGGGTGGGATGGCAGTGGTGGAGCACACCGTGGACCCCTCGGTCGCCCAAGTACTTCGATGGGATGTTGCAGGCACCCACCCGCGCGTCGTTGACATGTTTGTCCTCGTCCAATCGGGGCTTTTGGTGGCTGACCCAAAGCACACAAAGGAATATTGGTGCCCTTGCCAACAGGTATGAGCCTGCGCTGTGGTTGGGCTAAGGGTTTAGGGAAGACAAGCCTCGGGGGGGGGGGGGGGGTCGCTGGAAGGTCGATGGAAGGGTCGCTGGAAGGGGTTCCAGCGCTGGAAGGGTCTGCTGGGAGGGTGCCAGAAAGGTGCTTGAAGGGGTTCCAGCGCTGGAAGGGGGGTTCTAGCAGGGTTCCAGCCAGGGGTTCCAGCGCAGAAAGGGGTTCCAGCAGGGGTTCCAGCAGCGGTTCCAGCAGGTATCGTATCACCCGATTCACCTGCATGTCGTCCTCTTTCAGGCTACAGTGGATGTTTGGCCGCAACTGGTACAGCGGGAGGATTCGGTGGCCAAGCCGCAGGCGCGAGGGGACGGTGCAGCATCTGTGGTGGACAGCGTGTAGGTCGCGTGGGAGGCCCGCGAGGTGGTGACTTGGCCAACGAGTGAAGCCGGGGGCCGTGGCTGAGCTCACCTTCCAGTCTGGTCAGACGCCATGGTACAAGGTTCTGGAGCTCAACGTGGCGACAGCGAGCGGCACGAAGGTGGTGTGCACGTTTCCTGAAGGGTCTGCAAGGAAAAAAGCGAGCCGAGTACCTGTTTGGCGTTGGAAAAGGGCTGCACCGATCTTGGTCGTACCACATGTACCATGAGGAAGATGGGCGGAGCGTCTGGTATGGTCTGCGGGGGCTGCAAGGCGTTGGAGGAGATGAGGTTCCGGAGTCCGTCATGAAGGTGTTCGCTACATGGGTGAGCGGGCGCAAGGAGAGTTACGTTGGTGGCCGAGGGCACACAAGCGGCGCTGCGATTGAGGTGGAAGGAGACGACGATGATACGGAGGACAAGGAGCAGCCGAAGGACAAAGACAAAGACAACGGCAAGGACAAAGCCAACGACGAGCCAAAGGAGAAATGCAAGGATGAAGGGCAGCACAAGGACAAGGACAAGGACAAGGACACGGAAAAGGACAAGACAACCCGGGCATCTCAGTCATCGCAATCGCAGTCCTAGCAGTCCGAGCAGTCCCAGCAAATGGTCGACGCTCTGGCTATGGGTGACGAGGTGGTGCAGCGGTGCAAGGACTCCCTGACGCAGCATATGAGTGTGACCTTGAGAGATTGCGTCCCTTCGGCAGTGGCAAAGGCGATGTCTGACGCCTCCAAGAGCAAGGCAGAGACACTGATTGGCCGGCTGACCAAGCAGCTTGAGACGGAGCGCACGGGATGGGCGAACGCCTAGGCCCAGTTGGACAACGAGCGGAAACGGGTCAGGGAGTTGGAGTTGGAGAGTGGGAGCATGAAGAAGCAGCTGGTGGAGAGCAACACCAAGACCGCTGAAGCAAAGCAACAAGCAGAGTAACAGTTGGCGGTGTTCGCGGGCAATTACAAGAAGGAGTAGGCACTGGAGATGAGGCCGTTTGGCCCCCGAGATGAGACCTGTCGGCACCTGTTGGGACCTGGTGATGAGACCGGTTGGGACTTGGAGAGGAGCCCTCTTGGGACTTGGAGAGCAGACCTTTTGGGACCTGGAGAGTAGACCTGTAGGAAACTGGAGAGCAGACCTTTTGGGACTTGGAGAGCAGACCTGTTGGGACGTGCGATAACACCTGCATGTGCATGTGCATGTACGTGGTGCGATGCGTGGGGCTAACGGCAATGCGCCACCTTGAATGGAAACCTTTTTTGGTTTTAGCCCCTAGGTTGCGCGTTACCTCGCATAGGACATTAGTTGCGATGCGCACGAAGTGCCTAAGGTGGTGTCACGAGTGCGAGGCTGCACATAGCCTACCCCTTGCGGACGTCACCAAGATTTACGCCCTATATGCATGCATTCCTCAAAGATTTGATATATTATTGAAGCCTGTTTGATTGTGGACTGAAGGGCGTGGTACCATGGGGTACAACACATGAATACACTGTACCACATTGCAAATTGTTGACCTTGACGCTGCACTGTGCCTGTGCATGTACCTTGGAGGCGGGGGGGGGGGGGGGGCTCAATGAGCGGGAAAGGCAAAACAAGGTGGGGGGGCAGTGCTAGAAGGGGGTGCTGGAAGGGTGCTGAAAGGGGTTCCGGCGCTGGAAGGGTCCGCTGGAAGGGTCCGCTAGAAGGGGGTTCCAGCACTGGAAGGGGTTCCAGCACGGGTTCCAGCAAAGGGTTCCGGCGCAGAAAGGGGTTCCAGCAAGGGGTTCCAGCAGGGGTTTCAGCGGTCACACCTTCCCCGTTTGTCACAGAAAGCATGGAAAAGGTGGTTGCCGCACTAGTGGGTAGCATCCCACAGCTCAAGCCATACACGGCCATCAAGGGGAAGGCCCGAGCAGAGCGGCGGCACCACATACAGACCGTGATGCGGGAACTATTAGAACCGGAGGCAGTTGTCGTTGAGGGTGGTGGGGGCTTGTACATCTGTTTCGCCGGGTACATCCGTTTCGTGCGCAGCGACAACAACGCTAGAAGACCTCGTGTTCACGCAGTTGAAGATAGCCGAGACCCTAGGGGAGCCCGAACTGGAAACTGAGAAGATTTGGATTTTAATACGCCCCGATGCAACGTCATTGTGGCGCACATCGGTCACTAAGATCAATGTATTTGTAAACTGCTGGGCCTCGGGGTTTTCTGGTGCGGGGGACATCCAAAAATGGGTGATGTGGGTGTGCATGGATGGGCCCGATGACGCCGCATGGGTCCAGGCTTTAGATGAGGATGCGGGCCTAAATGCCCGAATCATCCACCTACAGGAAAGTTGTACATTCCGTGTCAAAAACAACACCAAAAAGTTTCAATGTAAAGTGACCGGGGATGGGAAACTAATGATGGTGACGAACGGGGGGGGGGGGGGTGTTAGTGGGGCTGCCCCGATGCCACCGGGTTGGTGCCCATAGAGGGCACAGTAACCAAAATTCAATGGGGGGCATTTCTTCGAAGTGTGTCTATTCACATTGGAGACTATGCACATGTATGTTGTCGGGTAATCAATGCTTTCAAGAAGCGCCGAACAGAAACTATTACCACGTTAGCAGTGGGTGTTGTTCGAGTGCAGCGAATTGCTGGTGAGTTTGCCGATATATGGTCTACCCTTTTCGCAGATGTAAAGCATGTCGCTCCTGCTGATAGGCTTTTCCAAAAGACTACTAAGGCAGGGCAATTCGATATCAGCACCCCTATGTTGTTCTTGACAGACCCCAAGTACCATGTTCGAATGGTACATGGCCCCTTTGTGCACGCCCCTTTCTGCGCTAGAACCGCCTTTTTGCACCCTTTCTGCACACCCTTTGTGCGCTGGAACCCCCTTTCTGCACCCTTTCTCTAGGGGGGTTTCTGCGCCAGGGATTTTTGCAAGAAGGGCGCCAAATGCATCCATCGGGTTCAAATTTGGTTCCTCAAGCGTACATGCAGTGCCTTTTTCCTCTATCCTTTGGGGCCTCGCTAAGGGCAAGTCTTTGCCAAGCCGCTCGGTGTCGTGACCCCACGTCAAGCGTCTCAATGTTCAATACGTGGGTGAGACCACGCCGTGAAACGCGTGGGCGGCCATGGCACCACCCACGCGTTCTGGTTTTGACAGCAAGTTTGAAAGCCCGATGTCTGTGTTCCGCAGGTATACTGCTGAACACATAAAGGTTACACACCACCTTGTGTGGTTGGAAAGTGGTTTGGCACCAATCACCGCATGTTTACGCCCCTTTTGGTGGCTGATTTTCACTTTTGTCCGAAACGGTCCGTTTTCCCGGATTTTCTACACCCCCCCCCCTTTGTTGGAAGGGGGGCTCCAGCACCCTTTGTGCACCCTTTCTGCACCCACCATGTTTGGTGGTGTCCTCTTTTGGACATTCATTGAAGTGTTCGCGGAATATGCATAGCCTACATGCCTTGTGGAGGCAAAAGACACCATTGACCAATGGTCAGGTGCAAGAGGCCAAGACTCACTGCCGTAAACTCGGTGAGGCATGGCTCCAATTGGGTTGGAAGTCAACCCCATGGGTCCACTGGACCCCCCCCACAGGGGGGGAAGAGATGAGGTGTCTGACCTGGAACCCCCTTTCCACACTCGGGGGCCCATACTTTTTTTTCACAATGTCACTGATTTCACGTGATTTTGGAGTCCAAAAATTTTCGTTCTAGCCTCGTTTTAGCGAGCGCCGCTAGAACGGCGCTAGAACGGTTCGCTAGAACGACGCTAGAACCATATATATGAATGCTCCGCCACTCCTCAAAGAGAAGCTGCCCCGGCTACCATGGCCAGCTGTGGCCAATCACAGGGTTCTGATGCTGGACCCGACTCACGGAGAGCCCGGTCCCCCCCCCCCCCCAACCCCCGGTTAGCCTTGTTAGCCCCCCACCGCACCCCATAGGTCACTTGGAAGGTCACTTGGCGGGCCGGCGCCGGGTCACTTGGTTTATGGGTTAGCCCGATTAGCCCGATTAGCCCGATTAGCCCGATTAGCCCCCCTGCCCCCCTAGTCCCCCGTTCGCGAGCCGCGACACGCAGGTTACCCCTCTTGCGTGGTGGGGGGTTGCCGGGGCTCATCCTTGCTCCCGGCACCCCCCTTCTCACCCCCTGTGTCCCCTTCCTTCTCACCCCTCTTCTCACCTCCCTTGTCACCCCCCTCCCCCTTGTCACCACCCTCGTCCGCCTCGTCCTCCCCGTCATCCCCTTCATCCCCGTCCTCCCCCGCCCCCAAGGCCTCCCGGAGGTGGGCCTCCGCCTCCTCCCGGGTGCGGAAGAAAAGCTCCCCCGGCACCCGGAAGGTACCCCCCTCTTTCTCCCGCTTCCTCTTCTTTCCCTCTTCCCCTTCTTCCCCCCCTCCCCCTCCCCATTGGACCCTGCGACACCACCCACCACTCCCCCGGGTCCAACTCCTCATCCCAATCCCCCAACACCGTCACGTGGCTGACGGTCCCCCCATTGCCCCCCTCAGCCCAAGGGACATACCGGGTGTCCCGCACACCCGGCACATTCCCATAGGGGTCCCGGCCCCTATCTTGCAAGGGGGGGCTTGGGGTTTGGGGGGGGGGATTGCTTTGCCCTTGCCCTTGGCCTCGGGCTTGGCCTTGGCCTTGGGCTTGCTGGGCTGCTGGGCTTGGGGGTGGAGGGGGCTCTTCGTCGCTACTCTCGAAGTGGCGGGGTTCTTTCTTGGGGCCTTGGGGGGGGGGTTGGGGGGCCTTCGGGGAGGGTGTCCTCCCCCCGCTACTGGTGGTGGCGGTGGTCGTGTTGCTGCTGTGGTCTCCTCCGCCCGGTCCTGCAACTTGGCCCAACCCTTGCGCTGCGGGTCAATGCCCCCCGCACTCGTGCCCGATTCCCACCTACCCAAACCCTCCAACACCGAGAGGGTCGGATGGGGGTGCGTCCCCATCATCTGGCTTAACTAGGTGACCCCCCACGAGGCGCGTCTGCCCTCCGCCATCGCGCCACTCTACGCGCACGGGTGCCTTGCCCTTCGGTGCCTGTTCGGCCTTCGGCTTGGCCTCCTCAGCCCGCGCTTGTTGTGCCCGCTTCTGCGCCTCCAGCACCTGCGCAATGAGCGCCTGGGTCGCCGCATTCTGTAGCAAGCACAGGGCCATTCAGCGGCGTTCTAGGGAACCATTCTGGCGACCGATCCTGCTACCTAGATCAAGACTAGAATGATTCCCTAGATCAGCGCTAGAACGCGCGACAAGACAATATACCTGGCGCAGCAGGTCGTCCATCAACTCTGGCGATGCCATCTTGTTGCTCAATATTCGGGTTTAGGGCAGCCCGCATGTGGCCTTGGCCCCCCCTTACCTCCATGGCATCCCTGCCCGAGCATGGCACTTGCGACCGCGGCCCCCCATGCACAACCCACGACACATCAAAGTATGCAAATAGCCACGTCATGCACTGTGCTTGCACATTGGCCTCCCTGTGGATGGCCGACCACTGACGACGTGACATCTCGTCCACCCCCTCCAGCCGGCACCCCCCCCCCCCCCCCCTGTTGCTGTGCTCGTTGTGACCATGTTTCAGAAAGCGGTTGAAGCTTTCCGAAATGTCACCCGAGTACATAGCCATCCCAAATGGCTTAATGTTCTGCAACATGGTATCTACATCATGCTCAAGGCTCAATAGATACCATGAGGCAGTTCCGAAAGTACAGTGGCGCCAGAAATCGCGGGCCACGGCAGCACACTTCAGTGGGTTAGGGCCCTAATATGTACAATAGAGGGCATGCAGCAGGTCCCACAGGTTCGCGATGGGCTTGTACTTGGCCGTGCTCGGCCTAATGCCGAGGCATCTAGCAATATCCGGCTATGCGTCAAAAAAATTGGCCGTCTCTTCCCCGTCCGGGGAAGCTGACCCATAAACACTCCAACCTGCACGTCTCTCCGACAGGAGAAGTTGCAGGTGTTGACGGAGCGCAGGGGTGACCGACCTCGCCTCCCGGTCGACAAACTCCCCCACCAAGCGGCCCATGGCCATTGTCAAGTGCAAAATGCATCAGACGACCCAGGCACGTGGCAATTTCAAAATCCGTTGCGTACTGCAGCCGGCGGCTTGCAAGGAAGGCGTCCCAAGGAGGAAGTCCGTGTAGTTGGCCTCATCACCCTCCAAGGTCCGCTGGATAGCACTACCCTCCCAAGTCTTCGTTTGGGCATTCCATATCCCCTCATTGAACATGGAGCCCACTCCGGGGCAAGTGAACACCCCGATCACCCTTCGCGTCCACGGTTGATCCCCCCCGACGATCACCTTTGCCTCCTCCTTGGAGGCCCCCCATTGGACCAGCTCTGTGTCGATGATATCTTGAATCACCTACACACGAGACATGGGTGGTGGTTAATTTTGCTCTAGTCTAGTCCAATCTAGCTTCTAGCGAGCGGTGTTCGAGGCTAACTAGATCAAAACTAGAACGAGCGAAAGGCACTAGGTGAGAGGAGTACCTCCCAGTTGCTCCTCCACAACGTCCCAAGGGTGTCCATGGCCTTGTGGTCGCAATTAGCCATGCTCCACACCCAAAGGCCCGCGGGGGAGCGGGCCAAGCGGTCGAAGTTGGCCAAGGATATGGTGAGTTGGGTCCACTTGCCCCCGGCCACGGGGTAGGCATCTCCCCGCACGATGAACGTGAACGGGAAGTTGCGGTTGATTGACCGCACCAAGCCCGGCCGGGAGAGAATGTATGTGACCCATGAGGTGAAGGGCCATGAGATCCCGGTGGCCTTGGGCAACACCGTGGCAACGGGGTCATCCAATTACACCGGGGTGATCAACTGCTTCCAACGGGCTTGGAAATCCCGCTCGGTACAAATTGGACGGGAGTAGGGGCCACTAGGGACGGTGCGGTGATACTCCAACTTACGGAGCGTGTAGAGCTCCGAGAGGGTCCTCCACGAGGACTTGGGGGCCCTTATGTTGAGCACTAGTTCACATATGGCGGTGGGGGGGAGAAGGGAGGCGGTGTATGCGTCAACGGCGGCCTTGCATGCGTCACCCGTGGTATGGGTAGAAGTGGCGGAGTTCACATATTGGACGACGTTGTTGAATTGCCGCGGTGCTAGGGGGCATGATAGCGCCCACGTGGTCAAGTAATGGCCCAGCTGCTCATCCTTGAGGTTAGAAGCCCCACTCAACTCCCGTAGTGCCTTAGACAAGAGGGAAGTATCCTTCCCGGTTGAGGAGGGAGCAAGGGGGGAAGTGGCGGGGCGTTTCATTGCAAAGAAATGTGCAATATCTAAGCGCGAGAGAAGGAAGCATGGAACAATGAATTACGGACAATAGGAAGCATGCACGGCCGAACAATGAAGAAATTGTGACATCTGGGTAGACATTATATCGTTCTAGACTAGAGTGTTCTAGGCTAGAACAAGATTGGGTCTTCTAGCGTGTACCAAGGGCTCAGGGCCCGAGGGCCCCCATGCGCTGCTGGAGGTCATCCCCCCTCCTCCGCACCGCGTCCACCTCCATCCTTAGCTGGGCCGCCTCCACCTCGGCCTTCTGCCTCCACCCCTCGGCCTCCTTTAGGGCCCCCCTCACCGTCTCTAGCTGGTGGCCAAGTTTGGGATGCGCTGTTCTAGGGCGTGGTGCGGAACCCCCCCAAAATTTAGGGTTGTTATTATGGTTGGAACCCGGACTTTCACATGTTACATGGGTGCACTATGATGCAACAATGTGCCTTGCATGTCTCGTTTGCTCGGTATTGCCCGTTTTGCACTTTTTGTGATTTGGTCTTTTTGTCCTCTAACTGGTTAGGACGGGGTTAGAGCACTAGTTATCGCGTGGGTTATCGCGCGATAACCTAGTTATCGTGTGAGTTATCGCGCTAGTTATCGCGCGATAAGTAGTTATCGCGCAAGTTATGGCGTAGGTTATCGCGCTTCTTTTTCTCTTTTTCCATGTTTCCCCTCTTCGCTTTAGCTCTCAAATACTTTGTAATGGCGCTTGCTGCTACCCACGCTTGGTGCGAGCACCATCAAAAGCTCTTTGGGATTCGTCGCCTTGGCAGACCCGAGGGGTTTACGGTGGGTGACACCACTCTGAGGCGCACTGTGGCGAGTCATTTTGAGAAGGTGTGGACTTTAGACTCATTGTCCATAAGTTTGCCTTCATGGCCGACGAGAAGGACCCCCTAGTTCTTAGCAACTACATCTTCCAGTTGCTAGAGGTAAATCTAGGGGTTGCTAGATTTTTGATTGAGCTTCATCCGGACGATGTCGATGACGATGAGGTCCTGGTCCAACCCATGCTGAGTGTTGCCCTCGACCTTCTCGGCCTTCGACAAGGCCAACTTGTGGTCGGCCGCGCGACCCTTGGCCAAGGCAACCTCCACCCCGGTCCGTGGAGGCCGCTTGCTCGACCAAAGTCTGGCAAGCATCCGTCGCGTGGCCCCCACATCAAGGGCCTGGAGGGGGGGGCTGGGCTGCCACCTTGGCCACCTTCGAGGGCTTGGGTGAGAGCGTGGGGGCCTTACCCTTAGGGCCGGGGGGGGCATCCGGCTCAACGACCACCACCTCAGCCCCCCGCTTCGTATGCTTGGTGGGCCTTCCCCCCTTGGGCGCATACGACTGGACCCATGTGGCGGTTGCATCACACACAGAGTGGGGGGCTCCTGCCCCCCAACCTGGTGGATGACCCCCCTCCCCCTTGTGCAGCTTCTGCCACACTTCCCTGCCGGTGTACTCGCCCGATGCTTCATCAATGAAGCACACCCTCAACAAAAAATAATTTTTCCTTTGGGGGTGGTGACTCATCCCAAACAAACACAAAAAAGCCGCAACCGCTTCCCCCTTTGCAGCATTCGGCCGTTTGGTTTGGTCGTTTCCCCCCCAACCCACACATGCAAGGGGAGGGTGAGGTTGGTCTTCCTCTCCACACCCCCCTCCTTCTCTGTAATGGTGACCTGCCGGTACCATCCGGTCCCCCCCATTCGGCAGGCCTCGTCCGCCGGCTCCCCCCGACGCCAGGCTGCCCTCTCCGGCAGCCTCTTATCCCCCTCCAGCTCCGCACGGGCCGCCACCGGCTTGGCGGCCCGTGTCCGTGTTGCTTCCGCTGCTCCACCTGCTCCTGCTGCTGCTGCTGCCTCGTCTGCCTCCTTGACGAAGAGAGGCGGCAGCTGTAGGATTGTGGCCTGGGAAGAGCAAAAAAAAACAAAAAAAAGCACGCGATAACTACCGCGGTAACTCGCGCGATAACCTGGTTAGAGCGCGATAGCCCAAGCGATGACCCCCGCGACAACCCCCGCGATAATTAGTTGGAACGGGATACCCCAGTGCGATAACTAGTTGGAGCACCCAGTTGGAGCGCGATAACTGCCGCGATAACTAGTTAGAGCAATGGTTAGAGCACGGTGTCGTGGGCACTTTTCAGACTTGGTGACATGGGCACATGCCTTTGCCCGCATCCTTCTTGGGGTCGTCCAGCACCAAGTTCATCCTCCGCAGCCAGACGAAGTCCGTGAGGGCTGCATACTCCTGAACTTGCCTCCACCCCACCACCTGGGCCACCCCCTCTAGCTCAGGGGGTACCCTTGCCACTCCTCCATAAATTCCCTCCCTCACCAGCAATATGGTGCCAGCCGCCACCTTAATTCCAACATGCCCTTGCAAGGTGGGCCACGGCAGTGCCTCCCCATGGCACACCTTGGCCAAGCGGCACTGATCGGGGTGGCCTGCGACCCCCCCCCCCCCTCAGTCGTGAGGGGGGCAACCAACTCCCTCCCACCCCCCCACCACGACAACAAAAAATGCCCGGTGGTTGTTCCCACCGGGAGCAAGCATTGAGCACATTGCTCAATGCTGACCCCATTGGGGTCCTCTGGCAACTCCTCTGCCTCGCCCCCCTCCGGCTCCTCCCCCTGCTGGCATGGCACACAAAGGCCATCTTTGTGTGCGGCGCACAAACTGCCCGCTCGCAGCCGTAGAACTTGGCAACAACCTCCCCCCTACACCTAACCTCCCCCTCACATGGCGTTGTCTTGGGACCCCGAGCACCAGGCGCCCCCAGCTGGGGCCGCTTAGTGGCTTGGGTGACATGCAGGTTGGGGAACCGCAAGTTACGGTGTTGGGTTGGCTCAATTGCACGAGGCCTTTGGAATGCCCGACCTCCGGTGACCATCAACGGCATTAAAAAAAAAGGCAGCTTTAAAGATGACACCAACGCGTCACAGGAGGTGGTGACGAAATCCTCGCCAGGCAGCGTGCCATTGCGCGCATTTTGTAAAACCACTGCGAGTAAACAAGGTGGGAGCACAGAGGCCCACTGGTGGGCGTGTCGAATAAGCAGGTGGTCAGGTGGTCCTGGGAGTCCTAAAAAAGGGCCGGGATATGTTTCCTATACGAAGCACAACCACAGGGGACCCCCTCAAAAACGTGAGCATTGTCAATTTGGATATGTAATGTGTCCTGGCAAAACAACATGCAACCTTCACATCAAATAATGCAAAATAACTAGCGGGTTGGTCAGCAAGAGCAGCACGAGTGATGGGTTTGACAAAGGAATTGCTTTTACCGTGAACCTTTGAGGCGACTTTAGGCATTCGTTTGGGCGTCACAGCCACAGAAATGGATCTGCAGCCAATTGTTTAAAGGACCAAGCAAGATGGCGTTGCGAACTCTGCTTTGACTGAAATCACGAACCTTCGAAAGAAGGCCTGTGTTGAAACACGAGATTTGAATGGGTATCCTCCGGGGGAGGCAGAAACCATAGTTACGGGACAACAACGGCCCGGCCTTGAGAAAGACCCTGTCAAATATTTGCGAGAATCACCCGTAGGCACTGAATCAAGAAGCCAATACGCTGTGTCGCAGACCACGACCTTGTCGTTCGGTTCAGGAATTGGGCCGCTAGTTGTGGCACATACTTGTTGTCTGGCACGCGCACATCGTCAAACAGCCATTTGCTGTGTCCAGGGCCCGCGTAAGGGGTAACGCCATTGAGTGTTGGACCCAGGGCTCTTTCTGTCGTTAACTCATCTTTGTCAGCATCTGTGTTGGTAGTGTACAGAAGCGGTAGAATGCTTGCTTTGTGGCTTCCCACACGAGCCACAGTCCTAGGCAATGAAGATTTTGCACCAAGTTTATGGACCGACCTCACATTTCGGCGACGGAAACCCACTAAATGGCGCCGCAGCGTGTTTGTCCTACGTGCATGCTCAGCAAGTCTTCGGAGGGGCGTGCGGGGTCTGCGGGTGCCGGCACCAGGCTAGCCAATGTCGGGGGGAAACCCACCAATTATGGCATGAATTAAAATACCAAAGAAGCAAAGGAGTGGATAGGGGGATTCCACACATTTGATCAATTCTTCGAAGTCGAGGGCACGGGCGGGCGGAGAGGAGTTGATTAGTGGCAATTAGGTTGTGGACAACCTTGCTCCACAGGACACGTCTTTTAATCAGGACAATTCGACCTTCTTCAGCTAGGATGTCCCACCGCAACCAAAAATTCTCCATTTGTCTATTGCGTTCGGTGACAAAGGAACTATCAGTGAACACAAATGGTGGTTGCAGGGGCTGGCTTCGGTGTCGGCGAGTGAGACGCAAAAGTGCATTTTGGAATCTCAACGGTGCCAAGAGAAGACAAAGGATCGTTGTTGGAACCGCGAATGACACACAATTTCCAACCACGAGCTACTAGAGCATTGCGTAATCCCTTGGTAGAGAAATGCCTAAAGGCGAATCTGCGCATTTCAGCAAGGGTATTGAGCATTCTTTTCAATGCATAAGAGTGGAGCGTCGAGCCAGGCATTGATCACTCGACAGTGTTCACTTCGATAGAGGACAAACAATAAAGGTGAAGGGCCCGGGGAAAGCAACAGGCTGTCAAACCGAGTCATCCGGTTTGTGCGGCGAGGGGAACGATAGCTCCGGGACGAAAAAGATGTTGCCCCCGGCATTAAAACATGCTTGTCAGAATTCCCCTGGGGGAAGCAGGGTGCCGCCGAAGGCCTAATGGGCTGGGCTGTTAGAAACGTAAGGCGCACCGGGAAGCACAATGTAGGGGGGGGGGGGGGGCACCCACACAACAATTGATTTTGAAGGTGTCAGAATGAAAATCTTGCCAGCCACCAGGCAGGCCATACCGCAGATGCAAGACATTATCATGGTGAAGTGAAATATGTAGTCTGTTGCATTCTTGGATAAACACATGTGTGGTGTGCATAGCTTGGCGTTCCACAATACCCCCCCCCCCAAAAAAACTTGGCTTTTCAAACTCCATGTCTAGTTGTCTCCCTAGCCTTCAGCACCATAAAAGCTTGAAAGAGCACCCTCAAAATAGGGGGTACACATCCAATATCCCTTTTAGTCCCCCACCATTGACCGCTTTGTGAAGGTGTGGTTTTACGTATTTTGAGGTATTCCAGGTATTCCATGTATACTCCGGGTAGTCTTGGGCAGTTTGCGCCGTATACCCGGGAGTATACGGCCGTATACCTATGAGTATACGGCCGTATACCCAGGCTATACGCGGTGCATACTTAGCCCCCCCCACCAAATGCCATGTAGGTACCCGACACATGTTTTGTGGCCTCCCTGTGCACCTACCCACATTTGCCTTGCATAGCAATGTGTATCGCCATCTCTTCTATGCCTTGGTCCAAAACCTTAATGCATTTTGAGGCAAAATGGCAAAGAAAAACGATGCACAACAACAACAACAACAACAACAACGCATCAATGGCTTTTTGGGTTTGTCCATGGAAGGTGAGTTGAAATTTGATGTTCTTAGAAATGAATCACATGTGCTTCCGTCTCTTCACAAAACTCCTTGGACGGACAAAGGAGTCCTCACTGGGGGGCAGGGCCAGCCCCCCCGATGCCACCATGCGCAACCAATGACCCAGAGGGAACCATAAAAAAATCGTTGGCCCCATCAACAGGGGACGAGCATTGGCATGAAGCTGACTCATAAGGCAATACTTGAACCCGGAGATGGGCTCTGTATTGGGTGTGATGGGGATGGGGTGGCGGCTCTCACATGTGGCAAACAATGTGCTGCCATCCACAGGTATCAGAAAACGGTATGGGGTAGGACACCAACCATGCGTTGCCCCGGCACCCTGAGTTGCACCTGTCTGTGTGTGGGGGTCAGGAAGGTTCCAGGTGGAGTTGTGGCAAGCCGAGTATGTGCCCTCAATGGCATGCTGCAGGCAGAGCGCCCGGGTGCAACAAGAAATGCACTTCACGAGATCGGGATCACCCAAATCCAACTCAGCATCACACCCTAGATGCCCACATGCGCACTCTTCAGGCTGCACTCTCTCTAACTGGGCCCATGGAGGAAGTATAACGGGACATGTGTTGTCATACTCATATTTTTCGTTCCCAAACGCAATGAAAGCAAACACTCTATCTTGATTCATAGAAGAGGGGGGGGGGGTATGCCACCCTTGTGGATGATCTCAGCGTCAGCGACCCATGCATCGCCAAGGGCAAGTGGAGCGATGGGCAAGATCTTGAAGGGGTCCGGCAACCCCAAGTGACCGGCCACCACGAAGTCCCCGGAGTTGCCATCACTTGGGGTTGCCGCGAGCACAAGAAACAGAGCAATAAAATGTTTTTCACGGGGGGTTTTGAAAATTTTTTTATTCACGTCTCTATGCTAGCATTGTTTGTGTGTTGTGCCTTGTTTCACAGCAATGAAACACACAACATTGAAAACCGGGTTCTCCAGCCCAAGGTCAGACGTATATAGGTCGGCCAAGAGTCCCGCGGCCTCATGGAGTGCACTTTGCTCATCGTCTTCAGAATACATGATCCTCACTGGGCCATCAACGGGTCTCGTCCCCGAGGGCCCATGCTCATTAAAAATGTTGATGCTTTGGGCGGGGGTGGGAGCATACAGCTGGGCAACTCTTCCCATCAGCTCAGGAGGAAAAAATCCCCTTAGGAAGGCATAGCCACACTTGGGAACGAGGGGGGGTGCTTCATTCCCCACCCTGCCCAACACATCCTCACCCACCCCCACGGGTCCATGCTCATCCCCAATGAGGGGTAGTGTGCTGGGGGGGAGAACAATGGCGTGGTAGTTTGGGGTGGCCTTGTACGACATTGGCAAAGTGTGGCCCTCTAACTCCACGTGCCATTCCCAAGGGCTCTTGGCGCTCGGGGAGTTAATGGGCGACACTCTGTCCCAAAAGTCCTTGCCCACCTGCTGACTGCACCCTTCCCACTTCAGCCACCTTGGGTTGGAACCGCCCGAGACCTCAATCCCAAAAACCCCCTCAGACACTTTGGCCTCGCGCAAATAGCACCGGGTCAAACTGGAGGGCCCGGCACAAGATTTATTAACGAATGCGCCTGCTTCGTTGGCATGTGAGAGGTTCAGTGTGACCATGCAAGCAAGAACTTGGGGCTTGTTGTCCAAAGAGTTGATTATGGGGTCGGTGCGCGATGAAGGCTCACCGACCCCTACCTTGTTCAACACAACTCGCACAAGGGGGGCGTCAACAATTGAGGAACTCATGTTGGGCAGGGTTTACCAAGTAACAGTGCGGGTGGCATCGGGGGTCCACACAGTTGGTCACCTGTTGGCCCCATATGTGTAGGAGGGCGAAGTCCGCAGCAGACATGAGAAAGGCCTTTCGGAGGAGGTGGAACATAACAAATTCATGCAACAAACGGCAGGATCACCCATGAGTTTGCATCCGTATACCCTCATTCGACGGCCGTATACTTGGAGTATACGGCCGTATACCTATAGGTATATGGCCGCATACCTAGGTCATGGGGGGAGTGGAAAAAAAATTCTCGCCTGGGAAAAACTTTCGCGGGGGGTTGGGGTCCCGGGCCTTGCCCGTGAAAAAAAAACTGTCGCAGTATTTTCAGAGCAGATGGAATTTTTTTTTGCAAGGTGTAGGAGGACAAATTTCGTGCGGCAAATTAGTGATTGTGGCCGCATCAAAGTTTGTCACATTGCTCACAATGAATGATTTCAACTTGTTTTCGTGTATTTGTGGATATTGTGCATTGTCTTGTGGTTTAGAGGAGAGGTTGTTTGTAAGGGGAGGGTTATTGTAGGTGAATGTATGAGCATGTTACTATTTTACACCCCCTTACCCCCTTTTGTGCTATTGTTCCCTTTGCCTTAGACCTCATCACATGTCATCGCCTTTGCTTTCTTCCCCTTTGAACCTAGCATGGGCGAACCGTACTTCAAGTGGTTGGCATTGTATTTGTGGGGAGAGGTTATCGATTCTGGCCGGACCCGACACCCAGAATTTTGCCATCCATTGCCAAGGCAAGAAACACCGGGCCGGTATATCCACACCTCAGAAACCCCGACCTCATGCGCGCATCACTGCTTCCGCAAGGTGAACATGGCCTCCCTACGGAAGCAGTTGGTGCATAATGAGCCGCTGCTTTGTGTTGTGCCTGGATGCGGTCGCTGGGACTCCAGGTACAATATGCCAGCCCATTTGGAAGTGGATGACACACACAAGGACTTCGTTTTCACGGTAGAGCAAAAGGCCAAATGGGAAGTGGGAGAGGAAGATAAAGCGGTCCTTCAATTGGGATTGACTGCTTGGCAGGAAGAGTTGAGCAAGGAGAAGAGTGCGAAGGATAAGAAGCGAGTGCAGGAGAAGCGGCACAAATTGAAAGGCGAGGTAGCTTTACAACGTGAGATCCTCGCAAAAGCAGCAGCCCGAAAGGAGAAAAAGGCATCACGCCGCAAGCAAAAAAAGGCGGCACGCCGGGCAACAAGAGAAGGAGACCGAGAAGCAGAAGCAGTTATGGAGGTACAAGACCAGCGGGACGCAGACTATCAACCACACAGCAGCAGCAATAGCGAAAGCAAAAGCGACGGCGACAGCGACAGCGTTAGTAGCGGCAACAGCAGCGACCACAGTAGTACGAGCGGCAGCAGCAGCAACAATAGCAGTAGCAGCGGCAGCAACAATAGCCAAAAAGCAGCGAAAAAGAAAGGCCTAGCCAAGAAGGGCAAGAAGCGAGCAACAAGCAGCAGCAGCAGCAGCGATAGCAGCAGCGGCAGCGACAAAAAGCCCGCCAAGAAGAAACCGGCGGGGAAGAAGGGCAAGAAGCGAGCAGCAACTTCCCAACGTGGGAAGGCCAAGAAGCGGTAGACGGAAAGAAGCAGCCGCGCAACCCGAAACACGAAACGTCTCGAAACGATTACCTCCGGGGAATGGGCACCCCCTGAGGTAGGGGTAGGCAATCCACCCTTGCACCTACCCCAAACCGAAACGCGAAACGTCTCGAAACAATTGTCTCTGGGGAAGAGGCACCCCACGAGGTAAGAGGGAAGGGGGAACGGGGCAGGCCTGCCGCCAAGGACAGAGGGAAGACGACAAGCATGGGTGGGACAGATGGTGGACAGGTGGTGGATCACAGGAAAGGGCGCAGCGCAGGGGGATTGGCGGCGGGCTGGGGGGTTGGGAACCCGGCGCTCCGTGAGTCGGCCCTAGTAATCGGGGGCCTGTGATTGGCCACGCCTAGCCATGGTAGCCGGGGCAGCCTCCACAGAATGTTACTGAAGTTTTGTGGAGGTGGCGGAGCAAAAAAGTAGGCAAGGACACCCCTTTGCGGCATAGAAAGTTGGGAAATTACTCATCAACCTTGGAATCGCAAATTTTCAATGATTAACCACACATCCACCTTGAACGGCTTTGTTTGAAGCAAATTTTGGGTAAATGTGTAAGGAAAAAAATTTTCGCAGGGGGTGGGGGTCCCGGGCCTTCCCCGCGAAAATAACGCTGTAGCCCGGTAGAAGGAGTTTTTTTCCACCCCCCCCCCCCCTGTCCTAGGTATTCTAGGGCTTGGGCAGATCGCCGTATACTCATGACCCCAAAGTGAGCAACTTCACCACAAGCATAAGGCAACAAATGCATGCAAACCAATAGTATCGTAAAGTTCATTTACATCATGGTTCGTCAAACCAATGTCACAAGTTGCACAATGTTCCATGTGTGCAAAGTACCAAATTGCTATTTTTGGCCGTATACTTATTAGGGATTCTGGAATGCCAGGCTATGCACACCACAGTAAGTCATTGTTTTAGGGGGCACTATTTACATCATACCATGAGTAGTAATTATTGGTTGCTGCATATAGTCTCCAAAGCCGACGGTACAACGAACTACGCTTAAGTTTATAGAACAGCAACCGCTCGGAAGATTGCCAGTGTAAAGGGGCATCACTCCGGGGAAAGTTGCAACGAGAATGTTGGTCACGTGTGGGGGTGAAAACGGGAACCGGGAACGCTGGTGCACAAAAGCATTTATTTAGCGTTGTAGTTGACGAATCAGATAGTGTGTGTGAGAAATCACTGCCGACCACAGAAGCTTCAGAGAGTTCAGTAGCAGGGCGCGTGTGCGGTGTTTGCGTCCTCTATTTGTACATCGCACCGCATGTCAGTGATAATTTGTTGTGAAGCACGAATCGTTTCCGATTTTTGTAACAGTTCATCCAAGTGGGCATGTAGCAGTGAAGCCATATGACCCGGTAAAAGAGCCGCTATCTCGGAAGGTAAAGGCATAGATCGCAAGTGAAGCAGGCCTATTAAGCTTTGCACAACTTGTCAGCTTGTAGTCGCTGGGAAGAGGAAGATGAAGAACGGGCAAGGACAATACGGGCACCTTCAACGGCACCGTAAATGTTCTAAAGCGGTATTTCAATTCCACGACCAGCTTTCCACACAGGCAAGGGGACAACTTCTCCACAAGGGTCAGATGAATGGATATCAACGTAGAAGTACGTTTGCGCTTTGCATGCAACGCAGGACTGCACGATACTAAATCCATTCTCAGCATGCATGATAGCTAGCTTCCAGTGTGTTGCTTGTTCGTTAGGCAAAATACTGAAGATGCCCTGTTCGCAAACATGACTCATCATCCCCAAGCATTTTTGTTTTTGAGCGAGAGCGCACGACGAAGCTAGTGACACGTTCTGCAGAGCATGGGGCCAAGGCAGCTTCTTTGAGTAGCGAAACAGTGGTGGTCATGGCGCATACGGTGTCCTCGCCCCAGTGTGCCGTGTCGGAATCGGTGAAAAGCATAGGCATAGGCATAGGCACGAATACCGACCGGAGGCATACTTTTTATATAGTATCATCTGCTCCCTACTACGCAAAAAGGAAAGCACACCTAGTGCAACGTTCCTATGACCTCTACAACGAAAAGTGAAGTAAGGGCACACCTTCCTACAACCAATAAACACCCTTCGTTCTTAGTAGGTGGACCTGGGTCGCACGGTTGACGCCGCTGTTTTTACAAGCCACATAAATCTATGGTCCCAACGGAGCCAACCATAGGCTATTGCACAACAATATCACAAGGCACAGTGCAAGGCTCCTAGGACCTCTACAATCAAAGCCAAAGCAAGGGTGTGTGTTCATACATGCAAAGAACACTATTGCACCTCACAACACATCAAGGCACTTCATGCAAATTCAGACAATTGTGCATTGTGTGGCACTCGCATGCGTCACGTTGCACAGCATACACCCATTTGTACTCAACATCGATGCGCCTACCTCAGTTGCGTCACAGTCCACTCCTTTTACACTTGGGCTCCACCACAGTCAAGGGAATCGTGATTCCCCATACACGTAGGCGTGGCCAATGCCGAGGCAATTACGCCCATTAACGTGCACCAATCCCTTTTTACGGGGCCTGCCGGTGTGCCTGGAAGCACCAGACTAGGTCTATCATCCACCGAAGCTACCCTCATGGTGCCAATTACCGGGAACCAATCCTTTCGGTCATGCATGTCTCACATGCCGACGATCCATCCTTTGGAGCAAACCGAAGCTTGGCACATGACAAGTGGTAAATAGCATGACAAACATCACAAGTCACCGGTCGTTGCCCCGCGGATGCAGCATTCTTCTTAATAGGATAGTCACAACGGTAGCATTGTTGCTTTTCCTCTTCCAGCTGAACTGTGCGAACCTTCAGGGGTGGCCTCTCAAACCTAGCAGAGTCGAAAAGAGATGGGATTACTGCGAGATCCTCGCTCGTTATTATTCTTATCATTCCTAGTGTTATTTTTCTGCTTTATTTCACTGATATTATCATTTTTTGATTTTTGCCATTTCTTAATGATAATGGTGATGATACCATTGCTATTCAAGTCGGTTTTTCTAGTTGCAAACCGCAATTTAGGTTAGTCAAGGCTTTTCTTCGTTGCCAAGTACAAGTGATTTTCGGGTTTTTTTAGTCAGGGTTAGGGTTGGGTTACCTCCCACAGGATATCAGCAAATATCCGTGACATATGCCCGGGATATCGGCAGATATCCGTGGCTGCTGTATCCCGGGCATATGCCACGGGTATGTGCCGATATCCTCGGGCCTTGCCACGGATATAATTAGGTTTCTTTGTAGGTTCCAAGAGGGGGCGCGTTCCATGTGCAACACTGGTTTTTAAAGGAATAGGCAAAGGCGGTAAGCAACCATTTGTAGATTTGATTGGGCAGCTTCAGCCTAAGGGGAGGGGGTCTTGGACTTCTCAAGCTACAGCTTCACGATTTGAAAAAAAAGACGGGTCCTTACATGATCGTTCCATCTAACATTTCTCGGCCCGCACGAGCAAAGTGTTGAAAACTTGCCTCCATCCAACACTTGTAAGAACCCAAAGCCAGCTCGTGTCGTCCCAGTGTCTTCCAATTCTGGGGTGTCCCACAGTAAGGGGGTGCATAGTAAGGTATCCTAATGTGAGCCCCCCTTACTATGGAGCACTTTTTGTGGAAGATGGTGTCTCACTCCCAATACCCCCTCAATTTGGGTGTGACGAATGCATTTTGACCCACGTCACATCGTATCAAAACTAAAAAGGGAGCAAAAGTCGGGCAAAACCATTAGGATCAAGCACGCATCTTACCCTCTTATTGCGGGACACCCCATGCACAACGGACACCGACCGAGTTAGGCACCCTCGCGGATATGATCTTCCCGCAATCATGGGATGATGCTGTAAAATGGGGGGGGGGGGGCGTAGACCAATGCAATGCGTTGGCCCTTGGCCGCCGTGAGTCGCATTGTCATACCACTTGGGCTCGAGCATTCGCTCGTTTGTACTGCGCTACGCGCTGGTCAATGCATCGTCCTCATGCAAGTCCCAAGGGCTAGTGAAAGAGACAAAATCTGTGCGGAATTTCCCAAAAGGGGCCATGCACAACATTTTTGGTCCCGTGGATAGAGGGGAAGATGTGGCCATCCACGTCCCAGGTTGCCATGGTGGGCAATTCGTTTGTAAACATTGCAATGCACGCCGAACAAAGTGAATGTATTCCGCCTGCCATGTTGTATTGCATGTACACTTTTTTGCCCCGTATCATGCATTTGAGCTTCAACCGGTTGAAGATACATGAAAGGAATGAGGAATAGTGCAATTCGTGCCATGACATGCATGTTGGTGTTGGGGTGTTTTGTTACAAAAAATGTGTTCATGCACGGGTAACCTGGGGCCAAAAAACCGTGCACGTACACGGTTTTCCCTCAGAAAACCCGCGCATGAACATATTCTTTCTAAAACCGGGTAGTTGGAGGGAATTTTTTATAGAAAAAAACCATGTAGAGGGAACACGGCCCCCTTGCCCTTTCCTACTCTTGGGGTGGGTCTTTGGACAATGTGTTTGTCTTTCTCTCTCACTCTCTCTTTCTCTCTCAGTGTGTGTTTGTCTCCCTCTTTTTCTCTCTCCGTTTGTCTCTCTCTCTTTTCTCTTCTCGTCATTTCTCCTCTCTCTCCTCTCTCCTCTCTCTCCCTTTCTCTCTCGCTCTCTCTCTCTCTCTCTCTCTCTCTCTCTCTCTCTCTCTCTCTTTCTGGCTCTCCCCCCCCCTGCCCCGCTGTCTCTCTTTATTTCTTTCCGTCTCTCTCTCTCTCTCTCTCTCTCTCTCTCTCTCTCTCTCTCTCTCTCTATTTCTCTCTCTCTCACACACACACACTCCCCCTCTTTGTTTCTCTGTTTGTGTGTCTGGTTGTCTCTCCCTTTCTGTCTCAATCACCACGAAACACTCACATGCCGCACCCCAAAAACAAGGACTTTGGGCGGACGATGTCACGCACCGACAACACGCAGCACATCCATCCTTGCATCCATCCATCCATCCTCTTTCTCGCTCGCTCTCTCTCTCTCTCTCTCTCTCTATCTCTCTCTCTCTCTCTCTCTCTCTCTCTCTCTCTGTCTCTCTCTCTGTTTGTCTCTCTCTCTCTCTCTCTCTCTCTCTCTCTCTCTCTCTATCCCTCTCTCTCCCTCTCTCTCTTTGTTGGTCTCTCTCTCTCTCTCTCTCTCTCTCTCTCTCTCTCTGTCTCTTTTTCTCTCTCTCTCTCTCTATCTCTCTCTGTCGCTCGCTCTCTCTTTGTTTGTCTATCTCTCTCTATCCCTCTCTCTCTCTCTCTCTCTATTCGTATGCCTCTCTATCACACCCTCGCTCTCTCTCTCTCTCTCTCTCTCTCTGTCCCACTCTCTCTCTCTCTCTCTCTCTCTCTCTCTCTCTCTCTCTCTCTCTCTCTCTCTCTCTCTCTCTCTCTCTCAGTTTCCAGGGATGCGCACAATACTTAAGGAATATACCTCCCAAGTTCCGCGCAAAAAAAATTTCCTATGTCGAAAACCGTGTACGTACACGGTTTTCTAAAAAAAAAGTGTACGTACACGGTTTTTTGGGTCCAGAAAACCGGTGCACGTACGCAGTTTTTTTCTATAAAAGTTTGCTTCCCTACACGGTTTTGATGTGCAAAACGTAGAAAACGTTCCGGACGTCCGGAACGTTTGTTTCATATCACACCCCGTTGTGCAACCGTCTGATCAAAATTCCAAACCCGGACGTTGTGTATGTTGGGAACGTTTGGTACGCCCGTACATTTTGTGGGCTGGGGTGTTGGGGTGTCATGCAAGGGTGTTGTACACTCAAAACGTAGCAAACATTTTATGTAGGGTGTCCCAAAAAATGTATCACCCTAGGGAAATAAACAAGTTTGTACCTTGTAGAGAGCGCACACAAGGAGAGATGCCCAATGTTGCACAATCAAGCTTCAATAACGCCCTTGGGGAAACAAAATGAGGCGAAACAAAAACTCGCCATGCATTTACCATTATGTCCGTTATCAGTCTCACAATTTCTCGACGAAGAAATGTGATCACCGACCCCGCTGGCTAATAACGTTTGTTGGCGAAGAAACGTGAGGAGATAACATTTCTTGGCGAAGAGGTGTGAGTAGATAACCTTTCTTGGCAAAGACATGTTATCACTAGTTTGTTTCTCCCATCCTTTTAGAATACCGCCATAATGTCCAAAGAAAGATGCCAAGCACCAAAGCAGAACCATGCCCCGAACCGGAAGTCAAAGTGTAACCTTGCCCAAAACCACAAAATGTGATAGCAAACCTCGTCTCACGTCGCTTGGAAAGCCCAAGCCGCGCCATGGTCCCTATCGGTGGACGACTCGTCCCTTTGTTCCCTCATCGGAGATATGTAAAACAGCTGTTGTTGGAATATTCCTCTGTATGCCATGCGCAGAGCGGAATCAACGTTTTTTGTTCGTCAAAAATGAATCCATAAAATTTTGTTGTTTCGGGGGGTTTTCGCACGTGGCGGATGTTGTCGAAGCATCCGTTTTGTTCATTTCCACCGCCTTCCATGTGAGAAGCGTATCGTGCCGTTGCCTCTACCTTGGCTTTTGTGCTTCGTGTGCCGCGCGTGTTACGCGTGTTACACGTTCTAAGCGTTTGATTCTAGGTGTGCCTGTGGAAATCAAATAACACGTGTTGCATATCCCTGCAGGGTGTGTTTCGCGTGCCGCGCGTAACGGACACCATGCTTCTGGAGGCCGGAACCCACCTTTTGCGGGAGCTACGCGTCCTCCTCTACCCCGGCCCTTTCTTTGGGCCCGCACCCCTTTTCCCAGACAGCCACAAGCAGTGGCTTGCCAAGGGGGGCCACTGGGGTAGTTGGGGGAACGCGGCCACGCTGAAGGACAATGTGTTCATCGTGTTCCAGATCAAACAGCAGACATGTATGTGATCGTTCAATGGGGTGGAGTGCGGGTGTTGTGCCTTTTGATGTCTCCCACGTCGATGCCGTTCGTATCGCCTTTTTGTTTCTGCTTCCGGGGCTGTACCACACATTTCTTCACAGCCGCTTGGCACTCAGCCTGGGTGAACCGCAAGAAGGTCGGCAGCAAGGATCGCCGAGAGGATGAGATGTTCCTCACCAACGTGACCGCATATCAAGTATCCATGCATGACACGTGCCATGTTGTTTTGTATGTTCGCACCGTCCCCAGTGCCCATTATTAATCAGCTGCTTAACCCCCCCAAATTTGCTGCCTGCAGATTGAGGTGAAGAAAGGAAAGCCGCGCGATCCCGCGAAAGTCCAAGATTGCCGCGCCAAGCCAGATGCATGCTTCGAGTACACAAAGGTTGTATTGCGCGCGCTGCGTGTTGCATCTGTGATTCTGCGCTATGTCATACGCGTGTTGCGCGTGTTGCGCGTTCCGCGCGTTCCGGTGATGTGCCTCTCGTTCCGCCTCTGGAGGCGCCCACATCGTGCTACACGTGCTGCGCGTTCTGCAGATCCAACGGAACCGGTTGTGGACCTCGCTGGAGGGCGAAGACGAAGAGAGTGAAGAGGAAGAGGACGACGAGGCATCAGCAGACGACGGAGACGAGGAGGAGGAAGAAGAGACTGAGGAGGAAGAGAAGGATGAGACAGCCCATGGCAACAAGCAGGCCCGAGGCGCATTGAAGAAGCTGAAACAAGAGGAGGGGCATTCCGAGGACGACCCAGAGGACCCCGTTGTGCCGGAGAAAGGGTCTTCTTCTTCCGCGAAGGCAGCACGGTCCACTGTGTGGGAAGTCAAGCAGGAGCGGCAGACAATGGCAGCGAAGAAGAAGCGGAAGTCAGAGGAGCGTAGCCCGCCCAAGGTGCCACCAAAGAAGTCCGAGGCGGAGTTGCCCAAGAAAAAGAAGGACAAGGACAAGGCACCCCGTGGTAACGCGTCCTTTGCGATTTCCGGAAGGGCCCGCAGAAGAGCATCAACGCCGCACCAACAAGAGCAGAAAACTTCCAGCACGAAGGCGGGTACGACCCTGATCTGGAAACAATGCAGAGAATTTTGGAGACATACTTCAATGCGAGTTTGGGCAAATTGGTGATGCACTACAAAGACTGCTTGTCGGAGGAACCCAAGTCCAGGCAAGAGATCGGTTTGGCAGTTCGGCTGCACACCAGTGTCTAGGCCCTATTCGTGCAAAGTGTGCTGAGATGCGGGACCAAGAACGCCCAGTCGGCTGCAACAGCCCGTTAGTATTTCGAAAAGCGGTATCCCTCGAGTAGCCCGCGGCAAGTGGCAAGCGGCAAGTGGCGGAGGGGATTTTGAAGGGCCCTTCGGTTTGTACGGGTTGCGCCGCCGCACCGCAATGGCCGTTGGACCTCAGCCCGCCATCGGAGGGTATCCGTCTGGCCAAGCTGAAGATGGAGGGCCTGCGCAGTGGTTGTGGAGGTGGCGGGGCCAATTGGGTCAGCGCAATGGGCATGGAAGACATTGTTGACATGGAAACGGATGTTTTGCAGGTGTTGCGCAGGGCCTCTGTTGTGCTTCTGCAACGTCGTGCCTCGCGTCATGCGCGTTCCGCGCGTTCTACGCGTTTGCTTCTAGCCTGCCTGCGGAGGACAATTTCCGTGTTCCGCGTTCTGAGGAGAAGTTCGTTCGTTTCGTCCGGATGGCCGGCCTGATGGCGTACGAATCGGAAGAGGAACGGAACCTCGAACTGCCGGCGTCCGGAGCATGGTCGTTGGTGCGCACCCGAGAGTTGGCGCTGAAGAAACCGCGGGTATTTGCGTGCTTTGTGGTGTCGGTGGTGTGCGTGATTTTGCTTCTGCTCCGCCTCTGGAGGTCCATTGTCGCGTGATGCGCGTTTTACGCGTCTTGCACGTATGATTCTACGTACGCTTCTGGAGGAGGTACGCCGTGCTACCCGTTGTGCAGACTGCCGCTTGGGATTGGGAGCCCCCTCACATGAGCGGGTACCCGCACCTTCCCCCCCCCGCCACCACAATACCCGCCCCCTCATGCCCACCGTCAACCCCAGCACTCGCACCACCAAGACCCGCAGTGGCACCCCTATCCGACACTGCCCCCCCCCCCCCTTCCTCCGCCGCATGGCGCGCTGCCACGCCCCCCCCCCCCTCCTCCGCCCTATGGCACGCCCCCCTTCGCAGCGTCCGAGCCGCCGGAGCTTCAACCGAAGGCGCTGCTTGGCCCGTTCACCGATGTGGCACAGATCAAGAAGGTGCGTGGGCGGCTGCGGAACCAACCCGATCGTACGTCCTCCGTTGCGGCTTTCAATGCGTGGTTTGTACGGAGCCGTGAGTCACGTGTATGATGACCCTTGGTCCCGTCTGCCAAATTTTTTGCACCTCGGTGGCCCCCCTTGCGTTTTCACAGGATCCGCCGGAGACCGAAGAGACGCGGGACGATCAGCCCCCTCGCGGAACGGAAGGAACTGGCGCCGGTGCCATGGAGGAGCAGCAGGTTGTTGTGCTAGGTGTTCTCCACGTGTGCTTCTTCTTCACCTCTAGAGGCTGATGTGCTTTGTGTTGCGCGTGTTACGCGTCTTGCGCGTCCTACGTGTCGTGCCTCCGTGTTGCCTTTGGAGGAGACACGTCACGTTTTTTGCGTTCTCCAGAAGATTCCCCGAGAGACCAAAGGTGAAGAGGCGGAACAAGGACCCAAGGAGGCCGCAGAAGGCGCTGCAACGGGTGCGGAGGTCTCGGCAGGGGGCGATGGTGGTCCGGCAGGTGAGCAGGTGCGCGTTGTGGGGCCACTGCCGTTTGCGCGTCATACCCGTATGGTTTTGTTGTGCCTCTGGAATCCGCCACGGCGTGTTTTGCGTGTTTTGCGCGTGTTATGCGTTATATTCGCCTCGATTCTGGCCCTGCTCTGGAGGATAGAACCCCGTTTTCCGTGTTCTGCAGACATCCGTGCGAGTCAAGGAGGAGCCCCCCGACCCCCCGGAACGCCATGCCGAACCGGAAGGGGGTCCAGATACGGAGACGGCAGCCCAGGGCAAGATGACCGATGGCTACATCACGGAAATTTAACGCCACATGGCGAAGAGGGGTGGGAGGGTGAGGGGTCCGATTGTTAATTCTCCCCACTTGGGGAACCGAGTCCGGAAAGCCAATGGCCGGATCCCGACGAATCCCGGGGCATCACAGTTCGCAGCCCGCTTTGCGGGTTCCCCCTTGGGAAGTTTCAGCGCAGACAGGCTCTCTTTCTCAACAGGCGCCCGACCGGTGGCATCGCAATACGTGGTAAAAATACCGGTTTCTTGGCTGTACAATAATGGAGTACTATGGCGATGGGACATGTAGTTCCCGGTCTGCGCCCAGCACAAGCGAACTGGGGATGTCCCGCAAAAACAGATACCACACCTGTTGCCAATTGCTCTGTGGTCGGGGAACCCAGGTTGAAACCCCCCCCCTCTGCTGCAGATTGCTATGTGGTAGGGGACTTGAGGCTCAAACCCCCCCCCAAAAAAAAACACACACGCACTGTCCTGTGCTACATGTGCTGCGCGTTGCCTCGGACTCTGCCTCTGGACTGCGTGTGGCGTGTTCTGCGCGTGTTGCGTGTTCTCGGTATTGCCTCCGGTACTGCCTATGGAGTCTGAATGTACGTGTTCCGTGTTATGCAGACACACCGCTCTTCGAAAATGCCATTTCCCACGAATCTTTATGCGGGTGCACTCCCCCTGGAGGATTGTGCAGCAAATCTCATGCATGGAGTCCGGCCAGGCCAAACTGGACTAGTCGGGTACACCGGCGATGAGGTTTGGGACCCCATGTTGGCTCCAATCCAAGAATTACAGCGGGCATCCCTCCGAAAGGCGAACCTCTCCCACTTGATCACCCTAGTACCAAGGTGTGCCCCACTTGATTCTAGCGGTTGGCCCAATCGATTGTAGCCTTTGCCCCAATCGATTTTAGCGGTGGCTCCCATTTCCGTAGGTACAACGCCTTCATCCTCCTGCAAGGCATGGTACGACCCATGCAAGTAGATGGCATTTGGGAACGGGACGGGTTACTATACAACCCCTTCAGGGCACAATTGCTAAGCCGCAAGGAGTACTACGTCTTGCGCCGTAACATCTAGCCCGATGTTGTTGAGCTACTGGAGGAGTGTAACGGGCAGTGGGCTGGTGCCTGGCAGTTCGGTGGCGCGGCATGTGGGGATGAGTCCGTGGTGCCGCACAAAGGCATACGTGCCGGCCCACTACGGATGTTCATTGCCCGCAAGCCCCACTCAACCGGCATCAAGCTCTATTGCCTTGCGGATGCCACTAGGGAGGAGGATGAGGAGGAAGAGAGTGAGGAGGAGGAGGAGAGTGACGGGGAAGAAGACGAGGACATGGAGGATGACGAAGCTTAGGAAGGAGAAGTTGGTGGAGGGCGGACGTGGTGGAATCGTGGACTTCATGGCCGCCAAGCCTCTGCCATCCTTACCCATGGGACCAGTGCGAACCCTGGGGGACAACCGCGTAGGCTGGATACCCAAACTGTGAGGACGTGGCCTCCCAAAAGTGCGCGCGTGTGCGATAGTGACGTGCTCCGCGTGCTACGCGTTTTGCGCGTGCCGGAAGTCTGCTTCTAAGTCTGCCTCTGGAGCACCGTGCTGCGCGTTTTGCGCGTTATGCGCGTGTTTTTTTTTTTGGCGTTGTCCACGTTCTGCGCGTGCTGCGTGTAATGAAGCAACACGCGCTGCACGTATTCTGCCGCGCAAAGCGCTTCCGAACAGAAACGTCCCCTCTGTAGAAAATGGAATATGTCCCACAAATCAACCTCCCTTCCCTCAAACCCCACTAGATTCGTGAAGTAGACATCAGGGACAATACAATTGAGCCCTTGATGTGCACTCAACTCGCTATGGAACCTGCGATTAAGCATCGCCAAGCTCCGGAGGGAGCTTAAAGTCTCCACCTTTAGTTTGTTTAGCGAGTTGATTGTCTTTTTCCCGTTGCCCATCGCCATCGCAGCAGTCGCCGCCGGCGCGATCGGATGACATCTCTGTTGACTTGACGGCGCATTTTTGCAGCCTATGAGGCCCTAAATCAGCTCTTGCGAATCAAGCTAGTCATTTTGGTGCGGAAAGTGCCAAGTTTAGAAAGCAAGATTCAATGAAATGACAGCAGGAATCAGTAAGGAATTGTATTCCTAATGGATTCCGTTGATTGGAAAAAATTGTGGTGCCCACAGGCTGCCAGGTACGGCGTGAAAACGGGACTCCCATAACGTGGTGGGAACAACAAGTGTTCCCAAGTGTTCTCCGGGGTGAGAGGGTCCTGGGTACCGCTTCAGCATGTACCTAAATAAAGTAGTCACTTCATGCCTATCAATGCCATTGAAGGTTAAGCCGAGTGGTCTCCAACCTTAGAACCTAGATACACCGAAATTCTATTTACTTGGAGTTGGTGCCTTGTTGCTCTGCTGAACTAGTTGTTATTGTGGTTCTACTTTGTACCTCTTTCTGAAATTAGTTGCTTGGCCAAGGTGGCCAAGCCGTATCCTGTGTCCAGGCCAACCTACTTGCCCTAGATTCCTAACCAATTGCCACCACAGCAAACCTGTGCACATCAAGTGCAGATCTTCCGCTATTTTTTAACCAGAATGCTGTCAGTTTTCACTATAAAACCATTTGCTTTGTTTATAAAGCTTTCATGCTTGTGCATATGTGATTTCTGTACTCCCTACAGCCCTGTTGTGTTGGATTACATTCCAACTATTCAAATTTTATCTTCTTTGTGGTGTTTCAGGACTTGCTGTCTTCTTTTGGGGGGAAACTTGCGGGATATTTCAAAAACACAAGCCGGCCATCAAATCTTCCTAGAAGTAGAGGCAACACCTTGTTGACCTTGAGCACCACACACAGGATACTGAGACAAACCCAAAGAAGTGTACAACAAGTTGTTTGTCATGTCTCTGTGTCTATTGCACTCAGTGCAAGAAGTGGGCCCGTTTCAACGATGAATATTAAAGCTGGCGCCCATTCTTTAGCGAGCGAAGCGCCACCCATGCACCTCCGCCTTGCGCGCACGAGCCCTAGGTCTCCAAGAGATCCAAAGCACCAGACGGCGAGAGAAGCTGAGGCACTCAAACGTCTTGGGGAACTTAAACTTGAACCTTGACTTGTCCTAGGACGTGGGGTAAGAACTAGCCGCTGAAGCCTTAATGGCTACCAGCGGCGTCCATGAACTCATTTGTCGACGCATGGCCAGGTCCTTGGCGCGTTTATGGCGCCTGTGAACTGGTTCTGGTGTACCTGAAGAGCGAATGAGAGAGGAAGGCGGACGAGTTGAGTCTACACCCTGAGTTCCACAAGATTGTAGTGGGACTCGACGACGACGCTCTACCTCCCTACCCAATGGGGTCCGAGCCGAAGTGGGAGCGCCACTCTTACGACTCAGGATTGACAAGACCATTGACACCTTCCTACCGTCCCGCACCTGTACCATATTGGCCCACGCCTATGGAAGGAATGAGGGCAATACCTACAGCCTAGAGGCCGCGCTTCGGAGACTTGAAAGAACTCAGAGGAAGCCATGATGGAGCAGATTATTGAGCTCCATGCCACGATCACTACCAACACCATCGATAAGAGAGGTACTGAAATCACGGCCCTTTTCGAAGTTGCAATGGCCAGACTGGGTATCCCACCTGCCTCCTATTCCGAATCTCCAGCCCTGGCTAAACTTGGTGAGCGCCAAACAAGTACTACGGTAGGGCAACCCCTACCTCCTGTCACATGTCTCCGCGCATTCCATCTTGGAGCTAGGACATGGCCTTCTCTAGGACTGAGGGGGTAACCGAAGTTGAATATTCGGTGAAAGCTCCCGTGGGCATTCCGGAATCGTCTCATTCAAGTGATACTATGTGATTAGAACCTAGGTGTGGCTCAGGAAATTCCTCTTCACACTTCACCATGTCTTCATCATGTTCCCGGGAGTGCAACATGCAACATGACGATACCCCCCCCTAAAAAGTATGCTGAATTGGGACTATCTGCGCTAACCTGTTTGGTGAGTGTACCCCCCCCCCCCTTGTTGAGTCCAAGGGGGGTGGTAAGGATGTGAAAGCTATCGCCCAGGCCGAGATCAAACTTAAACCTCCTGAGTGTGATCCCAAAAACCTGCGTGAGGAGGCCAAAGAGTTTTTGGGGTTTTTACTTCTCACAAGGTGGCAGCACGTGGACCTCATAACGGTTGGTGGGCGCCGTGCGCGCAATGTTGCATTGCTCCGGAGGGCCACCTTAACTCCGGTGGACCTGGAAGGGGCCACCTCATCTTCCCACTAGGCGGGCGCGCTAGAGGTGCCCTTGCCCACGCGACGACGACCGTTGCCTCATGGGCAGCACGGCAGGGCGAGTGTGGAAGAGACTTAATCCCAACCAGCCCATGCCTCTTGGCAGGACAGGCGAAGGGCAAAATTGGGAGGCAGGGTGCCAGAACTCACGTCGGCCCACCCTCCCACCCCATGACCTCTATACATAGGCCTACGGAGATGAAAAGGAGATGTACCCGAAATAGTTGTTGTTTAGGCTGTTTGGTGCTGCCTGACATTTTTCGAAATGATGACTTGTCCTGAAAGCCTTCCATTGCCCCTAGGATCGCTTCTGGTGATCATTTGGTGACAATACGGGTTCGCCTCATGGAATTTTCTTGAGAACCATTCATCTTTGACATCTTCGGAGTTCCGAACATCTTGTTTCAATAGTTGTACTACGAGATCCGCTTCCCTTTCACCTCCTTCTAAGCAATGTCCGCTCACACCTACCAATTAAACAGGGTTTGAAAAAAATTTTGCTTCATCTTCCTGTGAATCCTTTCTGGGCTGGTCCGCCACCCCCTCTTTTGCCGTCCTCCCGTGGTCCCAGAGGAGCCGCTGGAGCCTTCGCTAACAGCCGCACACGTTTTGGCACCGGCTGGTCGCCCGTCGCAGGCAACGCCAGGGCCGCACAGCTAGACGCCGTGGCGGGTTCTGGCAGCGGTCCAGCGCCTCCGAGGCCGGCCGGGCCCGGCCAAGCTACGCCGACATAGCTGTCGATGGCGCCCGGTGCTTCTGCAGGAGGAGCAATTTCCAGCCCACGGCTTGTCTAGCCGGGGCTGGTGGGCACACCAGTCCCTGGGTGCCCCCTTGATGCCCCACGTGGTCCAGCCGGCAGCAGCTCCCAATTCTGTAGCAGAGCTGCATGCACCCTGGGCACGAGGGCAAGTTGTGCACAAGGCACAAGGCCCGCACGGTGCCCCAACCTTCTCCTGGCCGGCGATGCGCCGCCGCCAGCGGAACGCTCGGCGCCTAGGCCCTAGGAGGCAGCATCACAAAAGGGAGGAGCGCCCGCCCCCTTTCCGGGGGGTTTGGGAAGTAAACCATGAGGAAGCGGTCCGTGCCTGCTAGGCCACGACCCCAAGGGGGGGGGGGGGGGGGGGCTCTACGGACCCCGGAACGTTTGTACGGATCAGTGGATTTTGTGGGCGCTAGAGGCACCGGATATTGTGTTTTAGGCATACAGCAGGGGGAATTTTTTTGTTTTACCCTTTGTGTCTTTCCTCAAAATACTCAGAATTTTGTGGAGAAATCAAAAATGGGTGAAAAACAAAAAAAACATTTTGGACTCGACCCGACCTCCGGGTCGGACCTTGGCTGATGAGAGCCTGAGCTGATGGGCAAATTTTTATGAAAAAAACTTTTACCCCCCCTTGTGTATGTTCAAAATGATCAGCGCGCCATGGGGATCATTTGAGGTATGTATGTTGGGGTACCCAACGACCCCCTTTGGGGACCCTGGTGGCTGACCGCCTGTCCCGTCTACCCCCTGGGTTTGGGTCAACGAAGGGGGGTGGGGGGTGGGAGACCCCAACCCCCCTCTACAACCCCTGAAACGGTTCAACACCCCTTGGGGTTGGGTCCTGGCTGGGAGCGGCCCCCGGGCCTAGGGGCTTATGAGTGGGTTGTCATTGTACGGGAGAGCCCCCTCACAGTAGATGCAAATTGGTTTTGGCATCTGGATGAAAGCAAGTGGGCACCCTCACATATTCATCAACAGCAACGGCTCTTTTTTTTGTGGGCACAAGGCAATTCCACCTGTTTCCACTTGCAGACCCAATGCTACTTGCCAGTTGACCCTTGTGCTCTGTGAGCACTGCTCAGCAAGGCCCATGGCATGCTTTTGCATATGGTCTGTGATGCTGCTGAGCCTACCACTCCTTCTGGACGGGATGCTGCAGACATGGGCCCCAGGGAACGCCCTCGCCATCAACACTGGCCGGAACAAGACGCAGTACGCCTACACGTACCCCCGACAGTTGACACGCACTCTGACGGTAGAGTTTTGGGGTAAGGGCGCTGGATCTGCCAGACCAGAGTACAGCTTTTATGTGTCTGTCGCACACCCCAAGGACGACAACCTTATTCAAGTGGCAGACTGGTTGTACTTTATGGGCCGACCCATCATTGAAATTAAGAGTGCTCAGAGCCTTGCTTGGACCCACTTTGCAATCACGGTGGACGCACTTGGGTTCCCCACCGTCAACTTCTCATTTTACGTGAACAGCTCGTTGTGGAAGTCCGCCAGCCTGGACATGGCCAGTTCCGCGCTGGAAAGGCTTGAAGAGAACGTTCTATGTGTTGTGCTTGGGGCAGAGCAGGACAAAGTGCTTGGCGGGTGGGACACCAGTCAGATCCTAAGCGGGCACATTGACGAGTTTCGCATGTGGAGCGGAGTGCGAACCGCGGCCCAGATCCAGAACACCTATCGTGTCGGGGTGCCCTCTGACACCCCGGGCCTCATCATGTACTACACATTCGATGACCCACTGAATTCCACGTGCATCCGGGACCAGACGGATCCGAGCGCCGCGCGGTGCATGCGACTTGCAGACCACCGCGACCCACGGACGAATCCGGTCCTGAGTCCCCAATACGTGCCGGCCGCAGCCCCTTTTTCTCAACTGACAATCTCCACTGCGCCCTTGTGCAAGGCGTCCGGCGAGGGTCAGATCCGCGTCGAGCCTGTGGGCAGTTTCGGCCTCCGGGTCCGGGATTTGTTCTGCGGGGCTCACAATCCGAGAGCCATTGTGACAAGCGTTGAGGGCGGAGTGGTGAAGCAGCAGGGCCGCGATGTTCTTGGGCTTCCTTTGGACCTTGACGATGAGCTCGAGTACCACTCCACTGGAGCAGCAAGCGGGGGCTTTGTATACCGTGTACAGCGGGAGGACCAGCAGGGGACGGTCTCGGGGAGAGTGACGGTGCTGGAGAACCGGCCTCCAGTGCTGCCTGCGGACGTGCTCCTGGATGGCACTGAAGATGAGGAGCTGGTCTGGTGGATTGACGTGATGGATCCCGAGAACGATATTGTGACGGTGCAGATTGTCGATGCGGGCGATGAAGACGGAGGGATGGCTCAGGTTGTGCCGGCCAGGCTCATGGAGCTGCGATTCCAGCCCAATCTAAACGTGTTTGGGAGGAATGTGTCGACATTCACTATCCGAGCGCGCGACCACTGGGGGGCCTACTCCAACATCATGAGGGTGACCATCTCCCTAAAGCCGGCAACTGATGCCCCGATCCTCGAGATCCCAACAGAGTTCACCATGTTCCGCGGCCAGAAGGTGCAGTTCCCTTTTCAAGTCCGAGATCCTGATGGCGGGGATCCCTTTGTGCTGGCGAGCGACTCCCCCAAGGCCTATCAGGTTTGACTCAAGTCGGTGCTGGTGCGCGCCCATGGTGTCGCATACTGTGGATTTACAGAACCCCCGCAATTGTGTCCTTTAACAAAGCATGACACCAAAGATTAAGAGGGTATGGACGCGGGGGCAGGCTTCGTATGGATCCCCCCCCCACCACCACCACACCTGGTAGGCAAATGGGGTGAAACACACGCACACAAAGGTGGGCAACATGCTTTAAAAATTGTTTTGTATCATTGTGGGTGGTCACAGCGGTTTTGGAATTTTCGAATTTTTCAGCCGTTGAGGCTGAAACTTCTTAAGCCACCCCATAATATTTTTCCTCTCTCTATCTCTCTTTCTCTAAAAGGACACCTCAATGACGCAGGTGTTCCCGCGGGCAACCGTCAGCGATCAATAAGGCACTGACAGGGGTTGGCAGTATGCTGTTGGTGGGTATCTCACGAAATTTGAGCGGTTGGGGGAAACTGTACCTGGTCGACAGAACGTGATGCTTTTAAATTGGAGACATATATCATGTGAAATTAGTTTGGACATGCGGCCTTACTGCGTTTGCGGATTCACTCAGTCACTCCCCAATTGATTTACTCAGAAGGCACTTTGCTTACACACGCTTTTCCTCGACTCTAGTGCCTCAATGCAGCTTTGCATGTGTATGAGCATTACAATGCCTTTACCACGCAAATGCATTAGTGCGTTCCATGGACACAGCGACTGGTGGGCAATCTGAGCAATACTGTGGAGTGGACCATGGTTAGCAAGTTTGGACCTGTTTTATGCGCTGTGCTTCGTTTCCGTGACAACATGCTCATTACGGTTTTGGCTGTGGTTGTGGAGTGATGAAAATAAGTTTTGGCAATGAGAACATGGAAACCATGAGCCTATAAATTGAAATTATGCATTTGATACCGTGCCAGTTGGTGGTGAGATTTAGCCGGAGGGAGCTATGTACACAGTGGTGGATACCATTTTGCTGCTGCAAACAACCATTTGGCTCATGGAATATTCTCAGCGCTACATTTTCCAATCCTACTTTGAAAAGGCCGGGGGTACCTATGCTACTATATTTGTTGGCGTGATCTAATTTGTCAGAATTTTTTATGCCTGGGCGCAACTCCTGCCCCTCCTGGTGTTGGCGACCGTTACAGTGTGGCCAGGCTGCCAGGTGAGAAGTTTATTCAACGCAAGTACTGAACTGGTTGCTGTTTTCAGAGAGGTCCCTCTGGGCAGCTCCACAGGTGTATGTTTTGTCAGTTGATTCAGGGACGCCCCACGCAGCATGTCTTGGAGTTGCGCTCTCTGAGCATCACCGAACCTGTGCCGCCCAGCGCTGAAGTGCATTGCCCAGTCTCTCTCAAGTGCGTCCTGTTTCCTGCATCCGTCGTCCGTCTGCTCAGGCCATTCTGACACGCCGCATCGACTCCATCAACAGCACGGAGTCGCCCATCACGTACCGGGTCTCGTCGCAGGTGCAGTGGGCTGCTGGCTGGGCCAACTACTCTAGTCAGTTCGCAGTGTCTCCAACAGACGATTGGGGCATCGCCGGGGTCATTGGCCAACCGAACAGCACCATGTTCGGTGACTCACGGGAGGCGTGGTCGCCGGCCACAATCGACGGCAACTGTGTCAATGATGCGGAGACCGAAGACCACTACTACACCGAGTTCTTTGAGGCGGTGTTCGCCACGCCAATGTATTTGAACCAGATAATTGTGCATGAGAACTTCGGCCCTGGGCTGATCACGCGGATCTTAGTGCCAAGCGACCGCAACCCAACTCAATGGAAGTCCATTTTCGAACGGGACCCCCATGAAACGCTGTGGAATTTCGCGGAGACCTACACGTATTTCATGCCGAAGATGTGCGCGACAATGTGGCCCGTGGACCGCGTGCGGATCGAGGTCGACACGTGCCATCGCACGGGCTGGTACGAGGTGAATGCTGTCCGCGCCCAGGGCGGCGTGTTGGACTTGGGCAACGTGTTGAATGCGACGGACAAACTGTATATCTCTGCGACGCCCGGCTTCACCGGGAACTTCACTTTCGGTCTGACGGCGACACACTGCTTCGGGGTGTTTGATGCCACATCGCCCCCATACACGACACATGTGCGTGTGCTTGACCCGCCGTACGCCGTGAAGGTGACTCCAACGGCGGCATGGAACCGGGTGGATGTGTACGGCGTCCACGCTGGTCCGTTCGACAGAAGCGTTGTGGTGCTGGAGCTGCCCATGAAAGGCGCGTTGAGGTACGTGAGCCCCAGCAGCTGGGTCCCTGCTGACACTCGGCTGGTGGCCCTTGGGCCTCCTGGCGGCTATTTTGAGTACAAGATGTTTTACTGTGATGCCAATGAGACGGATTTCTTCATCGTTCAGCTGGCGCCTGATGTAGTTGTCGAGGTCCAGCTGAACGGGTGCCAGGAATCCTTCGGGGTATGGTGGATCGCAGTTGTGGTCTGCGGTGTGCTGGTGCTGGTGCTGCTGTTCTACTACTTGCTGGCCCCCAAGCGGCGTGACAACTCTCACGCCCCAAAAGGCCCAAACAGAGACGTGTGTGTGATCTTCACTGACATTCAGTCCAGCGTGCTGCTGTGGAGCGAGATCCGGGAACGCATGGCTGGGGCGCTGGACATGCACAAGTCCCTGATACGTAAGTTAATCGCGAAGTATAAGTGCTACGAGGTCAAGACTGTCGGGGACTCCTTCATGATTGTGACGGCCGATCCTGTTGCTGGGGTCCAGCTGGCCCTTGCAATACAAGAACAATTGTACTATGCCGACTGGGCCACAGATGACATCGATGCGTTCTACAAGAAGCAGTGTCCGTGCAATCTGAGCAAGGCAGAGTACCGTCAGGTGTTTGTGCTTGTGCTCGCGCTTGTTTCTGTGTGCTTGTCTGCATGAGTGAGTGCCCTTTGCCTCGCTCCAAGGGGGGTGTGGGAAAAAAACGGCGCGCCTGAAAAAAAAAGCTACCCCCCCCTCACCCCCCACCCTCCGGGGGTTGCTTGCACAAAAAAAGTTGTCGCGCCATAATTGTAGCAGTTGGAAAATTTTTTTACCTCAGGACAATTCTTGGTACAGAAACGGAGTTCTTTTCACATTTGTCCCGTGCGGCCCCGGGGGGGAGGGGGGGGTTTCGTTCCCTGTGTGGCGGTTGGTCGTAACTTGTAACTTTGAACTCACTGCAATTTGAAGGTCATGACTGCCTTGCATGCAGCTTTGTTGGATGTGTCCATCCAAACGCACGCATACATACACACACAGGCACACAGGCATACGCCCAGGCACGCACCAGTACACCTAGGGTTTTCCAGGCTGGAAAGACTCGAGGTGAATATCAAAATTGTGTGTTTACTTAACTCAAGGAGGGAGGCAGGGGGGGGGGGTGGAAAAAAATTCCTGGGAACAGCATCAGGCTTTTTTTTGCGCAACCAACCCCCGGAGGGGGTGGGGGCAGGGACTTGCTTTAATTTTCATTCCGGCAGGGGGGGGGGGGGGGCTCCCCCCTGGACCCCCTCCCCCCCTCCCCTGGCCCCCCTCCCCCCCTCCCCCCTCAGCTCAAGTGCTCCCGAAAACCTGGGTTTTGGGAACATTTTTTAGTCATGGGAAAAAATTTTCGGCGCCTTCGGCGCATGCCATACACTGTGTACATATTGCTTTATGTGTGCTCCATATACCTTGTTTTCCAGACTACCATGCCCCAACGCTAGTTGTCAGTGTATTTCAGCTCCCCGGTCCCACTGTTGCTACGCGCAAAACGTGAAGATGTAATTGACGCGCTGCTCTATTTTAGGTTTAAAGATAGGATCACCGGTCATAAAAGGCAAAAAGCCTACAACGAGGCACAAAAGCCATGTGCCACACTGCGTACCAATGGCCACATTGTGCGAGTTTGTCGCTGTGGCACAAAAAATGGCCACACGCGACCGGTTCAGGCGAGTCTAATTCTGACTGACAAGAAAGATCACTGTCGTTTGGCATGAGATGGTGAATGTCCCGCTTTGTCGTCGTTGTTGTGTATTGGTGAGATGTGGGAACCCTGAATTGACATTCAATGATGAATTTCCTTTGTTTACGGCCTACAACATGACATTTCCATGCGCTGAGTTGTTCATTCTCCAATAATTTTTCTGTTCCCTGTGGATTGGGTATGTTCCGGCGGGGGGGGGGGGGGGGCTCCCCCCTCCCCTGGACCCCCTCCCCCCCCCACTCAAGCAAGTCCTTGAGGTGGGGGATACGCAAATTTTTTCCTCACACATATGACCAAAATTTTTACCAAACAAGGTCGTTTCAAGGCAAAAACAATGCACGTTGATCTTTGGACACCACTGCTCCATCAATGTGAAGACTATAGCCCTGGCTCAACGTGCAAAGCGTGGTAGGGAAGTCTCACCCATCAAATGTGGTTAAGGAGGAGGGGTGTTACTCCCTCGGTCAGAAGTAGCAGAGCCCCAATACTACTTCTTTCCCCATACCCCTTGTTTCAAGCAACAACCTGCCAAACCCACTATGTCACAGGGTGCCCATTTCTGTGACTTAGTTGTTGCGCTTCGCATCTTGCAACGTTTTGCATTTCCAATCGTTTCGCATTTCAAGTTGTTGTGTCTGTAATGGGGCGGGGTGGTGTCACTATGCCCCCCCCATGCCATGGCGCCTGCTGCACGACGTAGGTTGTCGCTTGCGGCTCGTGCTGCATGTTGTGCGGTGTGGGCTGCTGCTTCCGTGCATGTGACTTGTGGGGGCTGAGTTGGTCCGGCGATGGGCGCTGGTTCTGGCGATGGGCGCTGGTTCTGGCTGGTGCTGCTGGGCTCTGAGTGCTGGCTGCTTGTGGCTGCCGGGGGGTTGGGGGGTCATATGCACTAGAGTGTGGCGGACGACGAGGAGACCATGCCCGAGGAGAAGGGGATGGGATGGCGGGCCCGAGCGCCGCCATCGGAGCAGCAGCTCGTGGTCATCATGACCGACGCTGAGGGCTACCCCATGCCGTCTGAGGTGTGCTAGTCTGGCGGGAAGGAGGTGCATTGGCCTGTGCTTAAGCTGATGCCGGCCACAGGGCCGCCAACGCGGCCACGGCTACAGCGGCCAGCGGAGGGGGTGGGCGAAGGCTCGCAAGCAGGTGCAACGGGCAGCATTAGCAATTACAGCCGCGGCGCTGGCGGCGGTAGCCGTTGCCCACGCCTTGCCAACATTGGGCTGCCCGGGGCCCAGTGAGCGGGACGTCAAGGTATGACAGCCCCACACCCTCCGGGGTGATCCCTTGGGCCCGTGGGCGCCGTTGCGGCCATGGGCCGATGAGCCCTGTGGCCTTCTCAGCGGCTAGGGCGAGCACGGTTCCTATGGCAGCCAACAGGCTGCAAGTGGCGCTGTAGGCGGCACCATGGAGGTGCGCCGTGCTGGAGGGGGCACATCCCCCGGCGCCTCAGGGGCCATTTGTGGGTTGTCTTGCCGCTTTTTGAGGCGCCTGGGGCAGGAGGGGGCACATCCCCCAGCGCCCAAGGCGCCATTGGTGGGTTACTTGGCAGTCAATGGGCTGCAAGTGGCGCTGCTTGCGGCGCTTTCGATGCGCCTAGGGCTGGAGGTGACGCATCTCCTAGCCCCCAGAGCGCCATCTGTGGGCTATCAGCCGGCCAACGGGCTACGGGTGGCGCTGTTTGCTGCACTATCAAGGCGGTCGGGGCTGCGGGGGAACCCCCAGCGCCCAGAGCGCCATCTGTGGGCTATCTGACAGCCAACAGGCTACACGCGGCGCCATTGGCGGGTTTTTGTGGGATAGGGCGTCTGAACCTGGGAACGAGGCCTCTAGGAAGGACCCACACCCCCTGCAGGGTGGGCAGGGTGGGGAGGATTTCCCGGAGTTTAGGCTGCTGGACTTGTTGGCGGCGTGGGAAGTTTTTCAGATTTGAGGGGGGCGCACGGCACCCAACGCCACAGCGCGGGGCATTTCTCGGCGGCTTTACCGGCTGCCAGCCAACCGGGGGCGAGCACCCGGGAGGCTCCCGGCCCAAAAGTTCCAAGGCAGTGCAGGGAGCATTCCTATGCTTGAGTACCTACAGGAGCTAGTGTAGCCCGCGGCAGACCTGGGGTGGGGGGACGGTACGCTCTCTTGGGACTCCCTTTGGGAAGAGGAGGAGTGCACCTGCAGGGGCATTATGCAGCTTCACGGCGCGGTGCTAGAGCTACTTGCGGAAGACTTTCGGGAAGGGGGCTACACCTTTTTGCTCCTAGCCTCCCCATATCTCTAATTTGTGCGCCAACCCTCCCCGTGGCCACCTGCCCTATGCGGTGCCCTGGGGGACACATTCCGTCTGTTTGGGCGTGGAGGGGGGGGGGGGGGTTCACCCCTCCCCTCCACTGCTTGCGGTCCCCTTGTGTCCACCAGCGGTATGGAGAGTAGGCGACGCCTGTTCCTCATGGGGAAGCCTGTCGGGGTACTTTGCTGTGTGGTTCCTGCCCTTTGATGAGCCCATGTCTGAAGGGCCTTGCCACCCGCGCACCAGCTAATATCCGTTGCCGTCTAGCCCGGTCTCTGCGGCTCTCGCCTAGCAATCTGGGTGCTCAGTGGCCATTCAGTGGGAGCAGGGTCTATTCTCTATCTCCAAGGCGCAGCGCCCGCCGTGCACCGCACCAACCCCTACCCCACCCGTGTCCGTGCGCTCTAATGTCTGCCTCCTTTCGGAGTTCTTCGCTGCTTGCCCCTTTCCGTCATCCCCATCGGTGGGCTCGGGTGTCTGTGCACTGGGCATGCTGGGTTTGAATAGCAGAAGCATAGAGGGGTAGTGGGGCCGACTCGTGGCAAACATTGTTCTGCACGACCCCAATTTTGTCTGCTTAAAGGAGCTCTAGGTGGACCCGGACCCGGCTAGGCTGGTGGGGCTACCGTATAGGCTCTTCTCGGGTGTCACTTTTCGCGGTGGCGGTGTGGCGGTGCTAGTGCACCTGCGGAGGGCAAGTTGTGCCAAAGTACAGGTGTGGAGGGAGAGGCATGTGCTAGATGCGTGTGTTCGGCTTGAAACTCCAGAGGCAATAGCAGTAGTACCCGCCCACTTCCCAACCAAGATGGACCATGAAGAGTGCGCGCGCGTATGCAAAGAGGCTGCTGGGTTTCTCAAGCGCTGCGGAGCCATTTTTAAGTTCTTCTAGGGCGATCTCAATGCTGCGCCGGGGAGGGCGGCGGGGGGGGTTTCCTGAGCTTTGGCCCCTGGAGGGCCCTGGGTGTCCTTGTTGTGCCCCTATCCCCATGGCTCCCCTACGACTTTTGTGCCGCTGCGGTCGGGGCATGTGTCTCGAAAAAATGGACCGGCTGCTAGCGCACAAGAGCACCCCGGTCACTGCATGTCGGTGCGAACTGCTGCCCGGGCTCTGCACCCACTTGGTGATGGTGGTCCATATCGGAGTCCGGTCGGAGTTTCTTAGTCGGCAGGACCCGGCTGCTCGCCGGTTCCACTTCCCCCTTGCGTGTGAGCGTGATCTTGCCCTCTCCTCCCTTGCGTGCAAGGTCATGCTGTACTAGGCACACGTTGCTGAGTGGGACCCACACGCTACCTTGCATGTGTGCTGGTATGCGATGAAGTCCTTCCCGCCGCTGCGCCACCTCACTCGGGAGGCGAGTGCACAAGGCACAATGGTACCCCTCTCCTCGCCCCTTGACGACGACCCGCTTATTGTGGGCTGTGAACGCTGGAGGGGTTAGCACAACGCACTCGCGTTCGCCAAGACCCTGGGTGTTTCCTTGGGGCAAGCGAACAGGGTCTCGGTATCAAAGCTGAGCTCTAGGCAGCTTAGGGTTAGGGACCAGCGGTTCCAGCTGTTAGAGGAGGTCAGCCATGATGGGCAATACTTTCCCTTTGAGAAGGGTGCCTTTATGGCGGAGATGGAGCGTCAGGCCTCGGACATGCATTGTGCAAAGGAAGGCCTTGGCTACGACCTGCAACGGCTCCAGACTAGCATTCCTCTGTGTCCTGACCTCCCCCCCGATTAGCCTGACTTTCGCTCCCAGATGCGGCTTCTGGGGCTACGTGACAGGGAGATTGCTGCCTTCGGCCCTGTGGGCTGGGTACCGTCTTACCGGGACTTCAGGAGGGTGTTGCCGGCAACGTCAATGGAGGAGCTGCCGCCGTCCCTCGTGGCGTGAATGTGCAGCAGTGCATGGATTGCCCTGTGTTGGCTCCTAGGGTCTGTAGGGTCGGGCGATTGGGAGGTTCTGCACATGTGCCTTGTCACACGGCTTCCCCGGTGGTGCCTCAAGAATAGCAGGCCCATCTTGCTTGAGCCCCGCATCTTCAGGCTGGAGTTGGGGCTTGTGTTCCAGCGCATGCAGTTCATTGCTGAGGCCACTAGCTGGAACGTCTTTTGTTCTTTTGCCTACCTGGCTGTCCTGTCCCCCGTGCTGTGTGCCCCGTCATGTCGCTGGCTAGTGGCCTTCTGGCTTGTCCAACACAGCCAACTCTATGTGGGAGACTGGGATGAGAAAGATGCTTTCTGCAATACCGTCCGCCCGAACCTAGGGGCTATCTGCTCGTCCTTGGGTATCTTGGGGATTGCCGCCTGGGCGGAAGAGTTCTCCGGGCGCTTCCGCGTGCGAGTGGTGACCCCGTTTTGGCTCGGCCGCCCGTAGCGCATGGCTCATGGGGGGGCACAAGGGGAGAATATGGGGGTGGGTTTGTACGGCTGTATGGACGGGGCCCGCTCCAGGTTTACTCAGGGTGTGGTGGATGTTGCGGTGGACTCCTCCACCTTTCTCCCTTTAGCCTCCCCCTGTGACCCCCTGTGCCTGCATGCGCCGTGGGATGCCCGTGTGTGGGTCCTCGAGGTGTCCTTCAGCGACGACCGCTGCCTGTTTGGCAGGACGCCCTGGGGGCTCGACCGAGTGCTTCAGGCCAACTATCACGCCTGCTAGGCGGCTATGGGCACCCCGAACGCAGCCAAGCTGAAAGGCTTCAGCCTGGCTCTGGAGAGGGATGTCATCCGGTATGAGCCCGGGGTTAGGGACTCTTTTCTGGGCCCAGTGGAGTGGGAGAAGCAGGTCTTGTTGATGACGAGGATCCCCTTGGTTTAGTCTGACAAGCTTCGGCAAATGGAGCAGCGACTCTATCGTATCTTGTGTGCGCTAAGGTCCCTCCGCCCCGCGTGGATATGGGTGCTGCGTATGGTTATTGCGTACTCCCTGTCCTGTGTTGATTTTGTGTTCGAGGCCGTAGCAATTTTTCCGGAGTGGGTGTTGCAGACTTAGCACCTGCTCAAGCAGGTAGCCGCGGCTACCCTGTCCTTGCCGCTTTGCGTCCTTAATGCGGCGCTATTTGGTACCCTTGCGTCCTTGGTGTTCGGCCTGCCTGATGTGTTGTCCCGCTTTTGCCTTCGCTTGGTGTGTGGGCTACTCCTCGCCGTGAACAGCCGGAATGTCCTTGCTAGGGAGGCTACCCGGTCCCTCTGCGCGGCACCCACCTTGCGTGCTCTGCATGTATCCGACTGGTTGTGTCTCAATGCTACCCTTGCGGCGTACTCTCTGTCTGTTGTATGTGCTGTCGCGCTTGGTGATGCGCCGGTGTGGTGTGAGAGTGGCCCAGCGTAGCTGGACGGCCCGGTCGATGTTGTCACGGATGGGTCTCGTGATGGGGACAGGGTTGTCTCGCCCATGGGTGTCATGGCGGAAGCCTGGTCCGGGTGTGCCATGGTTGGTGCGTCGTCGTGGGTTGCAAAGTGGTGCGGCAAGGCACTGGCTTTGTGGCTGCTGGGTGAGCTAGGGGTGCCCCCGAAGTCGGTCCGCTCCTTCATGGCTGACAACACGGGGGCCACCTATGGTGAGGACAGCGGTCGTACCTCCCGCTGCCCATGGGGCGACGTCCTCCGTCTCCGATGCACGGCTGCCCTGTTGCAGGGTGGGGCGGTAGAGATTTATATGCCGGCGCAGCACAACTGCGGCTCTCGGTCGCCGGTGGCGATGGTGCAGGCACGGTCTGCCGCTCGGGCCAAACAGGGCATGCTGGCAGCCGAGAAAGGGTGTGTTCCGTTCCCTGAGTGGCTAGGTGGCCACTTCTGCCTCATGTGGCATGGTGGCGTGGTGTGCTCGCAGCCGATCCCTCGGCTGTTTTGGAAGCCTGCTATACTGGGGCTCATGTTTTCGTCTCTGGTGTGCCCGCCGGGCTTTCCGCCGCATGCGTGGGTCCGCTGTGTTGAGTCTGGCCGGGTTTCTCTGCAGTCCCTGTCAGCTACGTTCTGGCTGCGTACCGCCCCCCACGGCCATGTGGAGCCCGAGCCCGTGCTCACGTGCCACTTCTGCTGGCGCGCGTGCGTGAGTTGGGGCCCCATCTGTGGTACGAGTGTCTAAGTGCGGTATGGGGGGCCAACTATGCGTTTGCCTCTGCTCTCGCCCTGCTCCCTTGCGATAGTCGTGTGTGGCACTCACCCCACTACTGCACGGTGCACAGAGGCGGTCGCGTGGTACTTTGGGCCCTGGCCCATGATTTTGCCTTCCCGGGTCCCGTGCATTGTTGCCCCTACCCCGATGTGTATGTTATCTGGTCCGGACTGGTGGACTCCCCGCGGGATCCCCTGTGGTCCTGGCTGAGGAGAGGCATCTCGCCATGGAGTTGTATGTGGCGGCGTTCGGCGCGTGGTTGGTGTTATCCCTGCGCCTTCGGCGCGAACGGCTAGTGGACGTGACCCCCCGGGGTGGCCTAGCCAGTGGGTGGCGGTTGAGATGTCGGCGGCACTGGCGCTCTGTCTGGGGCGCCCTCTGGACACGACATCTGAAGTGCAGGCCAACTGCAGGGGGGGGGGGGGGGCTGTCCACTACCCTTCGGCATGCCTAGTTCTCTAGGGCTCCCCCACCCCCTGCGCCAGCCATATGTCATCTCTGTGGCCCCCACCCCCCTGCACTGGCACGATGGTGCTGCCTACATTGTGGTGCGTGTGGTTGACGCGCTGTTTGTCTCATTCCCTGAGACTCTCCCTGCCCCACCGCTCTACTCCGCTCTAACCGTGCTGGGAATGGATGAGTGGCCAGAAGCCGCGCCGCCTGTGCCCCCGCCGCCCGACGGAGTGAAAAAGGCTGCCTCGGACTCTGAGGCTTCGTTCCGTAGTGACGCTTCCTCGCACAATGACGATCCGCTTCAATGATGCCCACCGTGCTATCTTCTCTGCCTTCTCTGCTACTCTTGCTAGGGAGCTGGAGGGTGCAACTGTGCATGCGGCAACGTGGGTGTGGTGCCCTGACTCTGGGCCCTCATTAGCATGTGTGGGACACCGGCCCGAGGCCTCTGCGGTGTGTGTGGGGCACTAACTCCGGCCCCTGCGGAGTGTTTGGGGCACCGGCTTTTGGCCCCTGCAGGGTGTGTGGGGCGCCGACTCTGCGCCTCTGCAGTGTGTGTGGAGCGCTGACTCTGGCCCCTGCGGAGTGTGTGGGGCACCGGCTCCGGGACGCTGCACGGTGTGTGGGGCGCCGACTCCGGGCCTCTGCAGCGTAAGTGGGGGGCCCGTTGAGGCCCCTACAGGAGGAAGCGTGGAGAGCCCGGTGGGTGGATACGGGACGCCAGCTTTGGGTCCCTGGGCGTGAAGGGGCCGTTCGCATGTCAGAGTCACGGGTCCCATGGGCCGCGTGACCTGTGACCCAGGGATGGCCATCCTGAAAAGAGCGAAGCACCAATCCAATCCAATCCTCCACTGCCTAGATCCTAGCCTACTACCCCCCACACCACAGGGGCAAGGGGCAGGAGGTGGCATCCGGCCACCGCCGGTCTAAGGGTGCCCATTGGGTGTACAACAGGATGTTCGGAGCCAGCAGCGGTAGCCGCCAGCTTGGCGGAGGAAGGAGGGGGGGTCGGGGGATCCTTGCCCTTCTCCCATCACCTCACTATGGGTCCCTCACGGGACTTTGGGGAGAATTCGGGCTCCCTGCCCACGGTAGGGGCCATGGGAGGGGTGCACTGCTGCCCAACCTGGGTTCAGGTCACAGGAGTTTTTTTTTGGGGGGGGTATCACAATCACCCTCTCCCAGCCCGGCTGCAGCTGGCCGCACAGGGCATTTCGGAGGGGCAGCCACCGTTGGCGGCCACAACAGCCAGTAGAGGGCGGGGGGCGAGCCCCTGCACTCGCTCCAAGAAGACGCCGGATCCAACCCCGGCGCATCAGGGGGGCAGCGAGGTGCCGGTCTTGGCGCATGGGAGGGCCGGCAGCGAGGTCACTTGACCCTAGGCGCCTAGTCTTTCCATCGCGCCGCGACTCCAAGGGGTGGGCGGGGGGAGGGGGGGGTCGGCGTAGCCAACCCCCTTGTTTAACCCGTTGCACAATGTCCAGGACTATACTCGGCCTTTGCCCTCGTTGATCCGGGCGCGCGATGAACACCCGGATCTACAGTGCACCTTCCCTGTGCACACCAAAACTCACACCGCTCCATACACGCAGTAGTGCAGAGGTACAACGAATGCTCAAGAGGTCCAGGAGGACAGGCGGGGCAGCAAGACAGTAAGACAGGTGTTCTCGTGAGCCAAAACCCCTCCCCAAGCCCCTCGACCCTTCCCAGCACATGAGCTCCAGTGGACCCGGTGGGCTCCGGGCCCTGTGGCTGCCAACAGCACAGTGGACTCGCCCAAGGGGGCCTCCACACAGGGCAGCATGGCAGCACGGAGACGGGATGCAGGTTGCGGTAGGAACACAGACTCCACCCCCGCCATGTATGCCAGTGTCTCTCAACCCAGTTTCCTGAAGCCTGTCGACGGTGCGCAAGAACAACAGAACTCATGGTTGGGTCACTTAGCAGTAGGTCTTAGGTGTTGAACCTCGCAGTTTGAGCATGATGTGAAAGAATTGGGCGTCACACACACACACACACACACACACACACCCACACGCGCGCGGCAAGGGACAGAAACACCACACCGCCAAGCCTCTGCCGTCCAATGCCTGGAAACAGGGCTCTGCCAAACCCATTGCGGTGTGTAAAGCCAGAAGTACCAACCGGCAAACCTACTCCACCTTCATGGCTCACACCTTTACCCACTGTGTCAACGATCCCCCCCCCCCCCATTGCAAAGGGGTGAAGGAGACATGAAGTGAGCGTTGCTGCCATTGGCATCTGCACACACCCGCTTGCTGTGCAGGTGTGGAATGGACTGCGCGTCCGCATTGGTGCCAACTACGGCCAAGTCCAGATCATCTGGGACAAAGTGATGAAGGGGTATGACTACTTTGGCCCCGTGGTCAATACCGCGGCGCGCATTGAGCAGTTGGCGCACGGGGGCCAGATCCTCATGACCTCACAACTGCATGATGCCGTGGCCGGCAAGATCCCATTCGACTCCAGGCACCTTGGGGCTGAGCGCCTGCGTGGCGTTTCCGTGCCCATTGTCCTAGTCCTGGCGGTCCCGAGGGTCTTGGCACGCCGCACGTTCCCGCCCTTGAACGTGGGCCGGGCTGAGCAGGACTGGCATGAGACCGTCAGCTCTGGGCCCACCTCGTACTATGAGCCGGCCTTGGTGCCCACACTGCCCGCGGACTTGGCACCCAAGTCCGAGCGTGCTGAGGCCATTCTGGAGCGGGGCGTCGCAGCGCATCCGTTAGTGGACAGTGGGACTTTAGAGCACCATAAGGCCATGGGGCTGGTGCATACCATCTATGCAGTCCTGCGGGCGCAGCTGACACTGGAGCGCAATAAGAACCGGAGGCCAATGCTGGCTGAATGGTGCAAGCAATGGCACGTCACATGGGACCGCATGGAGACAGGTAGGTTTCTTATATGACCCTCAAGGAAGCGGTGCCTGATGTGCTCACATGGCATGGCCTGCACAGGGGGTTTGACTCCTCGGGATGGGGATTTGCCGCCGCCCCCCCCCCCCCCCTTTGCCTCCGGCCACAGTTGGTTGCCATAGTTGGTGGGGTTTCGGTTGCAATTGGTCAGAGGCACCAAAAGGTCTAGAGCTTCCCACAGCCACATCTTTGGTCCCCATTTTGGAGCCCCCAATCCGGCAGGAGTTATTGTGACCATTTCATTTCCCCATTTTAGGGAACCCAGTACAACAGGGGTTTTGTTGCCAGGTTTTGTTGCCACTGTGATTCCACTCTGGTCTGGGTAACAGTAGTGTTATGTAGCTATTGTGGGCACCCTCTGCGTAGTGTGCACACAATGCAACCATTTGGGTGTCTGGCCGCACTAGAAACCCATATTTTGTGGTACTAGGGGCATCATTGGCACCGTATGGTCCACAGGAACACATGACTGCACATGCGTGGGATGCACAGGAGGACTGTTATGATGAGGATGTTGTGGGTGACGGCGGGGATGTGTGCGCTTTATTGCACCAAGTCCAACCCTGAGAGGTTGTCCATGTGTGACAAGTGTCAGTTGACGTCTTATACGGATTGCATTCACATGCACACATGTGACAAGGTTACAGTTGCTTAATTCCCCTGTCCTTTCCCAACAAACCTTGTGTACGCTTTGGATTCCACAACTGTGTCACGCTGTGCACACAAGTTGCTACAGCTGAGAGTGTACGTAGCAGACAACTTTCATAGGCGAAAGCCGAATGGGAGGAGCATTGCATGTTGTTGAGGGTGTGACCCCCAGGGTGGCCAACGCGACGGGAATCGCCAACCCGGGAATCAAACCTGGGTCTCCAGCGCACGCGCCGAGTGTCTCACCACTCAACCACCGGAGAACCGTGGGGAGGGGAGGGGAGGGGGGCTGCGGGGAGGGGGGGGGTGCTCCCCCAGTGGAGAGGGCTGCAAAATGGTGGCATAACCCCTGCTGCATTGGGATTCCCACAGCAGGGAGGTGTCATATGGGGGAATCCTTGCACTACACGCACACTGTGCGCTACTTTTAAATTATTATAATTAGACTAGACTCCCCCCCGAAGAGCCCCAGATTGATCCCTTCCAAACGCCCTCAAAATTAAGCCACCCCAGTTACCCTAGCTCGACGCAGTTGCTTGCTACCTTCCCTTCCCATAAGACGTCATGCAAAACAGAAAAGGCCATGTGTGGTGATGGCAGGTGACCTGGTATCGATCGGACCTGGTGGCCTTAGAGACGAAACATCGCGTGGACTGGAATCATCCTAGCGCCCCATGCCTTAGGCCCGAACGCCACGCAGTGGCAGGGCCACAGGCCAGCTGCCCGCCAAACCAAACCAAACCAAGTCTCCTCCCCCCAGACCCTCTCCCCCCTGCCCTCCTCCGCTCCAATGCATGATCCAGCCCAAAGATTTTCAGTGCGATTTTCTGGTGAAAAGTTCTCGTTGGCCCTCGGTCGCAAAATTTCCTTGGCATTTGTTAAGGAAATTTTCCTCTGGCCCTTTACGCCAGAGACAATATGAGGATGGGGGTTCTTCTTGGACCCCGTCAGCCCCTCCCTCCCCGCCAACACCACTCCCTACCTCTTCTCCTCTTAGACATCCATTGTTGGGGAGGGGGGCAGCACGGGATAGTTTCTTTAGTGAGGTGGGGCTCTGTAAGTCACCATATCCCCCCCCCCCCTGCTTGCCCTCCCGCCATTTGTGTTCGAAAGTGTTCCTCGCCACTCGGGGTCTCAGTCTTTCTTGAATGAGTGTTCTTTGCCAGCCTAGGTCTGAGTTATTTACCGAGTTCTTCCCCTTTCTTGGTCGCCCTAGGTCTGAGGTCTGTTCCTAGTTTGAGGACATTTCAGGCATCCAGGGGAGGCCCAAGTGCCCTCGATTGTCTAACACACATGTATGTTCCACCAACCCGGTGGGCACCTAAGTGGTGAGTAGTGCAGTACCCCATGTGGGTGAGACTGGTACAACCATCGGGAAAGGCAGGTCTAGACCTGCTTCTGAAGCCCTGGGAGAGTGCCAAGGAACTTCTCCATCCGCAGGATGGCCATGTAGAAGCCCCCCCCGCCTGGGCCTGGGTCTACCACCCCCTCCCAGCCCCTCCCCCCCCCCCTTCCCCCTCCTCATCCAAGAAAAATCCAAAATCAAAAATTCCAAAAAAAAAAAAAAAAGAACGCAAAAAATTTCCCCCAAAATTCCCAAAGAATTCAAAAAAAAGTTCCAAAAACTTCCAGCTAAGGCCTCTGAGCAGCCTGGTTTTCAACAAAACCTTTTCTGCTGTGGGTGGCAGGCAGTTGATTGACAACAGTTGGCGTTCTGTGGAGGAGATTTGGTGGTCAACAGTTGCTGATTGGTTGATGCTTCTTTGGCTTCAGCGGGACCTGATTCCAACAGCTTGTGTTCTGCATGAAAGGCTGCCATGGCACGCATCCACCTGAAGAAGGGCGTTTTGCCCCCTGATTTGGTCTGCTGCACCGGGGAGCACATGGGTGCACAGGTGGGGGCATAGGATTCATGTTTTTTTACTGGTGGGCAGTGGGTTTGTGGGGGGAGGGTTCCACAAGAGGATGTGCAGGGGACTGTTTGCCAGGGCATACGTCTTTTGTGGCCGGCTCTGGGGATGGGGTGTTCCTGCACACAAACAGGAAGGCATGCACTGCTCGTGCGGATCAGCCTCTGTGGGGAGTTTCCTTTGTGTCCGGCAGATTGGCATCGGCAGGTTTTTTCTGTGAAGGGCTGCGCCACGGACCGCCCTTTGTGCCTGCCCAACAACCCTGCAGCCGTCCAACCAGCCACCATCAGTCTCAACTGCCTGGTTGTCCTGCAAGTCCTGCAATCGGAGTACCGCAGTCAGTCACCCACCAACCACCATCAGTTCTAATTGGCCTGCGTGGGTGCACTGAATGCCAGCAGTGACTAGATGAGCAGTGGCTGTTCAAGCTGTTCTACACCTCCCCGCAGTGCAGCCCCCATGGCTCAGTGCAGGGAGGAAGAACACAAACGACCATCTGGGGGCCCAGAATGCAAGTGGCAGACATCATGTGGTACATGGACGGGGACTGTGAAATTAAGTGTGGAACACGACAATACGGTCTGTCTGTCCGGAAACTCAATTCCTGCCCCCTGATATCATGTGCAACCACTTTGGGCTGTATGACATACATATTCCTGGACAACCAGTGCCTGGGGGCTCCCCACTTTTTTTTTTTAGTAATTTATGCTGCCCCCCCCCCCCCCCTCCCCCGTTGCCTCTGAACTGCAGGTGCTGGGCAAGAGGAAAGGGGCAATCAGGCCGGGGTCGCGGTGCACTCACTGCACACTACTGTGAAATGTGCAGCAGGGGCGGAAATGGTCTGGTGTTGAGTACTGGGTTCTTTTTGCTGTAACCCCCTCCCAAAAAACTGAAAATTCTGCACCCATGAAAAGGCTTCTTTTATGTACTCAGGGTTGCAACAAAAATAAGGCACCCAGGTTACCTTTTTTGGCATTTGGGTTTATATAAAAAAAAGTTTACCGTGGTTACAGCAAACAAAAAAAAAGGGTTCGCTTTTGTTCCCACTTAGGTTCGCAAAACTTACTCTGGTTACCGTTTTCTTGGGTGTTTGGGGTTGCACAAAACACGAAGTTGACTCGAGTTAGAGCAAGAACTTACTTTTGTCACACGCTATTTGCTTCAGGGAGTGAACTCCAAAACACGCATTTCGATTACAATCTTGTTGTGTAGCGTAGGATAGAAAGGCACAATTGACGCCTTTTGGGGGTATGGCCCCAATACGGCAGGGGTCACGTAGCCACAGTCGACGCTTCCCCCCTCCCCCTCCCTCCCCACCTGGTCAGCACAGGGCCATTGAGTGCACCACAAACTTGGTTCAAGTGGGCAGATTAGTGCAACCACTTGCACATTGCATCAAGGGCACCAGAACACAGGGGTACAATGAGCTGTAGCTGGGGAGTACCACATTGCACCTCCTTTTTCCGAAGCTCTGGGCACAACTTTGCAGGAGGAAAGTGGTAAGTCGTGATACGTCACTACAGAGCAGCTGATGGGCAATACTATGCACATGATCCAGAGGAGAAGCCAGATCCTCCCAACATGTTCCACCAACCTGTGCATGTGTTCAACTATGGGTGCGACCTCTGTTAATTTGAAAACGCACCAATTGTTTTGGCCGTTGGGTATACAGCCAATATGCTGCCTGAACTCCCCACTCATGTCCTAGATTTTCAAGAAATAGTGTTGGAAGAATGCAGTATACATTCGCTTTCCAATGATGTAGTGCTTGAAGGAGGGGGTTGTCACGCTAAGGGGGAGTATTAGCGCGCCAGGCGCGCGCCGGGCATCTTTTTTTGACCATTTTCCATGCGTGCCTGTTTGCCCCCCCTCACCAAACAATCTGAAGTGCCTTCTCGCCATGTCTAAGAATCTGGCCCGTCAATTGCACGCAGTTTACGATGATGGCAAGGGTGGTGGTTGGAAGTGGTGGGAGTGACATTTTGTGTTGTTGAATTCTCATATTTCGGCTTATGCAGCGTGTTTTGCACGGAAGGTTTGCGGTCTGGTGCGGTCTACTTGGGGGACTTCTCTAGGTGAGGATAAACTTGGGGCTAGAGTAGGATACCTAATACAAAGGTAGCACGGCGGGCATGTGCCAGGCGCGCGCCGGGCAAACATTCTGCCTGAGGTGTGCACGTGAGGTTGCCACCAAAGCCCCAAATCGTTGATTTTCTCCAGAACTGCACATGCCAAGATCCCAGCCAACTTCAGACCACTTAGTGGGCGTTTTTTGCGTGTCAAAAAAACCAAAAGACTCCTTGGCTGCCACAGCACTGACATCCGCTGAGTGCCCATGGATACATTTTCGGCGCAACAAGGTCCCTCATCAGCTAAACGCAACGGGCACTGAAATGTGCTTGAGAAGAATCTGCCAGTGAGTCTCAGACAGACGCTTTGTAATCAAAGACCTGCTTACACCCGTGTACTCCTCCCTAATCCTCACTCTTACCACTGCACCATCAGAGAATGACATAAAGAAGAACGTTTGCCAACTGGCGTTGCAGATGATGGCCTGCATTGTGCCCCAAATTCCGGGACTCCTGCAGCCCATCGAAGAGGGGTCGTCTTCAGGGGACAGCAGTAGCTCTCCAACAACGAAAAGCCTCGGCGGTGCTGTGCAGGCAGCTGCACGCCGCTCAAGCTGCAGTACCCCAAGGCTATGGGGCTCTCTGACACCTGGCAGCCCCACATCCACGTCCAGTGCCACAGTTCTCCAGGCGTCCCATAGGCACCAATTGGATGACAATCTGCCAGCATCCTTCCCAGAGGAGGGGCCCAAAGCTGCGGCTGTGCGCCGCATGCTGGGGTCATTCCCACTGCCGGGCAGTTTTGTCTCAGGTGATCCCGCTGTCCACACAAACCCGCTGGCCTTGTCCAAGCTCAGCAGTTTGTCTCAGCTCAGTCTGTTGCCTCCCTATGATCGGCGAAAGAGTGCCTGAAATGAATGTGCCCCTGCCACAATTGGACCACCTAGTGCACTTGGCTGCACGCAGTGGCGGCAGCATGCAACGGGCTTCGAAAACACTCAATGGGCGGAAGCCATCTCACAGAGGGGCAGCATGCCCGATGAATGGATGTGTGGATCCCCGCATTTCGAAGGTTACATGCCCGTGGTACACTCCCCACCCCCTGCTGGCTCTGGTGTCCCCGCTTCCCCCCTACTCCCCATTTTCCCAGTTTTCCCCTGTTTTTGCCCGCTTTGCCACCAACAAGGCCACACAAGTTTTTCGGCGAGGACGCCATCGAACCCTGAGGCAAAATCGCGAGCTCTGGTGGCCCTCAATTTTCGATCTCTTTGATGCAGCACTGCTGGTGTGGTACCTGTGCCAATGCCACTATTTCGATCTTTGGTCAATTTTCACATGTGCAGCTTTTTGACCCAGGCAACCCCCACCCCCAACCCCTTCTCCTTTCCTAACTGGAAGGGTTACACATGGGTGAAGTGTAAAGCAAAATCTCCCAGGGAAGGTGCTATCCACATGGGGCACACAAAACACTGCCAAAACAAGTGCACAAAAGCAACACTGAGCGTCAGAAAATACTGAGCAATACAACATACGATGACACAGAACCGTGATGGAAATGACAAAATGACACAGAAGTTTGATGGAAATGATAAAACAGAGCACCATAATCAAAATCAAAGAAATAGACACATAAATGCGACCTCGGAATCCAGATGAGCCAATGTGTGGCACACCCGGTACAGTCTAGGGCAGACCCAATTAGTGGATAGGCATGGGGGACATGCATGCACTTCATACACTTCAAGGCCGGTGCCTGTAGGGGAGAAACATGCCCCTGCCAACCCATCCTGGCCTTTGTGACTTCTTCGGTCAACAAGCATCAGAGCAAAATGCACAGAAAAATTATGCAGTGACAAGAGCTTGAAAAATGGGGACATGGTAAACCGTAGTAGTTAGTTTTATTAGATGTTTTATTAAGCTTCAAAACTTAGTAAAGAATATTTATTTATTCAGTTTTTCTTCTGCGGGTGTGTCTTTTACTAAGTAATGTCTTTGGTAAAATTATATTTCCCGAGGCAGTTTACTTAGTAGAAGAAAAATTTTTTCTGCTAAGCAATTTTTTTTAGTAGAAGAACTTTTTTACTAAGTAAGTTACTTAGTGGAAAAAAATTTTCGTTACTAGGTGAAAAATGTACCAAAAATTTTTTCCACTTGTGAATGCCACTGCCGATTTTGTTCCCTGCTTTGAAGCGTTGGGGACCCCGTAGACGGCAGGAGTGGCGTAGCCAAACTGCCCACTTCTGGCCCACTTCTGATTTTGTCCCCCGCTCCGAAGCGTTGAGGACCCCCCACACGGCACGGGTGACATAGCCAATCTGGTCACTTCTGGGCCGCTTTTGATTTTGTTCCCCGCTCTACAGTGTTCGGGACCCCCCATATGGGAGGGGTGATGCAGCCAATCTACCCAATTCTGCGCCACTTCTCATTTTGTCCCCCGCTTTGAAGCGTTGGTGACCCCGCCAGGCGAGGAAGGGGTGACGTAGCCAATCTGCCCACTTCTAGGCTTGTTTTGATTTTGTCTGCCGCACTTGAGCGTTGCAAACCCCCCACACGCGAAGGGTGGCATAGCTAATTCGCCTCTTTGTGGGATAGTTGTCATTTAGTCCGCCGCTCCGAAGCATTGGGGACCACCCATAGGGTAGGCTTGATGTAGCCAATCTGCCCACTTTTGGGCGACTTCTGATTTTGTCCCTCCGTTGCGAAGCGTTGGGGACCCCAAAGAGGCAAGGGTGGCGCAGCCAATCCTCCCACTTGTGGGCCACTTCTGATTGTTTCCGCCACTCTGAAGCGCCGAGGACTCCCCATTCGGCAGCGGTGGCGTAGCCAATCTACCCACTTGTGGGCCTCTTCTGATTTTGTCCCCCGCTCTCAAGAGTTGGGGACCCCCCATACGGCACGGGTGACGTAGCCAATCCGGTCATTACTGGGCCGCTTCTGATTTTGTCCCCCGCTCTAAAGTGTTCGGGACCCTCTATATTGGAGGCGTGACGTAGCCAATCTGCCCACATTCGCGCCACTTCTCATTTTATCCCCCGCTTTGAATCGTTGGGGACCCTGCCGGGCGGCAGGGGTGGGGTAGCCAGTCTACCCATTTGTGGGCCACTTCTCATTTTGTACCCCGCTCTGAAGGGTCGGGGATGCCCCTCACGGAAGGGGTGACCTAGCCAATCTGCCCACTTCTAGGCCCGTTTGGATTTTGTTTGCCGCACTTGAGCGCTGCAGACCCCCCACACAGCAAGGGTGGCATAGCCAATCCGCCTCTTTGTGGGATAGTTCTCATTTAGTCCGCCGCTCCGAAGGATTCGGGACCACCCATAGGGCAGGGTTGATGTAGCCAATATGCCCACTTTCGGGCGAGGGGTCCCCACCGCTTCGCGAAGGGGAACAAGCTCAAAAGTTGCCGAGAACCGGGCCAATTGGCTACATCACCCCTCCCGTGTGGGGGGTGCCCAACGTTTCAAGGCGGGGCAGAAAATAAGAATTGGCCCAAAAGTTGGCTATTGGCTACGTCACCCCTGCCGTATGGGGGGGGCGTCCCCAACTCATGGGACTGATGCATCTGCAAGAGGAAACAGGACATGTCTCATACTTGTCCTTTTCGGCGGATGGTCTGCACAGGCCGTTACACATGTCCCCTATTTGTCCCTTTCGGCGGATGGTGTGCACGGGCGTTTACACATCTCTCCTACTTGTCCTTTTCGGCGGATGGTCTGCTCAGCTCACCTACTTGTCCTTTTCCGCGGATGGTCTGCACAGGCCATTACACATGTCCCCTACTTGTCCTTTTCGGCGGATGGTCTGCACAGGCGTTTACATATCTCTCCTACTTGTCCTTTTCGGCGGATCGTCTGCCCAGCTCTCCTACTTGTCCTTTTTGGCGGATGGTGTGCACAGGCCATTACACATGTCTCCTACTTGTCCTTTTCGGAGGATGATCTGCACAGGTGTTTACACATGTCTCCTGATTGTCCTTTTTTCGGCGGATGGTCTGCATAGGCCATTACACATGTCTCCTACTTGTCCTTTTCGGAGGATGGTCTGCACAGGCGTTTACACATCTCTCTTACTTGTCCTTTTCGGCGGATGGTTTGCACAGGCCATTACACATGTCTCCTCCTTGTCGTTTTCGGCGGAAGCTCTCCTACTTGTCCTTTCCGGCGGATGGTCTGCACAGCTCTTTTTGGCGGATGGTCGGCACCGGCTTTTACACATCTCTCCTACTTGTCCTTTTTGGCGGATGGTCTGTTTCATCAAGGATGTCAGTTCATCAAGGACGTGCGACGTGAACGTCATTTCATGAACAACATTTGCAGTACTGTGGTATCGTTTCTTGCTTGGTCTAGTGGTCTCTTACATGTGTTTGTGTTCCGTGTTCCTAGGTTCGAATCCCAGCAAGCGCGACAGGATGATGCGTGATGGAATCTGGAAGCTGATCTGCCAGTGGGCGAAGCAACATATGAAAAGGCCCTGAAGACAGGTTTTTCTAGGTTTCCGGGTTTTCCAGGTTTTTATCTCTTACACGCATGGTCTGCACATGCCATTACACAATGTTTTACACATGTCTCCTACAGGCCATTACACATCCCTCCTACTTTCGGTCTCTCCTACTTGTCGAGGCTTTTTACACATCTCTCCTACTTGTCCTTTCTGGCGGGTGGTATGCACAGCTCCTACTTGTCCTTCAGGCCATTACTCTCTTACTTGCCCTTTTCGGCGGATGGCTTCTTTTCGGCGGATGGTCTACACTTGTCCTTTTCGGCGGATGGTCTGCATAGGCCATTACACATCTCTCCTACTTGTCCTTTTCGGCGGATGGTCTGCACATGCTTTGACACATGTCTCCTACTTGTCCTTTTCCGCAGATGGTCTGCACAGGCCATTACACATCTCTCCTACTTGTCCTTTTCGGCGGATGGTCTGCGCAGGCGTTTATACATCTCTTTTTACCCCAAATGCTACTGCACCCACCCTGCACCCCACACTGCCCCAGGCCCCGCTCGATAGCACAGGACAACACTTCCGTTGCATCATTGTGAGTCCTGGAGTTTTATCCTGCCCATGGTGGAGACTCCAACAGCCGGCCGACTTGGCGCAAATATAAATATAATAGAAGAACATATTATACTGAATAATTATGCTGCTGCCCAACGTCAGCAGAGACTCCAAGAAAAATAGAGAAAAACAACTGCCGCTCATTCGTCGTTGTCGAATTGCCGGGTGGATGTCAGCCCAGGCCGGACGCTCTGCCGGGCGCAGAAGTTCAAGTGTGGGTTGTCCACACACAAAAAAATTTCGCTCCCAAAGGTCATCTACGAGCTGGGGCGAGAGCCTGTACCGAGGGTGTAGTCCCTTAGGGTGCGGGCGGTGCTGGTTCCGATGCCATGAGGCATACCCCCCAAACGTTTGCTGGACCAATGTGCCCACACCTGGGTGGGATTGCTGGCAGATTCCCTCAGCCTATATGCCAAAACGGCAGGGGACACCTCATTGGTCAGAGGGACATACGAAGACTTGTGGGCGGCCAGAACATGCAAGGCATCTGCTGCCTCGCGGTGCCACGTTGAGCCCCGAGGGAGCGGCAGTGTCCTGAACCCGTTGCGTGTGTTTTGCAACAGCTCTACACAGTCCCGTACAGTCATTGTTAGACTGCGAGGGGTGGAGGGCGTTCGAACCACACACGGTGGTCCATGCTCAACAAAACAAACGCAACCTGGAGAGCCACATAAAAATAGTTGGCCACCAGTGCTTGCGCCCCCGTCACGCGTTTACAGGGCATGGCTTTCTGCTACAATAGGGTAATTTATGACAAAGAGGCTGGACTTCCAACCACATCCAGAACGAGCACGTCGTTAGCTGTCCCCCCCACCTCCCCACGGAGTGCCACTGTAAATGCATGTAGTGCGTTCTCCTCCTGAGTTATACCCGTGATAGCCTGCACTCTTTCCAATGGCTTAAGGGCCGGCGGCAGCTTTCAAATCTTTCTTATCTTTTTGTCGTTTGCTGCCCACTTGTTTGATGCTCGGAAGAGCGCGTTCGCTTTCCCCACCTTGGGACGCACCTCGCTGAGGCGTGCCTGCGCCTCAGCCATGTCCTTCTATGTCCGAGCGATTTGCTTGTCGAGGTTGGCTTTCTGCTGAGCGGTCAGCATCCGGGGACCGGGGGTGACACGGCAGCCTTGCGCTTACTTGGAGCGCTTCTCCTTTTCCCCTTGCGCTTTGGCTTCTTTCGGTCTGAGCTTCCCCTGTAGCTTTGCTCTGTAGCTCATCATGTCGTCAGCCCCTTCATCATACAGCTCCCAATGCGCGTCCCACTCGTCCCACGGGTCCTTAACGTTCTTCTCCCACAACTGGTCCAGGTACCGCGTTGCCACCTCAGCGTCTGCCAGCGCCCGCCACCCCCATCTGTCCAGAATCTCTTGCATGGCGTCCACAAAGAGCGGCGGGGGCACTGTGCTCGTGTGGCGCCAGCGCACTGTCCCCATCGCCGGCAGGCTCCGCCACAGCCATCGGTCTTCTCCTCCTTTTCTTTCCGGCTCAAGATGTCCACTACATTCCCACACGCGTTCACGATAGTTCTGCGTGAGCAGGGCGAACTGGATCTCCCAGTGCCCTTAATGGCCCAGGGCGATGACGGCACCAACAGCGGTGGCCGCCTGAGGACATTACATAAGTGCAATGGGGCGGATGAACGTGCACCCACACCTCTCCCCTACTTGTCCGTTTGGGCGGTTTGCTTGCGCATGCACATACCAGCTGCACTTCTTTGTTGTCATCGTCACTTGGCGGCGTCGCCTGCCTCTGGGCCTCGGGCTTCGGCTTCGGCTTCGGCTTCGGCTGGGGCAGCTGGGGCTGGGGCTTCGGCTGCCCGGGGTTCCCCACGTTCGTCCCGGGCTAAGAGACGGTGCAAGAGGATGGTGCAATCCGTGCACAGGCTTGACCACATCTCTCCTAGATACCTGTCCTTCATTTTTGGCGGATCGTCTACACAGGCGTTTACACATGTCGCCTGCTGTCCTTTTCGGCGGATGGTCTGCACCGGCCCTTACACATGTCTCCTACTTGTCCTTTTTGGCGGATGGTCTGCACAGGCCATTACACATCTCTCCTACTTGTCCTTTTCGGCGGATGGTCTGCACAGGTGTTTACACATGTCCCTTACTTGTCCTTTTCGGCGGATGGTCTGCACAGGCCCCTACACATGTCTCCCACTTGTCCTTTTTGGCGGATGGTCTGCACAAGCAATTACACATGTTTCCTACTTGTCCTTTTTGGCAAATGATGTTGACCCTGCACCTTGCACCCTACAATGCCTTGGGCCCCGATGGCATACCTTATACGTTGGGTTGTCCTTGTGAAACGTCGACATTAAACCTTTTTTGCGACATATGTGGCACGTGCCATCAAAAAGGGAGAAGGGTGCACACAGGCACGGGACAAGAGCACAGCAGCTACCCCTGCCTGCCCCTTCCCTGAAGAATACCTACGTTACAATACGCGATGCGACGTCTTGCTCGAGGGGGGCCGTCTGCAGTAATTCGGTTGTCCTTTGTCCGTCTAGCAATCTCCATGATATCCCTTGGGGGGGGCGGAGTGCCCTTGGCCGCTCGGGGGGGGGGGGGGTTGGGGCAAACGGGGGGTTACCATTCAGGGGTTGGGGGTTTATGTTCTGAAGAGGCAGCAGAGATGTCCTCCGGTGTGCCGCCACTGCATGAGGGATGGCTGACTAGGGGATTTGACTATGGGTTCTGCGCTGTGAAGTAGGCTGGTCTGGGGTGGAGGTGCTGGGTAGTGTAAGGTAGTATTCCCTCCGCATCAGACGCCAGGCACGTTCTTCACTGCGCGTAACAAACGAGGAGCGAGAAACACGCATCCCCTATTCCCACAGAAGCAGCGGGCCTCGGCGCCCCGCTGCAAATGAGTACCTCCTAAGATTAAACATCGCGAGCTTGTCCCACAACGGGTACTCGGCGAGGGCGTGCTGTGAGAGGTACTACTGTGTCTTGGGGGTGATGGGGTTGGTAATGTGACTAGTGGTGGCGTGGGGGGTGGGCAAGCACAAGGCGTGGCCCGCGGATTGGGGACGACAATAGGACCGGGGGCGGTGGTGATGGAGCTTGGGGCGGGGGGGAAAGAGTAGGGGGTTGGGGCGACTACAACATGTTGAAATCCTCCTCAGCATGGCTATCCCAATAAGGCTCAACAAAATCGCAGAACTCCGGCAGCTCCGGCAGATCCTCCCAGCCCCCATCGAGACTGCCGTCGGGGAGGAAGGGGAGGCATTGCGACATGTTAAAAACATGAGCCATTCTAATTGGAAAGCAGTCCAAAACATCAGGGGATGGTCTGCATAGGCACCACAAATACTTCACCCTAGGCATACCTCTATTTTCAAAGAACCGCGCGATGCCCAAAACCTCGGCAGGCCGTTTGCGCACGATGACTCCCTTTGGTGGTGCGCGGCGAAGCCCGAACTCAATTGCGTTCAGCCCCCCATCTGTCTCCACAATTGACTCTATTGAGGTATCAAAGGCATCCCAAGCCGGTGCTGCAACACATCGCACAAACTGCCCAGGTCTCATCTCGTTGTCAATGGTGACGTGCTCGCCCACATCGAACGTGGGGGCATGAACCCCCACAATTTGCGCGCCCGACATACTGATATCCGCAAACGGGTCACACACAATACATGTGATGTACTCATTTTTCGCATGCATGGAGAGAAGTAATGGCATAGTGTCCACCACAATTTTGCTCCGTGCACGCTTGACCTCCGGACGTGAATCGGCATATGCAAGCACCAGAGCATGGTGGAAGGCCATTTGCCGGATGGCCTTGTTGAGGGCAAAAGCTGCCTTGACGTGCCCCGTAGCATTTTGTGGCGGGATGGGGAGCTCTTCGGGGGGATGCTGTTCGAGGAATTTCCAAGCTTCCCATTTTTCCCTCTGCTCCTTGGGGGCCCCATCTGGCGGTTCCACCCAATCTTCCGTGGTTGGTGCACGGATTTGTAGATGTCGGTACACTGTCCCAAAGCTGCCAACGTAACGGCTAGGGGTGGTGTTATCCCTTGCCTCGGCGGCAGTGCGGCGCGGGACCTGCAAGCGGGTGTTCACGGCTCTCATCAGGACCGCGTCCTTGGATTTCAGCTTTTGGAAAAGACGCGCGGGCATCATGGCCTCCAAAAAGAGGCATGTCACGTGTGGTTGCACATAGCAGCCGGCTTGGGGGGGGTGAAGCACAGGAGGGTGATGGCCCGTGGCAGCTCCGCGCGCAACACGTAGTCGGGGCGCTCCTCGACAGGCACTCCGTCCACATTGATTTCTTCCATGTCGAAAAAGTCGTCAGGGCCTGATGCAGAGCTGGCACTAGCACTCGTTCTGCCACTAGCAGGGCTGGGACTGAACGTGTCAGTGGCGGATGAGTGCGACATTGCTGCAAACAAAATAAGAGGGTTGGTTCTGCTTATTTTTACTACCTTCCTAGCCACACCGGGTGGGAGGGGGGGGGCTCTACCCATTATTTTGCAAAAGCAAGTTCCCGTGCAAATTTTTGACTCCCCATTAGGCCACTTTGGTAGGTCACTGTGTAAAGACACACACAAAGGCAAGCACAAAGGATGAATGGCAGGCAGCCAGCCGAAGGTGGAGTACATCCAACACCGGCACCCACCAAGAAAAACCACACACAAGAACCACAGCCGACTTCGACTTGGGCGGACAGCGGACCTCCAAATGCATGTCAGTGAGCCAAAGTATCATATGTTTCCACGGTCCCCCATCCCTCCAGTGCCATACCAATAGACACCTTCATCGGACGCGGCCGGCACTTAAGGGGTCTCCGGTCAAAAAAAAACCTGTGAAGAGTGGGAATGGTATAGTGGGCAAGGCAGGGCAGCATGTGCACGCACCCCCAGGAGGACGAGAGCGGCCTATTTTGGTGGCCCGTTTTGGTGGCCTGTTTTGACAGCCTATTTAGTTGGCGTCTTTTGGGGGCCTATATTGGTGGCCTATTTTGGCGGTTTGTTTTGGCGGCCTGTTTTGGTGGCGTGTTTTGTCGGCCTGTTTTGGTGGCCTGTTTTGGCGGCTCTATTGAGGTATCAAAGGCACCCCCAGCCAATGCTGTAACACGTTGCAAAAACGGCCAAGGTCTCATCTCGTCGCCAATGGTGACGTGGTGGGCTGTTTTGGCGGCCGGTTTTGGTGGCCTGTTTTGGTGGCCTGTTTTGGCGGGCTGTTTTGACGGCCTGTTGTGGCGGCCTGTTTTGACGGCCTGGTCTGGCGGCCCGTTTTGGTGGCCTGTTTTGGTATTGTGGATATAGCCCAGAAGCGGGACACTCTGCATGCGTTTACAGTGGCACTCCGTGGGGAGGCGGGGGGGACAGTTGGCGACGTGCTCATTTGGATGTGGCTGGGATTCCAGCCTCTTTGTCGTGGTACCCTAATGCAGCGGAACAACCCTATCGGTATAATGAAACGAGCAACACGAACGCAATGCATACGTGTGGAATGATAGGGACATACCCTAGAAGCGGCTCCCTGCTTTGACAACGTGGTCGTCTTGAACTTGGCCAGAACTGCAACATCTTTGCGTTTTAGCGATTTGCTCCAGCAGTTGGGCGTGCCATGCAAGCGAAGCAAGGGTATCACAGGTTGCACGCCAGCCCCCCATCCTAATTTGTTGAGTATCTTCCACTCATCATTTGCTGCCAGCAGAGGTATCACACCTTGCATGCAAGCCCTCCATCCTAATTTGTCTGGGTACCTTCCAACCATCATTTGCTGCGCACAGGTATCACACCTTGCATGCTAGCCCCCCATCCTAATTTGTGTGGGTACCTTCCAACCATCATTTGCTGCTAGCAAAGGTATCACACCTTGCATGCCAGCCCCGCATCCTAATTTGTGTGGGTACTTTCCAACCATCATCTGCTGCCAGCAGAGGTATAACACATTGCATGCCAGCCCCCCATCCTAATTTGTGTGGGTACCTTCCAACCATCATTTGCTGCCACCAGGGGTATCACACCTTGCATGCAAGCCCCCCATCCAGATTCTTCTGTGCAAATTCCAAGCACCTTCCGCTTCCGACGGAGGTGGCAAACCTTGCATGCAATATCGCAGGCACGTAAGAAAGACAACCCATCTTCTGGATTTCCGAGCACAATTTCCGAGCACAATTTCCAAGCGTCCTCCGGTACCAGAGCGTCATCCAACCTTGTATGCAATATCGCGAGCACTTCCGCAACCGTGGACAACTCCAAAACTTCCGAGCACTTCTAGAATAGCGTCTACCATGGGTCACTGTTTTTTGGCCCAACCAGTTTGGAGTGGGGCCCTAAGGACTCCACTAAGGGTCGGGGTATCCAAGAGTCCACGGGGAATTCAGAAATTGCTAAGCTGTTGGCAAGCCCGGAAAAAATTTCAAGGGGAGGGGGTTTGCGACATGTGTTGGGCGCGGCACAACCGTGACTCTGCCCGAGGCGGGTAGGGGCACCTTGTCTAGCTCCTTGCAGTCGAAAGGGGTAGCACTTGAGAAAGTCATGACAAAGGCCAGCCCCATAAATAGGTCGGCAGCGATAGGACATATGCTTGCAAGCGCCTCCATTTGGGAGACATCACCACTGACTCAGACAGTATAGTTGTCCACAATTCCCGCATGGTGAAACATTGTGCTTTAGGAGTACCCCTGAGGAGAGTAGAGGATTAGAGAGCAGAAAGGGCCCACCGTTTCAATTTTCAGCAAGTCAAGCATTTTTGGAAAGCCCCGAGCAGTGGCTCTCACCAGAACTGTATTGTAGGTCATTTGCTCACACCAGACCTCAGATCTGGAGGCACAAAAAGTGCTCGGCTATCCGCTGCCTTCCACGGGCCCACTATTTCAGTTTCTTGCAAGTAGTGTTGCAAAGCCACGACCAATGGCTCTCACCAAAACTTTGTTTCAGGCCATTTGGTCACACCCACATAGCGATATGGAGGCTCAAAATGTGCTTGACTATCTTCCCCGTTGCAGGGGCCTGCCGTTTCAGTTTTTAGCAAGTAAGGCATTTTTGGAAAGCCCCGACCAGTGGGTCTCACCAAAACTTTATTTCAGGTCATTTGCTCACACCACACCTGAAATTTGGAGGCTCGAAATGTGCTCGACTATCCGCCACCTTCTAGGGGCCCACTGCTTCAGCTTCCTGTAAGTAAGGCATTTTTGGAAAGCCGCAACCTGTAGCTCTCACCAGCACTGTATTTTGCGTCATTTGAGCATACCAGACCTGAGACATGGAGGCTCGAAATGTGCTCGACTATGCACCCCCTTTTGAGGGCCCACATTCTGAGTTTCGTGCAAGTAAGGCACTTCGGGAAGGCTCCGATATGTAGGTCTCACCAGATTTTTATTTTGAGTCATTTGGTCACACCCACACGGATATCTGGTGGGCACAAATATGCTGGACTATCCGCCCCAGCACATAGACACAAACAAGGCAAATGGAACGGATTTGGCAAATCGAATTTTTGGTAATTGCCGTTTTGCTTCGTGCGAGCCACTAGCTTCACTTTCAGGAGAAACAATCAAAGGGATCAGTTCCAACTTCCCGCATGGAGCCCCACCAGCAGGGGGACCGGCTGCATCCAACTCTTGAGGTGATGCTCTGTGCCCCTGACATAGTCTGGCATTGTGCGGAAGGATGTCCCTACCCTAAAGGGGAGGTAACCCTCCAACCGGGAAGTCCCCAGGATATCGCCACAACTATTGGTTCCGTTTTGCGGGCCGCTCTCGCGACCAAAACTTCCGAGCGTTTTTTCAAGCGTTCCCAGGTACCCGTTTGAAAGACCCAGTACCACCCCTACTAGACCATATTGCATGCCCATCACTAGGTATATCCGAAAATTGCCCCCGTTGAGGAGAGGATATCACTCTCGGTTCCTATGTTCTATGTTCTGCACATGTTCCTCATCTGTCGCAGACGTGCCGCGGCTTGCCCAAACAATTTGTACACGAGATAACGTGAACTCCGCTGCGGACACAGTCGTGTGTAGTCGAAAGGCCCGCGAACAAGGGTGACATCGACCAGCGAACCCGGCGCAAGCACTAGCGAGCTTAACGGAAAGTGAAGAGCTACGTAGCAAACAAGTCTGTGACCCTCCGCAACATATCCCCACTGCCTATTACCCTTAGGAGGAGGCAACTGTACCACACACTCTGTCACTGGTCTCAACGAACCTAGGGGTTTCTCAGGTAGGAAAAAGTCGTTGTTGTCACCCGGGGTTATGACGGCAGGGTAGTCGCACGACTGGGGTAGTTCGCCACGGCGTTGGCCTGTCCCTTTCCCGGCGAAGGGAGGAGATTGTGTCCGAGCGAACGGGCGAGAGATTGGTATGTATGTGTGGGTGTGGTTGCACCGTTGTGGGCGGGGAGGTAGCCATAAGCCGCCCCACGCTGGAAGGGGGGTCCGGTGGGAGATGACAGGGGGTTGCGTATGTACTACTCAGGGTACTATGAGTGAACGTGCCCGGCCCATTGTGGTGGCGAGATCGGGACCTGGAGCAGCGTGGGCCGCCGTGTCGCCGATGTCGACGCTCTTACGGGAACTTTTCTGTGGTTCCGAGCACGACATCTTAGCACGTCGCTGCCCCCGATCATCCGCACCGCGCGTACGTGTAGCGGCAGCGGAGGGCAGGGAGGTCGCAATTGTACCCGCATGAGCTGGCTACGCAGCAAGCACGCTAGAGGTTGTCCGGTCGGCCGAACAACCTTTCCCCCTACTGGTGTAGGGGGGCCAAAATTGCCGGTACGACGTCTGCAACTGCACACTCCAACCGCTTCTTGAAGCAGAGCATCCCCGCTCCACAAGCACCCTAACTTGTTCACGAACTCCAAGGTTAGCGAAGGACAATTCCGCGTACTCATAGTCATGTGACACAGTGCACAAGTTGTCCTGAAAATGGGAGTGCAGGAAACCGGCCAACAGTCTAGCGGACATGGGCTGTGACAGGGGGTCCGACACCAGGGTCCACTGCACATTGCAACTCACGGAACAGGGAGCTGAGCTGGGTCGGGGTGGGGCCACCTTCTGAGCTCCTACTCCTCGTAACCTGAATGGCGTTTTGTGCTTGTACTACCGGAGACTGCAAAGGGGTAGGGGTACTGGGATCATCTTGAGGGTGGGCGTTGGCAAACTCGGCAATCGCTTGAGTGACTGCTGGTGTCAAGGGCAATGAAGCACGGAGCCGTTCCCACTGATGTCGCAAAGACTCATCTGGAAAGCTAGGGATCTCGCATCCCACCACTTGCATGGTGAGGTGGAGGGCTTGCACCATGCTTCCCACTCGCTTGTCATCAACAGCCTTCAGCGAGGTGAGGAAACCATTCAGCACCACATGTGCACTTTCGGGGGCATGCCCCCAATCAGGGGGGCCATGCGCTCCCTCAGCTAAAGCTGGGAGGTCTTGGGGACCGGGTTGTGGGGCCCGAGGTTCAGGGTCCTTGAGACCCGTGAGGACAACTATGGGTAAATGTAGGAGCGGTGTGACGGTTGGGGAAGCAATGCCCATCGCACACACTGAAGTAACTGGCATCCATCCACTCACGGATCATACTCGCTTGCCATGCTTGCACTGCTCTGCACATAACATGGTGTGCCCCTTGATCCGGAGGAACCGGGGGGACAGAGATGCGGAAGCGGAGAAGATGCATGTAAAATAGGTACCTATCACGGTGTGTGCCATTCGCCCGGCATTTCCGAGAGAGACCGCCGCGCACACAAGGCATGTCGGGGTCGAAACGCTGCAGGGCCTATTACAAACCTTGCTGGGTGCTACGGCGCACCATGACATTGGCATGTCACAATTGCTTACGGTACCTTTGCAAGAACTAACAAATAACCACCACACCGCCAGTTCAATACCTACGTATCCGGAGGCAAGAGGGTGAAAGAAATGGACCAAAGGGAGGGTGTGCCACCCACTGACCGTGCGTCAAACCGAGGCCGCCGTCTGATCGCCTACCAACATGAAGTTGTACATGGGTAGGCGCAGCCCCGTCTGCCGGCATTATTGCCCACGAGCCAGAGCGCTACACATCTGGTACAGGAAACTAGAGGGAAGGCGAACCATGGCTAACGCAGTTCAAGCTAGCAGGCTGGCGCTAACGAGTTTCATTTTGTTCACCTTGTGGTAGACGTGTAGGAACAGATGTCGACCTACCACTCGCGGGTAACCCGACCCCCAGTGCACAAACATGCGCGATCCTCTCGTGTACGCATATCTCGGATGAAACGTAACTTGAAAGCCTTCATACTGAGGCGTCACAAGTTGCCGACCCCCCACATGGCGCTAAGGCCCACGGAAGTCCATGTTGTAGTGAGGGGAAAAGTATGTGAAAAGGGTTTTTTTTTGTATCCATACCCCCCTGTGGCAACTTGCAAAAACAAGGTGTGTGTTTGAAACATATGCCATTATTTGCATTTTTGGCAACACACAAACATTCCAAAATAAAGATATTCAGTTACCAAAATATAGTGTTGTTTTACATTTAGACCACTGCATGCCAGTGCCGGGGGGGGGGGGGGGCTGCCTATTGTTCCTCTCCCCCGTGTGCCACGGTGACCACAGAACCCCCCTATACACCACACGTAAGGGAACCCCAAACATACCTTTCATCGAAGCACACAGAAAACTATCCCCAAAGCATGTACCTGTATTTCCTATTTAAACCAACTAGGCCGAAATTTCGGCCAGATCTTCGAAAAACGTCAAAACACATGGTCCTATTTAGCAGACAAGCCTAAGCTGCCCGAAATTTCGGCTACGTCCATCGAGACACGAAATATGATCATTGAAATGCGTACTTATGACAGTAGACAGGAGCAAGGAACACAGGAGCAGTGACATTTCAACATGGTGTGCAATGTAATATACTCAATTACAAGCAAATACTTGCCACCTGACCAATCAAAACAGGCTTTTGCAATGCCTGTGGAGAAACACAATATGAAGAGATGAGGAACGCTGAAGCCTGCATGTTGGCCGAAAGTTCGGCCAGACTTCATACTGACAGGCAATATATGCATTAGGACTGGCATTAGCGCTTGCGCAGACCAAATGTACGGGGCTTCTTAGCACCCGTGTTAGCTGGAGGTTTGGCAGTGGCTGCAACAGCACGCTTGGCAGTGGCAGAGTTCTGTGACTGTGCGTTTCCACCCTGGGATGGTGAAAAATGATTCACAAAAGCATTCATACCTCTGCCAACAGGGGCCACAATGCCTGAGGAGGAAATGGGGGTGGCTTGAGCGCACTGCGTGCCACTAGGTGAGGGGGCAGGGGCAGTTTTGGGTTTCTTCTTTTGGGGGGGGGTGTCTCTGGTCGCGACTCTCCCTCCCCATCTTGCTCCTCAGGATCCTCATCTACATACCTAGCCCCAGAACAATTCACAGCAAAACGTGCCCCCAAGTCATGTTATAGATCCTCCAATGACTCGGGGGGGGGGGGGGGAGTGTCAGCGTTGGTGATAGCTTGTCTGATGGACTAAACAAACTTATCAGGCACAGCAGTCTCCTCAGCCAAAAGGGCACACACAACATTACAGTCCTTGGAAAACCTGGTAGACATCATGCTTGCAAAATAAACAGACAGAGTCCCCAGCAGAAAGCAATTGCCTGCCCGTTCCGGGACCGGAACAAGGCTCAAAAGGTACGAAAATATCTCAACAGGCATCACAGAGGGCCTGGGTCCTTCGGTATAAGCCACATAGCGGGGCATCATGGTATCAAAGGCGGTAGCAGACCAAATGGAAACTAGATGGGAACTGGAAGTTTACAAATGGCTCTTGGTTGACAAATTGTGGTTGGAACATCACACTGATAACTATCCTCAGCTATAGTGGCCTTCAAAGCAGCAACAGTGGCTTTCACATGAGCAGAGTCACCTGCTATGAACACAGGCACACCGGACAAGAGCACTTGCGAAACCAGGTTATGCCAACCAGCTGTATAGAGGCGGGGCACCTCAATAACGCAAGCAGCACAGGGCAATGAACTAATGATACTGGGAACACGGACTGCACGACGCATTCCATCAGTTCCACACGGCCCGACTCTGCAATGAGTTTGCCTGTGCTTGTTTCAACGGGGGACTCCCTAGCACACTGGATACTAACCAGACCAGCATCAGATTTTTCACAAACAGGCTTAGCAACACGCTTGTACAACAATCCCCGCAACCCCTCATTTTTGGGTTCATTCCAAAGAGGTGCCTGAATTACTGCTGACCACGGACCACACAACCAGATTTTGCATTGCATGCAACACAACCACTTTCAACCGGTCTGTGGTGATTCGTGTCCTAGACATGGTACCAGGGAAAGACATATCATCAACTGCATCGAGCCTTCTCGCCTCAACTTTGAAGTCAGAAACGGGAACACATATGGGCATGCTCTGTGTTTGGGCTGTCAAGATGAATTGTTTCAGATTGGCAGGGAACGGTGCCACAGATCTCTCAGTCAGCACACCACACAAAACTTTCTCCCCCGGTTGGATACGGGGAAGTGTCATAAACAACTTAGACAATTGTTAGACACTGGTACGGGCAGTGTTCCGGCGACGGTGGGCTGAGGACAAACTCAGAAGTGCCTCGCCCAGCTCCTCAGAGTGGATACACCCTAGGAAGGAGGAATGGCACTGACTACAAAACAGAAGAGCAACAGCAGTGGTTTTCACCTATTCCGTGGCCAACTGCTCCTCGGGCTTTACGATCTTTATCATGAGCAGTAGGGATATCCCAAGTGCTTGCATCCCGGAACCTGCCCCCCGGGCCCCGCAGTTGCACTCACGCACCAAAGTCCCAATGCTGAAAGCAGCTGGACAATATGTCTACGGCAAAGTATTAAGGGCTAATAACATACGCAGACCCTTACACTAAATGGGTGTCAAGTCCCGCTAGCTACTCAACAGGGCAGGTACACGCTCATCCAGTCTGCCTCTATTGGACGATGCCGTTAGAATGAGTCCAAGCAAGAGCAAGGTCTTGTCCATATGGATGACCTTGACCTTGGGAGCGAGGATAGACCCAACCCGAAGGCTATTCCCCTGCTCCAAAAACTTAATGAACGGCAGGAAGGCCCTGTAGATCAATTCAACGCAGTACTTATAGCTATGCCACACACAGTATACCAAAGGAAACCCCAACAGTAGTTGCGGTACATTCCACGGAACATAAGCGGCACCATAACAAAGCTTAAGTAGTGGAAAGTGTATTTTCATGTCCACAAGCAGCGGAACACAGTTCCTAGTGCGGTGTTCCACACATGAAAGGTCAACGACAGCCTGCCAAAGCTGTTTGTGTGTGCCGGAGCGAAGCTCAGACAGGGAAAACGGTCTCCAGTTGAGAGAACGAACATTTTTTCTGGCAATATCTAAGCGAGCACCAAACCAAACTCTGTGAATACCTTGGTTGGCAACATCAATACGATCAAACAATGTTCTATGTGAGCGAAAGATGTCTTTTGCAACCTTTGGTACCCTGGCCGCAATTTCGCGCAGCTCCGCCAGACCCGGGTATGCAAGCAAGGCGGTAGTGTGCAAAACAGCAACGGCTGTACAATTTAGGGGTAAGTCGGGTGAATGGGGATCAGCTCCCGACCTGTAATGCCTCGGGTTATCAAACCATACACATACTTGCCTACGATGCATGGTGTTCCACAAGTTGTGTGCTACTAGTGCAGCATGATGGTGAATGGACTCGTGCTTAGTGTTACACTAATCAAGGACTCCTACCTGGCGGTGTTTGCGGCAGGACATGATACCCCCGTTGTAACCAGACCCACAGTTTGAGTATGGCAGCGCCATACGACGCAGATGGCAGTATGGGGCATGGAATTGTGACAAAAATGTCAAGTACCATTGTGGGGGCTTCTTCTCGGTGGCGGCCGCCTTCAACTGTGTCGTAGAATGCCGACTCCTGCGATTCTTCCGTAATATGAAGCAGAATTGCAAACACTTTTGCAGGGTCCCACCACATAATGCATTTCGCAACAGCCCTTTGGCTGTAGTAGCAAAAGCACCAGTAACTGCAGCATGTACGGCATTTACAGTCTTAGCAGAAGACATTAATGCTGGGACAACAAATCAGCTATGTAGGAGTGTAAGGTGTCATACTCATGTACTCATGAACAATAACAATTGCAAGCTGGCCGAAATTTCGGCCAGTAGTGTTTGAAGGTGAAACAATTGCTGATATGTGCAAAAATAGGAAAAGCTGGCCGAAACTTCGGCCAGACCGACAAAAAATCGAAATATGAGTGCTTGAATGGTGAATAGACCAAAAACCTGGCCGAAATTTCGGCTAGGCCGAAGAATAATGAAAATAACTATACCTATTCGCTGAGAAACCAATAAGCTGGCCAACATTTCGGTCAGAAGGGTCAACAACTGCATATACACATAGTTGTTTGCAATGTTACCCAAAAGCTGGCCTCAATTTCGGCCAGCTTCAAAAAAACGTCAGATACAACACACTAGAAGACTGGATACACAAGGTTAACACATCAACACATATCTCAATGCGTGTCACACAGGGCACATTGGTCACATATGTGAAACAGCATACTCAAACTAGAAATGTAGAATATTCTCACATCGTGCGTATACGGGGTCCTAGAGGGTGGGCAACTTGTGACGCCTAACTATTAGGCTTCAACGACAAACAGTTTGGGGCCGGGCGAAAAAAGGTTAGTATGAAGCCCTGCTTTCTGCAAATTGTTTGCAAACACTGGCAAGTCGGACTCTGAGTCTATGCACCGTGTGGTGTCGTCAATGTACTCTAACCGTTTAAACGGGCTAGCCGGTCCCCAACACGGGGGCACGCGCAGGAGTGCCAAAATAGCGCGCGCCTCTACCACCACACGAAGAAACCATCGCAGATGCCGGGCATCCCTGCACCACCACGGCGAATAATCTTGCAAGAGCTTCACTGACACCTCCGGAGCCGCGCATGTCCTTGGTGGCCTCGGTGGTGGCAAGTAGGAGCATGTCAACTACCGCTATAGGGGATCGTGCCAACCGTAAGAGACAGTGGAATGTGTGATGTACTACAGACCCGTGCGCGTGTCGCACATCATCGACTACTAGGCACACGCGACGTGGGCGGAAAAATGGGAACCAAATGTAGTCGTGTAACACTCAGAGAAGATCCGCTACACTGGAGGACGTGTGTAACGCAAGTGGCGTGCGTGCACCCCCGCATAAGCCAGAATTGGGACGTACTCATTTGCAATGTGGGTGCCAACGAATTTCCACTTGGTGGTAAAATTTAACAATGGATCCGCATTGACAATGGGTCCATGTGGTATCTTGACCGGCAAAGCAAAGAAATCGCCGTGGACAATGGCCCGAAGTTGGACCCCAATGGACACCTCTTGAATAAAACCGACTACCGATTGTAGTTGGTCGTTATGGAGCCATTCGCTCATGCAATACTCTACCACGTCTCTGAAAAGGCGTGGAACATTGGGGTTTCCCCGAAATCCGGCTTGTGGAGTCCACAGCTACCGTGAGGGGTGGCATGACATCAACTCGCCAAGGGATGACAACATAGAGCTCGTCCTCTGTACAACGGCGGACAGGGTGTAAATGCCGGGCCCGGAAATTATCTAGACCTACCACGGCCTGCACCTCCGGGGGAACCGATCGCCAGCTAACAAAAGTCGGCGGAATACCTAAAGTGAATGGTGTGCGCAAGAGGCGGCGATAATCCGCTTTGGACATGCCCGTAACGCCCTCTAGGCGTGCCACAGGAATGACTTCAAGAGACCGGTCAAGGCCCACTACGTCCCACGCCCGTCAGACTGCTTTAAGGGCCGCGACAACCTTGCGGGTTAAAGGCGCATTAAACCACCAGCGGGGATGTGCCTTCACCAGAGTATTTAAAGATACCAGGCCGGGCGCTGTGTGCGGGGTCGTTGGGGACCCGAAAACGGCCTCCGCTGTTGTGGTCATGACGCCCACAAAATGATGGTATGCCTCCGGTGTGGCCGCTGAGGGCATGTAATGTAAACTTTTGCAACTGTGTGCAAAAGCCCCCTTGTGCCACTGACCGACACTCGAACCCAGCTTAAAGCGTGCCGGAGAGGTTGGGTTCCCAATCACCGCAGAGCGGGCAACAAACCCAGAAGTGCCCCACAAGTGGGCTAGTTGGCTGCCATATGGGAGGTCCCCAACGCTTCAGAGCAGCATACAAAATGAGAAGTGGCCCAAAAGGTGGCAGATTGGCTACTTCCCCCTTGCGCTACGGGGGTGCCCAACGCTTTGGACCGGGGAAAAAATCACGGTTGGCCCAGAGGGCGTCCCGAATGCTTCGCAGTGGCGGCAAAATCAGAAGTGGCCGAGAAAAAGGTAGATTGGCTATGTGACCTTTGCCCTATGCCATGCCAACTTGTCGGCCACTTTGAATTTTGTCCCCCGCTCTGAGGCGTTGGGGACACCCCATAGGGCAGGGTTGACGTACCCATTCTCCCTACTTCTGGGCCGCTTTTGGGAGGGATGGCGTAGCCGATCTGCCTACTTGTGAGCCCCTTCTCAGTTTGTCCCCACCTCTAAAGTGTTGGGGACTACCCATGCGGCAGGGGTGATGTAGGCAATCTGCCCACTTCTCGGCCACTTCTCGTCGCGTCTTGCGCCGTGAAGCGTTGCGGACCCCCCATACGGGAGGGGTCACATAGCCAATGTACTCCCTCGCCGGCCATCTTTGATTTTCTCCCTTATCATGAAGCGTTGGGCCCCGATCACGGCTGGGGTGACGTAGGCAGTTTGCCCACTTGTGAGCCACCTTCCATTTTGTCCCTCGCTCTCAATCATTGGGGACCCGCCGTGTGGCAATGGTGACATAGGCAATATGCCTTTTTCTTGGCCACTGCTGATTTTTCCGCCGTTGTGAAGCTTTGGGGACCCCCCACACACCACGGGTGATGTATCCAATCCGGGTCTCCAATGCTGCACAGTGGGCGACAAAATGAGAAGTGGCCTAGAATGGGGCGGATTGGTGACGTTACCCTTACCGTATGCAGGGTCCCAAACGGGTCGAATTGGGAAGCAAAAGTAGAAGTAGCGAAGGAGTGGGCGGATTGGCTACATCATTCATTCTACATGGGTGGTCCCCAACACTTAAGAGCCAGGGACAAAATCAAACTTGGTGCAGAGGTGGGCACATTGGCTATGTCAACCCAACCGTATGGGGTGTCCCCTACCCTGTACAGCTTGGGCCAATATTGAGGATGGCCCATAAGTGAACACATTGTCCCCAACACTTTGGAGCGCGGGAAAAAATCAGAAGTCGCCTAGAGGAGGACAGGTTGGCTACATCACCCCTGCCGTAGGGGGGGTCCCCGAGGCTTTAAAGCGGCGGATTAGAGCAGAAGTGGCCAAAAAGTGGGTTGATAGGCCACATCAAAATTGCCGCATAGCTGGTCCGCAACACTTCAGAGCTGGCAACAAAATCAGAAGCGGCCCGGAAGTGGGCAAATTGGCTACGTCACCCCTGCCCTTTGGGGTGTCCCAAAAGCTTCGGAGCGGGGGACAAAATTCAGAGTGGCCGACAAGTCGGCACGCCATAGGGCAAAGGTCAGTTCGCTAATCTCCCTTTTTCCGGGCCACTTCTGATTTCGCCGCTGTCAATCATTGGGGACTCGCTGTGCGGCAATGGTGACATAGGCAATATGCCTTTTCCTTGGCCACTGCTCATTTTTCTGCCGTTGTTCAGCTTTGGGGACCCCCCACACGACAGGGGTGATGTATCCGATCCGGGTCCCCAATTGTGAAGACCGGGCGACAAAATAAGTAGTGGCCCAAAATTGGGCGAATTAGCTATGTCACCCCTCCCATATGTGAGGCCAACGCTTTGGAGTAGGGGACAAAATAAAAGGGGGTCCACAAGTGGGTTAGATGGCTACGTCACCGCTGCCGTGCGGGGAGTCCCCAACGCTTAGGAGCGCGGGACAAAATCAGAACTTGCCAGGAAGAGGGCAGATTGGATACATCACCCCTACCGTATAGGGGGTCCCGAACGCTTCCGATGGGGAAATAAAACCACAAGTGCCCAAGGACTTGGCAGATTGGCTACATCGGCGATGCTGCATGTTTGATCCCAAACGCTTTAGATCGGGGGTCCAAATGGAGAGTGGCCTAAAAGTGGGCAGATTGGCTACATCACGCCTGCCATGTGGGTGGTCCCAAACCATTCAGAGCGAGGCACAAAATCAGAAGTGGGCCAGAAGTGGGGAGATTGGCTACGTCACCTCTGCCATAGGCGTGGTCCCGGACGCTTTCAAGCGCGGATAAGATCCGAACTACCCGAGAAGTGGGCACACTAGGTACGTCACCGGTCCCGTATGGGGTCCCAACGCTTCACAGCAGCGGACAAAATCGGTATTGGCCCGGAAGTGGGCAGGGTGGCTACGTCACCCCTGAGCGATTGGGGCTGCCCCACACTTCGGCGTGGGGGACAAACTGAGAAGGGGCCGAGAAGTCGGTAAATTGGCTATGTCACCCGTGCCGTAAGGGGGGGTCCCCAAGGGTTCTCAGCAGGGGAGAGAATCTCAAGTGACCCAAAATTGGGCAGATCGGCTACGTCACCCTAGCCACATGGGGTCGCAACGCTTTCGGGCAGGCAACACACTCACAGGTGGCCCACAAAAGAGCAGATTGTCTCTCTTACCCCTGCCGTGTAGGGGGTCCCCAACGCTTCGGAAGGGAAAATAAAATCACAAGCAGTCGAGAAGTGGGCTACGGAAAGGGTGACGTACCCAATCTGCCCACTTGTGGGCCACCCCCGATTTTTTACCCCGCTTTGAAGCGTTGCGGACCCCCCCACACGGCAGGGGTAATTTAGTCAATTTTGCGCACTTTTCGGCCACTTATAATTTTTTTCTCTGCTTTAAAGTGTGGGGAACCCCCCACACAAAAGGGATCACGTAGCCAATCTACCCCTTCGGAGCCGGTTCCGATTTTATCCCCTGCTCTCAAGCGTTGGGGACCCCTCGCACAGCAGGGGTGATGTAGCCGATCTGCCCATTTTTCACCCACTTCTGATTTTGTCGCAGCTCTTAAGCGTTGGCGACCACCCATGCGGCCGAGGTGATGTAGCCAATCTGCGTATGGGGGGGTCGGGTCCGGAACGCTTCACAGCGGGGAACTAAATCAAAAGTGGCCCGGAAGTGGGCACATTGGCTACTTCACCGGTGTCATACGGGGGGTCCGCAACGCTTTGGAGCGGGGGGAAAGATCATAACTAGCGAAGAAGTGGGCAGATTGCCTACAGCACCCCTGCCGTGTGGGAGGTCCCCGACGCTTTAGAGCAGAGAACAAAATCATAAGTGGCTCATAAGTTGGCCGTTTGGGTACATCATACCTGCCGCATGGGGGGCCCAACGCATTGCGGAGAGCGGGACAAAATCACAAGCGCCCCAAAAGTGGGGGGATTGGGTACATCACGCCTACCGCCTTGGAAGGTTCCCAACACTTCAAAGCAGGCAATATAAACAAAATTGGACAAAAGTGGAGAGATTGGCTACATCACCTCTGCCATTTAGGGGGTCCCCAACGCTTCGGAAGGGAAAATAAAATCACAAGTGGCCGAGAAATGGGCAGATTGGCTACATCACCTCTACCGCATGGCTGGTCCCCAACGCTTCAGAGCTAGGAGAAAAACAGTAGTGGCTGACAAGTGGGCAGATTGGGTACATCACCCCTGCCGTATGGGGGGGTTCCGGCATGGTTTAGAGCGGGAGAAAAAAAAGAATTGGCCCGGAAGTGGGTAGATTGGCAACATAACCCCTGACGTATGGGGGGTCCCAAACGCTTATGAGCAGGCGGAAAACTCAAAAGCGGCCGAGAAGTGGGTACATTGGCTACAGCACCACTCCCGTGTGGGGGGTCCGCAACGCTTTAAAGCAGGGGAGAAAATCAGAAGTGGCCCAGAAGTGGGCGGATGGGCTACGTCACCTTTGCCGCATTGGGGGTGTCGCCAACGCTTTTGAGAGGGCGATAAAGTTATGAGTGGCCCACAAGTGGGAGATTGGCTACATTGCCGTGTGGCGAGTCCGCAACGCTCCGGATCAGAGATAAAATGTGAGAGGCCTGGAATAGGGGAGATTGGCTGCATCACCCCTACCGTGTGGCAGGCCCCAAACATTTCCGAGCGGGGGAATAATTCAGGAATCGCCGAGAAGTGGGCACATTGGCCATATCACCCTTGCCGTATGGGGGGTCGCCAAGCCCTCAGAGCGGGAGACAAAATCAGAAATGCCCTGCAAGTGGGTGGCTTGGCTACGTCACGCTTGCCATATGGGGGGTCCCCAACAGGTCGCAGCGGCGGACGAAATCAGAAGTGGCCCGAAGGTGGGGGATGTTGCCCACGTCACCCCCGCCTTTTTGGGGGTCCCTAACACTTCAAAGCGGGGGATAAAATTAGAACTCGCAGAGAAGCAGACGGATTGCCTACATCACCCACGCCATCTTGGGGGGTCCCCAACGCTTCCAAGCAAGGAACAAAAGCAGAATTGGCCCGGAAGTGGGCGGATTGGCTAGCTCAGCCCTGCCGTATGGGGCATCCCCAACGCGTCGGAGCGGGGGAAAAAATCGGAGTGGCTCACAAGTGAAGAGATTGGCTGCACCACCCCTACCATGTGGGGGGTGCCCAACACTTGGGAGCACAGGACAAAATGAGAAGTGTCCGAGATGTGGGCGGATAGGCTACGCCACCCGTGCCGTATGGTGGTCCCCCAACACTTCAAAGCGGCAAACAAAAACAGAAATGCCCCAAAAGTGGGGACGTTGGCTATGTCGCCCCCGCCTTTTTTGGGCTCCCCAACGCTTCAAGGCGGGGGACAACATCAAAACTGGCACAATAGTGGGCAGATTGGATAGGTCACCCCTGCCGTATGGGGCATCACCAACGTTTCAGAGCAGAGGACAAAGTGGCAGTGGCCCACAAATGGGGAGAGTGGCTACATCGCCCCCGCCGTGTGGGGGGTGCCCAACACTTGGGAGCACGGGACAAAATGAGAAGTGGCCCACAAGTGGGGAGATTGGCTACATCACCCCTGCCGTGTGGAAGGCCTCCAACACTTCAAAGCGGGGTACAACGTCATAAGTGGCCGAGACATGGGCACATTGGCTACGTCATCCATGTCATATGGGGATCACTGACCCCTCGGAGCGGGGGACAAAGTCAGAAGTGCCCGACAAGTGGGCAGATCGCCTATGTTACCCCTGGCATATGGGGGGTCGACAATACCTGTGAGCGGTGGATAAAACAAGACTTGCCCCAAAAGTGGGGAGATTGGCGACCTGACCGCCGCCTTGTTGGGAGTCCCCAACGCTTTAGAGCAAGGGCCAACATTAGAACTTGCCGAGAAGTGGGCGGTTTGCCCACATCACCGATGCCACCTTGGGGGTCGCAGCTTCAAAGCGAGGAACAAAAGCAGAAGTGGCCCAGAAGAGGGTAGATTGGCTACATCAGCCCTGCCGTATCGGGCGTCCCCAGCGCTTGACAGCGGGGGACAAAATGAGGGTGGTCCACAAGTGGGAAAATTGGCTACATCACCCCTGCCTTGTGGCGGGTCCGCAAGGCTTCTTAAAGGGGGACAACATCAAAAGGGGCTGAAAATAAGGCTGATCGGCTACGTCATCCCTCTCGTGATGGGGGCCTGGCGCTTCAGAGCACGGGATAAAATCAAAGGTGGCCCACAAGTTGCCTGACTGGCTCTGACTCGCCTCCCATGATGGGGGTCCCCAACGCTTCCGAGCGAGGGACGAAATCAAAAGTGGCCCGGAAGTGGGACAATCGGCTATGTCACACCTGGAGTACAAATCTTGCGCAACCATTCACAACAGGGGACAAAATCACAAGTGGCGGAGAAGATGGCACATTTGCTACTTCACCCCTACGTCATGAGCGGTCCGCAACCGTTCAAAGCTGGCGACAAAATCAGACGCGGCCCGGAAGTAGGCACATCAACTACGTCACCAATCCCCTATGGGGTGTCCGCAACGATTTAGAGTGGGGGACACAAGTACGAGCAGCCGACCACTGGGCATATTGGCTACATCACCCCTGCCGTGTGGGGGCTCCCCAAGACTTTGGAGTGGGCAAAAAAATCAGAAGTGGCCGTGAAGTGGGCAGATTGGCTACGGGATGCCCGCCGTATGGGGGGTCCCCAAAGCTTCACAACGGCAGAAAAATCGGATGTGGCCAAGAAAAAGGCAGATTGGCTATGTTACCATTGCCGCACGGGCCATCCCCAATGCTTGAGAGCGGGGGACAAAATCGAAACTGGCCTACAAGTGGGCACCTTGGCTACATCCGCCGTACTGTGAAGGGGGCCCAACGCTTCAAAGTAGAGGACAAAATCAGGGGTGGCCCACAAGTGGACAAATTGGCTATGTCAACACTCCCGTACGGAGCGGTAAACAAAATGAGAAGTGGTCGACAAGTGGGCAGATTGCCCACATCACCCCTACCGCATGCGTGGTCCCCAACGGTTGAGAGCTAAGGACAGCTGCCCGTGCCTGTGCCTGCAGTGTACGCGCGCCCCTGTTTTTCTTTCCTTTTTTTTTCGATCAAAAAAAAACGAAAATTAGGGGCGGAGGAAGAGGGACACAACCACCAATGGCACACACACACCGCACACAGCGCACACACCGGTGAACGGGCGCCACGAGGGCCAGGACACCGCACACGCGCGTGCACCGAGGGCAACAAAGGGACGAGACACCACGGCCTGGCACACCGGAGAACAAGAGCCAAGAGGCCCGGGACACCGCACACGCAAAGCAACACACCAAGCGAGCGCACCGGTGAACAAGAGCCAAGTGGCCCAGGACACCGCACACGCAACACAACACACCGGGCGGGCACACCGGTGAGCGGGGGCCAAGGGGCCCAGGACGCCACACACGCAACACAACACACCGAGCGGGCACACCGGTGAACAGGAGCCAAGTGGCCCAGGACACCGCAGACACAACACAACAAACCACGCGGGCACACCGGTGAACAGGAGCCAAGTGGCCCAGGACACCGCACAAACAAAACAACACATCGAGCGGGCACACCGGTGAACAGGAGCCAAGTGACCCAGGACACCGCGCACGCAAAGCAACACACCGAGCGGGCGCACCCGTGAACAGGAGCCCAGGGGCCCGGGACACCGCACACGCAACACAACACACCCAGCGGGCGCACCGGTGAACGGGAGCCAAGTGGCCCAGGACACCGCAAACGCAACACAACACACCGAGCGAGCACACCGGTGAACAGGAGCCAACTGGCCGAGGACACCGCAGACGCAACACAACAAACCGCGCGGGCACACCGGTGAACAGGAGCCAAGCGGCCCAGGACACTGCACACACGTAGGGCGGCCGAGGGACAGGAAAGAACCAACACCCCATGGGTCGGACGCACTGGGGCGACCCAGCCGACCCACCGGGCCAGTGGCAGGAGCGGTACTCCAAGGCCTCTGGTCCGAGCCCGGCCAGGCTGCATCGGGGACCATGGCAAACGTCACCCGGAGCCATGGAAGCAACCGGTGACAGGCGAGCCGGTACACAGTCCAGGAGGGGGTCACCTGCCAAGCAGAGTGGCCCCACAACTCAAGCCACAAGGGTGAGGCGGTCGTACCGTAGACTAGCGGGAGCAATACCCCTTGTGGTGAGAGATACTCCACACGGCTGGGCAGCCCCCAGAGCTGCCGCCCAAAGGAGGGGGCATGTGGCCCTACCCATGGACACATGTGGGGACACCCTCCCACCTGGGACACATGGACCGGGTGGCCGCGACAATGCCTTCCCAAGCACATGCGGGAGCGGCTCAAGAGGCACCTGACATGGGGCAGTGGGAGGGACAGGACGTCCCCTTGGTAAGACCTTCTTCCTGCAATGTCAAAGGAGGCATCCCGAGCTCCCGAAGATACCTACCTACCTACCTAAGGACAAACTCAACAATGGCTCACAAGTGGGCACATTGGCTACGCCACCCTTGCCCTATGAAGCCTCCATATCGCTTCGAAGTGGCGGCAAAATCAGAATGGGCCCAGAAAAACGGCAAATTGGCTATGTGGCCATTGCCCTATGGCCGGTCCCCAATGCTTCAGAACGGGCGACAAACTGAGAAGTGGCCCAGAATTGGGGAAATTGGCTACGTTACCCTTGCCGTTTGCGGGCACGACGCTCCAGCCCAGGGGACAAAATGAGAGCTGGCCCAGACGTGGGCAAATTGGCTACGGCATCTCGAGTGGCGAATCCCCAACGCCTAAGAGCGCGGGACGAAAATCAAAGGTGGGCACAAGTGGGCAGGTTGGCTACATTACCCCTAGCGTATGTGGGGTCCCCAACGCTTCAGATTGGGAAACGAAAGTAGAAATGCCCAAGGAGTGGGCGTATTGGCTACATCATCCATGCTCCATGGGTGGTCCCCAACACTTAAGAGTTGGGGCTAAATCGAAAGCAGCACAGAAGTAGGCACATTGGCTTCGTCAACCCTGCCCTGTTGGGGTGTCCCCAACGCTTTACAGCGGGGGACAACATTGGAAGTGGCCGACAAGTGATCCCATTGACCCCAACGCTTCAAAGCGGAGAACAAAATTCACAGGCGCCGACAAGTCAGCAAACCATAGGGCACAGGTCACATAGCCAATCTGTCTTTTTTTGGGCCACTTCTGATTTTGCTACCACTGTGCAGCATTGGGGACGTCCCATCTGGCAGAGGTAACGCAGCCCATCTGCCTGCTTGTGAGCCCCTTCGGAGTTTGTCCTCAGCTCTAAAGCGTTGCGGAGCACCCATGCGGCGAGGCCCACTTCTCGGGCACTTCTTGTGGTGACTCCCGCTGCGAAGCGTTGCGGACCCCCCGTACGGGAGGGGTCACATAGGCAATCTACTAACTTATGGGCTATCTTTGATTTCGTCCCCTGCGATGAAGCGTTGGGGCCCCATCACGGCGACGGTGATGTAGCCAATCGGCCCACTTGTGGGCAACTTTTGATTTTGTCCCTCGCTCTCAATCATTCGGGACCTGCCGTGCGGCAATGGTCACATAGGCAATATGCCTTTTTCTTGGCCACTTCTGATTCTTCCGTCGTTTTGAAGCTTTGGGGACCCCCCCACACAGCAGGGGTGACGTATCCAATTTGGGTCCGCAGTGCTTCAAAGTCGGCGGCAAAATGAGAAGTGTTCCACAATTGGGCAAATTGGCTACCTCACCCCTCCCGTATGGGGGGCCAACGCTTTGGAGTAGGCGACAAAATCAAAGCGGGTGAACAAAGGTGCAAATCGTCTACGTCACCCTTGCCATGTGGGGAGTCCCCAACGCTTAGAAGCGTGGGACAAAATGAAAATGGCCAAGAAGTGGGCAGATTGGCTACATCACCGCTGCCGTATGCGGAGTCCCCAACGCTTCCAATGGGGAAATACAATCACAAGTTGCCAAGGAGTTGGCAGATTGGTCACATGATCCATGCTGCATGGGTGATCCCCAACGCTTTACAGTGGGGGACAAAATTCAGAGTGGCTAAAAAGTGGGCAGATTGGCTACATCACGCCTGCCGCGTGGGGGTTCCCAAACGCTTCACAGCGAGGCACAAAATCAGAAGTGGGCCAGAAAAGGGGAGAGTGGTTACGTCAGCTTTACCATAGGCGTGGTCCCGGACGCTTCGAAGCAGGGGATAAGATCAGAAATAGCCGAGAGGCGGGCACACCAGGTACGTCACCGCTCCCGTATGGACGGTGAATGTTTGAGAGCAGGGGACAATATCCGTATTGGCCTAGCGGTGGGTAGGGTGGCTATGTCACCCCTAAGCGATGGGGCTGTCCCCAACGCTTCGGTGTAGGGGACAAAATGAGAAGGGGCCGAGAAGTCGGCAAATTGGCTATGTCACCCGTGCCGTCTGGGGGGGTCCCCAAGGGTTCTTAGTGGGACACAAAATCAAAGATGGCCCGAAATTGGGCGGTTGGCTACGTCACCCTAGCCGCATGGGGTCCCAACACTTTCTGGTAGGCAACAAAATCACAGGTGGCCCACAAAAGAGCAGATCGCCTCCGTCACCCCTGTTGTCTAGGGGGTCCACAACGCTTCGGAAAGGAAAATAAAATCACAAGCAGTAGAGAAGTGGGCTGATTGGCTACATCACCGCTGCCGTATGCGGAGTCCCCAACGCTTCCAATGGGGAAATAAAATCGCAAGTTGCCAAGGAGTTGGCAGATTGGTCACATGATCCATGCTGCATGGGTGATCCCCAACGCTTTACAGTGGGGGACAAAATTCAGAGTGGCTAAAAAGTGGGCAGATTGGCTACATCACGCCTGCCGCGTGGGGGTTCCCAAACGCTTCACAGCGAGGCACAAAATCAGAAGTGGGCCAGAAAAGGGGAGAGTGGTTACGTCAGCTTTACCATAGGCGTGGTCCCGGACGCTTCGAAGCAGGGGATAAGATCAGAAATAGCCGAGAGGCGGGCACACCAGGTACGTCACCGCTCCCGTATGGACGGTGAATGTTTGAGAGCAGGGGACAATATCCGTATTGGCCTAGCGGTGGGTAGGGTGGCTATGTCACCCCTAAGCGATGGGGCTGTCCCCAACGCTTCGGTGTAGGGGACAAAATGAGAAGGGGCCGAGAAGTCGGCAAATTGGCTATGTCACCCGTGCCGTCTGGGGGGGTCCCCAAGGGTTCTTAGTGGGACACAAAATCAAAGATGGCCCGAAATTGGGCGGTTGACTACGTCACCCTAGCCGCATGGGGTCCCAACACTTTCTGGTAGGCAACAAAATCACAGGTGGCCCACAAAAGAGCAGATCGCCTCCGTCACCCCTGTTGTCTAGGGGGTCCACAACGCTTCGGAAAGGAAAATAAAATCACAAGCAGTAGAGAAGTGGGCTGATTGGCTACATCACCTCGGCCGCATGGGTGGTCGCCAACACTTCAGGTCTAGGGGGAAATCAGAAGAGGCTAAAAAGTGGGCAGATCGGCTACATCACCCATGCCGTAGCGGGGGCCCCCAACGCTTCACAGCATGGGACAAAAGCGGAACGGGCGGCAGCTATGGGTATAGTAACCCAACGGGCTATCAGACTTCAGACTTCAGACTTATATGGACCATCCCCCCCAACCTCCAACACCCAAGCCCCCCATGATAGACCTTCCCCCCCCCCCAATATCACACTAGTGGACAAGTGGAAAATGGGAAAATATGGAACCTCGGAAAACGTTCAACATGGGGGAAAGCATAGTACCCCCCCCGTTTCGAATAATAAAACTGCAAGCCCCCCCCCCCCCCACCAGACACACAGGAACTTCACTTCTGGAAAATGGGGATAAAAGGGCAGCATCCCCCCCACCCCCACAGAGACACGGGAACTTCACTTCAGGAAAATGGTGGGTTGGGGAAAATATGCGTGCATGTGTGCATGTCATGTTGTTTGCTCTCCTTTCGCTTGCAGCGGTAGGTAAGGTGAGTAAGCCCAGGAGGGGCCACCCCCTGGTAGAGTCAATGCGATTGAGCTTGAGATTGCGGTAGGTAAGGTGAGTAAGCCCAGGAGGGGCCACCCCCTGGTAGAGTCATTGTGAGAGAGATTGTGTCTCCTGTGCATGCACATGACGCATTAAAGGGTAGGCCACGCGTGGTGCGCTCGGTAAACCCTTGTTTAGGTTACCCAGGGGCTCCGCCCTACGTTCTATAAGAGAACGGGCGGAGTTCCTTAAGCTTGCTTGCTTGGAAGGACCTGTTTTGGGACAGCGTAATATTTTCCACTCGAGGACCCGTATAATACGGCGAGGGTGGTTAGGTTCCTCAGCCCAAAACGGTGCCTGCATGTGAACCTCTCAGGTGGTGTAGGTCAGGGTGATTGGTGCACTTTGCTGTCTTCGACGGCGCAATTTTTTGCCCAGCAAAAAGGGCGCAGATCACACCAAACAAATGGGGAAGCAACGAAGAAGATGATGAACGACTCTGCCATGAACGACACGTACTCACGCTGCGCCGCAGTGCACTCCTTCCCTCCAAGCCCTGGCAGGGGTAGGCGTAATGGCGTCTTGTTAGGCCACAGCAGCTTTGCAGCTCTATGTTTTGCTCGCTTCTCACAGGAAGGCTAGTAGGGCCTACGACCTCGTTGACAGTAGCACCAAGTAGCGCGTGCGTGTAGGAGTGGAAGGCCTGGATGATGTCATCCTTCGAAAGTCCACGGTAGGGTGTGTAGGACCTACAGTGTGTGTGTCAATGTCTTGCCAGTTTCCTGGAATTTGAACAGGGTCTTCGGTGCGCAGTGGCAGTGGTAGCCTAGGTTTTGGCCACATAGCAAACAGGCGTTTTCATGCCTCATAGCTTTTGGCCACCCCTCCCCTCCAATAGGTAGGTATTTAGACAAAACCAATACCTTGGCGTCAGCGCTGGGTATTCCCCAAGGTTTTCTGGTGCCAGCATAGAAATTGGGCACCTAGGGGCGGAGAGACGTGGGGCGTACCCCATCGCACCGTGTATAGACATCCGCCGGCTTTAGCAAGGGTGCAGACTTGGGTATAATTAGGATACCATTTCTGCAGCTTGCTGTAGGACCTCAGGCTAGCACACTCACACAGACATTTTGCTGTTGTTTCAATGTGATAATGTAGAACACCCTGAGGGTGTTCTGGTTGTGTGTGGTCCCGGCCTTGGCGCCTACGACCATATACCCCTTAAGTGATGATGCTGACAACAGCTGAGAAGGGGTTTTGACATGTTTGTTTCTGCATCCGATCAGAATGTGCTCACAATTTCATTATGCAGAACATCCTTCAGATGTTTTAGCTGTGTGTGGTCTAGGCCCTGGCGCCTACGACCACAGACCCCTTCGATGAAGAATGCGCTGACAACAACTGAGAAGGGGTTCTAATTTCCTGGTATTTGCATCCACGTATTGCGAGCCCGTCCCGATTTGTTGTTAGTAGATGTGGGTTGTGCAGTTTCCAACCATTTTCAGCCCCTTCGATGATGGCGACGTTGTGTGTGCACGGGCCTGCTCCGTGGAACTTGGGTCTGGGCTGCAGCAGGGAGCCATGCGCAGACCCCTGCAGGGACCTTTTTCTTACGCCCTGTTTTGTGTTCCACGGATTTTTTAAAATGCCACTGCCAGTGCCAATACCTAAATGCTCATCCTCGTATAGCCAATACCGCACCTGATGTGGGTCCCCAAGCAAACAGTTGACACGCTTAGCATGTAACATGTGGTACAACGCTGTGGTACACCGCTCCCCAAAAAGCCATGAATCCAATGCAAGGTCCGTTGTGCACATGCAGGGGTATAGCTGAGAAGGGGCTCTTCTCTGTTGTTGTGTTGCCAAGTGTGTGTTACAGGTGTTATGCATCCCCTTCGATGATTTTTTGTTACCAAGGGCGCAAACGCAGGGGGATGCTCCGCCGACATCGGGTCTGTGCTTCCCCCATAGCAGAGGCACAGACTCCCGCAGGGACCTTTTTTCTTAGGCCCTATTTGGGTTGGCAGAGATGTTGAGAAAGTGGGGCGTGAAAGAGCATTTGCCTAAGCCTGGGAAAATCAGTACCATCCAACTCTACGTTCCACCGGGAAGGGATCCAGCTTCCCAGCAGCAACATCCCTAAGGAGCCCCAGAGACACATTTCAAACATCCCCACGTATGGCGCCGGGAGGCTGACGCTTCCACCAAAAACAATGTAATGAGAAGGGGCTCTGCTTTGGCTGTTTCGGTTCTTTTGCTAATACTGAGACGGGGGTCTGCTTTGCTGATGTTTGTGTTTTGGTTCTATTTGATTTGTTTTTATTTTATTTGATGGTCCCGATTTGTAGGTATCTGCATGCACATGTGTACCCAGGTTGTGCTTTGTATGTATGCATCCCCTTGGATGATTTGTCAGCCATGTAGGAACAATCCGTCCGGGGACCTACTGTTTTAGGCCCTATTTTGTTGGATGGAGCCGGGCATCTCCCCATACTCCAACGGAATCTGCATGTTTACCAAACCCGCCGAAAACCACTGCACTCAGCCCTCCTGCACCCTACTGCTGCACGACATATGCCAGCCCCTACCTTGACAGCTTGTCTGGGTCATTGCGCAGATTCCGGCCCCAAGGTTTCTTTTTCATTGTGCCTTGCTGGGCGCAGTACTGTCCAATGTGGCGGACTGCATTTGAGTTGGGTGATGCAGAAGTCCCACTGTCATCCAAAAAAAAACCTGAGAAGGGGCTCTGCTATGTGGGTATTGATGGTTGACAACTTGGAGGTATTTCGTTTTGATTTAATTTGGTCCTGATTTCCTGGTATATGTAATTGTTGCATGTTGTGCCTCTTACTGAGACAAAGGGAAATGCGTGTATTGCATAGGAGACGCGTGCACTGAGCCTCTTCTACACATAGGGCACTCTTTTTGTTACCTACCTCGAGGCGAGGAAGTGCGTCTTGGGTCTAGACCATTGCGTCTCTGACCCAGACATTGGAGTTGGGCCTGCCCCAGCACCCACACATTTATCCCCCACCCACTGCGGCCCGCAGTTTGCCATGTCGTCTAGCCCCCTTAGCGTGGCTTCTTCCGTCCCCTCCAGCCCTTCGTTCCCGGAATGTGGATGGGGGGATCTGCCGGAGCTATTGCGGTTTGGAGACCAACCCCCCTCGCCACCGTGGGACTCCGACGCTGAGAAGTGTCTCAGCGAACTGGCCTCGCCCCAGCCTCCATTGCCAACACCGCCCCCCCCTCCCCCTTCACCAACAACCTCTCCAACGCCAGTAAGTCCTCCACGGAGACCCCACGTTACCTCAACCCCATGCCGGGTAGCCCCGGAAGCCGTGGAGGAGGCCCTGATGTGCACTGCCGTTCCACCGCCATCCCCCCCACAACCCCCCCATTACGTACCCAAGGACCCCCCCACCCCCCCCCAAACCCACTGTTCACGGGCCCTACAGTGCCAAAACATTGCAGCTCATCCGGGAGAATCCTGGGGTGGGGTTCAGTATTTCGTGGACGAGGTGCTGAACCGCCGAGCGATGTACCGGTTTGCGGGTCAGCAGCCCAAAAAAAACCCCTTGCGGGTGTGGCAGGAGGGCATGCGAATTAGCCGTTCGCATTTCCTTTCTAGGGACGAGGAGCATGCAGCAGTGGTGCTTGAAATCCTGTGTGCTACCCCAAACCCCCCCCGTATCCCCAAGCCGGCCCCACAACCTGTGCCTCGTCGGCCACTGCTCCCTCCAGCAAGTGATCAGGTGACACTGACCCAGAATAGCAGGCACCGCCGCTCCTCACTCCTCCCATTGGCTCCCGCCCCAAAGCGGCCATGCCCCGGCCCCCAGTACGGTTCATTGCTCTAGCGGCTTGCGTCTCAGTCCGCCCCCCCGCCGGAGAGGCCCCGGTCTGGGTCATTGCTGCCTGCGAAGGCCCCCCTGCAACGTCCACAAACTTCGGCAAGACTTTCCAATTTCCCGCTCTTCGGCAAAGTGTGCACCGGATGTCTCTTACACATAGGGCACTCTTTTATTTTCAACCTCCCCCTTGAGGCGAGGAAGTGCATTTTGGGTCTAGACCGTCGCGTCTCCGACCCAGACATCCGAGTTGGGCCTGCCCCAACACCCACGCGTTCATCTCTCACCCACTGCGGGCCGCTGAGCCGCAGCAGTTCGCCCTCGGTCCCCGGCCACAGCGCCCCGACCAGGGTCGTCGTTCCTCTCCGTACCCACGCACTGCGGGCCGCTGAGCGGCAGGAGTTCGCCCTCGGTCCCCGGCCACAGCGCCACGACCAGGGTCGTCGTTCGTCTCCGTACCCAGCCACTGCAGGCCGCCGAGCCGCAGGAGTTCGCCCTCGGTCCCCGGCCATAGCGCCCCGACCAGGGTCGTCTTTCAACCCCCAACTCACCTGCTGCACGCTGCTGAGCCGCAGGAGTTCGCCCTCGGTCCCCGGCCACGGCGCCCCGACCAAGGTAGTCTTTCAACCCCCAACTCACCTACTGCAGGCCTCTGAGCCGCAAGACTTCGCTCTCGGTCCCCGGCCACTGCGCCCCAACCCGGACAACATGCCAAACGGAGGGCAAACACAGCCCCATGGCCATTGGCAAGGCAAAGGCCCTCAACAAGGCAAAGGCAAAGGCCCACAGCAAGGCAAAGGCCCACGGCACGGCAAAGGGTATGGCCTTGTGCAAGGCAAAGGCCCTCAGCAAGGCAAAGGCCATGGCCCTCAGCAAGCCAAAGGCCATGGCCCTCAGCAAGCCAAAGGCCCACAGCAAGGCAAAGGGCATGGCCCTGCGCAAGGCAAAGGCCCCCAGCAAGGCAAAGGCAAAGGCCCAAGCCCATCCACAAGGCAAGGGCCATGGCCCCCCACAAGGCAAAGGTCAGGCCCCCCCACAAGGCACAGGCCAAGGCCCTCCGCAAGCCAAAGACAAGGCCCGGACCTTTGCTGAAACCCTTGCCCACGTGGACTATGACATCGACACGAACCGAACCGAGAGATTCACCACCCGTTGGGCTGATCGCGATGCGTATCTCCACAAGGCATCCTTGGTGCACACCGTGCATGCGATTGCCGCTGCCCGGAGGTGGGCATGGGAGCAAGGTGCCCATAGGAAGCTGTGTTTTGAGAGGGTCGAGGGGCTTAAGGAGGACAAGCATGGCAACATGGTCAAGGTAATCTAATGGGTTGCTGAGATCGAAGCTTGGGGCAACTCCGAGCTGACCGATGGGGATCTCATCCATGGATGGGACATGAAGCGGGCAGATGTCGACACCGTCGACGTGGCACCAAACCCGGACTGGATTGGCAAGGTGCAAGGTGATGGCACCTCCGGTGACATGGTGACCATTGTTTGTGCGAACAAACCGCCCATTCTGCACATCCACAAGTGGTGGTGCTTTGTCCTGCCTGATGAGGCAGCGTTCCGGTCGTTGAGCGAGGAGTTCCGGACGGGGGAGGCCTTGAACACGTTGCTCAATGCCACCAGGCAAGAACGAGAGCTGTTTGCCAGCCTCCCTGACGAGGACCAGCAGATCCTGCGTCACCTTTTCGAGCATCATACCCTGAACCCCTCCCAAACCTTGGCTGTCCGGCAATGTCTGGATGAGGGTGCTGTTGTCTCCTCCATGATTGAGGGGGCCAGCACGGGGAAGTCGGACACCGTGGTGGCCTGCATCAAGGCATTGATGTGGCAGCGGGGGTACTTCGACCCATGCATCCCGAATCCCAAGGCGCCAAATTTGATACACACTGGCAAGAAAGGGGGGGGGGGCACCCACCGACAAACCCCCTTGGGCATGCATCTTGGTCACCGCCCCAACAAACGCACAGGTCGACAACCTGATGCTGCGGGTGATCCAATCGGCAGAGGAGGATCTTGTCTTCTGAGAGGAGGTCCTGAAGGATCATCCCGTGCTGTGGATGCGGCTCCGAGCTGCAAGGGGCCGGACCCCCCCAGATTTGCAGCCGTACAACCAGGCAGCAGTCCAGGAGACGTTGGACAATCATCCGGACTGCAATGGCACATTTGCATGTGCCCTCAACAGCTGCCGGGTTCTCTTTGCAACAGCCGGTATGGTCGCCACACGGCACAACTTGTTGCTTGCGGCCCCCCCCGGTGACCCACAAACTCGGTTCGCATTCAGCTTCGTGGATGAGTCCTCGAGGCATAGCATCCCAGTGGGTCTGGACTTGGCCGCTTCTGGGGCACAGTGCATGTTTTGTGGGGATGCCGGTCAACTGCGCCCATACAGTGCCATCACTCTTCTCGCATCGAAGAAAGGGGAGAAAGCGGGCAAGGTGACGGCTCAACAAATTGCTTGGCCACAGTCCGAGCATTTTGCTAACCTCAATGTGCACCTCGACCAGGGACCAGGGATGCAGTTTGGTGACTCGCAGCGCTTCGCCACAAGTAGTGTGTTGCAGTTTGTCCTGTACCGTACAAGGTGTACTGCGTCTGTCCTAACCCAGCAGTTCCGCATGGACCTGCCTTTGGCAACGGTTGTGCGTGGGCTGTTCACGGGGGGGTACTTGGGCTGGTACCCCTCCTCCTCCCCAGCATTACCCACCCCGGTGTTGGGAGGGCAACACATCTTCATAGTCAGCACAGACGATCCTGAGTGGAGACAGGAGCTGACACGGTACGGGATGTCGCCCGACCGGGTGGACAAACTGAGAAGGGAGATTGGCAGAGCATGGGAACGCCTGGTCATGGAAGAGGTAATGCGCGCCCAGGGGAACCTGAGCCGGGAGGAAGCCTGGCTGGTGCTGCACTTTCTGGAGCATGCACACAGTGCAAATGTGTACCCCCCCAAGTCAGTGGCAATCGTCACCACACACTAAGCGCAGATGCTATGGCTGCAGCACTGTGTGTGGGAGGCAGGGCGCAGGCTGCATGGGGACCAGGCATATGAGTGTGTGCACACAATCGCCACCCTGGACCGGTACCAGGGTCTGCAGGCTCCGGTTGTCCTTGCCTCCCTGGTGTCCTCGGAGCCGGGGATCATGAAGGACGTGGTGCGGGCAAACACACTAACCAGCAGGGCCCAATCTGAGCTTCATCTGTTCGGGCCCTTTTTCGGTTGGGAGGACTCCCCCCTCACTGCGGGTTGGTTGAGTGGGCTGAGGGTGATGGCTGCCGAACTGCGGCAGTCACCATCCCAAGAGGACGTACAGAGGGTGCGGCTTCCAGGGGTTCTGTACCAACAGCCTACCCTTGCCAAACCCGAGGTGGGTGTCATTTACAAGTTCAAGGGGGGGGTTTGAGGGTGGTGGGGCAGTGGCTTTGGAAACCGTGGTGGAAGCATGCAAAAGCCCTGGACCCTTGGGGATTCTCCCCCCCCCCCCCAGAGTGACCAATTGTTGGACTGGGAGCGGATCATGGCCAACAAGAGGGTTGGGACATTGGAGATGCGGCCGCGCCTCCAATCGGGGGAAGTAGAACCAGTCCACCTCGGGGTGACCCTCCCCGATTTCACGGAGTGGGCATTGCCCTACATCCTCATCAGGGATGAGGACACAGACTGGGCAGGGTGGCATGACATTGAGGGGTTGGAGAGAGTGTGCCACACACAGGATTTGGCGGACCACGAGCAAAGGCCTGTGCAGTTTCTGCTCACCAAGCCCTTCCGCAACGCCCAAACCTATCCCAACCCCCCCCGGTCAGCTGCCTACCGCACTGTCTCTCTGCCTGTGTGGCAGGATGCCTACAGGCACGTGGACACGGTAGGCTTCCTGGGCGATGACTTCTGCACACCCTTGGGGGTGTATGTGGCGTCTTTGCTCCATGGGGTGAGAGAGTGTTTGGGGGGGGGGGGGCGATGTGTGTGCCCCACATGCCGTTCACCGTGGACATACCCAGCACTGTGGTTGGAAGCCATTGCCGGATCGTGTGAAGCGGTATGTCCTTGGCATGGTCGCACCGGCAGAAAAGTCTACATTTTCACTTGGCATCCATCTTTCGGTTCGGAAATCATGACATGACCCTGGTGGTGACAGGCTCTGTGAAACATTGGACAGCCTCCACTGTGGCGCATGTGGAGGTGTGTGTGGGACATGGGACGTTCCGAATGGATGGTACTATGTCGTCATGGAACGTCATGGGTTGCCGGCCACCATCTGAGGGTCTCTTTTGTCCGGCTCTCGTCTATGTGCATTGTTTGCTTCCGTGGACCAATTCAGGGTGTCATGAACCAAATCAGGGGCTCTACAGAACCCCCCCCCCTTCCCCGAATCCTGAGGCATGTACCTAGGATCCCCATGAGGTGATCCAAGTTGGTGTGATGTCCTTGCCGGCGCAATGACTTGCACCCCTAGAACGTGTGACAAATTGTGTGGGACATTTTGGTAGACCAGGGAACAGCAGCGCGTCGCCATGGAATAATTTGCACCTCCACGAACGGTATTTCATCACTCCATGAATTGTTTCGCCCCTCCGTGAATTAGTTATGCCCCTCCGCGAATTATTTCGGCCCTCCGTGAATTATTCCACCCCTCCGTGAATTATTTCTGCCCCTTTGTGAATTATTTTTGCCCCTCCGTGAATTATTTGACACCTCCGTGAATTACTTATGCCTCTCCGTGAATTGTTTCGGCCCTCCGTGAATTATTTATGCCCCTCCGTGAATTATTTGATACCTCCGTGAATTATTTATGCCCCTCCGTGAATTATTTCGGCCCTCCGTGAATTTTTCAGGCCCCTCCGTGAATTATTTGATGCTTCCGTGAATTATTTGATGCCTCGGTGAAAGATTTATGCCCCTCCGTGAATTATTTCACCCCTCCGTGAATTATTTGATGCCTCCGTGAATGATTTCTGCCCCTCCGTGAATTATTTGACACCTCCGTGAATTATTTATGCCCCACCGTGAATTATTTCACCCCTCCGTGAATTTTTTCTGCCCCTGCGTGAATTATTCAGGCCTCTCCGTGAATTTTTTGACACCTCCGTGAATTATTTATGCCCCTCCGTGAATGATTTCACCCCTCCGTGAATTATTCAGGCCCCTCCGTGACTTATTTCATACGTCTGTGAATTATTTATGCCCCTCCGTGAATTTTTTGATGCCTCCGTAAATTTTTTGATGCCCCGGTGAGTTATTTATGCCCCTCCGTGAATTATTTCACCCCTCCGTGAATTGTTTGATGCCTCCGTGAATTATTTATGCCCCTCCGTGAATTGTTTGACACCTCCGTGAATTATTTATGCCCCTCCGTGAATTCTTTCACTCCTCTGTGAATGATTTCTGCCCCTCCATGAATAATTCAGCCCCCTCCGTGAATTATTTGACACCTCCGTGAATTATTTATGCCCCTTTGTGAATTATTTCACCCCTCCGTGAATTATGTATGCCCCTCCGTGAATTCTTTCGGCCCTCCGTGAATTATTTATGCCCCTCCGTGAATTATTTGATACCTCCGTGAATTATTTCACCCCTCCGTGAATTATTCAGGCCCCTCCGTGATTTATTTGATACCTCCGTGAATTACTTATGCCCCTCCGTGAATTATTTGATGCCTCCGTGAATTATTTGATGCCTCCGTGAAATATTTGTGCCCCGCCGTGAATTCTTTCACCCCTCCGTGAATTATTTCACCCCTCCGTGAATTATTTCGGCCCCTCCGTGAATTATTTCACCCCTCCGTGAATTCTTCGGGCCCCTCCGTGAATCTTTTCGGCCCTCCGTGAATTATTTATGCCCCTCCGTGAATTTTTTGACATCTCCGTGAATTATTTCTGCCCCTCCGTGAATTATTTCACCCCTCCGTGAATTATTTCACCGCTCCGTGAATTATTTATGCCCCTCCGTGAACCATTCAGGCCCCTCCGTGAATTACTTCGGGCCTCCGTGAATTATTTATGCCCTCCTTGAATTATTTCACCCCTCCGTGAATTATTTCACCCCTCCGTGAATTATTCAGGCCCCTCCGTGAATTATTTCACCCCTGTGTGAATTATTTCACCCCTCCGTGAATTATTCAGGCCACTCCGTGAATTATTTGATACCTCCGTGAATTATTTATGCCCCTCCGTGAATTATTTGATGCCTCCGTGAATTATTTGATGCCTCCGTGAATTATTTATGCCCCTCCGTGAATTATTTCACCCCTCCGTGAATTATTTGATGCCTCCGTGAATTTTTTCTGCCCCTCCGTGAATTATTTGATGCCTCCGTGAATTATTTATGCCCCTCCGGGAATCATTTGATACCTCCGTGAATTATTTGATAACTCCGTGAATTTTTTCACCCCTCTGTGAATTATTTGATGCCCCCGTGAATTATTTGTGCCCCTCCGTGAATTATTTGATACCTCCGTGAATTATTTAGGCCCCTCCGTGAATTATTTGATGCCTCCGTGAATTATTCAGGCCCCTCCGTGAATTATTTCTGCCCCTCCGTGCATTATTTATGCCCCTCCGTGAATTATTTGATGCCTCCGTGAATTATTTGATGCCTCCGTGAATTATTTGATGCCTCCGTGAATTATTTATGCCCCTCCGTGAATTATTTCACCCCTCCGTGGATTATTTGATGCCTCCGTGAATTATTTGATACCTCCGTGAATTATTTCTGCCCCTCCGCGCATTATTTGATACCTTCGTGAATTATTCAGGCCCCTCCGTGAACTATTTGATACCTCCGTGAATTATTTATTCCCCTCCGTGAATTATTTCGGCCCTCCGTGAATTATTTGATGCCTCCGTGAATTATTTCACCCCTCCGTGAATTATCTCATGCCTCCGTGATTGATTTCTGCCCCTCCGTGAATTGTTTGATACCTCCGTGAATTATTCAGGCCCCTCCGTGAATTATTTGATACCTCCGTGAATTATTTATGCCCCTCCGTGAATTATTTCACCCCTCCGTGAATTACTTGATGCCTCCGTGAATTCTTTCTGCCCCTCCGTGAATTACTTGATGCCTCCGTGAATTATTTGATGCCTCCTTGAATTATTTCACCCCTCCGTGAATCATTTGATGCCTCCGTGAATTATTTATGCCCCTCCGTGAATTATTTGATACCTCTGTGAATTTTTTCTGCCCCTCCGTGAACTATTTGATACCTCCGTGAATTATTTGATGCCTCCGTGAATTACATCTGCCCCTCCGTGAATTATTTGATACCTCCGTGAATTATTTATGCCCCTCCGTGAATTATTTGATGCCTGCGTGAATCCTTTATGCCCATCCGTGAATCATTTGATACCTCCGTGAATTATTTAGGCCCCTCTGTGAATTGTTTTATACCTCCGTGAATTATTTGATGCCTCCGTGAATTACTTCTGCCCCTCCGTGAATTATTTGATGCCTGGGTAAATTTTTTGATGCCACCGTGAATTACTTCACCCCTCTGTGAATTATTTGATGCCCCTGTGAATTATTTCTGCCCCTCCGTGGATTATTTGATACCTCCGTGAATTATTTAGGCCCCTCCGTGAATTATTTGATGCCTCCGTGAATTATTCAGGCCCCTCCGCGAATTCTTTGATACCTCCGTGAATCCTTTCTGCCCCTCCGTGGATTATTTGATACCTCCGTGAATTATTTAGGCCCCTCCGTGAGTTATTTGATGCCTCCGTGAATTATTCAGGCCCCTCCCCGAATTATTTGATACCGCCGTGAATTACTTATGCCCCTCCGTGAATTATTTGATGCCTCCGTGAATTATTTATGCCCCTCCGTGAATTTTTTCTGCCCCTCCCTGAATTATTTGATGCCTCCGTGAATCATTTCTGCCCCTCCGTGAATTATTTGATGCCTCGGTGAATTTTTTGATGCCTCCGTGAATAATTTCCGCCCCTCCGTGCATTATTTGATACCTCCGTGAATTATTCAGGCCCCTCCGTGAATTATTTGATACCTCCGTGAATTATTTATGCCCCTCCGTGAATTATTTCGGCCCTCTATGAATCATTTGATGCCTCCGTGAATTGTTTCAACCCTCCGTGAATTATTTGATGCCTTCCTGAATCATTTGATACCTCCGTGAATTGTTTGACTTCGTGAATTACTTCTGCCCCTCCGTGAATTATTTGATGCCTCCGTGAATTATTTGATGCCTCCGTGAATTACTTCACCCCTCTGTGAATTATTTGATGCCCCCGTGAATTGTTTCTGCCCCTCCGTGGATTATTTTATACCTCCGTGAATTATTTAGGCCCCTCCGTGAATCATTTCACCCCTCCGTGAATTATTTCTGCCCCTCCGTGAATTGTTTGATACCTCCGTGAATATTTTTTGCCCCTCCGTGAATTTTTTGATGCCTCCGTGAATTATTTGATGCCTCCGTGAATTATTTCATGCCTCCGTGAATTTTTTGATGCCTCCGTGAATTATTTATGCCCCTCCGTGAATTATGTCACCCCTCCGTGAATTATTTGATGCCTCCGTGAATTATTTGATGCCTCCGTGAATTATTTGATGCCTCCGTGAATTATTTGATGCCTCCGTGAATTACTTCACCCCTCTGTGAATTATTTGATGCCCCCGTGAATTGTTTCTGCCCCTCCGTGGATTATTTTATACCTCCGTGAATTATTTAGGCCCCTCCGTGAATCATTTCACCCCTCCGTGAATTATTTCTGCCCCTCCGTGAATTATTTGATACCTCCGTGAATATTGTTTGCCCCTCCGTGAATTTTTTGATGCCTCCGTGAATTATTTGATGCCTCCGTGAATTATTTCATGCCTCTGTGAATTTTTTGATGCCTCCGTGAATTATTTATGCCCCTCCGTGAATTATGTCACCCCTCCGTGAATTATTTGATGCCTCCGTGAATTATTTCTGCCCCTCCGTGAATTATTTGATGCCTCCGTGAATTATTTGATGCCTCCGTGAATTATTTCTGCCCCTCCGTGCATTATTTGATGCCTCCGTGAATTTTTTGATACCTCCGTGAATTATTTATGCTCCTCCGTGAATTATTTCGGCCCTCCGTGAATTATTTGATGCCTCCGTGAATTATTTCACCCCTCCGTGAATTATTTGATGCCTCCGTGATTTATTTCTGCCCGTCCGTGAATTATGTGATACCTCCGTGAATTATTCGGGCCCCTCCGTGAATTATTTGATACCTCCGTGAATTCTTTATGCCCCTCCGTGAATTGTTTCACCCCTCCGTGAATTATTTGATGCCTCCGTGAATCATTTACGCCCCTCCGTGAATTATTTGATACCTCCGTGAATTATTTAGGCCCCTCCGTGAATTCTTTGATAACTCCGTGAATTATTTATACCCCTCCGTGAATTATTGGACACCTCCGTGAATTATTCATGCTCCTCCGTGAATTATTTGATGCCTCCGTGAAATATTTACGCCCCTCCGTGAATTGTTTCGGCCCTCCGTGAATTATTTCTGCCCCTCCGTGAATTATTTGATACGTCCGTGAATTTTTTGTGCCCCTCCGTGAATTATTTGATACATATGCCGACTCCATACCTGTGCAAATTGTGTGGTGCCTCTTCCCGCAGACTTTGTTACGGCCTTTCCGCCACTAACTTCACCAGTCAGGTGAAGAAGTTGTCTGTGGTGTTGACCATAGCACCTACCACCCAGATACCTTTACCTCACCTCTGCTAGCCTCTGAGCTGTAGGAGTTGCCCCTTGGTCTCTGGCCGCAGCGCCTCGACCAGGGGCATCCCGCATCCCCCAACCCACCTATGTTGGCCCTTGAGCCACAGAATTTGGACCTTGGTCTCTGGCCACAGCGCCGCGACCACGGTCATTAGCCGTCCCCCCACCCACGCACTGCAGGCCACCGAGCCGCAGGAGTTGGCCACGGGTCCTTGGCCGCCGCGCCTCGACCTCGGTCGTCGTCCATACCCACCACAACCACTGCAGGCCGCCGAGCCGCAGGAGTTCGCCCTTGGTCCCTGGCCGCCGCGCCTCGACCTCGGTCGTCGTACATACCCCACCACAACCACTGCAGGCCGCCGAGCCGCAGGAGTTCGCCCTTGGTCCCTGGCCGCCGCGCCTCGACCTCGGTCATCGTCCATCCCTCACCCCTACCCAGCTACTGCTAGCCCTTGAGGCGCAGAAGTTTGCCCTTGGTCCCCGGCCTTTGCGCCTCGACCAGGGTCTACGTTCATCTCCCAAACCACGCACAGGCATCAAGTGGGCCCGCGCAGGAACCCAAGGCGGAAGCGGCCTACCACTTGGAGTATCGGGGTCCGGGACCCGATTGTCCCTGTGGTCACCAACAAGTGCCCACCGACCTTGTCCTTGTGGACCACGCAAGAGGCCACAACCTTTAACAGTTGTGAGGCAGCCTCCTACAAATGGCCCAGCATCCTGAGTGGCCCCCAAGGGACACCATGGAAGCCGCCCAGATGAAAATGGGATTCCGTCTAGCCAGGCAGGGTGGCATGCCCCACTAGAACGGGAGGCCATCTATTACAGGAAGTTGGCAATGCACATGGCGACATGTCCCCTTGATGTCGTCCATACCCATGGACTTGCAGCACTGTGCCGCCTGATGTACAGCCAAGAGGGCAGTCCAAAGTGCACACGGGAGGACGGAGGTGCTGTTGTGGAATACCGTACGGTAGCCTCAGACCACTGGGAGCGGATAAAACAGTATGAGCAGGACCGTGGGAAAGTGGGGAGTCGACGAGGGGCCATTGCTGGACACCCCCTGAGCGTTAGCAAAGTTGCTTGGCTAGAGGCTTGGAATGACATTGTGTGTGCCTTGCCACTTGTGGACTCATGGCCTTTCTGGAGAGGGGAGACCAAGTTCCCCACACCCGCTGTGGAGAGGATGTATGTGATTGGGGTACGGAGAATACCCTTGGGCCCAATGCAGTACTTTTGGCCACAGGCAGCAAGTGCAGCACGGCCATTCACAAGTGATTTGGTGGCACCTGCGAGCCGCCGGAACTCACTGTTGCCGGCCAACGGGAAGGGTTCGAAAGCACAGGGGACCCCAGGATCCGGGGGTGGTCGACAGAGGGTGTCGGCGCCAGCTGGTGGCACAGGTCCGACTGGACAAGGGACCCCTGGATCTGGGGGTAGTCGACAAAGCTCCCTGTTGCCAGAAATCTCAAGTTCCACTTGCAGTCCCGGACCGCAACCCAGCGTCCCACCCCATCCAGCACCTACGACGGTAGAGGTGACCAGACAGCAACAGTTTGACCAAGCACTGTTGACAACGTGCCATGGCATTGCCCGGTGTGTCCGCATTGCGATGCAAGGCTTGGGGGAGCAACAGCGGGAGCCCCTGTCGGAGGAGAGCCTGGTGGCTGCCTATACGGTGGGACGCCACTTGCAGAGTCCATGCGGATTCCCATGCAAGAGAGTAGCAATGTGATACTGAGGTGCACCCCTTTTAGCCCCGAGGTACCCCGCAACCACTTGGGATACCTCCATGCTGGTGTCCGTGTGGTGAACAATGCATGGAAAGATGATGCAGGGGAGGAGGCCATGGAGCTTCTATTGGAAGCCATGGTAGAAGGTGGGGTGCAACCCCCCCCCCCCCCCCCGCAGGTCCCGTGACACCTGACCCGGATCCCCCCAGAGGTGATCCAAGCCAGTCCGACGTCCCAGCCTGTGCGCTGCGACTCGGATACCAAGATGCATCTGCCGGTGTACTTGATGACAATGGTACACCCAATGATGCATGTGCTATGCACCTGGAAGGGGGCACAAAGGAGGCCATAGGCACAGCTGGCACCCTTGGTGAAGCACAGCAATCCCCCCCCCCCACCCCCCCCCCGCCTTAACTCCTATGACTGCTGACCAGGATCCCCGCAGAGGTGATGCAAGTGGGTCCGACGTCCCAGCCTGTGCGCTGCGATGTGGACCCCCAGGTGCACCCGATGTTGGAAGTGGTGTGCATGCTGACGATGAGAACCAGGGCCGAGACGAAATGGAGAACACAGGTCCAGGTGCTGCAGAAGAATGCCTAAGGCCACACCCCGGTTGCGGTGCTGAGTCACTCTATGATCAGAAATCTCTTGTGCCCCTAGCACAGCGCCCACCACAGGTTTTATTGAGTGGGCAAGATGGTGAAATGTCATCCCCAAATATGGATAGCAGTTTGGGGACGGCATGCACTGTCGTGGCACCTAGTCAGTCCAGCACAGATGGCTCACAGCCGAGTAACAGCCCCCCCTCAGGCAAGAAAGCAATGCCTAGGGATCCCAACCCTATGCGTGCTGCAAAGCGCGTGCGGCTAGGGGTGGACGAGGCCGCAGCAATTGGCTGTGACAATCCTGACCATAAGGTTGAGGTGGATAAAATTAATTCTCCTGCCGGTAGGGAGTTGCCTACCATCCGGCAATTGAAGTTACGGTTGGCACGTGATGAGTATGTCGCTGGTGCATGTTTTTTTTATGCAGCTGCCCTCAGCCTCCATGCGCTCCGCAGTCAGACCCCCTTAACTGGAGCGGACCTGCGAGTCCAGGCAACCATAATGTACAGGGAACGGTGTGGCATAGAGGTTAAAGAGAGTGCTCTAAGTGTCTGTAGGGCCCTGGAAGAGAATAATTGGGACGGGAAGCCCTGGGGGGGAAGGCCCGACCATTTTCGACATCTCGCCCACCATATCAATGGGAAGGTTGTGTTATTGCGTACAAACACACCAAAAATAATGGATTCAAGGTTTGGCCCGGACACTGCTGTGACGTCTGCTGCAGTTTGGAGTCCGGGTATGCCAGAAGCCAAAGTGTACCATACAATCCAAGAGATGGAGGAAGCTTGTGAACAAGCATGCGTAATCGTCGTAGGTGAGGCCGAACGTGATGGGCATCGGCCGGGAGGACATTACCGGGGCGCCAGCTACGACCGCTCGTTGCAGGTAGCACCTTTGTGTGTCTTGCATGGCATAATGGGGACACTGCTGTACACTAGAGAGACGTTAGGGCAGTTCTCCTCGCGAAGGTTGCAGTTGGGTGTCGGTGGGAGCAAAAGGGCATACAGCGAAAGGGGGTTGTCGCCGGTCGCGGCTTGTGCAAGGGACACAGGAGCATGGCCCCCTTGTGATGATGGTGAACCACATTGCAAGGTAGTTGGTGCCAGAGTGGTTCACATGGACTACAATACAGCTGTCATGCAATGAGACTACAGCTCCCCATCAACATCGTTTTGATAGTACCCCATGGCAAGCAATGTTCTCGACGGGGCGGCACGTGGGTGGTGAGATCCGGGTGGAAGAGGGAGGCGTCGGCAGTGGACCGCACGGCAGACCAGGGAGAAGGCAGTGCCCAGATGGCATTAACCGTCCGGGGCATAGGTACCGTGTCGATAGGCAACCTGTAGTGCTCCGCACTGGGGCATGGCATGCTACTTGCCCATGGAAAGGGGATAGGCGATTGGTGGTGCTTTACGGCCGTGGAGAATGGCAGAGTTTGCCTCCTTCGCACCGCAAGTTCTTGCAGCAACATGCCTTCCGCCTGCCTGCAGGTTAGTAGCGCTCCGCAAGGTGGAGCACGGCAACGGCCATGTGGCATGGCGAACCCCCCAAGTCACAATTGGTGTTGGCTTGGCACAACGTTGCAATGCCTCCTGCTAGCCTCTGGTGGACAGGAGGCCTTCCATGATAAGTGCCCAGATGATGTTGCGGTGTGGGCTACACGTTGGGGTGACATTGTGGCAGGTATGACAGGTGCTGTGTACCGTCCACATGCCGTTGCACGCCTGTTGGCGGATGAGGGACAACCAACTGTTACTGTGTGCCAGTGTAGTGGTAGGTGTCAATGTGTCAGGAGGGCTCCCAAGTTTGAGTGGATGCAGCAGTCCGAGATGGCTGAGTGTTGGAAGCACATTGTACCAAAGCCGGTTCGTGCTAGTGTTCGTTCTCTGTCTGACTGCTTGTCTCATGAGCAATGGTGGCAGCGGTGCCCAGTGTGTGACATGAAAGTCCACCAAGCTGGAGGTGAGTTGGGAATGGCTGCCCAAGTGTTGCATGTTACTAACCAGGGCCAAAGCGTGCGGGTGCGAATGAGGGAGGGAATGAGGGGCCGTTCGTTGGGCCGCCCTTCAAACGCCCCCCCATGTGGTTGTGGGGCGGATCTCCAGGAGGCCATTGTACTATCATCACTAGTGTTCAACAAGTGGGCTCCACTCCATGTCCACAATCAACAGCTTCGTAGCTTGACGGTGGATCATGAGTTTGTGGATGTCAACGGGTACCATTGGTCCCTGCGGGCCATGGTGCTACATGTTGGACCAACTAGGGAGCAAGGGCACTTTATTGCTCACATTTTAGTTCGTGATGTGTGGTGGTTGTGTGATGATGCGTCAATGACCAGGGGACAGCCCCCAGCCACTTCACGAAAGGTGACATTCCTATTGTATGAGCGTACTCCCACGGAGATGGTGGGTCTCTCACAAGGCGGTTCACAAAGCAATCGTGGTGTACGTGATGCCCCCTCTCAGTCTACAGCAACAACTGTCGACAGGCATGTCCGGAGCATGCCAAGTAACAACCCGTTGCCAACCATGGCGCTGGCAACAGGTGACCCAGAGTCTACCAACCACATTGGGGACGCACAACCCTCCCCCTCACAGTTTGCAGCACCAACTGTCAACAGGCATGCCCCGAGCGTGCCAAGTAACACCCAGTTGCCAGCCATGGCGCTGCCAACGGGTGACCCCGGATATACCACACATGTGGGGGATGCGCAGCCAACCACCGAGTTTATTGAAGCTGTGGCAAAGCTTGTACAAAAGCAAAGGGTACGGGTGAAACAGCATCTGCAGGTCCGTGTGCAAGCCCACCAGGTTCATCTCCGGGCACATCATGAGAAAGGGTGGGATGAGAGGCATGCAGGTCAGGGCATGTCGCACCGGTCCGTTGCCGAGTCCGTAGAACAGGATAGAGCCCCATCTGCTGCATTGGCAGCAACGGGGAGCAATGCTTTTTCTTTGATGATGGGGGCAGCCCCCAAGCAACAAACAGCAGGGCCCAAGACACTGCAAGCGTTTGTGGATGAGCATTGGCAGTTGCAGTTCACTGTTCAAAGGGGTGTAATGTGCATATGTTGTGCATGGGCTGCTGAAACGGATTGTCCTGGGGTGAAGCGGCCACCGAAGGCCGCTACACCCTTGGTGAATGGAACATTTGGCATGGGCATGCGTATGATGATCGCTACACCAAAGGGATGGCGTAAAGATGTTCTGGATGCTCACCTTGGTGTGTCACGTGGCATGACCAGCAGCCGCAAGAAAATTGATAATCCTGGCCGCCACCACTTGGCCGCCGAGGGGACTTTCCGGGTGCATTGTGCAGAACGCGTTCGGGCACTGTGCCCCAGTGCATCTGCGTGTGCGGTCAATGTGGCAGAGAGGAGCACTGTGTTCATTAGGGGTGAGGGCATGGACCTCGGTGTACCTATGAGCGATGCGGTGGCAGCCATTTTGTCACGCTTGGTGGAGGTATACATTGGCCTCCGCATGTGCACATCCATCCGTGCAATCAGTGAACGCATTCTTCTGCATTGTGCGTTGACCTCCGAACGGGGCCATCGTGCCTCTCGGCGATGGATAGTTGAGAAGGCCTTGTTCGCAATGCATGGCGCCATGCAAGATGGTGTGTTGGAGACCTTGCAAAGGGCATTGTTCATTGCCTTGTTGTTGGATGGATCTGACCGGCAACGGCATCGCATCAATGAGTATGGCATCGTGCTCCTCTCTCCAGGCACTGGGCCGGGGGCAATGTGTGAGGTGTTCCTTGGTGTGGTGGATGTGGCTTCAGGGGAGGCACAAGAGGTGACGGCACAGGTGGAGGCAGTGCTGCTGTCCTGGATGCCTGACCGTGCTTGGTGGGCTAAGAAGGTTGTGGCTTTTGCGGTGGATGGTGCCTCTAACCTTGGTGTGTGTGGTGCCACTGCAAGACAAGCTGTTGATGTGTCGGCAATGGAGCACAATGTGTTTGCCATGCTTGTGAAGTGCCTGTCCTTGCTAACCCCCTTGGGTGAGCCATGCCATGTGGTCCAGCGCAAGCTAGGCCTTGCCTTGGAGGCTGCCGGCCAAGTGCATGGTGACTACCTGGCAGCTGTGGGTCGCCAACGTGCATTGTACAACGGTGCGCGCCAGTGGAAGGACCTCGAGAGGTGTGTCCAAGAGAACACCAGACCAGATACACGCAGCGGGTTGCGTTTGATCCCTGCCAGTCACCGTATCCGGTGGTCCGAGGCAAATGCCCGTCGCAACAAGGTGTTGTTGGCCAATGTGCCACGGGTGGCGAGGCATTTGGATTCCAAAACGCACCTCACCACCAAGGAGGAGGATGTGTGGGAGGATTGCCATGATGCAGGTTAGCTGTCATGGGCAGTGGTATATGGAGACATACTACACGGTACACGCAGCTTCAACAATGTTGCACAGTTGCATGCACCAACAGGTGCCGACTTGACCAAGGCAACCGAAATGTTACAGGCACGGGTGGAAAAGGTGGCGAGGGAGGAGGGGCCAGGTTGGACTCAATTCAAAGAGCAAAATGTGACAGGTGCATGGCATGGTGTTGAATTCGTCCGGTTTGATACCGATGGCCAGAGGTGCACAACCAGCCCCCCTTTTCCAGCCACAAAGGCACGTGCAGTCACAGACACACTGCTTGCTGGCATCAGGGAGCGACAGGGGACCATTGACCCCCGGGGTGTTCTTGAGTGTGCTGTGTTGCTTGACCACGGCCGTTGGCTCGCTCTACCAGCGGCTGATTGAGCCACATTTGGAGTGGATGTGCTGAAGCAGTTCATGGGCACACACCACGCTGACCTGGCAGCTGCGCATGTTAATGCTGCTCGTGCATTGGAAGAGTGGGAATTCTTCAAGGAGCATGTCGTCCGGACCTTCGCCAAGACCCCCATGTCCCGGATGTGGGAGGCCTTGACGCCGGAGCGGGAGCATGCCCAATGGGTGAATATTTGGCGTGTTTTGGCATTGCTGCGCACATATTGCCCTGCTGAGGCTGCTGTTGAGCGTGCCATTTCGTTGCGTGGGACGTTCACCAACAGTATGCATGATATGGAGGACACACATGTCCTTAGCATGTGCATGGCTCTGCATTGTAATCTGCCACCCTTGCGGCAGTGGGTGAAGGGGCAGGGTGTCGAGGTAGCCAGCAAGTTGGCAGCCAATGCACGCTTCGGTGTGCGTCCCCGGCATAGGGTTTCGCATTGCTTTGATCCACGTACATTAGTGGAAGCTGCCATGCTGTAGTGCCTGGAGGGGGAGGCTGCAGTGGCAGACGATGGTGACATTTTGCCATCTTTTGGGGGGTCGGTGGTGCCACTGGCTTGTCAAGACGCAACACGCGGACGCGCTGACCGACAAGCCCGGTCTGAGCACACTGAGGGCACTCTGGTCGAACCAGATGGTGACCCTGCCCAGCATGGTGGCAACCATGACTTCTTCACTTTCCGAAGGGGCATGGACTGTGCACTGTGCAGGCAGTCTGTGCGCATCTGGTGCAACACATGTGTGGTTTGCCAGACGTGCTTTGTCAAGGATCCAAGACCGTGTGGTGAGGCAGTGGTGCAGGTTGTGGATGATGCAGCCGAGGCTGCTGAAAATAACAGTGAAGAGGAGGCAGTGGCACCACGGAAGTCCGACCCAAAGTGTGCCTTGGCCCGTGCGCAGGCCAAGTTGGTATGTGCTGCAAAGGCAGGCACATTGCGTGACTGGACACGCGCTCGCATCTGTGATTGCTTGGCAAGCATGGGTGTGAAGGTGCCAAATAGCAAGAACCGGGGAGAAGCGCGAGACATTGCTATGCAACACGTATTACCTTTGCTAGCCCAAATGGACTCTGATTGGGTCCCCCCAACGGATCGTGTTACCCGTTGTGCTGCACCGCCTAGCAGCTCACAACCATGTTCCCAAGTGCCGGTGGATGACATGGACGGACTCATTGATGAATGACAGTGTTGGGGTTGCAGTGGTATTGTGCTTTTGCATGCTTGCTGTGCTAATCCCCGTGTTCTTCTTCTCTGCAGGTCCATTTATACATTAGCAACCATCAGTACGGTTTTCCCATTTCCCTTGGTTTTCCCTTTTCCCACAGTTTCCCCAACGCCCCATTTTTCAAGAGGTATGTGTTTTTTTTTGGGCGGGGGGGGGGGTTACTTGTGCCACATTGTTCCCAAAATTGCCTTTTCCGCATTTTCAAACCCCCTTTTTTCCCAAACCCAACCCATCATTTTCTTGAACTGCATGGTTGTGTGTTTGGGGGGGGGGGGCTTGTATCAGACTTTTCCTAGTGTTCCCTTGTCCACATTTTCCACTCCAGCCTATTTTCCCTAACGCACCATTTTCCCGAGGTGAAGTGCCTGTTTGTCCGTGGGGGGTGGGGTATTGCACTTTTATCCCCATTTTCCTGTGAAGTTGCTGGTGTCTTGGGGGGGGGTCTGCACTGTTATAACCATTTTCTTGAACTCAAGTTCCTGTGTGGGGGGGGGGGGCACTTTTATCAGACTTTTACTTGGATGTGCTCTAATGTGGGTCCGCAACACGACATGCCAAATCAGACTTCAGACTTCAGACTTTATACCCATAGCTGACGGGCGCCGAAGTGGGTACATTGGCTACGTCACCCGTGCCGTATGGGGGGTCCCCATCATTTTGAAGTAGGCGGAAAATCAGAAGTGGCTGAAAAGTGGGCATATTCGCTACACCACCCCTCCCGTGCGGGGGGTCTTCAATGCTTTACAGCAAGGGAGGAAATCGGAAGTCGCCCACAAGTGGGCGGATGGGCTGTGTCACCCCTGCCGCATTGGGGGTGTGCCAAACGCTTAAGAGCGGGGGGGAAAATTGAGAATGACCCACAAATGGGCAGACTGGCTACATTACCGCTGCCGTGTGGGGGGTCCCGAATGCTTCAAAGTGATGGAGAAAATCAGAAGTGGCCCACAACTGGGCAGATTGGGTATGTCACCCCTAATGCCGTATCTGGGGCACGTACTCGCCCACCGCACACAAGCAGACTTAGCATGGGACATGGTTACCACACAACTGCACCACAACATAGCGGCATACAGGACCCTGCCGCTAAACGCTTGCGAAAAGGCAGCCATCATAAACGCCGTCCTCATCCCTCGATGGACTTACAGGGGGCTATTCCTCGGGAACAGTGCACGGATGGCGCACTGGGACGATATAGTCCTACAGCACATCAGAAACACAGCCAAGATAGAACAACAAATGAACAAGCACCGACTCACTACCAACCTCAGCAACGGGCGACTAGGTCTCCGTCAGTGGCCATTGTGGGCCAAGTTCAATGCAGAGTACGGATATTAGTTTCGGCACAGCCAGGGTGTGCATACGGGCTGCAGCTCACGGTTGCGCCCCCATGGTTTCCCGTTGAGGTGGTAGTGGTCATGTCATTGGTATTTCCCACTGGTTTGGATCCCGGTGCGTTTTGTGGCGTTTCGGCAAAGGCTGCAATGGGACTTCACACAAGGTGGGGTCCCACTGTTCTCGTGGCCGTTTCCGTATGAGGTATATTGTCTGTCGTTCTTGTCGGGTTGTGTGCCAGTATTGTGTTGTCTTATGTTTGCAGGCGTCCAGGTAGCACTGTGTCATGTTCACCCAGTGTTCCTACTGGCAGCACATGTAGTGTGCCTGATGTAGGTGATGGTCCAGAAGCTCGTCGGTGTAAGCGCACATCTTCTTGTATCGCCCGCAGATCAGCAGCGACTTTTTTGCATCCGCATACCACGTCCCTGTGTCATACTTTGCTTGCTCGTACCATTGCCTGCGTACCTGGCACATGAGTGTGTGCTTGTCGTGCAGTCGCTGTGCAACCATCTGGTCCTTGATCAGTTTAGTAAAAAGTATGTGGTAATTCCTTTTGGCTGTTAGTGTGTTGCTGTAGCATGCGTGCAGGGTGCATAGGTGCTGCTGAGCTACCTCAGCGGCGTATGCACTGTGGTACATGTCATGTGTTCGCCGTGCGTGTTCCTATGTCAACCTGTCGGCGGTCGTTTTGTACTGCTCCCATCGCTGTGCGGCTATGCTGAGACGCCGACGCTTCTGGTTTGGTTCTTCTTGGGCGGTGTCAGTGGCTCGCATTCTTGTTAGCCATGCCACTGCCTCGTCTTCGTTTGCAGCGCGCGCATCAGGAATCCATTGGTCGGGGTCTATGGGCTCCGCCGTTGCGACATCCTTCCTACGTTTTTGTTTCGTGCCGTTCCGCATGTGCGCCCCAACGTGATTGCATAGGTTTTGTGGCGTTTCTCGCGGTGGCAGGGCATGAGTGACGTACTTTGTCAGCCATAGGGGCGACGGTAGCTGGTGTGGTGTTGGGTTAGCGAGTTTCCGTCTTCCTGTTTGGACAGCCTGAATCGTGCGAAACTAAAATAGAGCTACCTCCGTCCGTAGTTTGCGACGTTCCATGGTGGGTATGGCGTCGACGAGAGACAGTGGTATGAGAAGCCTGGCACAGAGCCAGAGTTCCTGACTGGTTGCCGTTTGCTACCATTGGTGGGCATGTTGGGCCCACTCAGTCCAGCTCCTGCGCCACAGGTCCCAGAATTCGCCCCAGGCGGGGCAGTACGCCAGTCTAGACTGCACTGATGCTCCGTGTTGTTGGCCACACCGGGAGCATAGAGCGGGAGTTCGTTCCCAAGGGGCACCTACTCCCCACCACCTTACCTGCCCCCACAGCCATGGGGTCCACGCATTCCGTCTGTAGTGCTTCATGGGGAGCCAGCTCACCCAGTGCACCTTTGGTGTTTGTTTTCTCTACGCACTTGCATAATCCATGCCTTGGCAGGCGTGGGCATGATTTGTCCGATAATGACAACATCATGGGGTTGTGGTTGTTGGGAGTCCACGGGCATGTTGTCGCCCATATTGGCAAGGACATCGGAGTGGTTGTTCCCCTGCATGTCCTGGTAGTCGTTATACGTAGTGGCTTGTTCTAGGGTACGGTGTCCTGGGGTCCAGCGTATCGTCAGTCGCTTCGTAGAGGTGTTGTGTTAACCTATGTCGCGGTAGTCCTGGTCTTTGACTACTCCCTTTCGTTTTATAGGAGTGGCTTTCACCACACTTTGGTTGTCTAGTATGATGTCGTCCCCCGGACTGGCCAGTTCAGAGGCCAGTGCACAAGCGATTGTCTCAGCTCGATACACTTGCTGTGGCCCATGCACCCAAAAAGCTGCACGGTGGGTTCCGTTGTATATGCCCCCTCCCGCTCGTCCGTGCCGCTTCGACCCGTTTGTATACCACCGTGTGGTGGTGTGTTCTCACGTGTAGTGTAAGGCGATCCCGTGGCTCTTCTGCTCGTGTGGTAGTGTTTGGTACACCTCGTGGGTTTCCTCTGGGGTTGGCTCGTCCGGCGCGTTCATCGAGCCGAAGTCCAGACGGTTGGTAGCTGGCCGTGACTGTCCTGCGTGTGTCTCTCGGTCATCCTCCGAGCTCTCCGAGTCGTATAGGCCCGCCGACAGGGGCCGATGTTGCCTGGGTTGGGACATGCGCTGGCCCACCGTGCCCCTTAGGGCTCGGACAGCGTTGAGCTGTTGTGTAGGGCCGTTGCTTTGCAGCTCTTGCTGACCCAGTGCAACCCACCGGGTGATATAGGACCACCATAACTGGCCAATGGCACATTTTGAACCGCCCTATTTGATCAAAAACAAAAAAGTTGGGTACGTCACCCCTTCCGTATTGGGGGGTGAAGTCCGGAACGCTTCAAAGCGGGGAACTAAATCACAAGTTGCCTAGAAGTGGGCAAATTGGTTACTCTAGCCCCGTCATGCCGTAGGTCCGCAACACTTTGGAGCGGGGGAAAATCAGCAGTGGCCCGGAAGTGAGGAGATTGGCTAGAGCACCCCTGCCGTGTGGGGGGGTCCCCAACCCTTCAGAGCGGCGAACAAAATCTCAAGTGGCACAGGTTTTGGCAGCTGGGATACGTTATACCTGCCGTATGGGGGGCCCAGGATAGGGGGACCAAATCACAAGTGGCGCAAAAGTGGGGAGATTGGCTACATCACCCCTACCGCCTTGGGAGGTTCCCACCGCTTCAGACGGGGGAACAAAAATGGAAGTGGCCCATAAGTGGGCATATTGGAAACATTACCCGCGCCATTTTGCAGGTCCGCAGCGCGTGGAGCAACACGTGGAGCGGGGGACAACATGAGAACTAGCCAAGGAGTGGGCAGATTGGTTTTGTCAACCTTGCCGTATGAGGTGTCCCGAACGCTTCAGAGCGTCTGACAAAATCACGGGTGCCCCAAAAGTGGGTAGATTGGCTACGTCACCCACGCGGTATAGGGGGTCCCCAAAGCTTCACAGCGGCGGACGAAATCCGAAGTGGCCCACCAATAGTGAGATTGGCTACATCACAGCTGCCGTATGAGGGGTCCCAAACCCCTTGCAGCGGGCGACAAAATCAGAAGTGACCCACGAGAGGGCCGATGGGCTACGTCACCTCTACCGTATTGCGGGTCTGCAACACCTAAGAGGGGCGGACGAAGTCAAAAGAGGCCCGAAAAAGGGGGGATTGGTTACATCATCCTTGCCTTTTTGGGGGTCCCCAACGCTTGCAATCGGGGGACAACATCAGAAATGGCTCAGAAAGGGGCAGATTGGCTACATCACCCATGCTACCTTGGGGGGTGTCCAACGCTTCAAAGCGAGCAATAAAAGCAGAATTGGACCAGAAGTGGAGAGATTGGCTTCGTCACCCCTGCCATATAGGGGGTCACCAACGCTTTGGAAGGGAAAATAGAATCACAAGTGGCCGCGAAATGGGCAGATTGGCTACATCACCTCTACCGCACGGCCGGCCCCCAACACTTCAGAGTTGGGACAATATCAGAAGTGGCTGAGACGTAGGCAGATTGGGTACATCACCCCTGCCGTATGGGGGGGTCCCGCACGGTTTAGAGCGGGAGGGAAAAAAAGAATTGGCCCGGAAGTGGGTAGATTGGCAACGTCACTCCTAACGTATGGGGGGTCCCAAACGCTTATGAGTAGGGGAAAAACTCACAAGCGGGCGATAAGTGGGTACATTGGCTACAACACCGCTGCCGTGTGGGGGGTCCCAACGGTTTAAAGCAGGGGGGAGAAAGTGCGCGGATGGGCTGCGTCACCTTGCCGCCTTGGGGGCGTCCCCAAGGCTTAAGAGTGGGCGACAAAATTATGAGTTGTCCACAAGTGGGAGATTGCCTACATTACCCCTGCCGTGTGGCGGGTCCCCAACGCTCCGGATCACAGGATGAAACGAGAGTGGCCCACAATTGGGGAGATTGGCTATATCACCCCTTCCATGTGGCAGGCCCCAAACGTTTCCGAGCGGGGGACAAAATTAGGAATGGTTGAAAAGTGGGCAGATTGGCAACATCACCCTTGCGGTATGGTGGGTCACCAAACCCTCGGAGCGGGCGACAACATGAGAGGCGCCCCTTAAGTGGGCATATTTGGTACGTCACCCCTGCCATATGGGGGGTCCCGAACACTTCGAAGCGGCGGACGAAATCAGAAGTGGCGCGAAAGTAGGGGTAGCACCCATGAAATCTTGGGGGTCCCCAACACTTCAAATTGACGAACAAAGCAAAAGTGGCCCAGAAGTAGGCGGATTGGCTACGTGACCCCTACCGTATGGGTCGTCCCCAACGCTTCGGAGCGGGGGACAAAATGAGAGTCGCCCACAAGTGGGGAAATTCTCTACATCACCCCTTGCCTTGTGGCGGGCCAGCAAAGCTTCAGAGTAGGGGACAACATTAGAAGTGGCCGAGAAATGGGCAGATTGGCTACGTCAACCCTGCCGCATGGGGCGTCCCCAACGCTTCAGAGCGGGGGACAAAATGCGATTGGCCCACAAACGGGGAGATTGGCTACATCACCCCTGCTTGGTTGCACGCCTCCAACACTTCAAAGCGGGAAAACATCATAAATGGCCGAGAAGTGGGCACATCAGATACATCATCTTTGCCATATGGGGAGGCGCTGGCCCCTCGGAGAGGGGAACAAAATCAGAAGTGCCCGACAAGTGGGCAGATTGCCTGCATCACCCCTAGCGTATGGGGGTTCCACAACACTTGTGAGCGGCGGATAAAATAAGATGTGCCCCAAAACCGGAGACATTGGCAACGTGACCGCCGCCGTTTTGGGAGTCCCCAACACTTCAGAGCAGGGGACAACATTAGAACTTGTAGAGAAGAAGTGGGCAGATTGGCTACGTCACCGATGCCACTTTGGGGGTCCCAGCTTCAAAGCGAGGAACAAAAGCAGAAGTTTCCCAGAAGTGGGCAGATTGGCTACGTCACCACTATGGTATGTGGCGTCCCCAACACTTGAGAGCGGGGGACAAAACGCGGGTGGCCCACAAGTGGAGGGATTGGCTACATCACCCCTGCCTTGTGGCCGGCCAGCAACGCTTCCGAGCGGGGGACAGCATCAGAAGTGGCCGAGAAGTGGGCACATTGGCTACATCACCCCTGCCATATGGGGGGTCTCCAACCCCCCGGAGGGGGCGACAAAATCTGAAGTGCCCCACAAGTGGGCGGATTGGCGACATCACCCCCATTGGTTCAAGGCGGGCACAACATTAGAGGTGGCCCACAAGTGGGAAGAGTGGCTTCGTCACCCCTACCGTATGGGGGGTCCTCTACGCTTCAGAGCGGGGGACAAAATCGGAAGTGGCCTAAATGTGGACAGATTGGCCATGTCACCCGACCCTTTTTTGGGGTCCCCAATGATTGAACCCGGGGGTCAAAATAAGAACTCGCCCAGAAGTGCACAGATTGGGTAGGTCAGCCTTGCCTTATGGGGGGTGCCCAACACTTCAAGGCAGCGGACGAAATCGGATTTCACCCACATATGAACGAAATGGTGACGTCACCATTGCCCTATGGGGGCCCCCCAACACTTCGGAGCCGGGGGCAAAATGAGTAATGAAGCGGAAGTGTGCAAATTGGCTACATCACCGCTGCTGTATGGGGGTCTCCAAGGCTTCGGAGCGGAGCACAAAATCAGAAATGGCCCGAGAGTGGGCAAATTGGACAGTGCACCCCTGCTGTATGTGGGGTCCCCAACACTTCACAATGGGGGACCAAATCAGAGATAGCCCACAAGTGGGCGGATTGCCTACGTCACCGCTACTGCCTTTGGCGTCCGCCACGCTTGAGAGTAGGGGGAAAAATCAGAAGTGCCCCGGAAGTGGGCAAATTGTCCACAACACACCAGCCTTTTTGCAGGCTCCCCAACTCTCAACGGAATGCCAAGTCAGAAGTGGCCTAAAAGTGGGCATATTGGGTACGTCACCATTGCGGTATGGGGGGTCCCCAACGCTTTAGAGCGGGGGATAGAATGACAAGTGGCCTAGGAGTGGGCACATTGGCTACATCACCGCCTCTGTATGGGGGGTCCCCAACGCTTCGGACATGGAAACAAAATCAAAAGTGGCCCACGATTGACCAAATTGGCTACGCCACCCTTGCCGTATGGGGGGGGGGTCCCCAACGCTTCCAAGTGTGGGAGAAAATCACAAGTGGCCCACAACGGGGCAAATTGGCTAAGTCACCGAGGCAGTATGGGGAGTCCCCAACACTTGAAAGAGGGGGACAAAATCAGAAGTGGCCCAAAAGTAGGCAGATTGGCTACATCACCCCTGCTCTATGGGGCGGCCCCAACGCTTTAAAGCGGGGCTCCGAAACAAAAGTTGCCCAGACCAAGTGAGATTGGCTACGTCACCATTGCCGTATGGAGGGTCCACAATGCTTCAGAGTGGGGGAGGAAACCAGAAGTGGCGCAGCTGTGGGCAGATTGGCTACGTGATCCCTCCCGCACGGGGGCCAAGCGCTTTAGTGGGGGGGTTAGAGGTGGCCCACAAGTGGGCAGATTGGCAACATGACCTTTGCCGTATGAGGGGTACCCAACGCTTAAGAGCGCCCAGGAAAGTTGGAAGTGACGAAGAAGAAAGGCAAAATGGCTACATCATCCCGCCACGTGGGTGGTCCGCAACATTTCAGAGCAGCGGACAAATTCAGAAATGGGCCACAAAAAGGCAGATTGGCTACGTCACCATTGCCGTATGGGGGATCCCGATGCTTAAGAGCGGGGGACAAAATTAGAAGTGGCGCAAATGGGGGCACATTGGCTACGTCACACACGTGCTGTATGGAGGCGCAAAGCTTCAGAGCAGGGAAGGAAATCAGAAATGGCAAACAAGTGGGGAGATTGGCTAAGTCAGCCCTACCATATGGGGAGTTCCAAACACTTCACAACGGCGGCAAGCTCTGAAGTGGCCCAACCTTGGGCATATTAGCTATGTCACCATTGCGTAAGGGTCACACGTGCGGTGGTGTAGCCAATCTGCCCACTGCAGCGCTGCTCCCCGCTCTCAAGTGTTGGGGATCCCCCTACGGTAGTGGAGGCATCTCCAATCTATTCACTTGCGAACTCCTTCTCATTTTGTCCGACGCTCTGAAGGTTCCGGGACCCCCCATATGACGGAGGTGACATAGCCAATCTGCCACTTCTTGCCACTTCACATTTTTTCACCTCTCCGATAAGCTGGGACCCCTTGTGCGGCAAAGGTGACATCACCAATCTTTTCACTTGTGGGGTACTCCGGATTCTGTCTGCCGCCTTGAAGCGTTGGGCACCCCTCATACGTCAGGAGTGACGTAGCCAATCTGCCCTGTTGTCGGCCAATTCTGATCTTGTCCGTGGCTCTCAAGCTTTGGGGACCCCCCAAGGCGGTGGAGGAAACGGAGCCAATCCCCCCACTTGTCGGTCAAGTCAAATTTTGGCCCCCACTCTCACGAACACCCCATACGGTAGGAGTGCGGTAGCCACTCTGCCCACTTTTGGGCCACTTCTGATTTTGTCCGCCGCTCCCAAGCAATGTGGACCCCCATAGGGCAGCGGTGATGTAGCCAAATTGCCCACTTTTGCGCCACTTCTACTTCTGTACCCGGCTCTCAAATGTGGGGAACCCCCCATACCCGCAATGGTAACACCGCCCATCCTTTCCGTTGTGGGCTACTTCTGTTTTTTTCCGGCGCTCTAAAGGGTTGGGGACCCCCCATACGGTAGGGGTGACGTAGCCAATCTGCCCATTTTCGCGCCACGTCTGATTTTATCCCACGCTTTGAAGTGTTAGGGACCCCCCCATAAGGCAGGAGTCGTAGCCAATATGATCCACTATGCGCCAATTCTGATTTTGTCCCCCGCTTTGAAGCGTTGGGGACCCTTCCAGGCGGAAGCGTTGACGTAGCCGATGTGCCCACTGGTGGCCTACTTCTGCTTTTGTGCCGAGCTGTGCAGCGTTTGCGACCCCCCCTCAAACTGCACGGATGACGTGGGCAATCTGCCCACTTCTATGCCACTTCTCATGTGGTCCCGTGCACGCAAGCGTTGGGGTCCCCCAAAAAGGCAAAGGTGGCGTAGCCAACCTGCCCGCTTGTGGCGAACTTCCGATTATGTCCCTCGCTCTAAAGCATTGGGGATCCCCCATACGGAAATTGTGGCGCAGATGATCCGCTCGCTTGCGGGCCACCTTTGATTTTGCCACCCGCTTTAACGGCAGGGGTGGCAGAGCCAATTTGCCCCATTATCGGCCACTTCCGATTTTCTCCCCTGCTTTCAAGTGTTGGGCACCCCGCAAGGCGGAAGCGTTGAAGTAGCCAATGTGCCCAATCGTGGCCCTCTTTTGCTTTTGTCCCCTGCTCTGCAACGTTTGCAACCCCCCCCCCCCCACATGGCAGGGGTAACGTAGCCCGTGTCCCGTGCGCTCAAGGCATGGGGACCCCCAAAAAGGCAAGGGTGGCGTTACCAATGTGCCCACTTGTGGGCCACTTCTGGTTGTTCCCCCCGCTCTAAAGCATTGGGGAGCCCCCATACCTAGCATACATAGCATACGGCAATTGTGATGTAGATGATCCGCTCACTTGCCGCCCCCTTCCGATTTTCTCCCCCGCTTTGAAGCGTTGGGGACCCCCATACGGCAGGGTTGACACAGCCAATTTGCCCCATTATCGGCCACTTTTGATTTTGTCTTATGTTCCCAAGCGTTGCGGACCCCGCAAGGCGGAAGCGTTGACGTCGCCAATGTGCCCAATTGTTGCCCACTTTTGCTTTTGTCTCCAACCCTGCAACGTTTGCGACAGCCCCCCTTATGACATGGGTGACGTAGCCAATCCGCCCATTTTTGGGCCTTTTTTGATTTGCCCCCCCCCCCCCCCTGCGAAGCGTTGGAAACCCCCCATATGATATGAGTGACATAGCCAATGCGCCAATTTTGGGGCCACCTTTGACCTTGCTCCTCACTTTGAAGCCTTGGGGACGACGTAGCATTCAATGCGCTTATACCCTCCACCATTTGCTTGCGGTAAATGCAATCAGGCGGTGTATTTTTGGTACATCTCCTGCGATCGGTGCATTCACCGCTTGGTTGGAGTGGAGTGCCTAGCCTGACGGTTCAAGGATAGGGATGAGGTAAAATGGGTGCTACAAAAGTGGGAGAAAGCATTGCAAGGTAAAAGCATGTTGCACGCAACCACCTCTATGACGTTGGACGGAAGCATCGCCTCTATAGCCGAGGCATCGAGTACGCTGCTAGACCCCGTCCCACCCAGTTCCATTCCGTCCGGAATCGTTGTGGCTACAACATCTAGCCACCACCAGGATTGTGTATAGAGACCTAGTCGGCTATCCGACATCAGACATCAGACTTTTATGCACCATCATTACCAAACCATGAACCCCCCTCCCCCAAACCCCTTGATTATGCGCTACATCAACCCCCCCCCCCCCGGCCGTTGTCCACACCAAATTCTTCACAGGAAACCCCCCCCGTGACCCACCCACCCCCCCCCCCTCCACTATTGGGTGCTTTCCAATCGCCCCCCCCCTCAAGGAAAAAAGGCGTCACGGAAAACACAAACTCCCCCTTTTGGAAAACAATTGCACACTTGTTGTTGACAGCAGTGTATGTGACAGCTTCAATTTGATTTAGATTTCGGTTGTTTGAGCCGACAATTTGCTTATGCCCAACACCCGTGAGGTAGTTTGATTGTTTGCGGTCTAGGCCTTTGTGCCTATGACCACAAATTCCTTCAATGATGAACACAATGATAACAGCTGAGAAGGCGTTCTGACATGTTTGCTTCTGCCACCAATTACATTTTGCTGACTGTGAGCCCCTTCAATGACGATGCATGACAATTGACTTGTGCTGCTCTGCCATGTGTGGACCTTTTTCTTAGGACCTGTTTTGTGCGGACGGAGCTTTGCGGCTTCGCGGCCCAGGAAAGGGACTGCCACCAACAGTCAGTGTACTATGTCGGACCGAATGCGCACCATGTCCTCCAATGGCCAGCAAGCATTTTGAAAACCATTATTTGTCAATGTCATGTGCAAGCAACATACATCTGAGAAGCGGCTTTGTAAGGAATTTGAATTTAATTTCCTTCTTTTAACCCGACCCTCTTACCCAGCCCTCAAGGCTCATTGCAATGTGCTGCACTTCGCCCCGCTCTTGCTTTGTTGTTTATTGGCGGGATCTGCTGACGACCATAGAAAACCCTGTGCTCTGTCTTGTCCCGCTTCTTCTTGCTGTGGAGTTTCTTGAGGAAGTTTGGAAAATCATCCACAGAAATCCACAGTGTACGAAAAACACCCCCCACGCCTCCCCATGCGTAATCGTGTGGAAAAGCCTGCCTTGACTGTTTCAGTGCAATGCGTCACATGGTGTGTTCAAAGAATGTATGTGTGTTTGTCTTGTTTGATGTTCTGTGGCCTACCATGACCATTTTATTTGTGGATCCGAATTTAACTGATGCCAATTGCAAAGGTCATGATGCTGTCCCTTGAGATGGCAGGACACACCTGCAGTCTCAGCTGTGATGCTTTTACTGCAGGTGATGTGTACCACGTATTTACCCTCCCATTACCATTGTTTGCACTTTGTCATGTTTGCAACCCCTTCAGTGATGATCGCATTCATTTCACTACCCTGTGGGGCTCGTCCGCCGATGTTGGGTTTGGGCTGCGCCGCAAACCTCTGCAGGGACCTTTTTCTTAGGCCCTGTTTAGTGTCGGCAGAGCGGTTGAGTAATGCATCGTTTTGTGTGGTGGGAACCGCCCCTTGTGGATTCTTCAACGTATGGATGCACAACACAGCATGCAGACGTTCAGCCTTTGTGCGCGCTGAGAAGGCCTGGTCCGCTGGTCGACCGGCGTGCCATGCCATCAGCAAGCGGAGAAGTCCACTCTCCACTGCGGCCTTTCTGTGCTTGAGAGTGGCAGCCCCAAAATTCCATGTGCACCCACCGGGTGTTCCTCAGCACTCCCCCACAGGGTATATCGGACCTTCATATCCAAAAACAATACACCTGAGAAGGGGCTCTGCTATGTGTAACATTTGTGTCACAATGTAACGCACTTTGTTGTGTGCTGCCTTCTGTGTTTTGCTTTCATGTTGTCGTCCACGTCCGTCTTCACGCAAGGGGAAACAAATTGGAAAACGCCCTCTCCCCCCTCCCCATTCTGTGACCACATCCAAGAGGTCCCCCCCCCCCCTTTGACAATAGCATGCTATGTGTCACATTTTTCTTGTACCTATGTCCCTTCAGTGCTTATCTATTCTTTGTTGTGCATGTCTCTCTTCACACAAAGGGAAATGCGTGTATTGCATAGGAGACAAGTGTGCACTTAGCCTCTCCTACACATAGGGCACTCTTTTGTTTTCAACCTCCCCCTTGAGGCGAGGAAGTGCGTCTTGGGTCTAGACCGTTGCGTCTCTGACCTAGACATTTGAGTTGGGCCTGCGCCAACACCCACACGTTTATCCCCCACCCACTGCGGGCCGCAATTTGTCATGTCGTCTAGCCCCCTTAGCGTGGCCTCTTCCGTCCCCTCCAGCACTTCGTTCCCGGAATGCGGTTGGGGGGATCTGCCGGAGCTCTTGCGGTTTGGAGACCAACCCCCATCTCCACCGTGCGACTCTAACGCTGAGAAGTGTCTCAGCAAACTCGCCTCGCCCCAGCCTCCATTGCTAACACCGCCCCCCTCTCCCCCTTCATCCAGCCGTGCACCAACAACCTCTCCAACGCCATTAAGTACTCCGGCCAGACCCCAGGTTACCTCAACCCCATACCGGGTAGCCCCGGAAGCAGTGGAGGAGGCCCTGATGTGCACTGCCGTTCCACCGCCATCCCCCCCACAACCCCCCAAGTACGTACCCAAGGACCCCGCCACCCCCCTCAAACCCACTGTTCACACGCCCTACAGTGCCAAAACACTGCAGCTCATCCGGGAGAATCACGGGGCTGGGGTTCAGTATTTCGTAGACAGGGTGCTGAACCGCCGAGCGATGTCCCAGTTTGCGGTTCAACAGCCCAAGAAAAACCCCCTGCGGGTGTGGCCGGAGGGCATGCGAATTAGCCGTTCGCATTTCCTTTCTAGGGACGAGGAGCATGCAGCAGTGGTGCTTGAAATCCTGTGTGCTACCCCAAACCCCCCCCCGTATCCCGGAGCCGGCCCCACAACTTGTGCCTCGTCGGCCGCTGCCCCCTGCAGCAAGTGATCAGGTGACACTGACCCAGTATAGCAGGCACCGCCGCTCCTCACTCCTCCCACTGGTCCCCGCACCAAAGCGGCCATGCCCCACCCCGCATGACGGTTCATTGCTCCAGCGGCGTGCGTCTCAGTCCGCCCCCCCGACGGTGAGGCCGCAATTTGGGTCATTTTCCCCGTGCGCAAGCCCCCCTCGCAGCGACCCCAAACTTCGCGAGACGTTCCAATTTCCAGCTCTTCGGCCAGTGTGCACCGAGCATCTCTTACACATAGGGCACTGTTTCATTTCCAACCTCTTCTCCCACTTATCACAAACTTCCAAACCATGGCTCCAAAATGGATCTCCAAGAGCAAGTATGGTGGTCCAAAGCCAAAGCCAAAGCCATAGGCAACACCATAGCTACCACCCGGGGCTGTGGATTTTATTATGAACCCACCGCAACCCTCGGCACAACCACCACCATAGCGCGCCCCAGAGCCGCAGCAGTCCGCCCCTATCCCGGCCATGGCGCCGGTTGACTCGGGCGCCACAGGGTGCTCAACCCTCTGCCCAGCGAATGCGTGCCCTAGAGCCGCAGCAATCCGCCCCTGTCCCGGCCGTGGCTCCGGTTGACTCGGGCGCGCCACAGGGTGCTCAACCCTTTGCCCAGGGAATGCCTGCCCTACGGCCGCAGCAGTCCGCCCCTGTCCCGGCCATGGCGCCTGTTGACTCGGGCGCGCCACAGGGTGCTCAACCCTCTACCCAGGGGATGTGTGCCCTAGAGCCTACCAGTCCGCCCCTGTCCCGGCCATGGCGCCGGTTGACTTGGGCGCACCACACGGTGCTCCACCCTCTGCCCAGCGAATGCGTGCCCTAGAGCCGCAGCAGTCCGCCCCTGTCCCGGCCACGGCGCCGGTTGACTCGGGCGCGCCACAGGGTGCTCAACCCTCTGTACAACCAATGCGTGCCACTGAGCCGCAGCAGTCCATCACCTTCAAGGCAGTGCCGACTGCTGCCTCGGATGCGCCACAAGGTGGTCAACCCTCAACACAACCAATGTGTGCCGCTGAGCCACATCACTCCACCCCTGTCCCGGCCATGGCGCCGGTCGACTCGGGTGCGCCACAAGGAGCTCAACCCTCATCACAACCACCATGTGACGCTTCGCCACAGCCACCCCCCCAACTCCCACAGCAGCCAATATCGTTGCCCACTTCCGCCACATTGAACAACATGGACTATGGGCCCAATGACAACCTCGTGGCAGGGTTCACACAACGGCGGCTTGACCGCGACAGGTTTGTGACCAAAGCACCATAGGTGTACATTGTCCGTGAGCTGGAGGCTGCTGAGGTGTGGGCAAACAAGAACGGCACGGAACGGAAGCTGGTCTTTGAGGAATGGTGGCCCGAAGATGACGGCGATGGGGATCGGAATGTTCCACCACAGCCACAATGGGTCTCCCTAATGGAGGCCTGGGGCAACTATGAGCTGTCTGATGGTGACATGGTGCATGCCTCGATCGCTGCCAACCGCACCTGGGACCCCTCAAAACCGGATTTTCAGGCGAGGGTGCATGGTGATGGCATCTCAGGCGACCGTGTTTGGATCTGGTGTGCTAATAAGCCACGCGCCAGTCTCACTGGCACCTATTGGTGTAAGGTTGTCCCTTACACAGCTGCCTTTCGCACCTTGCGTAGGGAGATCCAGCACGGACTAGCATGGCCCAAACTGTTGGCAAACATCTGGGCCGAACCAAGGGACGCGCCTCCCTTGTCAAACGAGGACCAGGACATCCGGAAACACCTCGTCCAACGCCACGCGTTGAATTCCTCACAGGCGTTGGCTTTGCGGCAGGTGTTGGACGAGTCATGCATCACAGCATTGACTGGAGGTGTTGGCACAGGGAAGTCAAAGACCTTGGTGGCATGCATCAAAGCCATGCTATGGCAGCAAGGCCTCCTTGTCGCCCAGAACCCCGATCCTGCTAACATTGGAACGGTCAATATGGGCAGGAAGGTGGGGGGACATGAGGAAGATACCCCACCCCGCGCATATGTGTGGGTGACTGCACCCACGAATGCACAAGTCGACATGTTGTTGACACGCGTGCACGAGGAGTGTTACAAGGACACTGTGTTTCGTGAGAGGGTGCTCGGCGACCATCTAGCCCCCTAGTTGCGCCTGCGTGCCCTACGGGCTACTGCCCCACCACGGCTTGCGTCCTTTGACCAGTTGAAGGTGCAAGAGACCTTGGGGAACACCCGATGTTGTAATGGTACCCTCAAATGTGCCGTCAACTCTTGCCTTGTGCTGATTGCCAAGGCTGGGATGGTTGCTAACCGGCACAAGCTTCTGCTTGGGAAAGGGAAGGGACAAACCAGTTTTGCGTTTAGTTGTGTGGATGAGGCGTTCAGGCACAGCATCCCCGTGGGCCTAGCCTTGGCAGCCATGGGCAGCCAATGTTCGTTGTGTGGTGACGCTGCGCAGTTGTGGCCCCACAGCCCCGTCCAGCTTTTGGCAAGTGCATGTGAGGGTGAGGTAGACGCCAAAGCAGTGGCATGGCCATCAGATGAGACCTTCAAGTACAACAATGTTGTAAGGTAATCTCCTTGCCCGCAAGTGCTTTGGCATGATTCGCATCGGCTTTTCACCACTAGCACCTTGCAATTCCTTTTGTACCGCACGCGTTGCCGGGCCAGTACCCTGGTACAACGGTACCGGATGACCAAGCCGCTGGCCACACTCATGCGTGCCTTGTTTACCGCGGGGGCCGTGGGTTAATACCACTCATCGGCGCACCCCCTCCCCGACCCAATGCTGAACAACCCCATCCGCATTGTGGACCTCGATGGGACCACCTGGTGGGAGGAGTTGAAGCGGACTTTGGGCCAGAGGACCTAGGTAGAATGCACAGTGATGTACAGGACACATGGGCCAACATGCGAATGGATCCAGTGTTGCTGAAAAAGCGGAACCTCAGCATGGAGGAGGGTCTGCCGGTGTGCCATTTTTTGGAGTATGCTGTCAGGAGAGGCACCTACCCAGCACAGTCGGTGGCGGTAGTGATGACACACTATGCCCAAATGGTGTGTCTCGACTACTGCGTGAGGCTTGTTGGTTGCAGGTGGCAGGCCAATCTGGTGAACCTTTGGAAAACGGTTGCTACCCTCGATCGGTTCCGGTTCTGGAGGTCACACACCCTGACCAGCAGGGCGCAGTCGCAGCTGCACCTCTTTGGGCGCTTTACAGATTGGACCATTCACCCCACCCCTGGTGTATGGATTGATGCACTGCAAGCTGTGCAGTGGGAAGCAGGCTTTGGGAATGTGAACGACACCTTTGAGCTGGCAGGGGTTTTGAGGGAGGCTGCTGTTGTTGAAAAGATTGTGCATGGCACAATCTACCGGTTGGCCGGGGGGGGAGGTGGGGCACTGGCTGTGGAAGCCATGGAAGAGGCACAAGAGGGCACGTGACCCATGGGGGTATTCACCAGGCAGTGCGGATCAGTTGCTTGACTTTAAGCGCATCATGGCCACTCGGAAGGATGAGCTGTCAGTGCGTGTGAAGGATCCACCGGGAAACATTGCGAAAGCCCGCCTTCTGGGGGTCATCCTCCCTGACTTCACCGAATGGGCGCTCCCGTACGTCCTGGTTGAGGACGATTGACAGGATGAGGGGGACTGGGGGGGGGCTAGTGAGGGTAACCCACACAACTAACCTTGACCCGTGGGAGCAGAGACTCATCCAACACCTGGCGGGAAAGCCCCTCTTCCACAAGCAGAAGTACCAAAATAAGGACACAGTAGGGACGTACCGCACGATCAACCTGCCCTTGCGGCAGGACGCGTACAGCTGCCTTGATGCAGTGCTGTTCTTGCGTGGGACCTTTTGCACCCCTGTTGGGGTGTACGTGGCATCCCTGCTCCATGGGGTGGACCGCTGCCCTGGGACCCTTGGGGTGTGTGCACCACTGCAGGTGCATGGAGAGGAAGCCGTCCAATGCGGGTGGCGCAAGCTGCCCCACGGGGTGAAAGATTACATTCTGGGGCGCCACTAAACTGATCCTCTGAGGCAGCATGGTTTCCATGCAGTCCTGGCCATGGCGCCGCCTGCATGTTGCCTGTACAAGAACATGCATTGACCCACGGCCTCTGACCATCCCTGTCACGTCACAACAGTACCACTCACAGCACCAGCGGGAAAGGGTACACACATTTGACCACCACCATCTTTGCTGTGCTCTGCCTTGACTATGTTTGTCTGCAATTGGATACGCTTGGTTGCATGGTACGAGTGTTCCAATGCCTCCACTTTGAACACAATGGATCTGACGACCTCAACATGCACTTCCGCATGCGCAAGATTCAAGGTGATTCAAGGTGGGGTCCAAAGTAACTGACGGGCATGGATCCGTCAATTCTTGGGGGGGTCTACACCCCCAAAATGATTGACGGACATGGATCCGTCAATTCTTGGGGGGGTCTACACCCCCAAAATGATTGACGGACATGGGTCCGTCAATTATTTGGGGGGTCTACACCTCAAAAATAATTGACGGACATAGATCCGTCAATTACTTGGGGGGTCTACACCTCCAAAATCATTGAAGGACAGGGATCCATCAATTATTTGGGGGGTCTACACCTCCAGAATAATTGACGAACATGGATCGGTTAATTATTTTTGGGGTCTACACCTCCAAAATAATTGACGGACATGGATCCGTCAATTATTTGGGGGGTCTACACCTCCAAAGTAATTGACGGATATGGATCCGTCAATTATTTGGGGGATCTACACCTCCAGAATAATTGACGGACATGGATCCGTCAATTATTTTGGGGGTCTACACCTCCAAAGTAATTGACAGGCATGGATCCGTCAATTTTTGGGGGGTTCTACACCCCTAAAATAATTCACGGACATGGATCTGACAATTATTTGGCGGGGACCCCCAGAATAATTGATGGACATGGATCCGTCAATTATTTGGGGGGTCTACACCCCCAGAATAATTGACGGACATGGATCCGTCAATTATTTGGGGGGTCTACACCTCCAAAATGATTGACGGACATGGATCCGTCAATTATTTGGGGGGTATACACCTCCAAAGTAATGGACGGACATAGATCTGTCAATTATTGGGGGGGTCTACACCTCCAAAATAATTGACGGACATAGATCCGTCAATTATTACGGGGGTCTACGCCTCCAAAATAATTGACGGACATAGATCTGTCAATTATTGGGGGGGTCTACACCTCCAAAATAATTGAAGCACGGGGATCCATCAATTATTTGGGGGGTCTACACCCCCAGAATAATTGACGAACAGGGATCCGTCAATTATTGGGGGGGTCTACACCTCCAAAATAATTGACGGACATGGATCCGTCTATTATTTGGGGGATCTACACCCCCAAAATAATTGACGGACATGGATCCGTCAATTATTGATGGGGTCTACAGCCCAAAAATAATTGGCGGACATGGATCCGTCAATTATTTGGGGGGTCTACACCCCCAGAATAATTGACGCACATGGATCCGTCAATTATTTTGGGGGTCTACACCTCCAAAATAATTGACAGACATGGATCTGTCAATATTTTCGGGGGTCTACGCAGCCAGAATAATTGATGGACATGGATCCGTCAATTATTTTGTGGGTCTACACCTCCAAAACAATTGACGGACATGGATCCGTCTATTATTTGGGGGGTCTACACCCCCAAAATAATTGACGGACATGGATCCGTCAATTATTGATGGGGTCTACACCCCAAAAATAATTGGCGGACATGGATCCGTCAATTATTTTGGGGGTCTACACCCCCAGAATAACTGACGCACATGGATCCGTCAATTGTTTTGGGGGTCTACACCTCCAAAATAATTGACGGACATGGATCTGTCAATTTTTTTGGGGGTCTACACCCCCAGAATAATTGATGGACATGGATCTGTCAATTATTTGGGGGGTCTACACCCCCAAAATAATTGGCGGACATGGATCCGTCTATTATTTGGGGGGTATACACCCCCAAAATAATTGACGGACATGGATCCGTCAATCATTTGTGGGGTCTACACCCCCAAAGTAATTGACGGGCATGGATCCGTGAATTATTGGGGGGGGTCTACACCCCAAAAATAATCGGCGGACATGGATCCGTCAATTATTTGGGTGGTCTACACCCCCAGAATAATTGACGCACATGGATCCGTCAATTATCTTGGGGGTCTACACCTCCAAAATAATTGACGGACATGGTTCTGTCAATGATTTGGGGGGTCTACACCCCCAGAATAATTGACGGACATGGAGCTGTCAATAATTAGGGGTGTCTACACCCCCCAAAAAATTGACGGACATGGATCCATCAATTATTTTGGGGGTCTACACCCCCAAATAATTGACGGAAATGGATACGTCCATTATTTGGGGGGTCTACTGCCCCAAAATATTGACGGACATGGATCCGTTAATTATTTGGGGGGTCTACACCTCCAAATTAAGTGGCGGACATGGATCCGTCAATTATTTGGGGGGTCTACACCTCCAAAATAATTGACGGACATGGATCCGTCCATTATTTGGGGGGTCTACACCCCCCAAATAATTGGCGGACATGGCTGCGTCAATTATTTGGGGGGTCTACACCTCCAAAGTAATTGACGGACATGGATCCGTCAATTATTTGGCGGGTCTACACCCCCAGAATAATTGACGCACATGGATCCGTCAATTATTTTGGGGGTCTACACCTCCAAAATAATTGACGGACATGGAACTGTCAATAATTTGGGTGGTCTACACCCCCAGAATAATTGGTGGACATGGATCCGTCAATTATTTTGTGGGTCTACACCTCCAAAATAATTGACGGACATGGATCCGTCTATTATTTGGGGGGTCTACACCCCCAAAATAATTGACGGACATGGATCCGTCAATTATTTGGGGGGTCTACACCTCCAAACTAATTGACTGGCATGGATCCGTCAATTATGGGGGGGGTCTACACCCCAAAAATGATTGGCGGACATGGATCCGTCAATTCTTTGGGGGGTCTACACCCCCAAAATAATTGACGGACATGGATCCGTCAATTATTATGGGGGTCTACACCTCCAAAATAATTGACCGACATGGATCTGTCAATAACTTGGGGGGTCTACACCCCCAGAATAATTGACGGACATGGAGCTGTCAATAATTAGGGGTGTCTACACCCCCAAATTAATTGACGGACATGGATCCATCACATATTTTGGGGGTCTACAACCACAAATAATTGACGGACATGGATCCGTCAATTATTTGGGGGGTCTACACCCCCAAAATATTGACGGACATGGATCCGTCAATTTTTTGGGGGGTCTACACCTTGAAAATAAGTGACGGACATGGATCCGTCAATTATTTGGGGGGTCTACACCCCCCAAATAATTGATGGACATGGATCCGTCAATTATTTGGGGGGTCTACACCTCCAAAATAATTGACGGACATGGATCCGTCAATTATTTTGGGGGTCTACACCTCCAAAATAATTGACGGACATGGATCCGTCAATTTTTCGGGGGGTCTACACCCCACGAATAATTGACGGACATGGATCCGTCAATTATTTGGGGGATCTACACTCACAGAATATCTGACGGACATGAGTCCGTCAATTATTTTGGGGGTCTACACCTCCAAATAATCGAAGGACATGGATCCATCAATTATTTGGGGGGTCTACACCCCCAGAATAATTGACGAACATGGATCCGTTAATTTTTTTGGGGGTCTACACCTCCAAATAATTGAAGGACATGGATCCATGAATTATTTGGGGGGTCTACAACCCCAGAAGAATTGACGAACATGGATCCGTTAATTTTTTTGGGGGTCTACACCTCCAAAATAATTGACGAACATGGATCCGTCAATTATATGGGGGGTCTACACCCTCTCAAATAATTGATTGACATGGATCCGTCAATTATTTGGGGGGTCTACCCCTCCAAAACAATTGACGGACATGGATCCGTCAATTATTTGGGGGGTCTACACCTCCAAAATAATTGACGGGCATGGATCCGTCAATTATAGGGGGGGTCTACACCTCCAAAACAATTGACGGAGATGGATCCGTCAACTTTTTGGGGGGTCTACACCCCCCAAATAATTGACGGACATGGATCCGTCAATTATTTGGGGGGTCTACACCTCCAAAATAATTGACGGACACGGATCCGTCAATTATTTTGGTGGTCTACACCCCCAGAATAATTGACCAACATGGATCCATTAATTTTTTTGGGGGTCTACACCTCCAAAATAATTGACGGACATGGATCCGTCAATTATTTGGGGGGTCTACACCTCCAAAATAATTGAAGGACATGGATCCGTCAATTATTTGGGGGGTCTACACCTCAGAATAATTGGCGAACATGGATCCGTTAATTATTTGGGGGGTCTACACCTCCAAAATAATTGACGGGCATGGATCCGTCAATTATAGGGGGGTCTACACCTCCAAAACAATTGACGGAGATGGATCCGTCAACTTTTTGGGGGGTCTACACCCCCCAAATAATTGACGCACATGGATCCGTCAATTATTTGGGGGGTCTACACCTCCAAAATAATTGACGGACACGGATCCGTCAATTATTTTGGTGGTCTACACCCCCAGAATAATTGACCAACATGGATCCATTAATTATTTTGGGGGTCTACAGCCTCAAAATAATTGACGGACATGGATCCGTCAATTATTTTGGGGGTCTACACCTCCAAAATAATTGACGGACATGAATCCGTCAATGATTGTGGGGGGTTTACAGGCCCATAATAATTGACGGACATGGATCCGTCAATTCTTTTGGGGGTCTACACCTCCCAAATAATTGACGGACATGGCTCTGTCAATTATTTGGGGGGGTCTACACCCCCCAAATAATTGACGGACATGGATCCGTCCATTGTTTGGGGGGTCTATACCTCCAAAATAATCGATGGACATGGATCCGTCAATTATTTGGGGGGTCTACACCCCCAGAATAATTCACGGACATGGATCCGTCAATTGTTTTGGGGGTCTACATCTCCAAAATAATTGACGGACATGGATCTGTCAATTATTTTGGGGGTCTACACCCCCAGAATAATTGACGGACATGGATCCGTCAATTATTTGGGGTGTCTACACCCCCAAGATAATTGACCGACATGGAATGTGTTAATTATTTGGGGGGTCTACACCTCCAAAATAATTGACGGAGATGGATCCGTCAATTATTTGGGGGGTCTACGCCCCCCAAATAATTGACGGACATGGATTTGTCAATTATTTTGGTGGTCTACACCCCCAAAATAATTGACGGACATGGATCCGTCAATTATTTGGGGGGTCTACACCCGCAGAATAATTGACCGACATGGATCCGTCAATTATTGGGGGGGTCTACACCTCAGAATAATTGACGAACATGGATCCTTTAATTTTTTTGGGGGTCTACACCTCCAAAATAATTGACGGACATGGATCCGTCAATTATTTGGGTGGTTTACACCCCCCAAATAATTGATTGACATGGATCCGTCAATTATTTGGGGGGTCTACACCTCCAAAAAAATTGACGGACATGGATCCGTCAATAATTTGGGGGGTCTACACCCCCCAAATGATTGATTGACATGGATCCGTCAGTTATTTGGGTGGTCTACACCTCCAAAGTAATTGACGGACATGGATCCGTCAATTATTTGGGGGGTCTACCCCTCCAAAACAATTGACGGACATGGATCCGTCAATTTTTTGGGGGGTCTACACCTCCAAAATAATTGACGGGCATGGATCCGTCAATTATAGGGGGGGTCTACACCTCCAAAACAATTGACGGAGATGGATCCGTCAACTTTTTTGGGGGTCTACACCCCCCAAATAATTGACGGACATGGATCCGTCAATCATTTGGGGGGTCTACACCTCCAAAATAATTGACGGACACCGATCCGTCAATTATTTTGGTGGTCTACACCCCCAGAATAATTGACCAACATGGATCCATTAATTATTTTGGGGGTCTACACCTCCAAAATAATTGACGGACATGGATCCGTCAATTATTTGGGGGGTCTACACCTCCAAAATAATTGAAGGACATGGATCCGTCAATTATTTGGGGGGTCTACACCTCAGAATAATTGACGAACATGGATCCGTTAATTATTTTGGGGGTCTACACCTCCAAAATAATTGACGGACATGGATCCGTCAATTTTTCGGGGGGTCTACACCCCACGAATAATTGACGGACATGGATCCGTCAATTATTTGGGGGATCTGCACTCACAGAATATCTGATGGACATGAGTCCGTCAATTATTTTGGGGGTCTACACCTCCAAATAATCGAAGGACATGGATCCATCAATTATTTGGGGGGTCTACACCCCCAGAATAATTGACGAACATGGATCCGTTAATTTTTTTGGGGGTCTACACCTCCAAATAATTGAAGGACATGGATCCATGAATTATTTGGGGGGTCTACAACCCCAGAAGAATTGACGAACATGGATCCGTTAATTTCTTTTGGGGGTCTACACCTCCAAAATAATTGACGAACATGGATCCGTCAATTATATGGGGGGTCTACACCCTCTCAAATAATTGACGGAGATGGATCCGTCAACTTTTTGGGGGGTCTACACCCCCCAAATAATTGACGGACATGGATCCGTCAATTATTTTGGGGGTCTACACCTCCAAAATAATTGACGGACATGGATCCGTCAATTATTTGGGGGGTCTACACCCCCCAAATAATTGACGGACATGAATCCGTCAATGATTGTGGGGGGTTTACAGGCCCATAATAATTGACGGACATGGATCCGTCAATTCTTTTGGGGGTCTACACCTCCCAAATAATTGACGGACATGGCTCTGTCAATTATTTGGGGGGGTCTACACCCCCGAAATAATTGACGGACATGGATCCGTCCATTGTTTGGGGGGTCTATACCTCCAAAATAATCGATGGACATGGATCCGTCAATTATTTGGGGGGTCTACACCCCCAGAATAATTCACGGACATGGATCCGTCAATTGTTTTGGGGGTCTACATCTCCAAAACAATTGACGGACATGGATCTGTCAATTATTTTGGGGGTCTACACCCCCAGAATAATTGACGGACATGGATCCGTCAATTATTTGGGGTGTCTACACCCCCAAGATAATTGACCGACATGGAATGTGTTAATTATTTGGGGGGTCTACACCTCCAAAATAATTGACGGAGATGGATCCGTCAATTATTTGGGGGGTCTACGCCCCCCAAATAATTGACGGACATGGATTTGTCAATTATTTTGGTGGTCTACACCCCCAAAATAATTGACGGACATGGATCCGTCAATTATTTGGGGGGTCTACACCCGCAGAATAATTGACCGACATGGATCCGTCAATTATTGGGGGGGTCTACACCTCAGAATAATTGACGAACATGGATCCTTTAATTTTTTTGGGGGTCTACACCTCCAAAATAATTGACGGACATGGATCCGTCAATTATTTGGGTGGTCTACACCCCCCAAATAATTGATTGACATGGATCCGTCAATTATTTGGGGGGTCTACACCTCCAAAATAATTGACGGACATGGATCCGTCAATAATTTGGGGGGTCTACACCCCCCAAATGATTGATTGACATGGATCCGTCAGTTATTTGGGTGGTCTACACCTCCAAAATAATGGACGGACATGGATCCGTCAATTATTTGGGGGGTCTACACCTCCAAAATAATTGACGGACATGGATCCGTCAATTACTTAGGGGGTCTACACCCCCAAACAATTGACGGACGTGGATCTGTCAATTATTTTGGGGGTTTGCACCTCCCAAATAATTGACTGACATGGATCCGTCTATTGTTTGGGGGGTCTACACCCCCCAAATAATGGAAGGACATGGATCCGTCAATTGTTTGGGGGGTCTACACCCCCAGAATAATTGACGGACATTGATCCGTCACTTATTTTGAGGGTCTACACCTCCAAAATAATTGACGGACATGGATCCGTAAATTATTTCGGGGGTCTACACCCCCCAAATAATTGACGGACATGGATCCGTCAATTATTTGGGGGGTCTACACCCCCCAAATAATTGACGGACATGGATCCTTCAATTATTTTGGGGGTCTACACCTCCAAAATAATTGACGGACATGGATCCGTCAATTACCTAGGGGGTCTACACCCCCCAAATAATTGACGAACATGGATCTGTCAATGATTGTGGGGGGTTTACAGGCCCATAATAATTGACGGACATGGATCCGTCAATTCTTTTGGGGGTCTACACCTCCCAAATAATTGACGGACATGGCTCCGTCAATTATTTGGGGGGGTTTACACCCCCCAAATAATTGACGGACATGGATCCGTCAATTATTTTGTGGGATTACACCCCCCAAATAATTGACGGACATGGATCCGTCCATTGTTTCGGGGGTCTATACCTCCAAAATAATTGATGGACATGGATCCGTCAATTATTTGGGGGGTCTACACCCCCAGAATAATTGACGGACATGGATCCGTCAATTATTTGGGGTGTCTACACCCCCAGAATAATTGACCGACATGGAATCTGTTAATTATTTGGGGGGTCTACACCTCCAAAATAATTGACGGAGATGGCTCCGTCCATTATTTGGGGGGTCTGCGCCCCCCAAATAATTGGGGGACACGGATCCGTCAATTATTTTGGTGGTCTACACCCCCAAAGTAATTGACGGACATGGATCCGCTAATTTTTTGGGGGGTCTGCACCCCCCAAATAATTGACGGACATGGATGCGTCAATTATTTTGGGGGTCTACACCCCCGGAATAATTGACCGACATGGATCCGTCAATTTTTGGGGGGGTCTACACCTCAGAATAATTGACGAACATGGATCCGTTAATTATTTTGGGGGTCTACACCTCCAAAATAATTGACGGACATGGATCCGTCAATTATTTGGGGGGTCTACACCCCCCAAATAATTGATTGACATGGATCCGTCAGTTATTTGGGGGGTCTACACCTCCAAAATAATTGACGGACATGGATCCGTCAATTATTTGGGGGGTCTACACCTCCAAAGTAATTGACGGACATGGATCCGTCAATTATTTGGGGGGTCTACACCCCCCAAATAATTGATTGACATGGATCCGTCAGTTATTTGGGGGGTCTACACCTCCAAAATAATTGACGGACATGGAACCGTCAATTATTTGGGGGGTCTACACCTCCAAAGTAATTGACGGACATGGATCCGTCAATTACTTAGGGGGTCTACACCCCCAAATAATTGACGGCCGTGGATCCGTCAATTATTTGGGGGGTCTGCACCCCCCAAATAATTGACGGACATGGATCCATCCATTGTTTGGGGGGTCTATACCTCCAAAATAATTGATGGACATGGATCCGTCAATTATTGGGGGGGTCTACACCCCCCGAATAATTGATGGACATGGATCCGTCAATTATTTGGGGGGTCTACACCCCCCAAATAATTGACGGACATGGATCCGTCAATTGTTTGGGGGGTCTACACCCCGAGAATAATTGACGGACATGGATCCGTAAATTATTTTGGGGGTCTACACCCCCCAAATAATTGACGGACATGGATCCGTCAATTCTTTTGGGGGTCTACACTTCCAAAATAATTGACGGACATGGATCCGTCAATTATTTGGGGGGTCTACCCCCCCAAAAAAATTGACGGACATGGATGCGTCAATTATTTTGGGGGTCTACTTCCCCCAACTAATTGATGAGCATGGATGCGTCAATTATTTGGGGGGTCTACACCTCCAAAATAATTGACGGACATGGATCTGTCAGAATAATTGACGGACATGGATCCGTCAATTATTTGGGCACCCTACACCTCCAAAATAATTGACTGACATGGATCCGTCAATTATTTGGGCGATCTACACCCCCAGAATAATTGACGGACATGGATCCGTCAATTATTTTGGGGGTCTACTTCCCTCAACTAATTGATGGACATGGATGCGTCAATTATTTGGGGGTCTACTTCCCCCAACTAATTGATGGACATGCATGCTTCAATTATTTTGGGGGTCTACACCTCCAAAATAATTGACGGACATGGATCCGTCAATTTTTTTGGGGGTCTACACCCCCAGAATAATTGACGGACATGGATCCGTCAATTATTTTGGGGGTCTACACCTCCAAAATAATTGACGGACATGGATCCGTCAATTATTTGGGGGGTCTACACCCCCCAAAAAATTGACGGACATGGATCCGTCAATTATTTTGGGGGTCTACTTCCCCCAACTAATTGATGAACATGGATGCGTCAATTATTTGGGGGTCTACACCTCCAAAATAATTGACGGACATGGATCCGTCAGAATAATTGACGGACATGGATCCGTCAATGATTTGGGCGCCCTACACCTCCAAAATAATTGACTGACATGGATCCGTCAATTATTTGGGGGGTCTACACCCCCAGAATAATTGACGGACATGGATCCGTCAATTATTTTGGGGGTCTACTTCCCCCAACTAATTGATGGACATGGATGCGTCAATTATTTGGGGGTCTACTTCCCCCAACTAATTGATGGACATGGATGCGTCAATTATTTTGGGGGTCTACACCTCCAAAATAATCGACGGACATGGATCCGTCAATTTTTCGGGGGCCCTACACCTGCAAAATAACTGACGGACATGGATCCGTCGATTGTTTTGGGGGTCTACTTCCCCCAACTAATTGATGGACATGGATGCGTCAATTATTTTGGGGGTCTACACCTCCAAAATAATTGACGGACATGGATCCGTCAATTTTTTGGGGGGTCTACACCCCCAGAATAATTGACGGACATGGATCCGTCAATTATTTGGGGGCCCTACACCTCCAAAATAATTGACGGACATGGATCCGTCAATTATTTCGGGGGTCTACACCCCCGAAATAATTGACGGACATGGATCCGTCAATTATTTCGGGGGTCTACACCCCCGAAATAATTGACGGACATGGACCCGTCAATTATTTTGGGGGTCTACTTCCCCCAACTAATTGATGGACATGGATGCGTCAATTATTTTGGGGGTCTACTTCCCCCAACTAATTGATGGACATGGATGCGTCAATTATTTTGGGGGTCTACACCTCCAAAGTAATTGACGGAAATGGATCCGTCAATTATTTCGGGGGTCTACACCTCCAAAGTAATTGACGGACATGGATCCGTCAATTATTTTGGGGGTCTACACCCCCCAAATAATTGACGGACATGGATCCGTCAATTATTTGGGGGGTCTACACCTCCAAAGTAATTGACGGACATGGATCCGTCAATTATTTTGGGGGTCTACACGTCCAAAATAATTGACGGACATGGATCCGTCAATTATTTGGGGGGTCTACATCCCCAGAATAATTGACGGACATGGATCCGTCAATTATTTGGGAGGTCTACACCTCCAAAATAATTGACGGACGTGGATCCGTCAATTATTTGGGGGCCCTACACCTCCAAAATAATTGACGGACATGGATCCGTCAATAATTTGGGGGGTCTACACCTCCAAAGTAATTGACGGACATGGATCCGTCAATTATTTTGGGGGTCTACACCTCTAAAGTAATTGACGGACATGGATGCGTCAATTAATTGGGGGGTTTACACCTCCAAAATAATTGACGGACACGGATCCGTCAATTATTTTGGGGGTCTACACATCCAAAATAATTGACGGACATGGATCTGTCAATTATTTGGGGGGTCTACACCCCCAGAATAATTGACGGACATGGATCCGTCAATTATTTTGGGGTCTACACCTCCAAAATAATTGACCGACATGGATCCGTCAATTATTTGGGGGGTCTACACCCCCAAAATATTGATGGACATTGATCCGTCAAGTATTTTGGGCGTCTACACCCCCAGAATAATTGACGGACATGGATCCGTCAAATATGTGGGGGGTCTACACCCCCAGAATAATTGACGGACATGGATCCGTCAATTATTTTGGGGGTCTACTTCCCCCAACTAATTGATGGACATGGATGCGTCAATTATTTTGGGGGTCTACACCTCCAAAATAATTGACGGACCTGGACCCGTCAATTATTTGGGGGGTCTAAACCTCCAAAATAATCGACGGACATTGATCCGTCAATTATTTTGGGGGTCTACTTCCCCCAACTAAATGATGGACATGGATGCGTCAATTATTTTGGGGGTCTACTTCCCCCAACTAATTGATGGACATGGATCGGTCAATTATTTGGGGGCCCTACACCTCCAAAATAATTGACGGACATGGATCCGTCAATTATTTGGGAGGTCTACACCTCCAAAGTAATTGACGGACATGGATCCCTCAATTTTTTGGGGGGTCTACACCTCCAAAGTAATTGACGGACATGGATCCGTCAATTATTTTGGGGGTCTACACCTCCAAAATAATTGACGGACATGGATCCGTCAATTAATTGGGGGGTCTACACCTCCAAAATAATTGACGGACATGGATCCGTCAAATATTTTGGGGGTCTACACCTCCAAAGTAATTGACGGACATGTATCCGTCAATTATTTTGGGGGTCTACATCCCCAGAATAATTGACGGACATGGATCCGTCTACTATTTCGGGGGTCTACACCCCCCCAAAATTTGACGGACATGGATCCGTCAATTACTTTGGGGCTCTACACCTCCGAAGTAATTGACAGACATGGATCCGTCAATTATTTGGGAGGTCTACACCTCCAAAATAATTGACGGACATGGATCCGTCAATTATTTTGGGGGCCTACACCCCCCAAACAATTGACGGACATGGATCCGTCACTTATTTGGGGGGTCTACAACCCCAGATTATTGACGGACATGGATCCGTCAATTATTTTGGGGGTCTACACCTCCAAAATAATTGACCGACATGCATCCGTCAATTATTTGGGGGGTCTACACCTCCAAAGTAATTGACGGACATGGATCCGTCAATTATTTTGGGGGTCTACACCTCCAAAGTAATTGACGGACATGGATCTGTCAATTAATTGGGGGGTCTACACCTCCAAAATAATTGACGGACATGGATCCGTCAATTATTTGGGGGGTCTACACCTCCAAAATAATTGACAGACATGGATCCGTCAAATATTTTGGGGGTCTACACCTCCAAAGTAATTGACGGACATGTATCCGTCAATTATTTTGGGGGTCTACATCCCCAGAATAATTGATGGACATGGATCCGTCTACTATTTTGGGGGTCTACACCCCCCCAAAATTTGACGGACATGGATCCGTCAATTACTTTGGGGCTCTACACCTCCGAAGTAATTGACAGACATGGATCCGTCAATTATTTGGGAGGTCTACACCTCCAAAATAATTGACGGACATGGATCCGTCAATTATTTTGGGGGCCTACACCCCCCAAACAATTGACGGACATGGATCCGTCACTTATTTGGGGGGTCTACAACCCCAGATTATTGACGGACATGGATCCGTCAATTTTTTTGGGGGTCTACACCTCCAAAATAATTGACCGACATGCATCCGTCAATTATTTGGGGGGTCTACACCCCCAAAATAATTGGCGGACATGGACCCGTCAATTATTTGGGGGGTCTACACCTCCAAAATAGTCGACGAACATGCATCCGTCAATTATCTGGGGGCCCTACACCTGCAAAATAACTGACGGACATGTATCCCTCAATTATTTTGGGGGTCTACACCTCCAAAATAACTGACGGACATGGATTCCTCAATTATTTTGGGGGTCTACACCTCCAAAATAATTGACGGACATGGATCCGTCAATTATTTGGGGGGTCTACACCTCCAAAATAATTGACGGACATGGATCCATCAATTTTTTGGGGGGTCTACACCTCCAAAATAATTGACGGACATGGATCCGTCAATTATTTTGGGGGTCTACACCTCCGAAGTAATTGACGGACATGGATCCGTCAATTATTTGGGAGGTCTACACCTCCAAAATAATTGACGGACATGGATCGGTCAATTTTTTTGGGGGCCTACACCCCCCAAACAATTGACGGACATGGATCCGTCACTTATTTGGGGGGTCTACACCCCCAGATTATTGACGGACATGGATCCGTCAATTATTTTTGGGGTCTACACCTCCAAAATAATTGACCGACATGCATCCGTCAATTATTTGGGGGGTCTACACCCCCAAAATAATTGACGGACATGGACCCGTCAATTATTTGGGGGGTCTACACCTCTAAAATAGTCGACGGACATGGATTCGTCAATTATCTGGGGGCCCTACACCTGCAAAATAACTGACGGACATGGATCCCTCAATTATTTTGGGGGTCTACACCTCCAAAATAACTGACGGACATGGATCCCTCAATTATTTTGGGGGTCTACACCTCCAAAATAATTGACGGACATGGATCCGTCAATTATTTTGGGGGTCTACACCTCCAAAATAATTGACGGACATGGATCCGTCAATTTTTTGGGGGGTCTACACCTCCAAAATAATTGACGGACATGGATCCGTCAAATATTTTGGGGGTCTACACCTCCAAAGTAATTGACGGACATGTATCCGTCAATTATTTGGGGGGTCTACATCCCCAGAATAATTGACGGACATGGATCCGTCTACTATTTCGGGGGTCTACACCCCCAAAATAATTGACGGACATGGATCCGTCAATTATTTTTGGGGTCTACACCTCCAAAGTAATTGACGGACATGGATCCGTCAATTATTTGGGAGGTCTACACCTCCAAAATAATTGACGGACATGGATCCGTCAATTATTTTGGGGGCCTACACCCCGCAAACAATTGACGGACATGGATCCGTCACTTATTTGGGGGGTCTGCACCCCCAGATTATTGACGGACATGGATCCGTCAATTATTTTGGGGGTCTACACCTCCAAAATAATTGACGGACATGGATCCGTCATTTTTTTTGGGCGTCTACACCCCCAGAATAATTGACGGACATGGATCCGTCAATTATTTGGGGGGTCTACACCTCCAAAATAATTGACGGACATGGATCCGTCAATTATTTGGGGGGTCTACACCCCCGAAATAATTGACGGACATGGATCCGTCAATTATTTTGGGGGTCTACTTCCCCCAACTAATTGATGGACATGGATGCGTCAATTATTTTGGGGGTCTACTTCCCCCAACTAATTGATGGACATGGATGCGTCAATTATTTCGGGGGTCTACACCTCCGAAATAATTGACGGACATGGATCCGTCAATTATTTGGGGGGTCTACACCTCCAAAGTAATTGATGGACATGGATCCGTCAATTTTTTTGGTGGTCTACACCCCCCAAATGATTGACGGACATGGATCCGTCAATTATTTGGGGGGTCTACACCTCCAAAGTAATTGACGGATATGGATCCGTCAATTATTTTGGGGGTCTACACCTCTAAAGTAATTGACGGACATGGATCCGTCAATCAATTGGGGGTTCTACACCTCCAAAATAATTGACGGACATGGATCCGTCAATTATTTGGGGGGTCTACACCTCCAAAGTAATTGACAGACATGGATCCGTCAATTATTTTGGGGGTCTACACCCCCCAAATAATTGACGGACATGGATCCGTCAATTATTTGGGGGGTCTACATCCCCAGAATAATTGACGGACATGGATCACTCAATTATTTGGGAGGTCTACACCTCCAAAATAATTGACGGATATGGATCCGTCAATTATTTTGGGGGTCTACACCTCTAAAGTAATTGACGGACATGGATCCGTCAATTAATTGGGGGTTCTACACCTCCAAAATAATTGACGGACATGGATCCGTCAATTATTTGGGCGGTCTACACCTCCGAAGTAATTGACGGACACGGATCCGTCAATTATTTGGGGGGTCTACATCCCCAGAATAATTGACGGACATGGATCCGTCAATTATTTGGGAGGTCTACACCTCCAAAATAATTGACGGACATGGATCCGTCAATTATTTGGGGGCCCTACACCTCCAAAATAATTGACGGACATGGATCCGTCAATTATTTGGGGGGTCTACACCTCCAAAGTAATTGACGGACATGGATCCGTCAATTATTTTGGGGGTCTACACCTCTAAAGTAAATGACGAACATGGATCCGTCAATTAATTGGGGGGGCTACACCTCCAAAATAATTGACGGACATGGATCCGTCAAATATTTTGGGGGTCTACACGTCCAAAATAATTGACAGACATGGATCCGTCAATTATTTTGGGGGTCTACACCTCCAAAGTAATTGACGGACATGGATCCGTCAATTATTTTGGGGGTCTACACCCCCAAAATAATTGACGGACATGGATCCGTCAATTATTTGGGAGGTCTACACCTCCAAAATAATTGACGGACATGGATCCGTCAATTATTTTGGGGGCCTACACCCCCCAGAATAATTGACGGACATGGATCCGTCAATTATTTTCGGGGTCTACACCTCCAAAATAATTAACCGACATGGATCCGTCAATTATTTGGGGGGTCTACACCCCCAAAATATTGATGGACATTGATCCGTCAATTGTTTTGGGCGTCTACACCCCCAGAATAATTGACGGACATGGATCCGTCAATTATTTTGGGGGTCTACTTCCCCCAACTAATTGATGGACATGGATGCGTCAATTATTTTGGGGGTCTACACCTCCAAAATAATTGACGGACATGGACCCGTCAATTTTTTGGGGGGTCTACACCTCCAAAATAATCAACAGACATGGATCCGTCCATTATTTTGGGGGTCTACTTCCCCCAACTTATTGATGGACATGGATGCGCCAATTATTGGGGGGGTCTACTTCCCCCAACTAATTGATGGACGTGGATGCGTCAATTATTTTGGGGGTCTACACCTCCAAAATAATTGACGGACATGGCTCCGTCAATTATTTGGGGGGTCTACTCCTCCAAAATAATTGACGGACATGGATCGGTCAATTATTTGCGGGCCCTACACCTCCAAAATAATTGACGGACATGGATCCGTCAATTATTTGGGCGGTCTACACGCCCAGAATAATTGACGGACATGGATCCGTCAATTATTTGGGGGGTCTACACCTCCAAAGTAATTGACGGACATGGATCCGTCAATTATTTTGGGGGTCTACACCTCCAAAGTAATTGACGGACATGGATCCGTCAATCAATTGGGGGGTCTACACCTCCAAAATAATTGACGGACAAGGATCCGTCAATTATTTGGGGGGTCTACACCTCCAAAATAATTGATGGACATGGATCCGTCAATTATTTTGGGGGTCTACACCTCCAAAGTAATTGACGGACATGGATCTGTCAATTAATTGGGGGGTCTACACCTCCAAAATAATTGACGGACATGGATCCATCAATTATTTTGGGGGTCTACACCTCCAAAATAATTGACCGACATGCATCCGTCAATTATTTGGGGGGTCTACACCCCCAAAATACTGATGGACATGGATCCATCAATTATTTTGGGGGTCTACTTCCTCCAACTAATTGATGGACATGGATGCGTCAATTATTTTGGGGGTCTACTTCCTCCAAACAATTGATGGACATCGATCGGTCAATTATTTGGGGCCCCTACACCTCCAAAATAATTGACGGACATGGATCCGTCAATTATTTGGGGGGTCTACACCCCAGAATAATTGATGGACATGGATCCGTCAATCATTTGGGAGGTCTACACCTCCAAAATAATTGACGGACACGGGTCCGTCAATGATTTTGGGGGCCTACACCCCCCAAATAATTGACGGACATGGATCCATCAATTATTTTGGGGGTCTACACCTCCAAAATAATTGACAGACATGGATCCGTCAATTATTTTGGGGGTCTACTTCCCCCAAAATAATTGATAGACATGGATCCGTCAATTATTTGGGAGGTCTACACCTCCAAAATAATTGACGGACATGGATCCGTCAATTATTTGGGGGGCCTACACCCCCCAAATAATTGACGGACATGGATCCATCAATTATTTTGGGGGCCTACACCCCCCAAATAATTGACGGACATGGATTGGTCAATTATTTCGGGGGTCTACACCTCCAAAATAATTGACGGACGTGGATCCGTCAATTATATTGGGGGTCTACACCTCCAAAGTAATTGACGGACATGGATCCGTCAATTAATTGGGGGGTCTACACCTCCAAAATAAACTCACGGACATGGATCCGTCAATTATTTGGGGGGTCTACACCTCCAAAACAATTGACGGACATGGATCCGTCAATTATTTTGGAGGTCTACACCTCCAAAGTAATTGACGGACATGGATCTCTCAATTAATTGGGGGGTCTACACCTCCAAAATAATTGACGGACATGGATCCGTCAATTATTTTGGGGGTCTACATGTCCAAAAAAATTGACGGAAATGGATCCGTCTACTATTTCGGGGGTCTACACCCCCAAAATAATTGACAGACATGGATCCGTCAATTGTTTGGGAGGTCTACACCTCCAAAATAATTGACGGACATGGATCCGTCAATTATTTTTGGGGCCTACACCCCCCAAACAATTGACCGACATGCATCCGTCAATTATTTGGGGGGTCTACACCCCCAAAATATTGATGGACATTGATCCGTCACTTGTTTTGGGCGTCTACACCCCCAGAATAATTGACGGACATGGATCCGTCAATTATTTGGGGGGTCTACACCCCCAGAATAATTGACGGACATGGATCCGTCAATTATTTTGGGGGTCTACTTCCCCCAACTAATTGATGGACATGGATGCGTCAATTATTTTGGGGGTCTACACCTCCAAAATAATTGACGGACATGGACCCGTCAATTATTTGGGGGGTCTACACCTCCAAAATAATCGACGGACATGGATCCGTCAATTATTTTGGGGGTCTACTTCCCCCAACTAATTGATGGACATGGATGCGTCAATTATTTTGGGGGTCTACTTCCCCCAAAATAATTGATGGACATGGATCCGTCAATTATTACGGAGGTCTACACCTCCAAAATAATTGACGGACATGGGTCCGTCAATTATTTTGGGGGCCAACACCCCCCAAATAATTGACGGACCTGGATCCATCTATTATTTCGGGGGTCTACACCTCCAAAATAATTGACGGACATGGATCCGTCAATTATTTTGGGGGTCTACTTCCCCCAAAATAATTGATGGACATGGATCCGTCAATTATTTGGGAGGTCTACACCTCGAAAATAATTGACGGACATGGGTCCGTCAATTATTTTCGGGGCCTACACCCCCCAAATAATTGACGGACATGGGTCCATCAATTATTTTCGGGGCCTACACCCCCCAAATAATTGACGGACATGGATCGGTCAATTATTTGGGGGCCCTACACCTCCAAAGTAATTGACGGACATGGATCCGTCAATTATTTGGGGGGTCTACACCTCCAAAGTAATTGACGGACATGGATCTGTCAATTATTTTGGGGGTCTACACCTCCAAAATAATTGATGGACATGGATCCGTCAATTATTTGGGGGGTCTACACCTCCAAAATAATTGACGGACATGGATCCGTCAATTATTTTGGGGGTCTACACCTCAAAAGTAATTGACGGACATGGATCCGTCAATTAATTGGGGGGTCTACACCTCCAAAATAATTGACGGACATCGATCCGTCAATTATTTGGGGGGTCTACACCTCCAAACCAATTGACGGACATGGATCCGTCAATTATTTTGGAGGTCTACACCTGCAAAGTAATTGACGGACATGGATCTCTCAATTAATTGGGGGGTCTACACCTCCAAAATAATTGACGGACATGGATCCGTCAATTATTTTGGGGGTCTACATGTCCAAAATAATTGACGGAAATGGATTCGTCAATTATTTGGGGGGTCTACACCTCCAAAGTAATTGACGGACATGGATCCGTCTACTATTTCGGGGGTCTACACCCCCAAAATAATTGACGGACATGGATCCGTCAATTATTTGGGAGGTCTACACCTCCAAAATAATTGACGGACATGGATCCGTCAATTATTTTGGGGGTCTACACCTCCAAAGTAATTGACGGACATGGATCCGTCAATTAATTGGGGGGTCTACACCTCCAAAATAATTGACGGACATGGATCCGTCAATTATTTGGGGGGTCTACACCTCCAAAACAATTGACGGACATGGATCCGTCAATTATTTTGGAGGTCTACACCTCCAAAGTAATTGACGGACATGGATCTCTCAATTAATTGGGGGGTCTACACCTCCAAAATAATTGACGGACATGGATCCGTCAATTATTTTGGGGGTCTACATGTCCAAAATGATTTACGGAAATGGACTCGTCAATTATTTGGGGGGTCTACATCCCCAGAATCATTGACGGACATGGATCCGTCTACTATTTCGGGGGTCTACACCCCCAAAATAATTGACGGACATGGATCCGTCAATTATTTGGAAGGTCTACACCTCCAAAATAATTGACGGACATGGATCCGTCAATTATTTTGGGGGCCTACACCCCCCAAACAATTGACGGACATGGATCCGTCAATTATTCGGGGGGTCTACACCCCCAGATTATTGACGGACATGGATCCGTCAATTATTTTGGGGTCTACACCTCCAAAATAATTGACCGACATGCATCCGTCAATTATTTGGGGGGTCTACACCCCCAAAATATTGATGGACATTGATCCGTCAATTGTTTTGGGCGTCTACACACCCAGAATAATTGACGGACATGGATCCGTCAATTATTTGGGGGGTCTACACCCCCAGAATAATTGACGGACATGGATCCGTCAAGTATTTTGGGGGTCTACTTCCCCCAACTAATTGATGGACATGGATGCGTCAATTACTTTGGGGGTCTACACCTCCAAAATAATTGACGGACATGGACCCGTCAATTATTTGGGGGGTCTACACCTCCAAAATAATCGACGGACATGGATCCGTCAATTATTTTGGGGGTCTACTTCCCCCAACGAATTGATGGACATGGATGCGTCAATTATTTTGGGGGTCTACTTCCCCCAAAATAATTGATGGACATGGATCCGACAATTCTATGGGAGGTCTACACCTCCAAAATAATTGACGGACATGGGTCCGTCAATTATTTTGGGGGCCAACACCCCCCAAGCAATTGACGGACATGGGTCCATCAATTATTTTGGGGGTCCACACCTCCAAAATAATTGACGGACATGGATCCGTCAATTATTTTGGGGGTCTACTTCCCCCAAAATAATTGATGGACATGGATCCGACAATTCTATGGGAGGTCTACACCTCCAAAATAATTGACGGACATGGGTCCGTCAATTATTTTCGGGGCCTACACCCCCCAAATAATTGACGGACATGGGTCCATCAATTATTTTCGGGGCCTACACCCCCCAAATAATTGACGGACATGGATCGGTCAATTATTTGGGGGCCCTACACCTTCAAAATAATTGACGGACATGGATCCGTCAATTATTTGGGGGGTCTACACCCCCAAACTAATTGACGGACATGGATCCACCAATTATTTTGGGGGTCTACACCTCGAAAATAATTGACGGACATGGATCCGTCAATTATTTGGGGGGTGTACACCTCCAAAACAATTGACGGACATGGATCCGTCAATTATTTTGGAGGTCTACACCTCCAAAGTAATTGACGGACATGGATCTCTCAATTAATTGGGGGGTCTACACCTTTAAAATAATTGACAGACATGTATCCGTCAATTATTTTGGGGGTCTAAATGTCCAAAATAATTGACGGAAATGGACTCGTCAATTATTTGGGGGGTCTACATCCCCAGAATCATTGACGGACATGGATCCGTCTACTATTTCGGGGGTCTACACCCCCAAAATAATTGACGGACATGGATCCGTCAATTATTTGGGAGGTCTACACCTCCAAAATAATTGACGGACATGGATCCGTCAATTATTTGGGAGGTCTACACCTCCAAAATAATTGACGGACATGGATCCGTCAATTATTTTGGGGGCCTACACCCCCCAAACAATTGACGGACATGGATCCGTCAATTATTCAGGGGGTCTACAACCCCAGATTATTGACGGACATGGATCCGTCAATTATTTTGGGGGTCTACACCTCCAAAATAATTGACCGACATGCATCCGTCAATTATTTGGGGGTCTACACCCCCAAAATATTGATGGACATTGATCCGTCAATTGTTTTGGGCGTCTACACCCCCAGAATAATTGACGGACATGGATCCGTCAATTATCTGGGGGGTCTACATGTCCAAAATAATTGACGGAAATGGATTCGTCAATTGTTTGGGGGGTCTACATCCCCAAAATCATTGACGGACATGGATCCGTCTACTATTTCGGGGGTCTACACCCCCAAAATAATTGACGGACATGGATCCGTCAATTATTTGGGAGGTCTACACCTCCAAAATAATTGACGGACATGGATCCGTCAATTATTTTGGGGGCCTACACCCCCCAAACAATTGACGGACATGGATCCGTCAATTATTCGGGGGGTCTACACCCCCAGATTATTGACGGACATGGACCCGTCAATTATTTTGGGGGTCTACACCTCCAAAATAATTGACCGACATGCATCCGTTAATTATTTGGGGGGTCTACACCCCCAAAATATTGATGGACATTGATCCGTCAATTGTTTTGGGCGTCTACACCCCCAGAATAATTGACGGACATGGATCCGTCAATTATTTGGGGGGTCTACACCCCCAGAATAATTGACGGACATGGATCCGTCAATTATTTTGGGGGTCTACTTCCCCCAACTAATTGATGGACATGGATGCGTCAATTACTTTGGGGGTCTACACCCCCAAAATATTGACGGACATGGGTCCGTCAATTATTTTGGGGGCCAACACCCCCCAAGTAATTGACGGACATGGGTCCATCAATTATTTTGGGGGTCTACACCTCCAAAATAATTGACGGACATGGATCCGTCAATTATTTTGGGGGTCTACTTCCCCCAAAATAATTGATGGACATGGATCCGACAATTCTATGGGAGGTCTACACCTCCAAAATAATTGACGGACATGGGTCCGTCAATTATTTTCCGGGCCTACACCCCCCAAATAATTGACGGACATGGGTCCATCAATTATTTTCGGGGCCTACACCCCCCAAATAATTGACGGACATGGATCGGTCAATTATTTGGGGGCCCTACACCTCCAAAGTAATTGACGGACATGGATCCGTCAATTATTTGGGGGGTCTACACCTCCAAAGTAATTGACGGACATGGATCCGTCAATTATTTTGGGGGTCTACACCTCAAAAATAATTGACGGACATGGATCCGTCAATTATTGGGGGGTCTACACCTCCAAAATAATTGACGGACATGGATCCGTCAATTATTTTGGAGGTCTACACCTCCAAAGTAATTGACGGACATGGATTTCTCAATTAATTGGGGGGTCTACACCTCCAAAATAATTGGAGGACATGGATCCGTCAATTATTTTGGGGGTCTACAAGTCCAAAATAATTGACGGACATGGATCCGTCTACTATTTCGGGGGTCTACACCCCCAAAATAATTGACGGACATGGATCCGTCAATTATTTGGGAGGTCTACACCTCCAAAAAAATTGACGGACATGGATCCGTCAATTATGTTGGGGGCCTACACCCCCCAAACAATTGACGGACATGGATCCATCAATTATTTGGGGGGTCTACACCCCCAGATTATTGACGGACATGGATCCGTCAATTATTTTGGGGGTCTACACCTCCAAAATAATTGACCGACATGCATCCGTCAATTATTTGGGGGGTCTACACCCCCAAAATATTGACGGACATGGATCCGTCAATTATTTGGGGGGTCTGCACCCCCCAAATAATTGACGGACATGGATCGGTCAATTATTTTGGGGGTCTACACCTCCAAAGTAATTGACGGACATGGATCCTTCAATTAATTGGGGGGTCTACACCCCCAAAATATTGACAGACATTGATCCGTCAATTATTTTGGCAATTATTGTCAGCTATTTTATCAATTATTATTTTGTTCTACACCCCCCGACTAATTGACGGACATGGATCCGTCAATTATTTGGGGGGTCTACACCCCCCAAATAATTGACGGACATGGATCCGTCAATTATTTGGGGGGTCTACACCCCCAAAATAATTGACGGACATGGATCCGTCAATTATTTTGGGGGTCTACACCCCCCAAATAATTGACGGACATGGATCCGTCAATTATTTGGGGGGTCAACACCCCCAAAATAATTGACGGGCATGGATGCGTCAATTATTTGGGGGGTCTACACCCCCCAAATAATTGACGGACATGGATCCGTCAATTATTTGGTGGGTCTACACCTCCAAAATAATTGACGGACATGGATTCGTCAATTATTTGGGGGGTCTACACCCCCAAAATAATTGACGGACATTGATCCGTCAATTATTTTGGGAGTCTACACCCCCAGAATAATTGACGGACATGGATTTGTCAATTATTTGGGGGGTCTACACCTCCAAAGTAATTGACGGACACGGATCCGTCAATTATTTTAGGGGGTCTACACGTCCAAAATAATTGACGGACATGGATCCGTCAATTATTTGGGGGGTCTACGGCCCCCAAATAATTGACGGACATGGATCCGTCAATTATTTGGTGGGTCTACACCTCCAAAATAATTGACGGACATGGATTCGTCAATTATTTGGGGGGTCTACACCCCCAAAATATTGACGGACATTGATCCGTCAATTGTTTTGGGAGTCTACACCCCCGGAATAATTGACGGACATGGATCCATCAATTATTTGGGGGGTCTACACCCCCCAAATAATTGACGGACATGGATCCGTCAATTTTTTGGGGGGTCGATACCCCCAGAAGAATTGACGGACATGGATCCGTGAATTATTTGGGGGGTCTACACCCCCCAAATAATTGACCGACATGGATCCGTCAATTTTTTGGGGGGTCGATACCCCCAGAAGAATTGACGGACATGGATCCGTCAATTATTTGGGGGGTCTACACCCCCCAAATAATTGACGGACATGGATCCGTCAATTATTTGGGGGGTCTATGCCCCCCAAATAATTGACGAACATGGATCCGTCAATTATTTCGGGGGTCTACACCCCCAGAATAATTGACGGACATGGTTCCGTCAATTATTTGGGGGGTCTACACCCCCAGAGTAATTCACGGACATGGAGCGGTTATTTTTCCGGGGGGTCTACACCCCCAAAATAATTGACGGACATGGATCCGTCAATTATTTGGGGGGTCTACACCCCCCAAATAATTGACGGACATGGATCCGTCAATTATTTGGGGGGTCTACCCCCCCAGAATGATTGACGGACATGGATCCGTCAATTATTTTGGGGGTCTACACCCCCCAAATAATAGACGGGCATGGATCCGTCAATTATTTGGGGGGTCTACACCCCCAAAAAAATTCACGGACATGGATCCGTCAATTATTTGGGGGGTCTACACCCCCGAATAATCGACGGACATGGATCCGACAATTGTTTTGGGGGTCTACACCTCCAAAATAATTGACGGACATGGATCCGTCAATTATTTGGGGGGTCTACACCTCCAAAATAATTGACGGACATGGATCTGTCAATTATTTTTGGGGGTCTACGCCTCCAAAATAATTGACGGAAATGGATCCGTCAATTATTTGGGGGGTGTACACCCCCCAAATAATTGACGGACATGGATCGGTCAATTATTTGGGGGGTCTGCACCCCCAGAATAATTGACGGACATGGATCCGTCAATTATTTGGGGGGTCTACACCCCCCAAATGATTGACGAACACAGATCCGTCAATTGTTTTGGGGGTCTACATCCCCCAAATAATTGGCGGACATGGATCCGTCAATTATTTGGGGGGTCTACACCTCCAAAATAATTGACGGAAATGGATCCGTCAATTATTTGGGGGGTGTACACCCCCCAAATAATTGACGGACATGGATCCGTCAATTATTTTGGGGGTCTACACCCCCAGAATAATTGACGGACATGGATCCGTCAATTATTTGGGGGGTCTACACCCCCCAAATAATTGACGAACATGGATCCGTCAATTATTTTGGGGGTCTACACCCCCAAAATAATTGACGGACATGGATCCGTCAATTATCTGGGGGGTCTACACCCCCCAAATAATTGACGGGCAAGGATCCGTCAATTATTTGGGGGGTCTATACCTCCAAAATAATTTACGGACATGGATCCGACAATTATTTTGGGGGTCGACATCCCCCAAATAGTTGACGGACATGGATCCGTCAATTATTTGGGGGGTCGACACCCCCAGGAGAATTGACGGACATGGATCCGTCAATTATTTGGGGGGTCTACACCCCCCAAATAATTGACGGACATGGATCCGTCAATTATTTGGGGGGTCTACACCCCTAGAATAATTGACGGACATGGATCTGTCAGTTATTTGGGGGCCTACACCCCCCAAATAATTGACGAACATGGACCCGTCAATTTTTTTGGGGGTCTACACCCCCAGAATAATTGACGGACATGGATCCGTCAATTATTTTGGGGGTCTACACCTCCAACACGATTGACGGACATGGTTACGTCAATTATTTGGGGGGTCTACACCCCGAGAATAATTCACGGACATGGATCAGTTATTTTTTTGGGGGGTCTACACCCCCAAAATAATTGACGGACATGGATCCGTCAATTACTTGGGGGGTCTACACCCCGCAAATAATTGACAGACATGGATCCGTCAATTATTTGGGGGGTCTACACCCCCCAAATAATTCACGGACATGGAACCGTCAATTATTTGGGGGGTCTACACCTCCCAAATAACTGACGGAAATGGATCCGTCAATTATTTGGGGGGTCTACACCCCCCAAATAATTGACGGACATGGATCCGTCAATTATTTGGGGGGTCCACCCCCAGAATAATTGACGGACATGGATCCGTCAATTATTTGGGGGGTCTACACCCCCCAAATAATTGACGAACATGTATTTGTCAATTATTTTGGGGGTCTACACCCCCAAAATATTTGACGGACATGGATCCGTCAATTATTTGGGGGGTCTACACCCCCCAAATGATTGACGAACACAGATCCGTCAATTGTTTTGGGGGTCTACAGCCCCCAAATAATTGACGGACATGGATCCGTCAATTATTTGGGGTGTCTACACCTCCAAAACAATTCACGGACATGGATCCGTCAATTATTTGGGGGGTCTACACCCCCCAAATAATTGACGGACATGGATCCGTCAATTGTTTTGGGGGTCTACACCCCCAGAATATTGACGGACATGGATCCGTCAATTATTTGGGGGGTCTACACCCCCAGAAGAATTCACGGACATGGATCCGTCAATTATTTGGGGGGTCTACACCCCCAAAATAATTGACGGACATGGATCCGTCAATTATTTGGGGGGTCTACACCCCCAAAATAATTGACAGACATGGATTCGTCAATTATTTGGGGGGTCTACAACCCCGAAATAATTGACGGACATGGGTCCGTCAATATTTTGGGGGGTCTACACCCCCAAAATAATTGACGGGCATGGATTCGTCAATTTTTTAGGGGTCTACACCCCCAAAATAATTGACGGACATGGATCCGTCAATTATTTGGGGGGTCTACACCCCCCGAATAATTGACGGACTTGGATCCGTCAATTATTCTGGGGGTCTACACCTCCAAAATAATTGACGGACATGGATCCGTCAATTTTTTGCGGGGTCTACACCACCGAAATAATTGACGGACATGGATCTGTCAATTATTTTGGGGGTCTACACCTCCAAAATAATTGACGGACATGGATCCGTCAATTATTTGCGGGGTCTACACCCCCAAAATAATTAACGGACATGGATCTGTCAATTATTTGGGGGGTCTACACCCCCAGAAGAATTGACGGACATGGATCCGTCAATTATTGGGGGGGTCTACACCCCCAAAATAATTGACGGACATGGATCCGTCAATTATTTGGGGGGTCTACACCCCCCAAATAATTGACGGACATGGATCCGTCAATTATTTGGGGGTCTACACCCCTAGAGTAATTGACGGACATGGATCCGTCAATTATTTGGGGGTCTGCACCCCCAAAATAATTGACGGACATGGATCCGTCAATTATTAGCGGGGTCTACACCCCCGAAATAATTGACGGACATGGATCCGTCAATTATTTGGGGGGTCTACACCCCCATAACAATTGAAGGACATGGATCCGTCAATTATTTTGGGGGTCTACACCTCCAAAATAATTGACGGACATGGATCCGTCAATTATTTGGGGGGTCTACACCCCCAAAATAATTGACGGACATGGATGCGTCAATTATTTGGGGGGTCTACACCCCCAGAAGAATTCACGGACATGGATCCGTCAATTATTGGGGGGGTCTACACCCCCAAACTAATTGACGGACATGGATCCGTCAATTATTTGGGGGGTCTACACCCCCCAAATAATTGACGGACATGGACCGTCAATTATTTGGGGGTCTACACCACCAAAATAATTGACGGGCATGGATCTGTCAATTATTTGGAGGGTCTACACCCCCAAAATAATTGACGGACATGGATCCGTCAATTATTTGGGGGGTCTACACCCCTAGAGTAATTGACGGACATGGATCCGTCAATTATTTGGGGGGTCTACACCCCCAAAATAATTGACAGACATGGATCCTCCAATTATTTGGGGGGTCTACACCCCCAGAATAATTGACGGACATGGATCCGTCAATTATATTGGGTGTCTATACCTCCAAGATAATTGACGGACATGGATCCGTCAATTATTTGGGGGGTCTACAGCCCCCAAATAATTGACGGACATGGATCTGTGAATTTTTTTGGGGGTCTACCCCTCCAAAATAATTGACGGACATGGATCCGTCAATTTTTTTTGGGGTCTACACCCCCCAAATAATTGACGAACATGGCTCCGTCAATTATTTTGGGGGTCTACACCCCCAAAATAATTGACGGACATGGATCCGTCAATTATCTGGGGGGTCTACACCCCCCAAATAATTGACGGACATGGATCCGTCAATTATCTGGGGGGTCTACACCCCCCAAATAATTGACGGACATGGATCCGTCAATTATCTGGGGGGTCTACACCCCCCAAATAATTGACGGACATGGATCCGTCAATTATTTTGGGGGTCTACACCCCCAGAAGAATTGACGGACATGGATCCGTCAATTTTTTGGGGGGTCTACACCCCCCAAATAATTGACGGACATGGATCCGTCAGTTATTTGGGGGCCTACACCCCCCAAATAATTGACGAACATGGACCGGTCAATTTTTTTGGGGGTCTACACCCCCAGAATAATTGACGGACATGGATCCGTCAATTTTTTTGGGGGTCTACACCTCCAAAATGATTGACGGACATGGTTCCGTCAATTATTTGGGGGGTCTACACCCCGAGAATAATTCACGGACATGGATGGGTTATTTTTTTGGGGGGTCTACACCCCCAAAATAATCGACGGACATGGATCCGTCAATTACTTGGGGGGTCTACACCCCGCAAATAATTGACGGACATGGATCCGTCAATTATTTGGGGGGTCTACACCCCCAAAATAATTCACGGACATGGATCCGTCAATTATTTGGGGGGTCTACACCTCCCAAATAATTGACGGACATGGATCCGTCAATTATTTGGGGGGTCCACCCCCAGAATAATTGACGGACATGGATCCGTCAATTATTTTGGGGGTCTACACCCCCAAAATATTTGACGGACATGGATCCGTCAATTATTTGGGGGGTCTACACCCCCCAAATGATTGACGAACACAGATCTGTCAATTGTTTTGGGGGTCTACAGCCCCCAAATAATTGACGGACATGGATCCGTCAATTATTTGGGGTGTCTACACCTCCAAAACAATTCACGGACATGGATCCGTCCATTATTTGGGGGGTCTACACCCCCCAAATAATTGACGGACATGGATCCGTCAATTGTTTTGGGGGTCTACACCCCCAGAATATTGACGGACATGGATCCGTCAATTATTTGGGGGGTCTACACCCCCAGAAGAATTCACGGACATGGATCCGTCAATTATTTGGGGGGTCTACACCCCCAAAATAATTGACGGACATGGATCCGTCAATTATTTGGGGGGTCTACACCCCCAAAATAATTGACAGACATGGATTCGTCAATTATTTGGGGGGTCTACACCCCCGAAATAATTGACGGACATGGGTCCGTCAATTATTTGGGGGGTCTACACCCCCGAAATAATTGACGGACATGGATCCGTCAATTATTCGGGGGTCTACACCCCCCGAATAATTGACGGACTTGGATCCGTCAATTATTTTGGGGGTCTACACCTCCAAAATAATTGACGGACATGGATCCGTCAATTATTTGCGGGGTCTACACCACCGAAATAATTGACGGACATGGATCTGTCAATTATTTTGGGGGTCTACACCTCCAAAATAATTGACGGACATGGATCCGTCAATTATTTGCGGGGTCTACACCCCCAAAATAATTCACGGACATGGATCCGTCAATTATTTGGGGGGTCTACACCCCCAGAAGAATTCACGAACATGGATCCGTCGATTATTGGGGGGGTCTACACCCCCAAAATAATTGACGGACATGGATCCGTCAATTATTTGGGGGGTCTACACCCCCCAAATAATTGACGGACATGGATCCGTCAATTATTTGGGGGTCTACACCCCCAGAGTAATTGACGGACATGGATCCGTCAATTATTTGGGGGTCTACACCCCCAAAATAGTTGACGGACATGGATCCGTCAATTATTTGGGGGGTCTACACCCCCACAATAATTGACGGACATGGATCCGTTAATTATTTGCGGGGTCTACATCCCCGAAATAATTGACGGACATGGATCCGTCAATTATTTGGGGGGTCTACACCCCCATAACAATTGAAGGACATGGATCCGTCAATTTTTTTGGGGGTCTACACCTCCAAAATAATTGACGGACATGGATCCGTCAATTATTTGCGGGGTCTACACCCCCAAAATAATTAACGGACATGGATGCGTCAATTATTTGGGGGGTCTACACCCCCAGAAGAATTCACGGACATGGATCCGTCAATTATTGGGGGGGTCTACACCCCCAAACTAATTGACGGACATGGATCCGTCAATTATTTGGGGGGTCTACACCCCCCAAATAATTGACGGACATGGACCGTCAATTATTTGGGGGTCTACACCACCAAAATAATTGACGGGCATGGATCCGTCAATTATTTGGGGGTCTACACCCCCAAAATAATTGACGGACATGGATCCGTCAATTATTTGGGGGGTCTACACCCCTAGAGTAGTTGACGGACATGGATCCGTCAATTATTTGGGGGGTCTACACCCCCAAAATAATTGACAGACATGGATCCTCCAATTATTTGGGGGGTCTACACCCCCAGAATAATTGACGGACATGGATCCGTCAATTATTTTGGGTGTCTACACCTCCAAAATAATTGACGGACATGGATCCGTCAATTATTTGGGGCGTCTACACCCCCAAAATAATTGACGGACATGGATCCGTCAATTATTTGGGGGGTCTACAGCCCCCAAATGACTGACGGACATGGATCTGTGAATTATTTTGGGGGTCTACGCCTCCAAAATAATTGACGGACATGGATCCGTCAATTATTTTTGGGGTCTACACCCCCCAAATAATTGACGGACATGGATCCGTCAATTATTCTGGGGGTCTACACCCCCCAAATAATTGGCGGACATGGGTCTGTCAATTATTTGGGGGGTCTACACGTCCAAAATAATTGACGGACATGGATCCGTCAGTTATTTGGGGGTCTACACCCCCCAAATAATTAATGGACATGGATCCGTCAATTATTTGGGGGGTCTACACCTCAAAAATACTTGACTGACATGGATCCGTCAATTGTTTTGGGGGTCTACACCTTCAAAATAATTGACGGACATGGATCCGTCAATTATTTGGAGGGTCTACACCCCCAAAATATTGACGGACATGGATCCGTCAATTATTTTGGGGGCCTACGCCCCCCCAACAAGTGACGGACATGGATCCGTCAATTATTTGGGGGGTCTACACCCCCAAAATATTGACGGACATGGATCCGTCAATTATTTGGGGGGTCTACACCCCCCAAATAATCAACGGACATGGATCCGTTAATTATTTTGGGGGTCTACGCCCCCCAAATAAGTGACGGACATGGATCCGTCAATTATTTGGGGGGTCCACACCCCCAAAATATTGACGGACATGGATCCGTCAATGATTTTGGGGCTCTACACCCCCCAAATAATTGACGGACATGGATCTGTCAATTATTTGGGGGTCTACAACTCCAAAATAATTGACCGACATGGATGCGTCAATTATTTGGGGGGTCTACACACCCCCAAATATTTGACGGACATGGTTCCGTCAATTATTTGGGGGGTCTACACCCCCCAAATATTTGACTGACATGGTTCCTTTAATTATTTTGGCGGTCTACACCCCCCAAATAATTGACGCACATGGATCCGTCAATTATTTTGGGGGTCTACACCTATGAGATGATTGACGGACATGGATCCGTCAATTATTTGGGGGGTCTACACCTCCAAAATAATTGACAGACATGGATTCGTCAATTATTTGGGGGGTCTACACCCCCAAAATAATTGACAGACATGGATGCGTCAATTATTTGGGGGGTCTACACCCCCCAAATAATTAATGGACATGGATCCGTCAATCATTTAGGGGGTCTACACCTCAAAAATAATTGACGGACATGGATCCGTCAATTATTTCCGGGGTCTACACCTTCAAAATAATTGACGGACATGGATCCGTGAATTATTTGGGGGGTCTACACCCCCAGAATAATTGACGGACATGGATCCGTCAATTATTTGGGGGGTCTACACCCCCAAAATATTGACGGACATGGATCCGTCAATTATTTGGGGATTCTACACCCCCAAATAATTCACGGACATGGATCTGTCAATTATTTTGGGGGTCTACACCCCCCAAATAATTGATGGACATGGATCCGTCAACTATTTGGGGGATCTACACCCCCAAAATAATTGACGGACATGGATCCGTCAATTATTTGGGCGGTCTACACCTCCAAAATTATTGACGGACATGGATCCGTCAATTATTTGGGGGTCTACACCCCCAAAATAATTGACGGACATGGATCCGTCAATTTTTTGTGGGGTCTACACCCCCACAATAATTGACGGACATGGATCCGTCAATTATTTGGGGGGTCTACACCCCTAGAGTAATTGACGGACATGGATCCGTCAATTATTTGGGGGGTCTACACCCCCAGAAAAATTGACGGACATGGATCCGTCAATTTTTTGGGGGGTCTACACCCCCACAATAATTGACGGACATGGATCCGTGAATTATTTTGAGGGTCTACACCGCAAGAATAATTGACACACATGGATCCTCCAATTATTTGGGGGGTCTACACCCCCCAAACAATTGACGGACATGGATCCGTCAATTATTTGGGGGGTCTACACCCCTAGAGTAAGTGACGGACATGGATCCGTCAATTATTTGGGGGGTCTACACCCCCAAAATAATTGACGGACACGGATCCGTCAATTTTTTGGGGGGTCTACACCCCCCAAAATAATTGACGGACATGGATCCGTCAATTATTTGGGGGGTCTACACCCCTAGTGTAATTGACGGACATGGATCCGTCAATTATTTGGGGGGTCTACACCCCCAAAATAATTGACGGACACGGATCCGTCAATTATTTGGGGGGTCTACACCCCCCAAATAATTGACAGACATGGATCCTCCAATTATTTGGGCGGTCTACACCCCCCAAATAATTGACGGACATGGATCCGTCAATTATTTGGGGCGTCTACACCCCGAAAATATTGACGGACTTGGATCCGTCAATTATTTGGGGAGTCTACACCTCCAAAATAATTGACGGACATGGATCCGTCAATTATTTTTGGGGTCTACACCCCCCAAATAATAGACGGACATGGATCCGTCAATTATTTGGGGGGTCTACCCCTCCAAAATAATCGACGGACATGGAACCGTCAATTTTTTTTGGGGTCTACACCCCCCAAATAATTGACGGACATGGATCCGCCAATTATTTTGGGGTTCTACACCCCCCAAATAATTGGCGGACCAGGATTGTGTATAGCGACCTAGTCGGCTATCAGACATCAGACATCTGACTTTTATGGACCATCACTCCCAACCCCCCCCACCCCCCACCCCAACACCCTTTCTACCCCCCCCCCCCGTGTCAGACTTCGCCCCCCCCCCCCCCCCTGTCACCCCCAATATCAGACTTGTCCCATTGTCACCACACCCTTGAGGTGTAGAAGTGGGTTGTGGTCTTGACCCTAGCTTCTGAAACCCAACCAGTGCTTGCAACCCCTTCAATGATGGTACGTGCCCCCCACCCACCCACCCCACCCCACCCCACCCCATCTCTCTCACTCAAACCGATCGGGGGGCTCATATGTGACTGAAGACAAGTGGGAACAGAATCCTGATGCCTGGCCCAAGCAACCTCACCTGAGCTAATCGGGTCAGTTTTGCGGGTGGGGTGGGTGGGTGGGGGTTCATCGGGTTGAGCCGGAACTGTGGAGAGGGGGGGTAGTGGGTTTCGAGCATGGCACAGCACAGCACGGCACAGCACAGCACATCACAGCACATCACAGCATACCACAGCAAAGCACAACATAAAGCATAGCACAGCATATTACAGCACAACACAGCACAACACAGCCCCTACGGCCGCCCAAGAGAGCCTCCCTCCCTCCCTCCCTCCCTCCCTCCCCTCCCTCCCTCCCTCCCACCCTGTCATTTCCCTGCTTATGTGGGTGAGGTTAGGGAGGGTATGCCTGTTTTTCTTTTTCAGGTTTGAACCATGACGATTGATCATATGCCGTTTCTTTATGGGTTGCCGGTGACAGCGTGTCACCGCACTGATCGAACGGTGGACCGTAGTTGCCCCCACATTTGCAAGTTTTTTTGTCCGTTTTTGAACCATGACGATTGATCATATGCCGTTTCTTTATGAGGTGCCACTGACAGCGTGTCACGGCACTGATCAAATGGTGGACCGTAGTTGCTTCCACATTTGCAAGTTTCTTTGTCCATTTTCGAACCATGGTTAGGGAGGGTATGCCTGTTTTTCTTTTTCAGGTTTGAACGATGACGATTGATCATATGCCGTTTCTTTATGGGTTGCCGCTGACAGTGTGTCATGGTGGATGTGGTGGATCATGGTGGGGTCATGGTGGACCGTAGTTGCCCCCACATTTGCAAGTTTCTTTGTCCGTTTTTGAAACATGACAATTGATCATATGCCGTTTCTTTATGAGGTGCCGGTGACAGCGTGTCACGGCACTGATCGAATGGTGGACCGTAGTTGCCCGCACATTTGCAAGTTTCTTTTTCCGTTTTTGAACCATGACGATTGATCATATGCCGTTTCTTTATGAGACCCCCCATATATATGACGGAACCCCATCCGTGAAATATTTGGGGGCTGTAGACCCCCCAGATATTTGACGGAACCCCATCCGTCAAATATTTTTGGGGTGTACAGCCCCCAAATATTTGACGGAACCCCATCTGTGAAATATTTTGGGGGTCTACACCCCCAAAATGTTTCACGGATGTGGTTCCGTGAAATATTTGGGGGGTGTACAGCCCCCAATTATTTGAAGGAACCCCATCCGTCAAATATTTTGGGGGTGTACAGCCCCCAAATATTTGACGGAACCCCATCCGTCAAATATTTTGGGGGCTGTAGACCCCCCAAATATTTGACGGAACCCCATCCGTCAAATATTTTTGGGGTGTACAGCCCCCAAATATTTGACGGAACCCCATCCGTCAAATTTTTGGGGGCTGTACACCCCCCAAATATTTGACGGAATTCCTTCCGTGAAATATTTGGGGGCTGTAGACCCCCCAAATATTTGACGGAAACCCATCCGTCAAATATTTTGGGGGTGTACAGCCCCCAAATATTTGACAGAACCCCATCCGTCAAATATTTGGGGGCTGTAGACCCCCCAAATATTTGACGGAACCCCATCCGTCAAATATTTTTGGGGGTCTACACCCCCAAAACATTTCACGGATGTGGTTCCGTGAAATATTTTAGGGGTGTACAGCCCCCAAATATTTGACGGAACCCCATCCGTCAAATATTTGGGGGCTATAGACCCCCCAAATATTTGAAGGAACCCCATCCGTGAAATGTTTTGGGGGTCTACACCCCCAAAACATTTCACGGATGTGGTTCCGTGAAATATTTGGGGGCTGTAGACCCCCCAAATATTTGACGGAACCCCTTCCGTCAAATATTTTTGGGGTGTAGACTCCCCAAATATTTGACGGAACCCCATCTGTCAAATATTTTGGGGGTCTACAGCCCCCAAATATTTGACGGAACCCCATCCGTCAAATATTTTGGGGGTGTACAGCCCCCAAATATTTGACGGAACCCCATCCGTGAAATATTTTGGGGGTGTACACTCCCCAAATATTTGACGAAACCCCATCCGTCAAATATTTGGGGGCTGTACACCCCCCAAATATTTGACGGAACCCCTTCCGTGAAATATTTGGGGGCTGTAGACCCTCCAAATATTTGACGGAACCCCATCCGTCAAATATTTTGGGGGTGTACAGCCCTCAAATATTTGACGGAACCCCATCCGTCAAATATTTTGGGGGTGTACAGCCCCCAAATGTTTCACGGAACCCCATCCGTGAAATATTTTGGGGGTCTACACCCCCAAAATATTTCACGGATGTTGTTCCGTCAAATATTTTGGGGGTCTACATTCCCCAAATATTTGACGGAACCCCATCCGTCAAAGATTTTTGGGGTGTACAGCCCCCAAATATTTGACGGAACCCCATCCGTCAAATATTTTGGGGGTATACACCCCCGAAATATTTCACGGATGTGGTTCCGTGAAATATTTGGGGGCTGTAGACCCCCCAAATATTTGACGGAACCCCTTCCGTGAAATATTTGGGGGCTGTAGACCCCCCAAATATGTGACGGAACCCCATCCGTGAAATTTTTTGGGGGTCTACAGCCCCCAAATATTTGACGGAACCCCATCCGTCAAATATTTTGGGGGTGTACAGCCCCCAAATATTTGACGGAACCCCATCCGTGAAATATTTTGGGGGTCTACACCCCCAAACTATTTCACGGATTTGGTTCCGTGAAATATTTTGGGGGGTGTACGGCCCCCAAATATTTGACGGAACCCCATCCGTCAAATATTTCGGGGGTGAACAGCCCCCAAATATTTGACGGAACCCCATCCGTGAAATATTTTGGGGGTGTACAGCCCCCAAATATTTGACGGAACCCCATCCGTCAAATATTTTGGGGGTGTACAGCCCCCAAATATGTGACGGAACCCCATCCGTCAAATGTTTGGGGGCTGTAGACCCGCCAAGTATTTGACGGAACCCCATCCGTCAAATATTTTGGGGGTGTACAGCCCCCAAATATTTGACGGAACCCCATCCGTCAAATATTTTGGGGGTGTACAGCCCCCAAATATTTGACGGAACCCCATCCGTGAAATATTTTGGGGGTCTACAGCCCCCAAATATTTGACGGAACCCCATCCGTCAAATATTTTGGGGGTCTACAGCCCCCAAATATTTGACGGAACCCCATCCGTCGAATATTTTGGGGGTGTACAGCCCCCAAATATTTGACGGAACCCCATCCGTGAAATATTTTGGGGGTCTACACCCCCAAAATATTTCACGGATGTGGTTCCGTGAAATATTTTGGGGGTGTACAGCCCCCAAATATTTGACGGAACCCCATCCGTGAAATATTTTGGGGTCTACAGCCCCCAAATATTTGACGGAACCCCATCCGTCAAATATTTGGGGGCTGTAGACCCCCCAAATATTTGACGGAACCCCATCCGTCAAATATTTTGGGGGTCTACAGCCCCGAAATATTTGACGGAACCCCATCCCCGAAATATTTTGGGGGTCTACACCCCCAAAATATTTCACGGATGTGGTTCCGTGAAATATTTTGGGGGTGTACAGCCCCCAAATATTTGACGGAACCCCATCTGTCAAATATTTTGGGGGTGTACAGCCCCCAAATATTTGACGGAACCCCATCCGTGAAATATTTTGGGGGTCTACACCCCCAAACTATTTCACGGATGTGGTTCCGTGAAATATTTTGGGGGTGTACAGCCCCCAAATATTTGACGGAACCCCATCCGTGAAATATTTTGGGGTCTACAGCCCCCAAATATTTGACGGAACCCCATCCGTCAAATATTTTCGGGGTCTACAGCCCCCAAATATTTGACGGAACCCCATCCGTCAAATATTTTGGGGGTGTACAGCCCCCAAATATGTGACGGAACCCCATCCGTCAAATGTTTGGGGGCTGTAGACCCGCCAAATATTTGACGGAACCCCATCCGTCAAATATTTTGGGGGTGTACAGCTCCCAAATATTTGACGGAAACCCATCCGTCCAATTTTTTGGGGGTGTACAGCCCCCAAATATTTGACGCAACCCCATCCGTGAAATATTTTGGGGGTCTACAGCCCCAAATATTTGACGGAACCCCATCCGTCAAAAATTTTGGGGGTCTACAGCCCCCAAATATTTGACGGAACCCCATCCGTCAAATATTTTGGGGGTGTACAGCCCCCAAATATTTGACGGAACCCCATCCGTGAAATATTTTGGGGGTCTACACCCCCGAAATATTTCACGGATGTGGTTCCGTGAAATATTTTGGGGGTTTACAGCCCCCAAATATTTGACGGAACCCCATCCGTCAAATATTTTGGGGGTGTACAGCCCCCAAATTTTTGACGGGACCCCCTCCGTCAAATATTTGGGGGCTGTAGACCCCCCAAATATGAGACGGAACCCCATCCCAGAACTATTTTGGGGGTCTACACCCCCAAAACATTTCACGGATGTGATTCCGTGAAATATTTGGGGGCTGTAGACCCCCCAAATATTTGACGGAACCCCATCCGTCAAATATTTTGGGGGTCTACAGCCCCCAAATATTTGACGGAACCCCATCCGTCAAATATTTTGGGGGTGTACAGCCTCCAAATATTTGACGGAACGCCATCCGTCAAATATTTTGGGGGTGTACAACCCCCAAATATTTGACGGAACCCCATCCGTGAAATATTTTGGGGGTGTAGACCCCCCAAATATTTGACCGAACCCCATCCGTCAAATATTTTTGGGGTGTACAGCCCCCAAATATTTGACGGAACCCCATCCGTGAAATATTTTGGCGGTCTACACCCCCAAAACATTTCACGGATGTGATTCCGTGAATTATTTGGGGGCTGTAGACCCCCCAAATATTTGACGGAACCCCATCCGTCAAATATTTGGGGGCTGTACACCCCCCAGATATTTGACGGAACCCCTTCCGTGAAATATTTGGGGGCTGTAGACCCCCCAAATATTTGACGGAACCCCATCGGTCAAATATTTTGGGGGTGTACAGCCCCCAAATATTTGACGGAACCCCATCCGTCAAATATTTTGGGGGTGTGCAGCCCCCAAATATTTGACGGAACCCCATCCGTGAAATATTTTGGAGGTCTACAGCCCCCAAATATTTGATGGAACCCCATCCGTCAAATATTTTGGGGGTCTACAGCCCCCAAATATTTGACGGAACCCCATCCGTCAAATATTTTGGGGGTGTACAACCCCCAAATATTTGACGGAACCCCATCCGTGAAATATTTTGGGGGTGTAGACCCCCCAAATATTTGACCGAACCCCATCCGTCAAATATTTTTGGGGTGTACAGCCCCCAAATATTTGACGGAACCCCATCCGTGAAATATTTTGGCGGTCTACACCCCCAAAACATTTCACGGATGTGATTCCGTGAATTATTTGGGGGCTGTAGACCCCCCAAATATTTGACGGAACCCCATCCGTCAAATATTTGGGGGCTGTACACCCCCCAGATATTTGACGGAACCCCTTCCGTGAAATATTTGGGGGCTGTAGACCCCCCAAATATTTGACGGAACCCCATCGGTCAAATATTTTGGGGGTGTACAGCCCCCAAATATTTGACGGAACCCCATCCGTCAAATATTTTGGGGGTGTGCAGCCCCCAAATATTTGACGGAACCCCATCCGTGAAATATTTTGGAGGTCTACAGCCCCCAAATATTTGATGGAACCCCATCCGTCAAATATTTTGGGGGTCTACAGCCCCCAAATATTTGACGGAACCCCATCCGTCAAATATTTTGGGGGTGTACAGCCCCCAAATATTTGACGGAACCCCATCCGTGAAATATTTTGGGGGTCTACACCCCCAAAATATTTCACGGATGTGGTTCCGTGAAATATTTTGGGGGTGTACAGCCCCCAAATATTTGACGAAACCCCATCCGTCAAATATTTTTGGGGTGTACAGCCCTCAAATATTTGACGGAACCCCATCCGTCAAATATTTTGGGGGTGTACAGCCCCCAAATATTTGACGGAACCCCATCCGTCCAATTTTTTGGGGGTGTACAGCCCCCAAATATTTGACGGAACCCCATCCGTCAAATATTTCGGGGGTGTACAGCCCCCAAATATTTGACGGAACCCCATCCGTGAAATATTTTGGGGGTCTACACCCCCAAAATATTTCACGGATGTGGTTCCGTGAAATATTTTGGGGGTCTACAGCCCCCAAATATTTGACGGAACCCCATCCCAGAACTATTTTGGGGGTGTAGACCCCCCAAATATTTGACGGAACCCCATCCGTCAAATATTTGGGGGCTGTAGACCCCCCAAATATGTGACGGAACCCCATCCCAGAACAATTTCCGGGGTCTACACCCCCAAAACATTTCACGGATGTGATTCCGTGAAATATTTGGGGGCTGTAGACCCCCCAAATATTTGACGGAACCCCATCCGTCAAATATTTGGGGGCTGTACACCCCCCACATATTTGACGGAACCCCTTCCGTGAAATATTTGGGGGCTGTAGACCCCCCAAATATTTGACGGAACCCCATCGGTCAAATATTTTGGGGGTGTGCAGCCCCCAAATATTTGACGGAATTCCATCCGTCAAATATTTTGGGGGTGTACAGCCCCCAAATATTTGACGGAACCCCATCCGTGAAATATTTTGGAGGTCTACAGCCCCCAAATATTTGATGGAACCCCATCCGTCAAATATTTTGGGGGTCTACAGCCCCCAAATATTTGACGGAACCCCATCCGTCAAATATTTTGGGGGTGTACAGCCCCCAAATATTTGACGGAACCCCATCCGTGAAATATTTTGGGGGTCTACACCCCCAAAATATTTCACGGATGTGGTTCCGTGAAATATTTTGGGGGTTTACAGCCCCCAAATATTTGACGAAACCCCATCCGTCAAATATTTTTCGGGTGTACAGCCCTCAAATATTTGACGGAACCCCATCCGTCAAATATTTGGGGGCTGTAGACCCCCAAATATTTGACGGAACCCCATCCGTGAAATATTTTGGGGGTGTACAGCCCCCAAATATTTGACGGAACACCATCCGTCAAATATTTCGGGGGTGTACAGCCCCCAAATATTTGACGCAACCCCATCCGTGAAATATTTTGGGGGTGTAGACCCCCCAAATATTTGACGGAACCCCATCCGTCAAATATTTTTGGGGTGTACAGCCCCCAAATATTTGACGGAACCCCATCCGTCAAATATTTTGGGGGTCTACACCCCCAAAATATTTCACGGAACCCCATCCGTGAAATATTTGGGGGGTCTACACCCCCAAAACATTTCACGGATATGGTTCCGTGAAATATTTGAGGGCCGTAGACCCCCAAAATATTTGACGGAACCCCATCCGTCAAATATTTTTGGGGTGTACAGCCCCCAAATATTTGACGGAACCCCATCCGTCAAAATTTTGGGGGCTGTAGACCCCCCAAACATTTGACGGAACCCCATCAGTCAAATATTCTGGGGGTGTACAGCCCCCAAATATTTGACGGAACCCCATTCGTGAAATATTTTGGGGGTCTACACCCCAAAATATTCCACGGATGTGGTTCCGTCAAATATTTTGGGGGTCTACAGCCCCCAAATATTTGACGGAACCCCATCCGTCAAATATTTTTGGAGTGTACAGCCCCCAAATATTTGACGGAACCCCATCCGTCAAATATTTGGGGGTATACACCCCCGAAATATTTCACTGATGTGGTACCGTCAAATATTTGGGGGCTTCGGACCCCCCAAATATTTGACGGAACCCCTTGCGTGAAATATTTGGGGGCTGTAGACCCCCCAAATATTTGACGGAACCCCATCCGTGAAATATTTTTGGGGTGTACAGCCCTCAAATATTTGACGGAACCCCATCCGTCAAATATTTGGGGGCTGTAGACCCCCAAATATTTGACGGAACCCCATCCGCGAAATATTTTTGGGGTGTACAGCCCCCAAATATTTGACGGAACCCCATCCGTCAAATATTTCGGGGGTGTACATCCCCCAAATATTTGACGCAACCCCATCCGTCAAATATTTGGGGGCTGTAGACCCCCCAAATATGTGACGGAACCCCATCCCAGAACTATTTTGGGGGTCTACACCCCCAAAACATTTCACGGATGTGATTCCGTCAAATATTTGGGGGCTGTAGACCCCCCAAATATTTGACGGAACCCCATCCGTCAAATATTTGGGGGCTGTACACCCCCCACATATTTGACGGAACCCCTTCCGTGAAATATTTGGGGGCTGTAGACCCCCCAAATATTTGACGGAACCCCATCGGTCAAATATTTTGGGGGTGTACAGCCCCCAAATATTTGACGGAACCCCATCCGTCAAATATTTTGGGGGTGTACAGCCCCCAAATATTTGACGGAACCCCATCCGTGAAATATTTTGGGGGTCTACACCCCCAAAATATTTCACGGATGTGGTTCCGTGAAATATTTTGGGGGTTTACAGCCCCCAAATATTTGACAAAACCCCATCCGTCAAATATTTTTCGGGTGTACAGCCCTCAAATATTTGACGGAACCCCATCCGTCAAATATTTGGGGGCTGTAGACCCCCAAATATTTGACGGAACCCCATCCGTGAAATATTTTGGGGGTGTACAGCCCCCAAATATTTGACGGAACACCATCCGTCAAATATTTCGGGGGTGTACAGCCCCCAAATATTTGACGCAACCCCATCCGTGAAATATTTTGGGGGTGTAGACCCCCCAAATATTTGACGGAACCCCATCCGTCAAATATTTTTGGGGTGTACAGCCCCCAAATATTTGACGGAACCCCATCCGTCAAATATTTTGGGGGTCTACACCCCCAAAATATTTCACGGAACCCCATCCGTGAAATATTTGGGGGGTCTACACCCCCAAAACATTTCACGGATATGGTTCCGTGAAATATTTGAGGGCCGTAGACCCCCAAAATATTTGACGGAACCCCATCCGTCAAATATTTTTGGGGTGTACAGCCCCCAAATATTTGACGGAACCCCATCCGTCAAAATTTTGGGGGCTGTAGACCCCCCAAACATTTGACGGAACCCCATCAGTCAAATATTCTGGGGGTGTACAGCCCCCAAATATTTGACGGAACCCCATTCGTGAAATATTTTGGGGGTCTACACCCCAAAATATTCCACGGATGTGGTTCCGTCAAATATTTTGGGGGTCTACAGCCCCCAAATATTTGACGGAACCCCATCCGTCAAATATTTTTGGAGTGTACAGCCCCCAAATATTTGACGGAACCCCATCCGTCAAATATTTGGGGGTCTACACCCCCGAAATATTTCACTGATGTGGTACCGTCAAATATTTGGGGGCTTCGGACCCCCCAAATATTTGACGGAACCCCTTGCGTGAAATATTTGGGGGCTGTAGACCCCCCAAATATTTGACGGAACCCCATCCGTGAAATATTTTTGGGGTGTACAGCCCTCAAATATTTGACGGAACCCCATCCGTCAAATATTTGGGGGCTGTAGACCCCCAAATATTTGACGGAACCCCATCCGCGAAATATTTTTGGGGTGTACAGCCCCCAAATATTTGACGGAACCCCATCCGTCAAATATTTGGGGGCTGTAGACCCCCCAAATATGTGACGGAACCCCATCCCAGAACTATTTTGGGGGTCTACACCCCCAAAACATTTCACGGATGTGATTCCGTCAAATATTTGGGGGCTGTAGACCCCCCAAATATTTGACAGAACCCCATCCGTCAAATATTTGGGGGCTGTACACCCCCCACATATTTGACGGAACCCCTTCCGTGAAATATTTGGGGGCTGTAGACCCCCCAAATATTTGACGGAACCCCATCGGTCAAATATTTTGGGGGTGTACAGCCCCCAAATATTTGACGGAACCCCATCCGTCAAATATTTTGGGGGTGTACAGCCCCCAAATATTTGACGGAACCCCATCCGTGAAATATTTTGGGGGTCTACACCCCCAAAATATTTCACGGATGTGGTTCCGTGAAATATTTTGGGGGTTTACAGCCCCCAAATATTTGACAAAACCCCATCCGTCAAATATTTTTCGGGTGTACAGCCCTCAAATATTTGACGGAACCCCATCCGTCAAATATTTGGGGGCTGTAGACCCCCAAATATTTGACGGAACCCCATCCGTGAAATATTTTGGGGGTGTACAGCCCCCAAATATTTGACGGAACACCATCCGTCAAATATTTCGGGGGTGTACAGCCCCCAAATATTTGACGCAACCCCATCCGTGAAATATTTTGGGGGTGTAGACCCCCCAAATATTTGACGGAACCCCATCCGTCAAATATTTTTGGGGTGTACAGCCCCCAAATATTTGACGGAACCCCATCCGTCAAATATTTTGGGGGTCTACACCCCCAAAATATTTCACGGAACCCCATCCGTGAAATATTTGGGGGGTCTACACCCCCAAAACATTTCACGGATATGGTTCCGTGAAATATTTGAGGGCCGTAGACCCCCAAAATATTTGACGGAACCCCATCCGTCAAATATTTTTGGGGTGTACAGCCCCCAAATATTTGACGGAACCCCATCCGTCAAAATTTTGGGGGCTGTAGACCCCCCAAACATTTGACGGAACCCCATCAGTCAAATATTCTGGGGGTGTACAGCCCCCAAATATTTGACGGAACCCCATTCGTGAAATATTTTGGGGGTCTACACCCCAAAATATTCCACGGATGTGGTTCCGTCAAATATTTTGGGGGTCTACAGCCCCCAAATATTTGACGGAACCCCATCCGTCAAATATTTTTGGAGTGTACAGCCCCCAAATATTTGACGGAACCCCATCCGTCAAATATTTTTGGAGTGTACAGCCCCCAAATATTTGACGGAACCCCATCCGTCAAATATTTGGGGGTATACACCCCCGAAATATTTCACTGATGTGGTACCGTCAAATATTTGGGGGCTTCGGACCCCCCAAATATTTGACGGAACCCCTTGCGTGAAATATTTGGGGGCTGTAGACCCCCCAAATATTTGACGGAACCCCATCCGTGAAATATTTTTGGGGTGTACAGCCCTCAAATATTTGACGGAACCCCATCCGTCAAATATTTGGGGGCTGTAGACCCCCAAATATTTGACGGAACCCCATCCGTGAAATATTTTGGGGGTGTACAGCCCCCAAATATTTGACGGAACCCCATCCGTCAAATATTTCGGGGGTGTACAGCCCCCAAATATTTGACGCAACCCCATCCGTCAAATATTTGGGGGCTCTAGACCCCCCAAATATTTGACGGAACCCCATCCGTCAAATATTTTTGGGGTGTACAGCCCCCAAATATTTGACGGAACCCCATCCGTCAAATATTTTGGGGGTCTACACCCCAAAATATTTCACGGATGTGGTTCCGTGAAATATTTTGGGGGTGTAGACCCCCAAAATATTTCACGGAACCCCATCCGTGAAATATTTGGGGGGTCTACACCCCCAAAACATTTCACGGATATGGTTCCGTGAAATATTTGGGGGCTGTAGACCCCCCAAATATTTGACGGAACCCCATCCGTCAAATATTTTTGGGGTGTACAGCCCCCAAATATTTGACGGAACCCCATCCGTCAAAATTTTGGGGGCTGTAGACCCCCCAAACATTTGACGGAACCCCATCCGTCAAATATTTTGGGGGTGTACAGCCCCCAAATATTTGACGGAACCCCATCCGTCAAATATTTTGGGGGTGTACAGCCCCCAAATATTTGACGGAACCCCATCCGTGAAATATTTTTGGGGTCTACACCCCAAAATATTCCACGGATGTGGTTCCGTCAAATATTTTGGGGGTCTACAGCCCCCAAATATTTGACGGAACCCCATCCGTCAAATATTTTTGGAGTGTACAGCCCCCAAATATTTGACGGAACCCCATCCGTCAAATATTTTGGGGGTGTACACCCCCGAAATATTTCACTAATGTGGTACCGTCAAATATTTGGGGGCTTCGGACCCCCCAAATATTTGACGGAACCCCTTGCGTGAAATATTTGGGGGCTGTAGACCCCCCAAATATCTGACGGAACCCCATCCGTGAAATATTTTGGGGGTCTACAGCCCCCAAATATTTGACGGAACCCCATCTGTGAAATATTTTGGGGGTCTACACCCCCAAAATATTTCACGGACGTGGTTCCGTGAAATATTTTGGGGGTGTACAGCCCCCAAATATTTGACGGAACCCCATCCGTCAAATATTTTGGGGGTGTACAGCCCCCAAATATTTGACGGAACCCCATCCGTCAAATATTTTGGGGGTATACACCCCCGAAATATTTCACGGATGTGGTTCCGTGAAATATTTGGGGGCTGTAGACCCCCCAAATATTTGACGGAACCCCTTCCATGAAATATTTGGGGGCTGTAGGCCCCCCAAATATTTGACATAACCCCATCCGTGAAATATTTTCGGGGTCTACAGCCCCCAAATATTTGACGGATCCCCATCCGTCAAATATTTTTGGGGTGTACAGCCCCCAAATATTTGACGGAACCCCATCCGTCAAAATTTTGGGGGTGTACAGCCCCCAAATATTTGACGGAACCCCATCCGTCAAATATTTTGGGGGTGTACAGCCCCCAAATATTTGACGGAACCCCATCCGTGAAATATTTTGGGGGTCTACACCCCAAAATATTCCACGGATCTGGTTCCGTCAAATATTTTTGGGGTCTACAGCCCCCAAATATTTGACGGATCCCCATCCGTCAAATATTTTGGGGGTCTACACCCCCGAAATATTTCACTGATGTGGTACCGTCAAATATTTGGGGGCTTCGGACCCCCCAAATATTTGACGGAACCCCTTGCGTGAAATATTTGGGGGCTGTAGACCCCCCAAATATTTGACGGAACCCCATCCGTGAAATATTTTTCGGGTCTACAGCCCCCAAATATTTGACGGAACCCCATCCGTGAAATATTTTGGGGGTCTACACCCCCAAAATATTTCACGGATGTGGTTCCGTGAAATATTTTGGGGGTGTACAGCCCCCAAATATTTGACGGAACCCCATCCGTCAAATATTTGGGGGCTGTAGACCCCCCAAATCTTTCACGGAACCCCATCCGTGAAATATTTGGGGGCTGTAGACCCCCAAAACATTTCACGGATATGGTTCCGTGAAACATTTGGGGGCTGTAGACCCCCCAAATATTTGGAGGAACCCCATCCGTCAAATATTTTTGGGGTGTACAGCCCCCAAATATTTGACGGAACCCCATCCGTCAAATATTTCGGGGGTATACACCCCCGAAATATTTCACGGATGTGGTTCCGTGAAATATTTGGGGGCTGTAGACCCCCCAAATATTTGACGGAACCCCTTCCGTGAAATATTTGGGGGCTGTAGGCCCCCAAATATTTGACATAACCCCATCCGTGAAATATTTTGGGGGTCTACAGCCCCCAAATATTTGACGGAACCCCATCCGTCAAATATTTTTGGGGTGTACAGCCCCCAAATATTTGACGGAACCCCATCCGTCAAATATTTTGGGGGTGTAGACCCCCCAAATATTTGATGGAACCCCATCCGGGGCCTATGGGGCCCTATGGGGGCCTATGGGGCTCTATGGGGCCCTATGGGGGCCTCTGGGGGCCTATGGGGACCTATGGGGACCTTTTGCGACCTTTGGGGACCTATGGGGGCCTATGGGGACCTATGGGGGCCTATGGGGACCTATAGGGGCCTATGGGGGTCTATGGGCACCTATGGTGGCCTATGGGGGTCTATGGGGACCTATGGGGGCCTATTGGCACCTTTGGGGACCTATGGGGGCCAATGGGGGCCTATGGGGGCCTATGGGGGCCTATGGGGACCTATGGGGGCCAATGGGGGCCTTTGGGGGCCTATGGGGGCCTATGGGGACCTATAGGGGCCTATGGGGACCTTTGGGGGCCTATGGGGACCTTTGGGGGCCTATGGGGGCCTATGGGGGCCTATGGGGCTCTATGGGGGCCTATGGGGACCTTTGGGGGCCTATGGGGGCCTATGGGGGCACGTGGGGACCTATGGGGACCTATGGGGGCCTATGGGGACCTATGGGGGCCAATGGGGGCCTATGGGGGTCTATGGGGACCTATCGGGGCCTATGGGGGCCTATGGCGGCCTATGGTGGCCTATGGGGGCCAAGGGGGGCCTATGGGGGCCTATGGGGGACTATGGGGATCTATGGGGGCCCATGGGGACCTTTGGGGGCCTATGGGGGCCTATGGGGGCTTATGGGGTCCTATGGGGGCCTATGGGGGCCTATGGGGGCCTATGGGGCTCTATGGGGGCCTATGGGGGCCTATGGCGGCCTATGGTGGCCTATGGGGGCCAAGGGGGGCCTATGGGGGCCTATGGGGGCCTATGGGGATCTATAGGGGCCTATGGGGGCCTATGGGGACCTTTGGGGGCCTATGGGGGCCTTTGGGGGCCTATGGGGCTCTGTGGGGACCTCTGGGGGCCTATGGCGGCCTATGGGGACCTATAGGGGCCTATGGGGACTTTTGGGGGCCTATGGGGACCTTTGGGGGCCTATGGGGGCACGTGGGGACCTATGGGGACCTATGGGGGCCAATGGGGGCCTATGGGGGCCTATGGGGGCCTATGGGGACCTATGGGGGCCTATGGCGGCCTATGGGGACCTATAGGGGCCTATGGGGACCTATGGGGACCTTTGGCGACCTTTGGAGACCTATGGGGGCCTATGGGGACCTATGGGGGCCTATGGGGGCCTATGGGGACCAATGGGGGCCTATGGGGGCCTATGGGGGCCTATGGCGGCCTATGGTGGCCTATGGGGGTCTATGGGGAACTATGGGGGCCTATTGGCACCTTTGGGGACCTATGGGGGCCAAGGGGCGCCTATGGGGGCCTATGGGGGCCTATGGGGACCTTTGGGGGCCTATGGGGGCACGTGGGGACCTATGGGGACCTATGGGGACCTATGGGGGCCTATGGGGACCAATGGGGGCCTATGGGGACCTTTGGGGGTCTATGGGGACCTATGGGGACCTATGGGGGCCTATGGCGGCCTATGGGGGCCAATGGGGGCCTATGGGGGCCTATGGGGGCCTATGGGGACCTATAGGGGCCTATGGGGACCTTTGGGGGCCTATGGGGACCTTTGGGGGCCTATGGGGGCCTATGGGGGCCTATGGGGCTCTATGGGGGCCTATGGGGACCTTTGGGGGCCTATGGGGGCCTATGGGGGCACGTGGGGACCTATGGGGACCTATGGGGGCCTATGGGGACCTATGGGGGCCTATGGGGGCCTATGGGGGTCTATGGGGACCTATAGGGGCCTATGGGGGCCTATGGCGGCCTATGGTGGCCTATGGGGGCCAAGGGGGGCCTATGGGGGCCTATGGGGATCTATAGGGGCCTATGGGGACCTTTGGGGGCCTATGAGGACCTTTGGGGGCCTATGGGGTCCTATGGGGGCCTATGGGGGCCTATGGGGGCCTATGGGGCTCTATGGGGGCCTATGGGGGCCTATGGCGCCCTATGGTGGCCTACGGGGGCCAAGGGGGGCCTATGGGGGCCTATGGGGGCCTATGGGGATCTATAGGGGCCTATGGGGACCTTTGGGGGCCTATGGGGACCTTTGGGGGCCTATAGGGGCCTATGGGGACTTTTGGGGGCCTATGGGGACCTTTGGGGGCCTATGGGGGCACGTGGGGACCTATGGGGACCTATGGGGGCCAATGGGGGCCTATGGGGGCCTATGGGGGCCTATGGGGACCTATGGCGGCCTATGGCGGCCTATGGGGACCTATAGGGGCCTATGGGGACCTATCGGGACCTTTGGCGACCTTTGGGGACCTATGGGGGCCTATGGGGACCTATGGGGGCCTATGGGGGCCTATGGGGACCTATGGGGTCCTATGGGGGCCTATGGGGACCAATGGGGGCCTATGGGGGCCTATGGGGGCCCATGGCGGCCTATGGTGGCCTATGGGGGTCTTTGGGGAACTATGGGGGCCTATTGGCACCTTTGGGGACCTATGGGGGCCAAGGGGCGCCTATGGGGGCCTATGGGGGCCTATGGGGACCTTTGGGGGCCTATGGGGGCACGTGGGGACCTATGGGGACCTATGGTGACCTATGGGGGCCTATGGGGACCAATGGGGGCCTATGGGGACCTTTGGGGGTCTATGGGGACCTATGGGGACCTATGGGGGCCTATGGCGGCCTATGGGGACCTATAGGGGCCTATGGGGACCTATGGGGACCTTTGGCGACCTTTGGGGACCTATGGGGGCCTATGGGGACGGACCTATGGGGGCCTATGGGGACCTATAGAGGCCTATGGGGGTCTATGGTGGCCTATGGGGGTCTATGGGGACCTATGGGGGCCTATTGGCACCTTTGGGGACCTATGGGGACCTATGGGGGCCAATGGGGGCCTATGGGGGCCTATGGGGGCCTATGGGGACCTATAGGGGCCTATGGGGACCTTTGGGGGCCTATGGGGACCTTTGGGGGCCTATGGGGGCCTATGGGGGCCTATGGGGCTCTATGGGGGCCTATGGGGACCTTTGGGGGCCTATGGGGGCCTATGGGGGCACGTGGGGACCTATGGTGACCTATGGGGGCCTATGGGGACCTATGGGGGCCTATGGCGGCCTATGGTGGCCTATGGGGGCCAAGGGGGGCCTATGGGGGCCTATGGGGGCCTATGGGGATCTATAGGGGCCTATGGGGACCTTTGGGGGCCTATGGGGGTCTTTGGGGGCCTATGGGGGCCTATGGGGGCCTATGGGGGCCTATGGGGGCCTATGGGGCTCTATGGGGACCTATGGGGGCCTATGGCGGCCTATGGGGACCTATAGGGGCCTATGGGGACTTTTGGGGGCCTATGGGGACCTTTGGGGGCCTATGGGGGCACGTGGGGACCTATGGGGACCTATGGGGACCTATGGGGGCCTATGGGGACCAATGGGGGCCTATGGGGACCTTTGGGGGTCTATGGGGACCTATGGGGACCTATGGTGGCCTATGGGGGTCTATGGGGAACTATGGGGGCCTAGTGGCACCTTTGGGGACCTATGGGGGCCAAGGGGCGCCTATGGGGGCCTATGGGGGCCTATGAGGATCTATAGGGGCCTATGGGGACCTTTGGGGGCCTAAGGGGGCCCATGGGGGCCTATGGGAGCGTATGGGGGCCTATGGGGACCTATGGGGGCCTATGGCGGCCTATGGGGACCTATAGGGGCCTATGGGGACCTTTGGGGGCCTATGGGGACCTTTGGGGGCCTATGGAGACCTTTGGGGGCCTTTGGGGGCCTATGGGGACCTTTGGGGGCCTATGGGGACCTATGGGGACCTATGGGGGCCTATGGCGGCCTATGGGGGCCTATAGGGGCCTATGGGGACCTTTGGGGGGCTTTGGGGACCTTTGGGGGCCTATGGGGGCCGATGGGGGCCTATGGGGGCCTATGGGGACCTTTGGGGACCTATGGGGGCCTATGGGGACCTATGGGGGCCTATGGGGACCCTTGGGTTCTGGTTCTGGTTCTGGATGACCCGCCCGAGGCTCCAGCACAGCCGGAGCGGGACCCAGAAAATGAGGGGCTCCCAACCGCCACAGGACGGTTTACTCGGTCCCGCCCAAAGGGGTCGAAGCGGGCGGCCCGTGGCAGCACCCCGAGCCACCGGGGGCCGACACTTGCCGGGTTTCATGGCGCTGGGGGGGGGGGGGGGGGGTACCGCGACTGTCGGGGGTAGGGGCGCTGGTGGTGGGGCGGGAGGCACCTGTGAGTGGGCGCTGGCGCTGCGGGCGGTGGAGGCCGCGTCGTGTCGGTTAGGGGGCTGGCGGCAAGGCACGTCGGGGTCCGCGAAGTCCCACCTCTTCACGCCTTGCCCCATCATGTTTCACCATTTGAAAAGGGGCCTATAACGCCTGCTTGGTGGAGGGTCTGTTTCCTTGGGGAATTTCGTGGCTGGGTGGCGGCCCCCTGTCCGGTTCCTGCTGGTCGGTGGTGTTCGCGCGAGCGTCGCAGGCGAGGCAGGGCACGACAGGCAGGGAGTGCACTGAGCGGGTGGGTGCTTATTGCTCTGGCCAGTCGTGCAAGTCCAAAGGCGCGCCAATGGCGCGCCCGACAGTGAGCCCGTCAGGCAGTCCATGAGGTATCAAGGGTTCAGGCACACGCGCTTGGATGTCGGGGAGGCCGCTGGCGGGTGCCAGAATTACCAGGCTGCTGTCCTCCGGCCCGAGGGCTGTCATCCGGGAGGCCCGTCCCGGGGTGGTGCCAAGTGCGTTGACGACCCATGCGACTGAGGACTGCGGAGGTGCTGCCGGCGGGAGGGGGAGGCATGGTGCTGCGCTGGTGCTCAGCTGCCACGCATCAGCACAGCTGAGCTGCTCTCTCTGCTCGTCCTGGGACAACCGGGTGAATGGATGGGCCATGAGGTCTGTAGCGGAGAAGGCTGGGAGGCGAAATGAGCGGCAGTGAGAGTGTGCTAGTGCTGCCTGGGCGCGCTAACGATTGCTGTGGCGTGTTGCGCACTGTTGTGCCGCGGTCGTGCGCGCTCTGTCTAAGGCTGGCTGTGCGCGCTGTGCTGCTGGGCGGCGCGGTGTCGGCGCGTTGGGGGCAGCGTGCCCGTTGTGGACGATGGTGAGGGTGCGCTGTGGCGTGGGCGTACGCAGCCCGCTCCGCTTGGTCTGTGACCCTGCAGAGGGGCGCGTACATGCGGCGGTGTCCGGGGCGGGCGCAGGGGGAGGGGTGCTTGGGGGGGGGGGGGGGCGCCTCACCACAGGCTCTTGGCGCCACCCCCTGGGGCTGGGTCCCTCACCATGAGGCTGTTGGGGCCTGGGCTGGCGGGCCTCACCACAGGCTTTTGGCCGCACCCTCTGGGGGGGAGCATGTGGTGCCCACAGGGCATCCTGATGGGGGGGTGCTCTGCTGTAGGTGACCACAGGTCACTGGAGGCTGATTTAACTGGGGGCTCATGTTAATTCATGGCCCAAGGCGCATGGGGGAGGGTCCCAACTCTCGCCCCCGGAGGTTCTTGACTGCTGTGGGGGGGGGGGGTTCGCGGTGTTTCGTGTTTTGGGAGATGAGCTGCCTCCCGCGGCAAAACCCAGGCGGCCTCTTCGCTCTGGGGAACCTCCGCACGGGGACCCCTGGGGGCCTATGGGGACCTTTGGGGGCCTATGGGGGCCTATGGGGACCTTTGGGGGCCTATGGGGGCCTATGGGGGCCCATGGGGACCTATGGGGGCATATGGGGACCTATGGGGACCTGTGGGGGCTTGTGGGGACCTATGCGGGCCTATGGGGGTCTATGCGGACCAATGGGGACCTATGGGGGCTTGTGAGGACCTTTGGGGGCCTATGGGGGCCATTGGGACCTATGGGGACCTATGGGGACCTATGCGGACCTTTGGGGGCCTATGGGGGCCTATGGGGGCCTATGGGGGCCTATGGGGCTCTATGGGGACCTATGGGGGCCTTTGGGGACCTATGGGGGCCTATGGGGACCTTTGGGGACCCTTGGGGACCTTTGGGGACCTATGGGGGTCTATGGGGACCTATGGGGTTCTATGGGGGCCTATGGGGACCTATGGGGGCCTATGGGGGCCCATGGGGGCCCATGGGGTTCTACGGGGACCTTTGGGGACCTATGGGGACCTATGGGCACCTTTGGGGACCTATGGGCACCTTTGGGGACCTATGGGCACCTATGGGGATGGGGGCCCATGGGGACTCATCGGCATCTAGGGGGACCTATGGGGGCCTGTGGGGGCCTATGGGGGCCTATGGGGACCTTTGGGGGTCTATGGGAACCTATTGGGGCCTATGGGGGCCTATGGGCACCTTTTGGGGGCCTATGGGGGCCTATTGGGGCCTATGGGGGCCTATTGGGGTCTATGGGGACCGATGGGGGCCTATTGGCACCATTGGGGACCTATGGGGGCCTATGGGGACCTTTGGGGGCCTCTGGGCGCCTATGGGGGCCTATGAGGGCCTATGGGGGCCTATTGGCACCTTTGGGGACCTATGGGCATCTTTGGGCACCTTTGGGCGTCTATGGGGACCTTTGGGGACCTATGGGGACCTTTGGGCACCTTTGGGGACCTATGGGGGTCTATGGGGACCTATCGGGACCTATGGGGGTCTATGGGGACCTATGGGGGCCTATGGGGGTCTACGGGGACCTTTGGGGACCTATGGGGACCTTTGGGCACCTATGGGCACCTATGGGGAAGGGGGCCGATGGGGACTCATTGGCATCTAGGGGGACCTATGGTGGCCTACGGGGGCCTATGGGGGCCTATGGGGGCCTTTGGGGGTCTATGGGGACCTATTGGGGCCTATGGGGGCCTATGGGCACTTTCGGGGGTCTATGGGGGCCTATTGGGGCCTATGGGGGCCTATGGGGACCTTTGGGGACCTATGGGGGCTTGTGGAGGCCTATGGGGGCGTGTGGGGACCTTTGGGGACCTATGGGCACCTTTGGGGACTTATGGGGACCTATGGGGGCCGATGGGGACTCATTGGCATCTAGGGGGACCTTTGGGGACCTATGGGCACCTCTGGGGACCCATGGGCACCTTTGGGGGCCGATGGGGGCCTATGGGGCCCTATGGGGACCGATTGGCACCTTTGGGGACCTATGGGCACCTTTGGGGGCCCATGGGGGCCTATTGGGGCCTATGGGCACCTTTTTGTTTACCACTTTCCTTGCTCACACATTTTCCCCATTTTCCCATTTTGGTGTTCAAAGTCCTTTTTACTTTTGTATTGCCATGTTTCTGATTGTCCAAGGTGGTTCCCCAATGATTCAATTGTGTCCTCCCTTTTTGTTTTTTTCATTTGGGGGGGGGGGTTGATTTAGATTTAGGCATAGTTTCTCCCAATTTCCTCTGGGCATTAGACCCCTAGACCCACCTCCAGTAGATAAGAATATCAGACATCTTCTTGGACAGACCGCACACACAACATCCCTTATCAGACATCAGACATCAGACTTTATACACAATCCTGTGGCGGACATGGGTCCGTCAATTATTTGGGGGGTCTACACGTCCAAAATAATTGACGGACATGGATCCGTCAGTTATTTGGCGGGTCTACACCCCCCAAATAATTAACGGACATGGATCCGTCAATCATTCAGGGGGTCTACACCTCAAAAATACTTGACGGACATGGATCCGTCAATTATTTTGGGGGTCTACACCTTCAAAATAATTGACGGACATGGATCCGTCAATTATTTGGATGGTCTACACCCCCAAAATATTGACGGACATGGATCCGTCAGTTATTTTGGGGGTCTACGCCCGCCAAATAAGTGACGGACATGGGTCCGTCAATTATTTGGGGGGTCTACACCCCCAAAATATTGACGGACATGGATCCGTCAATTATTTAGGGGGTCTACACCTCAAAAATAATTGACGGACATGGATCCATCAATTATTTGGGGGGTCTACACCCCCCAAATAATTGACGGACATGGATCTGTCAATTATTTGGGGGTCTACACCTCCAAAATAATTGACCGACATGGATGCGTCAATTATTTGGGGGGTCTACACCCCCCAAATATTTGACGGACATGGATCCGTCATATATTGGGGGGGGGGGGCTACACCCCCCAAATTTTTGACGGACATGGTTCCGTTAATTATTTTGGCGGTCTACACCCCCCAACTAATTGACGGACATGGATCCGTCAATTATTTTGGGGGTCTACACCTATGAGATGATTGACGGACATGGATCCGTCAATTATTTGGGGGGTGTACACCTCCAAATTAATTGACGGACCTAGATCCGTCAATTATTTGGGGGGTCTACACCCCCCAAATAATTAACGGACATTGATCCGTCAATTATTTAGGGCGTCTACACCTCAAAAATAGTTGACGGACATGGATCCCTCAATTATTTTGGGGCTCTACACCTCCAAAATAATTGACGGACATGGATCCGTCAATTATTTTGGGGGTCTACACCCCCCAAATAATTGACGGACATGGATCCGTCAATTATTATTGGGTTCTACACCCCCCAAATAATTGACCGACATGGATGCGCCAATTATTTGGGGGGTCTACACCCCCCAAATTTTTGACGGACAAGGATCCGTCAATTTTTTGGGGGGTCTACACCCCCAAAATATTTGACGGACATGGTTCCGTCAATTATTTTGGCGGTCTACACCCCCCAAATAATTGACGGACATGGATCCGTCATTTATTTTGAGGGTCTACACCTCCAAATAAATTGACGGACATGGATCCGCCAATTATTTAGGGGGTCTACACCCCCAAAATAATTGACGGACATGAATCCGTCAATTATTTTGGGGGTCTACACCCCCCAAATAATTGACGGACATGGATCCGTCAATTATTTGGGGGGTCTACACCTCCAAAATAATTGACGGACATGGATCCGTCAATTTTTTGGGGGTTCTACGCCTCCAAAATAATTGACGGACATGGATTTGTCAATTATTTTGAGGTCTACACCCCCCAAATAATTGACGGACATGGATCACTCAATTATTTGGGGGGTGTGCACCCCCCAAATAATTCACGGACATGGATCCGTCAATTATTTTGAGGGTCTACACCTCCAAAATAATTGACGGACATGGATCCGCCAATTATTTGGGGGGTCTACACCCCCAAAATAATTGACGGACATGGATCCGTCAATTTTTTTGGGGGTCTACAGCCCCCAAATAATTGACGGACATGGATCCGTCAATTATTTTGGGGGTCTACACCTCCAAAATAATTGACGGACATAGGTGGTCAATTATTTTGGGGGTCTACACCCCCATAACAATTGACGGACATGGATCCGTCAATTATTTGGGGGGTCTACACCTCCAAAATAATTGACGCACATGGATCCGTCAATTATTTTGGGGGTCTACGCCTCCAAAATACTTGACGGACATGGCTCCGTCAATTATTTTGGGGGCTCTACGCCCCCAAATTAATTGACGGACATGGATCCGTCAATTATTTTGGGGGTCTACACCTCCAAAATGATTGACGGACATGGATCCGTCAATTATTTGGGGGGTCTACACCTCCAAAACAATTGACGGACATGGATCCCTCAATTATTTGGGGGGTCTACACCTCCAAAATAATTGACGGACATGGATGCGTCAATTATTTGGGGGGTCTACACCTCCGAAGTAATTGACGGACATGGATCCGTCAATTAATTGGGGGGTCTACACCTCCAAAATAATTGACGGACATGGATCCGTCAATTAATTGGGGGGTCTACACCCCCCAAATAATTGACGGACATGGATCCGTCAATAATTTTGGGGGTCTACACCTCCAAAATAATTGACGGACATGGATCCGTCAATTATTTTGGGGGTCTACACCTCCAAAACAATTGACGGACATGGATCCGTCAATTTGTTGGGGGGTCTACACCCCCCAAATAATTGACGGACATGGGTCCGTAAATTATTTGGGGGGTCTACACCTCCAAAATAATAGACGGACATGGATCCGTCAATTATTTGGGGGGTCTACACACCCATAACAATTGACGGACATGAATCCGTCAATTTTTTGGGGGGTCTACACCTCCAAAATAATTCACGGACATGGATCCGTCAATTATTTGGGGGGTCTACACACCCATAACAATTGACGGACATGGATCCGTCAATTATTTGGGGGATCTACACCTCCAAAACAATTGACGGACATGGATCCGTCAATTTTTTGGGGGGTCTACACCCCCCAAATAATTGACGGACATGGATCCGTCAATTATTTGGGGGGTCTACACCTCCAAAATAATAGACGGACATGGATCCGTCAATTGTTTGGGTGGTCTACACCCCCCAAATAATTGACGCACATGGATCCGTCCATTATTTGGGGGGTTTACACCCCCCAAATAATTGACGGACATGGATCCGTCAATTGTTTGGGGGGTCTACACCTCCAAAATAATTCACGGACATGGATCCGTCAATTATTTGGGGGGTCTACACACCCATAACAATTGACGGACATGAATCCGTCAATTTTTTGGGGGGTCTACGCCTCAAAAATATTTGACGGACATGGATCCGTCAATTTTTTCGGGGGTCTACACCCCCCAAATAATTGACGGACATGGATCCGTCAATTTTTTGGGGGGTCTACAGCCCCCAAATAATTGACGGACATGGATCCGTCAATTATTTTGGGGGTCTACACCTCCAAAATAATTGACGGACATAGGTGGTCAATTATTTTGGGGGTCTACACCCCCATAACAATTGACGGACATGGATCCGTCAATTATTTGGGGGGTCTACACCTCCAAAATAATTGACGCACATGGATCCGTCAATTATTTTGGGGGTCTACGCCTCCAAAATACTTGACGGACATGGCTCCGTCAATTATTTTGGGGGCTCTACGCCCCCAAATTAATTGACGGACATGGATCCGTCAATTATTTTGGGGGTCTACACCTCCAAAATGATTGACGGACATGGATCCGTCAATTATTTGGGGGGTCTACACCTCCAAAACAATTGACGGACATGGATCCCTCAATTATTTGGGGGGTCTACACCTCCAAAATAATTGACGGACATGGATGCGTCAATTATTTGGGGGGTCTACACCTCCGAAGTAATTGACGGACATGGATCCGTCAATTAATTGGGGGGTCTACACCTCCAAAATAATTGACGGACATGGATCCGTCAATTAATTGGGGGGTCTACACCCCCCAAATAATTGACGGACATGGATCCGTCAATAATTTTGGGGGTCTACACCTCCAAAATAATTGACGGACATGGATCCGTCAATTATTTGGGGGGTCTACACCTCCAAAACAATTGACGGACATGGATCCGTCAATTTGTTGGGGGGTCTACACCCCCCAAATAATTGACGGACATGGGTCCGTAAATTATTTGGGGGGTCTACACCTCCAAAATAATAGACGGACATGGATCCGTCAATTATTTGGGTGGTCTACACCCCCCAAATAATTGACGGACATGGATCCGTCAATTATTTGGGGGGTTTACACCCCCCAAATAATTGACGGACATGGATCCGTCAATTATTTGGGGGGTCTACACCTCCAAAATAATTCACGGACATGGATCCGTCAATTATTTGGGGGGTCTACACACCCATAACAATTGACGGACATGAATCCGTCAATTTTTTGGGGGGTCTACACCTCCAAAATAATTCACGGACATGGATCCGTCAATTATTTGGGGGGTCTACACACCCACAACAATTGACGGACATGGATCCGTCAATTATTTGGGGAATCTACACCTCCAAAACAATTGACGGACATGGATCCGTCAATTTTTTGGGGGGTCTACACCCCCCAAATAATTGACGGACATGGGTCCGTAAATTATTTGGGGGGTCTACACCTCCAAAATAATAGACGGACATGGATCCGTCAATTGTTTGGGTGGTCTACACCCCCCAAATAATTGACGGACATGGATCCGTCAATTATTTGGGGGGTTTACACCCCCCAAATAATTGACGGACATGGATCCGTCAATTATTTGGGGGGTCTACACCTCCAAAATAATTCACGGACATGGATCCGTCAATTATTTGGGGGGTCTACACACCCATAACAATTGACGGACATGAATCCGTCAATTTTTTGGGGGGTCTACGCCTCAAAAATATTTGACGGACATGGATCCGTCAATTTTTTCGGGGGTCTACACCCCCCAAATAATTGACGGACATGGATCCGTCAATTATTTTGGGGGTCTACACCTCCGAAATAATTGACGGACATGGATCCGTCAATTATTTTGGGCGGTCTACACCCCCAAAATAACTGACGGACATGGATGCGTCAATTATTTTGGGCGGTCTACACCCCCAAAATAATTGACGGACATGGATCCGTCAATTATTTTGGGGGTCTACCCCTCCAAAATAATTGACGAGGATCATTCGTCAATTATTTGGGGGTCTACACCTGCAAAATAATTGACGGACATGGATCCGTCAATTATTTTGGGGGTCTACCCCTCCAAAATAATTGACGGACATGGATCCGTCAATTATTTTTGGGGTCTACGCCTCCAAAATACTTGACGGACATGGCTCCGTCAATTATTTTGGGGGGTCTACGCCCCCAAAATAATTGACGGACATGGATCCGTCAATTAATTTGGCGGTCTACACCCCCCAAATAATTGAGCGAAATCCCTCCGTCAATTATTTGGGGGGTCTACACCTCCAAAATAATTGACGGACATGCATCCGTCAATTATTTTGGGGGTCTACGCCTCCAAAATAATTGACCGACATGGATCTGTCAATTTTTTTGGGGGGGTCTACACCTCCGAATTAATTGACAAACATGGAGCCGTCAATTATTTTGGGGGTCTACACCTCCAAAATAATTGACGGACATGGATCCGTCAATTATTTGGGGGGTCTACACCCCCCAAATAATTGACGGACATGGATCCGTCAATTTTTTTGGGGGTGTACACCTCCGAAATAATTGACGGACATGGATCCGTCAATTCCTTCGGGGGTCTACACCCCCAAAATATTGACGGACATGGGTCCGTCAATTATATGGGGTGTCTACACCTCCAAAATAATTGACGGACATGAATCCGTCAATTATTTTGGGGGTCTACACCCCCCAAATAATTGACGGACATGGATCCGTCAATTATTTTGGGGGTCTACAACTCCAGAATAATTGACGGACATGCATCCGTCAATTATTTTGGGGGTCTACGCCTCCAAAATAATTGACGGACATGGATCTGTCAATTTTTTGGGGGGTTTACACCTCCGAAGTAATCGACGGACATGGATCCGTCAATTATTTTGGGGGTCTACACCTCCAAAATAATTGACGGACATGGATCCGTCAATTATTTGGGGGGTCTACACCTCCAAAACAATTGACGGACATGGATCCGTCAATTTTTTTGGAAGTCTACACCCCCCAAATAATTGACGGACATGGATGCGTCAATTATTTGGGGGGTCTACACCTCCAAAATAATTCACGGACATGGATCCGTCAATTATTTGGGGGGTCTACGCCCCCAGAAAAATTGACGGACATGGATCCGTCAATTATTTTGGGGGTCTACACCTCCAAAATAATTGACGGACATGGATCCGTCAATTATTTGGGGGGTCTACACCTCCAAAATAATAGACGGACATGGATCCGTCAATTATTTGGGTGGTCTACACCCCCCAAATAATTGACGGACATGGATCCGTCAATTATTTGGGGGGTCTACACCTCCAAAATAATTCACGGACATGGATCCGTCAATTATTTGGGGGGTCTACGCCCCCAGAAAAATTGACGGACATGGATCCGTCAATTATTTTGGGGGTCTACACCTCCAAAATAATTGACGGACATAGGTCGTCAATTATCTTGGGCTTCTACACCCCCCAAATAATTGGCGGACATGGATCCGTCAATTATTTGGGGGGTCTACACCCCCATAACAATTGACGGACATGAATCCGTCAATTTTTTGGGGGTCTACACCTCCAAAGTAATTGACGGACATGGATCCGTCAATTATTTGCGGGGTCTACACCCCCATAACAATTGACGGACATGGATCGGTCAATTGTTTGCGGGGTCTACACCCCCATAACAATTGACTGACATGAATCCGTCAATTATTTAGGGGGTCTACGCCTCAAAAATATTTGACGGACATGGATCCGTCAATTTTTTCGGGGGTCTACACCATCCAAATAATTGACGGACATGGATCCGTCAATTGTTTTGGGGGTCTACACCTCCGAAATAATTGACGGACATGGAACCGTCAATTATTTGCGGGGTCTACACCCGCAAAATAATTGACGGACATGGATCCGTCAATTATTTTGGGCGGTCTACACCCCCAAAATAACTGACGGACATGGATGCGTCAATTTTTTGGGGGGTCTACACCTGCAAAATAATTGACGGACATGGATCCGTCAATTATTTGGGGGTCTACCCCTCCAAAATAATTGACGGTCATGGATCCGTCAATTATTTTTGGCGTCTATGCCTCCAAAATACTTGACGGATATGGCTCCGTCAATTATTAGGGGGGTCTACACCTCCAAAATAATTGACGGACATGGATCCGTCAATTTTTTTGGGGGTCTACACCCCCCAAATAATTGACCGACATGGATCCGTCAATTATTTGGGGGGTCTACACCTCCAAAATAATTGACGGACATGCATCCGTCAATTATTTTGGGGGTCTACGCCTCCAAAATAATTGACGGACATGGATCTGTCAATTATTTGGGCGGTTTACACCTCCGAAGTAATTCACGAACATGGATCCGTCAATTATTTTGGGGGTCTACACCTCCCAAATAATTGACGGACATGGATCCGTCAATTGTTTGGGGGGTCTACACCCCCCAAATAATTGACGGACATGGATCCGTCAATTATTTTGGGGGTCTACACCTCCAAAATAATTGACGGACATGGATCCATCAATTATTTGGGGGGTCTACACCCCCCAAATAATTGACGGACATGGATCCGTCAACTATTTCGGGGGTCTACACCCCCCAAATAATTGGCGGACATGGATCCCTCAATTATTTGGGGGGTCTACACCCCCATAACAATTGACGGACATGGATCCGTCAATTATTTGGGGGGTGTACACCTCCAAAGTAATTGACGCACATGGATCCGTCAATTTTTTGCGGGGTTTACACCCCCATAACAATTGACGGAGATGGATCCGACAATTATTTGCGGGGTGTACACCCCCATAACAATTGACGGACATGGATCCGTCAATTAATTAGGGGGTCTACGCCTCAAAAATAATTGACGGACATGGATCCGTCAAGTATTTGGGGGGTCTACACCCCCAAAATATTGACGGACATGGATGCGTCAATTTTTTTCGGGGTCTACACCCCCCAAATAATTGACGGACATGGATCCCTCAATTATTTTGGGCGGTCTACACCTCCAAAATAATTCACAGACATGGAACCGTCAATTATTTGCGGGGTCTCCACCTGCAAAATAATTGACGGACATGGATCCGTCAATTATTTTGGGGGTCTACCCCTCTAAAATAAGTCACAGACATGGATCCGTCAATTTTTTTGGGCGGTCTACACCCCCAAAATAATTGACGGACATGGATCCGTCAACTATTTTGGGGGTCTACCCCTTCAAAATAATTGACGGACATGGATCCGTCAATTATTTCGGGGGTCTACACATGCAGAATGATTCAAGGACATGGATCCGTCAATTACTTTGGGGGTCTACCCCTCCAAAATAATTGACGGGCATGGATCCGTCAATTATTTTGGGGGGTCCACGCCCCCAAAATAATTGACGGACATGGATCCGTCAATCATTTTGGGGCCTACACCCCCCAAATAATTGACGGACATGGATCCGTCAATTATTTGGGGGGTCTACACCTCCAAAATAATTGACGAACATGGATCCGTCAATTATTTGGGGGGTCTACACCTCCCAAATAATTGACGGACATGGATCCGTCAATTATTTGGGGGGTCTACACCCCCAAAAAAATTGGCGGACATGGATCCCTCAAATTTTTGGGGGGTCTACACCCACATAACAATTGACGGACATGGATCCGTCAATTATTTGGGGGGTCTACACCTCCAAAATAATTGACGAACATGGATCCGTCAATTATTTGGGGGGTCTACACCTCCCAAATAATTGACGGACATGGACCCGTCAATTATTTGGGGGGTCTACACCCCCCAAATAATTGGCGGACATGGATCCCTCAATTTTTTGGGGGGTCTACACCCCCATAACAATTGACGGACATGGATCCGTCAATTATTTGGGCGGCATACACCTCCAAAGTAATTGACGGACATGGATCCGACAATTATTTGCGGGGCCTACACCCCCATAACAATTGACGGACATGGATCCGTCAATTATTTGCGGGGTCTACACCCCCATAACAATTGACGGACATGGATCCGTCAATAAATTAGGGGGTGTACGCCTCAAAAAGAATTGACGGACATGGATCCGTCAATTATTTGGGGGGTCTACACCCCCAAAATATTGACGGACTTGGATCCGTCAATTTTTTTCGGGGTCCACACCCCCCAAATGATTGACGGACATGGATCCGTCAATTATTTTGGGCGGTCTACACCTGCAAAATAATTCACAGACATGGATCCGTCAATCATTTGGGGGGTCTACACATGCAAAATAATTGACGGACATGGATCCGTCAATTATTTGGGGGTCTACGCCTCCAAAATAATAGACGGACATGGATCCGTCAATTATCTTTGGGGGTCTACCCCTCTAAAATAATTGACGGACATGGATCCGTCAATTATTTTGGGCGGTCTACACCCCCCAAATAATTGACGGACATGGATCCGTCAATTATTTGGGGGGTCTACAGATGCAAAATAATTGACGGACATGGATCCGTCAATTATTTGGGGGTCTACCCCTCCAAAATAATTGACGGACATGGATCCGTCAATTATTTGGGGGGTCTACACATGCAAAATAATTGACGGACATGGATCCGTCAATTTTTTGGGGGGGTCTACGCCCCCAAAATAATTGACGGACATGGATCCGTCAATTGTTTGAGGGGTCTACACCCCCGAAATAATTGACGGACATGGATCCGTCAATTATTTGGGGGGTCTACACCTCCAAAATAATTAACGGACATGGATCCGTCAATTATTTTGGGGGTCTACACCTCCAAAATAATTGACGGACATAGGTCGTCAATTATTTTGGTGGTCTACACCCCCCAAATAATTGGCGGACATGGATCCGTCAATTCTTTGGGGGGTCTACACCCCCATAACAATTGATGGACATGGATCCGTCAATTATTTGGGGGGTCTACACCTCCAAAGTACTTGATGGACATGGATCCGTCAATTATTTGCGGGGTCTACACCCCCATAACAATTGACGGACATGGATCCGTCAATTATTTAGGGGGTCTACGCCTCAAAGTTAATTGACGGACATGGATCCGTCAATTATTTGGGGGGTCTACACCCCCAAAATATTGACGGACATGGATCCGTCAATTTTTTTGGGCGGTCTACACCCCCCAAATAATTGACGGACATGGAACCGTCAATTATTTGCGCGGTCTACACCTGCAAAATAATTGACGGACATGGAGTCGTCAATTATTTGGGGGGTCTGGCCCTCCAAAATAATTGACGGACATGGATCCGTCAATTATTTTGGGCGGTCTACACCCCCCAAATAATTGATGGACATGGATTACTCAATTATTTGGGGGGTCTACACCTCCAAAATAATTGACGGACATGCATATGTCAATTATTTGGGAGGTCTACACCCCCCAAATAATTGACGGACATGGATTACTCAATTTTTTGGGGGGTCTACACCTCCAAAATAACCGACGGACGTGGATCCGTCAACCATTTTGGGGGTCTACACCCCTAAAAAAATTGACGGACATGGATCCGTTAATTATTTGGGGGGTCTACACCCCCAGAATAATTGACAGACATGGATCCGTCAATTATTTGGGGGGTCTACACTTGCAAAATAATTGACGGACATGGATCCGTCAATTATTTTGGGGGTCTACCCCTCCAAAATAATTGACGGACATGGACCCGTTAATTATTTGGGGGGTCTACGCCCCCCAAATAATTGACGGACATGGATCCTTCAATCATTTTGGGGGGTCCACGCCCCCAAAATAATTGACGGACATGGATCCGTCAAATATTTCGGGGGTCTACCCCTGCAAGATAATTGACGGACATGGATCCGTCAATTATTTGGGGGGTCTACACCTCCAAAATAATTGACGGGCATGCATCGGTCAATTATTTTGGGGGTCTACGCCTCCAAAATAATTGACTGACATGGATCCGTCAATTATTTGGGGGGTCTACGCCTCCAAAATACTTGTCGGACATGGATTACTCAATTATTTGGGGGGTCTACACCCCCCAAATAATTGACGGACATGGATTACTCAATTTTTTGGGGGGTCTACACCTCCAAAATAACTGACGGACATGGATCCGTCAACCATTTTGGGGGTCCGCACTCCTAAAATAATTGGCGGACATGGATCCGTTAATTATTTGGGGGGTCTACACCCCCGGAATAATTGACAGACATGGATCCGTCAATTATTTGGGGGGTCTACACTTGCAAAATAATTGACGGACATGGATCCGTCAATTATTTTGGGGGTCTACCCCTCCAAAATAATTGATGGACATGGATCCGTTAATTTTTTTGGGGGTCTACGCCTCCAAAATACTTGACGGACATGGCTCCGTCAATTTTTTTGGGGGTCTACACCCCCAAAATAATTGACGGGCATGGATCCGTCAATTATTTTGGGGGTCTACCCCTCCAAAATAATTGACGGACATGGATCCGTCAATTATTTTGGGGGTCTACGCCTCCAAAATACTTGACGGACATGGCTCCGTCAATTATTGTGGGGGGTCTACACCCCCAAAATAATTGACGGACATGGATCCGTCAAATTTTTGGGGGCCCTATATCTCCAAAATAGTTGACTGACATGGATCCGTCAATTATTTAGGGGGTCTACACCTCGAAAACAATTGACGGACATGGATCCGTCAATTATTTGGGGGGTCTACACCTCCAAAATAATTGACGGACATGCATCCGTCAATTATTTTGGGGGTCTACGCCTCCAAAATAATTGACGGACGTGGATCTGTCAATTAATTGGGAGGTCTACACCCCCCAAATAATTGACGGACATGGATCACTCAATTATTTGGGGGGTCTACACCTCCAAAATAATTGACGGACATGGATCTATCAATTTTTTGGGGGCCCTACACCTCCAAAATAACTGACGGACATGGATCCGTCAATTATTTGGGGGGTCTACCCCTCCAAAATAATTGACGGACATGGATCCGTCAATTATTTCGGGGGTCTACGCCTCCAAAATACTTGACGGACATGGCTCCGTCAATTTTTTGGGGGTCTACACCCCCAGAATAATTGACGGGCATGGATCCGTCAATTATTTGTGGGGTCTACCCCTCCAAAATAATTGACGGACATGGATCCGTCAATTATTTGGGGGATCTACGCCTCCAAAATACTTGACGGACATGGCTTCGTCAATTTTTTGGGGGGGTCTACACCCCCAAAACAATTGACCGACATGGATCCGTTCATTTTTAGGGGGCCCTACATCTCCAAAAAAATTGACGGACATGGACCCGTCAATTATTTTGGTGGTCTACACCCCCCAAATAATTGAAGGACATGGATCCGTCAATTACTTCGGGGTCTACACCTCCAAAATAATTGACGGACATGCATCCGTCAATTATTTGGGGGATCGGCCAGTTATTTGGGGGGTCTACACCTCCAAAATAATTGACGGACATGGATCCGTCAATTTTTTCGGGGCCCTACACCTCCAAAATAATTGACGAACATGGATCCGTCAATTATTTTGGGATCTACACGCCCCAAATAATTGACGGACATGGATCCGTCAATTATTTGGGGGCTCTACACCTCCAAAACAATTGACGGACATGGATCAGTCTTTTTATTTGGGGGTCTACACCCCCCAAATAATTGACGGTCATGGATCCGTCAATTATTTGGGGGGTCTACACCTCCAAAATAATTGACAGACATGGATCCGTCAATTATTTGGGGGGTCTACACCCCCCAAATAATTGACGGACATGGATCCGTCAATTATTTGGGGGGTCTACACCCCCAAAATAATTGACGAAACATGGATCCGTCAATTATTTTGGGGGTCTACACCCCCAGAATAATTGAGCGACATGGATTCGTCAATTATTTTCGGGGTCCACACCTCGAAAAAAAATTGAGTGACATGGATCCGTCAATTATTTAGGGGGTCTACACCCCCCAAATAATTGACGGGCATGGATCCGTCAATTATTTGGGGGGTCTACACCCCCAAAATAATTGACGGACATGGATCCGTCAATTATTTGGGGGGTCTACACCTCCAAAATAATTGATGGACATGGATCCGTCAATTTTTTTGGGGGTCTTCACCTCCAAAATAATTGACGGACATGGATCCGTCAATTATTTTGGGGGCCGTACACCCCCAAAATAATTGACGGACATGGATCCCTCAATTATTTGGGGCGTCTAGACCCCCAAAATAATTGCGTGACATGGATCCGTCAATTATTTGGGGCGTCTACAGCCCCAAAATAATTGACGGACATGGATCCGTCAATTTTTTGGGGGCTCTACACCACAAGAATAATTGATGGACATGGATCCTTCAATTATTTTGGGGGTGTTCACCTCCAAAATAATTGACGGACCTGGATCCGTCAATTATTTTGGGGGTCTTCACCTCCAAAATAATTGACGGCCATGGATCCGTCAATTATTTCGGGGGTCTACACCTCGAAAACAATTGACGGACATGGATCCGTCAATTTTTTTGGGGGTCTACACCCTCCAAATAATTGACGGACATGGATCTATCGATTATTTGGGGGGTCTACACCTCCAAAATAATTGACAGACATGGATCAGTCAATTATTTTGGGGGTCTACGCCTCCAAAATAATTGACGGACATGGATCCGTCAATTGTTGGGGGGGTCTACACCCCCAGAATAATTGACCGACATGGATCCGTCAATTATTTTCGGGGTCTACACGTCGAAAATAATTGAGTGACATGGATCCGTCAATTATTTAGGGGGTCTACACCCCCCAAATAATTGACGGACATGGATCCGTCAATTATTTGGGGGGTCTATACCTCCAAAATGATTGACGGACATGGATCCGTCAATTATTTGGGGGATCTACGCCTCCAAAATACTTGACGGACATGGCTTCGTCAATTATTTTGGGGGGTCTACACCCCCAACACAATTGACGGACATGGATCCGTCAATTTTTTGGGGGTCTACACCCCCCAAATAATTGACGGACATGGATCCGTCAATTATTTGGGGGCTCTACACCTCCAAAATAATTGACGGACATGGATCCGTCAATTTATTTGCGGGTCTACACCCTCCAAATAATTGACGGACATGGATCCGTCAATTATTGGGGGGGTCTACACCCCCAGAATACCTGACCGACATGGATCTGTCAATTATTTTCGGGGTCTACACGTCGAAAATAATTGAGTGACATGGATCCGTCAATTATTTAGGGGGTCTACACCCCCCAAATAATTGACGGACATGGATCCGTCAATTATTTGGGGGGTCTATACCTCCAAAATGATTGACGGACATGGATCCGTCAATTATTTGGGGGATCTACGCCTCCAAAATACTTGACGGACATGGCTTCGTCAATTATTTTGGGGGGTCTACACCCCCAAAACAATTGACGGACATGGATCCGTCAATTTTTTTGGGGTCTACACCCCCCAAATAATTGACGCACATGGATCCGTCAATTATTTGGGGGGTCTACACCTCCAAAATAATTGACGGACATGGATCTGTCAATTTATTTGGGGGTCTACACCCTCCAAATAATTGACGGACATGCATCCGTCAATTATTTGGGGGGTCTACATCTCCAAAATAATTGACAGACATGGATCCGTCAATTATTTGGGGGGTCTACGCCTCCAAAATAATTGACGGACATGGACTTTCAATTGTTTTAGGGGGTCTACACCCCCAAAATAATTGACGAAACATGGATCCGTCAATTATTTTGGGGCTCTACACCCCCAGAATAATTGACCGACATGGATCCGTCAATTATTTTGGGGGTCTTCACCTCCAAAATAATTGACGGACATGGATCCGTCAATTATTTTGGGGGTCTACACCCCCGAAATAATTGCCGGACATAGATCCGTCAATTATTTGGGGGGTCTACACCCCCAGAATAATTGACGGACATGGATCCGTCAATTATTTTGGGGTTCTACACCTCCAAAATAATTGACGGACATGGATCCGTCATCTATTTTGGGGGGTCTACACCCCCATAATAATTGACGGACATGGATCCGTCAATTCTTTTTGGGGTCTACACCTCCAAAATAATTGACGGACATGGATCCGTCAATTATTTTGGGGGTGTACACCCCCAAAATAATTGACGGACATGGATCCGTCAATTATTTGGGGGGTCTACACCTCCCAAATAAGTGACGGACATGGATCCCTCAATTATTTGGGGTGATACACCCCCAAAATAATTGCGTGACATGAATCCGTCAATTATTTGGGGCGTCTACACCCCCAAAATAATTGACGGACATGGATCTGTCAATTTTTTGGGGGGTCTACACCACAAGAATATTTGATGGACATGGATCCTTCAATTATTTTGGGGGTCTTCACCCCCAGAATAATTGACGGACATGGATCCGTCAATTATTTTGGGCGTCTACACCCCCCAAACAATTGACGGACATGGATCCGTCTTTTTTTTGGGCGTCTACACCCCCCAAACAATTGACGCACATGGATCTGTCAATTTTTGGGGGGGTCTACACCTCCAAAATAATTGACGGACATGGATCCGTCAATTTTTTTTTCGGGTCAACACCCCCAGAATAATTGACGGACGTGGATCCGTCAATTTTTTGGGGCGTTCACACCTCCAAAATAATTGACGGACATGGATCTGTCAATAATTTGGGGGGGATAACCCTCAAAATAATTGACGGACATGGATCCGTCAATTGTTTGGGGGTCTACACCCCCAGAATAATTGACGGACATGGATCCATCAATCTTTTGGGTGGTTCACACCTCCAAAATAATTGACGGATATGCATCCGTCAATTATTTGGGGGGTCTACACCCCCGAAATAATTGACGGACATGGATCCGTCAATTATTTTGGGGGTCTACACCTCCGAAATAATTGACGACATGGATCCGTCAATTATTTGCGGGGTCTACACCCCCAAAACAATTGACGGACATGGATCCGTCAATTATTTGGGGGTCTACACCCCCAAAATAATTGACGGACATGGATCCGTCAATTATTTTGGGGGTCTACACCTCCCAAATAATTGACGGACATGGATCCGTCAATTATATGCAGGGTCTACACCCCCACAATAATTGACGGACATGGATCCGTCAATTATTGACGTACATGGATCCGTCAATTATTCTAGGGGTCTACACCTCCAAAATAATTGACCGACATGGATCCCTTTTTTGGGGGGGGGTCTACACCACTAAAACAATTGACGGGCATGGATCCGGCAATTATTCTGGGGGTCTACACCTCCAAAATAATTGACGGACATGGATCCCTTTTTTTGAGGGGGGTCTACACCCCCCAAATAATTGACGGACATGGATCCTTCAATTATTTCGGGGATCTACACCCCCAAAACAATTGACAAACATGGATCCGTCAATTTTTTGGCGGGTCTACACCCCCAGAATAATTGACGGACATGGATCCGTCAATTATTTTCGGCGTCTACGCCTCCAAAATAATTGATGGACATGGATCCGACAATTTTTGGGGGGTGTACACCCCCAAAATAATTGACGGACATGGATCCGTCAAATATTTTGGGGTCTACACCCCCCAAGTAATTGACGGACATGGATCCGTCAATTTTTTTGGGGGTCTACACCCCCAAAATAATTGACGGACTTGGATCCGTCAATTATTTGGGGGGTCTACACCCCCAAAATAATTGGCGGACATGGATCCGTCAATTATTTTGGGGCTCTACCCCTTCAAAATAATTGTAGACATGGATCTGTCAATTATTAGGGGGGTCTACACCTCCAAAATAATTGATGGACATGGATCCGTCAATTATTTTGGGGGTCTACACCTCCAAAATAATTGACGAACATGGATCCGTCAATTCTTTTTGGGGTCTACGCCTCCAAAATAATTGACGGACATGGATCCGTCAATTATTTGGGGGGTCTACACCTCCAAAATAATTGACGGACATGGGTCCGTCAATTATTTGGGGGGTCTACACCCCCAAAAAAATTGGCGGACATGGATCCGTCAATTATTTTGGGGCTCCACCCCTCCAAAATGATTGTAGACATGGATCTGTCAATTATTAGGGGGGTCTACACCTCCAAAATAATGGACGGACATGGATCCGTCAATTATTTGGGGGGTCTACATCCCCAAGACAATTGACCGACATTGATCCGTCAATTATTTTGGGGGTCTACACCCCCGAAATAAATGACGGACATAGATCCGTCAATTATTTGGGGGGTCCACACCCCCAGAATAATTGATGGACATGGATCCGTCAATTATTTTGGGGTTCTACACCTCCAAAATAATTGACGGACATGGATCCGTCAATTATTTTGGGGGGTCTACACAGCCATAATAATTGACCGACATGGATCCGTCAATTATTTTTGGGGTCTACACCTCCAAAATAATTGACGGACATGGATCCGTCAATTATTTCGGGGGTCTACACCCCCGAAATGATTGACGGACCCGGATCCGTCAATTCTTCTGGGGCCTGTGGTCAAGCGTGCCAGGTGCGTCCCGGTTCTGCGGTTTTTATCTGCGACTTTTCTCCTTGTAGTTTGTTTTGCCTCAGTACACCCTTTGACGTGTACGTTCGCGTTTTGCCATTTCGCCTACTGTGCGCCTTTGAGCCACACTTCCCGGTTTCGGTCCGAGCCATTGCGCTTCGCGACTGAACCTTGAGCGCCTACTGTGCGCCTTTGAGCCACAGCTTTCGGTTTCGGTCCGAGCCATTGCGCTTCGCGACTGAACCTTGACCTATCCAGTGCGTGCCTCTGAGCCGCAGCACTTCGTTTGTTGTCATAGCCCTAGCGCTCTTCCCAAAAAACCCACCCACAACGGCGTCTCCTGGACCAGCGGGTGAGCCTGAGGACAAGCCTGGCTGGCTCTTCCAGTACCAAGGACGTGCGCTTGATTGCCCCCCCCCCCCCGAGTTGTGGGAGCCCCATAGTGGTCACGGTTGTGGACCCTGTAAGGCACGAAGGTCACCCAAATAGCTATCATTCGTGGTGCACGAGCCAAGCAATGGACCAGCCTCCTGAGTGGCCACCGGAGCCCTTGCTGGAGCCGGCTAGAAAGAAGTATGGCCTATTGCTGGCCACGGGACAATTCGGGTGGGAAGCCACCCCTGAGGTGGCCGGGCACCTATGGAGACGGTTGAGCGCCCGCATGGCCTCATGTGACCTTGACGTGGTGAATCAGCATGGTTGCAGGGCATTGTGCCGGTTCCTGTACACGGAGCAGGGGTTTACCGTGCCCACCATGCATGATCGGGGTAGCCACGTGCACTACCGGCAAGTTGCCACAGAACTGTGGGACCGGCTTGCAAAACGACACACTGGTCGGGCAGGTGTTCGTCAGGCCAGGCGGACCGAAGCCCCGGATTGGAACATCCGGAGAGGAAGGCGAACAGCTCCGGATCGGATCATCCGGGGCTGAACAAGAAGAAGGAGCCGCCAGCGAAGATCACCAAATCACTAGCAGAAGCAAGAACAAGGGATGGGGGATCATCCGAGGCAAGTCAAGAAGGAGGAGTCAACAACAACGCGATCGTCCGGGGATCATCCGAAGACCAGCGCATGGGTAGAAGCAGCAGGACCAGAACAACAACAACAAGTGAGGAGGAAGATGAAGACCACGACAAGGGAGTAAGGGGAATAAAGGGCGGGCTGGACAAGGTTAGCCGGGGCTGAGCAAGAAGGAGAAGCGGGCCCCCGTGATGGATCAGCGGGGATGGCCGTCAACTGTGAAGCTGACAGAGCAAAGGGCTGTTTGGTGTGAATTGGTGCGTGCCCTACCTCTGGTCGACGAGTGGCCGTTCTGGACTGACGGCGAGGCATATCCCACCCCTTATATGGGTTTGTTGTATGACAAGGTTATTCGCAAAGTTACGCCTGGCCCATATCTGTGGCCCCAAGCGACAAGTGAGCCCAAACCACTGGTGAGCGACCTTTTGCCAACCCCCAGGGCGCCTGCTGCCCGTCGGCGCAACTCGTTGCTGCCTGAGGCTGCGGCCCCACGTGCATGTGTCACTGTCACCCAAACACGGCAAGGGAGCTTTAACCAAGCGTCGATGCAGGCCGCCCATGGGGTTGCCCGCTGCCTCACGATTGCATGCCAGGGGCTGCAAGAGCAGCGCAAGGAACCATTGAGCGAGGACAGCCTGGTGGCAGCATACACACTGGGCCGCCATTTCGCAAATAGCATGCGGGTGCCCATGCAAGACTCCAGCGAGCTGTTGATGCGTTGCAGCCCCTGCAGCCCAGAGGTGCCAGACAGTCACCCCTGCCGTGTGCATGCGGCCGTACGGGTTGTGGACAACGCCTGGAGGGATGATGGAGGTCTGGAGATGTTGCAGCAACTAGTGGAGGAGATGGAGGAGGCCGGTGTGCGCCCCGCATACACCCAACGATTAAGTCCAAAAGGGCTCCTCCGAGGTGACCCAAATGACTCCACGTCCTCTGCCATAGCGCACGGGGATGGAGCGGCGGTGCTCATGGCAAGAGACAAGAGACCACAGGTGGTGTGACTGACTCCCTGGCATGTGTTGCAACGCAGGGACATGGAACACCAGACCCCATGTCCCAGGTCTGCCCCACCGGTGAGTCACCTTGCATTGCATCCATAGTGGACCCTACAGGCGTTCTCACGCCACACTCCCCTGCCCCCCCCTGCGGTGGACGACTCCGCATGTGTGACACCGGCGGTTAGTGATGGAGGGGTGGCGAGTTCCTTGGACGAGTCCCCCATACCACTTGCACAGAAACCCAAGGAACCAGCTGCTGTGGACCGTAGTCCTTGTAGCACAGGCACTGTGGCGACAATGAAGGCTTGCAGTCAGTCCAGTTTGGATTCTGACTCCACCCCAGTTGAATACCCCAGTTCATTGGAACAGAGCCCAGGGAGCTGGAAGCGCCCAGGGGTTACACCCCCAAGTAATGGGACTCCTGTGAAACGTGGCAAGAAAGAGCAAGGCACAAAGAAAGCTCTGATAGATCCAGATGCTACTCCATTAGAAAAGGTGGCCCAAAGGCCCAACAAGGCCGAGGGTGGCATAGTCCTACCAACCGTGAGGTCCTTGAAGCTACGCATTTTACCGGACTAGTACGTTGCAGGGGCATGTTTCTTCTATGCCGTGGCCCAAAGCCTGCATGCTATCAGCAGCAACGTCCCCTTGGGCGGCGCATCGCTGCGGGCAAAAGCCATTGCCATGTTTCGCGAAATGTGTGGGCTTTCAATTCAAGAGTCTGCATTATCTCTGAACCGGGATCTTGAGAAGGACACATGGAATGGCCGGCCCCAAGGGGGAATGCCTGAGCACTTTGCTAGCTTGGTGAAGCATGTGGATGGTAGTGTGGTGTTGCTGCGATCAAACAGGTTCAGCATTGTGATGTCAGGTTTTGGGATGGTCATCGCGTTGACATCCGCTACTGTTTTGGTGCCTGGACGGGAAGTTCCTCTGCACTTCTGTGACTCTGGGGATTAGGAGGATCATTGCCACCGGGCAATGGTGGTGGTTATTGCCGAGGCGGAACGAGATGGTGTCAAAGGAGGTGGTCATTTCCGGGGTGCAGTCTTTGATCATTCGCTGCAGGTAGCCCCCTTTCGCACGTTGCAGGGGATGATGAGCATTTTGCCATATAAGCGTGGGCCGGTTGGGGGGTTTAGAGCGTGGCATTTGCAGCTAGAGGTTGGCGGTGTGAAGGGCCACACCAATGCAAGAGACTGCCGCCGCACTCGTCTAGTGCAAAAGACGCGCAACTACAAGCCACTTGTGACCTTCCCGAACAGCATTGCAAGGGAGATGTTGCCTGAATGGTTCACATGGACTACCATGCAATTGTCTTGCAATGTCCTCACAAAACCGCATCAGCATGTGCATGACACATCCCCTTGGTCGGTTCGGCAGTGTTTTCCACCGGACAGCACACAGAGGGACACTTATGGGTGGAGATGGGTGGTGTATGTAATGGTCCACGTGGACGGAGATGTAGTATGCAGTGCTTGGATGATGTTACGCGGGATGGCGCCACATACGATGTATGCCAACGACCGTTTCTCGTACGTAGGGGTGCATGGCATGGCACTTGTTCTTGGCACGGCGAGAGGAGGTTGGTGCTGTTGTACTCCCGTGGAGGCTGGCGAACACTCCAGCCATGGGACCGTTCATTCCTCAATGAGACCGCATTCCGCTTACATGCAGGTGCATAGTGGGCCACTTGGTGGAGCACCGCGGCGACCATGGGGAATGCAGAATCCATATGGCTACAACTGGTGTTGGTTGGGTACCACGCTGGAGTGCCTGTTGGTGGCGTCGGGTGGACATGGAGGACAGCACGCAGGATTCCTTGACGAGGAGGGTGTCTGGGGACCATTGTGGCAAGATGTTGTGGCACATGGAGGAGACGGTGCATACAATCCACAGGACATTGCCGAGAGGCTGGCCTTGGAGGGTGCCATGTGTGAGACGGTGTGCCGATGGAGCGGGCGATGCAAGTGCAAAGCCCCGGCACCAAAATTCCAATGGATGCGGCAGGCAGAGATGGCCGAATGTTGGAAGTACATGGTGCCCAAGCTCACGGCCGCCGGCGTGGTCGATTTGTCATGTTGTTTGTCCTACGAGCAGTTCTGGCAACGCTGTGGTGACTGTAGGGTGAAGGTTCTGGCGGAGGGGGGGGAGACAGGCATGCTAGCGCACATAGGCACGCTTTGGGCATGCATAGGCCTGTTCCTGTACCCAACCCTTGATGCACCCTGTGTTGAAGGAGGGGGGGAGGCGCACCTGGTGCCAGCGCCATGGCTGGCACCGAGGTGTCAATAGGTATGCTCTGGGCATGCCGTGTCTGACCAAGGGCTGAAGGCCCTGTCTGTTGGGAGGCAAACTGCGGCATGTCTGGTACAACAAAATCTGTTTGTTTGCGCTTGTATAGCAGAAAAGTCGCTTTTCGTGGGATGGGGGGTGGTGTCATGGCCTTCACCGCGGTGTCATCACAGAGCCACCACTTGTCGTTTAAAAAGACATACACCACAAAGCGACCCTCCTCCCTCGTCGATCCAATGTGCAACACCATGGCATGCAAGGAACATTGCCATCCCAAGCAATTGAGAAACTCATGGTCTGCATCAGCACGCACAATGCATCCTTCCCTGATGCGGGCAATGCAACGGACCTCAACCTGTCCTCCTCCACTGACTGTGCCACTGGCGTTTGTGACATGCCATGCTCTGCATGCCGCTCATCCCACTCTTTTGCATGCTGTGCTCTAAGTTGCATCTGGTGTGCTTCAACCCGCACTTGCAGATGCCTTGCCACTCGCACCTTCTGCTTCTGCAGCAACTGTGCCACTGCCTCAACAAGTTCTGAGGACGTGTGTAGCGGCGCCAAGGCAGCCACCCACATCTCATCAGGCATGGTCTGGGCATGCATACTCATGTTCCGGTCCCCTACCCTTGATGCACTGTGTGTTGCAGCTGGCGAAGGGGGGGGGGTGCACCTCGTGCCAGCGCCCACAACCAACTTGTACTCTTGTTGGTTGTGGACATGTAACCCCACGACTTCATTGAACGCCAAAGATGTATACATTGGTGCCTCTCTCAGGTCACTCCCACACGGACAAGAGGGGGGGGGTATCATGTACGGCAACCGGTCGCCCCTTCATGCCCTCCTTCACGCGCTGTCGCACACTCTGCCCCTGACTTGTCACATGCAATACCTAGGCTACTCCATGCAACTGGAAGACACTAGTAACGTTTGTAGCTGCTCATTCGCTGTATCAGTTCACGACAAGTGGGGGTGTTGACTGTGTATGTTGTGCGTGGGCTAATGTGTGTGGCATTCCTGGGGTGGCGCGTCCCCCTCGGAACAGTGAAGCCTTGGTATTGGGAACATATGCTGCAGGGATGCGCATGAAGACCTCTGGCCCAAAAACGTGGCGGAGGGAGGTGTTGGAAAGCCACTTGGGGTTATCACATGGCACAACATCAGCGCGAAAGAATCTGCATAGGCCAGGGCACCACCACTGATTGGCCGAGGACAGCTTCAAGCTGCATTGTGCAGAGCGACATCACGCATTGTGCCCCACTGCTGCTGCCACAGCTGACCTGATGGGAGGGAACATTGTGTTCATCAGGGGGGAAGCCATGGACATTGGTGTGGCTATGTCGGATGCTGAAGCAGCCATTTCGTCACGGTAGGTTGAGGTGTATATTGGGTTACGCATGTGCACTTCCATCCGTGCTATAAGTGAGCGCATTCTTCTGCACTGCTCTTTGACATCTGCCCCTGGGCACCATGCATCACGGCGATGGATAGTTGAGAAGGCTATTGCAGCAATGCATGATGCCATGCAAGATGAGGTAACACGCACCTTATTCCTGGCAACGTTCATTGCAGTGTTGCTTGACGGCTCGGATAGGCAGAGGCATCGCGTCAATGACTACGCCATTCTGCTTATCTTCCCGGGGACTCGCCCTGGGGGCATGTGTGAGGTGTTCCTTGGGGTGGTGGATGTAGCCTGTGGTGATGCGCATGAGATTGCAACGCAGCTAGAATGTGTCCTGCTGTCCTGGATTCTTGACTATGATTGGTGGGCAAAGAGGGTAGTGACCTTTGCAGTGGACGGGGCTTCTAACCTTGGTGTGCGGGGTGCCAGTGCGCGGCAGGTTGTTGATGTCTCTATCATTGAGAGCAATGTGTTTGCCTTGCACTTGGTGCGCGTTTGAAACCCAATGTTGTTCCACCCAAATTGTTCCAGTGTTCTAGGCTATCTGGCCGGAACAAAAAAAGTTCGAAATTTGTTTGCCCCCCAACCAAGCCTACCCGTACATGGTGGCAAAATATGTTGTTTGCTAGCCTTGGGGGTCCACGCTGGTATGCTTATATCTGTTGCCCGGCGCGTTGCCACGTGAAAAAAACTTGTTTTCAAAAACAGTTTTTCTTAGAACACCATTGGAACACCGCTGGAACAAGTCATTTGAACGCCCCCGGAACAAGCAATCTACACTAAGCGCAAAGCACAAGGAAGAGTAAAATGGTAACATACATTGTTGTGTAAGGTGCCCCCGGGGGCCCATCGGGTTAGTCTCTTTGTGTGTCTCTCACCTAAAAGTCCTGCGTGGTCGGGGGCCCGGTGGGCGCCCCCGAACTCTTGTGACCCGCCCCACTATCCCCCCCATCTCCCTCGTCGACCACCACCCCTTCACCCACCGCCCCTTCACCCTCCACCCCTTCACCCACCACCCCATCACCCACCACCCCTTCTCCCACCACCCCTTCACCCTCCACCCCTTCGACCTCCATCCTTTCCCCCCCCACCCCTTCGACCTCTTCCCCGACGCCCCCATCCCGGTTAGCCACGGTAGCGTCCAAACCTGCCCCCGGTCCATCCCCTTCGTCTCCCCCGTCTCCGTCCCGGTCGTTGCCCTCGTCCCCGTCGTTCTCTTCGTCTGCGTCCGTGTCGTCCTCCTTGTCCTCCTCCTCGGCCGCCATCATCTTGGCGAAGAACTTCTTCGCTTGCGTCTTGGTTTTCCAAACCGACGCTCTCGGGATGGCGAAGAGTTCGGGGACTTTGGGGAAGGAGATCCACGTCTCCCCAACCCCGGGGGGGCCACCCGCGGCAAGGGCCTCTTTGCCCTGCTCGATCCCCCACTCCCCATTGTCGCAAAAAACAACATACACTTGCTCCCTCGCTTTGTATTTGCATCCCCCCCCCCCTCTTGCCTTTGGCTTGGCCTTTGACTTGGGTTGGGGTCGGGGGGGGGGGGGGGGGGGGGCGGCTCTCTTGGGAGCCTTGCGAGGGGGTTTGGGGGGGGTGGGCTCCTTGGCCGGGAGGCGGGGCTGGGGCTCCTCGAACACCGAGGAGTCGGTGGTGGACCCCGAGGAGGAGTCCGTTGAGGAGTCGCTGGACGACTCCTCGCTGGAGGACTCCCCCGGGAGCCTCTTTCTTTTTCGGGTGGGTGGTTTGGGGGCGCTCTTGGGTTGCCCCTTGGGGGGGCGTTGGGGTTTGGGTTTGGGTTTCGGTGCTGTTTGGGGGGCTGCGCGGGGGTTCGGGGGTTGGGGTTGCACGGGCGGTGCACACGCGGACGTGGGGGGGGGGGGGGCAGGGGGCTTTGCGGCCACTTGTTGGCAGTGCGGCGGCGCTGGGGACAGGTTCGCCAACGCTGCCCCACCCCTCGATGCGCGTCGCGAGAACGCTGCCACGGGCTGCCACGTAGTCCATCATGGCTGTGAGGGACTGGACCACGGCGACGGGCTGCAAGTGCAACTGCTCAAGCAAGGTTCCCAAAAGGATGGGCCGTGGATCGCTTCCGGGCCAACGAAGGATCACCCGAACGGCGCGCGGGTCCGACGGGTTGATCTGCATGTCCTCCACCTACATGGAGGATAGCCAAGATGAGTGTTCCATCGACGTTCCAATAAGCTGTTCCGGCGACGTTCAAAAGATTTCTCAAACGTTTTTTGGTGACAGATTGAAACGTCGCCAGAACAAGCTGTTTGGAACCTCGCCGGAACAATGCACCGGCACGCCAACCATGTGCATTTTTCGGGCCCTATTGGCCATGTGGACATGCTTGCGAGGGGGCATACCCGCACGCGCGTGTCCACGTTCTCCTTGATCGCCGCCAACGCTTGCCGCAATTGCGAGGTCGGCGTGCGCTCACGCTCCGCTAGCACTGCCTGAACGGCAGATTGTTGGTGGCGCTCCGCGTCGTCCTCACACTTGACGCGTAGGGCACCAGCCCGCGACAGGGTTTGGCCAACGACGAAGCCATGGTGTTTGCCTTCGTCCTCGACCACATAGACGCTGTCGCGGAGGATTCGGGTCCAATTGGCCCGAAAGATGACGGTGTCCTTGCGGGGCGTTGCCCTCACCTCGCCAAGGCCGTGGTCGGCCCAACGCTCCAAAATGAGGTGCCAATGGCAACTCCCCGCACTGACAGAGCCAGCGGTTAGAAATTTGCCCCCCTGCGCCTTGCTGGGGAGCCAGTCGTTGGGGAGGGCTGCCGTGCGCCCTGTCCCCGTACCGGTCACCCAGGACACCAGGATCCCCCCCGGCGCGGACCCGCCTTCCTGGCGCCAGCGGCAATCGCGCTGCTCCTTGCAGCGCAGTAGCCAACGGAGCGTGTAAATGGTGGGTTGGGGGGCTCGTAGGACACAGGCAGGGGGGGGGGGGGGGGGCTACCATCTCCTTTGTCCAGGGAAAATTGGCGACTTTTGCTGCCAAGGATGAGCCAAGTCGTTTGCGCATCCAATCCGTAATGCGCAAGACGCCGCTGGCGTCATCCCCCTCCCCCCTCCCACCCCTTCCCCCCTTCCCTCTTCTTCCTCTCTCTTAACCCCCGGGTTAGCCCTCCGCTCTTCATCCTTCTCATCCACCACCATCTCACCCAGCTCCACAATCTCATCGTCGTTGACCCCCCCTTCCTGTTTCACCTACACCCCCCCACCCATGCAACTCCCTTTCAAGCACCTCCAGCGCCTTCTGCGCTTCCCTTACCCGCCGGTTCCCCTCCAAAACCCTCTCGCTTGCGCCCGCCCCCCCCCCCCGGTTAGGTCCCCACGCCCCCGGCACTCCGCCAATTTCCCTGCCCATTTTTTCACCCGGCGGCGGAGGCTTTCAACATTGCCCCTCGCCTCTTGCAGCTCCCCCAAAACCACGGCTTGCTCCCGAACCCGCCCCCCCCTTACTCATTGAGCTCCTAGTCGAGGGCGCAGGCAACTGGGGGCGATGCGCTTGGAGAGGCGCGACTGGCGCGGTTCCTTGTGGGGCACGCTGTGGCGGCTCCAGTGGCCGGTGAGCGGGGGTTGCCCATGGAGGACGCTTGGGAGCACCCTGAGGTGGGGGAGGGGGTGGCGAAGCCACCGCAGAGCTGCTGCGTGGCTCGCAGCGCCCCCTGTGGCCCCAGTGGGGCTGGCAGGGGTGGCGCAGGCAGTGCTGCCCCCAGGGCCTCGGTCTCGGTCATCCCAGCCTGCAGAAAAGGATGTGCGAGAGAGGCCAACCCTACCCACACACCTTGTTCCGGCGACGTTCCAACAACCTGTTCCAGCGACGTTCTGGCGACGTTCCAGTGGCCGCTGGAACCTTGCCAGAACGTCGCCAGAACAGGTTGTTGGAACGTCGCCGGAATAGGGGAAAATAGACAGAATTCCGCGCGTCACAGGGCGCACTGCGTGCACTACGGCCCCGTGGGGGGGGGGGGGGGCATCTACTACAAATGGCACCGGGGGGTTCTCGGGTTTCCCCCTTCCCATCCACAACAAAGGATCCTAGCCCCTTTATGGACATGGGGCAAGCACAATGGCCGGGGGATCTCGGGTTTTCCCCTTCCCATCCGCAACAAAGGATCCTAGCCCCTTTATGGGCATGGGGCAAGCACAATGACCGGGGGGTTCTCGGGTTTTCCCCTTCCCATCCACATTCATCAAATTCCTAGGGGGGCAAAGAGCGAAAGGGACACAGGGGGGAGCGGGGCGAGCAGGGCAACACACAAGACACACAAACCCAACGCACTGATTTCCACTCCGCGCAAAGCGCGCCAAAGCATACACCCAAGCCTAAACCCAAACCTAGGCCCAAACCAAAACCCGCACACAACCCCACACCCAACCCCCAGCGCAAACCCAAGCCCAAACCCACACCCAAGCCCAAGTCCAAACCCAAGCCCAAACCCCCACCCAAGCCCAAACCCGCACCCGAACCCAAACCCACACCCAAGCCCGACCCCATTTGCAAAGCTGAATATTCTTGGCGGCCTTCAGAAGCGCCCGCATCATTTGCATCATATCTGCGATGACGGGCGCGGCCATGGATAACAGAAGAAGAAAGAAGAGAGCTGGGAACGGGGGTGGTGCAGAGGGGGTGGTCTCTAGTGCAGCCCTGGAAACACAAGGCACACGTCAAACAGCGTCATGTTGGTGGAGATGAATGTGAAAGTACAAGAAAACCCATCGCAACACTTGCCGCAGGGCGTCGGTGTCCGAGTCAATGGAAGCCTGCGAGCGACCGCAGCTGGCGGTCCCAGTAGACGTTTGCCGGCCACCGCCCCGGGCACTGTGTTCGTTGAAAGCCTGCTTCAGGAAGCGGTTAAGGCCTTCGACAATGTCATTGGAGAACATTGCCAATCCGAACCGCCAAATGTCGCCCAATACCCGATCCGCACCCTCCTCCAGGAACAGGAGGTAATGGGACGCGGACCTAGGAGCACAATGCTCCCGGAAGGCAGCTGCCGCTGCCCGGCATTGGGGACGCGTACCCACGTGATAGGTGTGGTACAGATCCTTCAAAAGCTTCGCCATCCCCATCCCAGCCCTATACAGGGGCTCCTCCGGCCCAACCGACAGCAACAATGCAACATCGGGCCAGGCCGCAAACAGGCGTGACGTCTCCTCACCATTCGGGGAACAATCCTTGCCTAGGCGGCACCCAGTGCGCTGCTCATGCAATACCGGCTTAATCGCCGCACGGGACACCTCATTGCCCCCGGCCAGCTGTTCTGCCACCAACCACTCAATGTTGGTCATTTGCAACCGGCCCACCGCCATGCAACAGTGCAAAATGCACATCACAACGCGGCACCGGGCAATGGCCACCATCCATTGTTCCACGGAACAACTTGCGGCCTTCAGCGATGGTGTTCCTAACAAGAAGGACGTCCGCTGTGCGTGGTCCGACTCGGTGGTCCGGACGACATCTTCGCCCCGCCACACAGCGGCGTCGGAGTCTCAAATCCCCTCGTTGTATAGTGACCCTACTTGTGGGGCTGGTGTGATGCCGATAATGCGGCGCACCCACGGGGAATCACCACCGAGCCAGGCATCGGCCGCTTCCTCATGGGAATTGAAGACCACCCGGTGGGTGTCCACGACCTCCTGGATTGCCTAAGAAAAAAACGTCAATTTTGTTGGAATCAGATTGTTTCTGTGGCGGTTCCAACGAAACACTTGAACGTCGCCGGAACGTCGCCGGAACAAGATATCGGAACGTTGCCGGAACAACACGGTGTGTACACGGCACACCTTAATATTGTCCTCCCAAAGGGTTGCTAGGGTCGCCATCGCTTTGTCCCCGCAGATTGAGAGGCCGATGACCCACACGCAGGCGGGAACTCGTCCCCAAAGGCCCATGTTGGCGATGGACACAGACAATTGGGACCACTCCCCGCCTGCGCAGGGGTAGCCATCCCCCCTGACAATGAAAGTCAGGGGGAACGACCAATCGATCATGCGGCACAACGGGGGTTGGCTAGCAATGTAGCGCAGCCATGATGCCCACGGCCAACTGATGCCCGTGGCCTTGGGATCCGAAGTGCTCACCAGGGGGGCCAGCGCCAAGGGGGCCAGTAGATCTTGCTAGCGCTGCTGGAAAGCCCTCTCAAGGCAAATCGGACGGGCGAATGGAAGGCCCGTGGTCGTGGTGTACTTCAGCCCCCGGAGGGTGTACACTTCCGAGAGCGTGCGCCAAGCGGATTTGGGCGCACGCAGGTTGAGCATGAGCTAGCAACACTCATCTGGGGGGAGGACCTCGGAGGCGTACTTGGCGATTACCCCCTGCTGTATCTCTCGGACACAGCTTGGTGGGGCCAAGCGCACGGCCACCGCAAATTGGCGGCGGGCGTGTGGAGAGGAGATGGCCCATTCCGCTATGAGCTCCCCAACAAGATCCCCTTCCCGGAGGCTAACAGCACTAGCCAAATGGACGAGGTGGGTTGTTAGTTGCCCGACGCAGGTTTGGGATCTAGGCATGATGAAGCTACAACAATGAACTACGCAGCACGATTTGGCAATACGTACCACAAGGAGAGGATGCCTGCGGACTCAGCGAGCATTCGAGCAAGGAACAAATACCAAAATGGGACCCTTGGCATGGCAACAATGCACAAATCAACCGGGAAAACGGGTAGGCCACCGTTGAAAAGTCATAGAACGCTGCGTCTGAACTACAAGGAACAGCAGGCTTGCAAATGGATACGAAAAGTTCGAAATGTGTACACCTAGTGGAAGGTGGCACCAACGGCCCACAATGTGTCCACATGGCCCCGATAGGAAAGACAAGCCTTGGACGCGTTACACATGCAAGAAAGAGACAAAAAACATCATTTACGAACTTGGAAACTCATGGTGATCGATCTGGTTATCTGGCCTGCGACACTTGTTCCAGTGGTGTTCCCAAAGGAATTGTTCCGGCGGGAATTGTTCCCATTGGGAACATTCCAGTCCGGAACAACCTTGGGGTTCAAACGCGTACCAAGGGGATTAGAAAGTGGTTAGTGTTGATGACACCCTTGGGTGAGGCGTGCCATGTGTTGCAGCGCAAGTTGGGTCTTGCATTGGAGGCTGCAGGCCCGACCCATGTTGATTACATGGCGGCTGTCGATCGGCAACGAGGCTTGTACAGTGGGGCACGGCAGTGGAAGGAGTTGCACAAGTGTGTGCAAAAGCATGTGCAGGATAAACGTAGTGGCTTGCAACTCATCCCCACAAGTCATCGCATCAGGTGGTCACAGGCAAATGCACGGCGCAACACTGCCATTTTTGGCCAATGTCTCGTGGGTGGCACGACACTTGGATTCCAAGTTGCAGCATTCTACCAAGGAGGAGGATGTGTGGGAGGACTGCCATGATGCCAATTTGCTTGCATGGGGGGTGGTTTATGGGGACATCCTGCATGGCATGGGTTGTTCTAACAGTGTGGCACAACTGTGGCCGCCCCCAGGTGCACACTTAGCCACTGCCACAGGTATGCTAGAGGCACGGTCGCAGAAGGTGGCGGAAGATGAGGGTCAAGGGTGGTTGCAGTTCAAGGTGCAAACTGCGACTGGTGCGTGGCATGGTTTGCAGTTGGTCCAGTTTGATTCACGTGGGCAGAAGTGTGTAACAACCCCTCCTTTTCCAGGCGTTCAGGCGCGTGCAGTAACTGATGTGTTGCTTGCAGGCATCAAGGAGGGGCAGGCAACCATTGACCCCAGGGGGGTATTGGAGTGCGGAGTATTGTTGGACCATGGCCGTTTCCTTGCCCTCCCAGTCAATGAGCGTGCTGCATGTGGGGTAGAGCAGTTGCGTCAGTTCATGGCTGCACACCAAGAAGAGTTGCGCGCAGCACATGTGAACTGTGACCGTGCCTTGGTAGAGTGGGAAGGCCTTAAGGAGCACATGGTGCAGCACTTTGCAACTGTGCAAATGTCCAAGATGTGGGAGGCATTGGCACCAGAAAGGGAAAATGCGCAGTGGGTGAATGTGTGGCGCGTTCTCGCATTATTGCGAACATATTGCCCTGCTGAAGCTGCAGTAGAGCGTGCCATCTCTTTGCGTGGGAGGTTCTGCAGCAGTATGCATGGCATTGTGGAGACACATGTCCTCAGCATGTGCATCGCATTGCATTCCAACTTGCCCCCTTTACAGCAATGGGCAAAGGGACAAGGTGTTGCAGTGGCACGCCACCTGGCTGCCCGTGCACGCTTCGATGTGCGCCCAAGACAAAGGGTTTCAAGGAAGGTAAGTGAAAGAGAATCCCTGGAAGCTGCGATGCTGCAATTTCTACGAGGTAATAAAGCAGTGGCTAATGATGGTGACAACTTGCCCTTCTTTGGAGGGCCGGGTGCACCATTAGCCTCAACGGCCCCCTCAAGAAAGGGTAGAGAATGGCACCAGGCTGATGTGGTCAGCACTGTTGCACCAGATGGGACCACAGACACGCATGCTGGCAACCATGATTTCATCACCTTTCACAGAGGTATGCAGTGCGCCACATGCAAGCAGATGGTTCGCATCTGGTGTAATACCTGTCTGGTGTGCCATGCATGCTTTTGCGCAAGTCCGCGGCCTTGTGGGGACGTGGTGGTGAACGTGGTAGATGATGTCTGTGATGAGGGGGAGAACAATAGTGCAGACGAATTGGCCACACCACGCAACCCAGATAAGGGGCGTGGTGTGGCCAGGATGCAAGCGAAGTTGGTAATTGCAGCGCAGAATGGCAGGCTGCGTGATTGGACAAAGGGGGCGTTGTTGACTTGTCTGGATGTGCTTGGTGTGAAGGTGGCAGGTAACAACGATCGGCGGCAAATGAGGGACCTTGCTATCCAGCAAGCGTTGCCATTATTGGCACAGTGGGATGCCTTTGTGCCGGACACGGACAGTGTCACGCGTTTTGGGGCACCACCAAGGAGCTCCCAGCCAAGTTGCTCGCAGCCAGTGGATGACATGGATGGACTCATCGATGAATGAGAGGATGCCCACATTTTTGCATGTGCCCTTTTGTTGTTTTGTGCTGTGCTGTCCTCGAAGATTTTTCCCGTTTTCCTTGTTGACACATTCCCCCCACTTTTCCCGTTTGGTTTTCAGTGCTACATATGGCTGTTTTTTGTGATGGTCATTCAATTTCCCCACTTTTCCTGCTCCCACATTTTCCCCTTTCCCCTTTCCCCTTTCCTCTTTCCCGTTTCCCTTTCCCAATGTCCATTTTTTCTTGGCCACTTTTCCTGCTCACCCATTTTCCCCATTTTCCCATTGTGGTGTTCAATGTGTTTTTTGTTTTTGTACTGCCATGTTTGTGATTGTCAGAAGTGGTTTTTGAATGATTCTTTAATTGTGTCTTCCCTTTTTGTTTTTGTGTTTTTTTCGGGGGTTGATTTAGGCATAGTTTCTCCCAATTTCCTCTAGGCATTAGACCCCTAGGCCCACCTCCAGTAGACAAGAATATCGGACATCTTCTTGGACAGACCGCACACACAACATCCCTTATCAGACATCAGACATCAGACTTTATACACAATCCTGGCCACCACCCAATATCTCATTTTGGCTGATGTAGTACGGAAGAAAGCCGGGTTGAACTGTGTAAAGCAGTGAGTGACAGCCAAGGCTCGTTTGGCCCATCCTTGTCAGAGGTACAAGCACTGCTTGGCAACGATTTGGGGCAGCTACTACATGCACATTTCCAGATTCATCGCCGCAACCATATGAGTTAGAGGTGCGCCATTTCAAGTATCTCACCACCGAGAGCTATGTCGCAAACTTTGCACCAATCATGATGTCATACTGGTGGCCTTCCTAGGCCGCTCTCCGTGCATAATGGCACACAATGGGTGTGGCGTGTATTTTCCGTGACCCTTTTTCGAATGACTCATGTGCAAGTCCACAACGCCAACAAGAGTTGTTAGGATCACGGGTAGACCGCACTTTGGAGGCAGCCCGCTTTGCTCTGTACTTCGCACAACCCGTGATTGTCGCACAGGTGCATAATTTGGGCCTCGTCCATTTGGTGTTCCGCTTGTTCTTGATTGCCCCAAGTCACGATTACCTCTGCCTTAAGTGTGACCCCCTATGTGACGGGCCGCACACTGTTCGGGCAAACCAAGAGGAATTCGCTGTTGTGGATTTGATTGCTGAGCAAGAAGGCATTCAACCACAACAACAGAAGAAGTGGGCAAAGATTTTGGATGTTTTCAGGGGCCTCGCAGTTTTTCCAATTGCATTTCAGCATTCCACGTTGATCAGCCAGAGTGATGGTGTCAGTTGCCATCAGGCATGTCTCTTGAAATTCAATTGTGTTTTCTCTCGGCGTGTTGTCAACGGCATATTGTAAGTGCCCCATAACAGATTGTTGTTGCTGCGTGAAATGGCTGAAGCTACCTCATACCTCAGTGATTCCAAGTCGGCCTCCACGGCAAGGACCCCAACACTGCATTGGCAGGTGGCTTGCCCGTACACCAAACCGAAATCTGCGGACCCCGTGGACACATGCTCTTCTTGTGATGGCACATCTCACTTAGCATGCCACGAATGTAAGCCTCTTCCTTGTACTTTGCATATGTCTATCTTCTGTCAATTAGAGAGATGTGGTGGATCCTTGTTGCTGTGCTGTTCTTTTTGCTGCTTTTGCTGCTGATGGTGTTAACACGCGTCCATGCGTGTGGATACGTCGCTTGTGGTATGCGATGCCTCCTCAATACCTCCAAGGTGCTAATGGTCAACTGACAAATGACCAATAATTTTGCACCACGCTGCGAGGAGAGTTGAAAAAAGCTTTGTTTGGTATGTGCACGAATAATCCCACAAAGGGAGGCAAACTGAGTGGTGCAGATACTAAGGCCGCCTTGATTTTCAAGCGTGTGTTTTGTACCTCTTTGTAAGTAGTTTGCACTAACATTGGTTGTGACCCTGCCAGGACTCTTTTCTTGACCGTGATTTTGTTCACAGTGCCGGCGCACTGATGTTCGCCATGCCCGACCCCCAACATATTTTGCTATGTTAACCGAGTTCCCACTAATTGGTGTGCATAATGGTTTGGCGTGGGTTGGGCACCCAAGTGGCCGGGGATCAACCCGGGGGCTTTGTGCCCTTAAACAAAAGTACCACCTACCATCGAAGTTTTGACTACCTTGGTTAGAGCGGGCGGTGGCTGGGTTGGGCGTAAAAGTAGAAACGAGGTTAAGATGTGGAAAACAATTTCTGAAAAGAGTCACAAATTTTTTCTACTGAGTGTTACCTATTTTTAACTAAGTTTTATCGGATTTTGCTAAAGCTTACCTCGTCCGGTACTCAGTTTGACCAAGTACCCTACCAAGGGCAGCCCCGGAAACCACACACCACCCTAGTGCATAGAGTGCCACACATGGGCTGGCCAAGTGACCATATGAGCGACTCTACCCGACCCTAACCCGCGACTCAGCAGTCGGTTCCCGAATGCGCCATGGCAACGCGCCCCGGGCCCTAAGAAGCACAACCTACAAGCATGGCGCTCAATAGTTCACACGATAGATGCAAAACTAAACCACATCTCGTAAATAGCCCTCCCTTGCGTGTACACCCACTTCACACACCGAGCACACAAAATACACGGAATGTGCCACAAGTATTGGCATGCAGGGCAGCCCGTTGCATGCACAATACACGATGGTGCCATGCATGAGCTAAAAAGAGTTTTCTCATTGAAACCGTTGACAGGATTTCACTAGTTGTACTTAAAGTAGGGCCATGCCTTCGCCAAAACCTTGGCGAGCCTGGCAAGTGGACTTCCTTTGGCTTTGGCGAGCAAATTTCCCATAATTCTTGAAGGGGTACTATGGTAGTGGTTGTTGGCCAATGGCGCGTAGGGACCCTGGGGGTGGAATTATGGGGAATTATGGGGCAATATGGGGAATTATGGGGTGAATTATGGTTGAATTATGGGGACTTATGGGGAATTATGGGACAATTATGGTTTTATGGGGTTTTATGGGGAATTATGGGGAGTTATGTCAGGGTTTTTGCTGATGCTAGTTTCTTACTTTTTCCTTTTGTGCTCATTCCCACAGACCTGTCAGATTCAGATTTTCATGCTTTCAATAATGAGTTGTATGTTCGTTTGTCATATCTGTACAAACCCCCCAAGCAGTACCTGTCGCAGGGCCATCTTGCTAGGGTCATGAAGAAGCAAGACATCAAGTATTTCAGCAATACTAAAATTGGTCTCATTGGTGCTGAGGGCCGTTCTGGTGGAAGATGGGTGTCTTGCACAGCTGCAGTACAACTGGTACCGCCTGGCCATTCCCCATAAAAACCCAGAATTCCCCATGCGACGCCAAAAAACCCAATAAGTCCCCATACAACCCCACAAAACCCCATAATTCCCCATAATTCCCCATCATTCTGCATAATTCCCCATATTTCCCCATGATTCCCCATACCCATAATTCCCCATATAACCCCATAAAACCGCATCATTCCCCATAATTCCCCACAGTTCCCCATAAATTCCCATAATTCCGCATAATTCCCCACGATTCCTATTCTTTGGCGAGCAGACATCTTTCGGCGTTGGCGAGCGCATAGGCCTGTTCAAGTCTAGACAGCTTGCCGTCACGTGCAAATTGAGCAGTGCGCATTCTGAGCGAATAAAATGGACATGCAATTCATATTCATATTATACACTAATTTGTTCATTTCTCGTCAACCCGCCTCTTTATATGATGCATCTGTGTTATTTTTGAGTAGAGTGACTTGGGGTTGTTTAATGTGAATTAAGCCTAGGTTGTTTTGTGTGAAGATGGCGGAAGACTCATGCCGTGGATGTGCATTGTTCCACAGCTTAGTAGTGCCCGTCGATGGGCATTGTGTTGTCTGTGGGCGACGTTAAAGAATGGCCTCCAAAGAACCGTTGGACATGAGCACCTCCAAGATGCAAGAGGCATATGGATCCCCCAAAATGTGTGCGACCAAGGTGGCCGCCCACATGGCCCAATGCAACAATATTGAGAAGGTTGCATTCAAGGTAGTGTGAAGTGTTGGCTGAAAGGGTGCTCCAAGCATGTTATGGTCGTGAATACCCTGTCTCTTTCATAGACAGCTATGGTTTCATTAAATCACAATGCACACACACCTTGGTACCATTGTTTTCTTGGACAAGTACTCCGCATGATGGTTGACTGGTGGTCTTTTGGTCCCCTGGGTTTTAGTCTTTTTGTACTAGAAGATTGATTCCCGGCTTGCAGGGCGCGGTGGACGCACCTTGGATACTACACAACATTAGCTCCCTCTTGAGGCTTGAACAACGTATCCAACCCTAGCGGCATTGAACGGATGCCAACTGTGTCTATGGAATGTATGCACCATACCACTCATCTATCAAAGGTCGGGATATCATGCACAATGATAGCAAAAAAATGCGGGCTTCAGCTCGAAAATCACTCATGAAGAAAGGACATCCAATTTACACAAAACTAAGACATGAGAGGTATTACATAGTCGTCCGAAGAGGCCTGATTAGTGATTAACTTCAACCCTTTCCTGTAGTTTGAGCTATCCTCACATGGAGGAGCATCGGCATCTTAGTGAGTGCACTGATTGTCCTCTCTAGAGAGCAACACCATGTGGTGGCATGGCAACAAGGTCCATCTAGAGGCCATGTTGGCAAATCAATGAGCGTCCTAGCTATCGCAATATCACCCCACAATGTCAATGGCATGGTTTGCAACATGGACTAGAAGTTTGTTACCTAGCGTTGGTGTTGCAAATACTGTGTGGTGGCATGGACAAGAAAGTCTTTCACAACCCACAAGAGGCGGCATGCACGTAAGAGTGACCATCCCCACCCAAGGTTCAACAACATTGCGTGTTTGACTTTTGCATACAAAGGTTCCGAAGCGCATTGTTTGTTCGCTTGCGGTATGCAATGTTACAAAACGGAATGGTGTGTCCACAAACAAGGTTTCTTGTCAACCATTCATGCTTAGCTGTCCTCACTGTTAGGGAGAAACGGCATTCCCTTTGTGTACTTTGGAGTCACGTTTGACCCATACACAGAACATGCCCTACAATACCATGTCATGCAATAATGTCGCAAACAATGCGTTGCAACAAGGGCGTCCTTTAGGAACATATTTTTTTTATTAACCCCCCCCCCTTAGGGACCCCTTTGTAGGGCCTTTTACCCAAAGTCCAACGCCACCCTTTTTTGTCCCTGCGTTGGCCCCCCCCGAAAAGGCAGGAGTGACGTAGCCACTTCCAATTCTGCCCCCCCCCCCCCTTTGATTTTGCTCACAACTGAGAGGGCACTAGTTATGTAGCCATCGCCCGTTCTGGGGCCCCCAAACGGCAGGGGTTAGGTAGCCACTTCAGATTTTGAGATCCACGCTTTTTATTTCTCAATGCAGAATGCCACTGACTCGTTAATCTTCCGGTGCTATTAAGGATACTAGTTCATGGTCTTCTCCACGTTGGAGGCCCCTCAAGTTGGGGTTAAGAAGTCCCGTCCTTAGGTGTGGCCCCTTGAGGTGGGGTTAAGGACTCCCACACTTAGGCGTGGCCCCGTGAGTTGGGGTTAAGGAATCCCACGCCTCGACATGCACCCTTGAGTTGGGATTAAGAAATCCCGTCCTTAGGTGTGGCCACCTGAGTTGGGATTAAGCACTCCCACGCTTCGACATAGCCCCTTGAGTTGGGCCGAAGGACTCCCACGCTTCCATGTGCGTTCTTGAGTTGGGCTTAAGGGCTCCCATGCACATGTCCTTCCGGGTGGTTGGAAGGAATCTTTGGATGTGGACTTCGCCAACGACCCCATCAAAGGAAGCCGCATGAAGTTCTTGGCCACTTTCATTGCCAATGGTGAAGCCCGCTTTGGAAAGTTCCAGTGGTTGGGCGAAGTTGAAGTGGTGATTTCGGTGGCGGCAAGCTCATGTTTGTGTGAGTGTCTCGGCTATGTCACGGCCACGGACCACGGTCATCGTACAGAGCACATTCGTGAGACGTTGTGGGTAAGGTGTAATGGGAATGCACCAGAAGATTGATCGATGCCCGCTCGAGGCCTGTGAGCAGCCCCACAAGAAGCCTTTTTGCCCGCGGAAGCATCGGCAAGGACCAGAGGTTGAGTTGCAGGATTAAGATCTACTGGGGTTTGCTGAATTTGAGGACCTCAAGATTCCTACAGATGACTATGCAGAGGTTGAGGTTCCTTTGAGTGTTCAAGATCTATGGGTTGATCCCAAGCAGACAGACCGCAACACAGGCATTTAGGATGTGTATGGGGTTGGGATGGAGGATGAGGATGAGGGCAACTCAGATGCCGACTTGGGTGTCACTCCCGATGTGAGTAGTTCCTCTTACAACCATGTGACCCACCCTAGCACCCAGACCACATCCTCTACCTCCTCCAGGTTGGTGTCGCAATTGGTGTTCAAGTAGGTTGTCGATAAGGTGCCGTTGAGAACAGTCAAGAGTGGGAGGCTCCATGAGTCGAGAGTTGTTGAGTTTCAAGCCATTTGTAGCAAGCATGATTTGCCCGTGCGGGGGAGTAATGTTGAGCTCATGCAATGTGTGAAGGTGCACTTCCAAGGGTGTTGCAAGTCGGGAGTTCCTATTCTCTATGTTGTGTGTGACGACATGTTTTCTACTTTGTTCCTAGCTATGCCACCAACTATGGAATATTGGGGTGGTCCAACGCCGTGTCACTGAATTTGGTGAAAGAGTATGCTTCTCTTCATGTTGCAATTTGGATTGTGCAAAGCGTGAGGTAGGGTTGGGATGCAATGATTAAAATCATGTGGGGCGAGGAAGCAATGGTTGCGTGTTTTAACGCATGTGGGTCGGCGAACCAATGGTTGAGCAATTGTCGAATCCATGGTTTAAGGCGTGAACGGCTAGGAACCAATGGTTGAACACATGTGGTACCCGCAATCTTTTTGGGAAACCCTAGTTTCCGAACATTTTGTTTCCTCAAGGACCCTACCCTTCAATACCATTGCATAGAAAGAGGTGTCACATAAGGTGCCATTGCATATCACGGTTCAACACACAAAATCCTTGAGTACCATTGCATCCAACAAGCACATTTGGTACTAAGCAATCCATAAGTGGGAACACTCATCTTGAGTACCATTGCATGCAACCAGAACACACACCAACACCATCCTCGCCACAACATGCCACATGTGGGTTTCAAAGCCCTACAATAGCGTAGCACGCCAGAGGCTGGCACACCACACTCAGTAGCACCCTTACATACCACATGTAGACGAAGGAAACTTTTCAATACCATTGCATAACACCAACGGACGGAAAAAGGCCTTTGGTACCATTTCAAAACATGAGTGGGTGCAACAAACCCTTTGGTACTATTGCACACCATGGGTGAACGCAAAAAGACCTTTAATATTGTTGTGAAACACAAGTCACAATAGTACCAATACAAGCAGACAAAACAAACCCTTCAGTACTATTGTATGCCATTTGCAAACACCAACAGATGTGTCCCTGTACTGTAGAATGATACTAAAGGCTCTGTGTGTTTACAATGGTATGCAATGGTATTGAAGGGTTAATGGACACAAAAAAAATGACACAAAAAGTTGTTTACCATTGTTGCATTCAACAAGCTGCCATGTTCCCCCTTCAATACCACCACAGTGCATACAACAGGTAAGCACACAAAGCGCTTTGATCCCATTGCATACCACGGGTGGACATGCAGAGTCCTGGATGCCATTGCATCAAACAAGTAACATACACAACCATTCGGCTTTGCATACATGAGGGGCACACACACAACCATTCGGTACCATTGCACACCACATGCTGACACACCAAGTTTAACGTCATCCCACACAACCACATTATTGAATAGGTTGATACACCAACCCCTTGAATTCCTTTACACTCCAAAGGTTGACAGTTGACACGCAAAGCCCTTCGGTGCCATTGCATACACTAGAAAAAGACACCGGGCCCTGCAATGTCATTGCCTCTAACAAATGGACGCACCAAGGACCATTGCAGATAGACACATCCAGACTTGCGGTGCTATTGCACAACAAAAGGGGACACACCAAATCCTTCAGTGCTATTGCATACAACAAGCCATTGGGTGTCATTGCAATCAACAAATGGACACACCAACCCCTTCAGTGCCATTGCACACAACAAAGGGAGTTTCGGAGCCTGTTAGCCGCATTACATATCAAAGGCAGCCGCATCAAGTACCACTACATGCCACAATCAATACCAGACCATGCTATTTGCAATGGTGCATCCAACATCGAAATCAAGTAGTTGCAACAAGTGCACACCGCTGAACAACATATCACAATAGAGGTGGCATGGGCATGAATGTCCCATGTGCCGGCTCTCCCCTCCAAGTCAAGTAAGCATGCATTATGCCGCCGTAGCTTGCGGGCCCTGTACGTTAGTTTGACCACAGAGTCGAGAGCTACTGAAGCTACCAATTTGCCACCGAGGGTACATGCTTGTGGAGTGAGTGGAGGATGATACAAGACGCTGATCTGCCCCTAGTGCGCCTTTTTCAGAACACTTACTAACAGGGAGGCGCCTCAACACTCAGTTGCGTGTTATGGGACAGACTTGGACCCCGCAAACAGTGTAGCACCCTTGGCCTAGTGGCCAAAAGTCACCCCCCCCCCCATTTGGGTCAAAATTTGTATGTATCTTAGCCCCATTTTTGCAATTAAGCAGCCAAATGCATCTCCCTCAGGTCAAGGCACAGTGACCAGCTGAAAGGCGATAGTGCATTGCAGTGTCACACTCTTGGAGAGCATTGGGGGGGAGGGGGGATGTTCCACAAAGGCTGGCTGGTGACTGCACCATTAAGGTGGGCTAGGTTTGCCACTTGGTGCTAAGTGCTGGTGCTGGGTAATGCAGAGTGACTTCAGACAGTACACCTCAAGGCTTACGATGTAACAGTCATTAACCCCATGCCTAGCCTCCAATCCCCATCGTCCTGCAACTGCCCAAACCCATGCCCCTACCCCTCACATTCCTGGAATACCCCTCTTTCAATTTAGCAGCCCACATTTTTTAGAGGCCGTATTATCAGTGGCCCCTCGCATTGCTCGGGGGTGCATAGGTGACCACCCTAACCCTCTTCCCTTCAATAATGCACGAATATCATGCACAGCAGCACATGATGCCTCAAATGATACTTTGCATGTCAGCCGCCATTCACAGGCACTACAGCCATGTGCACATGTATTTGTACAGGGAATGTAGCAACCTGTTCATCATTCCAGAGGCATATATTCCCCTCTACATCTCAGACGCAGATCCTCTGAGGTCAACCCCCCCCTCGGCAATCAAAGTTTTGGTACCACAAATCATTGGCCAGGTGCCAAATTTCCGATGAGTCACGGGATACAGCCGGCACTACTCCTTCAAAATCATGCCTCCAACTCAACAAAATTGGGAAGAGAAGACCATGTTGCTTCAGGCGGAGAGCGCTCAGCAACTGAGTCTAGACCTGAACACATTGTTTGCTGCATCCAGCTGAAACTCACACTTCGTGCAGTGATTACATGGAACACCCCGGTCCACTCTGGGGACCCGCTGGAGAGGCCATTCAAAACCTCCGAATCCGGTCCAATCTGTTGGGACCATTCTGCAGTGGACAGACACTTTGTGGCTCATACCAGGTGCAGATTTCCGCATCATGTGACAGGCTACAAAGCCGATGGACTGGCTGTCGATGTATGCAGTTTGTTGGAAAAGAAGGGGAGAAGTAGGAGAACGTCAAGGGAAGCAAATGGGCAAGGAGCAACCAAAAAAATGTCCACTGGGTGTGGGGGGCTGGAGAGTTGCAAGTACATATATGGTATATTAGTATTCCATCACAGGTATCAACCATTGGGCGGAATACATCAGATCATCCTTCTTGTGCAGATGGTGACCCAGCCGTCTCCTGCCTGAATCAGCATGACCACAGTCTGGTATACTGGCTCCCTTTGATGCATCTTTCTGGCATTCATTTCCTACCACATACAGTCCAATCCATATGCATCACATTTGCACTGGTTGGCAGCATGGATTTTCCTCCTACTTGCGCTGGTATCTGCCAGTGCGCACCCCTCTGCCCGCCCAGTCCTTGCCTGTGCTGCCAAAGCATTTTTCGAGCATGAACAAGATCCTCCCAATACTGTCACTTCAACTGTCAGGCAGTCAAGTGAGCCTGACCTATGTCTGCCTTCGCTGCTGCATGCTTTATGCCTTGTAGCACACACAAAAAGGGATCGGGGTCGACTCGTTTGAGGGTGGGGACGTACGCAGCTCAGATTTAGTTTTGAATTCAACATTGAAATACTTGAATTCATTTGAATATAACACCAAAAGGTTTCACCTTCAGACGTTGCATGTACACCCACAAAGCAGACGCCTTGCCACAAGAGTGGCTAGGATGCCAACAGGAATCATTGATGCCTTGAGTGTGCATGGTGGTACTAAAGAAAAGGTGGTGGTCACCCTTGGAGGGACAGCGTGGGGCTGGACATGGCTGGGCCAGGTCACAGTGGCCAGTCCCCTGCAAAGTGCATCCTTTGATTCCTAATGTTATGCTGCATTTGAGGCTCTCTCAACAGTGCACTCCTATCCTCCCATCGCACGTGTTGTTGTCACAGTTTGCCTTTCCCTGGGACTGCTGAAAGCAGGCCTGGCATGCAACTTCAGCGTTGCTTTGCATGTGGTTTGGGGTAGGTCCGCGCATGATGGAATGGATTGCCTACGCCCCCAGTCCTCCCGCTTGCACTAATATGGTCCTGTCCAAGCCGACGACCCCATGGCACCTTTGTTTGTTTGGTGTTTTTTCTTTGCGGATTTTTTTGGCCCCCTATCAAATGGAATTCCGCGTCATCCTCAGGGGATTGTGGCGGGACAGAAGGCATGTGTCATGGGCATGAGAGCAGAGCATGATGCACCATTGGATCCTTTTCTATTCCCTATCCCCAGCCCATAGGACAGGGTTGTGCCTGCGCTGTGCGCTGTGTCACCCTTCACGATATGCAGGAACATGGTCTTCTGCAAGCCCAATGGCCTATCCTGGCTCGTGTGCTGTCCAGCATCGGCAGTCCTTGGCATTGCATGACTCCCTTGTCCTCTGTGCCCCACCAGCCAGAGCCTGGGCACAGCCCATGACCACAAGACAATCACCAGTACCATGGGCGGCATTCAGCACCCGAGTGTAGCACATGGATCCCGGCAGCTGGATCTCCATCACCTGCTGCGGGACAAAAGGGTTCCGTAAGGTGTTTACACACAGCTGGAGGTCCGTACAAAAATAGTGGCAGCTGTACATGCTTGCATATATACTTGGCTCGCGAGAGTCAGGTGTAATGAGTTGCTGACATTTCGCATGATTGGCTGACACAATATGAACATCCATGCATTGGTTGGGTTAGGGAAGTTGTTTGCTTTGCCCTGCATGTATATGGTGATAACATAAAGAGTGTGAGCTTGAGTATGAGCAATTGTACTACCAACTGAATCCTAAAGATTTGAAAAAATATTTCATTCCCGGCACAGGGTGTTGTTGTGACCGGAAAAAAAACGCAAAAAATTTTGTTTTGCCCCTGCCCCCCCTTTTTTCAAGAATGCCGGATTTGTGGGAGGGATGCTGTGTGTGTCCCACTGCTTGTTGCCCTTCTCTTCCCTGTCTCATGCCCCATTCTGCACGTTGCCTTGCTTTCAGAGAATGATGAATCACGATGTTAATATGCCCCAAAGCAGATAAGGGGGCTAGGTAGGACTAGTTCGGAACTGGTTTGTTGAAAAACTGGTCGACCTGAATCATGTCTGTTGTTGCTTATCTGTGCTATGGACTGCAATCCCAGAGGCAGACCGATCGACATTTATATGCCTGTGTAGGAATGGACTGCAATCTCAGAGTCCAAGGTACGCAGTAGCAACAAAAGGAATCAACCCCAATCCCCAAAACACAAAAAAAAAATAATTTTTGGCGTCATGCCTTACACAAAAATGGGTTCCGAAAAAAATCGCACAAGTGAAATAATTTTGGCTCATTTTTGCCCATATTGGATGCTGTCGCAAAATTTTTGCTTAATATTAATTCAAAACACCCCACACGAAAATTAGGATTCTGCAAATCTGTAGAATCCTGTAGAATTCGGTCGGTGCTGTTTCGGGTAATCTTTGTTTTTAGATGCGAAATTCTTTTTTTTAGATGCGCTAAAATTTTAAGAAAAGTGCCAAAATTTAAGTCAAAACAGTTAAAAATGAGCAAAAACAGCTCAAAAATGAGCAAAAACATCCAAAAAAAAGAATTCGCAACTAAAAAAAAAGATTCTCCACCAAAAAAGAAGATTCCAACAAAACCCAAAATCCAAAAAAAAAGTCATTCGCATGTTTAAAAACGTCAAAAAAGCAGAATTCTTTTTTTTTTTAGATGGCCGGGTAAAAAGCGAGATTTGGGTAAAATCAAAAGAACACAACGCCAGGGGTGGGGAGGGGGGGCAGAAATGCAGTTCCTAGGGGCACCTTACCGGACGAATCATCCACATTCTGGAGCGAACCCTGCAAAACAAGGCACAAAGCAAAGAACGGTAAAGAATGCCAACAAGACCGGAGCATATGGCTGAGCATTTGCAGAACTTGCTGTTGTAGTACACACTTCATTACGTGAAGATGATGTAACCCAATTGATGGCGTCGGGACATGCCACTGTGTAAATGATGCACAAGACCCCTTCCTTGTGGAGAAGGGCTAAAATGCCACGGATTTTGGGAAATGCCAAACAAATGCAGAACTAGCATCCCTCCCTGTGTGCACCTTGGTCCATCCATGTTGACCGCCATCTAAAGATGTTTGAAACGAGCAACAACTGAGCATGAAATTATGCGCAAAATTGTGGACCCACTGAGTAGTGCTTGAAAACAACCTCTACGACACAATGCCACTCGGCTTTGCGCACCGAATAATGCCTCCAAACAAAGTTTGAGCAAGGAATCTGAACGTTAGGACTGACTGGACAGACAGCAAAAGCTGCAAAAAATGAGCATTTAACGGGCGAACGGAACTGTTGAATCAAGGGTTCTCAGGAGTTGATCACTATGGCTGGCAGACACTGCAGCACAGGCACGTGGGTGGCACAGTGCACTGCAGAAGAAATGCGCAAAAAAAAACCGTGAAAAAACCTCTTTGCGGACAAAATCTGAGCAAGGAATCTCGAACTTGGGACTGACTGGGCAGAGTGCCAAACCTCCAAAAAATGAGCATACAATACAGGAACGGATGTGTTGGGGTGCAAATGTCCCAGGAGTTGATGACTATGGCTCTCAAACACTGCAGCAATGTACAGGACGGTGGGTGGCACTTTGCAGTGTAGAAGACATGATCACAAAAAACCTGGCCGCATCACTCTGCGTCTAAAAGGAGGTCTCCACTCAGCAACTAGGACACAGTGCTTGTGTGGACAGGCAAACAGTGGGGATCGTTATCATTCTTCTTCCATGTACTGACCGCACACCCGCAGCAAGACACGCCGCTCTTTGGAAAACTTTTGGCCCGTTAATTTCTCAAAGGCCTCTGCCCGTGCCTGCTTCGCAAGTGGAAGGCAGATCTCAGAACACTGGCGCCTGTCATGTACAATGACCTTCCTAAAGTCATCACATTTCTGTTGGTCGCGGCGCACGTTATCAGTGTACCCCACGCGCACCTCAAAGAGTTTCTTGTTGATTCTCAAGGCTTCATGACTTAGCGATGTTCCTGGCTGGGTATTCACCTGTGCAGCTGAGCGTAGGGACATTTCGGGCCTATAGCTCCGTGGTTCGAGTCTGGATACAAAGGGGCCTCTGATGTACTGTCAGAACTTGGAATGCTATGAAACGCAGCCCATGCAGCTGCCTCAGTAAGAAACACATCTGCAATGCAATGAGAACTAGCTTTGTTATCAATCTACCACTTGATCGTGCACTCAGAGCCCTCCCACCGCGAGCACCTTACCCCCAATGCAAATAACCCTTGTTCGCTGTACGCAAGTGGTGAGTGAACACTGCACACACTTTGTCGCCCTTTGAGGTGTTGCGATGCAAATCTGTAGGCAATGACTTGAGTGGTGGACTGTGCATGGATGGGCAAGGTTTTGGAACTTGTGCGGGGCCATGCTCCAGGGGGAGGGAAGGGGATGGGCTGAGGTCTGTGACTGGGGCAGAAGCATGCTTCAGGGGAGGGGAAGGCGGTGGGCTGGGTTCTGAGACTTGGGCAGGGGCATGTTGCAATTTGGAGGGAGTGGATGGGCTTCGTCTTGGGGTTTGGACAGGGGACGGGGGTCTCTTGCTCCAAATGCCCTGCATTTGTGCCGTCATCGCGGCAAACGTATGCTTCAATGGTGCCCGAACCTTCGCGTCAGGTGGTCAGACATATTCCAAAGGGACCAATCCTTGGCACTTTCTGCCCACCGCTTTGACTTGTACCCAATGAAATTTTGGGGGGCCTCCATGCATTTTCGCAAACCATAGTTGGATGTTCACGCGGACCGAGGCAACAACACGTGTTACTCTGGACAATGTTTCATCTACCGTATCAAAAGTACTTATTGCCGCTTGCCTCAAGCATGCCTCGACCTGCCCGATGAAATCGGCAGCCATTGGTGGCAATACCAATGCTCCTAGGTCTGTCCCTATTTCAGTGCGTGCCAAGAGGCATATATAGCCAAGGGAATGGTACCCAGAGGTCTGATTTTTGCCTACGGCGTGATGCCCGAGTGCTTTGGCTCGCATTTGAATATCATTCTCTTTAAATGTGTCCAAGAAACTAGACATGTACTCATCGGAGGCTGTGGGATCCAATGCCGAATCTTACAATCATCAAAGGCAGCCAAAAACCAATGAACGCCCTGCTGTGAACCACGCTCTACGTCAAGGGCCTAGGAATCAACCAACATGAAGTTGCGTCGCTGCAGCCAGTCGGAAGTCCTGGCATCGGCCTCCGTCATTTTGCGGTGCCGCATAATGGCCCGCACAAGGTAGTTCCATGCTAGCGGGTCGTCCACAACGCTGAGGTACGCCCGCTCCGCCAAGAACGTGATCACATGCCTATCTTGCGTACCAGTGGTTTTCATGCGGGTAGGCCCCGGGCGCACCGAGATCGGGACCCTCTGGCCTATGGCAACCATCAGACTAAAAAGCAAAACACTTCTTGGTATGCCGACAAGGGCGGATAGGTGCAGAACTTTGAACCGTGGGACCTATGACAAGCATCTGACCAAAAGGCAAGAATTCTTGTTATGCCAACAGCGTGCAAGTGCCATCCCTTTCTCTACATGACAAATGACGGCCACAAGGTGCCCAAAAGCAAGGAGAAACACTGTCTGCTGTGACCAACAAACATGGTGGGTAGTCCATTGGTCACCATGGGACGGCAACATGTCGAAATGCTTATCTTTCTGGCCTAGCTTTGCTTCTTAGGAGGAAAGGTATTTCAATGCCTTTCATCATACGGATGAGGTTGATGAAATGATGGAAAGGCAATTTTCCGACTCGGAGTAACAATGCACAATGCTTGATGAATATTTGATTCGACGATTCATCTCTGCTTGTCGTGTTGTTGTTGATCGCTTTTGTGTTGACCAAAGGTTCTATACGCTGTGTAACGTTACGAAAATGTGCTATAACAACCAAATTGATCTTTGAAAAGAGCTCGGTGAACATTGAACATATTTTTTTCAAAAGGAAAGTAAAATGCCAATGAATAGAAGTGACATATGTTTTTCAAAAAGAGTAGAATGCGGCTAAAGAGATGTAACAAACGGCTGTCTGTGGGGCCACACATGCATTATCAACATTCGTCAAAACCAGCTGGCTCGAATGCCTTCGGATCAAAAAAAGAACATTGAGAAAACGCTCTCTCGGCCGCGGCACTTTTGGTATTGCTACCAAACCATCTTGCGGCCAACACCGTCATGTTAGGGAAGAGCTTTCGATTAAATTTCCAAAACAATACTGTGTTGAAGGCCCCATGGTCTTAATGATTACTTAAATCATGCAACCTTACATGGTCCAGGTAGCGATCACGCTCCTTCAGAACATCCATTTAGTGCAATTTATCATCGGCATCACGAGGTTGACAGGTGTAGAATCTATGTAGCAGTGATAATCTTGACGCTGGTTCCTTTGCAGCCGGTAGGAAATCCTCACTCGTGCCGCTGGTGCTGCTCCGCTGTGTCACGGGGTTGTCCACTTGCGACGACTGAGAAGCTTCAGATATGCTCATAAGATGTCTTTCCAGCACTGTGTGAGCACTGTTGCAGGTAGTTTCTGCTCCTTCAAACAGGCGTTCAAATGGCAGCGCAAAGCTGGGGTCTAACAGTAGGGCAAGCAAGGTACTTTCCCTCGTTTCGCATTCAAACATTTCCCACAGCTGAGCTTCCAACACTTTGCGGCTGCCGTGGATGAACTTTGGTGCCTGAGCGAACAACAAGGAGAGCGGCGAACACTCTTGAAAACGATTCTGGGGACAGTGACTCAGCAGAAGCAAAGAGGACTATGACTGACATTGCGTGCGACTAATGAATTCACGCGCGGTGCAATGACTGGGTGACGAGTCGTAACGAACGAACGAACGATTTCCATGCTAAGTGTGCCATGATAGGACAGTAATACGACATACCTGTGCCCATGGGACTCTCTCCACAGTGTTATCATCCAGCCAGACATCGACCCTGTCCTCCAGAGGATCTGAATGAAGCTGCTGGACAATCCGATGCGTCATACTTGCAGTCACATAGGTCTGTCCCTCGATCACATTCGTAGCATCCAAAAACGGAGCCAGCAGTGCACACAACAGCCGCAAACTTTGCAATTCGAATTGTGTCGGCAGGAGCCTTCGTCGTGTGTCGTCAAATGAATCATTCCAAAGAAAACTCTGGAAGGTCTTCTGGTTCCTGAGGATGCTATCCATCATCAGATGTGAGCTGTTCCACTGCGTGCTTACCTCTTGCTTCAGCGCTCAGAACACGTTGCCCTGTTGTCGTGCTGCTGCCACCAACAGCTTGTGATTTTTTGTGCTGGAATTCACGAAGGACACCAACTTCTTGCACTTAGCAATGAGATCGGTCGGGAGAACCGCCTCCATCGCCGGTCCCGGTCCCGCTCCCCCGTCTCCCCGGGAGGCGAGGGGAAGACTCCCGCTGAGCGGGAAGAGCAGCGCCTGGCAGTGGCCGCAGTCCCGGCCAAGCTGCCGGCCCGGCAGCCCCAGGCGGCCCCACGCAGCCCTGAGCCGCCGGCCCCCGAGCCGGCGCCGGGCGAGGCCGCAGCTCCTGGCGTCCCGCAAGTGTTCAAGGCCCCGGGCGCGTTGCTGTGCCGCCTGCGGGAAGCCGCCACAGCTGCCCGGGGTAGCCAGGCCGTGGCCTCCGTCTCCCTGCAAGCGTGCGAGGCACTGGTCGTGTCGCCGGCCCCCGCAGAACGCAGCAGCGGGCGCCCGGACCAGCCAGGCCACGGCCCCGGCCACCCCACCAGCACGCTGGGCCGGGGCCCCACGGGCCCATGACACTACGTCGAGCCGGACGCTAGGAGCTGCTGTGGCCAGGGAGGAATGCAGAAAAGGAGCAGGTACCGGGCCCATAAGCAGCGAAGCCACACCAACTTAGGCGGCTCAAGTTGCATGGTCAAAAACGAAGGAAAAGGTAGGAAAATGACAGGTTTCCAAAGGCAGCGAAAAATAGTTGTTTTGCTGAATATTATAAAAGCGTGGCAAACAAGTATGGCGGATTAAATATTTCTATAAGAATGATGTGTCCCATGGGCGAGACAGGGAAAAGTATTGTTTGGTGACCATTCTTTGCGCGAGGCCTCGCGCAAAGACGTTCATTTGCGTCAGATTAACGTGATACAGCACGACACATTAGGCAGGTTGTCGAAAAATGGAACGCTGTCGTATTTGTACACGTAACTTAGTACCATTATCAGGATTGCGTGATAGAGGTAGATCTATTAACGAATAAACTGCAACAATGGTGTACCCAAGAATCTTGAAAAGTATAAATGTTCCGGAACAAACTGCAGTTTCAAGCGCGAGGCCTCGCGCATGGAACGGCGCATGAAAAACATTAAAGTTTCGGTGATCATTGCGCGAGGCCTCGCGCAATGGAGGTCAGAAGCGCTCATAGAAACCAAAATTGGACAGATCCACCAACTACACAGCATGTACGTTCCCTTGATGCGGCGCTGCTGCATGGGCGCCCATACAGGTCCCGCCGGCATCTCCGGTTTTCATACTGTGGTCACCGCTGACTTCACTGCCCAACAGCGATGGAAGCGCGCCGCAACTGGGTACCACAATCAGGATTAACTAGTGAAATGTGGGATCACCAGACAGTTACAGGTAACCGGAAATGGTGCATGCGACAAGCGAATCACAGAATAATCGGTCGCGCGAAAACTGAGTGACAGGTTGATGTTTGAAATCAAGAAAGTTTTTCAAACAGCGATTTTTACGCAGATACAGTTACGCAATTATTCTTTACAGCAACAATGCCCCTGCGAAAAGAGGTGGACCTTGAGAAGACAGTGGCCGCAGCATCCGGAGTTTTCCGCGATGTCTGCTCAGAGGAACCGCCGTACCACACGGCAGAAGAACTGTGGGAAGGGCTAAAACAGGGGGACGAGGGCGCGCGATTGTTGTTTGTGTTTTTTCTGCGTCTGCGCAAAAATGAACGGACGCGTTGCAGCGTTGAAAAGGCGATTGCGGCAGAAGGGAAGAGATGGGTTGGTGTTTTGATAGAGGAGGCCTGGCGCCTCTATTTGCTGATGCGCCACCGCGCAGTTCCATACCAGGGAAAACCAAAGTCAGTTGTTGCGGTAGAGGGAAGTAGGGCGCAGCGTCGCATTTTAGCAAGGTCAGGTCTGGCGCGATACAGCGCACCTTCGTTGAAGGAGAAGGCCGCAGTCAGGTTACAGACTACATGGGACAAGATTTACCAACAGTGGGTTGTGTTGTGGATGGACAACTGGTACAACAAACAGTTTACCACAAATCCCGACAAGAACGACAAAAGCCTGAACGCAACAGCGTTGGCTGTGTTGCTACTCAAGGATGCACCGCGCTACTGGCATGGTCATCCTAGCCTGGAAGACCTTGAACGGCGTGTTCCTATTGTTGCACGCATGCTGGGAAACACCGAGGGAACGTTTGCACGTATCCTGCACGATCTAGGATTTGCAAGCATGCGACCTGTTGTGCGAAACATTAGGGCACCGCTTGACATTATTGGCCCTGTACCTGCCAAGAGACCACATTGGCGACCCCTTTGTCTAAGCAAAGAAAAGGTAAGCGGCAACCTATCGCTTCTTAACCTACTGCAATTTACTAGGGACTTGGCGCAGCACAGCCGACCAGTTGTCCCTGTCTTATGTGATGAGAACATCCATTACCGCATTTGTAAGATGATGTACGGTGAAAAAACAACGGGTTGGAACGTCCGGCTTTTTTCTCGTTCACACCCTATATTATATGGTTTCTGGCACGCGTACAAATTTTGCGTTACACAAACGTTTCACTCATTTTGGCCGATTGTGACTTTTTTCCGTAAGGGTTTGTTGCGCAGCGGTGACACAGTTCCCTGTTTTCCCAAGCTGATCACAATGGAGATAACTGTTGGTGCACTGCTGTTGGGTATGGGCCCCCACATACGGCGCCTTAACCGAAAATGTCGTTCCCTTGAGCTGGCACGTCCTGCAAATCGGCGAAGTCGCCTTCGTTACGCTGTGTGTAAGGCCATGCAGGTTCTGTTAACACAATACTGTCCCATGTTACTGTACCTGGGACACCTCGTTAGGCAGTGCAATTGGGCTGGGGAGACGGCCAACACGGGTGTTTTTGCTTCTGAGGGATTGCAGATTGTTATGTGTCTGTTAGACCGTTTGAACATGGGGGACACATTTTTAAAATACGAACACACTGTTGCAACTGCGCTATTGTGCCACACTGCGTGGCACACAGCCATGCCTGGACAGGCTTTTGCCGAGGAATTTTGCGAAAGTCTGCTTTCCAGCCTTGTGACAGAGAAGTGCCAGAACAGAGGTGCAGTAACCATTGAAGATGTTGACGATCTGTATCAGCTCATCACTATCCGCAAAGAAGGTCACAGGGTGAACGTCTGTAAAATCCCCAATTCCTTTGTCAATTCCGTGCGTCAGCGTTTAACTGCTTACTTGAACGCAGAGCGTGTATATGTGCCTTGGCTTAGGTGGTGTGCTGAGCCTACTTGTGCAATTCAGGCGCATTGGCCGCGCAGGGGTGTACCTAACTTTCGGCCGTCTCTTCTAATTCCAAAGGGTTCTAACCACTACAAACAAGTCCTTGTGTCTGTGTTGTTGGTGCTAACGCAGCAGGCGCCGCTTAAGGCTTGTTTCAAGCGAAAACTGTCGGAGCTGATCCCCCAACGCAGTGTGTTGGAGGAACAGAGAGAGGCCGACACGCTGCGAAACGTTCGAAGAAGATTGGAGAACATGCAGTGATGCGCGAGGCCTTGCGCAAACAGCATGAAACAACAGGTTAGTACACCCCCTCTCTTGCGCGAGGCCTCGCGCAAGGTTGTCAGTCGAAAACAGTGGCGTGCCCCTTCAGTTTTGCATTCTCAACCATACTGTACTCGTATTCGCTAAAAGCACCCCACATATGCATTATCGACGACGATTTTACCCATTTTTAATGTTATGTTTCCTTCAATACAGGCTTTCTTCTTATCGCAGAATGGCAAGCCACGCCCAAAAAACAGCCGAGGAACGAGAAGATACCGACTTTGACCCTGGGACCTCAGGATCGGAGGCTGGAACACCAAAGAAGGGGCGTAAGAAGAAGGAAACACCAGATCCTGGCTTAACCTTGGGTACTGACATCGAGGACCACCTGATACCGGACAGGAGGCAGGTGGAGGTTGAGCTGGACAACGTGAGAATCGACCAGGAGAAGACAAAGGGGCAGATCAGACGGAGAGATGCGAAGTTACTGCAGAAGCGTATTGAGTCACTCGAAGCAGCACCGCCAACAGGCCCATTACATGTAGTTATCTGGGAAGATAATAGTATGTTACCAACTGACTTTTCGCTCTTCTCGTTGCGCGAGCCCTCGCGCAAAGACGTGTCTCATATTTGCAGATGGCGATTATTGGTGTGTATCTGGACAGCACAGCGTGGAAGCGGTTGCGAAGATTCGGGAGAAGCGACGCACCGCGTGTCTGGATCTGCAGCAGTGGCATACTACATGCATCGCAGATCTTCTAAAGCCTACGACACCGTGGGCCTTCCGTGCAAAGCTGGCGGGACAAGCACAAGGAGGCGCACAAGACGTTGAGCCAATTCCGCTGTATGAGGCAGCAGATAACCTCATTCGATGTGTTGAAGATCAGCGGCGGCGAGGCCTACCTGACACGTACAGCAATCTCAAGATCGCTATTGTGGATGCTGTGCAGATGAGTGCCCTGGTTCCAACCGCTGAACTGAAGCAACCTGGTCAATTCGTATGTTCATTAATCGTTGTTTCGGCGCTCTTCGTTGCGCGAGGCCTCGCGCATAACGTTGTCACTTTCAGGACAAAACTTAGAAATTGTGGAAAGATTTTATGACGTTTGCCTACTATGCTGGCCCGGAAGCTGTGAAAGGTCTGCAGAAGTTCCACGACAAAGGAGAGAAAGTCACGAGGAACGCGCTGAAGAAACTGGACCGGATTCTGTTGCCGGAGTTCTACAACAAAGTGGCAGAAGTGATGCAGGAAGGAAAAACAACCCTTAAATCCTTGCAGAATTCGTTTGACGACATCATCCTTGAGCAGTGGGTCTCAATGCATCTGGACCACCCGCACAACGGCCAGTACGTTCGACCTGAGAAAGGTGTGTACCATCGACGCGACTTGGGTTCCATTTCCGCATCAGTGCGCCGCACTTTCTCCATTTCTGTTCTTTAGCCAAAGACATGCGGACCCGCAAAGAGGTTGCTGCACTTGGAAGGTCTGCCCTGAAGGTGACTCTTGGTACATGGGGCTATTGGCGTGAGTCTGAAGGCAAAGGTCGCGGTCCATGGCCGGCATGGAAATCCATGATTCGCGCACCACTGTGGCAGGTGGCAGAGAAAGGCAAACCCGCCCCCCTGAAAATCCTCAACGTCCGAAAACTCCTGGGTCAAGAGCCTACAAGGAGCCGTGTGGTCCCCCCACCCGCTGGCGTTACTGGTGACTTCAAGACAGTGGAACAGCAGGATCCATCATTGTCGCAAACTATCACAGTTAAGGCGACCCGAATTGCAGCGTTGAACCACGAACCCCCGAAGCGGTTCATGGAGATTGACAAGAACCTGATTATCATCAACGGCGACATATTTGAACATCTTGCTCCTGAGACGATGTGCCCAGCCTGGCTGTATGAAGAGATGGCGCGTGCCGATACCCTTATCCGCGGCTCCAAAACTGTTGCTGAGAACATGTTCAACGTGCTGGAAACGGAAACAGAGAGGCGTCTCAACGATGATTTCAACGCGCCGCGCATTGGCCACATGTTGCTTATTCCCATCCTCAGTTGGCCAGTCAAACCGAAGCCTGCAGGGGATCTTACAACGTTTGACGTTCGCTGGTTGCTGATTGCGTCACCGGATAGCTGGTCGAGAAAGGTATAATTCCCTCATTACGTCCGCTCTTTGCGCGAGGCCTCGCGCAATAACTTCTCCGTCATTGCAGATTCCGAATTATCTGACGTTTGGACCTCCTCAAGTAGAGGAGATGGATCCTGTTGAATTTGGCGGTCACCTTCCGATAACGACGGTTATGTGGTATTTCGACACTCACCTCTTTCACCTGAAGCAGGATAAGACCTTCAAGCCTGCGTTTGTGGTCATTGATCATCAGCCGGATCTCGTGTGCAAGATCGCGTCCGTCGAGCTGGATTCTCGCATGTACCTTCTTGGTGTTACCTCCGACAATCTCTCCGATTGGGTCAACAGGGTGCAGACTCAGTTGAACCATATATTGACACAAGAGTCGAAACTGCACGCGTCTGGTGATTGGGACCAGCAAGCCAACTGGGCAAACCGTGGTATTCCCCTATGGGTTTGCGATGACAAGGTGGGTTATGAGGCATTGTCGCTGAAGGAGGAAGAGACTGTTGAGAAAGGTCAAGCTGCAGAAGCACTGGCCCCTGCAAAGCCGAAGTCTACTGGTGGGGAACCAGCCCCCAAGAAGAAGAAGACTGCCTCCAAGCCTCAGGCAGCGAAGTCAGTTACCGGTGCAGAATCCGACGAGAGCGATGGGGATGAAGAGAAGGAGAGCGAGGAAGAAGAGGAGGAGGAAGCGCAGGTCTCCCAGGGCAAGGCAGCGAAGAAAGTGGCAGCGAAACCGAGATCCGAGGAAACCGGGGCCCGAGCTCCATTCAAGCAGCCAGGCCGTCAGTCCCAACCAAGAAGCGCGCCCGCAAAGCCACCTCCTAAGGGTAGCACGTCCGTTGCTAAGGCTATGGGTTCTAAGATGCAAACTGTTCCGAAGAAAAAGTAATTTCTTCGCTTGTTCTGATATATTATGCGCGAGGGCTCGCGCTATGCATTCCTCTTCGACGACCTTTATGCTGTCACCTTGTGCGGCACATTTTTCTCTGTGATGCATTTTATTGCGCTGTTGTGTTGGTGTTTGCGCGAGGCCTCGCGCAAAGAAGTGGTACCAAAAAATGCTTCTTGTGGTGGTGCGTGCAACATGGTTTTCGAAAACTGGTTTTCCAAAATATTGAAAGCTCACGGGTGTTTTTTTGCAAAGCATAAATGGTAGAGGAAACAAGAAGTCGTGGTTATCCCAAAAAAGAAGTTCATTTGGTGGAAATAAATCTTTTTCCCGGGCAGTCGGTTTTGTTGAAAATAAAGGAAAATGGACCAGTTAATTGCTTTTCACGGGATTTTTGGTTCTTGCGTTTTACGTCCCCCCCAAAAGGACTATTTTTTCGCAGTGCCGTGGAGGGGCAGTTTTGGGCGCATTTTGACCATGCAACTTGAGCCGCCTAAGACCAACCTAAACCCTGCGAAGCCCTACCTGCCAAAGGGACCCCCATCACCCAGAGCTGCCAGTCGAATCAAATATTCATCAAGCATTGTGCATTGTTATTCCGAGTCGGAAAATTGCCTTTCCATTGCTTCATCAACCTCATCTGTATGATGAAAGGCATTGAAGTACCTTTCTTCGAAAGAAGCAAAGCCAGGCAAGAAAGATACGCATTTCGACATGCTGCGGCAAATGCCAACTCGACATCAAGACTGTCCTCAGAAAGATGTCTTTGATTAGTGCCCTATAGATTTTGATGAAATCCTGCAGGTTTTTGATGGTGAAATCCCAAAACCAAAGGAGCAAGTAGAGCAAGAACAGGATGTGGATCCAATCAACGAATAGTTTGAAATCCAGTGTAACACAGAAGGGCTGCAGATGGACAAAGCAGGTTTAAATACAAAGATTCAATCACAAATGGATAGTACAAAATATTTCATGTGAAAACTGGCCTGAATCTAGCCTCCAAGTTAGCATCAAGCACTTCATGTGCACTCTTTTGGATGAAATGGAGCTGGTTAGGAATGTGGGGCATAGGAGTTAGGCCAGACACAGATTATGACTTGGCCAAGCAACTGAATTCAGAAACAGTTAAAAAGTAGAACCACAATAAGTGGTAGAGACAATTGAGTATAGGGGTCTTGGGGTGGGACCCCACTAGGCTTAACCTCCAAGGCCTAAAGCATGAAATGCCTATTTTATTTCGGTATATCCTCCATGAAGGAAGATACCTCCGCTCAGTTGAGTGGTAGGGGTGGACTTCATGGGGGGCTAGGGTTATAACCCTAGTTACTTTGAGAAAAGGTACTTATAGCTTCAAAAGAGTGATAAAAATACTTAAGTTAGTCTTAACATCAACAAAAGGGTTTTGAGGGGGGCTTGGCCTGGATCAAGCCCTGCAAGAAAGACATGGCAGTGACTTTTTCTTACTCCCCCCTGGAGTACTAATTAGCTAAGCGAGTAGGACCAAGGAGAAAGGCTAAAATATTCCCAAAATTACCTCAGAAAATGCATTAAACCTACCAAAAACATTCTCATCGGTTCATAGAAGCTTATCACACTGTAGGTACCCTTGAAAAACAGTGTAATGTACCGTGAATGATGTCCCTTTGATGGGGCATTCCTCAAAAGTCGCCAGCGTGCGACGAAAACTTTTGGTAAAAATTTGGGGGTAGTGGGGATTGAACCCAGGACTCCCTCCCTAGAGCACATATGCTTGCCCACTAGGGTACAGTCGGACACTCTAATGTGGATGGCTATTGCTGCATAAACAGCACTTTAGTAAACGTCCGGACCAAGGGCCAGGGCGGAGCAATACTCCCAATGGAGGACACAAATCTCAAGGAGCTAAAGAAAAATAGAAAATGTAACCAACAGGGAGTGAATCCTGTGATTTCGCGAAAGGTGTTGCGATTTAAGAAGTCAAATCGCTGAAAAATTGACGAAATAACGCGAGAAATCGTCTTTTTTACACCAAAAGTCAAAGTCGCAGAACAGTGGCTAACGCTCCGCAACCCGTCGGCCGCGGAAGGCCACTGGTACCTACACCAACTCCTCTTCCTACCACGGGGGGCCCCGGACCACCGCCGGCAAAACCCGTACCACACGCACCCGGAGCGCCGAGGCGCGCAGGGCTTCCCGCAGCCAGTCCCGCCCGCCCTCTTGCCGGGGCAGGGCCCGGAGGGGCTGCAGCAGGGCCCCCCGCTCAACACCGCAACCACGGTACAACAAAGGGGAGGCGACGGCGCGGATGGTGCCGAACCGGACGTCACGAACTGCAGAGCGGTGGCCTGGATGGCAGCCTGCAGGCACCTCGCCCGAGATACCACGGGGCTCCGGCAGTACAGACCAACGGACCGCACGGCGCTGGCGTCCGCGGTCGCGGCCGTCATCATGGGTCCCGTGGCGGCCAACCCAGCGGGACCCAGCATCCTACACCCGCCCCCGAAGCCCAGGGCCCTGCGCCGTCTCCCACAGCCCTCTCCTCCGCCTCCGACTCCACAACCTCCACCACCACGACCACCTCATCCACCACCACCACCACGTCCTCATCCAGCACTCCACCACCCAGGCTGCGGGGGACACCTCCCAAACGGGTCCCCAAACCCGCCCCCACCGCGAGCAACCCCGCCGCCGCCAAGGCCCACGCCCCCACGAGGCCCACACCCGCGACCGAGCCGAAACCCAAGACCGCCGCCAAACAGCCACCCAAACCCGTCAGCGCGCCACGACCGCAACCCGCAGCCAAGCCCAAACCCAAGTCCAAACCCGGCGCCACGACGGCAGCGCGAACCCGACCCCCCGAGGACGTCCTCTATGACATTCGGCCCCAGCCGTTGCAGGCCCGGATGCAGCAGCGCCCAGCACAGCGCCCCCTTACCGTCACCAACGCTGCCGCCACCACCTTCGTAGCGGAGCGCGCCGCGGCCGAAGCACGACGCACCTCGTCCCGCCACCTCTCAAAGCCCGCACTACAGGCCCACGGACCGCCTCTGACCAGGCCAGAACGACGCCAGGGTCCGCCAGCAGCGTCTGCGCCCCCCTACCAACCCTCGATGACAGCCCACATACAGCGCATGCCCCGCTACCGCCGCCGCCGCGAGTCCCCGCCCAACCCCGAGGCGGAGACCATGCGCGCACACCCGCGGGTCCACATCCGCTAGCGCCCCAGCTCCCTGCGCACCCCCACGGTACAGGACTACGAGGAATCCTGCGGGCCCGCCACTGCCACTGGTCCCCACGACCCCGTCAGACCCACCCACGCCCACTCCTCCGCCCAAGACTGCGGCCCCGCCCAGGGACAGTGGTGGCAGCGCTGGACCCACACGCAGCTCTGGGAGCTGCCAAAGTGGGCCCGGGGAGAGCCCTCCCTCGAGTCCCTGGTCCACCGGCCCCGCAACGGGTCGGTGGAGAACTGCCGCCTCCGGCCGGCGGGGGGGTGGATGCCGCAGGCCGCATGGGAAACCATGCTGGCCGATGCGCTCCACCCCCTGGGATTCCATCCCCGCAACCTCCCCGCGCCCCAGGACTACCCGTATGTCCCCAGGCGCCTGCAGGAGACCCTCCAGGAGACACAGCGAGACGGCATCCGCCTGTGGGACATCAGCCAAACCCCAGCCCCGCACACACACACCCCCTCACCACCCCACAAGCGTCGGCGCACCGACACAGGCGGCACCCACAGCACCCCAGGAGCCCTGTGCACCACACAACACCACGCGCCTGACCCCCCGACCAGCGGCGCCGCCACCTAACCCCGTTACCCAGCAAACCACCACCACGGGGTGCCACGCCAGGCCCGGCCCAGAAGTCACCAAACGAACTGGACGCCGAAGGACGCCAACGCACACGACAACGGGCACCACTACGCCCAAAGGCACCGAAACCAGGCCCGCTACCGTCACAACTGCCTAACCGAGCCAAAACCGAAACACAAATCAAACCCGAGCCACACCCCGAGACCGCTAAGCCTTTACTCCTAACTAGGCCCGCCGAGGGAACAAGTTAAACCACAGCCCACACCCACAGCCCACACAGCCGCCTAACCAGCCAGCTCCAGAAGCAAAGAGACACCTAACCAAACTCACCCTGGCCCATGCCCGTGTACATCAGGACGCGCGAGCCGCACCCCTGGGGCGCGACCGCCGCCACAGCACCGACGACACACGCCAGAGCACACAACACTATTGCACCGCCGCACCAGCTGCCCATGCCTGTGCCTGCAGTGTACGTGCGCCCCTGTTTTTCTTTTTTTCCATCAAAGAAAAAACAATTAGGGGGGGAGGAGGAGGGACACAACCACCAATGGCACACGCACACCGCACACAGCGCGCACACCGGTGAACGGGCGCCACGAGGGCCAGGACACCGCACACGCGCGTGCACCGAGGGAAACAAAGGGAAGAGACACCACGGCCTGGCACACCAGTGAACAAGAGCCAAGAGGCCCGGGACACCGCACACGGAACACAACACACCGAGCGGGCACACCGGTGAGCGGGGGCCAAGGGGCCCAGGACGCCACACACGCTACAAAACACACCGAGCGGACACACCGGTCAACAGGAGCCAAGTGGCCCAGGACACCGCAGACACAACACAACAAACCGCGCGGGCACACCGGTGAACAGGAGCCAAGTGGCCCAGGACACCGAACACGCAACACAACACACCGAGCGGGCACACCGGTGAACAGGAGCCAAGTGGCCCAGCACACCGCACACGCAAAGCAACACACCGAGCGGGCGCACCGGTGAACAGGAGCCAAGTGGCCCGGGACACCGCACACGCAACACGACACACCCAGCGGGCGCACCAGTGAACGGGAGCCAAGTGGCCCAGGACACCGCACACGCGACACAACACACCGAGCGAGCACACCGGTGAACAGGAGCCAAGTGGCCCAGGACACCGCAGATGCAACAAAGCAAACCGCGCGGGCACACCGGTGAACAGGAGCCAAGCGGCCCAGGACACTGCACACACGTAGGGCGGCCGAGGGACAGGAAAGAACCAACACCCCATGGGTCGGACGCACTGGGGCGACCCAGCCGACCCACCGGGCCAGTGGCAGGAGCGGTACTCCAAGGCCACTGGTCCGAGCCCGGCCAGGCTGCATCAGGGACCATGGCAAACGTCACCCGGAGCCATGGAAGCAACCGGTGACAGGCCAGCCGGTACACAGTCCAGAAGGGGGTCGCCTGCCAAGCAGAGTGGCCCCGCAACGCAAGCCACAAGGGTGAGGCAGTTGTACCGTAGACTACCGGGAGCAATACCCCTTGTGGTGAGAGATACTCCACACGGCTGGGCAGCCCCCAGAGCTGCCGCCCAAAGGAGGGGGCATGTGGCCCTACCCATGGACACATGTGGGAACACCCTCCCACCTGGAACACATGGACCGGGTGGCCGCGACAATGCCTTCCCAAGCACATGTGGGAGCGGCTCAGAAGGCACCTGACATAGGGCAGTGGGAGGGACAGGACGTTCCCTTGGTAAGACCTTCTGCCTGCAATGTCAAAGGAGGCATCCCGAGCTCCCAAAGATACCTACCTACCTACCTCCTGTGGCGGCGTGGCCGGCGCAACTGCTGCCCCACGTCCCCTGCCGCGACACGCAGCCCCGCCGGCCAGCCGCAACGCACGCGCCGACGGCACCCCTCACAGCGGAGCAGCTATACGTCATCGCGGCGGCGTTGCTAGCGGACGGCGGGGAGACCTTCGTCCACCACCACGGCCCGGCGCAGATTGCGGGAAGCATACAAGGGCCGCAGCGCGATCCACCAGACCCGTGGCACGCCAGACTCTGCAGGCGCACCCGCGTCTGGGATGCGGGAGATGGCACACCTCCACCCGGGCCTCAGCAGGGGGAGGCACCGGTGATGCAGACGGCAGGCTACCAGGCCATCCTGCACGGCCACGCCGGAGGATACCGGTCGCACGTCCTGACCGGAGGCCGCTGGACTGTCTGGCACAGCACCGCCAGGCAAGGGGCATTCCCGCCCCTGCCCCACGTCGACTGGCAGCAGGGGCCCACCCAGGCCTACTATATGCCGGCGGACCGCTGGCCGCTGGCAGTTCTGCTACACACCGTCAGCGCCCCAAACAAGAGGCAGGAACTGGGGTGGGTCAACCCCCCCGCACTGGTGTGGAGCCCCGACCAGGAGGAGCATCTACGAGCCGCATGGCAGGGAGACGCCATCAGGGCCACGGACGTCCCGGACCTCCACGCGGGGCCAATCATGCACGCCCGCCCGGCGGCTACCCTGGCGGTGGCCCAACGGGGACAGCAGAACCCGCAGTGGGTGGTCAGCATGTTCAGCCTGGCGGACGTGCACATGGTCGTCTGCGACCCCGAGCGCCTGCCAGGGCCCGAAGCCGTGGTCCGCGTGGCAGACTGTACCCGCATGATCGTCAAGGCGCTACGGGAGGGCGAACACCACGCCCTCCTGCTCCAGGTCAGGCTGAAGGACAACGCCCGGGCGGCGAGGCCCGGGGTGTGGCCGGCAGCGGCGCACCCCGCCGACCTAGAGCTCCAGCTGGCGGTCCCGACCACAGTGTACCGCTGGCTACAAGCCTTCCACGACCTGCGATGGAGGGGATCGGCTCCACACACTGGCAAACGTGGTTGCAAGCAGATGTGCAGCGCGATGCCATCCGGAGTCTCGGGCCCGCGCCCGCGACACGAGCCCTTGATGCGGCGGCCCCGGGCCGCACACTGGCGCCACACACGGTTCCACTGGCCAACCTGCCCTTCGAACCAGCAGCGGAGGGCGCCATCCGGAAGTCGGTGCCGCTCCCCCCGGCGCGAGGGGCCACAGAGCCGACGAAATGCCCCCTGTGTGCAGACAAGTACTACACAAGCGGGGCAATGCTGGAACACTTGGCGTGGCACGGGGTGCACGCTGCAGCCCCGGTGGACGACAAGGAGGCGGCCTCCAACATCCTGCAAGGGAGGGCACGGAGGTTGCCATGGCACGCCCCGTACGCCTGGCGCCCCCCGCCCCAGGCGGCCGACCACGCAGACGGCGATGAGGAGGCACCCGGGGCGGCCCTGGGGACCGGCGGTGTGGGCCAACCAGGGTCCATCCCCGCAGGGCTGGCCCCCCTGGCCCCCCTGGCTCCCCCGGCCCCCCGGGCCCCCCTGTGGGCCCCGCTGGGAACGGGCTCAGCAGATGCGGCGCACCCGGATGCCCTGGCTGCGCCGGCGAACCCAGCGGCAATGCCGATGCGGGATAGCTGACTCCAGGAGGACATGGCGGGCGACGCCCTGTGGCTCCTCTCGTGGAATCTGCGCAACGGCCTCGTACCGCCAGACCGGTCCCTCCGGGACACGCTCCGGTGGCGCCGGGGGCCGGGGGCCTGTACCGACAAGGAGCACCTCATCACCGGCATGCTACCCCAGGAGGGGGGCTTTGCCATCATGCTCCATGAAATAGGGATCGCCACCCGGGCGCAGGAGATGCACGTGGCCGCGGCGCTCCGGGACAAGGGGTACACCGCCTTCTTCAGCAGCCGGCTGGCGGAGACGGGAGCCACTTCCACCTCGAGAGGGGGGGGCCTCCTCACCGTGGTCAGCAGCAAGTACGTGGCGGAGCACGAGGTGCTCAGTTTCACAAAATCGTCTCCGGGAAGGCCGCGGCCCTGGAGATCCGCACGGACGGGGGAGGCCTCACCCTCATCAACGTCCACGGGCCGCAAGCAGGCTGCTCCCCGTGGGCGGGACGGGCGGCATTCTGGGCCGACATACAAATATATGCCACGGCACGCAGCCTCGGTGGGAGACACCCGGTGGTCATCGCCGGCGACACCAACATCTACACGGATGCCACCACCAACCCGGCCACGGAGCACTTCCGAGCAGGCTGGGAGGCCTGCGGTTTCTGGAGGGCCACGGCAGGCGGCGAGGAGGACATGACCCCCACGCTTCACCCGTCGCGGCACAGGGTGGACACCTTCCTGGTCAACGAGCCACTCCTGCCGTGGTCCCTGCGGGAAAGCGTCTGGGCTCGCGGCATGGCACAACCCCAGGTGGTCGGCTCGGACCACCTCCCGGTCCGCCTGGCCCTACCGGGCCTCCTCAGCGCAGCGGGGCGCGCGGGGATGCCCACCCCCTACAGCCACACAGAGGGCCGCCTCCTCCCATACAACGCCGAGGCCGCGCCCGTCCATCACTGCCTGTGGGCGGCGGTCACCGCCGCGCAGGATGAACCCTCCCTGGCGCCCTGGCTGGGTCCCGCAGAGCAGCACGACTACGGGTCCATGCCCGCGGCCGCGGTGGACAAGGTGTTCGAACACCTCCACGCGACGCATGACGCCCTGGCGCGTGTGGTGGGACGCCGGCAGCCGTCCCCGGCGGGGACGGACCCGGCGGAGGGGGACCTCCCGGAGAGCGGAAAGCGGCTCCAGGCGGCGGTCCTCCGCTATGACACCCTGGCAGCGCGCGCGCCGGCAGCGTACCAGGCGGACGCGGCACGGCATGGCATCCGGTCCGAGGCGGCGCTCCGGCTCACAGAGGAGCTGCGGGGTGTGTTGCCCGGGTTCAGCCCGACCACACAGGGCCAGCTACAGGAGGAGCTGGAGAGGCAAGCAGCCGCCCTTGAGGAGGACATTCGCGGGCTCCGCGCACTCCTGGCGGCAGACCGCAAGCGCGCCATCAAGGACTTCTGGTGCCGCCACGCCCCCGACATCGCCCAGCGATGGAAAGCCGTGCGGGGAGCCATAGAGGTAGAGCCCCCGGGCCCGTCAGGCCTCTGGAACGTGCGGGTCCCCAACACCCAAACGCTCCTCACGGAGGCCCACGACGTGATGTTCGCAGTTCGCGCCTTCTGGCGAGAACTGCATGACAAACGCCCGGTGGACCTCCCAGGCTTCCAGGCAGTCCTCGGCCGCCATGTCCCCCGGGTCCCTGAAGGGGCCTGGACACAGGTCCAGCAGTACTCCATGCAGGACCTGAAGTCCGCCTTGGACAAGGCCGATGGCAAGGCCCCAGGTCCCAACCACGTGGAGGCCCGTTTCATCAAGGCCCTTCCGGCACCTGTCCAGTGGCTCCTGGTCCACTCCTACCGGGCCATCCTCGGCGGCGCCCCGCCGCCGATGCACTGGAGGGACGCACACATCTGGCTCAGCCCCAAGGTACCGGGCTCTGCCAGACTGGACGCCTAAAGGCCCATAGCCCTGCGCCAACTGGACATGAAGCTGCTCACGGTCCCCCTCACCCAGCGCATCACGGAAGTGCTCATACGGCACGGAGTGGTCAGCGACTGGCAGCAAGGGGCCCTCCCTGGCTCCAACACAGGCCCCCCACTGTTCATCGCGCAGCGGCAGCTCCAGCGGGGAAGGCCCAACTACGTCTTCTCCTTCGACGCCCGCAAGGCCTTCGACACTGCCCCGCACGGCGCCCTCCACCTCAGCCTGCGCCACCTCTCCGCGCCGCCGGACGTCATCGACCTCTGGTTCTTCCTCCACACGCGCGCCAGGCTGCGCATCGTCACAGCATACGGGCTAACGCAGCCCGTCTACATGCTGCGTGCCGTTCGGCAGGGCAACCCCGAGAGCCCCCTGCTGTACGCGCTCCTCCTGGAGCCCCTGCTCAGGGCGCAGGGGCACCGCCTGCGCCCGCCGGGAGGGGCCGAGCACGGCCTCATCCAGGCCTACATTGACACCCTGCTGGTGGTGGCCCACACGCTGCAGCACTTCGTCGAGGGCGTGGAGGCGGTGGCTGCGTACCTGGGGACGATGGGCATGGAGCTCAACCCCCGCAAGTGCGCCATGGCCACCACGGAGGGGGTCCCGGGCCTGCAGCTGCGCCTCTGTCCCCACCTGGAAAACCAGCGGCGGACTCCGTCCCCTACCCTGGACTCCAGCTGCAGGCGGACGGGGAGTTCTCCCTGCAGCGCAAGCACCGGCTACGCCTGGCGGCGGTGCACCACTGGTGCCTCGGCACCCTCGCGCCACCGAAAGTGGTGCAGGACGTCATCCTGGCGATCCTCGGGGGGGCGACGCAGTACGTCGCCCCTTTCATCGCCGACGACTCCGACACTGCACGCCACCTGGACCACATCACGGTCCAGGTCGCGAAGGACAAGGCGCGGTACGCCTTCGACGCCTCGCGGGACAGCTCGCAGGATGACCGGACCCTGGGGCTCACACGGGTGCCAACGCGGTGCCAGCAGGCAGCAGTGGCCCTCGTGGGTACACTCGTCCACCACCGCTCAACCTCCGTGCGCGCCGAGGTCACCAAGATGTTCTGGGAAATAGCCAGCGCGCACGGAATATGTCCCGAGGTGCACTACCCCGTCCCGGAGTTCGCAACTCTAGGGGGGGGTGACTGGGTCCACCGCATACCCCGGGCCCTGGCCGCCCTGGGAGTGGGGCTGTACAACTCCATCGCGTGCCCCAGGGCGGCTCATGTCCAACTACAGTCCCCGCCGGGCAACATCGTCACGCTGCGCACCGCCAAGCTGCAACACCGCGACACGTGCCGCCTGACGGTGCCGCACACAACGCCGTGGCATGGGCACCACGGGCCACGCCACCCCTTCCCCGACAACGACGACCTGTGGCCAACGGCGGTGCGGGAATGCCTCAACCAATGCGCCGATGAACACCTCCACTATTGCCGCTGTGAGCAGGAGCCCACCAACCAGCCCGGGTGGCGCGACGCCTTGGTCCACCTCTTCCACACCACTGGCACGCGGGACCCCCGCCTGAGACTTGTCCACCCCACGAGGGCTAAGCAGGACGCCCACACCGGCCCACGGGTGACCCCGGACGGCCTGCACCTCCACGTCGGGGGCTACCGCCGCCGGGGCGGCCTATCCCCCCCCACGCGGGGGGCGGCATACCACCCGCCGGCAGCCCTCATGTACATCCTCCGCGACGGGCTCGCGGAAAGCGAGCACCAAGAGCCTAACGCGGATGTGGCAAGGCCCGAGCCCCTGCGCCCCCGGCCCCACACGCCGACGCCGTTGTGGTTGGTGACCACGGACGACCAATGCACCCAAGCGGCGGGGCAAGCGCAGCTCCGGGCCGAGTGGGTAATAGTGCAGGTGCAGGCAGGCCAGCCCAAACCCCGTGGGCTCCCCCGTGGCACCGCCCTGCTGGTAGCTACGGGGGTGCCGCACGACCGTCACATGGCAGTGCACGCGCTGGAGGACCAGCCGGAGGACGCGGGACACCTGGTGGTGCACCAGCGCGGAGGCCCGGCGTGGCTCAAGGAACATGTGACAGCACTTCGGTCCTGGGCAAGCACGATCGGCGGAGCGGAGATCTGGCTGCACGACCGACCGGCGATCAGCCCCGGCGACACCAGGGCGCTGAGCGTCGACCAAGTGACCCCCAGCCACGCCGACGTCTGCTGGCACTCCGCCGACCTCAACGCGGGGTGTCTCAGCCCCACCGGGTACTACTGGATCCCGGAGGCCTGGGGCCACAACTCTTCCGACGCGTCCGGGGGCAAACCTTGCAAACACGCCACCAGCGTCGCTCTCGCCGCCGACCTCACCCGCACGTGGGCGGTGGCCATCTCGGGCACGGTGACCGACGGGGAGGGGGTGGCCGCCTCCCTTTCCCTACAATACGGTGCCCACCGACCATGGGTCCACACGGTGGACGCCGAAGTCATCCTCCACCCCCTGCGGCACGCAGATGGCGAGCGGACCACCGGGGTCCCCGCGGGCGCAGCGAAGGTGGTCAACCAGATGCCCCTGCGGTGGCTCCGGGACGACCTGTGCGCGCGAGGGCAACACGCCGGGCACCCGTTCTGGTACGTCCGAGCCACCTCGCACCAGGGTGACGCCCAGGACACCGTCCTGCAGAACACGTCCCCGGACCCTGGCCACGCCCAACTCATTGTCGCCGGCCGTGACGGCCACCTCCATCTACAGCCCCCCACGATGCGGGCGCTCGGCGAGGTCGCGCAGCGGGCGCAGACGGACCATGCGCTGACGCACCGGGGACACACACCTTTGGGCGCGGCCCACGCCACAGCCTATGTCCACGCCCAGGACGTCACCGCGACGGCCACCAACCGCCCGGCGCTGCGAGCCCGAGACGGCCACACGCCGGTGCAGCGCAGGCTCCGCGTCCGTAAGGAGCGGCTCTCAGGCGTCGCTGTCAACCCACAACCGTGCCTCCTATGCGGCAGCCCGGAGGAGACCCCAGTGCACATGCACGTGGGGTGCGCCCACTCAGGGCTCCTCTGGCCCCACTACCGCCAGGCGGTACACAAGGCGGCCCGCCACCTCCCACCCGGGGACAAAGCCCTGTGGGTGGCCTCGTGGCGCTCCGCAGGCGCAACATGGACGGAAGTCTTCTGCTCCGGACTGGTGCCCGAGGACGCTACGACCTGCCGGGAGGGACCTCTGTGGACGATTTCCTCCACCACATGCTCCGGCTGTGGGACTTCGCATGGGAGCTTCGCAACCACCAGCTGGAGCAACTCCTCCGCGAGCCCCTAAGCGCGGCGGCCCGGGCACACCGATGGCTCACTGCGGCGGAGGGCGACCACCCTCCCCCTCCCCCGCGCCCTGACAAGGACTTTGTAGCCTCCCTCCGTGTCGTGAATGGCACTCTGGAGTGCCCGCCCCAAGAGGGCCCCCACCCGTACTAGGACCTGCTGGGGGGGTTCTCGAAGCACCTACAAGACGCCCTCTTCCCACCGTGGATCATCGGGCGCGGCTCCATGACCGCGTGGGAGGCGCGCATCGTGGACGAGGAATGGGCGCGCGAATGGAGCCGGTGGTGCGCCGCCACGGGCGCCCCGGAGACCCCTGCGCAACGATACGCCGCCATCCCGCTCGGGGGATGGGGGCCGGACACCCGGCGGAGACCCACCGTGGTCCGCGGGGCCGGACCTGACCACCCGTGGGCCGCGGCGACGGGGCCGCAAACAGGATGGACTGGGGACGTGTCCTCACTTGTCAGGACACCCGTCCCGCCCCGCATCGTCCTTCACGCCGCCAACGTACTCCGGGATACGGAGATACGCAAATGGGGACACGCCGCAGCCACCGTCCGGCGGCACCCCCCAGAGGACGGGGCCGCCGAGCTCGCCGTGGCGCACTTCAAAACTGGGGGGCCGGTATACGACGACGCCCTATCCCGGCTGAGCGACACCCAGGGGCCCTTGCTCCTCATGCTCCCCACCGACATTGCAGCCGCGCTGCGCCAGGAGCTGGACGCCTGCCAAAGGGCTGCGATTGGGATGGGAGGCAGTCGCGGATGGCACCCTGCTGGCCCTCCTCCACCGAGACGCCGAGAACGGGTGCCTATGGGATGCGCTGACGCCCCACCTCATCGGGCGCCACGTGTACATGGCAACCCCCCCCCAGGGGCACCCCCGCCCGGCGCGGGACGACCTCATCGCCGCCCTCCACGACTACGGGATTCTCCCCGACGACACGTGGCGGGAGGTCCAGCGGAAGACGCTCGGCAGGGACTACTGGCGCCGCGTCCGCGCCCGCCTGCTGGAGATCCGGGACCCCCTCCGACAGAGGTGGGACGACCTCTGGGTCCGCCATCTCGACCCTTGGTCGCCGCCCTCCCACCTCCGACACACCTGGCGGCTCTGCGAGAATGTGACACGGTGTCCTCCGCAGCGTCGACAGGCGGCAACAGAGGCGCGCGGTGCGCCCAGGTGGCCGCGTGCCCCTGGCCCGAACCTCCTGCAGGCCCGCGCAGGCGCACAGAGGAGGAGGCCCTGCACCGGCGCATCGAGGGGGCATACGCCCCCTCACACGAACGCGCGGGCCCCGCGAGCGCTGCCCTTCTGTGGATCCACGTGCACCCGCGGGACCCCACATCCGTTGCGCACCTGTCGCACGTGTTCGCGCCCTGACCCCCACCCGCCGCCGCCCTTTGCAGAGCCCGCAGTACCATGCACGCCGACGGGGGGATGGGCCGGGACACGCCAGGGCCCGCCGCAAAGCGCAGGAGGCGGCCGTCTGAGGCCTTGTGGCGGATGCGGTGGCGGAGGCGCACGAGGCGCACGCTGCCGCACGGCCTGACCTGACGTGCAGTGCGAGGGCTTCTCTCAACGAGACCGCCCTCCCGGCTGTCGGCGCCCTGAACGGAGCAGGGGCCCCTACGCTGCTCCCGGCGATGCACCGGATCGTGAACACCGTCCAGCCAGGGCTCATCAGCCTGGAGGCGGCCCTCTACGGGCACTGGATGGAGTGGCACGAGTCCAACTGGTCGGGCCGGCCCCTGTCCATGGGGGATACCCTGCAGCTGACGGGAGCGGGGTCCGCCATGTCCCTCCGCAGCAGCGCTTCAGCCCTGCTGCACGCCCTAAGGACGCGCTACCCCGGGGACGCGGCCCCGTACCTGAACCAGGCGCGGGCCACATACCCGGGGGGAGTGTCCGAGCTGGATGCGGCGCTCCACCCTCTACACCCACCGGACGAGGACCTGGAGCTGGGCGAGATCACGGTGTTCGTGGAAGGCGCGGACGAGGCGCCCGCCCGCCCCCGACCGACCAACCTGGTGTACAACGGCACCAGGCCTACCCCCTCGTACGCCATCGTATGCGAGGCGTTCCCCAGGGAGCCCACTTGGTGCCCTGCCCTCCCACCGGCGACGCACGCGCCCCGCGGCTGGGCCAACCCAGACCTGTCCCCCCCCCTCTCCAGGACCAGGGGTGCCCTCCACAGGGGGCAGGTCCTCTGGCAAGAGTGCCCTGGCACCCCCCTGCTCCTCCTCGTCGTCGCGACCGACGGGGACCCGGAGCGGGTCCTAGGGATCACCCCCACCCAGCTCTATGGGGCAGCACCCGTACCCCGCCCCCCCCTCCCGGCGCCCGTGGCGCAGGACGGAGTACACACCTTCCTGCGAACAGAGGAGGTCACCGCCGTTACGGGGGTCCACCTAGTGCGGCTCCCCCCAACACCACTCGACGACCCCCGGGGGCCCAGGGCCCTGGGCCCCGCCCCTGACTCGGGGCTGTGGCGCGACGCGTGGGCCGCGTGGCTCCCCTGCCTCCCCTCCCAATGCTGATGGATGGCCGCTGGCCCCCGCCCGTGCAGTGCTGACGCCACAGCCGGCCCCCCACCCCCTCCCCCCCTCCCCCCCGCAGAGCACCACAAGGCACTGCCCACGGCACGGCACTGATGCACCAGGAGGTAGACGGAAGGGCGCGCCTGCCACCACGCATGCCTACCAGGAGAACAGTGATGGCAGACTATGATGGCTCCCCCCAGCGGGAAGACCGCCACCACCGCCGGTCCCGCTCCCGCTCCCCTGTCTCCCCGGAGTGGACGGGGGAGACCCCCGCGGAGCGCGAGGAGCGGAGGCTGGCACAGGCGGCGCTGCTGGTCGGGCCGCCGCCGCCGGCCCAGGAGCCTGAGCCAGCCAAGGCTACCGCCCCCGCCGCCCAAGCAGCAAGCCCTGCCGCCCCGCCCCGTGAGGGGGCCCCAGACGCGCAGGAAGCAGAGACCGCAGCCCCAGCGAGCCACGCCGCGGCCCCGACCGCGGCCCCCGGCACGCCGCCGACCTGGGGGGTAGCCCCGGCGCAGGAACCGGGCGCATCGCTGAGGGCTGCCGCAGCCACAGAGGAGAGCGGGGAGGGCGCGCGAGGGGTTGCGACCGCGGCCCCGGCAAGCCGCGCCACCGCCTTGGCCGGCCACGTCGCGACCCCCAGCATGCCGCGCAAGCGGGGGAAGGACCCCGCATGGACCACGGGCGCCTCGCCGGCGGCCGCCGCAGCAGCAGCATTGGGCAGGGAGAGCGCGAAGTACCGCGCCCACGCCAATCCCACCCACACCCACACCAGTCCCCCAAGCCGTTCCCCCCCAAGCCCTTCCCCCCGGGGCGGGCGAGGCGCGTCAGCCCCCTGGCGCCCGAGTGCTCGCCGCCGGGCATCACGCTGCGGCAGCTGCAAAGACAGCGGGACGGCCGGCGCGTGATCCAGGAAGGAGGGGACGGCGCGCAGGCAGAGCTGCATTCCAGCCACGGGAGCGCGGAGCGGGGGACAGGAGGCGACAGGGGAACTGCCCAGGACGCCGTCGAGCTCGTCCTCCCCCAGCCCCCACGACCCTAGCACCAGCCAGCCCCCCCCGCGCCGAGAGCGGAGCCGGCGCGGATGGCCTTGGCGGGGGGGGGACGGGCCGCGGCATCGGCGCAGCAGGCACAGGGGCAGCGGGCGGAGCCAGCGCGAGGGGCAGAGGGGGCCCGGCCCTGGGACAGGGACTGGGGCACGGTCCCGGACCCTCTGGGGGAGGAGGCCCTCCCCCTGGTTGGGCAGGTGTACGGGTGGTTGTGCTGGGCCAACCAGGGGACCACCAGGGGGTTGAGGAACCGGCCCTTTGATGCCGTGCTCCTCCGGAAGACGGAGGAAACCGAGAGGTACCCCCGGGGGGGACGGCAGCCCCAGAGGACCATGAGAGGGTCCTCAGGTCAGTGATCCGGGCGCCGTCACCCGACAGGGAGCCGACGTGGCCGGCCTTCCTGGAAGGGGGAGCGGTGCTCAGCATCACGGATGCGGACGCCAACAACTGGCTCCCCCGGGCCTTGCGCAGCGCCCTCGCCCACTGGCGCTACCGCCGGCGTAACCCGCCGCCGCCACAGCCCCAGCCCCCACACAAGCGGCGGCGCAGGTGACGGCCCAGACGGCGGACGCGAGAAAGTGGGGGGGGAGCTGGGCCCCCCGACCCACGCCCCCCCCACGGTACGGCGTGACGAAGGAGCGCGCGCCACCTCCCGCGGGAGGGAGGGCGGAGACAACGAGCGCGGGGGGGAAACTGCTGCCCCATAGCCCGCTAACCACTGACCGCTAACCCTCACGGCCGCCACTGGCCGGCCAGCGCCGCGCGACGACGGCAGGAGGGATGGGGGGCCCCAGCGAAGGCCTGCACGAGGGTTCGGCTCTAGGTGGAGGGGGGCGGGGGAAGGGTGCGACCCCCCAGCCGGTGGCTGGCCCCAGGAACCGGGACCGCCATGCCGCCCCCCCCCCCCCGGCCGTCAGGAGGTGGCGCCAGGGGACCACAGGCCCCCCCCCACTCCCCCCCCCCCTCCAACTCAGGCCCAAGAGCGGACGGAGGCAGACCGAAGAAACGGCGGCCCCGCACCCCCCCTCTGAAGAGGCCGCTGCACCCGGGTAGCGGGGGCACCACGGCCGAGGCAGGCGCCCTCACGCCCTGCCCGCTGCCAGCCGACGGCGGACTGGCGGCGCCCAGGACGGCGCAAACGGAGCGGCCCTATCAGAGGCCGTCCCGGGGAAGACGGGGGCGCGAACCAGGGCGGGAAGGTTCCCCCCGCCTCCCCCCCCCCCCCCCCCCGCCGCACTGGCCCATTGGCGGCCGACCAGACCGCGCCCGACGCCCGCGGCCGCCCAGCAACCCCCACGGCACGAGTATACCCCGGGGGGGCACGCCGGAGACAGCGGATGGCAGGCCAACGCCCGACGGGGCGCGGGGCGGGGGGGTGGCCCCCCCACCCCCCCCCTGTGCCCCCCCCCCCCCCTGCTTGGGGGCCACAGGAGCGGCCCTCCGTCCCCCTGGAGCCGAGGGGACGCCCCCCCCCCCCCCCAGAAGGGACCGCGACGCGGGGGGGGGGATGCAGCTGGACCAGCACACCGCACGCCCCAGCGCCCCCAGCCGCCTGCTCCCGCTGGGGTCGCGGCCGCAGGGCGAGCCCACACCAGCGTGCCGGAGCAACGCGCGCACCAAGCTTGGGGGCGGCGCACGGCGGCGCACCAGAACAGTATGGAGGCCGCGCCTTACATGACCCTCCCGTGACCACAGCCCACTCAGGGAGGGCAGGAGGGGGGTTCAGGTCTGCAGGGGCCCCCGGGGGAGCGGTCCACGGGCTGCCCCTCACCCCCCCCCAACCCGGGGCGGCACCGCGACCCCGACAACACGCGCACGCCGGAAGGGAGTGCGCCGACGACACGAGGGGGGCCAGGATTGGGTACCGCAGGCCGCCACCCAGAAGGGGAGCAAGGAGGCCGCGGCGCGACCCCCCCCCCCCAGCCCCCCCACCGGCCCGCAAGCCGCGGGGACCCCGGCCCCCACCCCCCGAGGCAGGGGGGGGGTGGTCCCCCCCCCCTGCCCCAGAGAGGAGCCGGAGCGCGACCCACCCCCCCCCCCCCAGCCGCCGGCTCCCACAGGGGCCGCGGAGAACAAGCGTGCCCGCGCCAACGCGCCAGGACGCCGCACAGATCGCGCCCAGGGAAGGCGGGCGAGCACGAACCGGAGTGGTATGGGGGGCCAGGCTCCCCATGGACTGCGCGACGCCAGTGACACCCGCTTTGTTGCCTGCCCAGGGAAGGCAGAGGGACGGAACGAGGCAGAGCGACCCCCCGCCCTACTGGCCCCTCCCGGCCGCACAAACGGGGGGTACGGCGCACGCCCCCCCCCCCCCCCGCCCACCCGCCAGCACACGAACGCCACGGACCCGCCCCGCGGCGCGCAGCTTCCACAGGGCGTGCAGGCCGAGGGGACGGAGAAGGGCCCCAACACCCGCACGCCCGCGCCCACAACACGTGGATAGCGGACTCCAACAGCCCCCCCAGTGGGCGGGCAGTCGGGGGAGGGGGAGCGCCTGACCCGAGACGCCCCTCGCAACAGTAGAAGGCACCCCCCCCGGGGACGCCCTACCGCCACCCCCACAACCCCACGCCAAGTAGGGGGGAACCGGGACCGGACCGCCCCCCCCCAAGCGCGCCAGACAGAGCAAGGGACCGGGGCAGGACACGCGGAGGGGCACGGACCACGTGTAACGGCCCTACCAGCGCCCAGTGCCGGGACCGCGCGAGGTGCGCAAGCCACACCACCCAGGAGGGGGGGGAGCGGACGCCGCGGGAGCGCGAGCGCACACACAGGTAAAGGGCACGCGGGGACTACCAGAAGGGCAACCGGACCGAGCGCGCGGAACGCACAGACCGCGTGGAATGGCGTACCAGCGAGCGAGGGTAAGGAACACCCGGACGGGACGGCCCGCCACACGCAGCGCGGAACACGCGGGGCGGGAAGGGGGAAACGAGAGAGACACAACACCAGGTACCGGCTCAAACTGCCCGAACCGGCCGCGAGCGCCGCGCACACACAGACGGGGCACTGCACCCGCCAAGTCAGTAGTGGAGCACAGCGCCGAGCCCCAACCCCTAGGCTAGGCAGCCTCCGCGCCGGCCCAAGGGGGTCCCACTGGCGACAAGCCAGTAGCACGGGCCCGGCGGCGCCGGCGCCCCGGGCGACCACGCATTAGGGGGGCGACGCAGTGGGTAAGCGCCCGCAGCCACGGCTGCGAATTGTTGCACTGACCGGGGAGTGGCGAAACGGGGAAGCCGGGGAAGGACGGGGCTCCGAGCCCTGTGAACCCGGGGGACTCCGCCACCAGGCAGGAGGTGCGTCTTGGAGGGCCCCCCACTAGGACCCGGTGGGGAGGATATCACCTGGCCCGACCAGGTGGCCCCCCGGGGCCGAAAGACGTCTAGTACCCGCAAAATCAAACCTCAAACCTCAAACCTCAAAGTCGCAGACAAGCGCAACAGAAGCAGACTTCAAAAACAGGGTTGCGCAAGCATAAACGGCTCTTGAAAAAGAAGGTATGAGCCGTAGTTTTTAAAGTTCCAAAGGAAATTTTTGCACAGGTGCATCAAAGTTTTTATAAACTTTACGGAAAAGTATTCAAACTCAACCCACACCACAAAGCAGGTGGACAACCCACCTCTCAGGCATGCCAGTGTCATTTCACACGCTGTGTTCGTTGGGGGTTCGGGTGCTCCTCTCTCTTGCTCTGCACAGGTCAAAACAGGAATGAAAGGCATGCGATGCGAATGGAGTGTGCAGCGCGCATGTAGGGTTGGAGTATGCGCTGTGCTTGCGATGCATGTGCCTAGTTGAGGCATTCACACGATGTGGCGCTTTCCCTGTACCCCAATTCACCCTTGTTCTCTCTTCACAGGTAAGAAAAGAAAGTGCTTGCTCGTATTTGCGTTGCCGTAGCGCTAAAGTAGGGTTGCTCAAAACGCTTAGGCTTGTTTTGCGCTGTGCAGTGCGCCACTGTCACTCCTCTTTCTGCAGGAAACAAGACAAGGGAAGCGTGCATGGGACACAGTGCATTAACCGCTTAGGGTGGTTTACAATTCGCTGTAGGTTTGTTTAAGCGCGTGGGGTTGTTTTGCGCTCGTGTTTTCCTCGGCATTCACATGATGCGTGGTGAGTAAGGTAGGTAAGCCCAGGAGGAGCTCACCTCCTGGTTGAGTCACGCTTGTGATTGGTTATGTTGGGTTAAATTAGGTAAAAAACAACACGAAATGGCGGAATTCTGCATACCTGTGCATGCATATGACGCATCAAAGGGTGGGCCACACGAAGTGCGAACGGTAAACCTTGTTCAGGTTACCCAGGGGCTCCACCCTACGTTCTATAAGAGAACCAATGGAGCTTCTTAAGCTTGCTTGCCTGATAGGATCGTTTGTGGACAGCGTATTATGGGGCAGACTGTGAAGCGTATAACACGTGGAGTCTGTCTTGGTTCTTCTGCTGCGAACGCTCCTGCATCCGCCTTTGTTCTTCAGGTCGGAAGGTAAGGGTGATTATTGCAGTCCTACTGTGGCAGCGCTAAAATATGCTGCGCGGATCACAAACAACAAACTGCAACTCAACCAGGAGTGGTGAGTGCAGTCCGACTTCATCGCAATCCACGCTGTCTTAGCCCACGCAAACTGCACCCCCCTTTTGGAAGAGAAGGACCTAAAAAATGACCGCCTGAAAAACTATTTTTTTGGACATTTGCAACACACATGACCCAGATACCACCGACAAAATACAATTTTACCCAATTTGCTGCTTTTTTCCACTTTTTGTTTTTTAAAATAAACTATTATTTTGTCTGATTTGAGGGGTGTGTCTTGCCAATCTTGTCGTTATTGTATTTCAAAACCCAACTGGTGTGTGCCTGTTCGGGAGCTCATTTTCAAAAATGACATTCTGCAGGTCTCCAGTTGCACCTATGTTTGTCATGCGAAATAAATTGCTTTTTTATGTCCCGGAGTGCGCGAGGCCTCGCGCACTCAAGGTCATGGAAACAATTGTGTAAGAAGGCAACAAAAACAAGACAGGAAGCACACAACATACAAACACTGAAACAAAAGCTCGTCAAAAATGTACAAGCCCTTAAGGGCGTATAATTGCATTCTTGTCGAAGGCGAGTGCGCGAAGCCTCGCGCACACATGACTGCAAAAGCCAGGAGAAACACTTGGGTTAATAGTGGCTTACTTCTTCTTCGGTCCAGCAACCTTAGACAACCTTGAACCCAGGCTTCTTGCCACCGCACTTGTCCCACTTGGAGAGGCAACGGTACCACGAGACGGCTGGGCACCAGAACGCGACGGCGGCTTGAACTCTGCACTAGCGGTGGCTGCAGTCTTCGCTTTCTTCTTCGGCTGTTCCTTACCAGATGCGGGGCTTGCATCGAAGTGAGCGGCGGCTGCCCGCTTGCGCTTCTGCTGGGTCTCCAGTACTTGCTCCGGATCCTCTTCTTCCTCCTTCTCGTCGGTATCATCGTCGTCTGATTCCGTGGGCTTGTCCGATTCCTTCTCGTTTCCTTTTGCCTGCTTCTTGCTACTCGAGGGGGTTCCCTTTCCGGCTGCAGTACCCTGAGTTGGTATAACTTTGGCAGTCTTCTTCACCTTGGCTTGCATTGGCGAAGTAGGTGCAGGCGCAACAGGCTCAGTGTCGTCAGCGGCGGCCTCAGTCACGACATCTTCCTGGACGGCCTCTGCAGCATGCACCTGCTGGTGCCCTTCATGCCCTCGGTTGCTGTCGGAAACCCACAGTGGAATGCCACGCTGAAGCCACTCTTCTTGAGTATCCCAAGTTGCAGCTGTTGCTCCCTGCTCCATCTGATCAGCCTCCAACATGTACCGCATTATGATTGCATGCTGCAGAGCACCTCCACCGGCATTCCCAAAGTCCTTTTGTCTGATCGTTGACACAGCCAGAAACGCCACTTTAGTACGGAGGTCGGACATCGCAATTTTTGCGGCCATGGCAGGCGTGTCGTCCACAACAACCACTGCATCAGAATACCCACTGCCCAAATGATATTTGTCCAGGTACCACAGCACGTGAATCAGAGGCATGAAACCACCAAGGTTCTTGTTCTGCATCTCTTCGAAATGTCCAGCGGAATACGACACATAGTTCGGCAACTGTAAATGTGATGTATAAAGACGAATAACGGAGGCAGCAGTGCGCGAGGCCTCGCGCACACAACGGCATCGTAACAGGCGAAAGAAGCAGATATACCTGCATCCCTCCTCACATCCAACGGTGCTCTCACGTTTCCGGTGTCTGGTGTACACCCATCTGCATACCCCATGTCAGGCAAAGTCTGCGGGATTCTTCGTTCACGTTGTTGCAGAGCCCTTGCCACTGTCGTTATCCGCGCTGCCAGGTCCTCAACGGCTGGATGTCCTGCCCAATACGTGGGCCTCTACTTCAGTTGAAGTACTGCCATTGCAGTACAGTTTTGTAACCAGTCACTTTCGTCTGGGTGTGTCGTGTATTGTGCCCGGTACCAGTTGTCTATCCACAGCACGCAACACGACGAAAGCACCAGTGATCACGTTGTCTTAAGTGCTCCTGCTGCCTTTTCGTCCACTGTATCTGCGGCAGCGTCTGCTTGCCCAAGTCGTACTTTTGTTCGTCTTTCTGTTTGTGTTAGGTACCCTGTTTTGTTTCCCGGTTTTTTCCTGTTTGGTACTGCCCGTTGACGCATCAACAGGTACAGGTTCCAGCCCTCCTGTCGCGAAATGCGCACCCAGCGCTTGTCCTCCTGCCTTTTAGCTGCTGGGAAACTGTGGCGCGTTCTTTTGTTGAACCTGAGTCGCTGTGCAAATGTTAACACCAGTTGCGCCGCCAGGTCATTTCGTTTGAGTCCTTTCCACAGGTCGTCTGCTGTTTTGTATGCTGGTTCTGCCGCGCATGCCTCTCGTAGTGCTGCTGCTCCTTTGCTTACTTCTGCTATCATCTGATGCGTTACCGATTTTCTGCCTCGAAGTGGCATTTTGCGTCTCTCTCTGTGGAATTAGATTTACGTACATATTTTGGTTACCGTTTCGCACAGCGATCTTTAAAAACAATGTGTTTGAAGACATCTGGCCTTTTCCTGTCGTCATTTCTGGTGTGCGTGCTGCCGCCGCAGATTGTATTTGGTGTCTGCGTGCGCTCCGTTCCCAGTAACCGAAAACAGTTTTTGCAATCATAATTTCCTATTCTGTTTCCTTTTGTAAACCCAGTTGGAAAAAAAAACCATATCTGTCGGGCAGCGAAGGCTACGGCCGCTATTAGAACCGGGTATGTCTGCCATTGAGTGGCTGTTCGAAAAAAGCAAATCATTCCCCTGATCCCCTGAAAAATATGACAAAGGTTACCGATGTATAATCGACTGTCACAGGTGGTAGCCGTGTAAGGGAATGTAAATACCGGTGTGCCTGACCTGACCTGCCAGCTTTTTCATTTTCTTCCGTCGTTTGATTGTTTCCGTGGGACAATGTTCTATGCCTTGTTATATCTGACCAACATGGTGTCTACACACACATACACCCGAAAAGTCAAATGTGTTTGTCCGTCTGGTACCGTACCTACAATTGTACGCGTTATTTCCATTCTGCAAATTCAATACATAACGTGACCTGAGTGCGCGAGGCCTCGCGCACTCAGGGTGCCTAAATTTGTATTTTACTTTCACTTTACAGTATATGTGTTTCCCCCAACATGGGAAGTCCGACAGTCCTACATTTCCAATGCTCCGTGGGCAACACAGTCCTACTTTTCATACCGTGTACCGAGCTGCGTATTTCCGCAAACGCCAGTCCTTACGGGTGTTTGGGTTTCGTGATAAACTCTACTTTGAACATCTTGAGTGCGCGAGGCCTCGCGCGCTCAGAACGCCAGAGAAATGTAAAAAACGTCGCATTGAGGAACGCGGAGTTGCATAACACCAAGAAAACAATTTATTTCCCTACGTTTAAAATCACGTTCATCAAACATCCAAAAAAAATAGTTTTTTTGTCCTGTTGCGAACCGGTCTTTTTCTGCTCGTTCGGCGCGCAAATCAGGGTGCAGTTTGCCTGGGCTAAGGCTGTGCACGCACGCCGAGCCCTCCCTCCCTCCAAGCCCCGACAGGAAAACGCGTAGTGGCGTCCCTGTTAGGCCTCAGCGGCTGAGTAGCGCTGTGTTCTCTTGCTTTCTCACAGAAGGGTCAGTAGGACCCGTGACTCCTTCAACAGCAACATCAAGTAGCGTGTGTAGGTGTTAGGGTCAGCAGGCCTGGCAGGAGGTGAGTGCAAGTGATGAGTGCTCACCCTGCCTTCGAAGGCTGGTGCTGGCTTTAGTGAGTGTAGTGTAGTGGTGTCTCCTGTCCCGCGTGCTTTTCCACGTGGGCAGGGGAGTGCGTTAGCTTTTGGCCTTTAGCAAAAATGGGCGTTTTGTATGTCCTTTGCACACTTGGCCACCCCTCCCCTCTAGTAGGTAGGGCTTTCGCCGTCTTCCCCCAAGGATAGGCGCCAGCACAGAAATTGGGCGCCATAGGAGTGGTATTAGTAACTGACTAGGACCTTCGGTCCGACATCAGCGAAGCCCGTTGATTCGTGAGCCACGCCCGGGAGAGAAGTGAGACACACACAGACATACGTAGCACACTTGGGGGTAAGGTAAACCCTGTAAGGAAGGGTAGAACCCCATGGGTCTGGACCAGTCAGAGGTCCTAACTGTGGGCTCGCTTGTCCCCAAGGAGGGAAGGCACACCTTGCCTCATAACACCTTACTTGTCATTCCCCCCTGTTGTAATAAGCCACCGTTCTTTGTTGGCCCCCCAAGGTCATACATCAGGGCAGTCCTCATGCAACACATGGTCAACAAAGCATACACTCCCTTGGTGGCTGCAAACCTGATAAGCGGCCACCTGGTCCACGCTGGAAACCACAGGCATGGGATTGCAGGGCACAGACAGGGTCACTGCAGTGCTCAGTAAGCAGTGGTCTGTGAAAAACCACTGGCCTTCAGCCAGGGAGTGGTTGTCACGGGGGGGCTAACGGTCCTGTCATGCGATGCAATGCGGGGCAACTGTGACAACTGCTCTCACACCCATACACAGGCACGTCTGCACAAGAGTGCTCACTGCACCTGTGAGGTTAGAATACAGTCAGTAGACTGACATAGGGAAATTAGCTTTTCTTTTTACGCTGGGACAGAGTCTCAGCACGGGTTAGTAGCTGGCCCTCGTTGTTCTCAACGAGGTAGGAGCGGAAGATGGGGTTGATACTCCCATCTGGTTGCATGAAGGCTGACATAGGTTCCCAGGTAGCCTCAGATCACCCATAGCCATCCCACAGGGTTAGAAATTTCCAGCCCTGTTTATACTCGTGGCGAGAAATACCTGCAACCCCGTAGTAACCATCGACTGCCATCTCATCGGCAGTCATCTCTTCGAGTTCGTCTGCCTCCTCTGGACTGGCAGCGTTCTCTAGGTCTATACGCTCGACCTCACTGTCGCTGAGGCGCCACTCATCCCAAGACAAAACATCAGGGGAGTGACAGTGCCTCAACTGTTTAGGTGCACATAGCAGTTCACCACCTAGACGTGGACTGCACGTGACATGGATCCTGGATCCATCTATCCTGATGATATGATAGGGTCCAAAATAAGGGTCCTGTAGGCAGTTACGTGGCCAGGAGGGTAGGCGTGAATGGTGAACCAAAACAAGGTCACTAACCTTGAAGCTGGCAGGTTGCCGTAGGCGGTTCCGTCGGCTCAGTTCAACGTCACGAATGTGTCTCAGGTTAGTCCCAGCCTGGTTAGCCATAGACTGCTTGTGTTCCAGCCAATCTCCCACAGGGCTATTGACGTCCTCAGGAAAGGGGGTTTTGAAGAGCCAAGCAGGTCGTCCTCCATGGAACAGTTCGGGGGGGGCGAAACCCGTAGAAGAGCTCCGAGTAAGAAAAAGGGCGCTACGGTCACGGCAACAGCGTTGCACTGTACATACAGACGCAGATACAGATACAGATACAGATGGACTGTGGTATGGTGCTGATTTGTACAGATAAATCTGTCCTCTGTTGATTGTCGCGCCGCTTTCGGGTCGCGACCAGAGTCTGATTTGACGTATGGAGATAATGTTTGATTTACCGAGGTCAAAAAATTATAAATTAGTTTCCGGCTGTTTTGTCATATTTCTGAATTGCTGCAATATTGCTAACTTCTGCATGCATTCATTGCATTATTGCATGTGTGGGAGTATTCTTGGTTGATTTGTTCCATTGGTTGCACGTAGCAACATACTGTTCGCGTGATAAGTAAATATATGAGCGAGGATAAAGATAATGCAAGCATGATATTGGGTTTGGTGTCACATGTCTCCCATGCTTTGTTTAGCATGGAGCCGTGGTGAGGCCGGTTCCGTCCATGGGGGTAGAGCCGTAAGGATCTTGAATGCCTTGGGCACCACGACCCGCCGCCGTGGAGAAACAGAAATGGTGGGGCCTTGGCAACGGCACGGCGGCCCCACATCGTCAACAATGACTCGGACATACACGTGGTGATTTCCTTTGTATCTTCCTTGCTTCGCCTTTACTTGCTTGTAGTTTCGTTTGTTGTGTTTGCGGGTATGACCCTAGGAGTATTTTGAATTTAAATATTTTTATGCAAACAATCACATAAATTGTTTTAGATAAATCTTTGCTCGTGTGCACCCCTCCCAAAAATTACATAGTTTTATGAGCCCATTTTACAATCTTTGTTTTATAGGTTTTGCTAACCATTGAGTAGTTGAAATATAAGCATTTTGGGGATATTCTATAGCAAGTCATAACTTACTACAGAGTCGAGTAGTTCTCTCTTTCTTTGTGGTAGCAGAGAGGTGCCTAATTTTGTGGCAAGCCAAAAACAGTTTAGGACTTTCTTGCGCCGACTCCGGAAATGCTCTTTTGGAACACAGGATTCTTGCTTTGCCATGGGTTGTTGAGTCTTGCTTTACTTCCCTCTCCTTCTTCCTCACGGACTACCGGGCGCTTGCGCCCGGGCGCCCTTTAGAAAAAAAAACAAAGCCGCACCTCCGCTTGGGTGCGGCAAGAAATGCAAGCATGCCCCTTTGACACTTTTGACATCGCCAAGAGTTGCCAAGGACCGGTGGAGTCGCCCGGGCCCCTTGGTGACTAGCCCAGGGGATTCCCAAGCCCCACGGGTCGTGTTTTTTTGTGTCTCGGTTTCCCATAGAATGTTAAACATTTTCTGGGAAAATTCTATCCCGTAACTTTTTGTTCCGTTGTGTCCTTGCTTGTCTTGGTTTCCTTGTTTTCCATCACCCCATCGACAACGAAGTCTTCGACACCATTGACATGACACTATCTCCAACGCTTCATGCTTCACCAACGGAACGTTCGGTGTTTACAAGCTTTTGGGTGAGAGCTTCGGCATTGAGTACGGTACCATGACCACAATCCACTCCTACAATGGAGACAAGATGATCTTCGACGGCCGTCACTCTGATTTACTCTGTGACCGTGTTGGAGCTATAAACATCGTGCCCAACTTCATAGAAGTCACCGAAGCCTTCATTCTCCTAATGCCTTAGTCGGGGGGCGAGTTGAACGGTATCGCTGCCCATGTTCCTACTCGCAATGTGGGCGTCGTAGACTTGGTTGCAAAGACCCTCACGAAGACCGACGATCAGGCCGATATGAACGATGACTCATCCTCCTCCGCGCCATCGCCCTTGCCTTGCTGCTGGGCATGACGCCTCTTCAGGCCATGTGGCCAAAGGGAGAAATTACGAGAACAGCATTTTTCCAATTAGGAATAAATTATGGTCTTTGTAATGATATTCTTGGTGGGCCCAAGCATTTTGCTTGGTGGGAAACTCCAGTACCACCCTGGTGTCGGTTTGTTGGTCCTGTCAAGTCGTTGTAGTTAATTGTTATGTCTTTGTTTGCATCCGTCGTTCTGTTGCTCATTTTTTGTGTGTGGCATCCCTTTGTTGGGGCTTTACCTTTGCCGCAGTAGTTCCTGCGCTTTGTCATGCGTGTGAAGATTATTCGTAGGTGTGTGCATGGTACGGCTCTTCATGTTGCTTACTCTGTGAGTAGGAGGCACGGACGTGCACCAAAAATTTGCCTCGTGCTTGGGTTCATGAATTTACCCCTTCTCTTGCTTCATCATCTCATGAGAGCCGTGGTCTTCGCCAATGTACGGCTTAGCTACCGCCGTGTTCAAGCTGCAAAAAAGGTAGGTTTGATGATGCGTTTGCCGGTTGTGAGTGCTTGCCTTCATGTGTACGTCTTGAATGGTTGAGCGACTGACGCGTGGTGTTCATTTGTGTGTGTACGAGCACGGGTGTGAGAATGTGGGCTGGAATGCCACTTCCCGGTGCGTGCGTGGATATGTGCTGGCACGTGTGGAGTACACTCGTGTGTGGAGGAGTTTGCGTTCACTCTTGCGTAGGTGAGTACGAGCAAACCTCGAGTCCACAGGTGTATTTTGATTAGATGATGCACAGTTCTTGCGATGATACGCATGTAGTTAGCTTTACTACCGTATACCTAGAACTCAAAGTAAGATACAACCCGATGTACCTGGATGGCTGTGAGACGCCATATTCACTGGTTTAGGATTGTTTGTGGATTGTATGATTTTTAGGAAGAATGTATGCCTAGAGTCGTACTACGTTTGTACTTGGTTTAGTTACATTGCCTACGTTGAGTACGTTGTCTTACCAGTCAAGTTCCTTACCTAGTCCCATCAGTGTACTAGTGTATATTGACTTTGTAGATGTTTTTTGTGTTGCTTCTGCCTTTACGTACCGTCGCTACCGTCCAGGTTGCCCTCACCTTGGTTTGCCGTGGCGGTGGATTTGGTCAATCGTTTTGCTTTCCTGGTTACTGTGGTCCAGACCGACCCCGGGTGTGGGTTCGCTCGGAAATTCAGCCGAGCGCCTTATTCAGCTTACTGTGCGTAGCGTTGGGTGATCGGAGACCGTTTGCTTGTGTCCTAGTGCGATCAGCAATTTCCAGTGCACACTGAAAAGGTTTGGCCTTAGGAGGATCCACTGGCCATCCATTTATGATTGACAGGTGTTTGATTATGCACTGGACAGAGCACGGTGCTTGTTTCCGCAGGCGCCCCCAAAAACACAGTGCGGTTCCCTGGCGCAGCCGCTGGTTATTATGACGACCGGTACGGGACCATGTGGACGCTGCCCATGTTTGCCTACACTGATGCCAGCCAGGTCCATCTGCACTGATGCCAGCCAGGTCCATCTGCACTGATGCCAGCCAGGTCCATCTGCACTGATGCCAGCCAGGTCCGCCTGCACTGAAGCTGCCCAAGTTCGCCTGCACTGACGCCAGCGACGGGCGCGTGCACTGACGCCAACGAAGATCGGCTGCACTGAGGCCAGCCAGGCGCTGCACGAGGCCAAAGATGGCTGCAAGGCCTACCCTCAGTGCTGCATCCGATTGGCTGCCTATGACTCCGTCAAGCAGGTGCAGGTGATGTCTTTCTTGGTTGGGAAGCCTGGTCTGGCTGCTGCCACTTCGTCCTGCCCTCCTGCTGGGCGATGGCTGGCACAACAGGCGAAAAGGACATGAAGGTCTGGGCCCCATGGACAACAAGAGGGCCACCCAACCATCAGGTGCTCAGTGCACGTGTGTCCCCGAGAGGACAACATGGACTCTGACGAGAATCCCAGGGGACCGAGCGTCACCCGGGCACCCCTGTGGGTTAGCCCAGGCACCCCTGCCAGACCCTGCCTATTTTCTGGCTAAAATTTTTAGGGCCCTTCGCCCTCATTTCTGGGCTGCCAAACTCGGCAAGCCAGTTAAAGGGAATTTCCTTCCCCCAGGATAGATAACGCCAAGCCAGAGGGGCGGGGGGTTATGCAAGATCCGCTCTCTGGCACGCATTTTCTCTGCCAGGAGACCCCCCCCCCCCTCATACACTCGGTGCTTGCGTGGGCGCTTCGCTTGGGCGCCAATCAATCAAGTGTGCCTGATTCTAACCCTGCGCTTCTTTCGCTCCTGCTTCTGTTCCCCTCTCTCATTTCATAAAGACTGGATTCTGCATCGAAAATTCTGTGGGTAGCGTGTGGTCTGACGGAGAGCAGCTTGTTTGCGCTAGTTTGGTCAAATTCCTCTGCAGCTGTGGGCATGCTGAATGCACCTTGAGTCATTGATTGTTTCTGTATCACTTCTCTGCCCCAGATCCTTGTGCCAGAGCTATCGGGCGTCCTGGTCCCAGCCCTGTAGAGAGAGTGGACCGTAGGTTAAAAGATTTACATCAATGCATTTCCAGGTTGCATGTCACTGCTCAGCACGGTTGGTGCTCCAGTATCTGCATTCCTTTTTCAACCTTCGTCTGTGTACGCCCTGTCACTCGGGTCTGCTTGGAAATGGACATCAGTGCGAGTAGTGCAGACAGTCTGGTGCTCGAGAAGCTTCCATTCTTGGTGCACTCACATTACCCATGGACGCGCATCAGCTACCGGCCGTGAGGCAGGGTGCCCATTTTTCTTTCTAGTTCTGAGAAAGTGTACTGGAAGTGTTTCTGGGGTAACTGGAAGTATCGAAGGTTTTTTTTTGATGTCTATGTAGGAAGTCGACATATGTCCGTCCCATAGTGCAGAACCGTGTCGCGCGATCGCAGCAGAAGAATATAAAAAATCACGAAAGAGACGCACAACCAGCAAAAATAAAGCGCAAAATCGATTTTTCTGACCTCAGAAACCCCCAGAAACATTTTACGCCGCTGTTTGGCGAGGTCAAAAAATTTAGGACACTCACAGAAAAAGCAGAACAACAGAGTCGCGACGGTGACGAAGTTGAGCGTTGCATGCCCCAAAACACCTAGCAAAGTGCGTGCCCTAGGCGCTAGGGACTTGTGCGCGCTCCAACAACAAAGAAGAAGATTAGAGGCGAGAGTAGGGCCAAAACGTTGCGTGCCCCAAATCACTTAGCAGAGTGCATGCAATAGGAGTAGGGGACTTGTGCGCGCCCCAACACCAACCAAAGAGTGAGTGGCATATACCGCCAAGCATGCATTAAAACACGCTTACTCTTGGGCGTCGCAAAAAACAAAGAGTCCAAGACAAAGGGAATAAGTAGCGTGGGAGTCCCAAGGTACAACGAGTAAGTACCTTGTACCGCCTTGCATACATTAAGACACGCTTACTCTCGGGCGTCGCAAAAAACAAAGAGTCCACAAACCGTGCCTCCCGCCCCCTAACACGCCGTATAGGTAAAGACAACCGCATCACGAGCGGCGCGTAAACACCGAAGAAATGGATAACTAACACGCCACACCCTCGGAATTGCACGCTTCCTCTTCCTTTGTCCTTCTCCATGTACCTCCCCACCCACCTTTGAGCCCATTAAGACACGCTTACTCTTGGGCGTCGCAAAAAACAAAGAGTCCAAGACACAAAGAATAAGTAGCATAGCATGAATGCATTAAACGAACACGCCTACTCTTGGGCGTTGCAAAATACAAAGAGTCCGCAAACCAACGGTTGAGTAGCATATGCCGCCATGCAAGCATTAAGACGCGCTTACTCTTGGGCGACGCAAAAAACAAAGAGTCCAAGACATGAAGAATAAGTGGCATAGCATGAATGCATTAAACACACACGCCTACTCTTGGGCGTCGCAAAATGCAAAGAGTCTGCAAACCAACGCGTAAATAACATACACCGCCATGCATGCATTAAGACACGCTTACTCTTGGGCGTCGCCAAAATCAAAGAGTCCAAAACGGGAAGAATAAGTCAGACGCCATAGGGAGCAATGTGTAAAGAAAAATGTATCCGCAAAAACAAAGAGTCCGCAACGACGCGGCCACGGTATGGCACACGCGAGCACGCACCCACACCCACACCGCACACACCACGCAACACACCGAGCACGCGCACCGGTGAACAGGGGCCGGGAGGCCCAGGACACCGCACACGCAGCACCGCACACCGGACACCATACACACACCGCAACACACCGCGACACCGGAGAACACGAACCAAGTGTCCCAGGACACCACACGCACAACACAACACGCACCACACGAGCGCAAAAGGGCCAAACGGCACACGCAACACCACGCACAGGGCGTGCACACCGGTGAACAGGAGCCGGGAGGCCCAGGACACTGTGCACACAACACCACACACAGAGCGTGCACACCGGTGAACACGAGCCAAAAGGCCCAGGACACCGCACACGCACCACCACACACAGAGCGTGCACACCGGTGAACGGGAGCCGGGAGGCCCAGTACGCCGTACACGCACCACCACACACAAAGCGTGCACACCAGTGAACAGGAGCCGGGAGGCCCAGGACACCGCACACGCACACAGAGCGTGCACACCGGTGAACAGGAGCCGGGAGGCCCAGGACACCGTACACGCAACACCACACGCAGGGCGTGCGCACCGGTGAACAGGAGCCGGGAGGCCCAGGACACCGTACACACAGCACCACACGCAGAGCGTGCACACCGGTGAACAGGAGCCGGGAGGCCCAGGACACCGTACACGCAACACCACACGCAGAGCGTGCACACCGGTGAACAGGAGCCGGGGGGCCCAGGACACCGTACACGCAGAGCGTGCACACCGGTGAACAGGAGCCGGGAGGCCCAGGACGCCGTACACGCAACACCACACACAGAGCGTACACACCGGTCAACAGGAGCCGGGAGGCCCAGGACACCGTACGCACAACACCACACGCAGGGCGTGCGCACCGGTGAACAGGAGCCAGGGAGCCCAGGACACCGTACACGCAACACCACACACAGGGCGTGCACACCGGTGAACAGGAGCCGGGAGGCCCAGGACGCCCTACACGCGACACCACACACAGAGCGTGCACACCGGTGAACAGGAGCCAGGAGGCCCAGGACGCCGTACACGCAACACCACACGCAGAGCGTGCGCACCGGCGAACAGGAGCCGGGAGGCCCTGGACGCCGTACACGCACCACCACACACAGAGCGTGCACACCGGTGAACAGGAGCCGGGAGGCCCAGGACGCCGTACAGGCAACGCCACACGCAGAGCGTGCGCACCGGTGAACAGGAGCCGGGAGGCCCAGGACACCGTACACACAACACCACGCACAGAGCGTGCACACCGGTGAACAGGAGCCGGAAGGCCCAGGACACCGTACACGCAACACCACACACAGAACATGCACACCGGTGAACAGGAGCCGGGAGGCCCAGGACGCCGTACACGCGACACCACACACAGGGCGTGCACACCGGTGAACAGGAGCCGGGAGGCCCAGGACGCCGTACACGCGACACCACACGCAGGGCGTGCACACCGGTGAACAGGAGCCGGGAGGCCCAGGACACCGTACACACGACACCACACGCAGGGTGTGCGCACCGGTGAACAGGAGCCGGGGAGCCCAGGACACCGTACACGCAACACCACACACTGGGCGTGCACACCGGTGAACAGGAGCCGGGAGGCCCAGGACGCCGTACACGCAACACCACACACAGAGCGTGCACACCGGTGAACAGGAGCCGGGAGGCCCAGGACGCCGTACACGCAACGCCACACGCAGAGCGTGCGCACCGGTGAACAGGAGCCGGGAGGCCCAGGACACCGTACACGCAACACCACGCACAGAGCGTGCACACCGGTGAACAGGAGCCAGGAGGCCCAGGACACCGTACACGCAACACCACACACAGAACGTGCACACCGGTGAACAGGAGCCGGGAGGCCCAGGACGCCGTACACGCGACACCACACGCAGGGCGTGCACACCGGTGAACAGGAGCCGGGAGGCCCAGGACGCCGTACGCGCGACACCACACGCAGGGCGTGCACACCGGTGAACAGGAGCCGGGAGGCCCAGGACACCGTACACACGACACCACACACGGAGCGTGCACACCGGTGAACAGGAGCCAAGCGGCGCCGCACACCGCACGAGCAACCCGCCCCCAAAACGAACCCAGCCCACGCCGCCCTGCAGGAAAGAAACACTATGTCAGACCGCCAAGACCAACCGACCGGCCAAGGCCAACCCAGCGGGTACGAAGAGGGTGGGCAGGCAGGGCAGGCCGGCGAAGAGGGACAGAGGGACAAGGCGGGGAAAACGAGAAGAGGGGTCCGAACCCCCCCCCCCCCAACGTGCACACACCCCACTGCCGCGCGCCGGGCCACAGCCGGGCACCAACAGGGCCCGCCATGGAGCCAAACGGGCCCGCCAGAGAGAGGGTGTGTCCCCGTGCCTGCGCAGCAGCACGCCCGGGCAAGGAGCGCGCGCCACACACAGGCCAAGCAGGGCACACACGCAGCACCGCACGCCAGCACGCACCACGGCACAAAAACACGACACCACCACGGCAAACACCCACACCCGACGACGAACGAGCCGCCAAGAACAAGTCCAAGCCCCGCAGTCCCCACAGCGCGACAGCCGCCGTCCGGATGGACGTGTGTGCGCCCGGCAGTGAACCCAGCCCCTGCCGGCTACGAACCAGCCGCCGTCCGGATGGACGTGTGTGCGCCCGGCAGTGAACCCAGCCCCTGCCGGCTACGAAACAGCCGCCGTCCGGATGGACGTGTGTGCGCCCGGCGGTGAACCCACCCCCTGCCGGCTACGAAACAGCCGCCGTCCAGACGGACGTGTGTGCGCCCGGCAGTGAACCCAGCCCCTGCCGGCTACGAAACAGCCGCCGTCCGGAGGGACGTGTGTGCGCCCGGCAGTGAACCCAGCCCCTGCCGGCTACGGAGCAGCCGCCGTCCGGAGGGACGCGTGAGCACCCGGCGCCACCTGCCGGACGGGCTACCGGACCACCGGGCCCGCGCCACCCGGAGGGGTGAGTGCTCAGTTATCGCAAACCACACGCCCAATGGTACCACAGCCAACACCACCCGCAAGGACACACCATCACCACCACCAAGCACGCCCACCCGCCACCACACACCCAGGGCCCGTCATCAGGGCCACCCGCCGACACCACAACCACCAAGCAGTCCAGCCACAACCACCACCACCACCCGCCACCGGCCGCCCACAACATCACCAACAACACCCCCCCCCCCGGCAGCACTCGCGACGCCGTCGCCAAGCACACCACCATCCGCCCCGCACCACACCTGCCACACCCCCACACTTCACACCACCCACACCGGAAACCGCCCACACCACCGTCCCACCCTTACCACCTGCAGCACCGTCACCATCGACGTCGCCAGCGGCACCACCATCACGCCCGACTGCACCGCGCGAACGACACGCCCACAACCAACACCCAACCCCAAACACCCACACCGACACCACCCACGCCGACCAGACCGCACAACACCCACGCAACGCACACACCGGCCACGCTCCACCAGACAACACAAACCACCACACGCACGGCAACAGCGCACCCGACGGCCGCAGACCCCCCGCAACCCGCGCCACGTACACACCAACACGCACACCCGCACCCGGCCACGCCCACCAAGCGCCCGGCGCACCGACCACCACACGCACAGGCAGCCACCCAACGCCGGCACCGACTCCGCGGGCAGACAGGCAGACAAACCACCCCGTCGGCATCACCAACAGCACCAACGCCCAAGCCACCACCTGCGGCACCAACGCCACCATCGCCCGTTGCACCAACGGCAAACCCCCCTCCGGCCCCCCACCACCCGTGCCCAACGCGTCACCTACGGCACACACCGGCCTCACCGTCACCCAGTGCATCGCCTACGTCACCCTCGCCATCGGCACCACCGACGACACCACCGCCCACAGCACCCCCGGCAACACCCTACGTAGGGACAGTACCAGCGGCGCCACCAGCCGGCACACCACCTGCAGCACCCACATCAACATCGCCACCACCCATGACATCACCCACAGCGCCCTCACCATCGACGTCACCGGCAGCACCCTCACCGCCGGCACCACCAGTCGCGCCACCACCCACTGCACCACTTACAGCGGCCACCGGAGCCGCAGGCCCCCCCAGCGCCCGCCCCGTCACCTATGACACCAACAACGTCACCAACCCCGTCGCCGCCCGGCGCGTCACCCGAAGCACCCACGTTAACAACACAGACCCGTTTCGACGCCTACAACACCGCCCCGTAGGCGTCACCAGCATCACCTCCACCCATTGCATCGCCCACGGTGCCCCAGCCCAACCAACTGCGCCTTCGGCGCACACATACCCGACACCCACACAAACCAACCACGCCCACACTGCCCACCACCCCATCAGCCCACGCCATGAACACACCCACACGCACGCCCACGCTCGGCCACGCCACCCAGACACTAACCAGGAGCCGCAGCCACCCACGCAAGCGCCACGCCACCACTGCCGCCAACCACCCGCCGTCAGCCCCCCCCGGACCGGCGCCCTGGGAACCGGGAGCCGACACCGGCACACACCCACAGCCACGCACAGCACCCCAGCCACCCCCCCCCAAAAAAAAACACAAAGCCAAACAAGCCAGCGAAAGGAGAGGAGTAAGGGACAGGCAGAGGAAGGGGCCACGGGGGGAGCAGAGGGCAAACACGCAAGCCCACACACGCGCGCCCCCCCCCCCCAGCCAACCCGACCCCGCATGTCCCGCACCCTCCGAGGAACCGCAAAGCCCAAGACCACCCCCCAGGCACCATTACAACAGACCACCATGAGGAGCCGCCAAGCACGACACACGACACACCGCCGCCAAACACACGGTCGACACCGACACAAGCCCCACCCCCACAACCCGCCGCACCCACCGCTCCGGCGCCCCAACACACAATGGTGCCCCCATGGATGCGGTACACCCCAAAAACCCCCTTCAGCCAGCCGACAAGAGGCCACCACGGGACGCACCAAGGGGACGCCGCGGAATACCCACCCACAGTGCGGCCCCGACACCCGCTACCCGCCGGCAACCTACCACGGGCCCACCCCACACCCGAGCAAATAGCCCCCCCCCCCACCGTGGAAACGATACACCCCAGCAGCACACACCGCCACTCACCACCCGCGGGCACGGCATCGGGGCCACAACACGCCCAAGCAGCCGCGACCCACCGACCCGCGGACCCCGCAAACGCAATACCCCACACCACCGGGCCCACCCAACGGCGGGCCGACACCCCCAAGCACCACACGACCACACCCCCCTGGTTGCGACACTCCAGTCCCGCACATCCCGCCCCAGGGGACCCCAGGCCCTACGCCACACCGACCCCGCACAGGGCCACGTACTGAAACACACCAGGAGAACGATCAAGGGACCACGCAGGGCTGCCCCACACCGCCAGAGGACAAACCACAGGCGACAGCCCACCCCACCAGACCTGGACACGGTGCCCCCCCCCCCCCCACAACGGGAAGGCCACCACACAGCACAACACCACCATACCGCACCGCACCCCCCTCCCCCACCCGGGGGCACGGGACACCACAGCCCACCAACACAGGAACGAAGCCACGCCCCGCCGACTCCGCACCCCACCCCACCGGCACCACCCCTGGAAACCCCACACACCTCGCGCCAGCTCAACACCCACTACCGGCCACAACCCGAACCGCACACAGGGGCAACACCACCGGCCAGGACAGCCACCAGCGTGCAGCCACACACCACAGCCACGCCAAACGGCGCGCCTCCCCCGGCGCACGACCCCGCACCGGCCGCCGCACGTGCCCCGAACACCAGCATCACACGCCCACCGTGCCATGAAGCAGCACCCCAGCACGTGAACACGCACGATGACCCCATGGCCCTGGACATCGACAGCCTGCTGGAACTGGAACTCCAACACACGGAGGACACGGAGCATCATATGGATCTCACCCCGCCGGAGCTCGAGCCCACAGCAAGCAGCCCCGCGGACCCCAACCCGCAAAATGCCCCCCCGCCCCCCCCCCCCCGCGAGAGGGCGCCCTGGACGCACCTGTCCAACGCCCTGCGGCGCCACCACCCCACCCACGAAGCCAGCAACGGGCCCACCGAGTACCGGGCGTCACTTGAGCACGACCTGCCCGACGTCACGGGGCCGGGACTCCACTGGTACACCACCGCCCCCCCCCCTCCAGGCACCCCCACACAAGAATGGGAGGACGAGTACGCCGTCAACGTCACCGACATGACGGCATACATGGAAAGCGTGGAGGACCCTGAGCAAGACACCGTCCTCAGCCTCCTCGCCTACCACAGCTGGAGATGGGGCCACCAGGTCACCCTCCACCGACCGCAGGACGGGCCCCACCAGTGGTCCCCAGAGCAAACGGCGAAGTGGGACATCGTCCTCCAACTCACCCCCGAGGGCTTCTACACCCTCACGCACAGCGGATTACCCGACGCCGCACCCAATGCACAGGCGCTGCCGCTGGCCCAGCCCCAGGAGGACGACGCAGACGCACCCCCACCGGAGGAATGTCATTGGGACCCCCCCACAGCCACCACCGAACGCATGCCGCACCGGCTCACCAAACGTCACCTCCCCCACGACTACCAAGCCACCAACGACTCGCGGGGACGCCGCACACTGCCCCTGCAGTGGGCATCACCCGAAGGCACCTTCACGTGGGGGGAAATCCTCCCCGGCGCTGTGGCGCTCACGTACCTGTGGCTCCGGGACGCGGAGACGCACGCGCAGCCCCCCGGCACACACCTCCCCCTCACCCTGGAGGGAGAGGCCGCCGTCGAAAACGTCCACACAGCGGAGGGAGAGGACTACGTGACGGCGAACGCAGACACCGCAGTATGGCTACACGCTCACGAGCACACCACACCCCCCACCGTAGTACCGGGGTCACACCCCTGGCACGTGGTCATCGTGCGACTGCCCACAGGAGCAGACACAGGAAGCGCCCAACAGGGATGGGCGGACAGGTGGGCACACGTGTGCGCCTCCCTGCACGAAGGGCTGCACAGACCCTCCGGCACCAGTCACACCCTCGAGCCGGCCCCCACCACGGCCGAATCCCACACCGGGGCGGCCCCCCCCACCGGAGTCTGGGCCTACACGCGCACCCTCCACCGCGAGGCAGCGGAAGCCCTCAAGACCGCCACCTCCAACCACCAGGGCCTCGTGCACCCCCCCCACGATAACACACAAAAGGGCTACACCCTATGGTGGCACCACCCCGCACCAGAAGGGGGCCTGCAACCACCGGCAGACCAGCCTGGCACCGGCCCGGGCCTCACGGCGATCGCCCGCGCCGTCGCCGCCATGGCCCAGCAAGTTGGGGCGCCACCCCAATGGGCACCGTCCATCATCAAGGAAACGGCGGCACGCCAAACCCAGCTTTCGCACACTTCCGGGGACGCCCCATTCATCCCACCCTAGCGGACCTCGACCTCCCCGCCCACGATGCGTGGGCAGTCCACATCCTCGTGCCCCACGACACCGCGCCCAAAAAACACGGGACGCGACGGCACGCATCACCAAACAACTCCCCAATACCGCACTCCACTACGACATACCAACGCCCAACGTCATCGTCACCCACAACACGGGTCGCGACCACTACTACCTCCAGGCCACGCATGAGCGCTCCCCCATCACCGTATACACCTTCACCACCTACCCTGGCCTCCAGCCACCGCAACACCACTCGCGCCCGGCATGGAAGCATCCCCTACACGTCGCCCCGACCCCACGCAAAAGGCCCTCCCACCACGCGCCCCCTCCCGCCGACAGCACCGCCCTCCACACCGCCCGCAGACGGGCCGCGGCACAACACCAAAGCCACCTGCTCCCACGCATTAACCCTGGACCCGGCACCATCACCGAGGCCACCCACAAAAGCACCTTGAACCTACTGGCTCGCAAGCTACGCCCCAAAATGGCACTGGAGGACACGCTCTGGATATTCTATGGCGAAGGCCGCACGGCACGGGTGGCGGACCTCCGCAACATCATCCCCCGCCACATTCAGCGAGCAGTAGGGCCCTTCACCGTGTACGCGGTACCGCACCACATAACAGCCCCATGCACCCACTGCAACCCTCGGTGCGCGCTACCATGCGCAGGCGCTCTGCAGCAACCCCTGCCCACCCCTACCTACAGGGGGGGCATATACCTCGGCACGGTGCCCGGGGACCCACACCCCTACCTCCTGCCCGCAGCGGACCGCCACCACGCCATACCACTACACCTTGTCGAGCACCTGGCGGTGGGAGGATCCCCCTTCCAGAAGCGCCCCCCCCACACCCCATCCGACGGACGCCCGCCAGATGAGCCGACACACGCCACACCTGGACCCAAACGCGCCATCGCACTCCTCCCCCTAAAGGCGGAAGCCGCCATCCCCCGAGACCTGGAGGGGGAAAACCACCTCATGGTGGAAGGGCTGACGGAACACGTCCTGATCGCAGCCATGTACGCCACGGCGTCCTCATCCCGCCTCTGGGAGGACCGCCCCTCCCCACCTCTAGCCCAAGCAGCGCAGGACGCCCCCGACACGGGCCCCACCGCCGAGGACATCCACCAAATCCTCAACATGCGAGCACCCCCGAAGACCCACCCTGCGGTCCGCCCCATCCAGCTCGTCAGCTGGGACGCCATGGACGCCCCCCCGACCACCACGGAGGTCCACATCCTCAAACACCGGGACACCTGGTGGACGGTGGAATGGGACGACCACGGCAAGGTCAGACGGGCAACGGCACACGCCCCCGACGGCGAAGTCCTGCCCCCACCACGCGGAGGAGACCGCTTGCGACTCGCCGCACGCGTCCCCCACGCCCCAGAGGCAGCCTGGGAAGCGCTGCACTACGCCCTCTACTGGGCGCAGGGGGCGCCAGAAGGCCCCCTCCCCCCGGAACGCACCCCAGCGTGGACACGCCACGCCACCCGCTACACGGCCCACATGCGCCGCCACGGGGCAGGCACCGGGCACCGGCTCCTCACCTGGCCCACGTGTGGTGAGAGATACTCCACACGGCTGGGCAGCCCCCAAGAGCTGCCGCCCAAAGGAGGGGGCATGTGGCCCTACCCATGGACACATGTGGGGACACCCTCCCACCTGGGACACATGGACCGGGTGGCCGCGACAATGCCTTCCCAAGCACATGCGGGAGCGGCTCAAGAGGCACCTGACATAGGGCAGTGGGAGGGACAGGACGTCCCCTTGGTAAGACCTTCTTCCTGCAATGTCAAAGGAGGCATCCCGCGCTCCCGAAGATACCTACCTACCTACCTCCGTCCCATAGTCCATAGACTGTGTGCCACTGTGTGTGCCATCGAGTGTGACCATAGCAACCGGTATTACCACAGGGGTGTAGATGACCCAAGGAGCATAAATCTGTATAGCAGCTCAGGAGTGAGTTACTGTTGTTGGAGAAAACTCCGCTGCGGCCCAGGTTGATGTAGTTACGGTGTATTACGCGTACGTTTACCTAGGAGTGATACTTAGAGGAGATGACCTGATCCGTGAGATAGACAGTGTCCTAAGTAAATGAGAACTCCATGTGAGGTAACGTACTATGACGGAGATACAGATATAGATTTACTAGCTGAGTTTTAGGTAACCGGTGATTATGACTGAGGTGAATACACAGTGTGAGGTGAACAGTACCCAGTTAGTGTGTCTGATGGAGGTAGTCTGTAGGATACAGAGTGCCCCGTGTCATGTTCGTGGTGTGCCGATGCGCGGTTGTATTGGAGGTGTATTGGTGCAGATATTTATGGCTCATGTACTGCATTGACACCCCGTTGTCAGCCCCGTGGTGGCAAATACAGGCCTTGCCGATTTGAGGCCAGGGAAATGATTGGGACGACCCTCTGATGGTTTTGGTCTCACTGTGCAGGCAATTGCTTGCCTGTGTCTGCGTATGCCAACCAGGGTGTGTGTGTGCGTGAGTACCGGTGCGCGCGTGTTCTGCGTCACGAGAGGTACCCAGCGCAAACACCCCGGAAAGACATTGGCTTCCCCTGTGGGGGGGAGATTTCGCTGTGATTGTGTAGTGTTGTTTTGAGCCTGTTAGTTTAGTTGCAAGTCAGCGAGTGCTTCTTGTTGGATAGGTGTCTCCCATTTTTCTGCCTCTCTGCAATCAGCCAGTTTTTCAGTCGGTCTGCCTGTCTGTGTCTGGGTTGTGGTTGATTGATTGTCGTTGACCTGATCCGTCGTTCCGGTTGCAGCACCAGGCGATACGCCACACTAACCCATAGTTGACCCATGTCCTACAGCCATCTGCATCTCAATGGGCATTTGGCCTGTTGGGTTTATGGCCCTGTTAGCTGGCGCCAACCGGTGACAGGCAGTTGTATCCGTGGTGGCAGTGACCGAGAGCCAGTCCGAGCGACCGCTGTATCCGAGTCAGCTGGCCAACCCGTTAGCCTGCACTCTGCAGGACCGCGCGACCTCGTTCTCTCTGCCGGACGCCTTGTTGGCTGGAATGCCAGTGGCGGGTTCCCTGCGGCGTTCTCCACGGTGTCAGTGCATGGAGACGTCGTTGCCTTTCGTGCAGTGGTATGGAAGCGGTATGAAGTTTCAGTTTTAGTAGCATGTATAGTGTTTTGTACCAGCTTACTTCCCTGTCGTTGGCACAAAAATCAGTGTCGTTCTCGCCTGTGTCTGCGTGTAATGTGAGGGAGTACCTAGTTATGTATTAATCATTCGTGACCATGAGGATGGTCATGCCCTCAGGGTAAGGCAGTCTGTGGCATGGACTGGAGGAATGACGACCCTTCCCCGTACCTGAGTCCGGAAGAAGCCAGAGATTTAGTTTACTGTCTGTACCTTTATTTTGGGCATCCTTCGTCTGATAGGAGGATAGCTGGTAACTGCCTAGTGTGATGCAGGTAGTATGACAGTTGACTGTAATAGAAGTCCAGAGGTCAGTGATACCCTACAGTCGACTGAGTATACTAGTTTGTATGTGAGAGGTGAACTTAGGTTTGATGGTAATACCCCTAGTTACTCCGATGATTACGGTCATAGCTGTGTGTACTGAAGCTATTCAGGAATGTAACAGTAGCTACACGGTTAGTTCTACTGTGATGTGCTGAGTGTTCAGCTGGAGTGTCAGTCGCTGTGGCACTAATGTAACTCAGTGGCACCTTAGGACGGTCTGAGCTCTAGGAGTCGAAAGTCTGTAGTCTGATGCTGCAGCACCCCAGTGTGACTTTCTTCCGTGCATTGTCTTGCGTCCGTCGAGCCCAGCTATGGCATTGGGGAAGAGGCAATTCTTTCGGATCCTGAGCAGGTGTTGATTGGAGGAGGCCTCTCTGTTTTCTTGGCTCCTTGCATTGATGTTTCATGCAGAAAATACTTTCTTTATTGTCCCCCTTAACCCTAGCTGTGGGTGAATGGCTGGTTTGGTGTGACCTCAGGCCCGTCCCTGTGCGGCAGGGCTGAAGGTCTTACCGGATGTAGTGATGACTGTTTTCCTCTCCTCTGTGTCACTCTCCGCTTTTCTATTTTTTCCCCAACCATGGGCAGGTTGGCCCGCTGTCAGGAGTGGGAAGCCCTGGCGACACCCCCGCTATATGGGGTAGATTGGTTTCGTGTTGTTAAATGTTTGCTGAGTTGCCTACAGGATGGAATACAGGTACGAAAGCTTTTGGCCTATGCCTGTGTGCGCACTCACTCTGCAGTGTGCTTGGAAGTTATCTTTTTGCTGCTTTGGTGGCAGTTTGCCATGTTTTTCCGAAACACTCTGTTCTAGACCCCGTAGTGGTACTGTCGGTACAATGGGCAGATGGGTGGTATAGCAGTTCTGATGTGTATGAGTGAGTCTGCTGTTACCATTGAGGGAGCTGTGTATGATTCTGCCCTGTGGCTGCTGTAATATGTCCTTCCCTAGTTAGCCCACGAGGCATTTTTTTGGTAGCACCCTGGAGGCCAGTTTGAAGGCCCAGGCATAGTGTACCTGACCTGAGACAGGCCCCAGAGGGGAGCACTGTCGCCACTATTCTGCAATTGCAATTGCGACTGACTACTTTGTGTAGCTGAAGTACTTGATACCCCGGTGAGTACCCGCAGACTGAGTCTCTGTGACCCTGGGAGGACGAGTACTCTTACAGTGTGAGCTTTTAGGCCATACTAAGCACCTCCTACGTTACAGATGCCTGTGTTGCTAACATGGGAGACCAGTAGGTGAGTGAAGACACCCTACTATGTACTTGAGTATATTGGCTGTAACGCGAGTACAGGAAACCCGTGTGCAGAGCAACATCAATGTTGTGGCCGCGGGTGCTGTACTGTGTATTGTTACAGGAGTATTGTACGAGTAACCCTGAGTGTCACAGAAACCGCCTTTAGGTGAGTAACCTCTGGACTCTAGTGAGCATAAATGACTTTACTGTATTGCTATAGCTTAGCCTTAGTCAGCCAGACAGATAAACCCTTAGGCCTGCAAGACAGCCTACTGCAGGTAGTCTGGTTATAGCGCTGTGAGAGCATGACTGAGTAGCAGCTGGACTGAGTAGCAGCTTGTAGTGAATTTGAGGTAGAGTGTATGTGTAAACATAGAGGTAGGTTTGCCGCACTCAGTGGCCTTGTAACTGATTTCCTGGACTGCCTGGCTCTGTGATGTGCAGGGAAGTCTTTCTGTCTAGGAGAATGATAGGAATGGGGTAGGGCAACAGCAGGAGGAGACGTACTGACCTGGGGGACCTATAGGGAGAAAACAACCCCTTTACCGAACATGTGCATGAAGTCATGACCACTGCACCTCGGGGGGTATGACTCTGCAGGTCATGTATTCTGCCAACGGTCTCCAGGCAACTCAGTAGAATTCACCTGCCCCTAGCCAACCTTCTGCGGATGATCAGCAGTAGTGACTTGTAAGTTAATCTGCAGTGTACTGAAGAGGTACGGTTGTACTTGGCTTGTAAACTGAGGGTCTGTAAAGGCCATCCCCTGCACTTTAGTGCCAGACGGTCACCAGTGGGTCGTCAATAGAGTCTGTTCTCATCCGGATGTATTTTCCTCTTGAGCGTGTCTTGGGAAATTTTATGCTCCCGGAATTTGCTTTCATGGAACCTCTGTCTTCAGCTGTCGTGTCTGAGGTTACCATTATCCGTCCTGCCGTGTTCAGTTTGTGTGACCCTTGTGTGTCAAAATTGCTTTTTGAGATACTGCCCAGGGTCTGTACTCCCCCATGGTTGTGCCACAGTGTGCTCTGCAAACCACTTGTGCTGCATCAGGTAGGGTACTGGCCCCTCTGCAGGATGTCCCTTGAAGAAGCCGATGATGCTGCGCTAGGAATCGTTCGTTTGTCCGAGCCAGGTGAAAACTGGAACCCCTGAGTAGCCCTTCATGAAGGTGCAGCTGCCCTGGTGGTGGCTGGTGACGCCGCGCTGCTAAAAGCAGTGCAGGGTGAGCATACAGAGAGTATCGTAAGCCAACGGTCAGTTTTGAGGTACGCGTGGAGCCGGGTTGCTGCTGGTGCCTCTGGGAGGCCGACGTGGCCTGATTGGGCTGGCAACCATCTCGAGGGTGTAGAGTAAAGGATCATCATTTTCTGAGAGACCACTTTTGCAGCGGTGGCAGTGTTTGTCAATGCGATCACCTTCCTCGGTCCTTCAGAAGTCTTTGCCTGTGTTAGCCCCGCTTTTGGCGTGTTTCAGCAAGTGCGTACCCCCCCCCTGGGGTATATACTTGACAGATGTTTCTCATATGCATGCAGTGCATAGCCCTATGTGGGTAGAAGTCTGTGGACTTGACAGCAAATTGCCATTTTGCTTTTAGAAGCAGGCAGCTGGTATTGTACTACGTAAGCCTCGTGATTGGCCTGTGTCACCTTTGGGGTTTCGGGATGACTCTCCCTGAGTTCCCCAGTTACCAACCTTCCTGTGTGGTTATTTTCCCGATTTGTTCGCGGAGACACCCGAGCTCAGAGGCGGGAAACGGTCGTTGTGGGGGCCTTCATAGCCCTTGGAGTATCTGCCCACCATGGTTTGCCTTACCCTGCCACCCATGCTACTTCTCTTTCTATGTTTCATTTTACGCATTTCACGCAGTTTGGTAATACACATACTGCCCGAAGGACCTAGAGGCCCGAGCCCCCCTCTAGTATGCCTAGGTAGTCTGCTTTATTTACTCTTACTAGACTGTTGCGCCTTGCCTCCTACTGTGTTGGGTAGTGTTGTCTGAGATTGTGCAGTGAGGTAAGCTCTTCAGAGTGTCCTGTGCTGGGATACAGTGTATGATGATGCCCTCTTTCAAAGACTCTATTTGGCGTGCCTAGTGTTGCTGAGGGGTGACAGTGACAGCCAGCTCTTCCCCTGAGTTGAGCACTGTTTGTCCGCAGCCATTCTGTGAGTGTGAAGTTTTTTTTTGATACTCATGGCCTTATCCCAGTTTCTACTGGGCTGTCAAATGACAGATAGTTTGTCGGATTTCAGTTGTCCAGTCCAGTCAGGTGTTCACTTGTCAGTCCCCAGTCAGCTGTTTGTACAGTCTGTTATGTCTTGTCAGGGTAGTCTGTTGGAGTTTACTGACCAGCGCCCCCGTAGACACCCCCACTTCCAGTGTGAGGTTCTGGGGGGGAGTAAGAAAAAGGGCGCTACGGTCCCGGCAACAGCGTTGCACTCTACATACAGACGCATATACAGATACAGATACAGATGGACTGTGGTATGGTGCTGATTTGTACAGATAAATCTGTCCTTCATTGATTGTCGCGCCGCTTTCGGGTCGCGACCAGAGTCTGATTTGACGTATGAAGATAATGTTTGATTTACCGAGGTCAAGAGATTATAGATTAGTTTCCGGCTGTTTTGTCATATTTCTGAATTGCCGCAATATTGCTAACTTCTGCATGCATTCATTGCATTCGTGCATGTGTGGGGGTATTCTTGGTTGATTAGTTCCAGTGGTTGCACGTAGCAACATACTGTTCGCATGATACGTAAATATATGAGGAAGGATAAAGGTAATGCAAGCCTGATATTGGGTTTGGTGTCACATGTCTCCCATGCTTTGTTCAGCATGGAGCCATGGTGAGCCCGGTTCCGTCCATGGGGGTAGAGCTGTAAGGATCTTGAATGCCTTGGGCACCACGACCCGCCGCCGTGGAGAAACAGAAATGGTGGGGCCTTGGCAACGGCACGGCGGCCCCACATCGTCAACAACAACTCGGACGTACACGTGGTGATTTCCTTTGTATCTTCCTTGCTTCGCCTTTACTTGCTTGTAGTTTTGTTTGTTGTGCTTGCGGGTATGACCCTAGGAGTATTTTGAATTTAAATATCTTTATGCAAACAATCACATAGATTGTTTTAGATAAATTTTTGCTCGTGTGCACCCCTCCCAAAAATTACATAGTTTTGTGAGCCCATTTTCCAATCTTTGTTTTATAGGTTTTGCTAACCATTGAGTAGTTAAAATATAAGCAATTTGGGGATATTCTATAGCAAGTCATAACTTACTACGGAGTCGAGTATTTCTCTTTTCCTTTGTTCCGCTGTGAGTTCATGGTCAGCACTGCCCAGGGCACTAGGCGTACCCAGTCCTTGGTACGTTCCTGTTTGATCAGGATTCTTAGGTTTTGCTCCACCACACAGTTCTGTCTCTCACAGAGAGGGTTAGACGTGTGGGTATAGGGCACACCTGTGGTTACCTCCACGTTGAGGGCATTTAGCACTTGTTTGTACCACCCAGTGTCACTGCGGATGCGTACATGTTCATCAGAGTGCACCTGCTTAGGTGCTCCATAGGGTTCGAACCATTGTTCGACCAACATTTTCACCGTCTGCTCACCTGTGATTTTCTTATTACAAGGGTACACACGGGTGAAGCAAGATAGGCCACAGGTGACCACGAGGCAACTATCATAGCCGCCAAAACGTGGTAGGCCGTGGATGAAATCCACATAGAGAAGAGAGTTGGCACAATAGGGTATGGGGAAGCTGGAAATCAGGCCCCTATCCCTACTGTCGCTCTGCTTGCTGGCATGACAGCCACAAGCATCCACAATGGTCTGCATACGAGACCTCAGTTCAGTCAGGGTTAGACTTGAGTAGAAACACTCACGGAAGAAGTGCACTGAGCGATTAGCGCCAGTGTGACCGGAACTGAGATGGGACCACTGTAGGCACCCATCCAGCCGTGCCTCAGGCACAACAATTCGGTCCTCGTAGAAGAGGTACTGATTATTTTTATACCACTGGTGCCCGTCAATGACGCGGGGGTTCGAGACCAGTGCTGAGGGTTTGGAGAATTTCTTTATACTCTGACTGATAGTCGGTTAAACTGCAACCCTTCAGGATTCCAGCAGTGCGCATGGACAGGTCAAGCTGGACATCCATACGCTGGGAAGCCTCTTTGGCGAGCGCCTCAGAGCTCTCACCTATAAGTGCATCGAAGTTATTGCGCGATATATAGTCAGACAGTTCATTTTTTATACCGGGGATATGATGAACTGTCAGCCTGAACTGGCCCAGGTAAGTCCACCACCGCTTTCGTTTTGCTTTTTCTGGTGGTGGGCCCTTCTGAAAAGACTTCACAGGTTCCTGGTCACATAGCCAGACAATAGGGTTAGATCCGGCGCATCGGCGCATCGAGGGGGCACACACCCCCTCACACGAACGAGCGGGCCCCGCGGGCGCTGCCCTTCTGTGGATCTACGTGCACCTCCGGGACCCCACATCCGTTGCGCACCGGTCGCACGTGTTCGCGCCCTAATCCCCACCCGCCGTCGCCCTTTGCAGAGCCCGCAGCACCATGCCACGCCGACGGGGGGATGGGCCGGGACACACCAGGGCCCGCCGCAACGCGCAAGAGGCGGCCGTCCGGGGCCTGGTGGCGGACGCGGTGGCGGAGGCAGTGCGAGGGCTTTCCTCAACGAGACCGCCCTCCCGGCCGTCCGCGCCCTGAACGGAGCGGGGGCCCCTACGCTGCTCCCGGCAAGGCACCGGATCGTGAACGCCGTCCAGCCGGGGCTCATGAGCCCGGAGGCGGCCCTCTACGGGCACTGGATGGAGTGGCGCGAGTCCAATCGGTCGGGCCGGCCCCTTTCCATGGGGGACACCCTGCGGCTGACGGGAGCAGGGTCTGCCATGTCCCTCCGCAGCAGCGCCCCAGCCCTGCTGCACGCCCTCAGGACGCGCTACCCCGGGGACGCGGCCCCGTACCTGAATCAGGCGCGGGCCACGTACCCGGGGGGAGTGTCCGAGCTGGATGCGGCGCTCCACCTTCTACAGCCATAGGACGAGGACCTGGAGGTGGGCGAGATCACAGTGTTCGTGGAAGGCGCGGACGAGGCGTCTGCCCGCCCCCGGCCGACTAACCCGGTGTACGACGGCACCAGACCTACCCCCCCGTACGCCATCGTATGCGAGGCGCTCCCCAGGGAGCCCACTTGGTGCCCCGCCCTCCCGCCGGCGACGCACGCGCCCCGCGGCTGGGCTAACCCAGACCTGTCCCCCCCCCTCTCCAGAACCAGGGGTGCCCACCACAGGGGGCAGGTCCTCTGGCAAGAGTGCCCTGGCACCCCCCTGCTCCTCCTCGTCGTCGCGACCCGCGGGGACCCGGGGCGGATCCTGGTGATCACCCCCACAACCTCTATGCGGCAACACCCGTACCCCACCCCCCCCTCCCGGCGCCCGCGGCGCGGGACGGAGTACACACCTTCCTGTAAACACAGGAGGTCACCGCCGTTACGGGGGTCCACCTTGTGCGGCTCCCCCCGACACCACTCGACGACCCCCGGGGGCCCAGGGCCCTGGGCCCCGCCCCAGACTGGGAGCTATGGCGCGACGCGTGGGCCGCGTGGCTCCCCCGCCTCCCCTCCCAATGCCGGTGGATGGCCGCTGGCCCCCGCCCGTGCAGGGCTGACGCCACAGCCGGCCCCCCACCCCCTTCCCCCCTCCCCCCCGCAGAGCACCACACGGCACTGCCCACGGCACGGCACTGATGCACCAGGAGGTAGTGGGAAGGAGGCGCCTGCCACCACGCTTGCCTACCAGGATAACAGTGATGGCACACTTCGATGGCTCCCCCCAGCAGGACGACCGCCACCACCGCCGGTCCCGCTCCCGCTCCCCCGTCTCCCCGGAGTGGACGGGGGAAACCCTCGCGGAGCGCGAGGAGCGGAGGCTGGCGGAGGCGGCGGTGCTGGTCGGGCCGCCGCCGCCGGCCCAGGAGCCTGAGCCAGCCGAGATGACCGCCCCTGCCGCCCAAGCAGCAAGCCCCGCCGCCCCCCCCCGGGAGGGGGCCCCAAACGCGCGGGGGAGCGCAGACCGCAGCCCCAGCGAGCCACGCCGTGGCCCCGACCGCGGCCCCCGGCACGCCGCCGACACGGGGGGTAGCCCCAGCGCAGGAACCGGGCGCATCGTCGAGGGCTGCCGCAGCCGCAGAGGAGAGCGAGAAGGGCGCGCGAGGGGTTGCGACCGCGGCCCCGGCGGGCCGCGCCACCGCCTCGGCCGACCACGCTGCGACCCCCAGCACGCCGCGAAAGCGGGGGGCGGACCCTGCACGGGCCACGGGCGCCTCGCCGGCGGCCGCCACAGCAGCGAAGGAGAGCGAAGAGGGCGCGCGAGGGACTGCGGCCGCGACCCCGGTGGGCCGCGCCACCGCCTCCGCCGGCCACGCCGCGACCCCCAGCACGCCGCGAACGCGGGGGACGGACCCCGCACCGGCCACGGGCGCCTCGCCGGCGGCCGCCACAGCAGCAGAGGAGAGCGAGGAGGGCGCGCGAGGAGTTGCGACCGCGGCCCCGGCGGGCCGCGCCACCGCCTCGGCCGGCCACGCCGCGACCCCCAGCACACCACGCAAGCGAGGGAAGAACCCCGCACGGGCCAGGGGCGCCTCGCCGGCGGCCGCCGCAGCAGCGGCAGTGGGCAGGGAGAGCGCGAAGTACCGCGCCCACGCCAACCCCACCCACACCCACACCAGCCCCCCCAAGCAGTTCCCCCCCAAGCCTTTCCCCCCGGGGCGGGAGCGGCACGTCCGCCCCCCGGCGCCCGAGCGCTCGCCGCCGGGCGTCACGCTGCCGCAGCTGCAAAGACAGCGGGACGCCCGGCGCGTGGTCCAGGAAGGGCGCAGCGGCGGGGGGGAGCAGAGCGCAGGCAGCGGACGGCGCGACTCAGGGCAGGGGGCCGGGAAGGGGCCAGGGCACGGGAAGGGCGCGCAGGGGCACGGGCAGGGAGTCCAGGTGCAGGGGGCAGGGCGAGGGGAGGTGGGTGAGCGGGCGGGCCAGGGCGTGGGGGACGGGAGGCGGGATCCGCGACACGGGCACGGGGCTGGAAAGGGGCCCAGGGGCAAGGGCAAGGGCGCCGCGGGCCCCAAGGGACAGGCGGGACGGGGCATTGGAGCCCAGGGGGGAGGGCGGGACGAAGGGAGGGGGGCGGAGGGCGGGGCGCCCCCGCAGCCGGACGCGCAGCCGGTGAGGTGCATCCGTCCCGGCATCCAACAGATGACGGCGCACCACACCCACCACCACCACCACCACCACCACCACCACCTCTACAACATCGACCCTGACCCGGCGAGCTCAGCCCCCCCCAACCCCCAAGACGCTGGCACCAGCCAGCCCCCCCCGCGCCGAAGGCGGAGCCGGCGCGGATGGCCTCCGCGGAGGGGGGGCGGGGCGCGGCATCGGCGCCGCAGGCACAGGGGCAGCGAGGGGGGCCGGCGCGGGGGGCAGAGGGGGGCCGACCATGGGACCGGGACTGGGGCGCGGTCCCGGAACCTCTGGGGGAGGAGACCCTCCCCCTGGTGGGGGAGGTGTACGGGTGGTTGTGCTGGGCCAACCAGGGGACCTCCAGGAGGTCAAGGAACCGGCCCTTCGATGCCGTGCTCCTCCGGAGAGACGGAGGAAACCGAGAGGTACCCCCGGGGGGGTGGGCAGCCCCAGAGGACCATGAGAGGGTCCTCAGGTCGGTGATCTGGGCGGCGTGGCCCGACAGGGAGCGGACGTGGCCCGCCTTCCTGGAAGGGGGAGCGGTGCTCCGCATCACGGATGCGGACGCCAACAACTGGCTCCCCCGGGCTTTGCGCAGCGCCCTCGCCCACTGGCGCTACCGCCGGCACAACCCGCCGACGCCACAGCCCTAGCCCCCACACAAGCGGCGGCGCAGGTGATGGCCCAGACGGCGGATGCGCGAGAGTGGGGGGGGGAGCTGGGCCCCCCGACCCACGCCCCCCCCACGGTACGGCACGACGCATGAGAGCGTGCCACCTCCCGCGGGAGGGAGGGCGGAGACAACGAGCGCGGGGGGGAAACTGCTGCCCCATAGCCCGCTAACCACTGACCGCTAACCCTCACGGCCGCCCCCGGCCGGCCAGCGCCGCGCGACAACGGCCGGGGGGATGAAGGGGCCCCAGCGAGGGCCTGCACGAGGGCCCGGCTCTAGGTAGAGGGGGGCGGGGGAAGGGCGCGACCCCCCAGCCGATGGCTGGCCACCGGGGCCGGGACTGCCATGCCGCCCCCCCCCCCGGCCGTCAGGAGGCGTCGCCAGGGGACCAGAGGACCCCCCCCACTCCCCCCCCCCCTCCCACTCAGGCCCGAGAGCGGGCGGGGGGGCGGCCCCCCCATCCCCCCCCCCCGCACCCCCCCCAGCCCGGGAGCCACAGGCGCGGCCCTCCGCCCCCCCGGAGCCGGGGGGGCGACACGGTGGGGGGAGCGGCGGCTGGACCTGCTCCCGCGAGCCCACACTGGCGTGCCGGAGCAACGCGCACAACGGAGCATTATGGAGGTTGCGCCCCACATGACCCTCCAGGGACCACAGCCCACTCAGGGAGGGCAGAAGGGGGGTTCAGGTCTGCAAGGGCCCCCGGGGGAGCGGTCCACGGGCCGCCCCTCACCCCCCCCCCCGGGGCGGCACTTCGGCCCCGACCGCACGCGCACGCCGGAAGGGCGCCGGCGACCCGAAGGGGGCCAGGATTGAGTACCGGAGGCCGCCGCCCAGAAGGGGAGCAGGGAGGCCGCCGTGCGACACCCCCCCCCCCCGCCCCCCCACCGGCCCGCAGGCCGCGGGGGCCCCGGCCCCCACCCCCCGAGGCAGGGGGGATGGTCCCCCCCCCGCCCGAGAGAGGAGCCGGAGCGCGACCCGCCCCCCCGCCCCAGCCGCCGGCTCTCATGGGGGCCGCGAAGAACAAGCGAGCCCGCGCCTACGCGCCAGGACGCCGCACAGATCGTACCCAGAGAAGCCTGGTGAGCACGAACCGGAGTGGTATGGGGGGCCACGCCCCCCATGGACAGCACAACGCCAGTGACACCCGCTTTGTTGCCTTCCCAGGGAAGGCAGAGGGACGGAATGAGGCAGAGCGACCCCCCGCCCTACAGACCCCCCCAGCCGCACAAACGGGGGGTACAGCGCACCCCCCCCCCCCCAGCCCGCCCCCCAGGACATGAACGCCACGGACCCGCCCCGCGGCGCGCAGCCCCCACAGGGCGTGCCGGCCGGGGGGACAGAGCAGGCCCCCCACACCCGCACGCCCGCGCCCACAACACGTGAATCGCAGTCGGGGGAGGGGGAGCGCATGACCCCAGACGCCCCTCGCAACGGTAGAAGGCACCTGCCCCGGGGACGCCCTGCCGCCACCCCCAGAACCCCAAGCCAAGTAGGGGGAAACCAGGACCGGACCACCCCCCCCCAAGCACGCCAGACGGAGCAAGGGACCGGGGCAGGACACGCGGAGGGGCACGGACCACGTGGAACGGCCCTACCAGCGCCCAGTGCCGGGACCACGCGAGGTGCGCACGCCACACCACCCAGGGGGGGGGGAGCGGACACCGCGAGAGCCGAGCGCACACACCCGGAAGGGACACGCGGGGACTACCAGAAGGGCAACCGGACCGAGCGTGCGGAACGCACAGACCGCGTGGAATGGCGTACCAGCGAGCGAGGGTAAGGGACACCCGGACGGGATGGCCCGCCACACGCAGCGCCGAACACGCGGGGCGGGGAGGGGGAAACGAGAGAGACACAACACCAGGTACCGGCCCGAGCCCCCCGAACCGGCCGCGAGCGCCGCACACACACAGACAGGGCACTGCACCCGCCAAGGCAGTAGTGGCGCACAGCGCCACGCCCCAACCCCTAGGCTAGGCAGCCTCCGCGCCAGCCCAAGGGGGTCCCACTGGCGACAAGCCAGTAGCACGGGCCCGGCGGCGCCGGCGCCCCGGGCGACCACGCATTAGGGGGGCGACGCAGTGGGTAAGCGCCCGCAGCCACGGCTGCGAATTGATGCACAGACCGGGGAGTGGCGAAACGGGGAAGCCGGGGAAGGACGGGGCTCCGAGCTCTGTGAACCCGGGGGACTCCGCCACCAGGCAGGAGGTGCGTCTTCGAGGGCCCCCCACTAGGACCCGGTGGGGAGGATATCACCTGGCCCGACCAGGTGGCCCCCTGGGGCCGAAAGGCGTCTAGTACCCGCAAAATCAAACCTCAAACCTCAAACCTCAATAGGGTTAGATCCCAGGAGTCGGGATTGTGACGAAAGCACCAACATACCGGCCAGGAGTTCCTGGTCATAGGTGCTGTAATTGGAACGCGCTTGGTTCAATTTCCGATTCCAGTGTCCCAGTGGCACCAGCGGCCATTCACTGGTAGGATAGTCATGTTTCAACGTAGCCATCACGGTTCTGTCCGCTAGTACGATAATGGCAGTGGGTTAGTTCAGCTGGGTTAAGCTCCTGCCATTGGTAGATCGTTCGACCCCCCCTAAGTTCACTGGCATCAGTGATCAGGACTATCTCACCCTTAGGGCGGGGCACTCCCAGGCAGTTGGAGGAGGCAATTTTCTTCTTCAACTCCTAGAAACATTCCTCCTCTCTGGCGGTCCACCTCCAGGGAGTAGTTTTCTTGATTAGGACAGTGAGGGGGGCAGAGGAGTAGGTAAAATTGTGGATGTGACGCCGATAGAAATTACAGGCGCCAACAAAACTCCTCACATCGTGTAGTACTCACCATGCACTGTGTGAATGCCGATGGACAACGAGCGGAAGAACGAACCTCAGCGCCTAACCAACCCTTCAGCGACTTAAAACGGACCTATGCGACTAATGCATTGTGTGTATCATGCACTTCCTCCTTTCTGACCTGCACGAGAGAGAGAGAGGAATGAATGGCAACTGCACGGCGCAAAACGAAGCTGAGCGGTTTGAGCAATCCTACTCTAACGCTATTGCTAGAGCAGGCACGCGCAAGCCCTTTCTTTCTCACCTGTGAAGAGAATAAGCGACTGAAGCTATGCACAAGGAAAGCGCCACAACGTGTGAATGCTCTGATTAGGCTCATGCATCGCGGGCAGAGCGCTTGGTCTAACCCTATGTGCGCTGCATGCTTCATTTGTTTAGCATGTCTCTGATTGATTGCTTTACATGTGCAGAGCGAGAAGGTAAGGACCCATAACCCCAAGGAACGCAGCGGTGACCACCCTAGCGTTTGAACAAAACTAACAACATGAACACAATGCATACCTGTGCATGACAGTAACATACCTGAGAGGAGGGCTGTCCACCTGCTCCGTTGTCTGGCTATTTGTTTCACTCTTTATCCTAAAGTTTATAAAATGTTTGATGCAACTGTGCAAAAACTTCTTTCAAAACCGTTGAAAATCACGGTTCATAACTTTTTTTCAGATTCTTTTTGTGAGTGCGGCTCAGTTGCGCTTGTCTACGACTGTAGACTTTTGACTAAATATGACGATTTCTGACGTATTTTCGTCACCTTTTAGCAATTTGACTTCGAAAATCGCTAGTCCTTTTGCTGAACTACAAGATTCACAGCCTGTTGGTTATCGTTTCTATTTGTATTCAGCTCGTGGAGATTTTTTGCACTCCATGAGGAGTACTGGTCCGCCCGGACCCTTGGTCAGGAGGCTTACTAAAACGCTGTTTATACAGCGATGGCGGTCCGCATTAGAATGTTCGACTGTACCCTAGTGCGTAATCATGTACATTCCGGGGAGGAGGTCGTTTTTCTTTTTGACGTAACAAGTTGGAACAAAGGGCCTGGGTTCAATACCCGCTACCCCGGAAATTTTTGCCAAACGTTTTCGCCGCGCGCTGGCAACTTCTGAGGAATACCCCTTTTTAGTAACATCATTCACGTTTCATTACACTGTTCTGCAAGGGTGCCTACAGAGTGCTAAGCTTCTATGAACTAATGGGAATGTCATTTGGTTGTTTGAAGCATTTTCTAAGGTACGGTCGGGGATATTTGAGACTTTTTCCTTGGTCCTTTTCATGCCTTTGGTCTTGCTGGGTAAGCCTAGTGGTCTTCCACCTCAGAGCGCCTATACTCAATTGTTCAGCCTCCTTATTGTGGGCCTATCCCTGCGTGCTCATTTGGATCAGGTACTTCACACAGTGGTTTTCCCCGGTTTAACCCGGTTGAACTCGGAAGGGGCGCGGTTGAACCGCTGAACCGCGGTTGCACCGCGGTTGAACCACCAACAGCGCTGGCGGCGGCGGCTGCGCTGGCGGCGCGCGCTTTTCTGAACAAAACATTTGCAAAACCACCTGAAACTGACGCGTGACAAACCTTTTTTAGAAAATGTCCCATCACTGGCTGCAAGTGGTGAACGACCACTACAGCGAGTGGGGTGACCAACAGCTGGTGGACGACTTGTTCACCTTTTTTTGCACAAACAGCACAACCAAACGCCTATGGAAAAAACTTGCTGACCGAATTGGTAACACACGGAGGGCTTCCAAACAGACAAAGAGGGCTACAAAAAAAGCTTTCACAGGATCTGACGCTGTGCGCCTCATTTTGGACCTTGGGATGCCAAAGCGAAGGTATGTGGCATAATGCACACATGCCTAGAAGTGGTTCAACGTGGTTCAACGGTGCGGTTGAACCCTTATCACAAATGAACAATTGTGATTGTGCTGCATGATAACGTTTGCACAGCAAAAAAATGGCTTAATGTTGCCCAGAGCATGAACATATGAGTTGCAACGTGTTGCCCGCGTCACAAATGTTAATACTCTGTGGTTTGTACCATTAGACGCTTTTTGGTGCCATGACGGCAACCCATTCAACCGCAGGTTCAACCGCGCACTTTATCCCAATTTCTCGGTTCAACCGTCCCTAGGTACAAGAAGCTTATTTCGTGGGCCGATGCCAAAAAGAAGAAAACCCTCGCACGCACCATCCCATGAACACATTGCTTTCCGTTGTATGCAACGATGGATAAATCTTGGTCCACGTTAAGTGGGAGACAAGTACTAAAAACGACCATAAAGGATGGAAGTGTTCGGGTTCGTTGGGATGTGGATGATTGGATACAATATATAGGTGGTCAAAGGGATGTGCTAGAAGAAATGCACTTCCCAAGAATTAGGGATGATCACCCCTATGTACTTATATTGCGTGGTGATGGGTTTCCATGTGGAGCAAGGTCATGGTGCCAAATTGCATGTGGTCTTGCAAACCACATGCAAAAAGCACGAAGCTTGCTCTATAATTGGACCCTTGACCTTGCTCTCCTAAGTGAGCATGAAACGGATCTTGTGCGTGTCCCTTTGGAGGGACACTAAAAAAAGTACAACAAATTATTGACCGTGGCTACATGTTGCTTCGGGGGTTTTGGGTGCGAACGGTTGTCATTATTGGAGGCGATAGCCCTTGGCTTTGTCATATACTTGGTCTATCAACATTTTATGAAATTGGTTCAATTTATTCTTTTGCGACATGGTCTAGGGAGAAAGAAAGATGGGCAGGGTGTGAATGGCGACGAAGTACAAGACTTGAAGCAAAATTCCCAAAGTATAGGGAACAAGAAGTTAGTTGTGTTGGTGCAAAAGGGTGCATCAAAAGTCGACTATTGAAAGTGGATGACCGTATAGGGTGTGTCATCATGTGTGTTCTTCATCTTGTGATACGATGTGGTGAATACTTAACAACGTTTGTGCGAACACGAGCCACAATGTTGACGGTACCACAACGATCCAAGGTTCAAAGCCTCCTAAAGGACGCTAAGACCAACATTTCTTTGAAAGGCCGGTCCCTCCCGGATGGGGAAGAGACATGGCACTTGTTTGCCAATTGGTTGCCCATTGCAGAGAGTTTGGGTCTAACACCACATGTCACCACTATCGTTGAGGACATGGGGAAATTGCTAACCGCTATCTATCGGTGGACATATGATCCATTCGTCCAAGGGTGTGCACAAATTGCAAAAAGGTTTCAAAACACTATATGTCCCCATAAATGATCACCCTACTTGCTTTGCCTCCGCAACGAGAGGGCCATCGTATTGGGTAATTTGCAACCTTGGGAGGGGGGCCATGTTTCGTGGCGACATTGTTGAGTCGCTTAACTATGTCTTTAAAGACAACTTTCTAACCACAAGTTCCCGAGGTGGTCGTCGTAAGGCTACCAAGGAGGAAAAAGATGAGGCAATGCCCCGACATGCGCACGAGCGCATCTTCCTCTACAAGGAGATGCCTCGATGGGACGGGCGGCGGCGACGGGAGGATGAGCACGTGGTGCACGCTCAATTGGAAGCTGACAATTAGGAGGTGTGTGTGTGTGGTTGAACCGTGGTTCAGGAGGTTCACCCGTGCGGTTGAACCGGCTTTCCCACAGTTTCACCCCTGCTTCTCTCAGGTGCCTTTGCGCCATGGACAAGGAGTCTTTGGGGAAGGCTCTCCAGGACTGCCTGCGGGCACTGGGTACGGAACAAGGCGCCGGTCCACCAGCCGCGCCAGCGCCACAAGCAGCGGCAGCGCCTCCAGCTCCCCACCTGGCCGACAACTTCCCGCTGAAGGAAGAAGTGGTGGTCCACAACACCTGCAACCCCGACACCACACTGGCGCCCGAGACGGCTGAGTGGCGGTGGCTGGCTGACGTGACGCCAAAGTACGTGTTCCGCCGTGCCATGACGCTCTGGATGAAGAGGCACCGCCAAGAAGACAATGATGGGGTCCAGTCCTACCCCTGGGAGACGAAGTGCCTGAGCGCCGGGGAGTTTTAGGAGTGGAAGGTGCTGCGTGTGGGCCTGTCGAGCGACCCCCAAGGCCACATGTCCCTGGATGAACCAGGTCTGGATGCCCTGTTCAGGATATGGGCCACTGCGGGGTGCGGTGTTGCCAGGAGCCTGTCCTGGTTTGGCGCGGATTCCGTCGGCCGGGGCGGTGATCACAGCGCAGCACACGGTTCACGCTGCTTCTTCAAGGCCCCGCTGGAGTTGTAACCAGGTTGGTTCAACGAATCGGAGGTCCAGTGGTACACGGCGACTCTGAGCAGCATGCTGGCTATGAGCGCCACCATCTCAGGTTGGGTAAAGCACAGGAAGGCCAAGGCAAGTGCCGCGACGGCAGCAGCGGCGCCAACGGCAACGGCACTATTGCCCTTCGTGCAGCCAAGTGTGGTTCAAGCGATCCAAGGGGTGCAACAGGTGTGCAGTAGTTCAACCGTCGTTTCAGCGGGTGCAACCGTGCGGCTGAACCGCCTCCACCGTCTTCAACCTTGCACAGTTGAGCGTCACCTTCCTACACACTGAATCGCGTTCCCCCACTTCCGCGGTTCACCTGCCTCCTTGCTTTCTCTGCAGTTGACCGCCAGTGATGTGCCTGAGCACATGTTCGTGGTGGATCGTCCTGGCCCTGGCATTGTCGTCCGCGGGCGATGGCCACCCATGCCCATCTTGGAGTGGTGGGACCTGTGGTATCGGCAGATCCCTGGCGCCGCTCAATTGGTCGACCGCATGAGTCGTGGCGTGCAGCGGGGCTTGCGGGAACTGAGCAATGCCGGGCAGGACAGAATCGCGCCAGAACGGCAAAGGTCAACACCCCTGGAGTCCAGTCCAGCCGTCACCACCGCTCCTCAACCGAGTCCTGTGGGAGCGAGCCTTGAGGAGTTCTACAAGAGTGTGTGGGACCGCCCACTTGGAGCAGGTGGAGCATCGGCGAGCAGTGGAAAGGCCCCCAAGCCTCCACGTCTTCCAGCACCACCGCCACCAGAAGAGACGAGCGCCCCTGGCAGCAAAGTGGTTCCGAAGTCCCTGTTTCAGTCCGCTGAGAAGGAGCTCCTCCCACGGAAGGGGACAAGTGCAAAGGCTGAAGCACCGCCCATGAAGGCCCAAGTCTCTGGCGACAAGAAGCCGAAAAAGAAAGCCAAAACTGGCAGCGGTGCTTCCCCGAAAAAGCGGACAATCGCCCCGGACAGCAGTGAGACGGACGAGTCAGACCCCCTTTTTGAAGAGCACGAATGGGTCCCAGCCGCAAAGCGTATCCCAAAGAAGATGGAGGAGAGGGTAGTTCCGGCCCCCAGTTCCGAGAGTGACTCCAGCAAGCTCCCCAGCGACACGGTGCAGGATGTGAAGGCCCTGGCAGAATCGGCGCACGCGACAGCTCTGGACGTGTGCACGGTTGAACCGGTGAAGTGTAGTTCAACCGCACACTTGAACCGCCTGAACCACGGTTTCACTATTTTTTCCTTTTTGCAGAGCCTGGATCAAGCCCAACAACGACGACTGGCGGTTGAGGACACGCGCAAACAGCTGCGACAGCGGTTTGGATGGGCGGCCAACACGTTGATTCGATGGGTCGTTGTGGACGGTCCTGATGGCGAACCACGTCTGGCCGTGGGTACCCCGGGAAAAGCTACGAAGGGGACCCACTGGCCCAAAAAGGGCGAAGAATTGGTCTTCCTTCCCCCGCAGTGGGAGGAGGAGGGCGATGCAGCTGGGACAACGTGGCCAGTTCTTGCAGTCAAGGACAGCACAAGCTTCAGTGACCCCCACGCTGCCGAGGAGGCGTTGAGAGAGCGCCGCGCCCAGAAACAGGAAACGATCGATGAGGAGGGCAAGAAGACAATGGAGGACTCCCCCTCGTACAGTCCACTCAAGGAGAAGCAGGTCACTCCCGCGCCGGAAGCTGAAGCGGAAAAGGTCAGTGACAATGGGGTTCCTGTGCCGACGCCGCCGGTGATTCCAGAGCCAAAGGACACTGAGAAACACATTCCTGTGCCTAGTCCGCCGGAGGTGCCAGAGCCAAAGGAGAGTGAGGAACAGGTGATCAAAGAGGAAAAGGTGGAGTCTGCTGGTCCAGGGGTGCAGGAGCACCAGGAGAGTGGGGAGGACTCGCGTGCAGCCCCGGTTGGTCGAGAGGAGATAGAGGAGATTGGTGGAGCGCCGAAGGACGAGGAAATGCCTGCATGTAAGCAGGAAGATAACGAAGAGGCAGCCCCAGAGGTTGGTGCACCAGTGCCTCACGTGAAGGAAGAGCCACTCCCAAACGACTGACTTTTCACGTGCCTCAAGGGAATGAGGGGGTGGCAGTGGCGGGAGCGACACGGAGCACGGTACCGTAGGCAGTTGTGGGGGGCCGTAATGGTGCAGGGGCATCACCGTGTGCAAGTTGCAGTGCAAACGAGGAGAGATCCGGACCTGGTCCGGCGCGTGAACACACACATCTGAAGTGTACTCCCCCAACTAACCCACACTGCGCTCGCAGTGGTCCATGGGGTGGGCGATCATCCCATTCTTGTACATACGCATCCAAAGGATGACAGTCCCCTTACGGGAGAAAGAGCCCTGGGAGATTTTGTTGGGGGGGAACTGTTTAGCAGTGCCCTACTCTGTGCAAATGGGCCTTCCCGTCCTGCATGGATACGTGGGGGGCGTGATTTATTATGGGGACACATTGTGGATCCTCGATTTGGGGTCATGTTTAACGCTCTTAGGCCCCACATGCCTCTGGCGTGGTCTGGACAGCGCATTGTGCTCCTACTGTACACAGGCATTGCCTGGGGATGTCTGCATGTGGCAATGCAGAATGAACTTGTCACGTTTGGCTTCCCAAGGTGAAGATTTGTTTTTTGTGTAGCGCTTCGTGCAACAGCGGTTGAACCGGTGAAGCCGGTGCAACCGCGCGCCTGTCCAGCGGTTGAACCACCTCGAAAGCCGGTTACTTTTTGGTTCAATCCATGAGGAAACAAGATTCTGTAAATCACGTGTGGGCTTGCATGTAATTGTTGTTCACTAAAAAGGGTCCAAAGTCCTGAAGGGAATCCAAACAAGGCGCAGGGGTGTATGTCACCACGCCTAACAAAAGGTCGATGGTGAAGCCGTGCGGTTTCTCGAATACAGCCGCCGCCACTGGCACCTACACCACCACCGCCGTGAAATATGATCCAAGACAAATAGGTCTCCAGTGTTTTGCACCAATGAGGTAAGAAGGCTTTCGAAAACATTCTTTTTAGGGGGTGTGGCATCTCTTGGAGGGCTGAAAAATAGCGGTTTTCAGGTTGCTACTTAACAATTTGTTGCTGTACCACGATAGGGGTTCAACCGTGGGGAAGCCGTAATGAAAGTGCGCGGTTGAACTCAGTTGAACCACGTTTTCACTTGGGTAATTCAAGGGTACCTGATCCAAATGAGCACGGGGGGATGCTTTTACTGATTGTGAATTCAGTTGCTTGGCCATGTTGGCCAAGCTGTACCCCAGAGTCCATTGCCTGTCAGAAGGTTGACATGAAGTGGTTGGGACTATCTTGGTGGCCGGAAGTGTGTCTATGCTCCTTGTAAAACGTTTGTTGCTTGTTCACATTTGACTGAAGCATTGTATCTCAGCCTGCATTCTCTTTGTGCAGCCCCTGGTACTTACACATGTTTTGAATCGGAGGGATCTATCCTGACTTCATTTTGGTCCGGTTCCTGGAGTTGCTCTACTTTATCTCTGTGAGGTCTGTATTTTGCATTTGGGGAAATCAGCAACGTCTTCTCTGAGAAATACAAGGAACGAGCACAAGTGTGCGCAAACCAGAAACCGTTCCTCAATGCCCATATGTGTGCCATTTCTGACTTAGTCGCCCTGGCCATTATGAGCCATTGACTTCGGCCCAGTAGCGGAGTCATTTGTTAGATGCAATCGTGAGCCCGCGGGCAAGGGGCCCCTAGCACGGGCCCGCGCCTCCCACATTGCCCACTGTGTCCGATCCATCCCCTCTCCAAGCAGAGCCACTAACCCAGTGAGTATTGAAATTTGGCGAGGCATTTTGTGGGTAAGTGGCACCCCGGGAGATGAAATGCGGTATACAATATGAAATGTAGGATGTTCCACTTGTTGTTTTGTTTGCTTCACAACCTGATAGAGCTGGGTATTTATTCTCCTTTTGAGTTGGGGTTGGATACTCACACTCCATGCTTTGTTGCTCGGACTTTTGAGTCGGGTTTGGATATTCGCAGTCCATGCTTTGTTGCTGGACCCTTTGAGTTGGGGTTAGCGACTCGCAGACTACGTAGTACCGCAATAAACCGTAGCACCCCCTCTTCGCTGCATAGCTTTGTGTTGTCCTGCGTGCCGATTATGATTCAAGGATTTGGTTTACTAGAATTGACGTTAGGGAGGTGGTGGCATATCGTCACCCCTGGCAGGAGCCTCCCCAGCTCTTGGAATGCCAAGTTGCGTCCTTCGGCTCCTGGGGAGCGACTCCTGTGCGCCTCTTGAGACGCTAACGCACCTCGGGGACTCCCCAAGAGCAGGAGGTTCCCGTCCGGCTCGCCAGGAGTTAAAAAAGGAGCCACTTCCCTGCCACTGCCGAGAGAAACCTTTTTTGCCTTCCCTTGCCCTTCACGTGTTGTTCCTTCTTGGTTACTGCTTTGGCAGATGAAATCCCTGATTGATTTTCCCCAAGTGCAAAATGACAAAAGAGTGGTGCAAGGCAACCCAAATAGAGATCAAATTCAAAGTCAGGAAAATATCGTTCCAATTGAAAGCATATGTAGCAAAAGAGGGGCTGCTCAAAGGACAATGCAGACGTAACTACAAGGCTTCAATATTTTATACACAAAGAAAATGATTTTATGTGAAAGCTGGCTTAGGTCTGGCGGCAAGGATAGTGCCAAGCACTTTATGTGCACAGACTGAGAGGCAATATAGTTGCCTAGGAAACAGGGGCAAGTAGGTTACACCATAGACAGGATATGGCTTGGCCGGCTTGGCTAAGCTACTGAATTCAGAATCAGTTAAACCGTAGAACCACAATAAGTGGGAAAACGTTTGAGTATCTAGGTCCTGATGTTGGAGACAACTAGGCTTAAGCTTTATGAAAAAGGGCATGACGTGCCCAGTTGTGGTTTAGTATTACTGGAAGATACATCCGCTCACTTGAGTTTTATGGGTGAAGTTCATCGGGGGCTAGGGATATAATGCTAGTTACTTTGACAAAAACTTACTTCATGCTTCAAAAGAGTGACAAAGGAGATTAAGTGTTAGTCCCCATTACTTCCCAAACAATAGGGTGGGGCTTGGCGGGGATCAAGTGCCCAAGAAAATACATGGATGTGACTTCTTCTTACCCCCCCCTGGAGTACTAGGTGATCAAGCTACTAGGACCAAGAAAAAGGGCTCAAGACCCGTTGTCATTACCTCAGAAAATGCTTAGAACCAGCAATTGACACTCTCATCAGTTCAAAGAGACATATTACACTGTTGGTACCTTGAGAAACAGCGTAATGTACAGTGTATGATGCCCCAATGGGGTGGCAATCCTCAAAAGTCAACATCGTTGAGCGAAAGCCCTTAATGAAACCTTTGGGGGCAGAGGGGATGGAACCGAGGACCTCCTCACTAGAGCTCACATGGTTCACCAATAGGGTATCGTTGATCACTTTAATGCGCAGGACCATCACTGTATAATTAGCGTCTTCATAAACGTCCTGAGGGCAGAGCAATAATCCCAATGGAGGGCGCATAACTCCAGGAGTTGAAAAAAAAAGGAAATGCGGCCTCGCAGAAAATTTAGCAATTTCAAAAGTCGAATCGCTACAATTTGACGGAAAGAGTTGTAATTCGCCAAATTATTTTCAAAACTAACAGTCTCAGACAAGTGCAACGGAGCCGCGCTTCACAAAAGAGGTGGCGGAAGCTAAAGGATTGTCCAATACAAAAGATGTGTACCGTGTTTCGAAAAGCTTTTAAGCGAAAGCTTTGCACAGTTGCCTCAAAAGCTTACAAACCTATGAAAAATTGGAAGAAGTAGGACAAACAAAACAGAGTAAGCGGACAACCCGCTACTCAGGTATGTCCCTGTATTTCCACTGGTATGCACTGTGTTCGTGTTGCTCGTTTCGTTATAACTATAGGGTTGTTATCCCTCTGTTTTGCGGGGGTTGGGGTCCTGTTGTTTCTTGCTCGGCACAAGTAACACGACGAATGAAAGATATGTTACACGAATGGAGCACACTGCGCGCTGACGCAGCTTTTGCTGGATTGGTCTCTGCTCGGCCACTTCCAAAGTTGCTTGGCTGAACTTGGGCATGTTGTTGGCTTTTGCTGGGCTTCCGGTTGGTCTTCCTCCCTGCGTCAAAAAAGGATAGTCCTGCCCTGAAAATACTGCACATCTGTGGCCAGTCACACATTCAAGCTGCAGCAGGTCGATGAGGATCACTGGGGCGGGTGGGAGGTACTCAGTGGGGAATGTATAAGGCAAAAATGGGGAAGGAAGCAGATGCCACATAAGAAAAGCAACAAAGGTAGGGGACCGTATGTGGCGAAAGAAATCACAGTAGATCATCAAGCAAACATGGCAGGAGAGGTCAGGATTGGGATGTAGGGAAGGAAGGAGGTTGCATGTCATGAGTCACCGAACCCATTCTCAGTCCGACCCTCAGGCAGAATTTGGTGGGTACTGACACCCAAATCTGGGTGCAGAAATGGCAAAAATAGGCAGCATTGGGGTATTATTCGATGAGTGGATCCAACAGCCAAAGCTGACCCTAGGGCTTATGGGATAAGAGGCAGCTCCTGAGTCAAATATCAAAGTGCAAGATTTGTATATAGGTAAAGGCCCCTTATGGGCCTTGAGATATGGGGCCGCCAATAGACCACATGGGGGGCTGAAACCTCGGTCCAAAAAGGGGCGAATTGGCATACCCAAAAATAAGCCAAAACAAAAAGTATCCCCAAGGGTATTCATCCATGATGGCTTGGAGACCGGACCCAACATTTGGCGTGAAACCAAATCAGAGTCCAATATGAGCCTATTTGTACTTCGTTTCCAGAGATCTCCATGGGCCATAGCATGGTGTTGGCCTGAGTAGGGTCCACAAAGGCCAAAATGGCAAAATGGCCCACACTCACCTTCGGCTTGGTCCCTGTGAGTGGGCGCCCTGACCTGCCGACGTGCCATGTTAGCCATTGGGAGCAATATGCATAAGTAACATATCATATCACGTTCATTCGTCAGCGTGTCTGGTGTGCAAGGCGGGGGCCTGAACATGGTGCACGTCGCGCCAGAAATGTGAAAAATGGTCCAAAATAGCCGAAAATAGGCACACTTGTGGTCACGGCAAATGGTGTAAATGTCCTACTTGGACCGGGGTATGCCCAGCATTCGTGGTCGAGTCCCTATGTTCCCAACATTACTTTTGGGCGTTGACCGAATCCCCTTGATACCTCGGAATTGCTGGGTCAGGAAGTGAGCCCATGATTTCAGATCGACCGGAGTCGCCCACAAGATGGCCTTGGTGTGCCCGGCCCAAGAGGAATTTTTTGGTGGCGTCCAAGATATGTACGGCACCAAAGTATATCCTTTCATAACATACTTGGGTCAGGATGTCAATTGAGTGCAACATGGAGATACAAGAACGCCAGTTGACATGATGACCACATGAAGAATTGATGAAAAAACATGGAAAACTGACTTGATATCCACAAGAACGAAGTCCAATATCGATTTATTAATGGGCAATTCCTTTCACACACTATGTCTTGACACCAATGAAGTTTGATTCCATGCTTGAGCTCGACTTAAGGTGCCTTCAAAGCTTAGATGATCTGCGTCCCAATCAGGCACTTGGAGAAACGGACAAATGCAAACTACATACCATGCACGCACCGCATCGCTTCGGGCATGCTCTCCATGGACCCTTGGGCAGAGGCAAGGCTTTTGAGTGTTGATTTGGGTTAGGAGGAAGGGCGCTACTGAATATCGGGTCCGTTGGCCCAATTTCTCTTGGAGTGGTGCACACACCAGATGGGCACATGAAAGGACCCCATATATGCCCTACGACCCTACCTAAGCCTTATATGCCCAACCTAGGCCACTGGAACCAAACCATGCCTATATCTTTATATAACTGTGGTCTTTGAACCCACATGCAAGTGCTTGGGTGAGAATTGGACCTCATATCGTGAGGCGTATTTTGGTGTGGACGAACAAAATATGGTCAGGTGAGTTACGATGAGCTTATATGCACACTCCCAGCATGTCAAGTGATATGCGCCGGGTGTAAGGGCATGCAAAGAGGGAAGGTATACCAACCCTACACATTTTTTCATCTACTTGGTCGCCAAATGCATGAGATTGGCCAACTTCTCGAAAACGCCAAAAATGTGTTACCCTTTGGGTAAATTGAGTTGGGATCCAATGACCCCATAATGAGGTTAATGGGGGCAAACCCTCATCAACAGTGCCTATGAGGCACGTTGTGAGGCTGTCCTTCGGGTTTGAGGTTTAAGGTTTGAAGCTTCGGCTAGTAGACGCATTTCGGCCCCCTGGGGCCACCACGTCAGGCATCCTCCCCACTGGGGCCTCGTCGCGGCCCTTCATGGCACACCTCGTGGCTGGCGGCGGAGTCCCCCAAGTTAACCGGGCTCGGAGCCTTGTCCCTCCCAGGCTTCCCCCTTTCTCCACTCCCCGGTCAGTCTGTTACTTAGCCTGTGCTCGAGTCGTAGGCGGTGCAGGCTCTCTTGTGATGGCCACCCAGTGGGTGAGGGGCAGGGTCTGGGCTCGTGGGGTCAGGAGGTTAGCACTGGTGCGGGGCCCTCGGCTCCTCGCGGCAGGTGTGCGGCGGGCGCTGGCCTGGCGTCGGGTCAGTCCACTGTGTACACCATGCAGCTCTGCAGTCCTGCCCCGCATGTTGGCACCCACCCTCCCCTGCTCGCCTGTTAGGCTTCTCCCGGACGGGAGCCCTGCCCTCCCCCAGTCCGACTCCTCAAAGTTTGCCGCGGCCAGGTGCCGCGTTGGGGTGCCCGTGTCCACGTCGGGGCGCTCCATCTAAAGGCGGAGCGCGTGGGCGTTCTGGTGCAGGACAGTCCTCGGAGAGTGCGGGAGGCCGCTCAGGTTGAGGGGGACCGAAATGTTGCCGGCGGCGTCAGACGCCACAGCCACGTCCACCGTCCCGCTGGTCTGCGTGGTCCAGCGCATAACATTGTTGGCCATGCCTGTCGTGGACGCAGAGGGGCGGGGGGGCCGGGTGTGCTGAGGTGCTGCGGCGTATGTGCACCGTGGAGTGGTGCAATAGCACGCAGTGCCGTGCAGGTCTGTTGGCCTACTTTCAACCCGGGCAGTGACCTCTCCGGCCTGGAAGGGGGGGCCTCGCGCCATGCCGCACCGGGCTGGGGATCATGGGCTTTTGTCCTATTTCAAGGGCTGACTGCGCCGGGCTGGCGTGAGTAGCCCAGCGCCTCGTTGCGCGCTCCTGTGGGGGGAGGCAGTGATCCTCCCCCCTCCGGGCCATTCTGCCGCCAGGAGGGCCACTGGCGTGCGGCGCAGGCCACTGCCCCCCGGGACAGCTGGCCTGGGGCGTCGGTGGTCGTTCAGGCGGGCATCAGGGGGTGGTGGCCCGGGCTGCCCCCCCTTTGCTCCCAAGGCCCGTCCCCGGGCAATCTTTGTGCAGGCCAGGGTCAGGAGGGCCAGGAGGGTTGGAGTGCTAGGAGGGCCCCCACCTCCGCCTGTACCAGGGCGTTGCAAGGCGCTGTTGCAAGGCTCGTTGCAATGCTTTGTGTGCCATTCCCTGCACGTGCGCCGTGTGTTCTCCGTGTTGTGGCGTCCTGGTCCGGTAGTCCACCCGGGGGAGGGGGGGCAGGGCTTCCGGCAGCAACCCTCCCGGACTGGCAGGGAGGGAGGGCCCTCTCGGTGCGCCTCGTCCTGGTCCGGGTGGCTGAGGTTCGGCAGCCCGCTCGCGGGGGGGCTGTAGGTCCTCCTTGCACGAAAGAAAAAGGGAAGCGGGTGGTGTCGTGGCGCGCCCTGCTGTCGTCAGACCCAGTGCCAGCGGCCTTCCCCTGGCCGCCCAGCGCAGACGCAAGGGGGGCGGGCCAGTCGTCACAGGGGGAGGTGGCGTGCCCCACGCCGTGGCCTGTTGGCCCAGGCGCCTGTCCCGGAGTTTCCTCAGGACTGCCTGCCGCGGCGAGGGCCATCGGTGGCGGCAGTAGCCCAGCCCCTCTGCTTGTCGCTGGGGGCCACTGCCTGGAACGGTTGGTACTGGTCAAGCGGGCGGCAGGGGCTGGTCAACCCCAGCCCTCTGCTCGTCTGAGGCCAGCGACGGGAAGCAGTAACGTGGTCAGGGGGAATTCAGAGGCTGGAGGTATGAGGGGTAGGGGGGTTAGCTCCTGCCCTCGCCTGGGCGGCAGGCGCCGCTGGCATCTGGCTCGTCAGGTCCGCGCCCCTGTTGAGCCTGCCTGGGCGGCGTTGTCCGTGCCCTCCCCGCCTGCCAGAAAGCGGCGGTATGTGCTTCCCATTGTCAGCCTGGCCGTGTCCCTGGGCGTCGTCAGCGTGCCTGCCAGGGCTGGGGGGCGTTGTCGGAGAAAGTCTCGCATTACCTCCATGTTTCTTGAGGTGGCGTGAGCGATGCGGGAGGCACGTAGTTTGGCTCCGCGGGTCACGATCCGCGGGGGGGCTCAGTACCCTGTACTGTTGCCGTGGGGATTTGTACCTGCCCAGGCGGTGGTACGAGCCCCATCACTGCGTCTGCTGTCAGAAGTCAGAGGCCCGGGTCAGTGGAGGTAGGCGCGGATTGCAGCTCCCCACCGGCTCAGGCGTGCTGTGCTGTGCGCACGGCTGCGGGCCTCGCATGATACGCTCCCTTGGGCCCACACGTGCTTGCACCATCACCGGCGCCTACGATTCTGCGGGTCTGGGGGCTGCGTGTTCCGCAAGCGGTAGCTCCAGCTGACGAGAATTGCGCGCAGGGACCGGGGCAGAGATTCATTCGCTTCTGTATCCATGAAACGGAGCAACACCCCCCCTTCAAGAAAGGCAGGCGATCCCGGCTCGCGGTCTGGTCACCTTGCCCGAATGATTGCCTGGAGGCCCCCTTCGTGATCCTTCCGAGCCAACCAGCCCTGCAGGGGCACCCTCTCGTTTCCCGCCGTCCCACAGGAGAGACACCTCGTGGAACAAACAGTTCCTTCAATACCTGGAGGTGGCCCAGTTCAGCCACCCAGGCATCTCAAGCATCGCCGGGAGGGTCTCAGGAATGGCATGCCTGTCCCGCACCCAGGCACCTTGGGCTCCGGCAGGTCGCGGGCCCCCCTGCGTCCCCCGTTGCCGGCTCCAGCTCGGGCTCCTGTGCCGCCGGGGCGGCGGCCATCCATGCGGGTCCTGCCCGGGGTTCTTGCGCCGCCTGGGCGCCAGGCATCTGCGCCGGTTCTGGTCGCGCCTCCCATGCTGCGGGGGCGGGGTCCTTGCGGTAGGGGGGTTGGGGGGGGGACCAGGGCCGCCAAGGCGGGCTCCATGTTGTAGATGGGCTGGGGGTTGTGGTGGTGGGCGTCGTGTGCCGGCATCCAGCGGGCGAGTGAACTGCACCGCCTGGACCCCTCCCGCGGGGCTTCCCCGCTCCCTTTCCCGTGCACGTGGTGCGTTTTGCCCCTCCCCTTCCAAACTGCCTTTGGGCCTCGCCCGGCCTTGCTATGGCGCCCCGCGTCACCCCCCCCCCCCCTGGGCCGTGGGTCCATTCCCCGTCCCCGTTCCACGCCCATGTGCGACTCCCCCTGCCTTTTGCCATGTGTGTGCCCGTTGCCCCCCCCCCCATTAGCGCCCACCCCTTTGCCGCTCTGCTGCCCTTGCCCTTGCCCGCAGCCTTCCCTATCACCTCCAACCCCCCTTCCTCCTGTTCCCTCAGGCCCCGTCCATGCACCCTCCCTCGCCCCGGCCTGGACCACCCCTCGCTGCAGCTGCGGCATTGTTCTGGTCGCCGCCGGTTCGCGCTGGGGGGGCGGGCTGCAGTCGCCTGTGGCGTCCCGTAGCCGCCCTTCGCTGATGGCAGCTCCGGGAGCTGGGGGTCCCTTTGGCGGGTAGGGCTTCGGGAGGTTTAGGTTGGTGTGGCTGCGCTGCTTATGGGCCCGGTACCTGCCGCCTTCTCTGCATTTCTCCCTGGCCACAGCAGCTCCTAGCGTCCGGCTCGACGTAGTGTCATGGGCCTGTGGGGCCCCGGCCCGGCGTGCTGCTGGGGTGGCTGGGGCTGCGGCCTGGCTTGTCCGGGTGCCCTCTGCCGCGTTCTGCGGGGGCCGGCAACACGACCAGTACCTCGCACGCTTGCAGGGAGACGGAGGCCACGGCCTGGCTACCGCGGGCTGCTGTGGCGGTTTCCCACAGGCGGCACGGCAATACGCCTGGGGCTTTGAACGCTTGCGGGACGGCAGAAGCGGCGGCCTCGCCCGGCGCCGGCACGGGGGCCTGCAGCTCAGGGCTGCGTGGGGCCGCCTGTGGCTGCCCGACCGGCAGGGTGGCCAGGACCGCTGCCTCTGCCAGGCGCTGCTCTTCCCGCTCCGCGAGAGTCTCCCCCTCACCTCCCGGGGAGGAGGGGGAGCGGGAGCGGGACCGGCGATGGAGTTGGTGTTCTTCGTCAATTCCACCACAAAAACTCACAAGCTGTTGGTGGCAGCAGCACGACACCAGGGCAACATGTTCCTAGCGCTGAAGCAAGATGTAAGCACGCAGCGGAACAGCTCACATCGGACGATGGATAGCATCCTCAGGAAACAGAAGACCTTCCAGAATGTCTTTTGGAATAATTCATTTGACGACACACGACGAAGCCGGCTGCCAACAGAATCCGAATTGCTAAGTTTGCGGCTGTTGTGTGCACTGCTGGCTCCGTTTTTGGATGCTACGAATGTGATCGAGGGAAACACCTATCTGACTGCAAGTATGGCACATGGGATTGTCCTGCAGCTTCATTCCGATCCTTTCGGGGATAGTCTCGATGTCAAGCCAGCATTTGCCGCAACATGTCGAAATGCTTATTTTCCAGGCCGGGCTTTGCTTCTGTCGAGGAAAGGTACTTCAATGCCTTTCATCATACGGATAAGGTTGATGAAGCAATGGAAAGGCAATTTTCCGACTCGGAGTAACAATGCACAATGCTTGATGAATATTTGATTCGACCGGCAGCTCCGGGTGCTGGGGGTCCCTTTGGCGGGTAGGGGTTCCGAAGGTTTAGGTTGGTGTGGCTGCGCTGCTTATGGGCCTGGTACCTGGCGCCTTCTCTGCATTCCTCCCTGGCCACAGCAGCTCCTAGCATCCGGCTGGACATAGTGTCATTGGCCCGTGGGGCCCCGGCCCGGCGTGCTGGTGGGTTGGCAGGGGCCGTGTCGTGGCTGGTCCGGGTGCCCGCTGCCGCGTTCTGCAGGGTGCGGCGACACAACCCGTGCCTCCCACCCTTGCAGGGAGACGGAGGCCACAGCCTGGCTACCCCGGGCAGCTGTGGCGGCATCCCGCAGGCGGCACGGCAACACGCCCGGGGCCTTGAACGCTTGCGGGACGCCAGAAGCGGCTGCCTCGCCGGGCGCCGGGTTGGGGGCCGGCGGCTCAGGACTGCGTGGGGCCGCATGGGGCTGCCCGACCGGCAGCTTGGCCGGGACTGCGGCGACTGCCAGGCACTGCTCTTCCCGCTCAGCGGGAGTCTCCCCCTCGCCTCCCGGGGAGACGGGAGAGGGAGAGCAGGACCGGCGATGGAGGCAATTCTCCCGACCGATCTAATTGCTAAATGCAAGAAGTTGGTGTCCTTTGTGAATTCCACCACAAAGACTCACAAGGTCTTGTTAGCAGCAGCACAACAGCAGGGCAACGTGTTGTGAGCGCTGAAGCAAGAAGTAAGCACGCAGTGGAACAGCTCACATTAGGTGATGAATATCATCTTCAGGAACCGGAAGACCTTCCAGAGTGTTTTTTGGAATGATTCATTCGACGACACACGACAAAGCCTGCTGCCGACACAATCCGAATTGCGAAGTTTGCGGCTGTTACGTGCACTGCTGGCTCTGTTTTTGGATGCTACGAATGTGATCGAGGGACAGACCTATGTGACTGCAAGTATGGCGCATGGTATTGTCCTGCAGCTTCATTCAGAGCCTCTGGAGGAAGTAAGAAAAAGTCACTGCGGTGTCTTGCCAGGAGGGCTTGATCCAGGCCAACCCCCCCTTAAAACCCTCTTGTTGATGCTAAGACTAACTTAAGTATTTTTATCACTCTTTTGAAGCTTTTAGTACACTTTCTCAACGTAACTAGGGTTATAACCCTAGCCCCTCATGAAGTTCACCCCTACCACTCAACTGAGCGGAGGTATCGTCCTTCATTTAGGATATACCGAAAAAAAATAGGCATTTCATACTTTAGGCCTTGGATGTTAAGCCTAGTGGTCTCCCACCCCAAGACCCCTACACTCAAATGTCTCTACCATCTATTGTGGTTCTACTTTTTAACTGTTTCTGAGTTCGGTTGCTTGGCCAAATCATAATCTGTGTCTGGCCTAAATCCTATGCCCCACATTCCCAACCAGCTCCTTTCTTTTCCAAAGGAATACACATGAAGTGCTTGATGCTAACTTGGAGGCTAGAGTCAGGCAAGTTTTCACATAAAATCTTTTGTACTATCCATTTGTGATTGAATCTTTGTATTTAAACCTGCTTTGTCTATCTGCAGCCCTTCTGTGTTACATTGGATTTCAAACTATTCATTGATTCGATCCACATCCTGTTCTTGCTCTACTTGCTCCTTTGATTTTGGGATTTCACCATCAAAAAGCTGCAGGATTTCATCAAAATCTATAGGGCACTAAACAAGGACATCTTTCCGGCAGCAGAGGCAAACCCTCGGAACCTTTTGAACCGACTCTGAGCAGAAGCACAAGAAAAGCACACTGAAAAGCACATTGAGCATGTCCACTCAACTGTCCTCCCGAACCTGGCCGATCAGAAGTGTACAAGTACAACTTTGCAGTGTAGCCGACCCAAAGAGTGAACCGCCACTCAGAGCAGCATCTGGGTCTCAGGAAGATCCAGAGCACAGAAGGGCGAAACTAAATCTGCCCAGAACAACCCCATCAACCATGGAAATCTTAGCGGGCCATGGTGAACACAGCCTGCAAAGGCTCCGCAGGCGTGTCGAAGCTTCCATCGCCCGGTTGGCTTGTCCGGCCTCGTCTTCTACCGTACTTGGAGTTAGTCCTGAAGAACAAGAGGACCTACGAAAGAGGATGGACGATTTCATGCTCCACGAAGAGTAACACCAGTCCACCGTAGGAGAAGATGGAGAAATACCTCTTGATGCCCTCGGGTCGCCGCCCCAAACTGAGATGGGCTCCTTCCTTTTTTCTGGGCCATCTACAGACATGGCGGACACAGTATCACTACCGACACAACCGAGAGTACACAAGCAGCCGAGAGCAAGGCATCCAGACCTGTCGATAATGGATCCTCTGCGCCCAGAGCCCACCCATGGCGCTCGGAATCGTACGGCGGAACTTTTGGCCAAACTTCTATCCGGATCGGAAAACCCGGATGTGACAGCTCTGTCAGAGGCTTTCAAAGCTAAATTGGGTATCACTGAACCCTTACCCAAGCGGGCGCTACTCTCACCTTCACCCGGATTGAGCACGTTGGCTGATGATCTCAAAAGATCGAGGGTGTCCAGGTTGCTACCCAAGGTCACTTGCCCCAGCCCTTTTCATCCTCGCGCCAGGACAGTCCCAATTGCTGAACTACAGGACGGGCCGGTGACGGAGACTGAGAAAAAAGGGCTGTCAGCCCTGGCACCTCTTGCCGGCGTATCTCCTTCGCCTTCTGGCCTAACCCCGGGGGGTGGGAAGATGGGCAGACTTATTGCTCAGGCGAACATCCAGCTAGAACTGCCGGAGTTCGACCCCAAAAATCTGCCTGAATGGGCAGAAGAATTTGCTGAGTTTCTTTTGCTGACTGGCCAATCCCATGTGGATGTGGCCATCAAATGCTCGCTGCTGAAACGCTCATGCAGAAAGGAATTTTTGCAAAAAACAGGTGAAACAGATTGTGAAAACCTGTTCCACCTGGGAAGAGGTACTCAAAAGACTGGATAAAAAATTCCCAGTCTATGAGACTGACCTCAGTGTGCGCACACAGATAGAGGGGCTACCTATGCTCCCTGAGTTTCCTTCCGCTGCGCGAGTCTCTGAATATGTGTGCGACCTGGAGGATCTGTTTTCAAAGATGAACGTGGGCTCCTACGGAGCCACTGAGCCCCACCTGTGGCTCATGAGTAAGATTTCCAAACGGACGTGGGATGATTGCCGCGCTACCTCTGAGAGGAAGAGCCGGACCCACTCGTAGGATGAACTGGTGGACCTGCTGATTGAGCTAGCTCTTGAGAGGGAGAATGACTCCAACATGGAGAAATTCCTCAAGAAGCATTTGGGTCAAGGTGGTACCCCTACCCCCGAACGTGGCGAAGGGAAAGGGCCTAAAAATCCCACTAACGCCAACCAGGGAGGTGATAAAGGGAGGGGTACCCTACGTGCCATGAATGAGGTTAAACCTGATGCAGGTACACCCCCTCTGTTCTACTGCAAACCTGTCAATGTCAAGGGGGGGCCTTGTCATGCCCCTGACTGCGATCACCGCAGTAGCTGTATGCTGCAGATAAAACAACAGCAGCATACCAAGGATGGGAAACCTGTGACCCATCAGGACCATTTCAGGTGTACCATCACCTGTGGCTATTGTGGCAAACGTCGTCACTACGAAGAGGAATGTCACATAAAGAAACGCGAGAGTGATAAACTCAAGCGACGGGAGGCTGAACACCAGAAGACCCAAACGCCCACCAGAAACCCCCAGAATGGGGATAAAGGTGGTCAAGGAGGTGGCAAGGGGGGTGGCAAAGGTGCACCCCCAAATCCCCAGAAGCGCTCATCAGCGCCCGCTGCAACTCCCCCTCCTGCCGCAGGTGACCCCAAGAAGCGCCAAACGGGGGATAACACTTCCCCTGAGGCAAATAACTCCAAGAAGAGGCGACTTGCTTGGATGGCCAAGTCCCTCATGGCTGCAGGGGTGGATGTCAAGTTCCCTGATGAGGAGTAGGGGGGCCGCTCCGAAGAGGAGGACTTGGTTTTCTGGATCCTCGTGAAAATCGGGGATCAGGTTTTTCGAGCGGTGCTTGACACCGGTGCAAGACTTTCCATAGTGGCCCGGCGCCTGCTAAGGACCATCCATTCCCTGGGGGGGGTTGATGTGACTATATGCCTGGGCGACGAAACTGTGACCCAAAACTGCAGAGTGCTGGACACCGACGCCTTTGACATCGTCATTGGTACCGACTTCCTACGAAGACACCCCCAGGTAAAAATGCTGTCTCTCCAGCGCCCCTATTCTTTGCACTGCGACCTTGGCAGTTGGCTCTTCTCCGTACTTTTGAAGCTGTCAGGACGAAAAGAGTCTGGGCTGCGCTACGCATCCAAGACTAACTATCGTACTGAAAACTACCAATTGGCACGTCACGTTCTTGAAAATCCACTGGCGGCCCTTCAGGTAAACCTGGATGAGATCCAGGTGGAATTGTTTGCGAGCCAACAACAGCACATCATGCAGTTGTACTGCTCGAAACATTTAAACAACGCTTTCCGTTTCTTCTGGAAAGCAATGGGCCTAGTGTATGCTAACGCTCCTTTCTCCCTGCTCGCGAAGATTCTAACCAAAATGGCTTATGAGGGAGGAAGGGTTGTCATGTGCACCCCTGACTGGGCCTGCTCTGGTGAACACCCTTACTGGCGCCGTATGCTAGATCAAATGACCGTGCAGAGACTGCACCTCTCTGACGTTCCTATCTATGTGCCTGAGGATCAAACAAAGCTATGCAGGCCCCTGAGTGGGCCAGTTTCTTATCCATCGTCGATGGATCTCTCAATCAGGTACCCCTGTGTGACCTAGACCAGGTGCTACTGAAAGAGGTCATGGCCGAAAATCGTGGCCTGACCCTTTCTGATCCCAAAAATTGATCTCCTGAGCCCCTATCCGCCACACTTACAGGGTGTAAATCTCCCGATGGCTATCTGGAACCTGCAGCTGTTAAGGAGGATGCTGACGACCAACTGTCTTGACCAACAGTCTGAGATCACCGGCAATATCCCTCCTGTTGATCCCAGCTCTGTTGACCTAAAACACAGTGCGTTCCTAGCTCAGCTGTTGCTGGAGGAGGTAGATCTAGAGTCGACCTCAGAACCCGCTTCCCCTGTTGGGAAGCCAGTGCTACACATGCAGTTTATGCACACAGGTGAACCCGTGGCCCGGAGTCCTGATGCTCTGGCGCGGCCTACTTCTAATAGCATGCCACTGTCTGAGCATGACACTCAGGAACTCTGACGGCTGTTGTACCTGAAGGCCGAAGGTATTGAGCGCCAAGAGCGGCTGCTTTAACTCAGACAGACCTCGAAATCCTCCAACTGGTCTGAGGAGGACGATGAATCTTATATGCTGCCTGATCCTGAGAAACCTCTAGTGTATTCTCTGCACTATGGGCAGCAATGTTCCCCTGAGTGGGACGATGGTTCTGTGCCTGCCGAAACTGCTGATCAGCAGAAAAAGAAAGAACATGGTAAGAGCAACCTCCATGCTGAGGAGGATTTCCTGCAGAAACTCGAGAGTCTTAACCTTGACCCCTGACTGAAGAAACTGCTGATAACCTATGAGGAGGTGTTCGGCGCCTTCCCGCCCCCCCTCTCCTGTAAAAAACTGGTCCAGATGGACCTGAAACTGAAACCTGAATTTGAAAAGACGCGAGTGCGGCGTCGTCCCTATCCCGCTCCACAGGAACAGGTTGAAGAAATCGAGCGCCAGGTCTAGGAATGTATTGATGCTGGCCTGGTTTAAGAATATAAGAAGGGGAATTACCCCCATCACTGCAGTCCCTGTTTCCTGGTTGCTAAACCAGGGTCAACTGCCCTACGACTGGTCGTTGCTTATGGTGAGGTCAACAAGAAAACCCGAAACCACTCAGGGAGTATTCCTAACATGGAAAATACCCTGGAGCGTATTGCCAAATGCAGGTACAAGACCAAATTGGACAAACGCTCTGGTTTCTGGCAGGTGTACCCAACTGCCGCAGCTCAGGAGCTGCTGGCTTTTATAACCCCTAATGGTCGTGTCTTTAAGTGGAAGGTCATGCCTTCCGGGGTGGCTAATGCCCCAGCGCTCTTCCAGGAGCTAATGAAAAAAATTTTGTACTTACTGAGGCGCAGACCTCTAGTACAGGAGTTGATTTCTCGGGGTGCAGAAATAGAGACCCATATCGACGACATGAGTTTGGGTACTAATACCCCAGAGGACCATGTCCTTCTCCTCCGTGAGTGTTTCATTGTTTACCAGGAAAACCATCTCCGCATCAAACTTGAAAAATGTGAGTTTATGAAAGAGGAGATGGAATATTTGGGTTTCGACGTGGGGTATGGCTGGTGGAAACCAGCCGCGTCCAAGATGCAGCCCCTACAGGACATGCATATTGGCCATGACCCTAAGTAAGGTGACTAAGCCGTGGGAGAGCTCATCTCCTGGTTTAGTTAGTTTGTGTTGATTGTGTTCGTTGGACAACGCCTCCCTTCCCTGCACGATGCATGCTCACGATGGGTTAAAGGAAGTAGGCCACGCGCCTTGCTGGGGGTATGACCCATGTTACGTTACCCAGGCCTCCGCTGTACGTTGTATGAGAGAACGGGTGGAGTCCTGAAAGCTTGCTTGCTTGATAGAAGAGTTTTGGAACAGTGTATTATTTTCCAGTCAGAGACCCATATAATACGGCGAGGCTTGGGAGGTTCCTCCGTCCCAAACTGTTCTGCATGTGAACCTCTCAGGTGGGACAAGGTAGGGTGAAGTTGTGCCACTACAAAGCCCTGTTAAACAGGGGCGCTGATCAAATAAACATGAGGCTTCTCAACAACTAGGCCGTGGAGAACGCTTACTACACCCTGTGCCCTCAACACGCAAGTGCACTCACTCCCCCAAGCCCTGCCAGGGATATGTGCGACGGTGTCCCTGTCAGGGCACAGCAGCCAAGTGGCGCTTCCTCCGCTGGCTTTGTCACAGGTGGGCCAATAGGGCCCGAGTCTTCATCTTCACCGCCTTCCAGTAGTGCGTCTAGGGGTTAGGGTCAGCAAGCCTGGTAGGGAGTGAGTGTGGTTGTGCTGAACCTACCTTCCAAGGCTGATGCTCGCATTAGTGAGTGTAGTGTAGTGGTGTCTCCTGCTTCGCGTGCTTTTCCTCGCAGACAGGGGAGTGTGTTAGTTTTTAGCAGTTAGACAAATGGGCGTTTTGTATGCCCTTAGCACACTTGGCCACCACCTCTCTCTCTTGTTACGGAGGGCTTTTGCCGTTCACCAAACTGATAGGTGCCCGCACAGCAATCAGGCGCCATAGAAGAGGTACCAGTAGCTTACTAGGACCTTCGGTGCGAAATCAGTGGAAGCCGATGATGGCAGCCACACTCGGGTGAGAACTGGGACACACAGAGACGTATGTAGCACACTTAGGGGTAAGGTAACGACGCCAGCACCGGTATTGCCCAATGGGTCTGGACCAGTTGGGGCTCCCAACTGTGGGCACGCTTGTCCCCAAGGAGGGTGGACACACCTTGTCCTTCAGCACCTTGCTTGCCATTCCCCCCTGGTCTAGGAAGCCACCGCTCTTCGCTGGCCTTCCAAAGGTCATCACATTAGGGCATATCTGATGCAACACTGCTCAACATGGCACTCCCTCACGCTGGTAACCACAGGCATGAGACTGCAGGGCACAACCAAGGCAGGGGCTCCAGAACCAGCGGATGTGCAAATGTCGGGAGGACCAAACCCAATTGAGGGCGGGCGTTGGTAAATTCACCAAACCTGGAGCTCTATTAGAGTCCTGAACCTGTCCTGGCACACACTGAACAGGCCTTGCTGTCAGCACAAGAGTGCTCACCGTCCCTGAGAGGCTAGGAAACAGAGGACGTTGCAAGTAAAGGGCCTCAACTGTGAGTTCTGAAAAGACAGAAACTGTTCACGTAGGCTGGCGTGTTCAGGTAACCATCAGTTGGGGTGGTCGTATGGAGGGGGAAACCTCGGACTGATCCGGCCTCACGGATACCTGGTCCAGCGCGTGGCAGCGTTCTTGGTACTGCACGGTGCCGGATGATGGCACGCTGGGAGGTTGGGACAGTAGGACTCACCGACTATTGGGCTGCAAACAGGATGTAAGCGGCCTGGTGGCATTCTGATGACCCTGGTGTTGCTTTTCTTGGTGAAGGGGAAGTGTAACTCCGGGGGGTGCCTATACTCCTGCAGGAGTGGCCTGAAGGAGACTCCAAAGAGGAGGAGGGCATGTCTGGGAAGTACCCCCGCCTGCTGGAGCTTGCAACCTCCTCAGTTCGGTTAAAAACAATAAAGAGACAAGCACCAGCACATTATGTTTTTTTGTTATGCTGGGACAGGGTCTCAGCGCGGGTTGATAGCTGACTCTTGGTATTCTCAACGAGGTAGGAACAAAGAATGGGGATGATACTCCAATCTGGCTGTATAAAGGCTGACATGGGCTCCCAGAGTGCCTCAGATAGACCACAGCCATCCAACGGAGAAACGATTTTGGGTTTGCCCACACTTCTGCTTGTTCCTTGTATTTGGTTTAGAAAGCCTTGCTGATAGTCTCCAAGACAAAACGGGGTCCAGACAAATGAGCTCAAACGTAACCAACAGGGTGTGAATCCTGTGGCTTAGCAAAGAGGCTAGCGATTTGAAAAGTCAAATCGCTATAAAAGTTGACGAAAAAGCGTTTGAATTTGTCATCTTTGGTCCTAGACTTACAGTCAAAGACAAGCACAACTGAGCTGCATTCACGAATACAGGCTCGAAAGCTCAAACGGCTCCAGGAAAAGAAGGTCTGACCGGTGTTATTTAGAGCTTTTAAAAGACGTTTTTGCACAGTTGCATCAACAATGTTATAAAGCTCAGATAGAAGATTGAAACAAATGGCCACACAACAGAGCATGCGGAAGACCCACCTGTCAGGTATGCTACTGTCATGACACACGTATGCATTGTCTCCGTGTTGTTAGTTTCGTTAAAACGATAGGGTTGTCACCGCTGCGTTCGTTGGGGGTTGGAGTCCTCATTATTCTGGCTCTGCACAGGTAAAAGAAGGAATCAAACGTATGTCCAATGAATGGAGCACGCAGCGCGCACGTAGGGTCAGAGTAAGCGCTGCGCCTGGGATGCATGTGGCTAATCCGGGCATTCAACTGTTGTTGCGCTTTCCCTGTGCATCCCTTCACTCCCTCTTTCTGTCACAGGTTAAAGAAAAAAGTGCTTGTGCGTGTTTGCTCTCGCCGTAGCGTTAAAATAGGGGTTTTCAAAGCTCTAGGCTTCGTTTTGCGCTGTGCAGTTGCCATTCAATCCACCCTCTCTCTCCTGCAGGTGACAAAGGAAGAGGTGCATGATACACACGATGCCTTAATCCCTTAGGGTTGTTAGAAATCGCTTTGGGGTTGTTTAAGCGCTTAGGCTTGTTCCTGCGCTCGTTGTCCACCGCCATCCACATGGGGCCTGGTGAGGAAGGAGAGTAGGCCCAGAAAAAGTTGACCTCCTGGTTGAGGTTTTTCGCGATAGTTGGTTTTGGTTGCCCCCGCCTCCCTTCCCTGCATGATGCATGATCACAACGCGTTAAAGGGAGTAACCCACGCGCTGTGCCTGCGGTATGATCATTTGTGAGGTTATCCAGGGCTCTGCCTGGCGTTCTCTAAGAGAACAGGTGCAGTCCTCGGAGCTTGCTTGATTGATAGGGCAAGTTGGAAGTAGTCAATTTTTTTCCAGTCTAAGACCCGTATAATACGGCGAGGCTGGCTAGGTTGCAGGTCCAAACTGACCTGCATGTGGTTCTTTGATGTGGCAAAAGGTAGGGTAAATGGGTGTCCAGCCAGGCCCTGCTAAACGGGGGCGCTGATCACACAAACAAAAATTGAGCCTCAGACGGGAATGGCGAGGACAAAACAGCTTCTTCATGTACAGCGCTGACTACACGCTGTGCGCTCAACAAATGCACTCCTAACTCCAAACCCTGTCAGGGAAATGCCCGGAGGCGTCCCTATCAGGCCACAGCAGCCGAATGGCGCTGTGTTCACTTGTTGATTCATAGGTGAACTATTAGCGACCTTGTGCTCGTTGTCAACGCCACCCAGTAGTGGCTGTAGGGGTTAGGATCAGCAAGCCTGGCAGGGAGTGAGTGCAGTTGTGCTCAACGTACCTTTGAAGGCTGGTACTGTCATTGGTGAGTGTAGTCAAGTGGTGTCTCCTGCTCCAAGTGAGTTTCCTCGCGGGCAAGGGCATTGTGTTATTTTTTTGGCCTTTAGGAAAATGGGCTTTTTGTACGCCCTTGGCACACTTGGCCACCCCCTCCCTCTCTAGTAGGAAGGGCTGTTGCTGTTCAGCCAAATGATAGGCGCCAGCACAGCAATCAGGCGCCATAGGAGTCGTACCAGTGGCTGACTAGGACCTTCCGTCCGACATGCGTGAAGGCGGATGATGGCAGCCATGCTGGGGAGTGAATTGGGACACACACAGACATACGTAGCACACTTAGGTGTATGGTAACACCGCCAAGACGGGTAGCACCCCATGGGGTTGAACCCGTTAGGGGTCCTAACTGTAGGCACGCTTGTCTGCAAGGAGGGTGGACACACCTAGCCTTCAACACCTTGTTTGCCATCCCCCCCTGGTCTAGGAAGCCACCGCTCTTCGTCGGCTCCCAAAGGTCATCACATTAGGGCATATCCCATGCAACACGTGGTCAACAAGTCACTCACTCAGTGGGTGGCTGTAAACCAGATAAGCGGCAACCTGGCTCACGCTGACAACCACAGGCATGGGAGTGCAGCGCCCAACCAAGACAGGGGCAGGGCACCAAAAGCAGCAGATGCGTAGGTGTTTGCCGGAATGAACCCGATCCAGGGCAGGCGATAGTACATTCACTGAAACTGCAGCTCTACCGGAGTCCTGAACCTGTCGTGGCACACACTGAGTAGGCCTAGCGGTCATCACCATCTGCTCCACCACACGGTTCTGTCCCTTGCGCAGAGGGTTGGAAGTGTGAGGGTGGGGCACACCTGTGGTTACATGTACGATCAGGGCGTCCAACAGGCGCCTGTACCATCCGGTGTCACTCCGGATACGTACATCTTCGTCACAGTGCATCTCCTCAGGTGCCCCGTAGTGCTGGAACCATTTTTCAACCAAAATGTTCAGAGTCTGTTCGCCTGTGATCTTTTTGTTGCAGGGAAGCGCACGGGTGAAACAGGTCAGACCAGAGGTGACAACCAGACAACTGTCATAACCATCAAACCTAGGGAGATCGTTGATGATGTCCACGTACAACAGAGACTTAGCACAGTAGGGGATAGGCAGACCAGAGACAATTCCCCAGTCACGTGCGTCGCTCTGTTTGCTGGGTGACAGCCACAGGAGTCCACTATGGGCTGCATACGAGCACGTAGTTCAACGCAGGTTAGTCGGGAGTAGAAACGCTGCCTGAAAAGCCCAGCAGTGCGGTTGCACCCTGTGTGCCCTCTACTGAACTGGGTCCGCTGTAGGCAACTATCCAGTTGTGCGTCAGGCAGGATTATATGGTCTTCATACTACAGATATTGATTATCTTTATACCAACGGTCGCCGTCTATCAGGCGTGCCTGTAGGCCATCAGTGAGAGAGTGGAGTACATATTGATACTCTTACGGGTAATCTTACAGCCTCCCAACCCTCCAGTACACCTGCAGTGCGCATGGACAGGTCCAGCTGGACATCCATGCGCTGAAATGCCTCTGTGGCGAAAGCCTCCGAGCTCTCACCTAAGATTGCATTGAAGTTATTACGAGATATATAGTCGGCCATTTCATTTTTTATACCTTGTATATGGTGGACAGTCAACCCGAACTGACTGAAAAAGGTCCGGCACCGGACGTGCCGACGCATGAGGCCTGGACAGCAGCAGCTGCCGGCAACGACAGTGGGCCGACAGAGCAGATCCCCCGACGAGTGGCCCGACCTTGAGGACAGGAGACGCTGGACTATGCACAATCCGAAGGGAACATCCAGCGCCCCAGCGCGCAGGCGGACCGCGCGACCGCCCTTGACCTGGACCTCTGGCTCCCCCGGACCTCCAACGTGCAGCAACTCACCATCCAATTCCGGACGCGACGGGTCCTCATGGGTATACACCACATCATGAATGGCACCAGCACCATAGCGGATCTTAACTTTAACCACTGTGAAGGACGACAATCCCCTGGAACACCCCAGCCAGTGGCAGTATGTAGCCATGTGCCTCATGGCCCACATGGGCGCCTATACCCCAGATGACTTAAACCGGCTGCATTGGCGGTGGCACCACAGGGCGGGCCTCCGCATCCGGAGGCTCTGATCCGACATAACATCTGGACGATCCGGAACCCACTTCCCCGGGGGGAACCCAGCCCAGACAGGACCACGGGGCACCAGTGCCAACGGTCCCCGACGACCCAGGGGCCCCCGAGGCAGGTAGCACACACCAGCCACTCGCAGTGCCCACACAGACGACCCCCCGTCAAGGTGCCCCCTTGCGATCTCCAACAGAGCCCACTCCGACCGTTCACCGAACCCCGGCCCGACCAAGGCAATCAATGCGCCCCTGGATAGAGCAGCCTGACAACACTGCCCTCGGACACCGCACCTGCCACGGGGGTCCAGGAAGTCGGTGGGCACCCGACACCAAAGCCGCACGCTGCCCTCAGCAGCGCTACGGGTGACCTTCCGTGCTGACACGGACAACAGCCCAGACGAACCAGCTGGGAGACAACGCCGGCAAATGTCACCGGCGGACGAGTCCCAGCGACAGACCAAAAGGCCCAGAACGGACCGCACGCAAATCCCGACCATTTTCCCAACCACCACAGGAGCACGCCTGGCAGTTTCCAACGTACACACTGACACGGCAGAGGCCGCTGTGTCCAGCTCTTCTACCGCTTCCTCCCACGCGAGGAGGAACGACACTACATCAAGGCCACACAAACCATCGGCAGCCCCACACACAGCGACACCAATATCAACGCCATTAGTACAACCCTCGCATAACTGCAGCCCAACCAGGGCCCCACAACGCCAGCCAGAGTGCCCGCACGCGCCACCACACACACCAGCGTACACGGCAGGTGGGACCCAAGGCTGTGAGGCGGTGGCCACAGCAGCAATGTGACTACAACACGATGGACCATGGCTGCGCAGATCCCGCCCGGCGAACCCGACGCCGCCCACGCCGCAAATCTCACCCGGGCTGCGCTGCAGGCACAATCCGCAGGTTCAGTGTTGCGCCGACACGATGACCCCGGCGACGCGATGCCAACGACGGATACGGCAATGACGGAAAGCCAGGACTCTGAGATGTCTGGGACCACCAGTCCCCTGCCACGCGCCCCAGCCCGGCACCCTCACGGCCCAAGCCCAGCTCAAAAAACATGGACACAGGGCCCGATAACGGCGCGTCAGGGGACTCTCCCTCCTTGCGGCCCGCGACAGGGAAATCATGTGCCCCCCGCCCCAAGACCGCCGCACTCGGGAAGCCACCTCGACCTGGAGGAACTACGGAGGGCATACAACATCTACCACAGAACGCCCTCACACAACCTGGTAGACGCCCTCTGAACGCATTTCCAGGACGTCCGCCGCGAGTGGCGCTTCGCGGCGGCCCTTCTCCAACATGGGGCTACCAACATCTGTGTGCGACAACTCCACGTGATCCTCACCCTGGAACAACGCAGCCCGGACAACCTCATCGACTTGTGGATCTGGTTGTTCAACTACCACCAGCCAGAACAGGGGCAGATATGGGTTCCGCACCTCGCCTGGGCACGCACGCTAATGGCCAGCCGACCGAACCCCGACCTGCACCAAACCCTGGAGGCCAGTTGTGAGCAGCGCTGCTACTGAGCGCCGACGCCCTCGACATGCCAGCGTACGATTGCCTTGCGTACTGAGAAAGCAAGACGGCCAGGGAGAGGGGGCACAACCTCTGGACAATGATAGAACGCTACGCGCAAACGGTGGGGCCCTGGGACACACACGGAGTCACCGGCGCGAGATAGCCCCAGCACCGTCGCCATGGTGGTGTTGGAAAGCGGCCACTACTAGCAGGTGAGAATCACGCCAGGACAGCCGGAACGCCCCTGGGACTTGGAGTCAGTTGACTCCATACTTCCCAGGGGCATGGACCTACCGGATGGCCCCAGTCCCCTGCTCCCGAGTCACCTCCCGGCCCCCCTAACGACCATCATGTCTGGCATGGCCAGCACATGGCACCCGGGAGACGCCCTCTACTGCCTGTGGCGATGGTCCCAACGGAGGTGGTAGCACACCAAGGAATGGTCAGCGACATGGAGGTTCTACCTGGACGGCTGGCAAGAAACAGAGGCCATCCCGCCCCACGAATCAACGCCTGGGCGGCCCGGCAAGGACAGCTTGTGCCCCTTCTTGAAGATCCATCAGATCCGGGCATTGGCGGCGGGACAGGTAACAGTTGCCATCCACACGGAGGAGGAAGCACGAGCAGCACATACAGCCCTCGTGAGCGACATCTTTGCCGCCCTCCGCACCGCCGTAATCAGACGTCCGGGTAATCCCGACGCCTTGACTTTTCCCATGCCTTGACCGGCGACAGGCCACAACCCAGACCCCCCTGGACTCGCGGACCACCATCCTGCCCGCCGACCGGGATAGGGCACCGGTGTGGCACCATTGAGACCACTTGGACACAACCCCACCGACTACGAGCCAAAGGCTCAGATGTTCAGCTGCGGTGCGTACCCGTGAGATGCCGGTTATGACCAAACCCCCATGGTGTGTACCAAGGGTTCCCGGGGGGCCCACAACGCATCGAGCGCACCCGTCACGTACACTGGTCAGACAAACATGCGACCAGGGGCGCGAAAAATGCTTTACAGCACTGCACACGCCACACCCTGGGCCAAGTGCCGGGGGGAGCAAGGAACCCACAGGCCACGGCACAGTCTCCCTCCACCGTGCCCTGCGGATGGGGCGCTCCCTTGAAAGGCCCGAATTTTAACGCCACAGCGAAGCGCGGCCCACCACACCGATATGCGCCTTGGCGCGGGGACATGGGGCCCATCACGCGGGTACTCCCGGAACACCGCCAAGAGGGGCCCGCACATTGCGCTGCAAGGCGTGCACACCCCCACAACCCCACCACCAGCCCCCCCCCCTTGTCCGGACGAGGCTGGACACAGCGCCCAGAAAGGGGGGTGCCAGGAACCCGGCTAACCACACACCCACTGACCCACCGGCCCCGCCGGCGGCGCTAAGGAAAGCTACATCGGACGGCCGTCCGCACAGGTAACCCTCATGCACGTTATCCACTGGGACGGAGTAAAGAAGACCAAGTAAGCCAGGGATATGGGGACCACAGGCTCCACAGGGCCGCTGACCACAGCAGTGCCGGCCCAACGTAACCTGAGGCCCTAAGGCCGTAGGAGGCCAACACAAACCAGCCAGAGCTGCACGGCACAACCGCACGGACACCAGGGGGACAAAGCGGTGTGAGGGAGCAACAAACCCGGGACTCCGGAGGCCAGGAGGAACACGGCAAGGGGCGCACAGCACAACGCGCACCAGGTGCCTCGGGCCCTACCTGGGGAGCATGGGGGACACCAATCGGGGAGGCGTTGCCACCAACATTGTTGTACATACCCTGCGAACGCATGAGGACAAGGGACCAATGACGCCAGCAGAAATCAAGTGCAGCGGGATATGGAGTTGTGCATGCAGCAAGGGCACGAGGGCAGGGGCAGGCAGATCGGTACCTCACTGGCGGGGCTGACTGCAGCAAGCAGCACCCTGGTCAACATACACAGACCGCCACGTGCAACGCAACATCCACCACCACACCCGGGGCCAGCCGACGCGGCCGCAGGGGCAACCACCGGCTGCATCGTAGCAGGCTAATCGACGACCACACCGACCGCCATACGGCTGCCACAATCATACGCCAACCGCAGAGCTACAGGGACCCGACCGCTCACGGGTCACACACAAACCAACTACCGGCACCACGACCCACCAAAACGGCCGCGCCGACGTTTGCAGCGGCACAACAGGCCCAACAGTGAACCAGCCGACCATATGGCAGCTGGCACCGCCACGCAACGTCCACACTACTACAGAACAGACACCCTGACCGCGAACAGATCACACGCAAACAGGCCAAAACCGAACCGGCCGGACGTGCAAGGCTCAAAACGTGAAGGGCGTCGACAGGGTTGGCCACACCATGGTGCGCCACGCCCACCGACGACCACACCCACAAATACAACAACACAGCATACCTCTACCATTTTAGGACCGACAAACCGACGACAACAACCTACTATAAACCCCCGGCCACCCAGGAGAGCGCGAGCTCGAGTGAGTCGGAAGGCATGAGTACGTGTCACGGCATATGAGTCCCGCAGCACGTGCTTCTTCAAGTCACCTCACGCCTACTTGAAACCAACCCAGGTAGGGTTGTCTGCCGGACAAGGCCTCTGGCCCGACCCCTGGCCCTTGGGCCCCTGGAATCCAGAGGTTGACGAGGTCATGCGATGCAACCCACCCCCCCGTATCATCCGCCCAAGGGAGAGGGATGTGAGACTACGGTCGAAAATGTGTTACCTCCCTGGGGAGGACCCGATGGAGGGTACTGCTCGCGGCGACCGAGCCCTTCCACCACATGGGGGAGCCGCCTTGTGGGGGCACGTGAACTAGGGCGGTGGGTGGGTGATCCGGAGCCCCATGGTAACACCCACTCCGGGGGCGACCAAACTCCCGACATGACCTACCTACCTACCTTATCCTCACCAAGGGTGGCCACACCTTGCCTTCATCACCTTGTTTGCCATCCCCCCCTAGTCCAGGAAGCCACCGCTCCCCAAGGACATTCCATTAAGGCATATCCCATGCAACAGGTGGTCAACAAGGCACCCACTTGCTGAGTGGCTGTAAACCTGATAAGCGGCAATCTGGCTCACGCTGACAACCACAGGCATGGGAGTGCAGGGCACAACCAAGACAGTGGCAGGGCTCCAAAATGAGCAGATGTGTAGGTGTTTTGGGGACTGAACCTGATTCAGGGCAGGGGATAGTACATTCACTGAAACTGGAGCTCCACCAGAGTCCTGAACCTGTCCTGGCACACACTCACCAGGCCTAGCTGTTACCAGGATCTGCTCCACCACACGGTTCTCTCCCTCGCACAGAGGGTTAAACGTGTGAGTGTGGGGCACACCTGTGGTTACACGGACGTTCAGGGCGTCCGACAGACGCTTGTACCATCCGGTGTCACTCCAGATACGTACATCCTCGTGAGAGAGCATCTCCTTAGGTGTCCTGTAGTGCTCAAACCATTGTTGCACCAAATTGTTCAGAGTCTGTTCGCCTGTGATATTTTTGTTGCAGGGAACCGCACGGGTGAAACAGGTCAGACCACAGGTGACAACCAGGAAACTGTCATAACGACCAAACTTAGGCAGACAGTGGATGAAATCAACGCACAACAGAGACTTAGCACAGTAGGGGATAGGCAGACTGGATACAAGTCCCCGGTCACGCGCGTTGCTCTGTGTGCTGGCGTGACCGCCACAGGAGTGCACCATGGGCTGCATATGAGTGCGTAGTTCAACGCAGGTTAGTCGGGAGTGGAAACACTGCCTGAAAAGCCCAGCAGTGCGGTTGCGACCTCCGTGTTCTCTACTGAACTGGGTCCACTCTAGGCAACTGTCCAGTCGTGCATCGTGCAGTCGCCGTCAGAGTACAACTATTGGTTATCTTTATACAAACCGTCGCCGTCTATCAGGCGTGCCTCTAGGCCATCAGTGAAGGAGTCGAGTACACATCGGTACTCCTACGGGTAATCCTTCAGCCCCCAACCCTCCAGTACACCTGCAGTGCGCATGGACAGGACCAGCTGGACATCCATGCGCTGAAATGCCTCTTTGGCCAAAGCCTCCGAGCTGTCACCTAAGATAGCATTGAAGTTATTACGAGATACATAGTCGGCCATTTCATTTTTCATACCCTGTATATGGTAGACAGTCAACCTGAACTGACTGAAATAGGTCTGGCACAGTTTTATTGATGCTTTCTCAGGACGGGAACCCTTCTGAAATGTTTTCACAGGCTCCTGGTCACAGAGCCACACAATAGGGTTTGTGCCAAGTAGGCGGGACTCGGACGAGAGCACGAGCATCCAGGCCAGGAGTTCCTGGTCGTAGGTACTCTAGTTGGATTGTGCTTGATTCCACTTCCAGCTCCAGTGGCCCACAGGCAAAAGACGCCATTCATTGGCAGGGTAGTCATGCTTCAGGGTACCATCGCGGTTCAAACCTGAAGTGTGAAACTGGCAGTGAGAAAGCTCAACGGACATAGGGAAAACTCGCGACTGATATAGGGTACCATCCCCCCCTACATCAAAGGCAGCTGTGACGAGTATGAAATCCCCCCTAGGGCAGGGCACCCCGAGGCAGTTTGTAGAGGAGATTTCTCTCTTCAACTCCTGGAAACAGGCCTCCACATTGTCGGTCCACTGCCAAGGGCTGGTCTTTGTTATAAGGGCAGTCAGGGGGACAGATGAATATGTAAAATTGTGTATATGGCACGGGTAAAAATTGCACGCGCAAACAAAAATTACAAACGTCGTGAATGACCTCCTCAGGGTCATCACGTATTTGCATGTCTTGCAGAGGTTGCATGTTGGATGCGGCTGGTTTCCACCAGCCATACCCAACGTGGAAACCTAGATACTCCATCTCCTCACGCATGAACTCACATTTCTCAAGTTTGATGCGGAGACGGTTTTCGTGACAGACAGTGGAAAACTCTTGTACAAGGACGCGGTGATCCCCCTGGGTTTTAGTACCCAGGCTCACGTCATCGATGTGTGACTCCATCTCAGCCCACCCGGAAACCAGTTCCTGAACAAGCGGTCTGCGTCTCAGGATATATAGGATTTTATTCATCAGCTCCTGAAAGACTGCAGAGGCATTCACGACACCGACGGGGATGACTTTCCAGCGGAAGACAAGGCCCGTATGAATGACAACGGCGAGCAGTTGCTGGGCTGCTCAGGTTGGGTCTACCTGCCAGAACCCACTGCGCTTGTTCAACTTGGTTTTGAATCGACGCTTGGCGATTCTTCCTAGGGTGGTCTCCATGTCAGGGATACTCCCTGAGTATTTTTGGGTCTTTTTGTTGACCTCATCATAACAAGCGCATAGCAGTGGAGCCAGGTTTTGCAAATAGGAAACAAGGGCTACAATGGTGGGAGTAGTCGCTGTGTTTATACTCCTCGACGAGGCCAGCATCTATAAATTCCTGGATCTGGGGTTCGATCACGTCAATCTGATCTAGGGCGGCGGGCTATGGTCACCATCTCACTACAGACCCTGCAAACTCTGGCTTGAGTTTGAGGTCCATCTCGACCAGCTTTTTGCAATACAGGGGAGAGGGGAATGTTCCAGAAATCTCTTGGTATTTCTGGATGAGCTTACTGAGACAAGGGTCAAGGTTCCTACTCTCCAGCTTCTCAGAAAATGCCTCCTCAGCGTGGAGGTTGCTCTTCCTTTTTCTTGTCTCTTCATACGCCCCTTAGTTTCAAGGGGCACCTCATTCTCCAGGTCCTGGCAACCCTGCTGGACATAGTGAAGGGAGTATACCAGAGGTACCTCAGGATTATGGAGAGTCATTTCTTCATCATCCTCCTCGGACCATATACATGTCTTTCAGGTCCTCTTGAGGAGCTCCTTGCGGGTCCGTTGCTGGATACCCTCAGCCCTAGCCTATAGAATCTGCTTCGATCCTGTGGGTCGTACCAAGAGACGGTGTTATTGGGATGTCATTGGGTGAGCTTTTAGCGCCAGGTACCTGACCTGTAGGGCCATCTGTGGCCCGCATTGAGAAGAAAGCGTGGTCATGAGCTGCGCTAGGGGTGGACTGACTGAGATCCGCCTCATCCATTAGCAATTGCGCTGAGAAAGCCCTGTGTTTCAGTGTAAGCACCTCCGGGTCCACCGGTGGTATAGCACTGGCGATCTCACTTAGGTGGTCGTCGGCATCTGCCGGAGGAGTAGAGACTACTGGAGTCTCCTGCTCATCGGAGCACTCACCGGTAGTAGTGGTGACCGAAGTGTACTAAGATCTTTTCTTAATATCCAGGAGGGTGAGGCCTCGGTTTTCGGCAATCGTTTCCTTGAGCACCCAATGGGCGTGTTCCCCTGTGGTACCCCAGTCAGGGGTGCACAATACCAGTCTCGCTCCTTCAAGGGCACTTTTGGTCAACACCAAAAAGAGTTGGGAGAATGGAGGATTTAGCATAGCACAACCCCATCGATCACCAGTAGAAGCAACAGGCGTTATTGAGGTATCCCGAATAATAGGGCTGCATCATATGCTGCTCCTTAATCGCGAGCGATTCCAGCTGAACTTCATTCAGGCCTCCCTGTGGGATGGGCAATCCTTTTTCCAAGAGTGAACGCACCAACTGATAGCTTTGAGTTCGATAAGACCCGGTTTCTTCTCGTCCTGACAGCGCCAGAGGGACAGAGAACAGGCCACTGCTGAAGTCGCAGTGTAGTGCATAAGGACGTTGCAAAGACAACAGTTTCACCTGGGGGTTCACGGCGCAGGAAATCTGTGCCACTGACAATTTCAAAGACGTCGCCGTCAAGCACCTTGCAGTGCTGCCTCACCTGTTCATCCCCGGGACAGACGGTCACATCGACGCTTCGAAGAAAATACATGGTACTCCCATCCCCTACCCTTATGGCCACGGTTTTGATCTTCCTGATCTTGGTTTGTTTTGGCAGTCTGCGGGCCACGATCGAAATCGTGGCGCCCGTGCCCAAAACCGCTCTGTAAACCTGATCACCTACTTTGACGGTGATCCAGAAAAACAAATTCTCATCCTCGCGGACGCCCTCCTATCCCTCTTACAGGAACTTCACATCCACCCTGGCAGCCTGCAGACCGTTGTAGTGCGAGGTTAAATTGCGCTTCTTGGGGTTCTCATTCGTTTCGGCGCTGCCAGCGCTAGGAGTGGAGGTAACAGTCCTTTTCACACGGCTGGTCACCCCTAGATGTGGGATTTGGTCCTCCTCTTCCACCAGCGGGGGGGCCTGAGGACCTTCGTCCTCCACAAGGGTTACCCTTACCAGGGGATCTTCCAGGGTTCTGGCCTCCGCCATCGTTTTTACCCTTTGCGGCGTTCTTACGCCTCTCCTCTTCCGCTTTCTCGTCTTTCTCGGACTCGCGGCGTTTTATGCGGCATTCATCTTTATAATGTCTACGTATGCGCCAATATCCGCACGTTATCGTGCAGCGGTTACAGTCTAGGTGCATCACCTCCTGACCATCTTTGGCTTTCTGCTTTCGCTGCAGTTCGAGCAGGTATGTACTTTGCTCATCACAGTTGGGCGCGTGGCAGGGTCCATCCTTTTCTTCCGTAGGATGACAGTAGAAATGATTAGGGGCCCCTCTACAATTGGAGTTGGGGGTCTCTTTCATATGTATCAATCCGACCACCACGGCCCTTCCGAGAGTTATTGTGGGGTTGAGGAGACCTCCCTCGAGGGTCCTCTTCAGCAGGGGCCTCCCTTCGCAGATGTTTGTGGAGGTACCTGTCCATGTGGGAGTCATTCTCCCTCTCCATGGCCAACCCAATCATGAGATTGAACACGTCATCCCAGGAGTGCGTCCGAGCTTTCCTCTCGGACGTCCCCCTGCAGTTCTCCCAAGTTTGGCAGGAACCTTTCCTACCAGCCATAGGTGAGTCTCTGTAGGACCATAGGACCTGGTATTCATGCGTCCCATAAGCTGTTCTAGCTGCGCCACAAATTCTGGGATACGGGCAGCTGTAGGACATTCGGCGAGTGAAGGCAACTCTTCGATATCAGTACGGACACTCAGGTCCGTCTCATACACTGACTACATCCGTTCCCGTCTCTTTAAAAAGTCGCCCCAGCTGGAGCTCTTCCTGATGGCGGTCTTCACTTGACGCTGGAGAATTTTAGTTTTGCTCGACTTCTTGATGAGTGTGCACTTAGTACTGACGTCAGCGTGTTGCTGACCCGTGAGGAGTGAAAGTTCAGAGAACTCCTCAGCCCACTCGGGCAATTTTTTAGATCAAACTCAGCGATTTTAATCTGAACGGTCGCCGTGGGGATGGCCTTCTTTCCCGTACCTGGGACACCTGGGTCACCTGTTCCACCTGAAGGGGTTGAGGCGTGTCTGCTGGCAAATGGCGCTATGGCAGCCAGGCGGTAGCTCTTCATCTCGTCACTAGAGAGAGGCGTAATGCTGACAAGGGGGCGGAAAGGGCTAGGACAGGTGTCCATAGGTGATTTGCAGATGCCTCTGCCGCTTTTGGTATCCCTGCACGGTCATCTTTAAGCTGACCCTTGGTCACAAAACTGATTCCATTTCTTTTTCAGAACTTTTTTCACTGATTTCACGTCCTTTCAACTTGCCACCTTGGACATAAATTATTATTGTATATATGTTCCCCACAGCCCAATGGCGCATTAGCACAACCGGAATGACACCTCTTGGCACCCCATCTTTTCTAACTGCTTGCACTGATTCCACTTCTTTGTCACAAATTTTTCACTGTTTTTACTTAATGCCTTTATCCTTCCAACTTGCAATCATTATTTACCCATACCATTCTCAATGCGTTTTTAACCTTTCGGGGAGCACCCTAGTACCCAAACCTCTAGACGGAAGCTGATTTCACTTACAAGAACCAAGCATAAGTGATTTTTGAGCAAAACTCACGTAGTTTCGTTGAATGCACGACACCAAGGCACATGTAAGCAAGGAACCGAAGTTCCATTGCAATCATTATTTACGCATACCATTCTCAATGCATCTTGAACCTCTTCGGGAGCACCCTAGTACCCAAACCTCTAGACGGAAGCTGATTTCACTTAGAAAGAGCGGTTCAGCCGGCACAAACATCGACACACATTTCAAAGAGTTGTGAACCTTTCGGTGAGCACCCTAATTACCCAAACCTCTGGACGGAAGCTGATTTTACTTAGAAAAAGCGGTTCAGCCGGCACAAACATCGGCACACATTTCAAACAGTTGTAAACCTTTCAGGGAGCACCCTAGTTACCCAAACCTCTACACGGAAGCTGATTTCACTTAGAAGGAGCGGTCGAGCCGGCACAAACATCGGCACACGTTTCAAAGAGTTGTTAAGCAATTTTTCAGGCATTTTGTTGGCATATTCCTAACCATTTTTCGGGCACATTTTTAACTCGCATTTAAGCTGATTTTCAGTAAAGAACTATCGAGATTTCAAGCGGTTTTAGGATAGATGAAAAACAGTTGTCGTTGCTCAGGCACACGGGTGATTGCTCAGGATCACTGGTGGTTGCTCAGGCACGCTGGTGATTGCTCAGGCACACTGGTGATTGCACCGTCATCCTTAAGCCGACCCTTTGTCACAAAACTGATTTTACTGATCGCGCTGCCGCTTCTGCAGCTTCTGCCGCTTCTGCCCGTAGCTTCCGCAGCTTCCGAACATTTTACGTCAGCTTTTTAATAAGTTTGATAAGTTACTTAGTTTAATAGCTAATACTGTTAGATCACTAATTACTAAAGCCGTCGAAATGCAAAAAAGAAAGGTGCAATCAGCAGTGGAATCAGCTTCTGCCTAGAGGTTAGGGTACTAGTGAAAAACCGCATTGAGAATGGTATGGGTAAACAATTGAACTTCGTTTCCTTGCTTACATGTGCCTCGGTGTCGTGCATTCAACCAAACTACGTGATTCTTGCGCAAATATCATATATGCTTGGTTTTCGTAAGTGAAATCAGCTTCCGTCTAGAGGTTTGGGTACTAGGGTGCTCCCCGAAAGGTCCAAAACGCATTGAGAATGGTATGGGTAAATAATGATTGCAATTCAACTTCGTTTCCTTGCTTAGATGTGCCTTGGTGTCCTGCATTCAACCAAACTACGTGGATTTTTGCGCAAAAATCACTTGTGCTTGGTTTTTGTAAGTTAAATCAGCTTCCGTCTAGAGGTTTGGGTACTAGGGTGCTCCGCGAAAGGTCAAAAACACATTGAGAATGGTATGGGTAAATAATGATTGCAATTCAACTTCGTTTCCTTGCTTAGATGTGCCTTGGTGTCGTGCACTCAACCAAACTACGTGGACTTTTGCGCAAAAATCACTTGTGCTTGGTTTTTGTAAGTTAAATCAGCTTCCGTCTAGAGGTTTGGGTACTAGGGTGCTCCTCGAAAGGTCAAAAACGCATTGAGAATGGTATGGGTAAATAATGATTGCAATTCAACTTCGTTTCCTTGCTTAGATGTGCCTTGGTGTCGTGCATTCAACCACACTACGTGATTTTTGAGCAAAAATCACTTGTGTTTGGTTTTTGTAAGTGAAATCAGCTTCTGTCTAGAGGTTTGGGTACTAGAGTGCTCTCCGAAAGGTCAAAAACGCATTGAGAATGGTATGGGTAAACAATGATTGCAATTCAACTTCCTTTCCTTGCTTAGATGTGCCTTGCTGTGGTGCATTCAACCAACTACGTGCATTTTGCGCAAAAATCACTTGTGCTTGGTTTTTGTAAGTTAAATCAGCTTCCGTCTAGAGGTTTGGGTACTAGGGTGCTCCGCGAAAGGTCAAAAACACATTGAGAATGGTATGGGTACATAATGATTGCAATTCAACTTCGTTTCCTTGCTTAGATGTGCCTTGGTGTCGTGCATTCAACGGAACTACGTGGATTTTTTCGCAAAAAGCACACTTGTGCCTGGTTTTTGTAAGTGAAATCAGCTTCCGTCTAGAGGTTTGGGTACTAGGTTGCTCCCCGAAAGGTCAAAAACGCATTGAGAATGGTATGGGTAAATAATGATTGCAATTCAACTTCGTTTCCTTGCTTAGATGTGCCTTGGTGTCGTGCATTCAACCAAACTACGTGGACTTTTGCGCAAAAATCACTTGTGCTTGGTTTTTGTAAGTTAAATCAGCTTCCGTCTAGAGGTTTGGGTACTAGGGTGCTCCTCGAAAGGTCAAAAACGCATTGAGAATGGGGCCGGCCACGGGACGCTGCGGGTGACACGCACAGGTGAGCAGGCAGGCAAAGCACTACGCTCACGAGGGCATCATTACGCTCGTGTCATGTGACAAAGCGTTTCAGGATCCTTGCCACCCTGCAAACGAGGGAACAAAAGTATGTACAGCAGCACATCAGGATATGTACACATGGGGTTAAGACTGGACTGGGGTAAGGGCATCAGAGGACAATGGACACTGAGTCCCAACTCATATCCCCATCCCAGGTCCGACCCTCTCAGTGGCTGGTGGGGGCAGGGGCTCAAACACAACCCATGCCCTGCTCAGTCCGGACCCTGAAACCCTGCCAATAGGGGGAGTGTCCCGCCCAGCCACAGGCGATTGCCTGGGAACCAAGGCGCTCCAGGGCTGACCGACGGTGGCTTCCTGTGCTCCCTTAACGGCAGGTTCCAACTCGCCTCTGAGCCAGAGATATGGCTCCGCCATTATCCCCTAGGTGTTGGTAGCTGAAAATGGGCTGTTTCAGCCCAAACTGATATTAGCTCCAAAATCTCCAAAATTGACCCCTCGTCCGGACCCGCCAGAGGTGAGGACGAGGCAACTGACCCTATGCCCTTCGAGTACGAACTCCCTGGAAACCCACCCAACCTGGTTCCCTCTGAGGTCCAGGCATCAGGGCACGACGGGTTCGTCAAGTGGGGTCATAATTGCCAAATTGGCAAAATCGGCCGTCTCGGGCGACCGTCCAGGGTAGGAAATCTTGGCGATATTGACGAGCCAAGCCTCGATTCACAACCCTTGATATCCCCTCTGGTCCCATGCCCTGGGTTATCGCTTGCTGTCACGCTGGCTGCTTAGTGTTCACCGAGGGGATGACCACAGGGACGGGGCAGAAAGCAACATGCGGTGCAAAGGGGGGGATCGTGGATCGCACCAAAAGTTGAATAACTCCGGATGAGCCAGAGGAGCAAATACGAAACTCAATGGCATTCAACCCTTGGACATATGCTACAATATTCGCACTTTCTTCCTGGCTAGATTCCGTGCCCCATGGAGATATGGTAATTCCAATATGGCATACAATGGCAAAAACAGCGAAATTCGGCCAAAATGGCCCGCACTCATGATTCCATATCTCCATGGCCACGGTGAGGATTCCTCCAACCAAAAATGCTATAGACACATGGGACTTAGGTCCCAATATATGCGACTTGCCAACCCTCATGATCGCCTCTAGCCATTTTTCTCATTGGAGGGAAAGTGACACACAAATAGGGCAGAATGGCAACATACCCCAAATTGGGTGACTCACAACTCTCCCATTGAGAGGAGAGGCCACATGGGGAAACACCCCATTCGATGCGGGTTTGTGTGCCCTCTCAGAATTGCCCTTACCCTTGGTCAAGTGGCGCACGCAACCTCGGGGGTGAAATCAGGGGGAGAAGGAGTTTGTGGCCATTTTGGGCAAAAGGCCAAATTTCACCCAAAAGTGGTCCCTCGAAATATCGTATCTCCGTGTCACGAAAGAAAGGAGCCTCGGGCTTTTGCAGGGATGCAAACCGAAGCTTTGTATCCCTTTCGCCACAAAGGTTGGGGTTCAAAGCACAAAGAAAGCATTTTTAACACCTCGATCCTTGAAGCACACTATTTATGGGAAAAAGTGCATATATCGGCGATATTGGCATGAACATATCTTTGGGTCATTGCGGAACAAAAATATGAGCAAACACTTTTGGAGTAGGCCCATAGTAGGTGCTCTCAAATATGCACACCATGGTTAGATTGTCTCCGCCCACTCGTGTCAATAGTGCTTGCATATGAGCGCGTGTGCAAAGGGGCAATATGGCATGCGTGCTCACAAGGCGAAATTATAGAAAAAAGAGGACAAGGTTGTACAAATCAACCAAACCGTCCACGATGTCCTTCGTGGTCTTTACTCCACATATTGCTTTGGTTCGAGGCTCAACTCCCCGTAGGCTTCGAGTACGAGCCTCGGGGGTTTGGCCATTTTGGCCTAATTTTCGACCAAAACCTGTCCTTTTTCGAAAATAGAGTTTTGGTACGCATTGAATTGCGTGGAGCCATCGTTGAGGTGGCTCGAAAATCAAAAATGGCCTAGGGCTTTTGGTCTTGTGAGCATTGTGTTCGGTTATTAACCTTCATGCTAACAAGGCCACAAAGGTAGCGTTTGCGCACGCAAACGACTTGGGTTTGCGAGACCCATAGGCTGCCTAAAACACCGTCATTGCCCGCTTCCCTATACAAGATGATATGCCCGCGTGAAATGGGCATGGATGAAAGACATAGGGGGGAGATGTGGGGTTCCGTCCGAACTCATGGTCCTTGAGAAGCATGAGCTCGCACGATCGACGGAAAGCCTTGCGCGCTGATTTTCTCGAAAGCGCAACGGCGAAAAATTCTGGTGAACACACCAGATGAAAGTACATTAAATACCCTCTAGATTCAGCCCTCAGGTTCTCTTAGAACCTCACAGGTACTCGAGAAAAGTCAATCACAAAACTCGCCACGGAGAAGCGACAAAGGCGGGCGAACAGGCGACATCAGGCGGCGATTTCACGACAATTAGAAATCGCGGTAGAAATCGGGTATTTCACCGATTTCCGACCGAAAATTGCCTAAGACAATAAAATTATGGTCATTCTACATTGATTCAATGGTCAGGGATCCGATTCCAGATCCCGCAGATTAGAGAACAGGGATGTCCCGCTGACAGCCGGTGTCAACGGCTTCCGCACGGGTGTGACGGCTCACAGGCCTCCGGGCCATGGGCCATAGGTTCTGGGTACCGCTTCAGTAATTGTTTGGGGGTCGGCTGTAGCGCCAAAGTATGTAAAATGGCAAAAATGTAGCGAATCTGGGGCACAGCTACAGGCAGTCTGCAGAGCAGCGGCCCAAATGGTACACCGAGAGCGCCTCCTGTTAACACAAATGGTACAACTCGCCGACCTGACCGCCAGGGAACACATGCTGCGTCTCATCCATTACCATGCCGTGCATGAGCCAGAGGTAGGTAGGTAAGTCATCTCGAGACTGGGGTTTCCCTGCAGGGGGGTCTTACCAAGGGGCCTTTGCTCACCCATCGACGGCCCTACTGCACGTGCCCCCAGAAAGCGACTCCCTCACATGGGGATAGGGCGCGGTCGCCGCGAGCAGTACCCTACTGCGGGCTCTGCCCAAAGAGGTAACCCATGTTCGACTGAAGTCTCACATTCCTCTCCTTCGGGCGGGGGATAAGTGGAGGAGGGTTACATCAGGCACCAACATCAACCTCTGGATTCTGGGGCCCAGGCGCCCGGAGCCAGGCCAAAAGCCCTGTCCTGCAGGCACCCCCACCTGGGTGGGTTTTCAGTAGGTGTGAGGCGACTTGAAGGAGCACGTGCTACGGGACGTGCATGCTGTGGCGCACACTCACGCCTGATGACTCGGTCGAGCTTGCGCTCTCCCCGGGGGCCGGGGGTTTCAAAATAGGTCGTTGTGGTTGGTTGGTCGGTCGTTTAATGGTAGAATCTGGGTGTTATGGTGCGTTCGTGGGTATGGTCACCGGCGGGCGTGGCGCATCATGGTGTCGCCAACCCATGGGACACCGTTCCCGCTGCGACCCTTGCATGCCTGGCTGGTTTGGTGTTGCCCGGCTTTTGTGCGGTCTGTTCATTGTGGGGTCGTCTTTTCTGCAGCGGTTTGGCTGGTACCCGGCTGTGTCAGCCCCCTAATGGTCAACTTGTGCGTCGCCGGGTCGATTGCGCTGCAGCCTGCGCCGGTGTAGCTGGGTGTCGTCCTGGTTGTCTTCCCTGTTAGTCAGGAGGTTTGTCGTGTCCGGCCTGTCCGATGTGGCGGTTGTCGTGCGACCAGGGCCTGTCCCACGCGTGATGTTGGTTCGCCGTCGTCGTGGCTGCCAGTAGTGGGCTTGCTCGGGGTTGTACGGTGGACCGTATGGGCCTGGCCGGCCGCGTATGGTCGCTGTAGGCATTCCCCTACGTTATTTGTTTCCCGTCGGGCGTGTTTTGTTGTGGTTCGCCCGGTTGCGGCGTGTCCGCCCGTGAGGTTGTTGTGTTGTTGCCAGCATTTTGTTGGGTTGGCTGTCGTCTTCGCCGCCTAATGGCCGGCCCGTCCTGTTGTCGGCTGTGTTGAGCCGCGGTGGCCATGTAGGGTCGGTTCCGGTTGTTCCAGTTGCGTTGGGCCGGCATGGCACTTTTTTGGCGGTGTGTCGCCCCCTGATGGTGGGGCGTGTCCTCAAGGGGAAGAAACATATTGACAATTGCCACAACCGCTGAGAAAAATTTGAAATTCGTTACGACATGCCCTGTCCCGCCCTAGAGGCAGTGTTACACGCACAACCCATCATCTGCTGCATTGCGGTGCCCTTCGGCTGTCCTTTCAGCTTCGCTTGTGCCGATCATATGTACACCCCCGTCGGTGGCAACGCTCCTTTGGTCCTCCTCGGTGCACCCCCGTGTTCCCCATGGGAGCCCTGGGGTGCTGTGCCTGCTCCGTGGTGCGGTGCCCGTGCTTGTGTCCGCCGGCCAGTCGCCTTGGCTGGGCCCGCGGGTTGCCGGGCCTGCCGTGTGCCGTGTTGTGCCATGCTTTGCGGCTCCAGTGGTGTGTGTGTCGGTGCCTGAGTGCGTTGCCGGAGGTTTGGGTGGCCTGCCTTGTGTTCTGGTGTCGGGGCGTCCCGTACGCGGCGGCGGGCTGGGCTCGGCGTACCATTCCAATCTTCGCCGGCAGGAGCCGGCGGGCTCGTGAGTCCCGTGCGCTGAGCCCTTTGCCCACTTTGTGTCCTGGGAAGGGGGTCAGGGGGAAATAAAGGAATATGGCTCTGTGTCGAGGCCCCCCTCTCGCTCCTTGACGCTGAGAGCTTTCAGAACTACGGGGAACGTGTCCCTCACAACATTCTCGCAGGTTACATGTGTTGAAGCTGCCCCAGTGGTGCCGCTGTGGGTGCCCTGTGACCTGGTGCCTTGGTGTTTAAATTTCTCAGAGGAGATGCGTGTCGGCTCTGGTGCCGCACGCATCCCTTGATCCCCTGCCCTTGGAAGTGACATTCTCGATTTTGTGTTCCGACGACGGGGCATACCGCATGACGCGCTGGGCTGGGCTCGACGTAACATTCCCGTGGTCATCGGCAGGACCGTGGGTCCTGCGTGTCGGGCTGCTCCCTTGGTCCGGTCCACCTCGTGCCCGGCTTGTGGAAGAGGAAGGTCGGGCGGAAGGACAGGTCCTTGTCGGGGCCCCCGTCCCTTTCCTTGACGCTGATGCATTGCGGGGGCTCGGGGAGCGTGCCCCTCGCCCGGGACACGTGGGAGGAATTCATTGGGGTTCGGCGGGGTCGTCGGGTTGGTGTTCGTGCGCGACAGCACGGGTTGTAGGGCCGCCAAGGCTGACCCGCATTTGTTGGGTGCCCGCTGCATAAGTCGGGCAGCCTGGTGCCACTCTCGCCGGCGTGTCCAATCCAAAGGTGTCAGCGGAGTGTGTTGCGTGGTCGTGCGTCGTCGGGTTGTGCTGGAGGCTCTCCCGGGCAAGATCTGCTTGCCCAGGGTCGTCGCGGTTTATGACTGGTCCCTTAGCCGCCGGTTGGACACCCATCGTCGGGGTCTCTGGTGAAGTGAGGCGGTCCCAGGGGTGCCGTGTTGTCTCCCCATCAGCGAGTGGCCGCTGTGGGGCTCGCGCCGCGTGTGCGCGGCGGTGTGTCGTCGTATATCCGCCGCAGTGCCCCTCCGGTTCCTGGAGGGTCCTTCTGTCGGTATGGCGCCCTTCCACTGCCGGAGACCGGCCGCGGTGGGCATGGCACGCATGTGCCGTGTTGGGCGGGGCGCGGCAGTCCCGATGGGGTCGCGTGTTCATGGTGTGTGTTCCTGGTTTCTGCTCGCAGTGGTTTAGTGCTCTGGGGGGTTTACCACACGCTGCACGAGGGCGCTGCGGAGGGCACTGAGGATCTTGTGCACAAGGGCTGCGTGTGCTGCTTGGGCTTCCATCTCAGTGCGGATGGGGGGCTGCAGTTGTCCCCCCATGGCCCGCGCCCGGATCTGGTGGATCGCGAAAAGGGGGCTCAGGTTGTTCGCTGCAGGGGTCTCGGACGTTCGCCCGCGTTGAGGGATGGCCTCCAGTTGCTGCTGGCTCCCAGGCAGAACCTCCGCGTCGACGTCCAGTCCCTGGTGTGCAACCAGCGGCGCTGAGCCCACCGCCAGAGGCAATAGAGGGCATGGCCTGGGTGCCAGGTGCCGGCTTCCCCAACCACGACGGCCGTCAGGGGGTCTGGGAGATGGTTTTGGGGTAGGGGGTGGGGCCGTCCGGCAGGGCTGCTCGCGCCTGGAGGCTGGAGTCGACGGCTTCCATGTTCCAGTGGCATTCCTGTGGGTGCGGGGTGATCCGCACCTGGTAGTAGTGGCCACTTTTCAACACGATCATGCAGATGGTGTGGGGGTCATCTTCGCGTCGCGGGGTCCTGCGCGTGCCGCCTCCGTCCCTGATGGGTACCCCTCCACCAGCTCGCTGAGGTTGCGCCCCCAGCCAGGGGCCGTCCTGCTTTCCCGTTCCGCCAGGTCTTTGTACGGTGGGATGTTGAGGGCGTTGGCTCTCGATTGTGGGGCGGCCTGATGCTGGCCCCCAGTGCTGGGAGCGGGCCTGGGGTCCGTTGGTGGCGCTATGAGCGTGTGTCCCCAGACCAGGTGCGGGACCCATACACCGCCCTGGTCCGGCTGGTTGGTGTTGAACCACCACATCCACGCGTCGACAAGGTCGTCCGCGATCTGCATCCCGGGGGTGACGAGCGCCTGGAGCTGCCACACAGAGGTGTCTGTGGCTGCGGCGTCCAGCAGGCAGACCACTGCGAAGAGCCTGTTTGGGTTGACGTCCTGGAGGTGTTCCCAGAGGGCTACCACCAGCCCCCTCGAGGGTGCGTTGGCGTGGATGTCGTAGAAAGCCCTCAGTTCTGCTTCGTCAAAGGGGTCCCTGTTCCTCCGTTGTGGCGGTCTGGGGGGTTAGGGGGGCATGGTCTCCCGGTCCTGGTCCCGTGTGGTGCCAGTCTGAGAGGGGTGCCCTGGGGTGGTGCTAAGGTATCCCTCTGGTGCGTTCCCCGTGAAGGGCTCCTGTTGCGGGGACATCGATCTCTGTGCCATATATAAGCGCCGCACGATGCGCTGTTATTGGTTATAGGATACACAGATGGTGATCTGCTTCGTATCTGTAAGTGCCGTTCCGGGTAAATGAAGGTGCCGGAGGGTCCAGAGCTGGCTAGGCCCGGGCCGCCACCTTGCGGGGCTGCGACCTGGATGTTGGTTCCGGTGACCGAGGGGACCCCACGGGAGGAGAGGGCAGCGAGAACACTACACAGATTCATGCTCATATGCTCCAGAGAAAAATCCCAGTCTATGTAGAAAGTTAAGGCAGATGAACGTGGATACATCTGAGTGCTTGAATATATCTAAAAAGATTTATATAAATCCGATTCGGAAAAAAGGTATGGCCGATTCCGGTCGCGCACGCGCACCAGCGGCAAATGGTGATTCCGGGTAAATCATCGGAATGCGGCGGATTTACAGTGAATGGACAGCGGCGCTGAATTTAGCACATCTGAATCATATAGTTCAGTCTCTAGAAAAAAGTCGTTGGCTTGGCGGTAGCGCCGAAGTATGCAAAATGGCAAAAATGTAGCCCATCTGGGGCATAGCTAGAGGCAGTCTGCAGAGCAGCGGCCGGAATGGTACACCGCAAGCGCTTCCTGTTAACACAAACGGAACAACTCGCCGACCCGACCGCCAGGGAACACATGCTGCGTCTCATCCATTACCATGCTGTACATGACCCAGAGGTCCACGTACCTGCTCCGCGCCCCACACACACACCCCATCTCCGTCCACAGGCCTCCAAGACACCACCAGAGCACCCCAGAAGAACACCCACCGCAAGACTCCGCCGCCACAAGCACCTGTGAAACCCCAGGGCGGCCCGCCTCGCACCCACGGGACCACCTGCCACCGCGAAGCCCATCCAAGCCCGCCCAGGACCACGCACACATCCACGTGGACGCGCCAGACCTCCACAGCCCACCCTGCCAGATCCTGTCAGACGCATGGCACCCCCCCCCCACACCGGCCGTCGTCAGCGACCCCGACCTCCTCCGAGCAGCCCTCCAAGGCAGGGCCCAAGACACTCCCGTTCGCTGGTACCGCCTACAAGAGAAGCTGGACCAACCTTATCGTCAAAGCCCTCTGGGACCTAGCCACCCTTGGGAAAGGTATCCCTGAGACCATCGTAGACCATGTCCTCTGGAGGGCTCGCCAACACACCGGGCACCACCACATCTGGATCCCGCCCTTCTCACCACCGCCTTCCCGGTGAACCGGCTGGACAAGCCCAGCCCCCATACGGTCTCCCGCACCCCGGAGTACCACCTGGGCCCAGTGGCCCTGTCCCCGGCCGACAGGGCCGATTTCCACAGCTCAGTACTCCGCAGGAGAGCCGTGGACCCCCTGCTCGCCCCGGATCGGTGGCTGAAAGGCCTGCAAAGGGCCATCTACGATTGGGCCCACACCACGGGCAGGGTCCGAGCCCTCCGCTTCCGGCAGTACCGCCTCAAGACGCGCCCGGCGGAGCGAGCTCCACCCTCGCGGGCTCCCCAGCAGCCCTTCCCAGCGCGCAGCATGCTCCCCACGGTGGGGCGTTTTACAGCGATGGCCCAGAGCATATTGGGCACCTCAGTGACGGCGGGGCACGCCCTCAAGCGGAGCCTCGTGGCCTTGGGAGAAGCCCAGCGCAAGCAGAGCCTCCGGGGGGTGAAACGCAGGGCCCTCCGACGCAAGCAGGAAACCCCCAACTTGAAACGCACCCCAGAGCAATGGAGGGAGGTGCAGCGTCGTAGCAGGGGCCCCCCGCGCGATGTCTCGGAAATCCCCCTGGACAGCAAGGTGCTCCTCAACCCCAGGGAGACGTTGTCTGCCCTGTACTTGAGCCGCCTACGGCTCCAGGGCCATAGCTACCGGATCCGAGATGACCCCGACCGATGGGACCACTTCCAGAGGTACCTGGGGCTGCTGCCGCAGCATGCCCCGCCAGCCCGCGGCGACTATGTCCAGCCCCGCCACCTCTGGGAGGTGCAGACGGGGAAGGCCCGCGGCCCTGACCTCCGCCTACCCGAAGCGGACGTCTGCATCGATATCTCCTGGTACCGACACCTGACGGAGGCGGACCAGATGACCCTGTACACCGTGGTGCGCAGCCCCCCGGTCAGCCGCACGGTGGGCAGGCGGGGGCGGGTTACCCTGCTCCTAAAAACCCCGGACCAGCCGGTCCAGGAGGCGAACCTCCGGGGGATAACCATCTCCTCCCACGTCTCCAAACTCGAGCCCACGGCCTTCTATGCTGTGGCGACGTCCGTCTACGAGCGGGCCCTGGGGGGCCCCTGCCTAGTGGGGGGCATGCGGGGGATATATTTCTCCAGGAGGTCATCCGCACGGTGCACATGAAGCTGGACCTGGCCAGGCTTCAAAGACGGATAGTGGACGTCCTGATCACGGATCTCGCAAAGTTCTTCGACGTGATCGCGCAGGAGATCCACCCTATAGTGGGAGCCCGGGTGGGCCTGGGAGAGGCCGACCACCTCGCCACCCATACCGAGGGTTTCTCCTACACCCTGCCCTTGGGCCCTGGCAGTCCCACACCCTGACGCAACTCCTGGGTACGCCCCAGGCTACCGTCCAGGGGGTCCATGCGGGGGCGACGGCGGCGCTCCCCTTCTTGCGATACATGGACATCGCATACCGGTCCTCGGCGGTAGAGCCCTTCCGCTTCCCGGGACTCATGTGGGTGGACGACAGGATCATCCTCTTGGAGCGGGGCGATTCCCACCCCACAGGGGGTCCTATTGGATCAGCGGGTATACTACCAGGGAATCCTGCGGGTGGACGTCCCTGACCGCAAGATCCAGCACGGCTCCACGTCAGACCGACGGCCCCTACGGTCGCCTACGCCAGCAGCCGTGGCCCGCCACCTAGGCCGCGCGTGGGTGACGAGTACCCCGGACCAACGGCGGGAGGCACTGGCAGGGGCCCCGCAGATACAGCCCTCCAGGGTCCTCCGGTATATGGGAACCGACATATACCTCCAGGGGGCGCCTACGGCCCCCCGCAACCTGCCGGAGGTCAGGGCGGAGCTCTGGACGCAGCTCCGCCCCTAGCGGCTCTCCCCGGACGCGGCCATGATGGTGCTCATGGCCAAGCTCGCGAGCAAGCTGCTCCCCCTGGCCAGCGTATACCGCCCCACGGCCAAGGTACACGCGGCAAACAATGCTCTCATGGTGCGAGCATACAAGCACATGACGGGCATCTCCCGCCACGCTCATACCGACGCGCTCTGGGGACCCTGGGAGCATGGGTGCCAGGGTCTCACTCGGTCAGAGCACTCGTGGCAGGCGGCGGTGGTTCAAGAGTGGGTTGGGCAGGGGGCCTGGGCCAAGCAGGAGTTCCGGGACTCCCAGGCCTACTACCTGCAAACGCACCAGGCGCTCAGAGGGGGCTGCCCGGCGGTGCTTACCCCGGGGCAGTACACGCATCACCCCAAGTGCCCCCACCTCATTGCCACGCTGCAGCGGGTCGTGGATGAGGTGGCCATGCCCATTGTGGATGCCGGGCCAGTGCTCAGGAACCACCCCCATCCTGGTCCGAGGTCCCGGTGGGCCGCGATCGGCGGCGGCGGCGTTTCCTGCCTCCCGGGTGGAGGTGTACACAACTCTGTATGGCGCCGTCGCGCAGGTGGTCGTCCCCCCGACGGTGTACGAAACGGTACAGGCCCTGGGCTACCATCACCTCGGCGACCTCTACACAGAGAATCACCAGGTGCTGCCGGAGTGTGCCCTGAAGAGACGAGCGCCAGCCCGCAAGGGAATCCCGGGGCTACGGGCGTGGCTGGCCCGCCACGCTGCGGTACTGGTCCCGCTCCTGAGGGAACCCACGCCGCGATGGCAGGCGGCGCCCAAGGACTGGATCCCCAGGGCCGTGCCCGCCTATCAGGCGGAAGTCATCGTGGGGGGCCGGGCGGCCAAAACCACCCGAATGGAGACGATATACCATAGGGGACACCCCCTCCGGATGACCGCGGCCCTGCAGGACACCATGGAGACCGCGGGCTGGGCGTCAGAACCCCTGGGTGTGCCAGCAGCCCCCGGGCACCCTGCCAAGCGACACCAGGCTCCACCGCCTCCTGGTGGCCCTCCTGGATATCCAAGTGCAGGTGAATGCGCCACTGCACGCCCAGCTGTGGGGCGACCACCGGCAGGAGTCTCTGGCCCAGCTCCAGCGCACTGGGGTCAGGGCGCCCACCAACATGTGGACGACAGCCCCCCCGACTGCCGCCTACTGGAGCTGGGCCAGCACATCGCAGGCCCTCCTCGTGACGATCACCTCGACGCTGCCGCCGCTTCCGTGGATCGCCATAGCCCCGGCGGCGGTGGCGCGTTTCAAATATCCAGCGGAGTGCGTGGCGCAGAAGTGCCCGGGGCACCCGCACAAGGGACCCCTCTATTACTCCCTCGATACGTGGGGACAGTGCCAGCAGAGCTACACCAGGCCCTGCGCACCCACCTCAGGGAGCACCATGGGGACATGGCCCTCCTGGCGCCCCACGGCCGGGCAACCGACCCCCCGCAAGTGATGGCCCGAGAGACTCGCCCAGGCGTCTGGTTCCATGACCTGCCTGCGCCCACGACCCTCCGAGGCAGTGTCGTGGCGGTGGATGCAGGAGCCACGCAGGCGGGTGTGGCCATGGCCGGGGTCGTCCAGAGCGGGCTTGGGGAGTATCAGGCCCAGGTAGCCTCAGGAGTGGGCACCTCCCAGGAGGGGGAAGCGATGGCCCTCCTCTCGTATGCCCGCCGGCTGGCGACACAGCAGGAGGTTTACTGGCTGGTGCCGGACTCGGAGGCAGCAGTGGGGGCCCTCCGCACGTACCAGGAAGGAGGGCACTGCGGAGATGGCATCCACCACCTCTACGCCACTGTTCTGGGGTGGGCAGCGCCTCTCCCCGAGGTCTGCCATCAATGTGGTGACCACACCGTCGCACTGGATCACGGACCTCAACGTCCGTGTGGACGCAGCGACGCGGGAGCCGCCGGAGGTAGACCTCACGTGGCTCCTCAGGCGCCCCTACTCATTTATCCCCCCAGTGCCCTTCCGCGACCAGTGCCAGCTCTTCCCGACGGCGCTGAGTGACTGGTTGCAGAGCAGGGTCTCCATACCGGCGCGGGCCATCTACGAGGCCCGCTGGGGGGTAAATTTCATGCCAGGGGGGGGCCTCCCCCTGGACTGGTTCGACCACGACCAGGAGCGCCACATCACGGCGCATCGCATGGACAACGTCCCGACCATGACCGTCCCGGCCCACCGTTCCTCCCACCGGGGCACGGTACTGGATACAACGTGTCTCCTGTGCAGGGCACAGCCCGAGACGGCGCCCCACCTGTGGGCCTGCTCGGCTCAATCGCACGAGTGGGGGCCAGCCCGCCGGCGCCTTGCAGCGTGGCTTGACCAGAAGGTGGGGCCACGGGCGGCTCCAGTGCGTCACCAGCTGTGGGAACCGACTGTGCTGGAGCAGTGGGCGGCAGTCCTGCGGACCCCCTCCATGCAGCTGGCCCACCTGGAGTGTACGGGCCCCCAGTCGCTGGGCACGGAGTTCCTCCGCCACGTCGTGGAGGAGTCCATACGGATCTGGTACGCCCACGCCAAGGCGCGTGCCACACTGCTGAAGGCCCGCCTGGGCCTGGGCAGCACGATGGCGTGGGCGTTGCAGGAGCTGCGCTTGCACCAGGAAGCAGAAAGGGAAGGGGTGCAGCGGGAGCTCCTGGAATAAGCGCGGTCGCCAGAGGCGAACTCACCAGGTCTCCCCGACTCCCCCTTCCCCTGCCCAGGCCTACACACTTACGCACGGCGCGCACACAACACACACAGCCCAGCCCGTTTACCTGTACCCGTGGGTAGAGATCCCGGCCTTTTGCCCTTTGGTAACAGCGCCTTCGGCACATCTGGATCCCGCCCATCGACTGGGGCCAGGCACGACACCGACACCAACGTCACACGCCGAGGAACCACACACCTTCGACGAGCCCCAGTTGAGAAGGATCAGCCGACAGATCCGAGCCATCCGGAGCAATGGGAACAGGCCCCCGCACCAACCCACGACACCGCCCTCCGCGCCGCCGGCCTGCGCACCCCCGATGACGACCTCCCCCCCCCACCTACAGACAGCTACCACCCCCCCCGGAGGTCTGGTGTACAGTCCTTGAGCGCGGGCACTACTAGGTAGTGTTCGCGGCCGCAGCGTCCCCCGGCCCACAATGGGTCATCAAGGTGACCGACACCATGCTCAGCCAAAGGGCCGCACCCCCCGGGGCAATAGGGGACCCGGCCAGCCTGCACAAGGTCCTCACGGGTGTCCTCCAGCCAGTGAAGCAGGTCACAACCCTACCCTAGCATATTACCCTTAAGGAATCATTATACCGCTCTATATATGGGATATATATGGGATGGTGTTTTACATTATCCCACATCCTATGTCCCTAACAAAGAAAATGGAATATAATATAAAATAGTCCCATATATAGGGTCATGTAATGATCCCTTAGGGGCGATATGCTAGCGTAGGGTTCTGACCTGCCTCACCGCCCGCACAAACCACCACGGGCCAAAACAAAGTTACATTCGCCGAGCGCCAACGAGCCGCAAAGGGGCGGGCGGAGCACCGGGCAACCCCAGCCTCGGAGAGGCACTCCCGCCGCCCCCCCACCCCCCTAACCCCGGCGCACGCAAGAGAACCGGCTGGCGCAACAGCAAAGCCACAAGCGTCAGAACGTAACCCCCAACCAGCTGGACTGACCACGGGCCCACGCGTGTACGGAGGCCACATGGCAAACTGAGCCGGGGCAAAGCCCGCAGCCACACCCAACAGCAGGGAACACCCAAACCGACCAGTACATGTGTCAGCACAGCGAGGACACAGGGACGACATGGCAAACCCCCCACCCCACACCGCGCTAGGGGACAGAAGAGTAACCCCATCCACAGGCCAGCAGAAAACGGCCGGAACACATCCGTGAAGGGGCGCTCTCCACACCACACACAAACGCATGCAAAGGAGACGAATGGACAAGAGCCATCCCACCAGAACAAACCAACCAACCAGTAGAGGCGGGGGCCAATAACCACAGACCCACAAAAGCGAACAACCACCCCCCAAAGACGACCAAGCCCTCCAACCAGGAAAGACCACGAAGGGCACACGCAGGATTCACCACTAGGAAACTGGGAGGATAGCCGACCCAACCCAGCGGCAGACCCCGGAGACTGAAGGCGGACCACAACGGCCACGGCGCCAGCACCAGGCCAGGCAAAAGTCCGCCCCAGTTGGGTAGGCACCAGCCCGCCGCCGGGGAAGGGGCAAAGCACTGTCCATGGGGCCGCAGACACAGCAGAGGCCGCTGGAAAGGGAACAAGACCACGCAACCAACACCAACGGCAGACCCTGGGCAAGCAAACCGGGGGGCGGCAACCACGGGACCCACGGCCGGGGTGGACAGGACGCCACCAACCCCGCCACAGCAGGCAACTAACCCAGACCAGCCAAGGCTGAGAGCAGCAGCCACGAGGGACCCCACCAGAACAGGCAAAGGTCCACCCGCAACAGCCACCAACAGCCCGCAACTAGAAAGAACCGGAGGCCACTTCGACAGGTCCCCCACCCCCTTCCCGCAACCAGCAACAGGTCACAACCTGGAAGGTCGGGGGGCAGCACCCACACGGCCTACCACCACAGAAGGCGAGAGGCCGCCCCGACTTCTGCCAACGTGAATCCACAGCCATCACAGTCGGAGAACATCACCCACAGAAGCCTCCCCCAAGAACGTTCACGGACCCCCTCGCACCACAGACAGCGGCAGCCCCCCAGGAGAGACGGGGACCAGCAGCCACAGGGCCCTCTGCCAGGATATAGGAGGGACAACCCACCCCAGCAATGCCGATGGCAGGCCCGGACAGGGAAGGGCGGGAAACAAAACCCACAGAGCCCTCCGCCAGGAGGGGCGAGGGCCCACCCACCCCACTATGGCCAGCAGCAGTCCAGAGCCAGGAATGGCAGGGACGGCACCCGTAGGGCCCTCTGCCAGGATTGGCGACGGATCAGCCACCGCACCAGAGCCAGCAGCAAGCCCCACGCGATAACAGCAGGGAACTGCACCCACAGGGCTCTCCAACAGCACTGGTGAGGGACCACTAACGCCACCAAAGGCAGCAGCAAGCCGGAGCCACGAATGGCGGGCCACTGCGCCCACAGGGCCCTCCGCCCGGTTCAGCAAGGCACCACCCAACCCTCTAAAGCCGGTCGCTGGCCCCAGCTAGGAATGGAGGGGAAGTGCACCCACAGGGACCTCCGCCACGTTTGAGGACGGACCACCCACCGCACGAAATCCAGCAGCAACAACCAGGCAAGAATGGCGGGAAGCTGCACCCACAGGGCCCTTAGCCAGGGTTGTCGAGGAAGCACCCATCCTGACACAGCCAGCAGCAAGCCTCAGCCAAGAAAGGCGGGAAACTGCACCCACAAGGACCTGGCCTGGACCGGCGAGGGACCACACATCCCACAGAAGGCAGGGGCGGACCACAGCAACGATTGGAGGGGAACAGCACCCACAGAGCCCTCCATCAGGATAGGCGAGGGACCACCCAGACCACCAAAGCCAACAGCAGGCCCTAGCCAGAAAGGTCGAGGAACGGCACCCAGAGGGGCCTCTGCCAGTAATGGCAGAGAACCACCGACCCCACCACAGGCAGCAGTGGACCCCGGCTAGGAAACGCGGGGAATCGCACCCACAGAGCCCTCCGCCAAGGCTGGCGAGGAACCACCTACCCCATCAAAGCCAGCAGCATGTGCCAGCAGGCAATGCCGGGGAACCGCGCCCACAGAGCTTTCTGCCAGGCTCGGCGATGGGGGACCAAACCCAGCAAAATCAGCAACAGGCCCCAGCCAACATTTGCGGAGAACAACACCCACAAGGCCCTCCGCCAGGATTGGCGAGAGACCACCGAAAGAAGCAAAGGCAGCAGCAAGCCTGGGCCAGGAATGGCGGGGAACAGCACCCACAGGGGCCCCCACCAGGATTGACGAGGGACCGCCCCACCGCACCCAGCAGCAAGCCCAAGCCTAGGACGGCGGGGAACTGCACCCAGAGGGCCCTCCACCGTGATTGTCGAGGGAACATCCACCCCGACAAAGGCAGCAGTCGACCACACCCTGGAATGGCGAGGGATCACACACCAAAGCACACACGCCTCGGGCCCCGGCCAGAAATGGCAGCGCCAAAACCACAACCCATACCTAAGCGAAGGAGCCACAGTCCCCAGCTACGAAAGTCGGGGCTCAAGCAATATTCGTACCTGAACGCACGCACTCCAACACAAAACCGAGCGCGCACCTCACCGTCCCTAGCCGGTGACCGCGGGGTAGCGGCAAAACCTGAACCAGAACGCACGCGCAACTCAACAGTAGGAAACCCAGTGTCCATAGCCCGGGCACTGAGGCAGCCCGTGCCATACATGTGACCCGGCCAAACGTGACCCGGAGCCCGGAGGTAAGGCTGCATCCCAAGGCCTGCACTGCTTTTGGATTCGAGGCGGAGTGCGCGACACCCAAGCACCTCGGAACCAAAGTACCGGGCGATGCCACTGGTATGCCTTGGGAACGGGATACGCCAGAAAGCCTGGTGAACCCCTAGAGTTCCGCCCAAAAGAGGAAACGTGCGCAAGCGCGGAGGCAAGCCCTCCAGGCGTGGCACGTTCGTGACACTCGCGGCGATCAGTCCTCCTGGCGTTGCCCAGGACCGCTTTGTTTGGCGCCACCAGTCAGGTCTAGCGGGATGTAAGCTGCCTCCCCTCTTCATGCGTGGAGCCTCTTCCTATACCGTCACAGGGGCGGCACCAGGGGGAACCACGGGGCGCCTGTCCACAACCGAGTGCACCTACCCACCTACCTGCCCTAAAGAATCCCAACAACAGATTGTGGGCGCTCTTCACACCAAATGTGTCAACGCCATCGAGGACAAGTGTTGTGATGATCGTCATCACTCCCGAGAACATCGCTTGGACCGATTACAGTCTTCGGCAGAAAATCACCGAAGTTGAAGAGACCACTCACGATCGAAAGATCGATGATAGCCGGAACGCGACCACAAGGGCAGGATGGGAGTTGGGACACCAATAAGGGTGTGCAAAACCAGCGAGAAGAACGCCATCGAGACCCAGACGTCGTGCGGCGGGGGAGTAGACCACGTGGGTCAGCATCTACTAGGTCACCTTGGACATCTAGTACAACGGGACGGGAGGAAGTCTCGATGACTTTGTGAGTACGAGAACATCGGCACGTACATCCCGTTCCGCTACTGGTGAGCAATGATGCTTTGGCTTTGACCAATACCGCCATTTCTGAAAGGATTGCCCGCACAAGCCTAAGGAGACGAACAAGTCACCAGGCAAAGACCGCTGGAGAGCAACAACACCCCAAAAGGGGATGTCAGGCAAGAGGGAGGACAGGCCACGCCGCAAGATGAGCCACATCCACTTGGACGAACATGCCCCGGATCAGCCGGGGGGGGCAAGGAACTCGGACTCCACCAACCTCTAGGACGGCAGGCGACCCCAGCAGCACCTGCAACTCCAAGTGGGAAGAAGCTACAAAGCCGTGGGGTCAAGGCTTGCCGGCCAGATTCCGAGGAAGGCTCTTTGGCACGTCCTCCTATTGATCATCCCAACTCCCATTTGAGGGTGCTGAACGCAATGGTGGAGTCACCTTCACCGTAATTGACATTGGGAGTGCAAAATTTTGTGATTCTAGTTTCTGCAGCCCTCCCCACCGAAAAGGTGCTGAGAATCTGGTTTTTCGCATTGGACCCCGCCGGGCTCAAAAAAGTACTACCCCCTTATTTTCAGAGTGCCCAACCTGTTGACAACATCTGCTTCGTTTCGATTGACGCCTACAAGCCTCTACAGATTGCAGAAAATCTACAGATTTACAGATTTCAGATTTCAAGCGCGCTAACCAGAATTCGGTGCCAAAAATGGGGTTTTTGCAATTTTTACTCATTTTGGGCAATTCAGTTAGGAACCCTCCCTAGTTTGAGGGTTCTAAATTCATTGGCAACACTTTTTTTTGATGACGCGACGCAGCAACAGCATAAACTTGCATTTTTGTGCCCAGAAATCAGTTGGGCAGCAAATTAAGTTTCAGTTATGCCGTTTCTTTGTTCATTCATTGAGAAAATAGGGCCAATGGTGTCCGGAACCCCTCCCCCTAATTTGAGGGTGCCGGATACAAGGGTGGTACTTCATTCAGGTGCTTTGATGCCTACATCAGCCCATCGATCACGGCAGGGCAGAAACTTCCAGGGATCACAAAAGATTTTCAAAGAAAAATTTAAAATTGTTTTTTTCAAACTTTCTGCACAACCCTCCCCTGCTTTAGGGTTGCCAGACACACTGATGAGGTCAGTTTGTCACCATCCAACCCCTATGGCCCCCGTTTTTGCAGTTCCGCAATTCCAGCACCGATGTCAAGCTTTTTGGCAATCTCATGATTCTTTGCCACATCTGTGTGCCAACGGGACATGGTCTACACCTCAGAGCCATGTGCAAGTGCTTTTTTGGGACTCTGCATCCCCGCGTCACCCCTGGGGTGCTTATGTGGATTGTTGTGTCAACCTATGCACTACACTTTCTTCATTCTAAGTCCCATACCGACATGTATGCAACGACAGGAGGTTTGAGGTTTGACATTTGATTTTGCGGGTACTAGACGCCTTTCGGCCCCAGGGGGCCACCAGGTCGGGCCAGGTGATATCCTCTCCACCGGGTCCTAGTGGGGAGGCCCCCAAGACGCACCTCCTGCCTGGCGGCGCAGTCCCCCGGGTTCACAGGGCTCGGACCCCCGTCCCTCCCGGGCTTCCCCGTTTCGCCACTCGCCGGTCAGTGCATCAATTCGCCGCTGCAGCTGCGGGCGCTTACCCAGCGCGTCGCCCCCCTAAGGCGTGGTCCCCCGGGGCGCCGGCGCCGCCTGGCCCGTGCTACTGGCTTGTCGCCAGTGGGACCCCCTTGGGCTGGCGCGGAGGCTGCCTTGCCTAGGGGTTGGGGCGTGGCGCAGCGCGCCATTACTGCCTTGGCGGGTGCAGTGCCCCGTCCGTGTGTGCGCGGTGCTCGCGGCTGGTTCGGGGGGCTCGGGCCGGTACCTGGTGTTGTGTCCCTCCCGTTTTCCCCTTCCCGCCCCGCGTGTCCCGCTCGCTGGCACGCCATTCCACGCGGTCTGTGCGTTCCGCGAGCTCGGTCCGGTTGCCTTTCTGGTAGTCCCCGCGTGCCCTTTGCGTGTGTGTGCGCTCGCGCTCCCGCGGCGTCCGCCCCCCCCCCCCCTGGGTGGTGTGGCGTGCGGACCTCGTGCGGTCCTGGCACTGGGCGCTGGTAGGGCCGTTCCACGTGGTCCGTGCCCCTCCGCGTGTCCCGCCCCGGTCCCTTGCTCCATCTGGCGTGCTCGTGGGTGGGCGATCCGGTCCTGGTTCCTCCCTACCTGGCTTGGCCTGCACGCCCTCTTGGGGCTGCGTGCCGCGGGGGTGGTGGGGGGGCGTCCCCGGAGGGGGGTTGCCCGCCACTGTTGTCAGGATTGTCTGGTGTCAGGCGCTGTTCCTCCCCCGACCACCCGTCCTCTGGGGCGGGCAGCCGGGGTACCGCAACCCGTCTGTTCCGGGTGTGGTCGGTGCGGGCGTGGGGACCCAGCACCGATTCCACAGCGTGCGCCCTTGCGCGCCGGCGTTGCTCGCTGTGGGGGTGGCGGAAGGGCATCCCCGGGGGGGATGCCTTCCACCGTTGTGAGGGGCGTCTGAGGTCGGGCGCTCCCCCTCCCCCGACTGCCCACCCACTGGGCGGGCTGTTGGGGTCCGTCACCCACATGCTGTCGGCGGGGGCGTGTGGGTGTGGGGGCCCATCATTGCCCCTTTGGCCTGCATGCCCTGTGGGGGCTGCGTGCCGCGGGGGTGGCGGGGGGCCGTCCCCGGGGGGTTGGCCTGCCAGCGTTGCGAGGGGCGTCTGGTGTCAGGCGCTGTCCCTCTCCCTACCGCCCGTCCTCTTGAGCGGGCGGCCGGCGTCCCGCGACCCGTGTGTCCCGGGTGCGGTCGTTGCGGGCTTGGGGACCCGGCACCGGCCCCACAGCGTGCGCCCTTGCGGGCCGGCGTTGCTCGCTGTGGGGGTGGCGGAAGGGCGTCCCCGGGGGGTGTGCCTTCCACCGTTGCGAGGGGCGTCTGAGGTCAGGCCCTCTCCCTCCCCTGACTGCCCGCCCACGGGGCGGGCTGTTAGGGTCTGCCACCCACGTGCTGTGGGCGCAGGTGTGTGGGTGTGGGGGCCCAACACTGTCCCCTTGGCCTGCATGCCCTGTGGGGGCTGCTTGCCGTGGGGAGGGTGGGGGGCTGTCCCCGGGGGGGGTGGCCTGCCACTGTTGTGAGGGGCGTCTGGTGTCAGGCGTTGTCCCTCCCCCGGCCGTCCGTCCTCTGGGGCGGGTAGCCGGGGTTCCGCGACCCGTGTATCCCGGATGCGGTCGGTGCGGGCGTGGGGACCCAGCACCGGCCCCACAGCGTGCGCCCTTGCCGCCGGCGTTCCTCGCTGTGGGGGTGGCGAAGGGGCGTTCCCAGGGGGGGTGCCTTCCACCGTTGTGAGGGGCGGCTGTGGTCAGGCGCTCCCCCTCCCCGAACTGCCCGCCCACTGGGCGGGCTGTTGGGGTCCGCCACCAACATGCTGTGGTCGCGGGCGTGTGGGTGTGGGGGCTCAACACTGTCTCCTTGGCCTGCATGCCCTGTGGGGGCTGCGTGCCACGGGGCTGGTGGGGGGATGTCCCTGGGGGGGGGTGGCCTGCCACCGTTGTGAGGGGCGTCTGGTGTCAGGCGCTGTCCCTCTCCCAGCCGCCTGCCCTCTGGGGCGGGCGGCCGGGGTTCTGCAACCCGTGTGTCCCGGGTGCGGTCGGTGCGGGTGTGGGAACCCATCAGGAGCCCCACAGCGTGCGCCCTTGCGGGCCGGCGTTGCTCGCTGTGGGGGTGGCGGAAGGGCGTCCCCGGGGGGTGTGCCTTCCACCGTTGCGAGGGGCGTCTGAGGTCAGGCCCTCTCCCTCCCCTGACTGCCCGCCCACGGGGCGGGCTGTTGGGGTCTGCCACCCACGTGCTGTGGGCGCAGGTGTGTGGGTGTGGGGGCCCAACACTGTCCCCTTGGCCTGCATGCCCTGTGGGGGCTGCTTGCCGTGGGGAGGGTGGGGGGCTGTCCCCGGGGGGGGTGGCCTGCCACTGTTGTGAGGGGCGTCTGGTGTCAGGCGTTGTCCCTCCCCCGGCCGTCCGTCCTCTGGGGCGGGTAGCCGGGGTTCCGCGACCCGTGTATCCCGGGTGCGGTCGGTGCGGGCGTGGGGACCCAGCACCGGCCCCACAGCGTGCGCCCTTGCCGCCGGCGTTCCTCGCTGTGGGGGTGGCGGAGGGGCGTTCCCAGGGGGGGTGCCTTCCACCGTTGTGAGGGGCGGCTGTGGTCAGGCGCTCCCCCTCCCCGAACTGCCCGCCCACTGGGCGGGCTGTTGGGGTCCGCCACCAACATGCTGTGGTCGCGGGCGTGTGGGTGTGGGGGCTCAACACTGTCTCCTTGGCCTGCATGCCCTGTGGGGGCTGCGTGCAACGGGGCTGGTGGGGGGCTGTCCCTGGGGGGGGGTGGCCTGCCACCGTTGTGAGGGGCGTCTGGTGTCAGGCGCTGTCCCTCTCCCAGCCGCCCGCCCTCTGGGGCGGGCGGCCGGGGTTCTGCAACCCGTGTGTCCCGGGTGCGGTCGGTGCGGGTGTGGGAACCCATCAGGAGCCCCACAGCGTGCGCCCTTGCGGGCCGGCGTTGCTCGCTGTGGGGGTGGCGGAAGGGCGTCCCCGGGGGGGGTGCCTTCCACCATTGTGAGGGGCGTCTGAGGTCAGGCGCTGTCCCTCCCCCGACTGCCCGCCCACTGGGCGGGCTGTTGGGGTCCGCCACCCACGTGCTGTGGGCGCAGGTGTGTGGGTGTGGGGGCCCAACACTGTCCCCTTGGCCTGCATGCCCTGTGGGGGCTGCGTGCCGCGGGGATGGTTGGGGGCCGTCCCCTGGGGGGTTTGGCCTGCCACCGTTGTGAGGGGCGTCTGGTGTCAGGCGCTGTCCCTCCCCCGGCCTCCCGTCCTCTGGAGCGGGCAGCCGAGGTTCCGCGACCCGCGTGTCCCGGGTGCGGTCGGTGCGGGCGTGGGGACCCAGCACTGGCCCCACAGCGTGCGCCCTTGCGGGCCGGCGTTGCTCGCTGTGGGGTTGGCGGAAGGGGATCCCCGGGGGGGGTGCCTTCCACCACTGTGAGGGGCGTCTGAGGTCAGGCGCTGTCGCTCCCCCGACTGCCCACCCACTGAGTGGGCTGCTGGGGTCCGCCACCCACGTGCTGTGGGCGCAGGTGTGTGGGTGTTGGGCCCCAACACTGTCCCCTTGGCCTGCATGCCCTGTGGGGGCTGCGTGCCGCGGGGGGGCTGGGGGGCCGTCCCCTGGGGGGGTGGCCTGCCACCGTTGTGAGGGGCGTCTGGTGTCAGGCGCTGTCCCTCCCCCGGCCGCCTGTCCTCTGGAGCGGGCAGCCGAGGTTCCGCCAACCGCGTGTCCCGGGCGCGGTCGGTGCGGGCGTGGGGACCCACCACCGGCCCCACAGCGTGCGCCCTTGCAGGCGAGCGTTGCTCGCTGTGGGGGTGGCAGAAGGGCCTCCCCAGGGGGGGGTGCCTTCCACCATTGTGAGGGGCGTCTGGGGTCAGGCGCTGTCCCTCCCCGACTGCCCGCTCACTGGGCGGGCTGTTGGGGTCCGCCACCCACGTGCTGTGGGCGCGGGTGTGTGGGTGTGGGGGCCCAACACTGTCCCCTTCTCTTTTGAATGTTCTTAGCCGCATCAACTTGTTCTGGGGCTGACGTCCCCCAACGAAAGTATTTACAACAACATATTGTGATATGTACACGGTTGCTCTGATGGTGAAGTCAGATGAATGCTGAGTTACCCTGGGGAGGGGGAGGGTTCAGGAAGGGGCAGAGGGCTGAAGGGGTCCAGAGGAGGGGACGAAAAGTCGCTGGACGGGCGGAAGAAATTTCGGATGTCCCGGGAGGCGCTGGAGTAGGGCGGGGCAGGGGCAGACGGACCTGGGCACCTAGTAGCGGTCGACCTGTAGGGGAGTGGTAGGCGTGTTTGACGGTAGCGTGCTTTGGAGCGTGGGGGTGGGAGAGAGGGAGTGGTCTTGGCGCGCTTTGGGGGCGCCCAAACAATTCTGGTCTGACGGGTTTGTGATGATCGATGGCGTTTTTGTGTCCCCTTGGCCTGCATGCCCTGTGGGGGCTGCCTGCCTCGGGAGTGGTGGGGGGCCGTCACCGGGGGGGCTCGCCTGCCACCGTTGCGAGGGGCGTCTGGTGTCAGGCGCTGTCCCTCCCCCGGCCGCCCGTCCTCTGGAGCGTGCGGCCGGGGCTCCGCGACCCGTGTGTCCTGGGTGCAGTCGGTGCGCGCGTGGGGACCCAGCACCAGCCCCACAGCGTGCGCCCTTGCGGGCCGGCGTTCCTCGCTGTGGGGGTGGCAGAGGGGCGTCCCCGGGGGGGGTGCCTTCCACCATTGCGAGGGGCGTCTGGTGTCAGGCGCTGTCCCTCCCCCGGCCGCCCGTCCTCTGGAGCGAGCAGCCGGGGTTCCGTGACCCGTGTGTCCCGGGTGCGGTCCGTCTGGGCGTGGGGACCCAGCACCGGCCCCACAGCGTGCGCCCTTGCGGGCCGGCATTGCTCGCTGTGGGGGTGGCGGAAGGGCGTCCCCAGGGGGGGTGCCTTCCACCATTGTGAGGGGCGTCTGAGGTCAGGCGCTGTCCCTTCCCCTGACTGCCCGCCCACTGGGTGGGCTGTTCGGGTCCGCCACCCACGTGCTTTGGGCGCGGGTGTGTGGGTGTGGGGACCAACACTGTCCCCTTGGCGTGCATGCCCTGTGGGGGCTGCGTGCCGCGGGGATGGTTGGGGGGCCGTCCCCGGGGGGGGTGGCCTGCCACCGTTGTGAGGGGCGTCTGGTGTCAGGCGCTGTCCCTCCCCCGGCCGCCCGTCCTCTGGAGCGGGCAGCGGGGGTTCCGCGACCCGTGTGTCCCGGGTGCAGTAGGTACGGGCGTGGGGACCCAGCACCGGCCCCACAGCGTGCGCCCTTGTGGGCCGGCATTGCTCGCTGTGGGGGTGGCGGAAGGGCCTCCCCAGGGGGGGGTTCCTTCCACCATTGTGAGGGGCGTCTGAGGTCAGGCGCTGTCCCTCCCCTGACTGCCCGCCCACTGGGCGGGCTGTTGGGGTCCGCCACGCACGTGCTGTGGGCGCGGGTGTGTGGGTGTGGGGGCCCAACACTGTCCCCTTGGCCTGCATGCCCTGTGGGGGCTGCGTGCCGCGGGGGTGGTGGGGGGCCGTCCCCAGGGGGAGTGGCCTGCCACTGTTGTAAGGGGCGTCCGGTGTCAGGCGCTGTCCCTCCCCCGGCCGCCCGTCCTCTGGAGCGGGCAGTCTGGGTTCCGCGACCCATGTGTCCCAGATGCGGTTGGTGCGCGCGTGGGGACCAAGCACCTGCCCCAGAGCGTGCGCCCTTGCGGGCCGGCGTTGCTCGCTGTGGGGGTGGCAGAAGGGCGTCCCCGGGGGGGGTGCCCTCCACCATTGTGAGGGGCCTCTGAGGTCAGGCACTGTCCCTCCCCCGACTGCCAGCCCACTAGGCGGGCTGTTGGGGTCCGCCACCAACGTGCTGTGGGCGCGGGTGTGTGGGTGTGGGGGCCCAACACTGTCCCCTTGGCCTGCATGCCCCCTGGGTGCTGCGTGCCACGGGGGTGGTGGGGGGCCGTCCCCGGGGGGGGTGGCCTGCCAGCGTTGTGAGGGGCGTCTGGTGTCAGGCGCTGTCCCTCTCCCGGCCGCCCGTCCTCTGGAGCGGGCAGCCAGGGTTCTGCGACCCGTGTGTCCCGGGTGCAGTTGGTACGGGCGTGGGGACCCAGCACCGGCCCCACAGCGTGCGCCCTTGCGGGCCGGCGTTGCTCGCTGTGGGGATGGCGGAAGGGCCTCCCCGGGGGGGGTGCCTTCCACCATGTTGAGGGGCGTCTGAGGTCAGGCGCTGTCCCTCCCCCGACCGCCCGCCCACTGGGCGGGCTGTTGCGGTCCGCCACCCACGTGCTGTGGGCGCGGGTGTGTGAGTGTGGGGGCCCAACACTGTCCCCTTGGCCTGCATGCCCCGTGGGGGCTGCGTGCAGCGGGGCTGGTGGGGGGCCGTCCCCGGGGGGGTGGCCTGCCACCGTTGTGAGGGGCGTCTGGTGTCAGGCGCTGTCCCTCCCCCGGCCGCCCGTCCTCTGGAGCGGGCAGCCGGGGTTCCGCGACCCGTGTATCCCGGGTGCAGTAAGTACGGGTGTGGGGACCCAGCACCGGCCGCACTGCGTGCGCCCTTGTGGGCCGGCATTGCTCGCTGTGGGGGTGGCGGAAGGGCCTCGCCAGAGGGGGGTGCCTTCCACCATTGTGAGGGGCGTCTGAGGTCAGGCGCTGTCCCTCCCCTGACTGCCCGCCCACTGGGCGGGCTGTTGGGGTCCGCCACCCACGTGCTGTGGGCGCGGGTGTGTGGGTGTGGGGACCCAACACTGTCCTTTTGGCCTGCATGCCCTGTGGGGGCTGCGTGCCGCGGGGCTGGTGGGGGGCCGTCCCCGGGGGGGGTGGCCTGCCACTGTTGTAAGGGGCGTCCGGTGTCAGGCGCTGGCCCTCCCCCCGCCGCCCGTCCTCTGGAGCGGGCAGTCTGGGTTCCGCGACCCATGTGTCCCGGCTGCGTTTGGTGCGGGCGTGGGGACCCAGCACCTGCCCCAGAGCGTGCGCCCTTGCGGGCCGGCGTTGCTCGCTGTGGGGGTGGCAGAAAGGCGTCCCCGGGGGGGGTGCCCTCCACCATTGTGAGGGGCCTCTGAGGTCAGGCACTGTCCCTCCCCCGACTGCCAGCCCACTAGGCGGGCTGTTGGAGTCCGCCACCCACTTGCTGTGGGCGCGGGTGTGTGGGTTTGGGGGCCCAACACTGTCCCCTTGGCCTGCATGCCCCCCGGGTGCTGCGTGCCGCGGGGTTGGTGGGGGGCCGTCCCCGGGGAGGGTGGCCTGCCACTGTTGTAAGGGGCGTCTGGTGTCAGGCGCTGTCCCTCCCCCGGCCGCCCGTCCTCTGGAGCAGGCAGCCGGGGTTCCGCGACCCGTGTGTCCCGGGTGCAGTCGGTACGGGCGTGGGGACCCAGCACCGGCCCCACAGCGTGCGCCTTTGCGGGCAGGCGTTGCTCGCTGTGGGGATGGCGGAAGGGCCTCCCCGGGGGGGGTGCCTTCCAACATTTTGAGGGGCATCTGAGGTCAGGCGCTGTCCCTCCCCCGACCGGCCGCCCACTGGGCGGGCCTTTGCGGTCCGCCACCCACGTGCTGTGGGCGCGGGTGTGTGAGTGTGGGGGCCCAACACTGTCTGCTTGGCCTGCATGCCCCCTGGGGGCTGCTTGCAGCGGGGCTGGTGGGGGGCCGTCCCCGAGGGGGGTGGCCTGCCACCGTTGTGAGGGGCGTCTGGTGTCAGGCGCTGTCCCTCCCCCGGCCGCCCGTCCTGTGGTGCGGGCAGCCGGGGTTCCGCGACCCGTGTGTCCCGGGTGCAGTAGGCACGGGCGTGGGGACCCAGCACCGGCCCCACAGCGTGCGCCCTTGTGGGCATGTATTGCTCGCTGTGGGGGTGGCGGAAGGGCCTCTCCAGGGGGGGGTGCCTTCCACCATTGTGAGGGGCGTCTGAGGTCAGGCGCTGTCCATCCCCTGACTGCCCGCCCACTGGGCGGGCTGTTGGGGTCCGCCACCCACGTGCTGTGGGCGCAGGTGTGTGGGTGTGGGGGCCCAACACTGTCCCCTTGGCCTGCATGCCCTGTGGGGGCTGCGTGCCGCGGGGGTGGTGGGGGGCCGTCCCCGGGGGTGGTGGCCTGCCACTGTTGTAAGGGGCGTCTGGTGCCAGGCGCTGTCCCTCCCCCGGCCGCCCGTCCTCTGGAGCGGGCAGTCTGGGTTCCGCGACCCATGTGTCCCGGGTGCGGTTGGTGCGGGCGTGGGGACCCAACACCTGCCCCAGAGCGTGCGCCCTTGCGGGCCGGCGTTGCTCGCTGTGAGGGTGGCAGAAGGGCGTCCCCGGGGGGGGTGCCCTCCACCATTGTGAGGGGACTCTGAGGTCAGGCACTGTCCCTCCCCCGACTGCCAGCCCACTAGGCGGGCTGTTGGGGTCCGCCACCCACGTGCTGTGGGCGCGGGTGTGTGGGTGTGGGGGCCCAACACTGTCCCCTTGGCCTGCATGCCCTGTGGGGGCTGCGTGCCGCGGGGATGGTGGGGGGCCGTTCCCGGGGGGGGTGGCCTGCCACCGTTGTGAGGGGCGTCTGGTGTCAGGCGCTGTCCCTCCCCCGGCCGCCCGTCCTCTGGAGCAGGCAGCCAGGGCTCTGCGACCCGTGTGTCCCGGGTGCGGTTGGTGCAGGCGTGGGGACCCAGCACCGGCCCCACAGCTGGCTGTGGGGGTGGCGGAAGGGCGTCCCCGGGGCGGGTGCCTTCCGCCGCTGTGAGGGGCGTCTGTGGTCAGGCGCTCCCCCTCCCCCGACTGCCCGCCCTCTGGGCGTGCTGTTGGGGTCCGTCACCCACATGCCGTGGGCGCAGGTGTGTGGGTGTGAGGGCCCAACACTGTCCCCTTTGCCTACATGCTCTGTGGCCCTGTGCCCACGCACTACTGGTCCTACACACCCTACAGTGGCACCATCCTGGTGGGCGAGCGCTACGTCAGGACAACGACAGGAGTTACCAGCTGGTAATTGGATACTTAGAAGCCTACGAAGGGGGTGTAATAGGTTCGGATACTAGGTGATTGTCGTACATAGCAGCAGATAGAACTCAGTGAGAGTTGCACATAACAACAGGCAGAACAGATAGTTAGATATCGGAATTAAATCAAAATTCAGAAATTTGCAATTCTTCCGATTGACAGCACAGATACCAATGCTGGAATGGACAATTACAAGATGCCTGTGTGTGCGCGTGTGCGTACCAGGTTGTGTTATAATGTGGGCCGACCGGTCCAAAATTCCTTCTGGCGGTGCTGATAGTGTTAGATCTCTCCCGTCACTGAAAAGGACAAGAGTCCGCAGCAAGGGCGAATCCGCTGGATGATAGAAGGCCCGGGCTTGTGATGTGGCTACACCCTGGTGTGGGGCCTCCACCCATTCCGGCAGGCCCCGGAAAAAGGGATTGGTACGCGTGGATGGGCGCATTTGCTTCGGCATTTCCCACGCTTACGCGTATGGGGGATCAGGAGTCCCTTGAAGCCAGAAGGGCCCGAGTGGAAGAGGAGTAGACTTGGAAGTAATTGAGGTAGGCGCAACTAAGGAAGGTAAGTGAATCGGCTGTTGCTCTGCAACCTGACTCCCATTGGTCTGAATCACAATGATGCATCGATGGGTGCCTACATGTGTGTTGATAAGTACCAGTGTGTGTGAATATGAATGTGATGACATGATTGTGCGTGCATTGAGGTTAAAAGCTTGCATGCATGAATCATTCCAATTAATCCAGATTTCAACCGCTAGAAGTTAATTAGCATTGATCACACCAAGTGTCATATTACTTGGGTTGAGATAAGCTTGATGCATGGTATGTGAATGAGGTCAAGGTGTCCATGCATGTATAAATCCATGTATGTGTACGTGTACCCATGCATAATCCAATACAAAGGAATGGACGATTCTTTTTCTTTTTTGTTCAATTCGTGAAAGGGTGAGAAAGATATCAACGTTTTCCATACTCGGGGAAGAATCACTCTTTCTTATCTCTCAATCTGTGAGAGAAACAACGTTTCTGTATCTCCCGCTCTCTGCAGAAGACAGCCCCGCTTTTGCTGTCCGGATTTTGGGGTCATGGTCGGGGCAATGGAGGGTGGAAATATGTTAGCAGTGCAATGCCAGGGTGCCTATGGCATCATATGACAATATCATTGATCTACCTCCAAACATCAGCTCACGAGGGTACATATATGAATCAGTGCAATTCACATGTCCATTGGATCCCATCCAATGTCTCTCTCTTTGTCTCTCTTTCTTTTCCCCATTCAACCGTTCGCGATGTCTCAACATGATTATAGCTATTGTGTTTCGATTCCTCATTCAGAACTGCTTGGGTTGAAATCATCCGTTCATATATCAACGTGGAGTTTGATTCCAAGGCTATGTATATCAAGGAGTCACAGGGACTTGGACGGCAATCAGCCGAGTACATTTGCCTGGTGACTTGTCTTGCTGGTTGCTGTTTTGCTGTCGGTAAGGACTTGTGATTTTCGTTTTCAAAAACAATTGCAAAATCTGAAATAGGTCACAAAGAACCAATAGCCAAAAGTGGAACCAGCAAGGAAAAAATGATTAAAAAGCGACCCGAGCACCCAGGCTCAATAGAAAGCTTATTACACACACCCCGTGATGCCCTCCGAGCGGGTGTGTACTACAGGCACTGCCGTTGGGTGAGGGTGCACAAGTGTGTTTTGTGTTTGTTGGCGCGCATCGCGCTATTATGTGTATAGATGATGTTTATACCTCAGATGGCTCCTGGGTGGATGTTTACAAGTGAGGTCAAGTTATTATTATATGGCTAAAAGGTGTGTCTGGTTAAATGTGTCTACTCAGTCTCACATCACACGACGTTCCTCTATCCTTTCTGCACTATGTGGTGCACCACGTGTCACACATATGGTAAGATTATGCAGGATCAGGGTCACGGCCCTTGGCCCAGCCGTGACCACGGGGCAAAGCCAGATCCAAGCCACCGCCCTTGACTGAGCTGTGGCTTCAAGGGTGCGCTGCATTTTCAGCTTGGTGTGTTGGCTGTTTGGCTTTCAAGTGGGCCCTTGGCTAGGCCTTGTCTCAGTCCTTTGAATCAAGAGAGTCAACAAGCATTACATCTTGAAAGCAAGAACTCACTCTTTACCATAAGGGTTACAGCAAGACATGAGCACCATCAAGTACATGCAAGCTCTCATAAACCCTTTCAAGCACGAGGATGGAAGGTGTGGGCTTCGCACCCGTGGTTGCTTTTGTGCCTAGTGTTTCTTTTGTCAATTTCTTACCCGGTGGTTATTGTGGCCTCCTCCCTCTAATTTTGTGTAGCTACCGTGCGCACTGTAGAGCCTTTGTGGCTGTGTTGCTTCAGTGGCCTAAGCGTAGCACAAGGCAGTAGCGTAGCACACATCAGTAGCAAGCCACAATGCATTGAGTATACGTTACTTTTCTGTTCTAGTTGAAGAAAAACTTCTTTGTTGGTTGTAAGGCCGGTTGTCATAGTTGTTCCCGGGGCCTTGCAGAGAAGAACTAGTGGCCTCGGTGACAACGGTTCCCTGGCCGAAGGGCATAGTGTTTTTGTGCATCGCTATCATGCATGCGTCCCATCCGGGCCCCCCATCCTCGAGATCCAGCTTGTGTACCTACGTTGGTTGGGGGGGGAACGGACAGCCAGCCTCAGAGAGAGCTGAGTGGACCACAATTGCCTTTTTCTCCGGCACAAGAACTGTTATTAGCACCGAGAATCGGGCAATAATCAAACCATCTACCAGGGTGATCGAGCGTACAAACTCTGCATCCTCGCGCACTGCCAACTGGGGTACGATGGCCTCACCCATGGGCCCCATGGTGGTCAACTCCGACATCCCTCCATTGTTGGGGGGGTTTCCAGAGCTCCAGGTCAGGACCTGTTTGCGGCAGGGCCCATCAGCCCTATTGTTGACCAACTCGACGCCGAAAACAGACCACTGATCCAGCGATTGCATCAATCATCAGAACCTTTGTCCCGATCCAGGATGGCCAGGGGGGGGGAGGGAACACCACGAGCACACGTATCACAAAGAACCGACTTCGTGGAGGGGAACCGCCAAAAAAAAAAAACCTGCTATCCCCGAGTGGAGGGCGGTGCCTAAGAGCGAGGAGTACCCCTCGGAGCCTAGGGTCCCGTGGACCGGTGCGGAGGAGGACTCCTCTTTGTTGGGGAACATCAATCTCCTCACGAAAACTGTTTTCACTTCCCCCGGGAGACTTTCGTACACGCCTTCTCATCTTACGGACACCTGTACAGTTTCTCCAGTGAAGGTTGGACCAGGTGCACCCCCAAACATAGCTTCCCCCGCGTACCACCCGTACAAAATGCCTATGGTGCAAAATAGCTACACCAAAGCAGTGGAGAAAAGTGATATGCCCCGACCCTATTTCAATGGGCAACTAGAGAACTACCATGAGTGGGTGGAGAAACTGCAACAATGGTTGCGGGGGTGTGATCCCACATACAGGAAGGCTAACGAGGCGCGCATGATTTCAAGCACCTTGTCCCGGTTGCTAAAGGGCATCATCAACACACCAGTCGCGGAGGCGACTCAATACACACAGACGGCCCCCACCCTCAAAGAATTGTGGGATTTTTTGGAACACCGTTTCCATGAGTATGACCCCTCAAGAACCGATGAACGGTGGCCAGGCCTCACCACAGGGTGTTTCAAGGGCAAGTGTCCGTCATCCACATTGAGGAGTTCCATACTCGATGGCAACGTTTGTTGCCTTTGAGTAACGAGACTTGTCCCCACGTGATCTGGAAGCAGCTCCTAAGCAAGCTCCCGTGGATCAAAGAAAGGATTGTGGAAAAGGAGGCCAAGAATAGCCTGGGCAGTTGTGTGGTTGATTTTAGTTGCCTCGACCCTTCGCCAGGTCGTGCCCTGTTTGAAAAGGAACTCAAAAAATATTGTGCTGAATGTAGCACTACGTTTCGCGACATTTTTTCCTATTTGGGGCCGGGGATGATAGTTGATTGCAAGGACCCATATCTACAGGTAGGTAGGTAGGTATCTTCGGGAGCTCGGGATGCCTCCTTTGACATTGCAGGAAGAAGGTCTTACCAAGGGGACGTCCTGTCCCTCCCACTGCCCTATGTCAGGTGCCTCCTGAGCCGCTCCCGCATGTGCTTGGGAAGGCATTGTCTCGGCCACCCGGTCCATGTGTCCCAGGTGGGAGGGTGTCCCCACATGTGTCCATGGGTAGGGCCACATGCCCCCTCCTTTGGGCGGCAGCTCTCGGGGGCTGCCCAGCCGTGTGGAGTATCTCTCACCACAAGGGGTATTGCTCCCGCTTGTCTACGGTACGACTGCCTCACCCTTGTGGCTTGAGTTGCGGGGCCACTCTGCTTGGCAGGTGACCCCCTCCTGGACTGTGTACCGGCTCGCCTGTCACCGGTTGCTTCCATGGCTCCGGGTGACGTTTGCCATGGTCCCCGATGCAGCCTGGCCGGGCTCGGACCAGTGGCCTTGGAGTACCGCTCCTGCCACTGGCCCGGTGGGTCGGCTGGGTCGCCCCAGTGCGTCCGATCCATGGGGTATTGGTTCCTTCCTGTCCCTCGGCCGCCCTACGTGTGTGCAGTGTCCTGGGCCGCTGGGCTCCTGTTCACCGGTGGGCCCGCGCGGTTTGCTGTGGTGCGTCTGCGGTGTCCTGGGCCAGCTGGCTCCTGTTCACCGGTGTGCTCGCTCGGTGTGTTGTGTTGCATGTGCGGTGTCCTACGCCACGGGGCTCCTGTTCACCCTTGTGCGTGCTGTGTGCGGTGCGCGTGTGCCATTGGTGGTCTTGTCCCTCTTCCCCCCCCCCTAATTTTCGTTTTTTTTTTACTTGTTTTTTTTTTTACTTGTTTTTTTTTTTGGGAAAAAAAAGAAAAAACAAAAAAGAGAAAAACAGGGGCGCGCGTACACTGCAGGCACAGGCACGGGCAGCTGGTGCGGCGGTGCAGTAGCGTTGTGTCCTCTGGCGTGTGTCGTCGGTGCTGTGGCGGCAGTCGCGCCCCAGGGGTGCGGCTCGCGCGTTCTGATGTACACGGGTATGGGTCAGGGTGGGTTTGGTTAGGTGTCTCTTTGCTTCTGGTGCTGGCTGGTTAGGTGGCTGTGTGGGCTGTGGCTGTGGGCTGTGTCTACGTATTTCCCTCGGCGGGCCTGGTTAGGAGTCAAGGGTTGACGGTTTCGGGGTGTGGCTCGGGTTTTATTTGTGTTGGGGCTTCGGCTCGGTTAGGCTTGGGTCAGGGTGGGTTTGGTGAGGTGTCTCTTTGCTTCTGGAGCTGGCTGGTTAGGCGGCTGTGTGGGCTGTGGGTGTGGGCTGTGGTTTCGGTGTTCCCTCGGCGGGCTTGGTTAGGAGTCAAGGGTTAGCGGTTTTGGGGTGTGGCTCAGGTTTGATTTGTGCTTGGGTTCTGGCTCGGTTAGGCGGTTGCGCGGGGCCGGGCGTGTGGGTAGCAGCGTCCACGGGGTCGTGCGCCCGAGGCGAGTGCGGGGTGGTGCGTGCGGGCCGGCCAGTGGCCGGTGGCCTCACTGGGAGTCCCACACGGAGGGGTCGACGGGCGTGCCGGGGGCGTACGCAGCGTGCAGGTTGGACAGCAGCGGGCGCACGTGCAGGGCGTCGGCGTGCCTGATGAGGACCTCACTGAGGCCCGAGGGGTTGGCGGCAAGCAGTATGCGATGCCCGGGAGGGGTGGCGGCGAGGAGCGGGAGGATGTTCGCGGCCCGCGACGTGGGGGCGAACACGACGTGGGCCGGGTGCGGCCCCGGGAGCGGTGCCGGGGGGAGCGGGACTACAGGACGGCGGTTTACTGTGAGGTGCCAAGTGGCGCGATGGTGGAGGAGCCAGACTAGGGCGATGCTGTGGCGCAGTGTGTGAAGCTGGGTGCTGGGCGTCGTGGGGACGTGCGGATGGAGGGGGGGGGGGGGGGGGCGGTGGCGTGAGAGGGGGCACGGCAGAGGAGTGACGCCAGCGACGTGTGTGTCGTGCTGAGGGTGGAGAGGAGCCCACGGTACCGGGCCTGGGTTCGGCGCCTTTGGGCGTAGTGGTGCTCGTTGTCGTGTGTGTTGGCTTCCTTCGGCGTCTGGTTCGTTTGGTGACTTCTGGGCGGGGCCTGGCGTGGCGCCCCGTGGTGGTGGTTTGCTGGGTAACGGGGTTAGATGGCGGCGCCGCTGGCTGGGGGGTCAGGCGCGTCGTGTTGTGTGGCGCGCAGGGCTCCTGGGGTGCTGTGGGTGTCGCCGGTGTCGGTGCGCCGACGCTTGTGGGGTGGTGAGCGGGTGTGTGCGTGCGGGGCTGGGCTTTGGGTGATGTCCCACAGGCGGATGCCGTCTCGATGCGTTTCCTGGAGGGTCTCCTGCAGGCGCCTGAGGACATACGGGTGGTCCTGGGGCGCGGGGAGGTTGCGGGGGTGGACTCCCAGGGGGTGGAGCGCATCGGCCAGCATGGCTTCCGGTGCTGCCTGCGGCATCCACCCCCCCGCCGGCCGGAGGCGGCAGTTCTCCACCGACCCCCTGCAGGGCCGATGGACCAGGCCCTCGAGGTAGGGCTCTCCCCGGGCCCACTTCCGCAGCTCCCGGAGCTGCGTGTGGGTCCAGCGCTGCCACCACTGTTCCTGGGCGGGCCTGCGGTCTTGAGCGGAGGAGTGGGCGTGGGTGGGTGTGATGTGGTCGTGGGGACCGGCGGCGGTGGCGGGCCTGGGGGATTCCTCGCAGTCCTGTTCCGTGGGGGTGCGTGGGGAGTGGGGGTGCACGCGGATGTGGACCCGCGGGTGTGCGCGTACGGTCTCTACCTCGGGGTTGGGCGGGGATTCGCGGCGGCGGCAGTAGTGGGGCATGCGTTGCATGTGGGCTGTCATCGAGGGCCCGTAGGGGGGCAGAGACGCTGCTTGTGGACCCTGGCGTTGTTCTGGTTTGGTCGGGAGCGGTCCGTGGGCCTGGGGTGCGGGCTTTGAGAGGTGGCGGGACGAGGTGCGTCGCGCTTCGGCCGCGGCGCGCTCCGCCATGAAGGTCGTGGCGGTGGCGTCGGTGATAGTGGGGGGGCGCCGCGCTGGGCGCTGCTGCCTTCGGGCCTGGGACGGCTGGGGCCGGATGTCGTAGAGGACGTCCTCGGGGGGCCGGGCTCGCGCTGCCGTCGTGGCGCCGGGTTTGGGCTTGGGTTTGGGCTTGGCTGCGGGTTGACCCTTGGGTTTGGGTGGCCGTCTGGCGGCGGTCTTGGGCGTCGGCTGGGTGGTGGGTGTGGGCTCCGTCGGGGCGTGGGCCTTGGCGGCGGGGGGGCTGCTCGCGGTGGGGGCGGGTTTGGAGGCCCGTTTGGGAGGTGTCCCCCGCGGCCTGGGGGGTGGAGTGCTGGATGAGGACGTGGTGGTGGTGGTGGATGGGGTGGTCGTGGTGGTGGAGGTTGTGGAGTCGGAGGCGGAGGAGAGGGCCGTGGGAGACGGCGGAGGGTCCTGGGCCTCGGGGGCGGGCGTATGATGCTGGGTCCTGTAAGTAGCGAGAACGAGGGTGCAGGTTCGGGCCTCGGGCGTGTGCGCGTGTTTTCCCTGGTGATCCGTGCGTGCTGGTGCTGGCGTGGCGGCGTTGTCTCGGCTGCGCGGGCACGTGGGTTACCCGCGGGGTGGCCATATCTGCTCCAGGACGTGCGGGTGTGTTTGCTGGAGGTAGTCGAGGGTGCGGAAGAAACATCGCTGGATGCCGGGCATGTCCTCCTCTGTGAGGTGGGGGTAGTTTTGGGTGGGGGTGTGGGGGCCCGGCCACAGCAGCGTCATGAAGGGGGCTGCCACCATGTACGGGCATAGTTGTAGGGTGGTGGTGCGCGGGGGGGTGGATCCCCTGCGGTTTGGGGGGGCTTCCCTCTGCTGGGGGCGCAGCGTGACCACCCACACCCTTCGGTCCGTGGGGATCCCCCAGGTCCGTTGGGTCCACTTGGCGAGGCAATACATCGTCCTACCAAGGCCCTGGTAGCCGCTGCGGATGGAGAGCAGCGTGTCCAGGGATGTGGGGGTCGTCCGGGTCGTCCCCCCTGGCGTACGTGTCGGGGCCTGGGTTGTGTGTGGGGGGGGTGTAGTCGGCAGGGAGGAGGGAGTCGGTGCCGTGTACCACCCAGAGGTCTGTGGGTGCGTTGTAGGTGGTGGTCGAGAGGGTGTAGTGCAGATTGTACATGAGGGTCATGTACGTGGAGGGGGCTGGCTGCTGCTCGTCGGGGGTGGGGATGTCCCCCGGGACGTGGTGCCGGAAGTTGCTCAGGGAGGCCATCCAGGTTACCCATGTTTCCCGCTCCCACTCTTTGGTGCTTTCGGGGGTGGCGTCGGGTGGGGGGTGGGCCATGTCGGGCTCGTGGTAGCGGGTGCGGCCCTTGGTGCCCACCCGCCCCGGCACGGGGTGTGCGACCAGGTGTCGCCCCCAGTCGATGGGGGGCACCCAGATCCGGCTCCCCGTGGGGGGCGGGCTCTCGCCGTCTGGGGTGGCGCGTGGGGGGCGCTCGTGTCGGGCGACGTGGAGGAAGGCGTCGAAGAGGAAATCTCTGACTCCTTCCCCCAGGGTGGCCGCCTGGACCAGGGTGGCCGCCCGGATGGGTGTGCTGGTGCCGGAGGTGTGGAGGTACAGCACAACGTCCTGTTCCCCGAGTCCCTGGAGGTGCTGCCGTACCGCTGCGGGGTTGTGTAGGGCGTAGGGTTCGGCCGGTGCGGCGACTGGTGGTGCGGGGTGTGATGGGGGGGGTGGTGTGGGTTGGGGGGGGTGGTCATCGTTGTCGCGCGTGGAATCTGGTGATGGGGTCTCTTGTGGCGGTCGCGGGAGGGGGGATTCGCGGTGGCGTGTGTCGGCGGGGGCATCGACGTCGATTGGCTGGTGCTGGCTGCCGCGTGTTGTGTCCGTGGCCTTGTCTCCGGGGAGGGGCGGGGGGGGGTGGTGTGGGGGTGGCGCTGTTGGTGGTGGGGGGGGCGAGGGTGGGTGTTGTGCTGGCTGGGGGTCTGGGCGTCCCTGTGGGTCGTGTGGGTGTTGCGTGTGTGCGCCGTGCGGCCCTTGCGGTTCTTGACTGGTTGTGGTGCCGGGGTGTGGTTGGGAGGCGGCCGCATGAGCGTCCGGGTGGGGCTGTGGTCCGCATGTAATGGGTGGCTGCTGGTGGATGGTGCTCGCTGGTATGGGGTGTGGGTGGGGGGGCTGCTGGTGGTGGTGGGGTGGGGGGGGCGGGGATGGGTGTTGTGCCAGCTGGGGGTCCGGGCGTCCCTGTGGGTCGTGTGGGTGTTGTGTGTGTGCGCCGTGTGGCCCTTGCGGTTCTTGACTGGTTGTGGTGCCGGGGTGCGGGTGGGAGGCGGCCGCATGAGCCCCCGGGTGGGGCTGTGGTCCGTATGTGATGGGTGGCTGCTGGTGGATGGTGCTCGCTGGTATGGGGTGTAGGTGGGGGGGCTGTTGGTGGTGGTGGGGCGCCCCTACTAGGCCCTGGTGTTGCTGGTGTGCGTGCGCGGCTCCTCGCGGGTCCATGGGGCCGTACCGTGGCTCGTATGTCGTGGGCCCGTGTAGCGGGGGCGGCGGGTGGTGCTGGACCGCGTGGTGGTGGTGTGGAGGGTGTGCCGGTTGTGTGTGGTACCCCGGCGTTGCTGGGTGTGGTGGCAGGGGCTGGTGGTGGTGGAATACGTGATGGTGTGGTGCGGTGATGTGCGCTATGGGGGGTGGGTGGTTCGCGGGGCTTGGTTGTGCTGAGGCGTGGTGGGGATGTAGCTGGTGGGGGTCGCTGTAGCTTGGGGGCGTTAGGGGGTAGGGGTTGGGAGGGACGGGGGCGTGGTGGTGGTGTTGGTGGTGCCATGTCCCCTGGCTCTGCGTGTATGGTGGTCCTGGCATGGTGTGGACGTGTGTGGGCGGTGGTGGCTGACTGGGCTGCAGGGTTTGGGTGCTGCGGTACGGTGGTGGTGGTGGGCTCTGGCGGTGGCGGTGTTGTTGGTGTGCCCCGGGGGTCTCGGCGTGGGGTGGTGCGGTGTGGCTGGAACCGGGCCTTGGTTGGGGCGTCGCGCCCTGCTGGTGGGCGCGTTGGCGGGCCCCCTGACCTGTCTTGGTCTTCTTGGCCTGGTGGGTGTCGGGGGCGGGTGAACCCCCCTGTCCCTGTGGGGGCGACGGGGAGCGGGCGTGCCAGCGGTGTGCCTCTTGGAGGCTCGTCTTGAGGCCTCTGACGTAGGTTTCCTGGTCCGTGAGGCCCATCCGCGTGGCGGTGGCCTCGTCGGGGGCGGCCAGGTGGGCGTCCCGAAAAGACGCCCAGCCCTCCGGGGGCGTCTGTTGTGCGGGGTGGGGCTGGTGTGCCGGGTAGAGGAGTGCGCTGAGGGGGTAAGGTGTTCCCTTCCGTCGGCGGAGGGCGTTTTTGAACCGGCGGCAAGTGATTCGGAGGTAGGCTGCTATCTCCTCTGGTGCCGTGTTGGCCCACGCTTCCGGCGTCAGGGCTGCTGCTTGGGGGGCCGGGAGTTGTGGGTCTGGGAGGTGTAGGTCTCGGTGGTGGAGGTATAGGGCGAGGAGGATGTGGCGGGCCGCCACGTTCAAGCCGCCTCCGCTGTTGCGTAGGGGTGGGCTGTGGGGGGGCAGGGGTGTGCTGCCCGTGGCCACGGCTATGGTCCATGTGTGGTCCGCCGCGTCCGCCACGTAGTACCCTCCCAGGTGGTCCCGGAGGGTGTCGGTGAGGAACCCGAAGAAGCTGGGGTGGCTGGCGGGGTGGAGTGCGGCTGGAGCCGCGAGCCGCTCGTGGTGGCGGGGGTTGAGGTCCCCGCAGTGGGGGCAGCAGGTGAGGCGGTGCGCGGCTCCCAGGCAGACCCAGTGGTCTGGGTTGCAGGGCAGGGCTGTCTGTGGTAGCCGCCGGCTAACGCAGAGGGGACATGCGGTGGCTGGTGGTTGGTGGTACCTGTGGACGGACGGCGGCGTGGGGGGATGGGGGCTGGTGGCGCGCGCATGCTGGTGGGAGTGTGTGCGGTGCCTGTGGTGTCCGTGTGTGCTGCGCCAGTGCTGTGCTCGGTGGATGGTGTGTAGACGTGGTGGGGGTTCCGTGTTGGTATGTCACGGGGTAGGTTCTCATGGGTGGTAGAACAGGAGTTTGAGGAGGTGGGCTTGGTCTGTTGGGGGCAGGGTTGCCGCATGCTGCAGGTATTTGTGGGTGCCGTATGTGAGCTGCTCCGCCGTCTCGGCAACGGCCGTCTGCTGCATGTGTGCCGCCGTGGCCTGGGGGTCCTCGGCGTGGGTGCGTAGCAAGGTGTAGACGGCAGTGGGGACGAGTCCCCTGCGGGCTGCCTCGAGCACCTCTGTCTGCTTGAGGACGGTGGTGAGTTGCTGGGTCGCCGGGGACTGCCTCAGCCATCCGGCGTGCTGTGCGATGGTGTGGGTTGGGTTCCAGTCTGTGAGGGTGTCCAGTCCTCTGTACAGGGGGCACGCCTTGAAGTGGTCCCATGTTTCTTCTTCCGTGTGGCTGCAGATGCATTTGATGTGTCCTGCGGGGACGTGGATCGAGCGGCGCGTATACCATCGGTGGTATTGGGTGAGGAGGGGAAGTTGTTCGAGGGCGAGTTGCAGTCGTGGGTTTTGTAGGTGTGCTGGAAGGCTATCCGGGCGCAGGGCGGAGTAGTAGAGGGGTGTGTGGACGGAGTCTTCGAGGCGTCGGAGGAGTTCGGTGTTCGCTGGGTGGCCTAGTGTGGTGGCCAGTTGCTGGACGGGTGTGGGGTAGTGGTACTGCTTGTCTCGATCCGTGTAAGGCGTGTCCTCGGGCATCCATTGGGGGGGCTGTGTGGCCGGAGGTATCGGGGGCAGGTGCTGCAGGTGGCTGTGGTGTGGGGTGTCCAGTCGCACGCGTTCGAGCCCTGGGGTGTGGTTGGTGTTCTGGTGTTTGGCCTGCGTGTCTGCGCGTCCATTGCCGTATGCGTAGCGGAGTGACTCCTGCTTGATGATTTTAAAGGCGCAGGACTTACATCACATTGTCACCTCGCAGCGCAGGCGGATGAGCTAGCGCAGCCAGCGCTACATTGGCTAGCGATTCAAGGAGTTTGAGGCCCGCAAGACCCATATCTACAGGAATGGGTCTTGACACTCAACAACTCACCTCAACAAACCGGCTGCAGCATGAAGGTGGAGCAACGTAGGCCCGGTCTGAAGCCTCAGCATATCCATGCCCTTGCTCATACAGACGTCTCAAAAGGTCGTCTCAATCGAGGAGAAAGGACGACGGTGACCTACACCCATCGCCCTTCTCCCCATGAAACCGCGGTGAATGCGGTTAATGCGGATGCTACGGCGAACCCTAACACTGCCGAACTGACTGATACCTCCGTCAACGCCGTGGGTCAACCTAAACCGCAGTCGGGGAAAACCGCCAACCACCGGTCTACACCGCCGCCTTCCAATCAACTCGTTTGGGTTCCGTGTTCCAAACATTGCAAAAAACGTAAACAAACGGATATGGACAACCGCATTGATTGGGTTGTCACCAATGGCACCCCTTGCGTGTGTAAGCCCCATTCCACATGCAAAAACTCCCATTGGGCAGTTCCTCAGCACCAGGATTGGGCCGTCGAAGGAGGTAAGCCTAAGGGTGGTGAACCTAATGGTGGTGGTGGCGATAAAGGTGGTGTTGGCGGTGAGGGCAGTGGGGGTGATGAAGGGGGAAAAGGAGCGCCGTACGGGCGGGGACGTTGGTAGCACTGCCCGGAGGCGCCCTCTCCGAAACCAGTAACCCTCGTGCACCCCTTTGACACTACGGACGCTCTTCTTCCTTCCAGGGTCATGAAGGGGCATATCGTGACCAGTGAGGCTCAAACCAAACTTTCCGTTCAGGTTGTCTTCACCAATTGAGAATTTAAGCCTCTGCGTGTTTTGGTGTATTTTGGGTGACAAGCGGTCGCTTTGGCTAACCCCTATGTTTTTGGACACCAAATCTCCGAAAAAATATGAATCCTCTCAACGAAGGGGCCTACTCCAAGCCGACAACGAGCCGCCCTTGCCGGGGGGAGGACGAGCAAATGGACGTCAAAATTCAATTTATCCGGGTTGTGCATAATAGTGTTTAACTTCCTCGTGTTGCCCAATATGGCGTGTCCCCATACCTTGTCACGAATTTACCTTGGGATATGGTTTTTGGACACCCATGGGGCTATGATCATTCTGTGACCCATTTTGCCCGTTTCAATTGTTTCCACTCTCACCATCCAGTGCACCACCGTTTTGGATTGAAGACTTTCTGTGAAGCTCCACAAACCGGCAAACCATTTTTGGTCCAACCCATTCATGGTAAAGTGGCACGTCAGTCTGTGTGAAGCATAACCGTTCGAATCATTGGAGCGGTCACACCGATGCACCCGACCCCGGCGATCGTGGTTACGCCCCCTGATGGCGAATCTAACCGTGTTGAGGCCAAAAGACACATATCCTATGCCTTGACCGCTTCCTCTGTGGCCCCCACGTAGGATCGGGCTTTTGCGTTCGAGCTCATTGAATTTGCTCCTGAAACCCTTGCCCCTGATGTCCTACCTACACGGCGTGATGGGTTCATATGGAAGGAGTCCGGCTATGGCCTCACACTGTATTAGGCCGCGAGTGTAGACAAACAATTTGGCAAAACCGCCGACGTGGAAGCCTTCAATAGGATCCCGGGTATGACTCAGGCTACCTGTTGGGTTTCGCCGCTGCATTATTTCTTTTCCATCCCCGCGGACCCATCCTAATCGTATTGGATGTGGCCTCCCTAGCATCGGTTTTCCGATTGTGTCCAGAAAATTCGGCAAGAGAAACTACGAGCCATTGTCGTAGGGCCAAAGTGGACACATAGGCAGTGGTGGAAACCCCTTATGGAGATTACTTTGCAGGGGTACCATCTTCCTGGGCCGGAGACTAAGGCCCCTTTCCATCAAGATGACTACCTTACACCTTACACCCCTCTCAACGGGGTTGGTCCACGGTGGCACATTACGTGGAAAGGGGTGGTGAGGAGGAGAATTTGGCGGCCACTAAATGTTCTGTGGCCTCTGTTTCGGCACCGGCCGTCCCTAATCCAGAACCGGATGACAAGCCGGGCATGACCTCGGAAAAGGAGTCGGAGAATGAAAGGGTGCCGCATCATGTGGTGCAGGTGCGCACCCTCACATACCAAGCCACTGAAAAAAAGATTCCTGGCTCCCTTTACTCTTGACCCCAGCCCCAAAGATTTGGAGGCGCAAGAATGCGTGCATTCACACCTTGCAAAACTTGAAAAAAAGTTATTGGGGTGGGGGAGCACTACCGTGAAGCGCTACCGAAAAACAAACGGCGCCAAACAACTGTTGGCGGCTTCTTGTGTTGGTGGCGTTGTCACCACCCAAGACCATATTGTGTCTCCGAAGGTGGAGCTCATGAGGAAACGCATCCTGGCAGACTATGAGCGGGATGTTTTTAATGGGGAGGTTCGTCAGCGTCCGGGCCAGGGACATCCTAAGGTCCGTGGTACGGAGCGGTTTGGGTTTGCTAAGCTTGACCTCTACCCCAGCGCTAAACCCAAGTCCGTGAACCCAATTTTTTGGTAAAGGACCCTGCCCCGGCGGAGCAGGAGATGGTGGTAGATTGGTAGCCGACTGGGGCTTGGCCCCTCTTTGCAGCCCTTGCCAAGTCGATGGCGTCAGGGGCGAGAAGGTCCTGGGAGTCGGGACCTGGACACCCTCAGCTATCCCTCTTGGGGAAGAGATTTTGATCTGAATTTGGTCCACGATTTCGCGGATCGCTCGCTTCCCGCGATGCCAAGCACCCAACAGAGACAAAACATTTTGCCCCTGCTGCCATAAAACCAGACCGAATGGTCTGGAGCAGAGATCGCAGTGGCATGGGCAGCAACATTCCTTGGCAAACAAGACATAAAGATCGTGAAAGCTGTATACTATCCTGCAAACAGATATGATACGAATAGCCAATGAAATACCTGATATGCACAAATGTGAAATGCCCCCTATCATCCACTAATTCATATAACTAGAAGAGATCTAAGATTGCCTTATCTATCGCATATTCTATGTTCCTAACAAGGAGATGGAATATAATATACAATAGTCCCATATATAGGGTCATATAATGATCCCTTAGGGGCAATATGCTAGGGTAGGGTTGTGACCTGCTTCACCGCCCGCACAAACCACCACGGGCCAAAACAAAGCTACACCCGCCAAGCGCCAACAGGCAGCAAAGGGGCGAGGGGGCAACCGGGCAACCTCACCCCCAGATAGGCACTCCCGCCGCCCCCCACCCCCCCTAACCCCCGCGCACGCAAGAGAACCGGCTGGCTCAACAGCCGAGCCGCAAGCACCAGAACGTAATCCCCAACCAGCTGCACTGACCACGGGACCACGCATGTACAGAAGCCACATGGCAAACTGAGCTGGGGCAAAGCCCGCAGCCACACACAACACAGTGACACACCAGCAGGAAACACCCACACAGACCAGTACATGCACCAGCACAGGGAGGGCACAGAATCGACGTGGCGAACCCCCCACCCCACACCGCGCCACGGGGACAAAAGAGAGACCCGGCTCACAAGCCAGCAGGAAATGACCAGAACACACCTTGGGAGCAGCGCTCTCCACACCACACACGAACGCAAACGAAGGAGACAAGAGGACAAGGGGCCACCCCGATAAAACAAACCTACCAACCAGGAGAGGCAGGGGCCAACAGCCACAAGCCCACCAGGGCGAACAACAACCCCACCAGAAACAACAAGCCCTCCAACCAAGCAAGACCACAAACGGCACCCTCAGGAACCACCACTAGGAAACTGGGAGACCACCCGACCCAACTGAGCCCACAGACCCCGGCAAGCAAAGGCAGACCACGACGGCCACAGAGCCACCAACAGGCCAGACAAAAGACCGCCCTAGTCGGGCCAGCACCAGCCCCCCGCCGGGGAAGGGGCAGAGCACCGCCCACGGGGCCGAGGACACAGCAGGGGCCGCCAGAAAGGGAACAGGCCCACGCAACCGACACCAACGGCATACCCGGGCAATCAAAGCGGGGGGCGGCCACCACAGGACCCACGGCCGGGGTGGACAAGATGCCACCAGCGCCGCCACAGCAGGCAGCCAACCCAGACCAGCCAAAGCAGAGAGCAGCACCCACAAGCGACCCCGCCAGAACAGGCAAGGGACCACTCACCACAGCCACCAACGGTCTGCAACTAGAAAGAACCGCAGGCCACAACCACAGGACCCCGACCCCGTTCCCGTAGCCAGCAACAGGTCCCAACTGGGAAGGTGGGGGGGCAGCACCCACAGGGCCTACCACCACGGAAGGCGAGAGGCTGCCCCAACCTCAGCCAACGCGATTCCACAGCCATGACAGGCCGAGAACAACACCCACAGAAGCCTTTGCCAGGAACGTCCACGGACCCCCCCACGAAACACAGACAGCGGCACGCCCCCCAGGAGAGGAGGCGGGGACCAGCAGCCACAGGGCCCTCCGCCAGGGTAGACGAGGGGCAACCCACCCCAGCAAAGCCGACAGCAGGCCCCAACAAGAAAGGGCGGGAGGAAACAACCACAGAGCCCTCCGCCAGGAGAGGCGAGGGACTACCCACCCCACCAAAGCCGGCAGTAGGCCCCCGCCAGGAATGGCTTGGAACCTCAGCCACAGGGCCCTGCGCCGGGAATGGCGAGGGCTCAACCAACCCCACTATAGCCAGCAGCAGGCCGGAGCCAGGAATGGCAGGGACTGCGCCCACAGGGCCCTCCGTCAGGATTGGGGACGGACCAGCCACCAAAGCCAGCAGCAGGCCCCACGCAGGAACAGCGGATAACTGCACCGACAGGGCCCTCTGCCGGGCTCGGCAAGGGACCATCCAACCCACTAAAGCCTGCAGCGGGCCCCAGCTAGGAATGGAGGGGAACAGGACCCACAGGGACCTCCACCAGGATTGGGGACGGCCCACCCACCGCACCAAAGCCAGCAGCAAGAACCAGCCAAGAATGGCGAAGAGCTGCAGCCACAGGGCCCTCCACCAGGCCTGGCTAGGAAGCATCCATCCTACCACAGCCAGCAACAAGCCTCAGCCTAGAACGGGGGGAAACAGCAACCACAAGGATCTCGGCCGGAATTGCGAGGGACCAAACATCCCACGAAAGGCTGCAGCCGACCGCAGCAACGATTGGCGGGGAACAGCACCCACAGAGCCCTCCACCAGGATAGGCCAGGGACCACCCAGACCACCAAAGCCAACAGCAAACCCTAACCAGAAATGGCAAGAAGCACCCGAAGGGGCCTCCGCTAGGAATGGCGAGAGACCACCCACCCCACCAGAGGCAGCAGTGGACCCCAGCTAGGAGAGGCGGGGGATCACACCCACAGAGCCCTCCGCCAAGGCTGGCGGGGAACCGCCTATCCCACCAAAGCCGGCGGCATGCGCCAGCCAGCGATTCCGGGGAACCACGCCCACAGGGCCTTCTGCCAGGCTTGGCGATGGGGGACCAAACCCAGCTAAATCACAATAGGCCGCAGCCAAGATTTGTGGGGAACAACACCCACAAGGCCGTCCGCCATGATTGGCGAGGGACCACCAAAACCACCAAAGGCGGCAGCAAGCCCGGGCCAGGAATGGCGGGGAACAGTTGGTGGTGGAATTTAGTGGCCTTGACCCTTCGCCAGGTCGTGCCCGATTTGGAGAGGAACTCAGGAAATATTGTGCTGAACGTTGCTCTACGGTTCCCGAGATTGTTTCTCATTCGGGGCCGGGGATGATAGTTCATTGCAAGGACCCATATCTACAGGAATGGGTCTTGACACTAAACAACACACCTCCCACAAACGGCTACACCATGAAGGTGGAGCAACGTAGGCCCAGTTTGAAGCCTGAGAATATCTATGCCCTGGCTCATACAGAGGTCTCGAACAGAGAAGCTCTCGATCGTCTCAATCGGGGAGAAAAGTGGATGGTGACCTACACCCATCGCCCTTCTCCCCATGAAACCGCGGTGAATGCAATATATCTGGATGCTACGGCGAACCATATCACCACCGAGCCCACTGATACCTCCGTCAACACCGTGGGTCTCCCTAAACCCAAGTCGAGGAAAACCGCCAACCCCGGGTCTACACCGCCACCTTCCAATCAACCCGTTTGGGTTCTGTGTTCCCAACATTGGAAAAAACGTAGACAAACGGCTATGGACTACCGCATTCATTGGGTTGTCACCAATGGCACCCTTTGCGTGTGTAAACCAGATTCCACATGCAATAACTCCCATGGGGCAGTTCCTCAGAGCCCAGATTGGGCCGTCAAAGAAGGTAAGCGTAAGGGTGGTGAACCTAATGGTGTTGGTGGCGATAAAAGTGGTGTTGGCGCTGAGGGTGGTGGGGGCGATAAAGGAGGAAAAGGGGCGCTGTACGGGCGTGGACGTTGGTAGCACTGCCCGGAGGCGCCCCCTTCCAAACCAGTAACCCTCGTGCACCCCTTTGACACTACGGCGGCTCTCATTCCTTCCAGGGTCATGAAGGGGCATATCGCGACTAGTGAGGCTCAAACCAAACTTTCCGTTCAGGTTGTCTTGCCCAATGGAGAATTAAAGGCTCTCCTTGTTTTGATGGATTTTGGGTGCCAAGCGTTCGCTTTGGCTAACCCCAATGTTTTTGGACACAAAATCTCCGAAAAAGATGAATCCCCCCAACGGAGGGGCGTACTCCAAGCTGACAAGGAGACAGCTTTGCCGGGGGGACAACGAGCAAATAGACGTCAAAATTCAATTTACCGGGGTTGTGGATGGTAGTGTTGAACTTCCTCGTGTTGCCCAGTATGGCGTGTCCCCATACCCTGTCGAGAATTTACCTTGGGATATGGTTTTTGGACACCCACGGGGCTATGATCATTTTGTGAGCCATTTTGCCCGTTTCAATTGTTTATACTCTCACCATCCAGTGCACCACCATTCTTGGATTTAACACTTCGGTGAAGCTCCACGAACCGGCAAACCATTTTTGGTAGAACCCATTCGTTGCAAAGTAAAGGCAACCAGCGCATTGCGTGACGTGACGTCGCGCGCGATCGCAGCAGAAAAAAAAAACCAAGAATAACACGCACAGCCAGAATAAAAAAGGGAAAAATTGTTTTCTCTGACCTTTTTTGGTCTCTTCTGGGACTTTCGGGCATGCTGCCACACCGCATTCACCTTGCCCTGCAAGATGTGCTTTGCCACGCGCCGGGCCATCCCATGCCTTCCCCAGGTAGTCACAATATTTACACTTCCAGTCCTTTCCTGTTTTTGCAGTCCTTGTAGAACCGGAAAGGTTGAAGTGCTCCTCCAGAAACCCACTGCTCCTAGGAGCCATGTTCTGCGCAAGCAACACTTGAAGCCTTGTCCATGCTTCGAAGCAATCGCATCAACACATGCTGCCTATATCGTCCAAGCTGCAACCATTGGTTCGCAGAAATACAGGGCATCTGCGTTCGCTCACACAACCACTGAAACTCTGCATAGTGGTCCATGTCTCATTGACAGGTGAACACCTCTGCCCAATAATTGTTCAACGACGCGTCTTCGTCCATTTTTGGGGACTGGAGTTGCGTTGACGCGTCTGCACGTGTCGTCGTCTGAGCGCGCGTCACTCGCGTAGACGCTTTCATCCTTTGATCGCGGAGGACGGCCCATCTTATTGTGGAGGACGGCACGTGCTTTTTCTTTCGTTGTTCAAGCCTTTGCACGCGTCCTGCACAGCTGGTGCTTCTCCGATAGTCGTTGTGCACGGCTTTGAACGCGTCCTGCACGAGCACGTCCTCACATGGCCCAACTAAAAGAAGGGATTTCAAACCTTGCGATCAGTGTTTTTCAGCGTATACGGCACCGCTGCTTGAAACTCATACACCTATGAATGCGCATTTGCAACGCAGTCACAACAATACTAGTATTAACAACATTCGTTCTTACGTCTTCAAAACTGTGACATTACGATTCAAGACTAAAAGTGGTGCCGTAATGTATAATAATGCTAATGACCAACATCGGTATTAGACTTTCGATCCGGCAGAATTCTTTTCACAATATTTCAATTCATCTGGCAACTTTCTGTCTAGCGTGCGCGCGTGCTGCAATGCGGTGCCTGTCTGCGGCACCATCTCTACTACGCACGTACTGTGCGGTATTATTACAAGACGGTACGCGTTCACGGGCAGTTCGGGTTCATGAACGGCGTACGGTACCAACCCTTCCGACCTGAAAAACCCCAAGAAAAATTCTACGCCACTGTTTGGCGACGTCGCAAAATTTAGGACACTCACAGAAAATGAAGAACAACAGAGTCGCGACGACGACGAAGTTGAGCGTTGCTCGCCCCAAAACACCTAGCAAAGTGCGTGTCCTAGGCGCTAGGGACTTGTGCGTGCCCCAACCACAATAAAGGGGACCACACGCACAACGAAGAACAAAAGAGAGCAAGCAAATGCAACACACACACAAACAACAACGTCAACACCGGCAGCCGAGATGCAAGTATGTTACATGCGATGCAACGCTACGTTACGCTGCCAAGTAAGACAAGACGGTAACCACACCGACAAGGAATACCAATAAGAAGTGTAACCGAAGTGTGAGTAACTATGCCCGCCCCTGCACGCCGCACACATACGGCACAAAAGGTAGGCCCGTACATGCATGCCGCCGCAAGCACATCAAGGCCACCACCGCCGCGGAAAAGCAAAATGGTATATACGGTGAAGGGACAAAATGGGGGAACACAAAACGAACAAAGGTATGAAGTACGCGTGAGAGGAGCCACACACAGCCAATGGGAATCACAACACACACAAAAGTATGTTACATACCGCGCTACGCTACGCAACGAACAAGGGGAAAGCACAATGATAAAGGTCCACCCCAAGACGTGCCCAAGAGCCCACCCCCCGCACGCCCGCTCACATAGGGAGCAAAAGGAAGCGAAAGGTATGCCCGTACGTGCATGCCGCCGCAAGCGCAACAAGGCCACCACCGCCGAGGAAAAACAAGATGGTATGGAGGGACACGAAGGAAGCAAGAGTGAAGAGAAGGACGCACGAAGGGAACCACACACAGCCAAGAGAAAGAACAACACACGCAAACACAAAAACACAAAAATCAAACGTGCCGCGCAACGAGAAAAGCACAACGCCCAAAGCACAAAACCACGCCAACCAATGTAGCCGAGAGGTGAAGCTGGGAACACAAGCCCGGCCCCGCATGCCCGTTTGCATAGGAAGCAAAGGGTATGCTGCCACACACAAAGCAAGTAGTAGGCGAGGAGGGAGCCACACAGCGCCACCAAGAGCGCAAGTATGTTACATGCAAGGCACGAAGGCAACCGAAGGGGTGCAGCCGAGAGCCATGCCCACGTCGGCAAAAGGAGAAGAAAGGTATGCCCACACACACACAAGTGACCCATGCCCACCCCCTCACGCCGCACATACAGGGAACGAAGGGCATGCCCGTACCAGCAAGCCGCAGCAAGCACAACACGACCGCCTCTGCCACGGACACGCAACATGGTATGAAGGGACAAGAAGGGTGAAGAACGCGCGCACACACATCAACACAACCGCAAGTATGTTACATGCCGCGCTACGCCACGCAACGAGAAGCACAACGATAACCACGTCAACAAAGGTGTGTGACCAACCAAAGGGTGTAGTAGAGAAAACATGCCCACCCCTGCACACCCGTCCGCATAGGGAGCACAAGGAAGCAGCAAACCAAGCAGCACGTGGGTAAGGAGGGAGCCACACACTACCAACAAGAGCGCCCACGCGCCCACACAAGCGCAAGTATGTTACCCGCCACGCCGTGGCACAGGGAAGGAAAAGACAACGAACAAAGGTAACCAAAGAGGTGTGTAGGGCAGTGCCGCCCCCACACGCCCGCAGAGGAAGACACCGCGTACCGTTGCCCGCGTACCGTGCCGTGCCGCTCCCCAAAAGCCCACACCCACACCCTTTCTCTGTCTCACAGGACCCAGCAGGAGAGAAAGCAGAGGACCCAAGAAGCGGAACCAACGAAGTAGGCAAGGAGAAAGACCGAGACAAACCCCAGGGCAGAAGCAGGAGAAAAGTGCACGCCAGGAAGGAGGGCGGGCCAGCGGAGAGTAGAGGAAAGGGAAAAGAGCGCCGCAACCACGAAAGAAAAAGGAGGGTAGCCAGCAGCCGAGCGAGGGACGTGCAAGGAGAAGGGGGCACGGCAAGCACACTACGGGCACAACAACCACACAGCCACAACACAGCACCAGAGAGGGGGGCACCAGAGGTGCACACGAAGGACGGCACCACCCATCACAGCACGGACAGCACCGCCACGCACCCGCCAGCACACAAACACCGCACAGGCACCACACACAACGCACGAGGCCACACCCGCGCCCACAGCACGTGGACGGCGGACCCCGGCAGCCCGCCCAGAGGGCAGGCAGCAGCGGGAGGGTAAGCGCCAGAACCCAGACACCCCAACAACAGTGGAAGGCCATCCCCCCCGGGGACGGCCCCCACCACCCCCGCGGCACACAGCCCCCCTCAGGGCATGCAAGCCAAGGGGACAGTGCCGCGCCTCCACACCTGCACACCCGCGCCCACAGCACGTGGATAGCGGACCCCGACGACCCGCCCTTCCGCCACCCCCACAGCGCGCAACGACAGCTCACAAGACCGCACGCTGTGGGGCCGGTGCTGGGTCCCAACGCCCACACCAACCGCACCCGGGACACAGAGGCCGCGGATCCCCGGCTACCCGCCCCAAAGGGCGGGCAGCCGGGGGAGGGACAGCGCCTGACACCAGAAACCCCTCACAACGGTGGAAGGCCGCCCCTCCTGGGGACGGCCCCCCACCAACCACGCGGTACACAGCCCCCCACAGGGTATGCAAACCAGGGGGACAGTGCTGGGCCCCCACACCCGCCCACCCGCACTAACAGCACGTGGGTGGCGGACCCCGACAGCCCGCCCAGAGGGCGGCTAGCCGGGGGAGGGGGGGCGCCTGGACTCAGACGCCCCTCACGACGGGGAAAGATACCCCCCCCCGGCGACGCCCTTCAGCCACCCCCCGAGCGCGCAACGACGGCTCGCAAGGGCGCACACTGTGGGGCCAGTGTTGGGTCCCCACGCCCACACCAACCGCAGCCGGGACACAGGGGCCGCGGAACTCAGCAGCCCGCCCCAAAGGACGGGCGGCCGGGAGAGGGACAGCGCCTGACACCAGACGGCCCTCGCAACGGTGGGAGGCAACCCCGCACGGCCCCCCACCACCCCCGGGGCACGCAGCTCCCCGCAGAGCACGCAAGCCAAGGGGACAGTGCTGGGCCCCCACACCCGCACAACCGCGCCCACAGCACGTGGGTAGGGTACCGCGACAGCCCGCCCAGAGGGCGGGCAGCCGGGGCAGGAGGAGCGCCTGAACTCAGACGCCCCTCACAACGGCGAAAGGCACCCCCCCCGGGAACGCCCCTTCGCCAGCCCCACAGCACGCAACGACGACTCGCAAGGGTGCATGCTGTGGGGCCGGTGCTTGGTCCCCACACCCACAGCGACCGCACCTGGGACACACGGGTCGGGGAACCCCGGCGGCCCGCCCCAAAGGGCGGGCGGCCAGAAGAGGGACAGCGCCTGACACCAGACGCCCCTCACAACGTTGACAGGCCAACCCCCCCGGGGACGGACCCTCACCAGCCCCGCGGTACGCAGCCCGTCACAGGGCATGCAAACCAAGGGGACAGTGCTGGGCCCCTACACCCGCACACCCGCACCCACAGCACGTGGGTGGCGGTCCCCGACAGCCCGCCCAGAGGGCAGGCAGCCGGAGGATGGGAGCCCCTGAACTCAGAAGCCCCTCGGAACGGCGGCAGGCACCTCCCCCGGGGACGCCCTTCGGCCACCCCCACAGCGCGCAACGACGGCTTGCGAGGGCGCACGCTGTGAGGCCGGTGCTTGGCCCCCAAGCCCACACCAACCGCACTCGGGACACACGGGTCGCGGAACCCCGGCTGCCCGCCCCAAAGGGCGGCAGGCCGGGGGAGAGACAGCGCCTGACACGAGACGCCCCTCACAACGGTGGAAGGTGACCCCAGCCGGGGACAGCCCTTCACCAGCCCCGCGGTACGCAGCCCCCCACAGGGCATGCAGGCCAAGAGGACAGTGCTGGGCCCCCACACCCGCACACCTGCATGCAAAGCACATGGGTGGCGGACCCCGACAGCCCGCCCAGAGGGCGGACAGCCGGGGAAGGGGGAGCGCCTGAACCCAGAAGCCCCTCGGAACGGCGGCAGGCACCTCCCCCGGGGACGCCCTTCTGCCACCCCCACAGCGTGTAACGACGGCTTGCAGGGGCGCACACTGTGGGGCCGGTGCAGGGTCCCCACACCCGCACCAACCGCACCCGGGGCACACGGGTCGCGGAACCCAGGCTGCCCGCCCCAAGAGGCGGGCGGCCGGGGGAGGGACAGCGCCTGACACCAGACGCCCCTCGCGACCGTGGACGGCCACCCCCCCGGGGACGGACCCCCGCCACCCCCGCGGCATGCAGCCCCCCACAGGGCATGCAAGCCAAGGAAACAGTGCTGGGCCCCAACACCCACACATCCGCGCCCACAGCACGTGGGTCGCGGACCCCGACAGCCCGCCCAGAGGGCGGGCAGCCGGGGGAGGGAGAGCGCCTGAACTCAGACGCCCACCCCTCACAACGGCGAAGGGCACCCCCCCCGGGGACGCGCTCCCGCCACCCCCACAGCGCGCAGCAGCGGCTCGCAAGAGCGCACGCTGCGTGACCAGTGCTGGGTCCCCACGCCAACACCAACCGCACCCGGGACACAGGGGTCGCGGAGCCCCGGCTGCCTGCCCGACAGGACGGGCGGCCGGGGGAGGGAGAGCGCCTGACATCAGACACCCCTCCCCCGGGGACGTCCCCCACCACCCCGCGGCACGCAGACACCCACAAGGCCCGCAAGTTACGGAAACAGTGCTGGGCCCTCGCACCTGCACACCCGCGCCCACAGCCGGGCAGCCGGGGAGGAAGAGCGCCGGAATCTGGACGCCCCTCACAGCGGCGACAGGGACCCTGGCTCCCAAAGCCCACACCAACCACACCAGGGACACACGGTTCGCGGAACCCTGGCCGCCCAGCCCTCAAAGGGCGAGCGGCCGGGGGAGGGACAGCGCCTGACGCCAGACGGCCCCCACAACGGTGGAAGACCACCCCCCCGGGACAGCCCCCCACCACCCCAATGGCACGCAGCCCCCCGCGGGGCATGGAAGACAGGGGAACAGTGCTGGGCCCCCACACACAGCACGTGGGTGGCGGGCCGGGGGACAGACAGCGCCTGAATCCAGACGCCATCTCGCAGCGGCACAAGGCAACCCCCCCTGGGGGTGCCCTCCCGCCACCCCCACAGCATGCAACGACGGCTCTTGAGGGCACATCCATGCTGAGGAGCTGGTGCTGGATCCCAACGCCCACGACAACCGCACCCGGGAAACACGGACCGCGGAGCCCTGGCCCCACGCCTCATGGGACGGGAGACGGTGGACGGCCACCCCCCCAGGGACGGCCCCCCACCGGCCCCGCGGCACGCAGCACCCCACAGGGCATGCAAGCCAAGGGGACAGTGCCGCGCCTCCACACCTGCACACCCGCGCCCACAGCACGTGGATAGCGGACCCCGACGACCCGCCCTTCCGCCACCCCCACAGCGCGCAACGACAGCCCACAAGACCGCACGCTGTGGGGCCGGTGCTGGGTCCCAACGCCCACACCAACCGCACCCGGGACACAGAGGCCGCGGATCCCCGGCTACCCGCCCCAAAGGGCGGGCGGCCGGGGGAGGGACAGCGCCTGACACCACACGCCCCTCACAACGGTGGAAGGCCGCCCCTCCCGGGGACGGCCCCCCACCAACCACGCGGTACGCAGCCCCCCACAGGGTATGCAAACCAGGGGGACAGTGCTGGGCCCCCACACCCGCCCACCCGCACCCACAGCACGTGGGTGGCGGACCCCGACAGCCCGCCCAGAGGGCAGCTAGCCGGGGGAGGGGGAGCGCCTGGACTCAGACGCCCCTCACGACGGGGAAAGACACCCCCCCCCCGGCGACGCCCTTCAGCCACCCCCCGAGCGCGCAACGACGGCTCGCAAGGGCGCACACTGTGGGGCCAGTGCTGGGTCCCCACGCCCACACCAACCGCAGCCGGGACACAGGGGCCGCGGAACTCAGTAGCCCGTCCCAAAGGACGGGCGGCCGGGAGAGGGACAGCGCCTGACACCAGACGCCCCTCGCAATGGTGGGAGGCAACCCCGCACGGCCCCCCACCACCCCCGGGGCACGCAGCTCCCCGCAGAGCACGCAAGCCAAGGGGACAGTGCTGGGCCCCCACACCCGCACAACCGCGCCCACAGCACGTGGGTAGGGTACCCCGACAGCCCGCCCAGAGGGCGGGCAGCCGGGGCAGGAGGAGCGCCTGAACTCAGACGCCCCTCACAACGGCGAAAGGCACCCCCCCCGGGAACGCCCCTTCGCCAGCCCCACAGCACGCAACGACGACTCGCAAGGGTGCATGCTGTGGGGCCGGTGCTTGGTCCCCACACCCACAGCGACCGCACCTGGGACACACGGGTCGGGGAACCCCGGCGGCCCGCCCCAAAGGGCGGGCGGCCGGAAGAGGGACAGCGCCTGACACCAGACGCCCCTCACAACGTTGACAAGCCACCCCCCCCGGGGACGGACCCTCACCAGCCCCGCGGTACGCAGCCCCTCACAGGGCATGCAAACCAAGGGGACAGTGCTGGGCCCCTACACCCGCACACCCGCACCCACAGCACGTGGGTGGCGGGCCCCGACAGCCCGCCCAGAGGGCAGGCAGCCGGAGGAGGGGAGCCCCTGAACTCAGAAGCCCCTCGGAACGGCGGCAGGCACCTCCCCCGGGGACGCCCTTCCGCCACCCCCACAGCGCGCAACGACGGCTTGCGAGGGCGCACGCTGTGAGGCCGGTGCTCGGCCCCCAAGCCCACACCAACCGCACTCGGGACACACGGGTCGCGGAACCCCGGCTGCCCGCCCCAAATGGCGGCAGGCCGGGGGAGAGACAGCGCCTGACACGAGACGCCCCTCACAACGGTGGAAGGTGACCCCCGCCGGGGACAGCCCTTCACCAGCCCCGCGGTACGCAGCCCCCCACAGGGCATGCAGGCCAAGAGGACAGTGCTGGGCCCCCACATGCATGCAAAGCACATGGGTGGCGGACCCCGACAGCCCGCCCAGAGGGCGGACAGCCGGGGAAGGGGGAGCGCCTGAACCCAGAAGCCCCTCGGAACGGCAGCAGGCACCTCCCCCGGGGACGCCCTTCGGCCACCCCCACAGCGTGTAACGACGGCTTGCAGGGGCGCACACTGTGGGGCCGGTGCGGGGTCCCCACACCCGCAGCAACCGCACCCGGGGCACACGGGTCGCGGAACCCAGGCTGCCCGCCCCAAGAGGCGGGCGGCCGGTGGAGGGACAGTGCCTGACACCAGACGCCCCTCGCGACCGTGGACGGCCACCCCCCCGGGGACGGCCCCCCGCCACCCCCGCGGCATGCAGCCCCCCACAGGGCATGCAAGCCAAGGAAACAGTGCTGGGCCCCAACACCCACACATCCGCGCCCACAGCACGTGGGTGGCGGACCCCGACAGCCCGCCCAGAGGGCGGGCAGCCGGGGGAGGGAGAGCGCCTGAACTCAGACGCCCACCCCTCACAACGGCGAAGGGCACCCCCCCCGGGGACGCGCTCCCGCCACCCCCACAGCGCGCAGCAGCGGCTCGCAAGAGCGCACGCTGCGTGACCAGTGATGGGTCCCCACGCCAACACCAACCGCACCCGGGACACAGGGGTCGCGGAGCCCCGGCTGCCTGCCCGACAGGACGGGCGGCCGGGGGAGGGGAAGCGCCTGACATCAGACACCCCTCCCCCGGGGACGGCCCCCCACCACCCCCGCGGCACGCAGACACCCACAAGGCCCGCAAGTTACGGAAACAGTGCTGGGCCCTCGCACCTGCACACCCGCGCCCACAGCCGGGCAGCCGGGGAGGAAGAGCGCCGGAATCTGGACGCCCCTCACAGCGGCGACAGGGACCCTGGCTCCCAAAGCCCACACCAACCACACCAGGGACACACGGTTCGCGGAACCCTGGCCGCCCACCCCTCAAAGGGCGAGCGGCCGGGGGAGGGACAGCGCCTGACGCCAGACGGCCCCAACAACGGTGGAAGACCATCCCCCCAGGACAGCCCCCCACAACCCCAATGGCACGCAGCCCCCCGCGGGGCATGGAAGACAGGGGAACAGTGCTGGGCCCCCACACACAGCACGTGGGTGGCGGGCCGGGGGAGGGACAGCGCCTGAATCCAGACGCCATCTCGCAGCGGCACAAGGCAACCCCCCCTGGGGGTGCCCTCCCGCCACCCCCACAGCATGCAACGACGGCTCGTGAGGGCACATCCATGCTGAGGGGCTGGTGCTGGATCCCAACGCCCACGACAACCGCACCCGGGAAACACGGACCGCGGAGCCCTGGCCCCACGCCTCATGGGACGGGAGACGGTGGACGGCCACCCCCCCAGGGACGGCCCCCCACCGGCCCCGCGGCACGCAGCACCCCACAGGGCATGCAAGCCAAGGGGACAGAAAGTGCTGGGCCCCCACGCCCGCGCACCCGCGCCCGCAACACGAGGATTGCAGACCCCGACAGCCCGCCCAGAGAACGGGCGGCCGGGGAAGGGAGAGCGACTGACCTCAGACGCCTCTGGCAATTGCACAGGGCCGCCCGTGCTACACGGACAACAGGGGGAGCGCCTGACGCCCACACGAGCACGCAAACGCCGGGCCGCGAAGCGAACATTCCATCTCCCCACCCACGCCCCACCCCACCCATAGCACGTGCACCAGCCGCGGGAAATCCACATCCCATCCCCTGCTCTTAGGCACAGCAACACAACAATGGCGGAGCCCGTGGCCCCACGCAAAACACGCCCTCCATCTCCGACGCTGGACGCGGCACAGGAGGTCATCAGGGCGCTGGGACTCAGAGGCGGGGACGGGGACCCCCCCCAAGAGGACGCGGATGCGGACTCTGACCTGGAGATGGTTCCAGGGCCGCCCGCGGGCAGCGTGCCCACGGAACCCACGCCGCCGGCGGGCGTCCTGCCCACCCTCTGCCCCACGTGGAAACGGGGCCACTGCACCGGAGAAGACTGGTGCCCCTGGCAACACCCCCGACCCGGCCCCGATGACGGGGCACTGCCCACGGTGGAGCACGCAGCCAAACGCGCCGCCCTGCGCTACGGGGTGGCGCAGGGCTGGATCCTGGATGACACCACGCGCAGCAGCGTGAACATCCAGGAGGCCCTCAACTGGGTCGCCCACAGGGGCCAAACGGAACTGGCCCTGCACACCCGGGGCTGCCACGGCGGACCGGGGGAAGAGATTGTCCTGGAACCCACGGGAATGGTGCTGGTCCTCGCGGCGGACATGGTTCGAGGGGTGCTGCACGCATCCTGCGTGCGGCATCCAGGTGTATACCCCTCCACGGGCGTGGCCCCTCTCCACATGGGCGGTGCTCGGCGTCATGTGGCACCTGGCACCGGAGGACGCCCCCACAGGCATCGCGCACGAAATCGCCCAGGACCTCCACGCCTGGCCGGCCGACCAGGATTTCCCCTGGCGCAGACCCCAGGGCGGCATTCCAGTGGAGCCCGCGGCCGAGGGTTTCAGCCTCGCGGCAACTCTCCAGCGGCACCCTGACAGGAGGGCGTGCCACTTCCTACAGACAGGCGCGGTCCCGCGCGCCCCGCCGGACTCCGAATGGCGGTGGGACGCGGGGGGGGCACAGCCACTGCCAGACCCCTGGATCCTCCCGCTGTGGTACTTGCCCACGGGCAACCTGGCCCATGCTGCCCAACCCGTCAAGGGGGCCTTCCCCCAGCCACAACCCCCCGGCGTGGCTCTGCTCCGCAGCCTGCAGGCGGGGGCGGCCTTGATACGGTAGCGAGAGGAGGACGGGTGCCCGAGCGCGTATTTCCCCCTGGTGCAGGCCCAGGCGCTACTTCACGCCGGGGGCATGGGGACCGTGGAGTGGGGCGCGATCATACCCGACACAGCATGCAGGTGGATCACCGTGGCCCACCCGAAACCCATGCAATCGCCGCCGGCGTGCCACCGCCTTCTACGGGCGGTCCCCCCCTTGGACCCCTGCCACGCCCTCGCAAGAGAAGTGTGGGGGGCCATGCTGAACCACCCCAGGGAGTGGATGACGAGCCCGGCTGCACGGTACCCGCCGGGGCCACTACTGGAGCAGCTCACGGCCCCCACATCCGGGGTCCGCCACACCTTGCACAGGGCGTCGGCCCTTACGGAACAGCTCACCGACGAGGTGCTGGACCTGGCGCTGGAACCGCTGCGGGTGCTCTACTCGCAGAACCACATCCCACCCGCGGGCACGTCAAACCGCCTGGGCCGCCTGGGGCTGCAGCGCCATGTCAAAGCCGCACACCCGGGAGGCGTGGTGGAACAGTGGTTAGCGCTCCACAATCCGTCCACCGCGCAGGGCCACTGGTACCTGCACCAACTCCTCTTCCTCCCCCGGACAACCCCGGAGGACCGCCTGCAGGACCCGTACCACACGCACCCGGAGCGCGTGGGCGCGCAGAGCTTCCCGCAGCCAGCCCCGCCCGCCCTCCCGCCGGGGCAGGGCCCGGAGGCGCTACAGCAGGGCCTCCCGCTTGACATGGCCACCAGGGTGCAGCAAAGGAGAAGCGGCACCGCGGATGGGGCAAAGCCAGACCGCACAAATTGCAGGGTGGTGGCCTGGATGGCGGCTTGCAGGCACCTTTCCCGGGACACCGCGGGAATTAGGCAGTACAGGCGAGCAGACCGCACGACACTGGCGTCCACAGTCGCGGCCGTCACCATGGGACCCGTGGCAGCGTGGCCTGCGCAACTGCCGCCCCACGTCCCCTGCCGGGACACGCGGCCCCGCCAGCCGGCCGCAACGCACATGCCGAAGGCACCCCTCACGGCCGCGCAGCTGTACATCGTCGCGGCGGCGCTACTGGCCGACGGAGGGGAGAGCTTTGTTCACCACCATGGCCTGTCGCAGATCCCGGAGAGCATACAAGGGCCGCAGCGCCAGGCGCCCCACCCGCGGCGCACCACACTCCGCGAGCGCGCCCACGCCAGGGACGCAGGTGGCGGCACACCCCCTCCCGGACCTCAGCAAGGGGAAGCACTGATACCACAGACGGCGGGCTATGAGGCCATCCTGCACGGCCACGCCGGAGGGTATCGATCGCACAATCTTGGCCGGGGGCTGCTTGACCGTCTGGCACGGCACCGCCAGACAGGGGGCATTCCCACCCCATGTCGACTGGCAGCAGGAGCCCACCCAGGCCTACTATATGACGGCGGACCTCTGGCCGCTAGCAGTCCTGCTACACATCCTCAGCGCCCCCAGCAAGAGGCAGGAACCAGGAAGCACCAACCCGCCAACACTCGTCTGGAGCCCGGACCAGGAGGAGTGTCTACGGGCCACAAGGCAAGGAGACGCCATCAGGGCCACGGACGTCCCGGACCTCCAAGCGGGGCCAATCACGCACGCCTGCCCGGCAGCCACGATTGGTGGTAGCCCAACGGGGACAGCAGAACCCGCAGTGGGTGGTCTGCATGTTCAGCCCGGCGGATGCGCACATCGCCGTCCGCAGCCCCGGGCACCTGCCGGGGCCCGAGGCCGTAATCCGCGTGGCAGAATGCGCACGCAGGATCATCAAGGCGTTGCGCGAGGGCGAGCACCACGCCCTCCTGCTCCAAGTCCGTCTGAGGGACAACGCCAAGGCAGCAAAGCCGGGAGTGTGGCCGGCAGCGGCGCTCCCCGCCGACCTAGAGCTCCAGCTGGCAGTGCCGACCACAGTATACCACTGGCTACAGGCCTCCCACGACCTGCAACGAAGGGACAAGCCTGACTGCAAAATTGGCGCCACGCACTGGCAAGAGTGGCTGCACGCAGACGCGCAGCGCGACGCCGTCCAGGGTCTCAGACCCGCGCCCGCGACACGAGCCCTCAATGCATCGGCCCGGGGCCGCGCACTGGCGCCACACACGGTTCCGCTGGCGTACCTGCCCTTCGACCTGGGGCCGGAGAGGGGCCATCTGAAAGTCGGTGCCGCTCCCCCCGGCACGGGGGTCCATGGAAGCCACGAAATGCCCCCTATGCGCAGACAAGTCCTACACAAGCGGGGCGATGCTGGAGCACCCGGCGTGGCACGCGGTGCACGCCGCCGCCCCAGTGGAAGACAAGGAGGCCGCCTCTCACATCCTCCAGGGGAGGGCACGGAGGTCCCCATGGCATCCCCCGTAGGCCGAGCGCCCCCTGCTCCAGGTGGCCGGCCACGCGGCGGCCCCAGAGGACGAAGAGGAGGCACCCGGGGCGGCCCCGGGGGCTGGGGGTGCAGCCCAACAGGGGTCCATCCCGGCCGAACTGGCCCCCCTGGCCCCCCTGTGGGCCCGACTGGGAGCAGGCTCCCCACACCCCATGGCCCCGGCACACCAAGGAGACCTGGCTGCTCCAGCGTTGCAGCGGCGATGCCGATACGGGACAGCTGACTCCAGGAGCACGCGGCGGGCGAAGCCCTCTGGCTGCTCTCCTGGAACCTGCGCAACGGCCTCGTCCCGCCAGACCGGTCCCTCCGGGACACACTCCGACGGCGCCAGGGGCCGGCGGCCTGTACCAACAACGAGCACCTCATCACCGGCATGCTAGCCCGGGAGGGGGGCTTCGCCATAATGCTCCAGGAAACAGGGATCGCCACCCGGGCGCAGGAGATGCACGTGCCCGCGGCGCTCCGGGACAAGGGGTACACCCCGTTCTTCAGCAGCCGGCTGGCGGGGACAGGGCCCACCTCCACCTCGAGAGGGGGAGGCCTCCTCACTGCCGTCAGCAGCAAGTACGTGGCCGAGCACGAGGTGCTCAGTTTCACGAAAATGATCCCCCTGAAGGCCGTGGCCCTGGAGATCCGCACACACGTGGGTGGCCTCACCTTCATCAACGTCCACGGACGGCAGGCAGGCTGCTCTACATCCGCGGGTCGGGCGGCCTTCTGGGCCGACATACAAATGTATGCAACGGCGCGCAGCCTCGATTGGAGACACCCCGTGGTCATCGCCGGCGACACCAACGTCTACATGGATGCCACCTCCAACCCGGCCACGGAGCTGTTCCGAGCGGTCCGGAAGGCCTGCAGCTTCCGAAGGGCCACGGCAGGCGGCGTGGAGCACACGACCCCCACACTCCACCCGTTCCGGCACAGGGTGGACACCTTCCTGGTCAACGAGCCCCTCCTGCCGTGGTCCCTGCGGAAGAGCGTCCGGGCCCGCGGCATGGCACACCCCCAGGTGATCAGGTCGGACCACCTCCTGGTCTGCCTGGCCCTGCCGGGCTTTCTGAACGCGGCAGGGCACGCGGCAATGCCCTCCCCCTACAGCCACACGGAGGGCCGCCTCCTCCCATACGACGCCGAGGCCGCGCCCGTCCAACGCTGCCTATGGGCAGCAGTCACCGCCGCGCAGGGCGAGCCCTCCCTAGCGCCTTGGCTGGGCCCCGCAGAGCAGCATGCCTACGGGTCCATGCCGACGGCCGCTGTGGACAAGGTGTTCGAACACCTCTACGCGGCGCATGACGCCCTGGCGCACGTGGTGGGGCGCCGGGGGCCGTCCGCGGCGGGGTCGGACCCGGCAAGGGGGGACCTTCCTGAGAGTGGGGAACGGCTCCAGGCGGCGATCCTCTGCTACGACGCCCTGGCAGCGTGCGCGCCGGCGGCATATCAGGCGAACGCGGCACGGCATGGCATCCAATTGGAGGCAGCGCTCCGGCTCACGGAGGAACTGCGAGGTGCATCGCCCGGATTCCGCCCAGCCACGCAGGGCCAACTACAGGAGGAGCTGGAGAGGCAAGCAGCCGCCCTCGAGGAGGACATCCACCACCTGCGCGCACTCCTGGCGGCCGACCACAAGCGCGCCATCAAAGACTTCTGGCGCCGCCACGCCCAGGACATCGCCCAGCGATGGGAAGCCGTGCGAGGGGCCATAGAGGTGAAGGCCCCGGGCCTGTTGGGCCTCTGGAACGTGCAGGTCCCCAACACCCAAACGCTCCTCACAGAGGCCCACGACGTGATGTTCTTCTTCTGGCGGGAATTGTAAGACAAACGTCCGGTTGACCTCCCCGGGTTCCAGGCGGTCCTCGGCCGCCACATGCCCCGTATCCCTGAGGGGGCCTGGGCCCAGGTCCAGCAGTACTCCATGCAGGACCTGCGGTCCGCGTTGGACAAGGCCGATGGCAAGGCCCCAGGTCCCAACCACGTTGAGGCCCGCTTCATCAAGGCCCTTGCAGCACCAGTCCAGTGGCTCCTGGTCCACTCCTACCGGGCCATCCTCCGCGGCGCCCCACCGCCAATGCACTGGAGGGACGCGCACATCTGGCTCAGCCCCAAGGTCCCGGGCTCCGCCAGACTGGACGACTACCGGCCCATAGCCCTAGGCCAACTCGACATGAAGCTGCCCACGGACGCCCCCGCCCAGCGCATCACAGAGGTGCTCACACGGCACGGCGTGGTCAGCGACTGGCAGCAAGGGGCCCTCCCCGGCTCCAACACCAGCCCTCCCCTGTTCACCCCGCAGCGGCAGCTCCAGCGGGGAAGGCCCAACTACGTCTTCTCCTTCGAGACCCGCAAGGCTTTCGACACCCCCCCGCACGGCGCCCTCCACCTCATCTTGCGCCACCCCTCTGTGCCGCCGGAGGTCATTGACCTCCTGCTCCTCCTCAACACATGCGCCAGGCTGCGCATCGTCACCGCGCACGGGCTGACGCAGTCCGTCCACATGCTGCGCGGCGTCGGGCATGGCAACCCCGAAAGCCCCCTGCTGTACGCGCTCCTCCTGCCCTACGTGCTCATTTGGATCAGGTACTTCACACAGTGGTTTTACCGGTTGAACCCGGTTGAACTCGGAAGGGGCGCGGTTGAACCGCTGAACCGCGGTTGAACCGCGGTTGAACCACCGCCAGCGCTGGCGGTGGCGGCTGCGCCAGCGGCGCGCGCGTTTCTGAACAAAATATTTGCATAACCGCCTGCAACTGACGCGTGACAAAGCTTTTTTAAAAAAAATTAAAAAATGTCCCACCACTGGCTGCAAGTGGTGAACGACCACTACAGCGGGTGGGGGGACCAACAGCTGGTGGACGACTTGTTCACCTTTTTTTGCACAAACGGCACGACAAAACGCCTATGGAAACAACTTGCTGACCGAATTGGTAATACACAGAGGGCTTCCAAACAGACAAAAGAGGCTACAAAAAAAGCTTTCACAGGATCGGACGCTGTGCGCCTAATTTTGGACCTTGGGATGCCGAAGCGAAGGTATGTGGCACAATGCGCACATGCCTACAAGTGGTTCAACGGGGTTCAACAGGTTCAACGGTGCGGTTGAACCCTTATCACAAATGAACAATTGTGATTGCGCTTCATGACAACGTTTGCACGGCAAAATAATCGCTTAATGTTGCCCAAAGCATGAACATATGAGTTGCAACGTGTTGCCCGCGTCACAAATGTGAATTTGCACTATGCATCCCCTCATCCCCGGGGTGCTGGGGGGCACAAATGTGAATACTTTGTGGTTTGTACCATTGCACGCGTTTTGGTGCCATGACGGCAACCCATTCAACCGCCGGTGCAACCGCGCACTTTATCCCAATTTCTCGGTTCAACCGTCCCTAGGTACAAGAAGCTTATTTCGTGGGCCGATGCCAAAGAGAAGAAAACCCGTGCAAGCACCGTCCCATGGACACATTGCTTTCTGTCGTATGCAACGATGGATAAAGCTTGGTCCACGTTAAGTAAGAGACAAGTACTAAAAACGACCATAAAGGATGGAAGAGTTGGGGTTCGTTGGGATGTGGATGATTGGATACAATATATAGGTCATCAAAGGGATGTGCTAGAAGAAATGCACTTCCCAAGATTTAGGGATGATCACCCCTATGTACTTATAGTGCGTGGTGATGGGTTTCCATGTGGAGCAAGGTCATGGTGCCAAATTGCATGTGGTTTTGCAAATCACATGCAAAAAGCACGAACTTTGCTCTACAATTGGACCCTTGACCTTGCTCTCGTAAGTGAGCATGAAACGGATCTTGTGTGTGTCCTCTTTGGAGAGACACTAAAAAAAATACAACAAATTATTGACCGTGGCTACATGTTGCTCCGAGGGTTTTTGGTGCGAACGGTTGTCATTATTGGAGGCGATAGCCCTCGGCTTCGTCATATACTTGGTCTATCAACATTTTATGAAATTGGTTCAATTTATTCTTTTGCGACATGGTCTAGGGAGAAAGAAAGATGGGTAGGGTGTGAATGGCGACGAAGTACAAGACTTGAACCAAAATTCCTAAAGTATAGGAAACAAGGAGTTAGTTGTGTTGGTGCAAAAGGGTGCATCGAAAGTCCATTATTGAAAGTGGATGACCGTGTAGGGTGTGTCATCATGTGTGTTCTTCATCTCGTGATACAATGTGGTGAATACTTAACAACGTTTGTGCGCACACGAGCCACAATGTTGACGGTACCACAACGATCCAAGGTTCAAAGCCTCCTAAAGGACGCTAAGACCAATGTTTCTTTGAAAGGCCGGTCCTTCCCCGATGGGGAAGAGACATGGCACTTGTTTGCCAATTGGTTGCCCATTGCAAAGAGTTTGCGTCTAACACCACATGTCACCACTACCGTTGAGGACATGGGGAAATTGCTAACCGCTATCTATCGGTGGACATATGATCCATTCGTCCAAGGGTGTGCACGAATTGCAAAGAGGTTTCAAAACACTATATGTCCCCATAAACGATCCCCCTACCTGCTTTGGCTCCGCAACGAGGGGGCCATCGTATTGGGTAATTTGCAACCTTGGGGGGGGGGCATGTTTTGTGGCGACATTGTTGAGTCGCTTAACTATGTCTTCAAAGACAACTTTCTAACCACAATTTCCCGGGGAGGTGGTCGTAAGGCTACCAAGGAGGAAAAGGATGAGGCAATGCTCCGCCATGCGCACGAGCGCACCTTCCTCTACAAGGAGATGCCTCGATGGGACGGGCGGCGGCGACGGGAAGATGAGCACGTAGTGCACGCTCAATTGGAAGTTGGCAACTAGGAGGTGTGTGTGTGGTTCAACCGTGGTTCAGGAGGTTCATCCGCGCGGTTGAACCGGCTTCCCCACGGTTTCACCCCTGCTTCTCTCAGGTGCCTTTGCACCATGGACCCCGAGTCTTTGGGGAAGGCCTTGCAGGACTGCCTGCGGGCACTGGGTACGGGCCAAGGCGCCGATCCCCCTGCCGTGCCAGCGCCACAAGCAGCGGCAGCGCCTCCAGCCCCCCACCTGGCCGACAAGTTCCCGCTGAAGGAAGAAGTGGTGGTCCACAACACCTGCAACCCCGACACCACCCTGGCGCCCGAGACGCCTGAGTGGCGGTGGCTGGCCGACGTGACGCCGAAGTACGTGTTCCGCCGTGCCATGACGCTGTGGATGAAGAAGCACCGCCAAGAAGACAAGGATGGGGTACAGTCGTACCCCTGGGAGACGAAGTGCCTGAGCGCCGGGGAGTTTTCGGAGTGGAAGGTCTGCTGTTGTCTTGTTGTTTGCTAGTTGATTGTGCTAGTGTTTTTCGGTCTTTTGGTAGATGTTTTGATATGCGGCATGCTGCGTTTCGTTGCTGTGTGTTTTTCTGTTTATGAATGTTCTGATGTGCGTTTTTCTGATTGTAGGTGCTCCGTGTGGGTCTGTCGAGCGACCCCCAGGGCCACATGTCCCTGGACGAACCAGGGCTGGATGCCCTGTTCAGGATATGGGCCACCGCGGGCTGCGGTGTTGCCAGGACCGCGTCATGGTTTGGCGCGGACTCCGTGGGCCACGGCGGTGGTCACAGCGCAGGACACGGTCCGCGCTTCTTCTTCAAGGCCCCGGTGGAGTTGCCACCAGGTTGGTTCGACGAATCGGAGGTCCAGCGGTACACGGCGACTCCGAGCAGCATGCTGGCTATGGGCGCCACCATCTCAGGTGGGGGAAAGCACAAGAAGTCCAAGGCAAGCGCCGCGACGGCAGCAGCGGCGCCACCGGCAATGGCACCATCGCCATTCGTGCAGCCAAGTGTGGTTCAAGCGATCCAAGGGGTGCAACAGGTGTGCAGTAGTTCAACCGTCGTTTCAGCGGGTTCAACCGTGCGGCTGAACCGCCTTCACCGTCTTCAACCGTGCACTTTTGAGCGTAACCTTCCTACACACTGAATCGCGTTCCCCCACTTCTGCGGTTCACCGGCCTCCTTGCTTTCTCTGCAGTTGACCGCCAGTGATGTGCCTGAGCACATGTTCGTGGTGGATCGGCGTGGCCCTGGCATTGTCGTCCGCGGGCGATGCCCATCGTGGAGTGGTGGGACGTGTGGTATCGGCAGATCCCTGGCGCCGCTCAAGTGGTCGACCGCATGAGTCGTGGCGTGCAGCGGGGCTCCCGGGAATTGGGCAATGCCGGGCAAGGCAGTCCTGCGCCAGAACGGCAGAGGTCAACGCCTCTGGAGTCCGGTCCAGCCGTCACCACCGCGCCTCAACCAAGTCCTGTGGGAGAGAGCTTTGAGGAGTTCTACAGGAGTGTGTGGGACCGCCCACTTGGAGCAGCTGCAGCATCCGAGAGCAGTGGAAAGGCCCCCAAGCCTCCACGTCTTCCAGCACCACCGCCACCCGAAGAGATGAGCACCCCTGGCAGCAAAGTGGTTCCGAAGTCCCTCTTTCAGTCTGCCCGGAAGGAGCTCCGGAAGGAGAAGCGGCCAAGTGCAAAGGCTGAAGCACCGCTTGCGAAGGCCCAAGTCTCTGGCGACAAGAAGCCGAAAAAGAAAGCCAAAACTGGCAGCGGTGCTTCCTCGAAAAAGCGGAAAATCGCCCCGGACAGCAGTGAGACGGACGAGTCAGACCCCCTTTTTGAAGAGCACGAATGGGTCCCAGCTGCAAAGCATATCCCAAAGAAGAAGAAGAAGAAGGTAGTTCCGGCCCCCAGTTCCGACAGTGACTCCGGCAAGCTCCCCAGCGACACGGCGCGGGATGTAAAGGCCCTGGCAACAGAGTTGGCTGCGGGATCGAAAGATGGCGACGAGGAGAAAGCGATCAGGGCAGAATCGGCGCATGTGTCAGCTCTGGAGGTGTGTGCGGTTGAACCGGTGAAGTGTAGTTCACCCGCACGCTTGAACTGCCTGAACCACGGTTTCACCTTTTTTTCCTTTTTGCAGAGCCTGGATCAAGCCCAACAACGACGACTGGCGGTTGAGGACACGCGCAAACAGCTGCGACAGCGGTTCGGATGGGCGGCCAACACGCCGATTCGATGGGTCATTGTGGACGGTCCTGATGGCGAGCCACGTCTGGCCGTGGGTACCCCGGGAAAAGCCACGAAGGGGACCCCCCGGCCCAAAAAGGGGGAAGAATTGGTCTTCCTTCCCCCACAGTGGGAGGAGGAGGGCGATGCAGCTGGGACAACGTGGCCAGTTATTGCAGTCAAGGACAGCACAAGCTTCAGTAACCCCCACGCTGCCGAGGAGGCGTTGAAAGAGCGCCGCGCCCAGAAACAGGAAGCGATCGATGAGGAGGGCAAGAAGACAATGGAGGACTCCCCCTCGTACAGTCCACTCGAGGAGAAGGAGGTCACTCCCGCGCCGGAAGCTGAAGCGATTGATGAGGAGGGCAAGAAGACAATGGAGGACTCCCCCTCGTACAGTCCACTCGAGGAGAAGGAGGTCACTCCCGCGCAGGAAGCTGAAGCGGAAAAGGACAGTGACAATGGGGTTCCTGTGCCGACGCCGCCCGTGATTCCAGAGCCAAAGGAGAGTGAAGAACAGGTGGTCAAAGAGGAAAAGGTGGAGTCTGCTGGTCCAGGGGTGCAGGAGCACCAGCACAGTGGGGAGGACTCGCCTGCAGCCCCGGTTGGGCAAGAGGAGATTGAGGAGGTTGGTGAAGCGCCGAAGGACGAGGAAATGCCTGCATGTAAGCAGGAAGATAACGAAGAGGCAGCCCCAGAGGTTGGTGCACCAGTGCCTCACGTGAAAGAAGAGCCACTCGCAAACGACTGACTTTTTACGTGCCTCAAGGGAATGAGGGGGTGGCAGTGGCGGGAAGGACATGGAGCACGGTACCGTAGGCAGTTGTGGGGGGCCGTAATGGTGCAGGGGCATCACCGTGTGCAAGTTGCAGTGCAAACGAGGAGAGATCCGAACTGGTCCGGCGCGTGAACGCACACATCCGAAGTGTACTCCCCCAACTAACCTACACTGCGCTCGCAGTGGTCCATGGGGTGGGCGATCATCCCATGCTTGTACATACGCATCCAAAGGATGACAGTCCCCTTACGGGGGAAATAGCCCTGGGTGATTTTGTGGGGGGGGAACTGTTTACCAGTGCCCTACTTTGTGCAAATGGGCCTTCTCGTCCTGCATGGATATGTTGGGGGCGTGATTTATTATGGGGACACATTGTGGATCCTCGATATGGGGTCATGTTTAACGCTCTTAGGCCCCACGTGCCTCGGGCCTGGTCTGGACAGCGCATTGTGCCCGTACACAGGCATTGCATGGGGACGTCTGCCTGTGGCGATGCAGAACGAACTGGTCACGTTTGGCCTCCCAAGGTGAAGATGTTTTTTTTGTGTAGCGCTTCGTGCAACAGCGGTTGAACCGGTGAAGCCGGTTCAACCGCGCGCCTGTCCAGCGGTTGAACCACCTCGAAAGCCGGTTACATTTTAGTGCAATCTATGAGGAAACAAGCTTCTGACGATCAAGTGTAGGCTTGCATGTAATTGTTGTTCACTAAAAAGGGTCCAAAGTCCTAAGGGGAATCCAAACAAGGCGCAGGGGTGTATGTCACCTTGCCTAACGAAAAGTTGATGGTGAAGCCGTGCGGTTTCACCAATACAGCCGCCGCCACTGGCACCTACAACACCACCGCCGTGAAATATGATCCAAGAGAAATATGTCTCCAGTGTTTTGCAGCAATGAGGTAGGAAGGATTTCGAAGACATTCTTTTTAGGGGGTGTGGCATCTCTTGCAGGGCTGAAAAATAGCGGTTTTCAGGTTGCTACTTAGCAATTTGTTGCTGTACCTCGATAGGGGTTCAACCGTTGGGAAGCCGTAATGAAAGTGCGCGGTTGAACTCGGTTGAACCACGGTTTCACTTGGGTAATTCAAGGGTACCTGATCCAAATGAGCACGTAGGGTGGTGCCACTGCTCAGGGCCCAGGGGCACCGCCTGCGTCCGCCCGGAGAGGCCGAACGGGGCCTCATCCAGGCCTACATTGACAACCTGCTAGTAGTGGCCCACACGCTGCAGCACTTCGTTGAACGCGTGGAGGCAGTGGCCGCGTACCTAGGGGTGATGGGCATGGAGCTCAACCCCCGCAAGTGCGCCATGGGCACCACGGAGGGGGTCCCGGGCCTGCAGCTGCGCCTCTGCCCCCACCTGGAAAACCCATGGCACTGGGTGCCGGCGGCGGACTCCGTCCCCTACCTGGAACTCCAGCCGGACGGGGAGTTATCCCTGCAGCGCAAACACCGCCTGCACCTGGCAGCGGTGCACCACTGGTGCCTTGACAGCCTCGCACCACCGAAAATGGTGGAGGACGTCATCCTGGCGACCCCAGGGGGAGTGACGCAATATGTCACCCCTTTCATCGCCGACAACTCCGACACCGCGCGCCACCTGGACCACATCACGGTCCAGGTCGCGAAGGACAGGGTGCCGTATGCCTTTGACGCCTCGCGGGATAACCTGCAGAATGACAGGACCCTGTGGCTTAAGCGGGTGCCAACGCGATGCCAACAGGCAGCGGTGGCCCTCGTGGGCACGCTCGTCCACATCTGCTAAGCCTCCGTGCGCGCCGAGGTCACCAGAATGATCTGGGAAATAGCCGGTGCGCACGGTGTATGCCCCGTGGTACACTACCCCATCCCGGAGTTCGCAACCCTGGCAGGGCGCGACTGGGTCCACCGCATACGCCGGGCCCTGGCCGCCCTGGGAGTGGGGCTCTACAACCTTATCGCGTGCTCCAGGGCAGCCAACGTCTTACTACAGTCCCCCCCAGGCAACATCGTCACGCTGCGCACCGCCAAGCTGCGGCACCGCGACACGTGCCGCCTGACCGTGCCACACAAGACGCCGTGGCATGGGCACCACGGGCCGCACCAACCCTTCCCCGACAATGACGACCCGTGGCCAGCAGTGGTGCTGGAATGCCTCAATCAGTGCCCCGATGAACATCTCCACTACCACCGCCGCGAGCAGGAGCCCACCGACCACCCCGGGTCGCGCGACGCTTTGGTCCACCTTTTGCACACCACCGGCACGCGGGACCCCCGCCTGAGGCTCGTCCACCCCACGAGAGCTAGGCAGGACGCCAACACTGGCCCACGGGTGAGCCCGGGCGGCCTGCACCTTCGCATCGGGGGCTACCGCCATCAGGGCAGTCTGCCCCCCCCCACGCAGGGGGCGGCATACCACCCACCGGCGGCCCGTCTGTATGTCCTCCGCGACGTACTCGCGGACGGTGAGCAACAGGAACCTAAAGCGGATGTGACGTGGCCAGAGCCTCTGTGCCCACAGCCCCACGCGCCGAGGCCGATATGGTTGCTGGACACGGACGACCAGTGCGCCAGAGCGACGGAACAAGCGCAACTCCTGGCCGAGTTGGTGATAGTGCAGGTAGGGGCGGGCCAGCCCAGGCCTTGTGGATTCCCCCGCGGCACCGCCCTGCTGGTAACTACGAGGCTGCTGCAGGACCCACACATAGCGCCGCACACGCTGGAGGACCAGCCCGGGGACACGGAACACCTGGTGGTGCACCAGCGCGGAGGCCCGGCGTGGCTCAGGGAGCACGTGACGGCCATTCGGTCCTGGGCAAACACGATCGCTGGGGCAGAGGTCCGACTACACGACCACCAGGCGGTCCGCCCCGGCGACACCAGGGCGCTGAGCGTGGACCAACTGACCCCCAGCCACCCTGACGTCCGATGGCACTCCGCTGACCTCAACGCAGAGTGGCTCAGCCCCACCGGGTACTACTGGATCCCGGAGGCCTGGGGCCACACCTCCTCCGATGCGTCGGGCGGCGGGCCCTGCAGGCACGCCACCAGCGTGGCTCTCGCAGCCGACCTGACCCGCACGTGGGCGGTGGCCATCTCGGGCACGTTGCCCGGCGGGGAGAGGGTGGCCGCCTCCCTCCCCTGCAATACGGCGTCGGCAGGCCATGGGTCCACACGGTGTACGCCGAGGTCATCCTCCACCTCCTGTGACACGCGGATTGCGAGCGGGCCAAGGGGGTCCCCGCGGGCGCGGCAAAGGTGATCAACCAGATGCCCCTGCGATGGCTCAGGGACAGCCTGCGTGCGCGAGGGCAACACACCGAGCACCCATTTCGGTATGCCCGAGTCACCTCCCACCACAGTGACGCCTTAATACACAAGGCGGACTGGGCGGCGTCCCAGGATGCCGTCCTACAGAACACGCCCCCAGGTGCCAGCCACGCCCAGCTGATAGTCGCCGGTCATGACGGCCACCTCGACCTACGGCCCCCAACAATGCAGACGCTCAGCACGGTCGCACAGCGGGCGCAAATGGACCATGCGCTGACGCACCGAGGGCACACACACTTGGGCGCGGCCCACGCCACGGCCTACGTCCACGTCCGGGACCTCACCGCGACGGGGACCAACCACCAGGCACTGCGGGCCAGGGACGGCCACCCGCCAGTCCAGCGCAGGCTTCGCATCCGAAAGCAGCGGCTCTCCGGTGTTGCAATCCTCCACACCCGTGCCTCCTCTGCGGCGGCCCAGAGAAGACCCTGGTGCACATGCACGTGGGATGCGCCCAATCGCGGCTCCTCTGGCCCCACTACCGCCAGGCAGTGCAGGAGGCGGCCCGCCACCTCCCCCCAAGGGACAAGGCTCTATGGGTGGCCTCATGGCGCTCCGCGGGCGCCGCATGCACGGAACTCTGCTGCTCTGGGCTGGTGCCCCAGGCGGCAGAAGCGCAACTCCGCGCCATAGCCCGCTACGACCCGCCAGGGGGGACCTCTGTAGACGATTACCGCCACCACATGCTCCGGCTGGGAGATGTCGCGTGGGAGCTCCGCAATCACCGGCTGGAGCAACTCCTCCAAGGGCCCCTAAGCGCGGCGGCCCGAGTGCACCGATGGCTCACCGCGACAGATGGCAGCTGCCCCATCCCTCCCCCGCGCCCGAACAGGGGTTTCATGGCCTCCCTCCGCGTCGTTAACGGCACCCTGGAGTGCCCACCGCAAGAGAACCCCCACCCGTAGCGGGACCTACCGGGGGGTTTCTCAAAGCACCTGCAAGACGCCCTCTTCCCACCGTGGATCATGGGGCGGGGCTCCATGACCAGCTGGGAGGCCCGTATAGTGGGGGCGGAGTGGGCGCTCGAATGGGGCCGGTGGTGCGCCGCCACACGCGCACCAGAGGCTCCCGCTCAGCAGTACGCCTCCATCCCGCTCGAGGGGAGGGGGCCACACACCCGGCCACGACCCACCGTGATCCGCAGGGCAGCTCCCGACCACCCGTTGGACGAGGCGGCCGAGGAATGGCTGCAGGCGGCCCCGAAGCCACAGGTGGGATGGGACGGGGACGTTTGCTCGCTGATCCAAGCGCCCCTCCCCCCCCGCATGGCCCTCCACACCGCCAATATGCTCCAAGCCACGGAGATACACACGCTGGAACGCGAGGCGGCCAACCTCCGGTGGCTCCCCCCGGAGGGCGGAGCCGCCTGGCTCACCGTGGCGCACTTCAAAAGTGCGGGGCCTGTGTACGACGACGCCCTGTTCCGGCTGGGCGACATTCCGGGGCCCCTGCTCCTCATGCTCCCCAGCGGCCTTGCAGCCGCGCTACCCCGGGAGCTAGGCAGCTGCGAGGGGCTGCGGGTGGGGTGGGAGGCGGTCGCGGACGGCAACCTACTAGCCCTCCTCCACCCAGACGCCGCGGATGAGTGCCAGTTGGGCGCTCTGGTACCCCACCTCGCCGGGCGCCACACGTACATGGCAACCCCCCCTTCGGGGGCACCCCCGCCCGGAATGGGATGACCTCATCGCCGCCTTCCACGACCACGGGATCCTCCCCGACTACACGTGGCAGGAGGTCCGGCAGAAGACGCTCGGCAGGGACTACTGGCGCCGCGTCCGCGCCCGCCTGCTAGAGCTCCGGGACCCCCTTCGCCAGCGGTGGGACGACCTCTGGCTCCGCTGTCTTGGCCCCTAGTCGCCGCACTCCCACCTTCCGCACACCTGCCACCTCTGCGGGGGCCGCAAAAAGGTATCCTCCCCAGCACCAATGGGCCCCAACAGGTGCACGCAGTGCTCTCAGGTGACTGCCTGCCCCTGGCTTGTACCAACCGCGGGCCCGCGCAGTTGCACGGAAGAGGAGGCTCTGCACCAGCGCATCGGGGATGCACACACCCTCTCATACATCCGCGCGGGTCCCGCGGGCGCCCCCCTCCTGTGGATCCACGTGCACCTGCGGGACCCCATGTCCGGTGCGCACCTGTCGCACGTGTTCGCGCCCTGACCCCCGCCCGCCGCCGCGCTTTGCAGAGCCCGCAGCACCATGCCTCGCCGACGGAGAAACAGGCCAGAGCACACCAGTGCCCGCCGTCGCGTGCAGGAGGCGGCCGTCCGGGGCCTGGTGGCGGACGCGGTGACGGAGGCGCAAAAAGCGCACACTGCCGCCCAACACGACCCGGCGGGCAGCGCGAGGGCTTTCCTCAGCGAGGCCGTCCTCCCGGCTGTCCGCACCCTGAACAGAGAGGGGGGCCCTACGCTGCTCCCGGGGATGCACCAGATCGTGAAGGCTGTCCAGCTGGGGCTCATAAGCCCTGGAGCAGCCCTCTATGGACACTGGATTGAGTGGCGCACGTCCAACCGGTTGGCCAAGCCCCTGTCCATGGGAGACACCCTACGGCTGTCGGGCGCAGGGTCCACCATGTCCCTCCACAGCAGCGCCCCAGCCCTGCTGCACGGACTCAGAACGCGCTGCCCCGGGGACACAGCCCCGTACCTGAACCAGGCACGGGCCACGTACCCAGGAGGGGTGTCCGAATTGGATGCGGCGCTCCACCTTCTGCATCTGCCGGACGAGGACCTGGAGTTGGGCGAAATCACGGTGTTCGTGTAAGGCGCGGGCGAGGCGCCCACCCGCCCCTGCCAGACCAACCCGGTGTACGACAGCACCGGGCGGACCCCCCCGTACACCGTCGTGTGCGAGGCATTCCCCAGAGAGCCCGCCTGGTGCCCCGCTCTCCCGCCGGAGACGCACGCAGCCCGCGGCTGGGTCAGCCCGCATCTGTACCCCCCCCTCTCCAGGACCAGGGGTGCCCAAAAAAGGGGGCGGGTCCTCTGGCAAGAGCGCTTGGGCAGCCCCCTGCTCCTCCTCGTTGTCACAACCCGCGGGGACCCCGAGCGGGTCCTGCAGATTACCCCAACCCACCTGTACGGGGCAGCGCCCGTGCCCCGCCCCCCCCGCCAGGCGCCCGAGGCACTGGACAGAGTACACGCCTTCCTGCGGACACAGGAGGTCACCGCCGTTACGGGAGTCCACCTGGTGCGGCTCCCCTCGGCGCCACGGGACAACCGTCGGGGGCCCAGAGCCCTGAGCCCTGCCCCAGACTGGCAGCTGTGGCGCGACTTATGGGCCGCGTGGCTCACCCACCTCCCGCCCCAATGCCGATGGATGATCACCAGCTCCCGCCCGCGCGGGGCCAACGCCACCGTCGGCCCCCCCTCCCCCCCCCCCCTCCCCCCCGCGGAGAACTGCACAGCACTGCCCACGACACACCACAGATGCACTAGGAGGTAGTGGGGAAGACACGCCTGCCGCCACGCATGCCTACCAGGATAACAGTGATGTTGGACTCCCCCCAGCGGGACGACCTCAACCACCGCCGGTCCCGCTCCCGCTCCCCCGTCTCCAAGGGGTACGCGGGGGAGACCCTCGCGGAGCGCGAGGAGCAGCGACTGGTGGAGGCAGCGCTGCCACCCGGGCCGCCGGCCGGACAGCCCCGGGCAGCCCCCACCGACCGCGAGCAGACGACCCAGGGTCCCGCGCCGACCAAGGAGACCGCCCCCGCTGCCCAGGCCGCGAACCCTGCCGCCCCGCCCCCGGAAGGGGCCCCAGGCGCGCAGGGAGCTGAGACCGCGGCCCCAGCAGGCCACGCCACGGCCCCGACCGACCACGCCGCAGCCCCCGGCACGCCGCCAGCGCAGCAGGTAGCCCCAGCGCGGGCCCCGAGCGCCTCGCCGGGAGCCGCCGCAGCCGCAGCGGGGGGCAGGGAGGGCGCAAAGTACAGCGCCCACACCAACCCCAGCCACACCCACTCCAGCCCACCCAAGCCGTATCCCCCCAAGGCCGCCTTCCCTAAGGGGAGGCCGCGGCCCGTTTGCCTCCCAGCGCCCGAGCGTACGCCGCCAGGCATCACGCTGCCGCAGCTGCAGGGGCAGCAGGACACCCGGCGCGTGATCCGAGAGGGGGGGGACGGCGCGCAGACGGGGCAGGGTGCCGGCAGCGGCAGCGCGGAACGAGGGACGGGAGGCTCCAGGGGGAGTGCCCAAGGGCAAGCGCAGGGGACAGGCCTGGGCGCACACGGCAAGGAGGGAGGGCGAAGGCGTGGGCAAGGCGCCGAAGCCAGCGGCAGCGGAGAGGGGCAGAGCACGGGCGGCGGGCGGCACGACGCGGGACACAGAGCGAGAAAGGGCAAGGGCACGAGAAGGACCCGCGGGGACGCGAGCAGGGCGCCAAGGCGGGCAGCCACGGAGTGCATGGGGCGGAGCGGGGTGCGGTCGACGAACGCAGGCGCAGCCAGGGACATGGGCACGGGCACGGGAAGGATACGGGCACTAGCGGTGCGGACAGGGGCGCAGGTGACGGAAGACGGGACCCACCACGTGGGCGGGGGGAAAAAGGCAAGGGGACCGGGAAGGGACCCAAGGGCAAGGGGGGGAAGGGCGGCGTACACCCCCGGGGACAGGCAGGGCGGGGCACGGGAGTCACGAGGGGAGGGCAGGGCAGAGGTCAAAGGACGGGGAGCGAGGCACCCCCGCAGCTGGACGTCCAGCCGGTGCAGTGCTTTCCCCCCGGCATCCAACAAAAACTGGCGCACCACACCCAGCGCCACCAGCACCACCACACCCACCTCTACAACATCGACCCCGACGCGGGAGACCTCATCCCCCCCTACCCCCCGACCCCAGCACCAGCCGCCCCCCCCCCCGTGGCGCCGGGGCTGAGGGCGGAGCCGGCGCGCATGGCCGCTTCCCCGGCGGCGGGGGGACGGGGCGCGGCGCCAGCGCCGCAGGCACGGGGCCGCAGGGGAAGCGCACTGGGGGGGCAGGGGGGGCCCAGCCCTCATACCGGGACTGGGACGCGGTCCCGGACCCCCTGTGGGGCGAGGCCCTCCCCCTGGTGGTGGAGGTGTATGGGTGGCTGAGCTGGGCCTGCTCAGGGACCACCAGGGGGATGAGGAACCGGTCCTTGGATGCCGTGCTCCTCCGGAGGGACGGGGGGAACCGGGAGGTGCCCCCGGGGGGGTTGGGCGACCCCGGAGGACACGAGAGGGTCCTCCTGGCCGTGATTCGGGCCGGGTGGCCCGACGGGGAGCCAACGTGGCCGGTTTTCCCGGAGGGAGGGCGGTGCTCCGCATCACGGATGCGAAGGCCAACAACTGGCTCGCCCGGACCCTGCGCACCGCCCTCACCCACTGGCGCTACCGCCGGAGGAACCCACCGCCACCGCAGCCCGAACCCCCCCGCAAGCGGCCACGCAGGTGATGGACACGCCCCGCCGTCCCAGGCGAGGAGCGCGAAGGGATGGAGAAGGACCAGTGCCGCGGGACGGCCCCCAAACGGGACCGGGCCCGCCGACCCAGGGCACACCCTGCACCCCCCCACCGTAAGGTGCGGCGGGGCCCTGCAGCCCGCTAACCGCTAACCACTCGGCCGAGCTGCCACCCCCAGCACCCGCCAACCCTCCCCCCTCACCCCCTACCGACCAACCGGCACCACGTGGTGACTCGTCGGCACGACGGCCTGGCGCCTGAAGGCCTGGGGGGGGCAGGAGACGAATGCAACCCCCCCATCGGCTGGCCCCCCGGGACGGAAACCACCAGGCCGCCCCCGCGCAGCCGCCGGAGGGTGGCGCCAGGAGACCAGGGAGGGGACCCGGGAAACCCCCCCCCCATCCCCCCCCTCTCCTCCCCCGGCCCGCGGGCAGCCGGAGGCCGACCAGGGGGGTGGCGGCCCGGCACCCCCACCAAGAGGGCTGCAGCACCCAGGGGGGGAAGCCACGACCGCGGCAAGCTCTGCTGCACGCCGAGTGCCGTCAATCGGCCGGTCGCTCACTCCCGCAGTGCCCGCAGCAGGCCGGTGGCCCTGCGCCGGCGCTCAAGGGCGCCCCGTGGACTGCGGCGGACGGCAGCGCCCGAGAAAGCGGTATGGAGGGGGCGGCGAGGAAACAGACCGCCGCAGAGCCCCCAGGGGGGGGCGGCGCACCAGCCGCCCCCCCCCCCCCGCCAGGCTGACCAAGCGACGGCCGGCCAGGCCGCGCCCGGGGCCTGGGGCTGCTGAAAGGCCCCGGCCGAACAAGTGTACCACGGGGGAACGCGCCGGCGACGAAGGGGGGCCGGGCCAGGGACCACAGGCCGCCCGCCCGGAGAAAGGAGGTGGGGAGCCACAGCGTGACCCCCCCCCCTCTCCCCCCACTTCCCCCTCCGGCCGGCAGGCAACGGGGGCGACGGCCCTCCATCCCCCCTGGGCAGAGGGGACGTCCCGCCTCCCCCCGAAGGGGCCGCGATGCCCGGGGGGGGGGGGACGCAGCTGAGCCCGCACACACACGCGCGCCAAAGACCCCGGCCACCTGCTCCCACGGGGGCAGCGACAGGCGAGCGAACCCGCGCCGGCGCACGAGGACGGTGCACGCGTCACACCCGGGGACAACACATGAACACGAACCGGAGCAGTATGGGGGCCACGCCCTCCATACCCAGAGCAACGCCAATGGCACCCGCTCTGTTGCCTGCCGAGGGAAGGCAGGGGGACAGACCGAGGTAAGGCGACCCCCCACCCCGCTGGGCCCGCCGGCCACACCTCCAAGGGGGCCGGCACACAGGCCGCCCCCCCCCCCCCCGCCAGGCTGACCTGCCGGCGGCAGGCTGCTCTTGGTGCCCGGGTGTGCCCCACGACCCCGGCCGACGAAGCATACACGTGGGGGATGAGCCGGCGAAGAAGAGGGGTCCGGGCCGCGGGCCGCGGGCCGCCCCCCCGGGAAAGGGAGACGGGGAGCCACGGAGCGATTCCCCCACCCCTCCCCCCCCACTCTCCCCCTCCGGCCCGCGAGCCACAGGGGCGCCGGCCCCCCACCCCCCCAAAGGCAGGGGGGCCGTCCCCCCTTCCCCGAGAGAGGACCGCAGCGCCCGACGAAGGGACGCAACAGAGCTCGAACGCCACGCGCCTCCACGCCCAGACGGCTTGCTCCCGCGGGGACCGCGACAGGCACGCTAACCCGAGGCGGCGCACAACCACGCCTGGGGGCAACACGCGAATACGAACTGGATAAGTATGGGGGCCACGCCCTCCATGGCCGGAGCGATGCCGATGACACCTGCTTTGTTGCCTGTTCAGGGAAGGCAGAGGAACGGACCAAGGCAAGGCGCACAGACCGCCCCCCCCCCTCCCCCCCCCCCGCCCCGGCCACGCAGGCCCGCCTCAAGTGAGGCACACAACCCCGAGCCGGGCAGGGGGGAATGGGGACCAGGCCGCCCCCCGCCCGAAAAAACAAGCCAAAAGGAGCACGAAACCGCGGCAGGACACGCGGAGGGGCACGGACCGGCGCCCAGCACCAGGGCCGCGCGAGGTGCGCGCGCCACGCCGACCCAGGGGGGGCAGAGGGCCGCGGACGACGCGAGAGCGCGAGCGCACGCACACGCAAAGGACACGCGGGGAATACCGGAGAGGAAACCGAACGAAGCCCGCGGAACGCACAGACCGCATGGAATGGTGTACCAAGCGAGCGAGGATAAGGGACACCCGGACGGGACGGCCCGCCACACACAGCGCGAGAACCGCGGGGCAGGGGGGGGGGGGGCGGGGAAGACACAAAGCCCGACACCGGCCCCAACCCCTCTGAAGCGGCCGCAGGCGCCTGGCACACACGACCAGGGCACTGCACCCGCCCAGGCAGTAGTGGCGCACCGCGCCACGCACCAACCCCACCGCTAGGCAGCCTCCGCGCCAGCCCACGGGAGTCCCAGTGGCGACAAGCCAGTAGCACGGGCCCGGCGGCGTCAGCAGCCCGGGGGACCACGCATTAGGGGGGCGACGCGGTGGGTAAGCGCCTGCAGCCACGGCTGCTAAGTGATGCACTGACCGGGGAGTGGCGAACTGGGGAAGCCGGGGAGGAACAGGGCTCCGAGCCCTGCGAACCCGGGGGACTCCGCCACCAGGCAGGAGGTTTGTCATGAAGGGCCCCCCACTAGGACCCGGTCGGGAGGATATCACCTGGCCTGACCAGGTGGCTTCCCTGGGCCGAAAGGCGTCTAGTACCCGCAAAATCAAACCTCAGACCTCAAACCTCATTCATGGTAAACTGTCACGTCAGTCTGTTTGGGGCAAAACCGTTCCAATCATCGGAGCGGTCACACCGATGCACCCGGCCCCGGCAATCATGATTACGCCCCCTGACGGCAAATCACTTAACCGTGTTGAGGCCAAAAAACACATATCCTATGCCTTGATGATTCCTCCGTGGCCCCAGTGCAGGATCGGGCTTTTGCGTTCGAGCTCATTGAATTTGCTCCCGAAACCCTTGCCCCTGATGTTCTACCTACTAGGCGTGATGGGTCCATGTGGAAGCAGTCTGCCTATGGCCTCACACCGTATTCGGCCGCGAGTGTTAACACACAATTTGGAAGAAACGCCAACGTGGAAGCCTTCAATAGGGTCCCGGGTATGGCTGAGGCTACCTGTTGGGTTTCGCCGCTGGATGAAATCTTTTCCACTCCCGCGGACCCATCACAATTGTATTGAATGTGCCCTCCGTGGCATTGGCTTCCCGATTGTGTCCAGAAAATTCGGCCAGAGAAACTACGAGCCATCGTCGTAGGGCCAAAGTGGAAACATAGGGAATGGTGAAAACCCCTTATGGAGATTACTTTGCACGGTACCATCTTCCTGGGCCGAAAACTAAGGCCCCTTTCCATCAAGATGACTACGTCAGACCCCTCTCTCAACAGGGTTGGTCCACGGTGGCACTATACGTTAAGGGGTATTGAGGAGGAGAATTTGGCAGCCACTAAATGTCCTGTGGCCTCTGTTTTGGGCACCGGCCGTCCCTAACCCAGATACGGATGACAAGCCGGGCATGACCTCAGAGAAGGAGTCGAAGGATGAAAGGGTGCCGAATCATTTGGTGTCGGTGCGCACCCTCACATACCAAGCCACTGAAAAAAAATTCCTCGCTCCCGTTACTCTTGACCCCACCTCCGAAGATTTGGAGGCGCAAGAATGCGTGCGTTCACACATTGAAAAAATTAAAAAAGAGTTATTGGGCAGGGGGGGGCACTACCGTGAAGCGCTACCGAAAAACTAACGGCGCCAAACAATTGTTGGCGGCTTTTCGTGTTGGTGGCGTTGTCACCACCCAAGAACCTATTGTGTCTTCCGAGGTGGAGCTCATGGGGAAACGCATCCTGGCCGACTACGAGAGGGATGTTTTTAGTGGGGAGGTTCGTCGGTGCCGCGCCAGGAACATCCTAAGGTCCGTGGTACGGAGCGGTTTGGGTTTGCTAAGCTTGACCTATACCCGAGCGCTAAACCCAAGTCCGTGAAGCCGATAGTTTGGTGAGGGAGCGTGCCGCAGCAGAGCAAGAGATCCTGGTAGATTGGTAGCCACCTGGGGCTTGGCCCCTTTTTGCAGCCCTTGCCCGGTTGGTGGCGTCAGGGGCAAGGAGGTCCTGAGTGTCGGGACCTAGACACCCTCAGCCATGCCTCCCGGGGAAGAGATTTTGATCTGAATTTGGTCCACGATCTCCCGGACCGATGCCAAGCGCCCATCAGAGACAAAATATTTTCGCCTCTGCTGCCATGAAACCAGACCAAATGGTCAGGAGCAGAGGTCACAGTGGCATGGGCAGAAACATTGCTTGGCAAAAAAGACATAACGATTGTGAAAGCTGTATAGTATCCTGCAAACAGATATGATACGAATAGCCAATGAAATACCTGATATGCACCAATGTCAAATCCCCCCTATCATCCACCACTTCATATAACTAGAAAAGATCCAGGATTGCCTTAACTATCCCACATCCTATGTTCCTAACAAGGAAATGGAATGAAATATACAATAGTCCCATATATAGGGTCATATAATGATCCCTTAGGGGCAATATGCTAGGGTAGGGTTGTGACCTGCTTCACCGCCCGCACGAACCACCACGGGCGGGAACAAAGTTACACCCGCTGAGCGCCAACGAGCGGCAAAGGGGCAGGGGGAGCACCGGGCAACCCCACCCCAAGAGAGGCAGTTCCCGCTGCCCCCCGGCCCCCATAACCCCCACACACGCAAGAGAACCCGCTGGCGCAACAGCCCACCCGCAAGCGCCAAAACGTAACCCCCAACACACTGTACTGACCACGGGCCCAAGTGTGTACAGAAGCCACATGGCAAACTGAGCTGGGGCAAAGCCCGCAGCCAGACCCAACACACCGACACACCAGCAGGAAATACCCACACAGACCAGTACATGCAGCAGCACAGGGAGGGCACAGGGACAACGTGGCAAACCCCCTGAACCACACCGCGCGGGGGGACAAAAGAGAGACCCCACCCACAAGCCAGCAGGAAAATACCGGAACACACCTTGGGAGCAACGCTTCCCACACCACACACGCATGCAAACGAAGGAGACGAGCGGACAAGGGGCGACCCCAATAGAACAAACCAACCAACCAGGACAGGCAGGGGCCAACAGCCACAAGCTCACCTGGGCGAACAACCAGCCCACCAAAAGGAACAAGCCCTCCAACCAGGCAAGAGCACGAACGGCAGCCACAAGAACCACCACTAGGAAACTGGGAGACCACCCGACCGAAATCAGCGACGGTCCCCGGCGAGCGAAGGCGGACCACAACGGCCACGGGGCACCACCACGCCAGGCAAAAGACCGCCCCAGTCGGGCCGGCACTGGCCCCCCGCGGGGGTAGGGGCAGAGCACCGCCCACGGGGCCGAGGAGACAGCAGGGGCTGCCAGAAAGGGAACAGAACCGCGCAACCGACACCAACGGCAGACCCCGGGCAAGGAGAGCGGGGGGCGGCCACCACAGGACCCACAGCCGGGATGGACAAGATGCCACCAGCGCCGCCACAGCGGGCAGCCAACCCAGATCAGCCAGGGTGGAGAGCAGCACCCACAAGGGACCCCACCAGAACAGGCAAAGGACCACCCAGCACAGCCACCAACGGCCTGCAACTAGAAAGAACCGGAGGCCACACCCACAGGACCCCCACCCCGTTCCTGTAGCCAGCAACAGGTCCCAACCGGGAGGGTCGGGAAGCAGCACCCACAAGGCCTACCACCACGGAAGGCAAGAGGCCGCCCCAACCTCAGCCAACGCGAACCCACAGCCATGACATTCCGAGAACAACACCCACAGAAGCTTCTCCGAAGAACATTCACGGACCCCCCTTCAACACAGACAGCAGCACGCCCCCCTGCAGAGGAGGCGGGGACGATCAGCCACAGGGCCCTCCGCCAGGATAGACCGGGGGCAACCCACCCCAGCAAAGCCGACGGCAGGCCCCAACAAGGAAGGGCAGGGAGCAACACCCACAGAGTCCTCCGCCAGGAGAGGCGAGCGACCACCCACCCCATCAAAGCCGGCAGTGGGCCCCCGCCAGGAATGGCTCGGAACCTCACCAAAAGGGCCCTGCGCCGGGAATGGTGAGGGCCCATCCAACCTCAGTATGGCCAGCAGCAGGCCAGAGCCAGGAATGGCAGGGACTGCGCCCATAGGGCCCTCCGCCAGGATTGGCGACGGACCAACCACCAAAGCCAGCAGCAAGCCCCACGCGGGAACAGCGGGGAACTGCACCCACAGGGCGCTCCGCCGGGACTGGCAAGGGACCACCCAACCCACTAAAGCCAGCAGTGGGCCCAAGCTAGGAATGGCGGTGAACTGCACCCACAGGGACCTCCGCGAGGACTGGAGACGAACCACCCAGCGCACCAAGGCTAGCAGCAAGAACCAGCCAAAAATGGCGAAGAGCTGCACCCACAGGGCCCTCTGCCAGGCCTGGCTAGGGAGCACCCATCCAACCACACCCAGCAGCAAGCCTCAGCCTAGAAGCGCGGGAAAATGCACCCACAAGGACCTCCGCCATGAATGGCGAGGGACCAAACATCCCACGAAAGGCAGCAGCGGAGGGCAGCAACGATTGGCGGTGAACAGCACCCACAGAGCCCTCCAGCAGGATAGGCGAGGGACCACTGAGACCACCAAAGCCAACAGCAAGCCGTAGCCAGAAATTGCAAGAAGCACCCGAAGGGGCCTCTGCCAGGAATGGCGAGGGACCACCCACGCCATCACAGGCAGCACTAGACCCCAGCTAGGAAAGGCGGGGAATTGCACGCACAGAGCCCTCCGCTAAGGCTGGCGAGGAACCACCTATCCCACCAAAGCCGGCGTCATACGCCGGCGATCAACGCCAGGGAAACGCGCTTACAGGGTCTTCTGCCAGGCTGGGCGATGGGGGACCAAACCAAGCTGAATCAGCAACAGGAGCCATCCAAGATTTGTGGCGAACAACACCTACAAGGCCCTCCGCCAGGATTGGCGAGGGACAACCAAAACCACCAAAGGCGGCAACAAGCCCGGGCCAGGATGGCGGGGAACAGCACCCACAGGGCCCTCCACCAGGATTGGTGAGGGACCACCCCACGACACCCGGCAGCAAGCCCAAGCCAGGGATGGCAGGGAACTGCACCCATTGGGCCCTCCACCGGGCCATCGAGGGACTATCAACCCCACCAAAGGCAGCAGCCGACCACAGCCGGGAATGCAGGGGGATAACATACCAAAACACACACGCCTCGGGCCCCTGCAAGAAATGGGGGCGAAAACCACAACCTATACCTACGAGGCACAGTCCCGAGCCACGAAAGTCGGGGCTCAAGCAATGTCCGTGCCTAAATGCACGCACGGCAACCCAAACCCGAGCGCGCACGGCACCCTGCCTAGCCACAGACGGCAGGGTAGCGGCGAAAACCAATCACAAATGCACGCGCAACACAACAGTAGGAAACGCAGTATTCATAGCCCGGGCACTGAGGCAGCCCTTGCCATGCAGATGATCCGGCCAAACGTTACCCAGAGCCCGTAAGTAAGGCTGCATCCCAAGGCGTGCACTGCTTTTGGAGTCGAAGCGGAGTGTGCGACACCCAAGCACCTCGGAATTCAAGTACCGGGGCGATGCCACTGGTATGCCTTGGCAAAGGGATACGCCAGGAAGCCCGGTGAACCCCTAGAGTTCCGCCCAAAGGAGGGGACGTGCGTAAGCGCGGAGGCACGCCCTCCAGGCGTGGCACGTTCGTGACGCTGGGGGACCAGCCCTCCAGGTGTTGCCCTGGACCGCTTTGTCTGGCGCCACCAGTCAGGTCTAGCGGGATGTAAGCCGCCTCCCCTCTTCATGCGCAGAGCCTCTTCCTATACCGTCACAGAGGCGACGCCAGGGGGAACCACGTGGCGCCACTACACAACAAAGTGCACCTACCTACCAACCTGCACGAAACAATCCCAACAACAGATTCTGGTTGCTGTTCACACCAAATCTGTCAACGCCATTGAGGGCAACCGTTGTGATGATCGTCAACACTCCCGAGAACATCGCTTGGACCGATTGCAGTCTTCAGCACAAAATCACCGAAGTTGAAGAGACCACTCACGATCGAAAGATCGATGAGAGCAACGAAGCGGACGCAACGCAGCGCATCGACCTACCGTGCTTTATGAACGCGACCACAAAGGCGAGACAGGATTCAAAAAACCAATAAGGGTGCGCAAAACCAGCAAGAAGACTGCCATCGACAGCCAGACGTTGGGCGGTCGCGGAGTAGATCACCAGGGTCAGCATCTACCAGGTCATCTCGGACATCTAGCAGAACGGGACAGGAGGAAGTCGCGATGACTATTCGAGCACGAGAACATCGGCACGTACATCCCGTTCCGCTACTGGCGAGCAATGATGCTTTGGCTTCGACCAATACGGCCATTTCTGAAAGGATTGCCAAAGCAAGCCTAAGGAGACGAACAAGTCACCGGGCAAAGACCGCTAAGGAGCAAAAACACCCCAAGAGGGGAGGTCAGGCAAGAGGGAGGACGAGCCACGCCGCAAGGCGCGCCACATCCACTTGGACGAGGATGCCCCGCACCAGCCAGGGGAGCAAGAAACTCGGACTCCACCAACCTCTAGGGAGGCAGGCAACCCCAGCAGCAGCCCCACCACACAAGTGTGAAGCAGCTACAACGCTGTGGGGTCAAGGCCTGCCGGCCGGATTCCAAAAAAGGCAGTTTGACACGTCCTCCTATTGATCATCCCTACCCCCATTTGAGGGTGCTAAACGCAATGGTGAGGTCACGTTCGAGTTAATTTACATTGGGAGTGCAGAATTTTGCAATTCTGGTTTCTGCAGCCCTCCCCTCCCAAAGTGTGCTGAAAATGGAGCTTTTCGCATTAGACCACGCCGGGCTCAAAAAGGCACTGCCCCCTTTTTTCTAGGGTGCTCAACGCGTTCGCAACATCTGCTCTCTGTCAATTGACGCCTACAAGCCTCTACAGGTCGCAAGGAATCTACAGATTGACAGATTTCAGATTTCAAGAGCGCTAACCAAAATGTGGTGCCAAAAATTGGATTTTTGCAATTCTTACTCATTCCGGGCGATTCCGTTTGGTATCCTGGCAAAGTTGAGGCTGACAAATTCATTGGCGGCACCTGTACTTCACAACAAGTGGTGAACACCTTCCAGACGGTGTCCTTGTCCATGGCGTGGTAAGCGATTGGAACGAAATAAAAAGATAGGTAAAACACGACGGAAAAACTTTCTGAATAGCTGAAAATGAAACTAATTAGCATAAAAAACGCTTAGGCCAAAAAGCGCGCTGCAAAACGCGTAAAACCGCGACAAAAAATGTTTTCAAGAGAAATATGTGGATAGTTAGCGCTGTAAACTCCGTAACGCTCGTAGGACCATAACCCCGTCCCTCTTGTCGTCTAACTGGCCAGAGGCGCAAAGAAAAACGCGTCACGAGCAGCGCGTAAAACTCGAAAAAATTTTCTAAGCCGCCCCGTCCCTTCGCCCTGCTTCCCTTCCTTTTCTTTCCTTCTCCATGCACCTACCTCTCCCCCCTCGAGCCCCCCCTCACTCCTTTTCGTCAGCTTAGGCAACCGGCCCTGAGGGAAAGGCGGTCAACCCCTTGCAAGCAAGATCACCATCTCCGCGGATGTGCAGCAACACGTAAGTCAAAAATTTAACCTTGGCATTGCTGCTTGCCTGCGTGCGTGAGTTGCGTCGTGTTTAATTTTCTACTGAGAAACATTTTAATTTTTGGTTTTCTGAAAGTTTTCAAGGGTAGGAAAAAACAGCAGGGGTTTTTAGCAAAGGAAAAGAGGACAAAAGGAAAAACAAACACCAGCAGCGCAGACAACCGCACAGCACAGCCAGCAAGCACAACACCACAAGGCAGCACAGCACCGCAGGACACAGCACAGGGCGCGGGACACCACAGGACAACGCACAGCACAGCAAGACACCACAACACACCAGAGCAGCACCACCACACGGCAGAACGCCCAGGGAGACACCACAACACACAGCGACACGCCACAGCACGGGGCACCAAAAACAGCGCAGACCAAACCAGCACCAAACAACGCGACGTGCAGCGCAACGCAGCACCGCACACACAGGGAAAAAAAACAAACCAAAACCGCCAGCAAAGAAAAGCGGACAGCAGGGCGCCACAGCACGGCACCACACGGCTACAAAGCACCACAGAACACAGGACACAGCACAGGGGAGCGGGGCACCACAACAAACCACAGCACACAGCAGGGCACCAAGCCACGCGGCCGGGCAGGAGCACCCGCGACAACACACGCCAGCGGGAAACGACCGCCGGCAACCAGACCCAGCAGCGAACAGCCAGCAACCACAGGCAACACCACACAGCATCAGCCAGCGCGAACGAAACAACACGGCACCACAGCGGCACACCGCATGAGAGGCGGCACACCAGAGCAACGCAGCACCGCATGCCACGACAGAACACAACCACGGGCCACGAGGGGGGACCAGGAGACGGCAACAGGGGGCAGCAGCGCGGAGCAAGAACCAAGCCCAACACAGGCACCCCACACAGCACCAGGCAAAACACAAAACACCCGAACACACCGCAACGTGACAGGCAACAACACACACAGAACGGGCACAACCAGGGAGCACCCAACAACACAGAAACACACACCAGCACACGCCACACCGCAGGACACACAAACCAGCCCGAGAACCGCACAACCTGCACATCAGGGCAGGAAAAAAAAAAGAAAGAAAAAACAAAAAAAAGGCAGAAGCCGAAAAAGGAAAGGAAAAAAAAAAGAAAAGAAAAAAAAAACAGAAGGGAGGGGGGGAGAGAGGAGGGAAAAAAAAAAAAAAAAAGAGGACGGCCACGCGGGAGGACCACAGAGTGCCAAGGCCCACGGCACCCCGGGCCGGGAACCAACGAACGCAAGAGACAAGGGGGCGCAATAAGAAAAAAAAGAGGGGGGGGCGGAGGACCAGAAGACGCCCAGGCCCAAGGCACCCCGGGCCAGAAAACACGGAACGCCGGAGACAGCAGGGGCGCAACAGGCGGAAAAAACAAAAGGAGGAGGAGCAGCAAAAACTGAACAACAACCACAATCAGGGCAACCCAAGCCCGGAGGGGGCCAAACAAACAAAGAGCCCACCAAGACCGGCCACAGGAATAGGTGACGTGCACCAGAACGCGCCCGGGAAGCCAGCCCGCCCGACCCGGCTAAGGAGAACTCGCACACACGCACGCGTGGGACCCGGGCGTGGCGTCCTCCGACCCAAAAGGGGAGGTGTTGGCGTCCACACTAAACAGCCCCGGTGCACCGGCGGAGGCCCCTGTCGAAAGACGGACGGTGCGGGAAACCGGACGCGTCGGTGACCGGTTCCACACATGCCGAACCACCGCAGCGCACGCAGCCCAAGACCGAAGCTGGAGGGACCCGCCAGGGACAACCCCATCGCGGGGCCCCGAGCGGGTACGACGCGGAGCGCGCCCAGCGCCCTTGCCTCGGCAGGGGCCAGCGGGAGGCACAATGAGCCCGGTTCTCGGCCGGCCTCCAGGTGCCCCGCGCAACCACCCAGTAAAGCCGGGGGCGACAGCCCCTGGGGTGGGGAAAGGCAACACGGCGACGGGAAAGCCAATCGCAGCACCAAAAGCGACCGGACCGGACGAGGCGCGGCGCACCAACGCAGGGCCATGAGGCACGCCAGAGAGGCACGCCACCGGCCACAACCACGGCACGAGGACAGGTGCCAAGCCACAAGGGCCACCTGGTGCCGCAAACCCGGGAAGCGCGCACAACACACGACGAACCGCGGCACGGGAGAAGGTGCCAAGGACAGCCGGGCCCCCACGCCCGCACACCGCACCCACAGCCAGTGGGTAGCGGGCCCCGGCCGCACGCCCCAAAGGACGAGCAGTCGGGGATGGGAGAGCGCCTGACCCCGGACGCCCCACACCCAGGCAAGAGGCGCCCCCCCTGGGCTCTCTCGTGCCGCCGCCACAGCGCGCAAAGCCAGCTCACAAGAGCGCGCGCTGTGGGGTCGGTGGCAGGTTCCCTCGCCAGCACCCCCCGCACCCACAGCCAGTGGGTAGTGGGCCCCAGCTGCACGCCCCAAAAGACGAGCGGTCGGGGTGCAAGAGCACCCGGCCCTGGACGCCCCACACTCAGGCAAGAGGTTCCCCCCCTGGGCGCCCTTGTGCCGCCCCCACAGCGTGCATAGCCAGCTCGCAACAGCGCGCGCGGTGGGGTTGGTGACAGGTCCCCATCCCAGCACCCCGCGCACCCACAGCCAGTGGGTAGTGGGCCCCAGCAGCACGCCCCAAAGGACCAGCGGTCGAGGCTGGGAGAGCGCCCGACCCTGGACGCCCCACACCCAGGCAAGAGGCGCCCCCCCTGGGGCTCCCTCGTGCCGCCCCCGCAGCACGAAAAGCCAGCTCGCAAGAGCGCGCGCTGTTGGGTTGGTGACGGGTCCCCAAGCCCGCAGCCTCCGCAACCACAGCCAGTGGGTAGTGGGCCCTCGCTGCACGCCCGAAAGGACGAGCTGTCAGAGGTAGGGGAGCGCCCAACCCCGGACGCCCCAGGCCCAGGCAACAGGGGCCCTCCCGGGCTCCCTCCTGCTGCCCCCACAGCGCGCAAAGCCAGCTCGCAAGCGCGCGCTGTGGGGTTGGTGACGGGTCCCCATGCGCGCATACCCCCGCACCCACAGCCACCGGGTAGTGGGCCCCGGCAGCACGCCCCAAAAGGCGATCCGTCCGGGGTGGGAGAGCGCCCGACCCCCGACGCCCCACACCAAGGCAAGAGGCGCCCCCCCCGGGCCCCCCCGTGCTGCCCCAAGCAGCGCGCAAAGCCAGGTCGCAAGAGCGCGCGCTGTGGGTTGTTGACGGGTCCCCACGCCCACACCCCCAGTACCCGAAGCCAGTGGGTACTGGTCCCTGGCCGCACGCCCCAAAGGACGAGCTGTCAGGAGTAGGGGAGCGCCCGACCCTGGACGCCCCGGGCCCAGGCAAGAGGCGCCCCCCTGGGCGCCCTCTTGCCGCCTCCACAGCGCGCAAAGCCAGCTCGCCAGAGCGCGCGCTGTGCGGCTGGTGACGGGACCCCACGCCCACACCCCCCGCACCCAGGGCCAGTGGGTAGTGGGCCCCGGCAGCACGCCCCAAAGGACAAGCGGTCGGGGCTGAGAGAGCGCCCGACCCCGGACGCCCCACACACAGGCAAGAGGCGCCCCCCTCGGGCGCCCTCGTGCCGCTCCCACAGCGCCCAAAGCCAGCTCGCAAGAGCACGCGCTGTGGGGCTGGAGACGGGTTTCCACACCCAGCCCCCCCGCACCCACAGCCAGTGGGTAGTGGTCCCTGGCCGCACGCCCATGGACGAGCGGTCCGGGGGGGGGAGAGCGCTCGACCCCGGACGCCCCACACACAGGCAAGAGGCGCCCCCCCCCCGGGCGCCCTGGTGCCGCCCCAACAGCGCGCAAAGCCAGCTCGCAAGAGCACGCGCTGAGGGGTGGGTCACGGGTTCCCATGCCCACACCCCCCGCACCCACAGCCAGTGGGTAGTGGGCCCCGGCCGCACGCCCCAAAGGACGAGCGGTCGGGGATGGGAGAGCGCCCGACCCGGGACGCTCCTCATACAGGCAAGAGGCGCTCCCCCCGGGCGCCCTCGTGCCGCCCCCAGAGCGCACAAAGCCAGCTGGCAAGAGCGCGCGCTGTGGGGTTGGTGATGGGTCCCCACGCCCACACCCCCCACACCAACAGCGAGTGGGTAGTGGGCCCCGGGCGCACGCCCCAAAGGACGAGCGGTCCGGGTTGGGAGAGCGCCCAACCCCGGACGCCCCACACCCAGGCAAGGGGCACCCGCCCCGGGCGGCCTCCTGCCGCCCCCACAGCGCGCAAAGCCAGCACGCAAAAGCGCACACAGTGGGGTTGGTGACGGGTCCCCACGTCCGCATTCCCCACACCCACAGTTAGTGGGTAGCGGGCCCCGGCCGCACGCCCCAAAGGACGGACGGTGGGGCGTGGGAGAGCGCCCGACCCCGGACGCCCCACACACAGGTGAAGGGCGCCCCCCCCGGGCGCCCTCGTGCCACCCGCACAGCGCCCAAACCCAGCACATAAGACCAGGCCTGCCCATGAAGGGGGGGCGTGACCCCAAGTAAGGCAAGGGGATGAAGGGACCGGGCCACCCCCCCCAAAGCTAAAAAGGCGGAGCATGGGACCGCGGCAGGAAACGCGGACGGGCACCGACCGCCTGGAACGGCCCTACCAGCGCCCTGCAGCAGAACCGCGCGTAGTGCGCACGCCACACCGACCCGGAGAGGGGGGGGGGGCGTACGCCGCTGGAGCACGAGCGCACGAACACGCACCGGACACGTGGCGTGGACCCGAACGGCAACCGGACTGAGCCCGCGGAACGCACAGACCGCATGGAATGGCGTACCAGCAGGCGAAGGGAAGAAAGACCCGGGCAGGACAGCCCGCAACACGCACCGCGGGGGTCGCGAGGACAGGGAGGAGCCCAAGGAGAGACGCAAGAACCGGCACCGGCCCCGACCCCCCAGGCCAGCCGCGAGCGCCACGCACACACAACCAGGGCACTGCACCCGCCAAGGCAGTAGTGGCACACAGTGCTACGCACCAGCCCAACGGCAAGGCAGCCTCCGCGCAAGCCTATTGGGGTCCCACTGGCGACAAGCCAGTAGCACGGGCCTGGCGGCGCAGGCAGCCCGGTCGACCACGCGTCAGGGAGGTAGCGTAGTGGGTAAGCGCCTGCAACCACGGTTGCTAAGTGACGCACTGACCGGGGAGTGGCGAAATGGGGAAACCGGAGAGGGACAAGGCTCCGAGCCCCGTGAACCTGGGGGACTCCGCCACCAGGCAGGAGGTGTGTCATGAAGGGCCCCCCACTAGGTCCCGGTGGGGAGGATATCACCTGGCCTGACCAGGTGGCCCCCTGGGGCCGAGGAACGTCTAGTACCTAAAAAGTCAAACCTCAAACCTCAAACCTCAAACCTCAAACTTCGAACCTGTACTTGACAACGGGACACCGCAGCAGCAGAAACTTGCATTTTTGTGCCCAGAAATCAGTTGGCCACCAATTTAAGTTTCGATTCTGCCGTTTCTTTGCGCATTCAGTGACCAAATAGGGCCAATGGAATCTGCAAACCGCTCCCCCTAGTTTGAGGGTGCCCCATGCCATGGTGGTACTTCATTCGGGTGGTTTGATGTCTACGTCCGCCCATCGATCACCGCAGGGCAGCAATTTTCAGGGATTGCAAAAAGTTTTCGAAGAACAATTTCAAATTATTTTTTTCCAAATTTCTGCACGACCCTCCCCTATGTTAGGGTTGCCAGACACACTGATGAGGTCAGTTTGTCACCATCCCACCCCTATGGCCCCCGCTTCTGCACTATCGCACTTTCAGCACCCATCCCAGTTTTTTGGGCTATCTCATGATTCTTTGCCACATGTTTGTGCCAACGGGACATGGTCCACACCTCAGAGCCATGTGGGAGTGTTGTGTCAAACTATGCACTACATCTTCTTCGTTCTAAGTGCCACACCGACATGTGACCAACGATAGGAGTTACCAGCCGGTAATTTGATACTTAGAAGCTTACAAAGGGGGTGTAATAGGTTCGGATACTAGGTGATTGTCGAACATAGCAGCAGATAGAATTCAGTGAGCGTTGCACATAACAACAGGCAAAATAGATATTTAGATGTCCGAATGAAATCCAAATTCAGAAATTTGCAATTGTTCTGATTGACAGCACAGGTAGGTAGGTAGGTGCACTCGGTGGTGGAGAGGCGCCCCGTGGTTCCCCCTGGCGTCGCCCCTGTGACGAACAGGAAAAGGTTCCGCGCTTGAAGAGGGGAGGCCGCTTACATCCCGCTAGACCTGACTGGCGGCCCCCACCACAGCAGCCCCAGGCAACATCGGGAGGGCTGATCGCCGCCAGCGTGACGTGCTTGTCTCGCCGGGAGGGTGTGCCCCCGTGCCTGCGCACGTCCTCTCCTTTGGGCGGAACCCTAGAGGTGCACGGGACTTCCTGGTGTATCCTGTTCCCAAGGCATGCATGCACGTTCTTGGTACTTGGGTTCCGAGGCGCTTGGGTGTCGCAAGCTCCGCCTCGAGTCCCAAGACAGCGCAGGCCTTAGGATGCAGCCTTACCCCCGGGCTCCGGATCTCGTTTGGCCGGGTCACCTGCATGGCACGGGCTGCCTCAGTGCCCGGGCTATGGACACTGGGTTTCCTACTGTTGTTTGGCGCTTGTGTTTGGGTCTGGGTTGTGCTTGGGTTTGGGTTTCGGCTGCGCCCCGCCACTCCTGGCTGGGGTGATGGGATGTGTGTGTGTTTGCGTGCGCGCTCCGCCTGTACCCCGCCATTCCAGGCTGGGGTGTGCCGTGTGCATGTGTGCATTCGGGCTCCGTTTTCGGCTGCGCCCCGCCACCCCTGGCTGGGGTGTTGGGGTGTGTGTGTGCTTGTGTGCGCACCCCGGATAATTAGATGTCGGAATTAAATCAAAATTCAGAATTTTGCAATTATTTTGATTGACAGCACAAATACCAATGCTGGAACGGACAATCGCCAGATGCCTGTGCGTGCGCGCGTGCCTATCAGGTGGTGTTATAATGTAGGCCGACCGGTCCAAAACTCCTTGTGGCAGTGCTAATAGTGTTAGATCTATCCAGTCACTGAAAAGAACAGAAGTCGGAAGCAAGGGCGACTCCGCTGGATGATAGAAGGCCCGGGCTAGTGATGTGGCTAAACCCTGGTGTGGTGCCCCGTAAAAATGGATCCGTACGCGCGGATGGACGCATTTGCTGCGGCATTTGCCACGCTTACGCCTATGGGGGAGGAGGAGTCCCTTGAGGCCCGAAGGGCCCGAGTGGAAGAGGAGTAGACTTGGAAGTGATTCAGGTAGGCGCACTTAAGGCAGGTAAGTAAATCGGCTGTTGCTCTGCAACATGACTCCCATTGGTGTGCCTGACAATGATTCATTCATGTGTGCCTACATGTGTGTTGATAAGTACCAGTGGATGTGTATATAAATGTCATGACATGAGTGCCCGTGCATTGAGGTTAAAGGTTTGCATGCATGAATCATTCCAAGTACCCCAGATTTCAACCGCGAGAGGTCGCCTAGCATTGGTCAAATCAAGTGTCATAATACTTGGGTTCAGATAAGCTTGATACCCGAACTGCCGCCCAGGGACGCGCGACCTCACCTTGGTGTGGGACTGAAACCGGGGGGGGGGGGGGGGGCTGGGCTAACACGCAATCTGGGGGCTGACCTGGCGCAGCCGCAGGGGCCAGTTCTCAGGATCGCGCAGCCCCACCCCTCGCTGGCCACCATGGGACAGCCCCGATGGCACAGGGCGGGCTCCACCGGTGGGGGGGGCGGTATGCGGGAGTACTCCGGGTTCCCGTGTAACCCAGCCCTCGCTAGGGCTCTTGTGCATCCTTATACCCCAACCCATGGCACCTTGTGTTCTGCACAGGTACATCATGGCAGGGGATTGCACCCTATCTGACGTTGGTCCGGGCCTGGGGCTTAACACAATGGCCTTCAGCCAAGGGACTGATGTCACGGGGGGCTACGGGTCCTGTCCTGCCATGCAATGCGGGACAACCGTGACATCAGGCCTCACAACCATGCATCCAGGTGCACCCGGCGGCCGGACTGCGCCCAGAGCTTGAAGACAATGGAGTACAGGGGAGACAACATCGGGGTGGAGGAGAGGGCTGGCGCCTGTCGCTACCGTGCTCAGTGCGCCGCGGTAATGGCCCCTGCCTGAAGCCTCGATCTTTGGCTCCCCAGGAAGGTTTGAGGTTTGAGGTTTGATCTTTCGGGTACTAGGCGATCTTTGGCCCCGGGGGGCCACTTGATTCGGGCCCCGCGTCGTTTGACGTCATCCCAACGCCATCCTGACGCTAAATTATCCTGACACCTTCCTGACGCCACCCTGACGCCTTCCTAACGCATCCTGACGCATCCTGACGTGCTCCTGACGCCTACACCACTACCCTGACACACCTCTGCCGCCCGCCTGATGCCATCTCGACGCATCCTGACGCCATCCTGACGCCATCCTGACGCCATCCTGACGCATCCTGATGCATTCCTGACGCGATTGAACTATCCTGACGTGCCCTGAAGCCATCCTAACGCATCCTGACGCTTTCCTCACACTTTTGTGACGCCATCCTGACGCCATCCTGACGCTACCCTGACGCTTCCTGACGCATACGTGAACCATTCCTGACGCCATTCTGACGCCATCCTGACGCCTTCCTGACGCCATCCTGACGCATCCTGACGACATCCTGACGCACCCTGCCCCTCATCTAGCTGGGGGCCCAAACCTATCACTTGGGTGTAACCCCAACCCTAGCCATAGTTAAATTGTTGCAAAAATCATTGATTTCGGTGAAAAAATCATCTTTTTGCCAACCAAAAAACCTATTCTCTTCCTGAAGCTTATCAATCATATTGCTTATTTCAGCCCATGCTTTTGCCAATGCAAAATAGCTTTCAATCTACATTCCCTACATCGTCATTTTATCCTTTTTTTTTGGGCGCCCCCGATCTTACCAATGCAAAAACAGTTTGAACATACAATCTACCTCTGCCACTGCCCAGGCAAAAAATGTCCAATCATACGTTCAATACCGAAGCTATTCGGAAGCTTTGAAACATGTTGTTTTTGCAGCCCACACTTTCGCGAGTGCAAAATAGGTTTCAATTCGCAATCCATACCTAGTCTTTTTTTTTTATGTTTGTTTTTGCCAATCCGCAATTTGAATGGTTCAAAACCATGCTGACCCTACTTTGCGAATGGAAAACGTATCCAATCAAACATTCCATGCCAATTCTATTTCTGAACCCTTTCAAACATGTTGTTTTTTACAGCCGATGCTTTTTGACAAAGCACAGCTGCTTTCACCTTACATTCCATGCCGCGTCTACTTATGGGTTTTTTGCCTTCTTCTTAAGTTTGGAACCAATTTTTACTGAATAATCAGGAGAACCATTCATTGGCCATGCCCATCCTGATTATACCCCTTTCAAACATGTGGTTCTTGCATCCCATGCTTTTGCCAATGTAGAAAGCTTTCTACCTGCAATCCATGCCTCATCAATTGAGGTTTTTTGTGCGCCCCAGCTTTATCAACCAGAAAAGGGTTCGAACGTGCATGCCATGCTTATAGTCATGCAATACACTCTGAGCACTGGCATCAAACAAAAAAAAATACAACATATGCAAGAAGCCTACTGCAGGAAAACCGTCAAGGATTACTGAAAATGGGGTGAGCCATTGTGCTCCTTCGGAATTTTCAGCACAGCGTTCAAAACCTGGATTCCTGGCACACACACTGGCACAATGCAAATCCCATTGTCACATTCTCAGTCTGGTGTGGTGTGGTGCTGTGGTGTGGTGCGGTGTGGTGGTGTGGTGTGCTGTGCTGTGGCTTGGCGAACAAACTAACAGCACGCGCCGACACTCACATTAAGGTCACAGCACGCGTGAACACTCAAATGACACTCACAGCACACGCCGACACTCAGACACTCAAATGGCACTCACAGCACGCGCCGACACTCAAGTGACACTGACAGCAAAGCCGACACTCAAATGACACTCACAGCACACGCGAACACTCAAATGACACTCACAGCACGCGCCAACACTCAAGTGACACTCACAGCACGTGCGACACTCACATGAACGTCACAGCACCCGCGAACACTCAAATGACACTCACAGCAAGCGCCGACACTCAATTGACACTCACAGCACACGCCGACACACAAATGACACTCACAGCATGCGCGAACACGCAAATGACACTCACAGCACGCGGAAACACTCAAATAATATTCAGAGCAAGCAGCAGCAGCAGCAGCAGCAAGCTGTAGCACCACCACCAGCAAGCAGCAGCAGCACCATAAACAATCAGCAGCAGCACCAGCCGCAGCAGCAAGCTGCAGCAGCAACACCACCAGCAGGCAGCAGCAGATCCAGCAGCAGATCCAACACACACGGCGGCAGCGGCAGCTTCAGCAGCAGCGGCGGCAAGCAGACCTTGGATTTTGGCTCTGTCTTCTTTTCTTTTTCTTTTCTTTCTTCTCTTCTCTCCTTCTTCCTCTTGTGCTCCTTCTTTGTCTTCCTCGTCACCTTCTTTCTCTCTTCATATTCTTCCCGACTGTTCTTCTTCTCCTTCTTGTTCACTCGCTTCTTGTGTCGCCCTGCACACGCAGAACAGACAGAAAAATTCAACCACTAATCTTAATCAAACGGAACAAACACAAAATGAAACTGAACAGTTGTAAATTGCATACCTGTAAACCATTTTCTTCATATCGGGACTGCGGATGGGGTTCAGGGTTTCACGTGGCCTTCCTTGCTGCTCCCCTGTGCTAGCTTTTTACTTAAACCATCATTATGTCAGAAAGCAAAGATATTTTTCTGTTGAAAAAGAATTTTCGGCATTTCCTGCCTTAGAGCCTTCTCAAAGATGTTCAAAACATCTCATTAGGTTTGTACCTGCTACAGCATTTTATCTTTTATGTGTACCCTATTTTTGGTAAGTATCAGCCCCAAAGGCCTCCTTGGGCCCCTGGAATGCCCTGAGGTCCTGGTGGCATCATCCTGACGCCATCCTGACGCTATCCTGACGCTTTCCTGACGCCATCCTGACGCCACCATGATATCCTGACGCCATTCCGACGCCATCCTAACGCTACCCTGACGCTCCCTGACGCCATCCTGATGCTATTTTAGCGTTTTCTCGACGCCATCCTGACGCATCCTGACGCAACCTGACGCCATCCTGACGCCAAACTACCCATCATACTCACGGCATCCTGACGGCGATCCTGACGCATCCTGACGCCATCCTGACGCCATCCTGACGCCATCCTGACGCCATCCTGACGCCATCTTGATGTCATCCTGAAGCTATCCTGACGCCATTCTGACGCTATCCTGACGTCTCTACGTCGAAGGGCCTGAATCAACTTGGTCGGGCCAGGTGATATCCTGGCCACCAAGACCTAGTGGGGGGCCCTTCATGACACACCTCCTGCCTGGTAGCGGACTCCCCCGACTTTACTGGGCTCGGAGCCCTGTCCCTCCCCGTCTTCCCCGTTTTGCCACTCCCCGGTAAGGGCATCACGTAGCAACCGCGGTTGCAGGCGCTTACCCTCTACGCCGCCCCCCTAATGCGCGGTTGCCCGGGCTGCCAGCGCCGCCGGGCCCGTGCGACTGGCTTGTCGCCAGTGGGACCCCCATGGGCTGGCGCAGAAGCTGCCTAGCCCCGGGGTTGGTGCGTAGCACTGTAAGCTACTACTGCCTTGGCCGCTGCAGTGCCCTGGTCGTGTGTGCGCGGCGCTCGCGGCAGGTCTGGGGTGTCGGGGCCGGCGCAGGTTGCCGTTTCTCTTCTTGGGCTCCTCCCTTCTGTCGCAACCCTCACGGTGCGTGTTGCAGGTTGTTCCGTCCGGGTGTCCCTTCTGCGCGTCTGCCAGTACACCATTCCATGCGGTCTGTGCGTTCCGCGCGCTCGGTCCGGTTGCCCTTTGGATCCGCGCCGCGTGTCCGTTGAGTGTGGGTGCGCTCATGCTCCCGCGCCGTACGCGCCTCTGGCTTCCCCCCCCCGCGTCGGTATGGCGCGCGCACTACGCGCGGTTCTGGTGCAGGTCGCTGGCAGGGCCGTTCCAGGCGCTTAGTGCGCGTCCGCGTCTCCTGACACGGTCCTGTGCTCCGCCTATTTGGCTTCCGGGGGGGTTGGCACGGTCCCCTCGTCCCCTTGCCTGGCTTTGGGTCGCTCACCCCCTGCGGGCGGGCCTGCCCTTGCGAGCTGGCTTTGGGCGCTGTGGGGGTGGCACGAGGCCACCTGGGAGGAGGCGCCTCTTTCCTGGGTGTGGGGCCTCCGGGGTTGGGCGCTCTTCCACGCGCGACCGCTCGTCCTTGGGGCGTGCGGCCGGGGCCCGCTATTCACTGGCTGTGGGTGTGGGGGGTGTGGGTGTGGGGACCTGTCATCATCCCCACAGCGCGCGCTCTTGCGTGCTGGCTTTGCGCCCTGTGGGGGCGTCAAGAGGGCGCCCAGGGAGGGGGCGCCTCTTGCCTGTATGTGGGGCGTCCGGGGTTGGGCGCTTTCCCCCGGCCCCCCGCCCTTCCTTGGGGCGTGCGGCCGGGGCCAGCTACCCATTGGCAGTGGTTGCGCGGGGTGTGGGCGTGGGGACCCGTCACCAACCCCACAGCGCGCGCTCTCGCGTGCTGGCTTTGCGCGCTGTGGTGGCGGCACGAGGGCGCCTAGGGGGAGGCGGCTCTTGCCTGGGTGTGGGGCGTTCGGGGCTGGGCGCTCTTGCACGCCCGACCGCCCGTCTCTGGCGCGTGCGGCCGGGGCCCGCTACCCACTGGCCGTGGGTGCGGGGGCTGTGGGCTTGGGGACCTGTCATCGACTCCAAAGCGCGCGCTCTTGCGGGCTGGCTTTGCACGCTGTGTGGGCGGCAGGAGGATGCGTAGGGGGGGTGCCTCTTGCCTTTGTGTGGGGCGTCCGGGTTCGGGCGCTCTTCCAGGCCCCACCGCCCGTTCTGGGGGCGTGCGGCCGGGGCCCGCTACCCACTGGCTGTGCGTGCGAGGGTGTGGGCGTGGGGACCCGTCACCAACCCCGTAGCTCGCGCTCTTGCGAGCCGGCTTTGCGAGCTGTGGGGGCCGCACAAGGGCGCCCCGGGGGGGGGGCCTCTTGCCTGGACGTGGGGCGTCCGGAATCAGGCGCTCGTCCATGCCCAACCGCCCATCTCTTGGGGCGTGCGGCCGGGGGCCACTACCCAGTGCCCATGGGTGCAGGGGGTGTGGACGTGGGGACCCGTCACCAACCTCACAGCGCGCGTTCTTTGAGGTGGCTCTGCGCGCTGTGGGGGCGGCATGAGGGCGCCTGGGGAGCACGCCTCCTGCCTGGGTGCGGGGCGTCTGGGGTGGGGCGCTTTTCCACGCACAACTGCCCGTCTTTGGGGCTCGCGGCCGGGGCCAGCTACCCACTGGTTGTGGGTGCGGGCGGTTCGGGCGTGGGGACCTGTCACCAACCCCATAGCGCGCGCTGTTGCGTGCTGGCTTTGCGTGCTGTGGTGGCGGCACGAGTGCCCAAAGGGGGGGCAGCTCTTGCCTGGATGTGGGGCGTCCGGGGATGGGCACTCTTCCACGCCCCGCCGCCCGTCCTTCGAGGGTGCGGCCAGGGGCCCGCTACCCACTCGCTGTGGGCCTCGGGGGTGTTGGACTGGGGACCCGTCACCAACCCCGCAGCGCGCGCTCTTGCGAGCTGGCTTTGCGCGCTGTCGGGGTGTCACAAAGGCGCCCGGGGAGGCGGGCGCCTCGTCCCTTGATGTGGGGCGTCCGAGGATGGGCACTCTTCCACGCTCGACCACCCGTCCTTGGGGCGTGAGGCCGAGCCCGCTACCCAGTGGCTGTGCGTGCGGGGGTTGTGGCGGTGGGGACCCGTCACCTACCCCACAGCGCGCGCTCTTGCGAGCTGGCTTTGCGCGCTGTGGGGGCGGCACAAGGGCGGCCCGAGGTGGGGCACCTCTTGCCTGGGTGTGGGGCGTCCGGGGTCGGGTGCCTGTCCACGCCGGACCGCCCGTCCTTGGGGCGTGCGGCCGGGGCCCGCTACCAACTGGCTGTGCGTGCGGGGGTTGTGAGCGTGAGGACCCGTCAACAACCCCACAGCTCGCGCTCCTGCAAGCTGGCTTTGCGTGCTGTTGGGGCAGCATTAAGGTGCCCAGGGGGGGGCACCTCTTGCTTGGGTGTGGGGCGTCCGGGACTGGAGCTCTTGCACGCCGGATCGCACGTCCTTGGGGCGTGCGGCCGGGGCCCCCTACCCACAGGCTGTGGATGTGGTGTGCGGGCCTGGGGGCCTCGGTTTTCCTTGGCATCTTCCCCCGTGCCGCGGTTCCTCGTGTATTGCGCGCGCTTCTCTGGATTGCGGTACCAGGTGGCCGTTGTTGCTTGGCACGTGTCCTGATACCGGGGTTGTGGCCGGCGGCGTGCCTCTCTGGCGTGCATCATGGCCTTGCGTTGGTGCGCTGCGCCTCGTCCAGTCCAGTCGCTCTCGGTGCTCTGGTCGGCTTTCCCGTAGCCGTGATGCCTTCCCCCGGCCCGGTGCACCGGGGCTGTTTCGTGTGGACGCCAACACCTCCTTCTTCGGGTCGGAGGACGCCACGCTTTGTCTCGCCCGTGTGTGCCCGTGTGTGCTCTTTGTGACCGATAGGGCAGGCCGGCTTCCCGTGCCCGTTCTGGTGTGCCTCACCTTTCCTTTGGCCGCATTGTCCTTCTGCTTTGCGCGGGCCCCTCCGGGTTGGGTTGCCCTTCTTGTCCGTTTGTTTGCCTTCTTTTCTTTTTCCGTTTTACCGTTTGTTTTGCCTTTGTGCGGCCCTGTTGTCTCTTGCTTTCTCTGGTTTTCAGCCCCGGGTGCCCTGGGCCTCGGCGCTGTGTGTTCCTCTCCCCCCCTCCCTCTTGTTTTTTTTTTGCTTGCGTGTTTGTTTCCTTTCCCTCCATTTTTCTTTTTGTCCTGTTTTTTTTTCCTTTCTCCGCCGGCCTGTTGTGCCCAGCCCCCCCCCCTCCCCTTGTTTGTTTTGTGGGTCTCCTGCTGCTCGACTCCCTGTGTACTCTCGCTGCTTTGTGTTTCCCGCCTGGACTTTGGCTGCTCTCCTGTGGTTGCTGCCCCCCCTCTCTTTTGTGTGTCTCACGGTTTTCGCCGCTGCCGCTCGGTATTCCATTTTTTCGTCTGCTGCTTTGCTCCCGCCTGCTTGCTGGGCATTCGACGACGGTCCTTGCCGACTGCTGCCCCCCGGGCTGCGTGCACACTGCCTTGTGCTGTCTGGTGTTGCCGCGCTGTGCTCCGCTTCTGTCGGTCGTTTTGCGCCGCCATGTTGCCGTGTTCTCTACTGCGTGTCGTGCTGTGGTGCCTCGCCTTGCTGTGTCGTGGGCTGCTGCGCGCTGTGCGGTGTGCGTTGGGGCGTGTGTTTGTGTATTGTGCTGTGCTGTTGGTTGCTGCTGCGTGTTGTGCTGTTTCTCTGGTCGTGCTGTCCGGTGGGATTGTTTGCGGTGTGCTTTGCTGTCTGGCTGTGGTCTGCGTTGCCATGTGCTGTGCTGTTCTGTGTCCCTGGATGCAGTGCTGCGCCGCGCTGCTGCGCGTTGTGCCGGCCAGTGCTGTCCTGTTGTGAGCTGTGTTGTTTTGTTTCGCTTGTTTGGTGCCGCTGCTTATTGTGCCGTGCCCTCTGGCGCTGCCCGTCACCTTGGCGTCCTGTGCTATCAGACCCTGTGTTTTGCGGTGTTCCCCCGCGCTGTGTGCTTTGTGCTGTATGTGTTTTGTCGTGGTGTGCTGGTGCATGCTGTTGTTCGCCGCTGTGCTTTTTGCTGTGCGTGTCCTGTGGTGTCATGCTGTGCGTTTCTGTCCCCTCCGCTCTGTGCGGTGCTGTGCTGCCCTGTGGTGCTGCGCGTGTGTGGTGCTGTTCGTGTGGTGTGTGCCGTTGCTGGTGCCTGGTGCTGTGCTGGGTTGCTGTGTGTTGTGCTGTTTCCTGTGGTGGTGTCAGGTGGGGTGCTGCGTCTGGTTGCCCGTGGTTGTCTTCTGGTGGCGTGTTTCGGTGTCGGTGTTCCTGTCTGGCCGGATCGCCTGCTTCCCTGTGGTTAGTGTGGTTTGCTGCCCTGCCCTGCCTCCCTGTGTTGTGTTCTGTGGTGCTGTGCTGTCTTTCGGTGGTGTGCTGTCATGCTGTGGTGTCATTTTGCGGTGCTGTTTGTGGTTGCTTTTTTTTCAACTTTAGAAACCGCTGTAAAACCCGTAAAAATATTTTGCTCCCTTCTTATTTTAAAATAAAACAAAATTATACGAGCAGCAAGACGAGACCATTTACGCGTCAACTTACGTGCTGCCGGCTGTTGGCGATGGTCTGCAGTCGTCGTTGATGAGAGAGTCGGGCAGTCGTTGCTGGTCTTGCTTGCAAGGGGCCCCCAGGGCCAGCCGCCTGAACTGACGAAAAGGGGTAGGGGCGGCCAAGAGGAAGGGGAGGTAGGTGCATGGAGAAGGAAAGAACATGTAAGGGAGCAGGGTATAGGGACCCGGCGGCTTAGAAAATGTTTTCGACTTTTTACACGCTGCTCGCGACGCATTTTTCCCGACATATGGGGCTCTACAAACTACAAGTGGCACAACGTTGTGTTCGCTTATTTGTTACGGTGCCTACGGCGGCTTTTATTTGCCTTTTTGAGCTCAAAAACCTTTGTGTCGTGTTTCAACGCGTTTCGCCGCGCGCTTTTTGCCCTACGCGTTCTTTATGGTATTGAGATTTAATTCCAGCTATTTAGAAACTTTTTTCGTTGTGTTTTACTTTTCTTTTTTATTTCAATCTGGCACTGGGGGCCAGCGCGCGCGGCAGACATCTCATCTGCGTCCGTTGGCTCCCCAGGAAGAGCTATGAAACAGGGGACGGCCCCACATCCCTCGTCCCTTGCCCGTACGTGGTGGCAAACCATGCCATGGAGATACAGCACTGAAATAGGGGGCGCCCCCCAGTGCCAGATCCTCCGCCACGGCAAGGTGGAGTTCGACCCGGCGGTAAAACATTGAAATAAAGGGAGGCCCGCCCTGTCGCTGTTCTATTCACAGTGGCCCCGTGGAGGTGTTCACGCTTTGAACTAAGGGGAGGCCCCTGAAGTTGATACCGTGGAGGGGGGCAACCCCCTCCCAGTGCCAGGAGAGACTTGACAGAAGGGGAGGCGACCCAGTCCGCGTATCTGCTTTTTCTAGGATTAGGTTGAGAACTTTTTATTGAACCAAGAGGGTGCCAACCCACCCAGGAGCCCCATGGACCTATGTGATGTGTATGTATCAAGTAAAGTAAGTTGTATAAACAAAGAACCGCAGTATTGTATAATGTACGCCTCGGGTCAACAGCCAGCGAGGACCAGAGGTCCCGGTAAAAGCCCCGGACCCCCCAACGGCAGCCCCAAAGGTGAGCGCACCACCGGAAGGGCATGTCTGCGGGGTAAAAATTGCGCTGAGTAACAAACGTAACAAACAGTGCTTACTGCTGTAAACACTGCCAAACGGGTAAGTGGCCAACCCCAAGGCCAGTTTCGTGCGCTCCTCGTGAGGCGGACGCGACCGCCCGTGCTGAGGTGAGCCTAGCAATGGATATGGCAGGCCAGACTTGGCGTGCTGGTAGCAACGCCTCAGTACACTCCGCGGGCTTATAAGGCGCAACAGGGCCCCAAATACCGTATCTTTTGGGAGTTAAGCCCCGGCGGGATTTGGGGTTGTTTTGGTTAAGCGGACTCACGTTGACTCCCAGCTACTGTTACCCCGGAGTTATAACCTCCGGTACTGCATGCATAGTACGCCTGCTGCTGCTGGGAGACGTGGGACGGCAGGGGACACCCCTGTGGACAGCTCATGGAGCGAGGCGGTAGTACAGTCGTCTGACCGGATGACCCAGCCCCGGGCCCCACAACAGGGGGTATCTATTGGTCCTAGGACTCTGCCAAGGGAACAAGCTGGCAGGGAGCATCCCCGTGGACAGCTCGTGGCGCGAGGCGTTAGTACCGTCTTCGGACCGGATGACCCAGCCCAGGGCCCCACAATAGGGGGTGTGGAGAGGCCTCAGCACTCAACGCAGCGAGCCGGGTACAGTAGAGGGCATCCCCGTGGTCAGCTCGTGGCACGAGGTGTTAGTACGGTCTTCGGACCTGATGACCCAGCCCGAGCCCCACCACAAGGGGTGTTTAGAGGCCTCAGCAACCTGCCGAGGGAGATGGGTATAGCAGAGGGCATCCCCGTGTAAGCTCGTGGCGCAAGGCGTTAGTACGGTCTTCAGACCGGAGGACCCATCCCGGGGCCCCGGAACAGGGGGTGTCCACCAACAGCAGGCCACTGCGCAGGGAGAGGACTCCTTCACAGAATTGGCGCCCTCACCCCTCCGGCCCTATCGGGGCCTGTGGGGAAGGGTTTTGACGGAGGGGGAAAAAGGCATGCACCGTGCCCTCCCGTCCCCCACAGCAGCGGAGGCACCCGGGTCACCCCGGTCTTGCGAGGGCCCCGGGGGAAAGGGACGCCCCAGGAAGGTCTGAGTGTACACAGCACTGCCAACCCCCACACAGCGGCGGGTACACCCGAGTCCCTCCAATCCTGCCTGTGCTGCGGAGGGATAGGAACGCTCTGTGTGGGTCTGACGGTACACAGCACTGCGAATCCGCACATAGCGGCGGTTACACCCGAGTCTCCCCGGTCCGGCCTGAGCCGCAGAGGAATAGGGACGCCCCATGGAGGACTAAGGGTACACTGCGCCGCCGACCCCCACAAAGCGGTGGTTACACCCGAGTTCCTCCGGTCCTGCCTTGGCCGCGGAGGGATAGGGTAGCGCCGGGGGGGACTGAGGGTACACTGCGCCGCCAACCCCGACACAGCGGTGGTTACACCCGAGTTCCTCTGGTCCTGCCTGGGCCGCGGAGGGATAGGGTAGCGTGGGGGGGGCCTGGGGGTACACTGCGCCGCCCACGCCCACAGAGCGGCGGCTATACCCGAGTCCCTCCGGTCCGGCCTGTGCCGCGGAGGGGTAGGGACGCCCCGGGGAGGACTGAAGGTACACTGCGCCGCCCACCCCCCCATAGCGGCGGTTACACCCGTGTGCCTCCGGTCCTGCCTCGGCCGCGGAGGGATAGGGACGCAACATTGGGGACTGTGGGTACATTAAACAGCCCACCCGCACATAGCGGCGGTTACAACCGAGTCCCCCCGGTCCGGCCTGAGCCGCGGAGGGATAGGGACGCCCCATGGGGGACGAAGTGTACACTGCGCCGCCGACCCCAACACAGCGGTGGTTACAGCCGAGTTCCTCTGGTCCTGCCTGGGCCGCGGAGGGATAGGGTAGCGCCGGGAGGGACTGAGGGTACACTGCGCCGCCCACGCCCACACAGCGGCGGTTATACCCGAGTCCCTCCGGTCCCGCCTGGGCCACGGAGGGATAGGGACGCCCTGGGGAGGACTGAGGGTACACTGCGCCGCCCATCCCCACATAGCGGCAGTTACACCCGAGTCCCTCCGGTCCTGCCTCGGCCGCAGAGGGATAGGGACGCCCCGTTGGGGACTGAGGGTACACTGCGCCGCCCACCCCGCACAGAGGTGGTTACACCCGAGTCTCTCTGGTCCTGCCTGGGCCGCGGAGGGATAGGATTGCCCCGTGGGAAACTAAGGGTACACCGCGACGCCCACCTGCACACAGCGGTGGTTACACCCCAGTCCCTCCGGTCCTGCCTGGGCCGCGGAGGGATAGGATTGCCCCGTGGGGGACTGAGGGTACACCGCGCCGCCCATCTGCACACAGCGGCGGCTACACTCTAGTCCCTCCGGTCCTGCCTGGGCCGCTGAGGGATAGGGACGCCCCGTGGAGGACTGAGGGTACACTGCGCCGCCCACCCCCACAAAGCGGCGGTTACACCCGAGCTCCTCTGGTCCTGCCTGGGCCGCAGAGGGATAGGGACGCCCTGTGGGGGACTGAGGGTACACTGCGCCGCCCGCCCTCACACAGCGGCGGTTACATCGGAGTCCGACCGGCCCGCCTGAGCCGCGGAGGGATAGAGACGCCCCTTGGGCGTCCTTGGGTAAGTTGCGCCACCCACCCCCACAGAGCGGCGGTTACACCCAAGTCCCTCCGGTCCCGAGTGGACCGCGGGGGGATAGGGACGCCCCGACACCCCCACTATCGCTGCCACCCACCAGTCACGCCACCCACCGTCGGCGCCACCCACCAACGCCGCACCCTAAACCACACCTACACCAAAAACCTGCAGCAGCACCAGCGGACACCCCACCAGCGACATCACCCTCTGCCAGAAGACGATGATCAACACCAGCAGGAATTCCGGCCGTTAGCGCCCAAAACGACCCAAAGACCTCCGACACCCAGACCCACACCCACCAGCAGCGCCTACGCCGACCCACCATCAGTGTCACCGACACCCGGAAAGACACAAACCTCGATGAACTAACGACCATAACACTGCCGCCACCGCACCCACACCAATGGCACCGCCGCCCGAGGCCCCATCTGCACTCACCAGCGCCACCACCACCCCGCGCGAGGCGGGGAACCCCTGGCATCGCCAACAGCCTCAACGAACATCGACACCACCAACGTTACCACCGCCGGACAGGGACTACCCACAAATTAAGAACAGCTCCACCACCAACAACCAATACACCACCTGCGGCACCCCACCGTCGCCAACACCACCCTCACCACCACGGCACCTATCACACCTCCACCACCGGAGGCGACGTGGGCCGCACCACCCGTCATCTACAGCACCCTCGCCACCACAGCCACGTCCGGCCCACAAACGTTACGCCCCAACGGCCAGAAACAACACCCTCACCATCGACACCACCGGCAACACCGCATACGCCACATACGTCACCCTTGCCATGCTCACCAACCATCACCCTCGCCATCAGTGTCCACGACATCAGAGGCACCAACACCACCGGCGACGACGACAACTACACCAGCTGACCCACCAACTAACCACCATCAACTAGCACAGCACCAACCTCATCTACGCTAACGCCCATACCACCCTCGCCAACAACACCGCCAGCGGCACAATCATACACTCCGGCACCCACACCACCCTCACCACCAACATCACCACCACCCCCCAAGGGTCAGGGCTCGCGGGGAACGGAACGGCAGAGCGAGCACGCAACCACCCGGACGCGTCACCAACCCCATCGTACACCGCTCCGCAACATGCCCCCCCCGCTTCCCCCGACAGGATGTGCGCTGCAGCCCACTGCTGGAACGACGACTACGACGTCCTCCCAACCATCCGACACCTACTGGCGGCCACGGCCCCGCGCTCACAGACCCACCAGCAACCCGTGGAACCGCAGGAGCCCGACCACCCCATGCCACCACGCTCCATATCCCCCGCGTCCACCGCAGACCAGAACGCGGAACACCAGCGAGAGGAGCCCGACCCCGACCGCGCCGCCACTCCCCCACCCCCCCCCTCCCCAAGGACATCTACGCCACACTGGCCAGCACCCTAGCCCCCATGGACGCCGAGCAGTACTACCAGTCCATCCAACGAGACCTCCCTGAGGACCACGCGACCCTCCTGGGGTGGAAGCAGGAGAAAAGGAACGACAACGAGTGGGGCACAGAGGAAGACCTTCTCTGGGAAGACACCTGGAAAGGCACCAAGGACGCCTTCCTGGGGGCAGCAGCCGAAACGTACCCCCGCCCGCCCAGGGACACTAGGCACGGCCTCCACGCCCTCCTAGCGTTCCACAGCTGGAAGCACCGCCACACCATCACTCTCCAATCCCTCGACCACAGTCCACACCGATGGACACCTGAAGACGACGCCACCGCCGCCATCACCGTACAGCAAAGCCCCGAGAACCCGGAGGAATACCACATCACCTGGAACGATCCGGCACCCCACCCCCCCACCTCCCCCACCCTCCCAGATGTCTTTGCCACCATCAGCGCAGAACTGCAGAAGGCAAAAGGCCCACAACAACTGGACGAAGAGATGCCCCAGGCACCATCAGCACCAACCACACAAGAAAACCCCCGCACAGAGCCCCTCACCCACCCCATCACCACAATGGAGCTCCCCCCACAGCACCGCACCACCCCGGACCGCAACGGGTTTTGAGACGTGCCACAGGAATGGGCGGTCCACAACGGCACACTCCGATGGGACGAAATCACACCTGGGCTCCAGGCCATCCGCCTCCACTCGATCACCGAGCCCACCACCACCTGGGCACTACCGACGGGCTGCCACCACATCCTCCTCACCGTCCAAGGCAATGCCACAATCACACGAACGGAGGGAGACCCCGTAACAGCAGCCCCCGCCCACGCCGTCCACATCCCCCCGCAAGCATCGTCGGCACCTATGGCTATACATCCAGGCCCCACCCCATGGCAAGCCATCGTCATCACCTATGCCCCAACGACCACACACAAACCTGGCAGCACCGATGGGAGGACACCCGGGGGGACCTCCTCCAAGAACACCTAGGGCTCACGCGCACCCACCACACCCTACACCCGATACGAGGAGTAGGCCAAGCACCACACGGCATACACACCCCGGGAATATGGGTGTACGCCACACCCATAAACCCAAAAGAAGCGGGGGACATCAAGACCGCCCTATCCATCCAGCAAGCCCAGACCCTAACCCCGCACCGCAACACCCAACGAGGCGACACCATTTGGTGGGCATACCAAGACCACGACACCCCCAGCCCCCTACCAGGGGCCCTCCCTCTAGACACCAACACAACCGCCCTCCTCCAAGACGCAGCAGCGGCAGCCACACAAGTAGGGGCCCCGGAAACCTGGGGCCCACAATAACTGGTCGAAACGGAAGTGGCGCCCCACGCGAAGGCCCAAGAAAAGCCCCCAACACCGAAGAAGCTCCACCCCCCACTCAAGCTGGACACGATGGAACACATCCCCCAGGACGAATGGGCGACCCACTACATCATCCCCCACACCACCACCTGCAAGAACGACGCCGCCAAGATCACCGTCACCCGCCACCTCCCCCACACCACACAGGTGTATGAGCTGACGGCCCCCAACGTCCGCGTCACCCGTCGCCGACACGACGAGCGATACACCATACAGGCGGAAGGGGCCGCCGCGGCCACCCTGTACACATCGGCAACACGGGGGGACCTCTCACACCCCACCCTCCACCACGCCCCCTCCTGGCCCACCCCCTTCCACACAGCAGACCGCCCCAACAAGAAGCCCAAACACACAGGTATGCACACCCCCGCCCAGGAGGCCCAGCACCGACACGATGCGAGGCGCAAGGCCCGCACCCTCCACGACAACCACACCAACCCCCGCATCAGCGCCCCACCCGGCAGAGTGTCAGATGCCACCCACAACCGCACGATCACAGGCATCATCACGGACTGTGTGACCCCAGCGGCGTCGCGGGCAGACGCCGTATAGATCAGCGAAGGGCGCTCCCACACACGGGCGCCGGGGCGCCTCCACAACATCCAACCTTACAAACTCCAGCGCGCCGTCAGACCCTTCGCCGTACACGTCACCCCGTACGACATCGACCACCCCGGTGTGAGCACCATGACCCACCTTGGTCCACCCCATGCACCTCGCCCCTGCGCCAACCGCTGCCGGCCCCCACAATCATGGGCAACATGTACCTGGGCACCGTACCGGGAGACCCGGGCATATACATCCTGCCCAACAGGTCCAGGGAACACGCCATCCCCCTCCACGGAGTAGAATCCCTCGCCCTGGGACCGCCCCCACCAAAACACCAACACCAGCACATCCCGGGGGACAAACGGACGCAGGCGCCAGACAGGGGGAAAAAGGCCCACCAATGCGCCCTAGCCCGCATCACCGTCCACCCCGCAGCCCACCTACCAAAGGACTTCGGCACGGGGCGCCACATCGTCCTGGAGGGGCAAGCCCACCACATCATCCCCGCTGCCCTATACACCCTCGCCGCCCACGAACGCCACTGGGACCCCACAAACATCCCAGCGATGCCCCCACCACCGCAGGGCCCCAAAGATCCCGTCACCCCCTTCCACATTTATCAACTCCTAAGCCGCAGGGCCACCCCACACCTCCACCCCTCCAGGATAGAACTAGCCATCGCATCGTCGGACACCCTGGACACGCCCCCCCAACAACCTGCCATCCACATCCTCAAAGCGGACGCCCAATGGTGGGTCCTCCACGGGGCACACGGAGTCCTCATGGCGGCCCAGGCCTATACTCCGGAAATACACCTGGAAGACCCCACACAGGGCCGGCAGCGACTCCTCCAGGCCACCACCCTCACAGGCCGCGAGGGCGCCCCCTGGGAAGCCCTCCACACAGCACTCTACTGGCCTCAAGGCTCCCCCAACAGCCCAGATACACCGGAACCCACGGAGGCCTGGGTCATGCAGGCCAAGGCCATGAGGAACTACCACCTTCACCACCCCTTCGACGACAGCCCGGCTGCACTGCCATGGCCATCCGATCCCCCGGAGACCGTGCGCAAGCTCGCCGACCTTATGCGCAGCCACGCGAAAGCGAACATGCAAGCGCCGGCAGAACCCCCACTGAGGGTTCCGGGCGAGCAGGCAACCCACCCCTTCTTCAAACCCCACGCCCCCCCAGCCCCGCTACCTCCAGTCCCACCCAAGCGAGCGAGACAAAAAAGGGGCGCACCCGCCCCCAACCAAGCCGGAAAAGCAGCGACCTCCCGACCCCCCGCACCCCACCCGACCCATCCGGCAAACCCCGACCAAGCATCCTCGTCATCCTCCCTCCCATCATTACCACAGCCCCATCCAGACCAGGCATCCTCATCATCCTCCCTCCCGCCACCAGCACCGCCCCCGTCCGAGGTGTACCCAGGATTCGAAAAGGGCACAAAGGTGCAGCAGCCATTCCGCAACGACCACACAGGCGACTGGATCTGGTGTGAAGGCACGATCCAGTACCGCCTCCGCGACCCGGGGGACAACAGGGGGCCACCGATCCGGGTGGTCTGGCACCGCCAAAAGGAGCTAGACCAAGGCAGCAGCGCCCCGGACAAGCCAGAAGGCCACACCCTGGACCTCACCAGCACCCACCCCAACCGGCTCCGCACCGACGAGAACAAGGCCCACAGACTCACCAAATACACTGGGGAGCTCCCCCCAGAGTGGAGCCAAGGCCTCCCCCCGCCGCGCCTGCCCAAGCCCCCACAAACCGGCAAAACGTCCCCCAGCCGCAGCCCCCCTCCCTGACGGGGCAAGGGCCGAGGGCACAAGCCTCCACAGCCCCGGCCCGCCCCCACCGAGGCCACCGTCAACCTCCTCGACCTCAACCACCCGGCCGTCACATACTCCAAGGACGCCACAAACGCCCTCCATGAGCTCCTGATGGCACAGGGGCCGGGGTGGGTTCCCCACCTCCTCGCCTTCCAGGAACAAGGACTACAACGCGACGACCCCCCAGAGACCACCCACATATATACCCCGAACCGGAAAGCGTACAAATGCTACTGGCACAAGGGGACCCCCCTGTACGCCCGAACCGCCATCGACGTCCACCTCGTCCACCAGCTCAGCGTCCCAGGGAGGCTAGGTGTCTATGAGGTCGTCGGGGACGGATGGCAACTCAACGTCATCAACGCCCACGTCCCATTCAGCGACGCCACGGAACCCTTCCTCCAAGCCCTGGCTGAGGCATACCGCCAGATGGCCATGCTCGCCCCCCAAATCATCATCAGCGACATGAACGCCGCCCCCGTCCCGGCGGACCGAGGGGGACAGGCCACGCCCCAGGACCATGGAGTCCGCGACACCATCAAAATGCTGGGGCTCGTGGACCTGACGGCCAACCTCGAAGGCCAACCATCCCACTTCCCCCACCAAACAGATGCCGCCCCATCCCGCATCAACGTATGCTATGGCGACCCCAGCACCATCATCTGGGCGGAGGCCCGATATGGACCCCTCCCGCTGGGACCCACAGGCCATAGCCCCCTGCACATCTGCCTCACCATCCCCAACCTTCCCCCCAGCCCCCCAGAGGATGCGGACCAAGGCCTACCACCCTCCCTGAAGATGCCCCCACTGCATGACAAGCATGCCTGGTCCCAATATCACAGGGCCATAGACCGCGCCCGGCGCATCCAACCAGACCCCACCGACCTACTCACAGCCATGCGCACCGCCGCCGTCGCCTGCGGCTTCCAGCAACACCCCCACACACACGACGACCAACCACCCACGGCCCTAGGGGACATGCTTCATGACCTCTGGCATGCAAAGCAACAACTGGCGACCCTCCTCCACACCGGTACCCGCCAAACCCGCCACCAGATACACCACTGCAGGACGCAGATAGCCCACATCAGGGCAGACCTGCAGCGGTGGCACATCCACAGGCAACAGCGCATCGCCCAGGAACACGAACGGTATGCGCAACATGAACTCCACTTCAAGGCCATCCGCCACCTCAACGACGCCATGACCGACACCGGCCACCGCACCATCACCACGGTCCGGCAGGAGGACGGCTCCCTCACCAACGACCCAGCCACAGTGCTCCAAGCCACCCAAGACAGCTTCCTCCGGCAACACACGCCCACCGGAGACACACTGGACCCAGACACCGGGGCCAAAATTGACCGCCTTCCTCGAGTCTTCAACCACGCCCAGAGGAGGCAACCTGAAAAGCGCCCCTTCACCATCCACCAAGTCCAGAAGGCCATCCACAGTCTCCGGCAACACAATACCCCAGGCTATGACGGCCACCCTGCGGAGGCATACTACCACCTCCCCGCCCACCTCCTCCGCATCCTCGCCCACCGCCTCTGGGACATCGTCACGGGGCAGACCCCCCTGCCACAAGACTGGGCAAACGGTGTCCGCCCCCTCTACAAAAAAGGGGACTGGGCATACCCGGACAACTGGCGCCCCATAGTCTGTGCAGTCACGGAGGTCAAAATCGTCTGGACCATCCTCCTACGCCGCATCCGCCCCCACCTAGACCCCCACATACCGGCCAGCCTCTGGGGGGCCATCCCAGTCCGGTCCCAACACGAGGCCATCTTCCTCCAGGACACCATCGCCGACATGGACGCGCTGGACCTCATCATTGCATCCCTCGGCGTCAAAGGAGCCTTCCCAAACACCCCCTGGCTCCTTCTAGAAGCGGTGTGGAAACGCCTAGGCCTCCCCTTCTACAACTTCGCCTCCGGCTACATCCGCACCCGCAAATACACGGTCCGCACTGGAGCAGGCCTCACCCCCTTCCTGGAGCCAGGCAGCGGGGTCCCCGAAGGAGGAGCAGAAGGCCCTCTCCTGTACCTTCTCGTGACGCTCCCCCTGGCCCTCGCAATCAAGCAGGATTACCCGGCCTACGCACCCTACCCCCTCCTCTCCCCCCTGGTGGGCTTCGTGGACGACACCAACCTCACGGTCGCACACACCCCACACGAACCCCATGCCCTGGACCCCGGGCCAACAGTCACCCAACAGGCCAATGACTTACTGAACGTGACTGCCTCCTACCTCTCCCACAACAACCTCATTGTCCACCCCACAAAGACAGTGGCCATGATCAAGGGGTCTGCCACACCCCCCACCCTAGGGCCAAAAGGGCCCCCCATGCAAGTCGTGACAACCAGCACCCACCTGGGGGTAATCCGGGCCGCCAACCCTGAGGACGCCACCCTCCCTCCCAAGTTGCAATCACACCTCGCCCATCTCCCCAGGTATGCATCCTCGACCACCAAGGCCCTCTCCCTGTCCCACCAGAGCCTGGCGTACTACCTCACCGGGGTTTTGAACGCCTCCATAGGCCTCCAGGCACTCCACCTGACACACCCCACCACTGCCCTCCAGCCAGCCACACGCGCCGTGACCAAGGCATGGGCTGCACACGGGGGCTGGCCCACCTCCGTACCCACCCGCGCCATCCGAGCGGCATGGCCCCACTATGCGGACGCCATAGGGGACGAGGTGAAAGCGGCCTACACCAGACACACCGCCCTCCTCCTTCACCGCATGACCCACAACCACTCACCGGAGGTCCGCGAGGTCACCACAATCCGCCTCCAAGCCGCACAGCGGGCCCGCAACACATGCCCACGCTTGGTACTCCACCAGACGGGCATGCCCACCGACATGAACACGCGCCTGTGAGACCACCTGCAGCTTCTCCTCCCATCCCCACACCACGCCATACTCACCAACCACACGTGCCCAGAGGAAGGGCCTCTAGCGGTCCTCTGCGGGGACCTCCACCATCACCCCAAGGGCACCATCCACACCATTGACCTTGTCGCGGACTTCATCACCGTAGTATATGTCACCCTCCCCCAAATGCGGGTCCTGCACCACAGCGGGGCACACCACACCCCCTTTCTACAGCTTCTTGAATGGCCTCAATACCGACTCTTCCACCAGTACCTCACGCAGACGGCACGAGCAGCGGGACACACTCTGCCGGGAAGACAAGACATGCGAGCAGCCTACCGCGATTTCAAAAAGCAACACCCCCGACCCATCCCAGGGACACCGCCCTACGCACCCACCGGCTCGAAACACGAACCCGTCCCCCCGGTGACGGGCCCAGTCCCACCACTAACCCTACTACTGGCCCCGACTCAAGCCAAACCCACGCAGACCACCGTCATCCACCACGGGGCAAAATGGCGCATACCGAAACACCACAGGACCGCCCGAGACCTACCACGGGTCCCCCATGACTCTGAGAGCATCTCACGCACATGTTGGGCCTGTGACCCCGACGCACCAACCACACCATGGCCCGTACTACACCTCATAGCACGCCACCACACCCACCCCACAACCCACCTACCACCACAGGCCTACGCATGGGTAGCCCCATGGTTCCACCGCACCGACACCAACCCCAGGGTAGCATGGAACCCCGACTACGCGCCCAAATGGCTCTTCACCACTACACCCACCTGGTCCCGCCCCGACCCGGCAGGGGTCGCCATCTGTTGCACCATGTACGAACCAGGCAGAACGGGCAAGCACGAGCACCCCTACTATCCGCTCCACCACTCCTGCCACACACCGGAGCACCGAACACAAACCCTCACATGCCACGACCTAAACCCAGACACAGCGTACATCCTCCACTACATCTACTCCTACCTCAGACAAGAACAGTTGGAACAGGGACTCATAGCCATGTCCCCCCAAGCGAAACACATCATCTCCAAAAGAATAGGGGTGTACGCCACCCCCACCCTGCAGCCCACAACCCCAGTAGCCCACCTCGCCACGGGCCTCGCCATATACGCCTACCTGCCCATGAACCCATGCCGTCTCCCTCAACCATCACCAGCGGACTGGCTCTTCTTCACCAACGCCTCAGGCGAATTCACCCTCACGCCCATCACTGCGGGGGCCACCCTGCAGCTAGCCCACACCGGAGGACACTCCCACATGGACCACCACACGGGCCACACCACCTACGGGGACTCCTCCCACGGGGAGCTAGGGGCCATGGCCGACGCCATCGCCGAGATTGCGGCCCACCTACCCGCCCAGCTCCCGCACATCGTCCGGGTCTGGTTCGCCGTAGACGCCACTGTCGACACACACCTGCTCCTCCGCATAGCAAGGCAACCACTTCACAAAGCCACCGCGACGAGCCTCGGCACCCAGGCACTGCTGCTCTGGAAAGCCCTTTGCAGCCTTCCCCCCTACGTCCAACTCCACATCATGAAACAAGAGTCCCACAGACACCAATACGGAAATGGTAAGGTCGACAACCAGGCGGTAAACCAGCGCACAATGCACCTACCAACCCTCCAGATCCCTGACCTCGGCCAAAACCACACACACCTCCGACACATACCCCCCGTACCCGAGCCCCATCAGACCCCGGACTGGGTACCAGAGGATGCCCCCAATTCATCCAGTGACAGAGCATACCACTACCCCAACCCCATCCAACATCTCGCCCGCGTGCTCGGTGACGCAGACAGCCGGGCGCACATCCAGGAGCTCCAGGACAGACTGCAAATTCCTCTCTACCACTCAGCACTGCGCCCAGCAAACGTCCCAGCCCAGCTCCAAAACCGATGTATCCAGCTCCTAACAGAGCAACTACCATTCCTCACCAGGGTCGCCAGACCGCTCGCCCGCAAGCACATCCACGTCCCCGAAGAACACACCCGTTGCCCGTGCGACCACACCACCCCGGAGGACTGGGAACACTTCAAGAAATGCCCCCTCCATACAGGCAGGGACACACTAATGGGCTGGTCCCCGGCGGAAACCCTACGACAACACGAAGGATGGCCAACCCACAGCCACGCACACCAGGCCACCGAACACCTCTTCCAGGATCCCCTGGTCAAAGAAGCCACCAAGAGAGGGGCGGTGACACAGGCCCTGCACCGACACCTCACCAAACACACGGAACGCCCCATGGAGGCAGCAGCGCACCTCCAGCTAGAAGCAGTCCGCAGAGCAGCGGCCCAAATGGTACACCGCAAACACCCCCTGTTAACACACGCGGAGCAACTCACCGACCCCACCGCCAGGGAACACATGCAGCGTCTCATCGGTTACCATGCCGTGCATGACCAGGAGGTCCGCTAACGCACTCCCCGCCCCACACAGGCCCCCCATCTCCATTCGCAGGCCTCCAAGACACCACCACAGCGCCCCGAAGCCCATCTCCTACCTAAGAAGCCACCTGGCACCGCCCAGCCCGGCCGAGCCCAACCAGGGCCAACCATACGTCGACGTGGACACGCAAGACCCCAACAACCCATCCAGCCCACCCCCCCCGGACCCGGGGCACCCCCCCCTCAAACCGGCCACCATCCGCGATCCCGACCTCCTCCGAGCAACCCTCCAAGCCAGGGCCCCGACCACCCACCTGGGCTGGTACCGCCTACAAGAGGACTGGACGGAGCTCACCGTTAAAGCCCTCCGGGACCTGACCACCCCAGGCAACGGCCTCCACGAGGCCATCGTAGACTTCGTACTCTGGCGAGCCCGCAAACACACCCAGGGCCAGCACGTCTGGATCCCCCCCATCGAGTGGGGCCAGGCCCTGACACACGACACCGACATCAACGTCACGCGTCAAGGGACCGTACGCCTACGACGGGCCCCAGCGGAGAAGGACCACCCAGCGGACCCGAACCGCCCGGAGCAGTGGGAACAGGCCACCGCATCAACCCGCGACACCACCCTCCACGCCGCCGGCCTCCGCACCCCAGACGACGACCTCCCCCCCCCACCTACAGACGTTGACCACCCCCCGCCGGAGGTCTGGGTTACAGTCCTCGAGCGCGGGCACTACTACGTGATAGCCGCTACGGCTACGTCCCCAGGCCCGCAATGGCTCGTCAAAGGGACAGACACCATAGTTGCCCCAGGGACCGCCCCAGCAGGGGCAGTAGGGGACCCCACCACCCAGCACAGAATCCTCAGGGGCATCCTCGAACCAGGGGACAAGCCCCCAGCCCGCGCCCTGGCCCAAATCACCTCAGGGAAGGCGGGCTACCACCTGGGACTGGCCATGCTCTGTCTGACCCACTGGATCCAGCGCCCCTGGCCACCCACGGGGACCCTGCCCCTGGATTTGGGCCATGTCCACCGCCCAAACACAAATCGAAGCAGGCCCGGACACGCGGCCAAACCCCCCCCCCAGACCGCAGCAATCCCTCACCTGCGGGTACCACGCCATCCAGAGGGTCCCCAGCCGCGTGGGTCTTAGCCCAAAGCTAGCATACCCCCTTCCCACCACTGACCAAGAGGTCCACCAGATACGCCAGCTCGTCTGCGAAATCCTTGCCACAGCAGCAGAAGACGGCAAGCTTCTCCTCCAAACCGCCCGGCCTACAACTGACCACGCAAGCGCGCCGCGGCGAGCTGACACATACACCGACACAACACATCCCACTGCACAATCCCCGCCCATACCCCTCCCCTCTCGCTGCTCACCCAGAGACCCACACACGCCCACCATCGCGCGCACCCCCGGGCCCCGCGACACGGGCCTCTCCCACCCGCCCGAACACCAGCACATGCCCGCCACGGACCCACCCGCCGGACGACCCTCACCACCCCCCACACTCGACAACCCGCACAAACCCGCCGAGAGGAGCCCCGCGCCCCGCGGCACGCCCACCCCACCAAGTGGCCCGCCCACGCCCCCCGCACACACCCCAGAGGACCCAGGCCAACCCCCCCCGGCCCCTGAATGCAGCCCGGGTGAAATGTTCCCCCCCGCGGACGCCAACCCACACAACCTCGCACATTGCAGGACCCCGGCCCATCCAAGCCCGGAAGGAGAAGGCCACAGCCCCGCGCCTCCCTCCCCCGCCGCTGCCGGCCAGATCGGCCCGCCAGGCCGCCAGGTCACAATCGGGACCCCCCAGCCGCCCGCCCCAAACCTACAGCCCGAGGACATGCCCTCCATCCTCCCCGCCGTGGCCGCAGCAGAAGCCGCTGCCCACAAGCCCGCCCGCATCACAGCCCAACCCGCGTCCACCACCTCCTCCTCATCCTCAGCCTCATCCACCTCCTCCACCTCATCCTCCGACCCCCTCCTCCCCGCCGCCCTCATCCTCAAGGCCACGGCAAAAGCCAAAGCCGCGGCCGCACGCGCCGACCCCCTGACCCCCACACAGGCGACTCAGGCACCCCGGCAACGCACCGGGAAGACCCCCGACCCAACATCGGCACCCCCACACCTCCAGACAGAAGTCCTCCTCAACCTGGAACCGGACTCCAACCCCGAACCCGACCCCAAACCCAAACCGGCGCCCAAGCGAGCACACACAACACCACAAACGCAACGACACAAACCCAACCGACATCGCCCTAACCCAAACCTTAACCCAAGCCAGGACCCCCCACCCACCGAAACCCAAGCCCCCCTCCCACCGGCAGCCACCACCACCGCAGAGGCGGCCACCCAACACGACCCCGTCAAAACCCTCGTCAACATCCCAATCACCAAGCGCCCTGTCATCCATCCCCCAGAAACCACCACCACCGCCAGCCAAACCGACCCAGGGACGTGGGACCCCTCGACCACCGTCACCGTAAAGCCCGGCCCCGGACCCGCCCCCCTTGCCCACCACATAGTGCAGCCCCAGGGGCTGCGCACGATGCCCGACCCCCCACGCCCACAAGGGGAACCGGAATACCCACAAGGGGTCCAAGGCCCATACCCGCAACACCAGCCCCACCACTACAAACGCCACCACCACCAGCGGCCCCACCACCACCACCACCAACACCATCCCCACCACTACCACTGCCCACCACCCTACCCCACCGAGCCACAACCCCCCGTGCACGAACAGCACCAGCGAATGGGATGGCAGCCACCGAGAGCTCCACCCGCATACCCCACCTACCACCAGGGGCCACCCCCCCCCGTACCAGCCACCCCCCCCCGTACCGGGAACCGTATCCCCCCGGCCACCACGTCCACGCTGAAGGGGCCCCCCGGGCCGAACCCCGCCAGGGACAGTGACTCGACCCATACCACCAGCCGCTGCCGCCACCACACCCCTACGTGGCGGATCCATGGATGACGGGGGACCTCGCCCCCCCCCCCCCCCCCCCCAGTACCAGGCGGCAGCACGCCAGGCCCCCAAGGACCCGCCGACGCCTCCTGACTGGCCCGACTCGAGCGATGAGGCCCAGTCCCGCAAACGACGGCGCTCCCGCTCCCCCCCCGCACGGCACACTCGCCCCCGGCGCCCACATTCCCAACACCGCCACCGCGCCTCAACCACCCACTCGCGCCGCTCCCGCTCCCCCAGGTGCCACAACGACCCCCGGAACCCCGCTCCCGCCGCTCCTGCTCCCCCGGGTGCCACCACGAGCGCCACCGCCGCCCCATGTCCACCTCCCCCTCCCCCCTCCGGCCGTACACGACCCCGACCCCCAGCCCCCGCCACCACCGCTCCCGCTCCCCCCGTTGCCGCCAGACACGCCACCGCCGCCCCACGTCCACCCTCCCCTCCCCCCTGAGGCCCCGCCGGGCTCCCCGTTCCCCCCGCCGCCCATACCCATGCACCAGCCCGAGCCCCCGCCACAAGCACTCCCCCTCCCCCAGGCGCCACAAAGCGCGCCACCGCCGCCGCATGTCCACCTCCCCCTCCTGTTCCCCCCTCCGCCCCTACGCGTCCTCCACCCCCAGCCCCCGCCACCGCCGCTCCCGCTCACCAAGGCACCGCCATCCCCACCACCACCAATGGTCCACGTCCTCCCCCCGCTGCTCCAGGACCCCGGGCACCGACCCCTCCCCCCCCCAGGCCCCCGCCCATCTCGCCTGGTGGTCTGCTCCCGCTTTGCAGGAGCTCCGCCGCTGGGTGAAGTGGGCCAGGGGAGCGGGAAGGCGAGACGGGGTGCACATGGTGCACACCTTCGAGGAGGTCCGCACCCGCACCCCTGCTGACCCCAACGAGGCCGCCCCGGAGGCCATCATGCCGCAGGCGGCATGGGAGGCCCTCCTCCGGGATGCGGTCCAGGGCCTCGCCCCCCCTACACCTCCCAAGCCCTCCGCGAATGGCTCCAGGCAACCTACCCCCAGGCCTGGGCCATCAGCGCCCCCTCCCCACCCCGCCACCACCACACCAGGAAGAGGAAGGACAAGGGCAAGGGGACGGCAGGGGACACCAAGGGGCACTCAGGCAAGAGGGCACGGAGGAATCCCAAGTGAGGGCAGGCACCCATAGGGACAGGGCGCCGGAAGAGACACCACATGGGGGCAGGAAACCACCCAAGAACCAGGAAGGGGCAGGAGCGGAGACCGAGGCACGGAGGAAAAGGGCACCACGGCAAACGCCACGACCCACATCCAGGAAGGGCATACCACGACCGGGGGACCAGCGCCGCCCCAGCCCCACCAAACGCCCCACAACTCCCGGGGGCGCACCCCCCAACACGCACCGCGGAAGCAAGCATTGGACGCCGTACGGATCACACCAGCGCACACCCACCAGCCCCCGGAAACCACACGGGGGATGGAAGGCACACGTACACGGGGAGAACGGGCCACACCCACAGAGGAAGCCGCAGGGAACGCCGCCGCACGGCGCACCACCACGCCCTCACTGCCAGGCGACGACCCCGGCCGCCACGAGGGCCACCTCACAGGCACCGAAAGAGGACGAAGGCACGGCCACAGCGACCAGGGCTAGGGACCGGGACCCCCAGAGGACACGGGACCAAGGCACAGGCCCGCAGGGAGGGCAACCCCATGGACGCCTACCCGACCCACCAGCCCGAGCGGCACGCCCAGGCCCCCACAGCACGGACCCAGCGAGACACCCACACCTAACCGCACCCCCCAGCCACCTGCCAGCCACACTCCGGTCCGCACGCCGCACCACGACACAGGCCAGGCTGACCTCCGCTGACCCAGCACGGCACAACGCGAGACCACGGCACACCGCACCACAGCGCGCCCCAGTGCAACGCGCCAAAGCACGACGCGACGCGACGCGGCACAGAGCGGCACAACACGGCACGACTGACCCTAACCTGAAGGACTAACTGAAGCAAGCCACCGCACACCAGGGAAGGCGCCGCACCAGCACGCCACACACCGGCACCGCAGGCCACACACGGGGCCACCGCGCGCCTGGCAACAACGGTGGCGGACGACCCAGAAGGTTAAAACCGGCACCCCAGAGGAGAAAGGACAACCCAAGCCCTCTAACCCAGAGCCACACGCAGCCGCCTGGCGCAGCCGCCCAGCCGGCAGAGCCAGGACCTAACCCGGCAAAAAGGGGCGCGGAGCTCAACGTGTACATAGCCCACCCGACCCATGGGGCCGGAACGCGGCCAAACAGAACGCAACCGCCAACAGCAGCCCGGAAGACCACACTGAATGCGGGCCAGTGCGTGGCGCAGGCTCAGGGAAGGCGGAGGGAGGAACAGGCAGGCCGCCCCCGAAAAAAAAAGCAGGGGGGGGGAGGGGGGGGGGGGCGGGAAAACAGCCCACAGCCACCAAACCGCCCGCCAACACCACAAGAGGCGGCCAAACCCCCCACCCAGAAGGCACCACAGACAGGACCCCCAAAGAGGCACAGGGGGACCACCCGGTCAAAACCGGCAACACCAAGCCAGGAACAGCGGCCCACCGGGAAAAAGGACACCGAAGCATGCAGACACACACCACGAAAAAAGAAAAAAAAAGAGCCAGCAGCCCAACCTGAAAGAAAGGGGATGGGGGGACAGGGGCCAGAAGGCCCGGGACAGGGACACCCAGCAACCAACACCACAAAGTCAAACCAAGAAAAAAAAAAGGGCAAAAAACACACCCCGACGGCCCAGCCAAGAAGGGCAGGGCACAGCCGGGACCTGGGCCCGGCACGCACGCCCACACCGCACAGCGGAACCGAAAACGGCGGGAGGCAAGCGGAGCGCGCACGCAGCCACACACGTCCCATAAGCAGGCCGAAACCTAAGCCCAACCACAAACACCACAAACAGCCGGCAAAAGAGGGACAACACCACAAACCGTGCTCAAACACACCCACCCAAGACCCCAGTCAGGACTGGCGGGATAACAAAACCCACACCGAACCGCAACCCGGACCCAAACACAAACGCCGCACAACAGTAGGAAACCCAGTGCCCACAGCCCCGGCGTTGAGGCAGCCCCTGCCATGCAGGTGACCCGGCCAAACGAGATCCGGAGACCGGGGGTAGGGCTGCATCCTAAGGCCTGCGCTGCTTTGGGACTCGAGGCGGAGCGTGCGACACCCAAGCGCCTCGGAACCCTAGTACCATTAACGTGCATGCATGCCTTGGGAACGGGATACGCCAGGAGGTCCGGTGAACCTCTAGGGTTCCGCCCAAGGGAGGGGACGTGCGCAAGCACGGGGGCACACCCTCTTGGCGAGACAAGCACGTCACGCCGGCGGCGATCAGCCCTCCCGATGTTGCCCGGGGCCGCTTTGATGGGGGACAACAGTCAGGTCTAGCGGGATGTAAGCCGCCTCCCCTTTTCCCGCGCGGAGCCTGTTCCTGTTCGTCACAGGGGCGACGCCAGGGGGAACCATGGGGCGCCTCTCCACGACCGAGTGCACCTACCTACCTACCTCCCTCGGGTCCTGAGCCGGCCGCGGGGGGATAGGGACGCCCCTTCGGGCTCTGAGGGTACACTCCACTGTCCATTCCCTCACAGCGGCCGCTACACCCAAGTCCCTCCGGTCCTGCCTGTGCCACAGAGGGATGGGAACGCTCCATGTGGGTCTGAGGGTACACAGCACTACCAACCCCCATACAGCTGCAGCTACACCCGAGTCCCTCTGGTCCTGCCTTGGCCGTGGAGGGATAGGGACGCCCCATGGGGGACTGTGGATACATTGCACTGCCCATCCGCACATAGCGGCTTGTTACACCCGAGTTCCTCCGGTCCTGCCTTGGCCGCGGAGGGATAAGGACGCGCCGTGGGGGTCTGAGGGTTCACTGCGCCGCCCACATTCACACAGCGGCGGCTACACCCGAGTCTCTCTAGTCCTGCCTGGGCCGTGGAGGGATAGGGACGCCCCAGGGGGGACTGAGGGTACACTGCGCAGCCCACCCCACACAGCGGCGGTTACACCCGAGTTCCTCCGGTTTTGCCCCGGCCGTGGAGGGATAGGGATGCCCCGTGAAGGACTGAGGGTACAGTGTGCCGCCCGACCCCACACAGCGACGGTTACACCCGAGTCCCTCCGGTCCTGCCTGGGCCGCGGAGGGAGAGGATTGCCCCGTGAGGGACTGAGGGTACACCCCAACACAGCGGTGGTTACACCCGAGTTCCTCCGGTCCTGCCTGGGCCGCGGAGAGATAGGGACGCCCCGAGGGGGACCGAGGGTACACTGCGCCGCCCATCCCCACACAGCGGCGGTTACAGCCTAGTTCCTCCGGTCCTGCCTGGGCCGCGGAGGGATAGGGACGCCCCGTGGGGGACTGAGGGTTCACTGCGCCGCCCACCCCCACACAGCGGCGGTTACATCTGAGTCCGACCGGCCCGCCTGAGCCGAGGAGGGAGAGGGACACCCCGTGGAGTACCTTGAGTACATTGCGCCACCCAGCCCCACACAGCAGCTGCTACACCCGAGTCCCCCCGGTCCTGCCTCAGCCGCGGAGGGATAGGGACGCCCCGTGGGGGGCTGAGGGTACACTGCGCCGCCCACCCACACATAGCGGCAGGGACAGCCGAGTCCCTCCGGTCCTGCCTGTGCAGCGCCGGGATGGGAACGCCCCGTGTGGATCTGAGGGTACACGCCACTGCCAACCCCCACACAGCGGCAGTTAGAACCAAGTCCCTCTGGTACTGCCTGGGCAGCGGGGGGATAGGCACGCCCCGTGGGTGTCTGAGGGTACACTGCACTGTCCACCCCCACACAGAGGCGGCTACAACCGAGTCCCTCCGGTCCTTCCTGGGCCGCGGAGGGATAATGACGCCCCGTCGGGGACTGAGCGCACACTGCGCCGCCCACCCCCACGTAGCGGCAGTTACACCCATATCCCTCCGGTCTTGCCTGGGCCGCAGAGGAATAGGAACGTCCGTGGCGGTCTGAGGGTACACAGCACTGCCAACCCCCACACAGCGGCGGCTACAGCCGAGTCTGTCCGGTCCTGCCTGGGCCACGGAGGGATAGGGACACCCCCTGGGGGACTGTGGGTACATTGCACCCCCAGCCTGCACATAGCGGCGGTTACACCTGAGTCCCCCCGGTCCTGCCCGAGCCGGGGAGGGATAGGGACGCTCCGTGTTGGTCTGAGGGTACACAGCACTGCCCATCCCACACAGCCGCAGTTACACCCGAGTCCCTCCGGTCCTGCCTGGGTCGCGGAGGGATAGGCACGCCCCGTGGGGGTCTGAGGGACCACTGCACTGTCTACCCCCACAAAGAGGTGGCTACACCTGAGTCCCTCTGGTCCTGCCTGGGCCGCTGAGGGATGGGGACGCCCCGGGGGGGACTGAGGGTACGCTGCGCCGCCTACGCCCACACAGCGGCGGTTACACCTGAGTCCGTCCAGTCCTACCTGGGCCGCGGAGAGATAGGGACGCCCCGGGGGGGACTGAGGGTACACTGCGCCGCCCATCCCCACACAGCGGCGGCTATACCCGAGTCCTTCCGGTCCTGCCTGGGCCGCGGAGGGATAGGGACGCCCCGTGGGGGACTGAGGGTTCACTGTGCCGCCCACCGCCACACAGCGGCGGTTACATCTGAGTCCGACCGGCCTGCTTGAGCCAAGGAGGGATAGGGACACCCCGTGGAGTACCTTGAGTACATTGCGCCACCCAGCCCCACACAGCAGCTGCTACATCCGAGTCCCTCCGGTCCTGCCTCAGCCGCGGAGGGATAGGGACGCCCCGTGGGGGACTGAGGGTACACTGCGCCGCCGACCCCCGCATAGCGGCAGTGACAGCCGAGTCCCTCCGGTCCTGCCTGTGCAGCGGAGGGATGGGAACGCCCCGTGTGGATCTGAGGGTACACAGCACTGCCAACCCCCACACAGCGGCAGTTAGAACCAAGTCCCTCTGGTACTGCCTGGGCAGCGGGGGGATAGGCACGCCCCGTGGGTGTCTGAGGGTACACTGCACTGTTCACCCCCACACAGAGGCGGCTACACCCGAGTCCCTCCTGTCCTTCCTGGGCCGCGGAGGGATACTGACGCCCCGTCGCGGACTGAGCGCACACTGCGCCGCCAAGCCCCACATAGCGGCAGTTACACCCAGGTCCCTCCGGTCTTGCCTGGGCCGCAGAAGAATAGGAACGTCTGTGGCGGTCTGAGGGTACACAGCACTGCCAACCCCCACACAGCGGCGGCTACAGCCCAGTCTGTCCGGTCCTGCCTGGGCCACTGAGGGATAGGGACGCCCCGTGGGGGACTGTGGGTACATTGCACCCCCGGCCTGCACATAGCGGCGGTTACACCTGAGTCCCCCCGGTCCTGCCCGAGCCGGGGAGGGATAGGGACGCTCTGTGTGGGTCTGAGGGTACACAGCACTGCCCATCCCACACAGCCGCAGTTACACCCGAGTCCCTCTGGTCCTGCCTGGGTCGCGGAGGGATAGGCACGCCCCGTGGGGGTCTGAGGGACCACTGCACTGTCTACCCCGACAAAGAGGCGGCTACATCCGAGTCCCTCTGGTCCTGCCTGGGCCGCGGAGGGATACTGACGCCCCGTCGGGGACTGAGGGTACACTGCGCCGCGCACCCCCACATAGCGGCAGTTACAACCGAGTCCCTCCGGTCCTGCCTGGGCCGCGGAGGGATAGTGAAGCGCCGGGGGGGACTGAGGGTACACTGCGCCGCCGGCCTCCACACAGCGGCGCCTATACCCGAGTCCCTCTGGTCCTACGTGGGCCACGGAGGGATAGGGACGCCTTGGGGAGGATTGAGGGTACACTGCGCCGCCCAGCGCCACACAGCGGCGGTTACACCCGAGTCCCTCTGGTCCTGCCTGGGCTAGGGAGGGATAGGATTGCCCCATGGGGGACTGAGGGTACACTGCGCTGCCCAGCCCCACACAGCGGCCATTACACGCGAGTCCCTTCGGTCCTGCCGGGGCCACGGAGGGATAAGGACGCCCCCTGGGGGACTCAGGGTACACTGCGCCACCCAGCCCCACACAGCGGCGGTTACACCTGAGTCCGACCGGCCCGCCCAAGCCAAGGAGGGATAGGGATGCCCGCTGGGGGAACTTGGGTACATTGCGCCTCCCACCCCCACACAGCGGCGGTTGCGCCCGAGTCCCTCCGGTCCTGAGTGGGCCGCGGGGAAAAAGGGACGCCCCTTCGAGATCTGAGGGTACGATGCACTGTCCACCCCCACACAGAGGCGGCTACACCCGAGTCCCTCCGGTCCTGCCTGGGCCGCGGAGGGATAGGGACGCCCCGTGTGGGTCTGAGGGTACACAGCACTGCCAACGTCCGCACAGTGGCGGCTACACCAGAGTCCCTCCAGTCCTGCCTGGGCCGCGGAAGGATAGGGACGCCCTGTGGGGGACTGAGGGTATACCGCGCCGCCCATCCCCACACAGCGGCGGTTACACCCGGGTTCCTCTGGTGCTGCCTGTGCCGCGGAGGGAGAGGAACGCCCTTTGTGGGTCTGAGGGTACACAGCACTGCCAACCCCCACACAGAGGCAGTTACACCTGAGTCCCTCCGGTCCTGCCTGGGACGCGGAGGGATAGGGACGCCCCCTGGGGGTCTGAGGGTACACTGCACTGTCCACCCCCACACAGAGGCGGCTGCAGACAAGCCCCTCTGGTCCTGCCTGGGCCGCGGAGGGATAGGGACACCCCGTCAGGGACTGAGGGTACACTGCGCCGCCCACCGCCACACAGCGGCGGTTACATCTGAGTCCCACCGGCCTGCCTGAGCCAAGGAGGGATAGGGACACCCCGTGGAGTACCTTGAGTACATTGCGCCACCCAGCCCCACACAGCAGCTGCTACATCCGAGTCCCTCCGGTCCTGCCTGGGCCGCGGAGGGATAGGGACGCCCCGTGGGGGACTCAGGGTACACTGCGCCGCCCACCCCCACATAGCGGCAGTGACAGCCGAGTCCCTCCGGTCCTGCCTGTGCAGCGGAGGGATGGGAACGCCCCGTGTGGATCTGAGGGTACACAGCACTGCCAACCCGCACACGGCGGCAGTTAGAACCAAGTCCCTCTGGTACTGCCTGGGCAGCGGGGGGATAGGCACGCCCCGTGGGTGTCTGAGGGTACACTGCACTGTCCACCTCCACACAGAGGCGGCTACACCCGAGTCCCTCCTGTCCTTCCTGGGCCGCGGAGGGATACTGACGCCCCGTCGGGGACTGAGCGCACACTGCGCCGCCCAGCCCCACATAGCGGCTGTTACACCCAAGTCCCTCCGGTCTTGCCTGGGCCGCAGAAGAAGAGGAACGTCCGTGGCGGTCTGAGGGTACACAGCACTGCCAACCCCCACATGGTGGCGGCTACAGCCCAGTCTGTCCGGTCCTGCCTGGGCCACGGAGGGATAGGGACGCCCCGTGGGGGACTGTTGGTACATTGCACCCCCGGCTTGCACATAGCGGCAGTTACACCTGAGTCCACGCCGGTCCTGCCCGAGCCGGGGAAGGATAGGGACGCTCTGTGTGGGTCTGAGGGTACACAGCACTGCCCATCTAACACAGCCGCAGTTACACCCGAGTCCCTCCGGTCCTGCCTGGGTCGCAGAGGGATAGGCACGCCCCGTGGGGGTCTGAGGGAACACTGCACTGTCCACCCCCACAAAGAGGCGGCTACACCCGAGTCCCTCTGGTCCTGCCTGGGCCGCTGAGGGATAGGGACGCCCCAGGGGGGGACTGAGGGTACGCTGCGCCGCCCACCCCCACATAGCGGCAGTTACAACAGAGTCCCTCCGGTCCTGCCTGGGCCGCGGAGGGATAGTGAAGCGCCGGGGGGGACTGAGGGTACACTGCGCCGCCGGCCTCCACACAGCGGCGGCTATACCCGAGTCCCTCTGGTCCTACGTGGGCCGCGGAGGGATAGGGACGCCTTGGGGAGGATTGAGGGTACACTGCGCCGCCCAGCGCCACACTGCTGCGGTTACACCCGAGTCCCTCTGGTCCTGAGTGGGCTGCGGAGGGATAGGATTGCCCGGTGGGGGACTGAGGGTACACTGCGCCGCCCAGCCCCACACAGCGGCCGTTACACGCGAGTCCCTTCGGTCCTGCCTGGGCCACGGGGGGATAGGATACGGACGCCCCGTGGGGGTCTGAGGGCACACAGCGCTACCCAATGCCACACAGCGGCGGTTGCATCCGAGTCCCTCCGGCCCTTGCTGGTCCGCGGAGGGATAGGGACGCCCCGTCGGGGTCTTAGGGTACGCGGCGCCGCCCACCCCTACACAGCGGCGGTTACACCGGAGTCCCTCTGGTCCTTCCTGGGCCGCGGAGGGATAGGGACACCTCGTGGGAGGGCGCGGGCACACAGCAATAACCCCCCCCCCCTCACGGCGAACGTCCTTCTGGGCATATCCAGGCCGCGGGGGGAGTGGGATGCCCAGAAGGGGTCTCTGGGTGCTCTGCACCGTGCCCCCACACAGGGCAAGTGCACCTTATCCCGCCGGTCCGGAGCTGCGGAGAGGGATGACTGGGGGTCATGAAGCAGGCCGGTACCCCCCCCGGCACCCCCCTGATTCCGGAGGTTGACGTAGGCTCAGACCTTCACGCATCACGTTGCTTGGGGCCAAGGTGGGCTGCCCTGGCGGTTCTTCCCTCCCCCCCAACACGTGCACAGGGGAAGGCCGTCGTCGGTGCATCCATTCCGGGTCCGGGTTCTGTCCTGCCGCCCTCCATCGCGGAGGGAGGGGTGCCGGGTACTGCGGTACCCCCGTCTTTGCAGGACACAGAGAACGCAAAAAGAGTGGCTCGATGGACCTGGCTTTCCCCGGAGAACCTGACTATTGGGACTCCCCGCTGCTGGATGCCATCAGGCAGGGGTCCTCTGAGTGGCACCAGCGCCTGAGGGACAGCTGGTCGATGGCCAGCGACAAGGCGCTGCTGCAAGCCACCACGGACTCGCTCTCAGGGCTCGCCCGGGGGCGCCCAGAGGAGATGCGGATGCCCTATGCTGGGCCTGGCGTCTGGCGGTGATTACGGCTATTACTTCCATCGGGTTTAATCTGACCCTCCTGGGTTGTGCCTCACGACTACGGTCACGGGGTCTTATGACGCCCAAACTTTCGTCTCCCAGGACGTCCCCCTTATGGTGGCCGCCCAGGGGCCCTTGGTTGAGTACCTGGGGTGTACTATGCATCCCTGCCATTTGGATCTGGCCGCGTCATCTCAGGGTGCGCCCTCTTTGACACTCTGCGCCTGCGAAAATGCATAGCGCAGGGACTCAAGGTGGACGACGCTGACGCACCACAAGTGCACCATAGCACTACCAATGCGGTGCTGCGTCGGATTGCTCCCCTTCTCTCCCCCAGCTGCCAAGCTGATTGGCGGCGTTTGGGAGCTAGGGACCATGTCCGGGTTCTCTGGGCTCTGCCCAAAATGGCCTACTGAAGTTGTAACCCACATGTCCGGCACGGGGAATGAACTATGGGACGGACCTATGGTGTGGGCCTCACGGCAGGCAGGCAGCGCCAGCGCAGGGGTCCCGGCGACCCCGCCACCAAGGGGGTAACCTGAAATCTGGGACTGGCCCCTGGAGGTCCTCCGGGGCGCTTTCGAGTCTTCCAGCCTAGCGGTTACCACGGTGGAGGCACTGGGGGAACTGCTGGGCGATATCACGCCGTCATGGGCCTCCGCCCCCGTGTTGGCACTGCTTGCCACCCGGGGCAGCGAAGCACCTCTCACCGCTGCGTCCTGGACGCGGGTGTCCTCCGGTACCGGAGAAAGCGTGGCTGCGGCAGAAACCACCAGCCCGGCGAGCGCTGACGCCCCAGCGGTATTGGACGCGGACGCCAAAGGGAACGACGACCCCACGCAGACTATCGTGACCATCAACGGTAGGTAGGTATCTTCGGGAGCTCGAGATGCCTCCTTTGACATTGCAGGAAGAAGGTCTTACCAAAGGGACGTCCTGTCCCTCCCACTGCCCTATGTCAGGTGCCTCTTGAGCCGCTCCCGCATGTGCTTTGGAAGGCATTGTCGCAGCCACCCAGTCCATGTGTCCCAGGTGGGAGGGTGTCCCCACATGTGTCCATGGGTAGGGCCACATGCCCCCTCCTTTGGGCGGCAGCTCTGGGGGGCTGCCCAGCCGTGTGGAGTATCTCTCACCACAAGGGGTATTGCTCCCGCTTGTCTACGGTACGACCGCCTCACCCTTGTGGCTTGAGTGGCTGGGCCACTCTGCCTGGCAGGTGACCCCCTCCTGGACTGTGTACCGGCTCGCCTGTCACCGGTTGCTTCCATGACTCCGGGTGACGTTTGCCATGGTCCCCGATGCAGCCTGGCCGGGCTCGGACCAGTGGCCTTGGAGTACCGCTCCTGCCACTGGCCCGGTGGGTCGGCTGGGTCGCCCCAGTGCTTCCGACCCATGGGGTATTGGTTCTTTCCTGTCCCTCGGCCGCCCTATGTGTGTGCAGTGTCCTGGGCCGCTGGGCTCCTGTTCACCGGTGTGCCCGCGCGGTTTGCTGTGGTGCGTCTGCGGTGTCCTGGGCCGGCTGGCTCCTGTTCACCGGTGTGCTCGCTCGGTGTGTTGTGTTGCATGTGCGGTGTCCTGGGCCACTGGGCTCCTGTTCACCGGTGTGCGTGCTGTGTGCGGTGCGCTTGTGCCATGGGTGGTTGTGTCCCTCTTCCTCCCCCCCTAATTTTTGTTTTTTTTTTTACCTGGTTTTCTTTTCTTGGTTTTTTTTTTTTGGGAAAAAAAAAAGAAAAACAAAAAAGAGAAAAACAGGGGCGCGCGTACACTGCAGGCACAGGCATGGGCAGCTGCTGCAGCGGTGCAATAGCGTTGTGTCCTCTCGCGTGTGTCGTCGGTGCTGTGGCGGCGGTCGCGCCACAGGGGTGCGGCTCGCGCGTCCTGATGTACACGGGCTTTGGTCAGGGTGGGTTTGGTGAGGTGTCTCTTTGCTTCTGGAGCTGGCTGGTTAGGCGGCTGTGTGGGCTGTGGGTGTGGGCTGTGGTTACGTTGTTCCCTCGGCGGGCTTGGTTAGGAGTCAAGGGTTAGCGGTTTCGGGGTGTGGCTCGGGTTGGATTTGTGCTTGGGTTCTGGCTCGGTTAGGCGGTTGCGACGGTAGCGGGCCTGAGTTCGGTGCCTTTGGGCGTAGTGGTGCTCGTTGTCGTGTGCGTTGGCTTCTTTCGGCGTCCGATTCGTTTGGTGACTTCTGGGCGGGGCCTGGCGTGGCGCCCCGTGGTGGTGGTTTGCTGGGTAACAGGGTTAGATGGCGGCGCCGCTGGCCAGGGGGTCAGGCGCGTCGTGTTGTGTGGCGCGCAGGGCTCCTGGGGTGCTGTGGGTGTCGCCGGTGTCGGTGCGCCGACGCTTATGGGGTGGTGAGGGGGTGTGTTTGTGCGGGGCTGGGCTTTGGGTGATGTCCCACAGGCGGATGTCGTCTCGCTGGGTTTCCTCGAGGGTCTCCCGCAGGCGCCTGAGGACATACGGGTGGTCCTGGGGCGCGGGGAGGTTGCGGGGGTGGACTCCCAGGGGGTGGAGCGCATCGGCCAGCATGGCTCCCCATGCGGCCTGCGGCATCCACCCCCCCGCCGGCCAGAGGCGGCAGTTCTCCACCGACCCCTTGCGGGGCCGATGGACCAGGCCCTCGAGGGAGGCCTCTCCCCGGGCCCACTTTCGCAGCTCCCAGAGCTGCGTGTGGGTCCAGCGCTGCCACCATTGTTCCTGGGCGGGCCTGCGGTCTTGGGCGGAGGAGTGGGCGTGGGTGGGTGTGACGGGGTCGTGGGGACCGGTGGCGGTGGCGGGCCTGGGGGATTCCTCGTAGTCCTGTTCCATGGGGGTGCGTGGGGAGTGGGGGCGCACGCGGATGTGGACCCGCGGGTGTGCGCGTACGGTCTCCGCCTCGGGGTTGGGCGGGGACTCGCGGCGGCGGCGGTAGTGGGGCATGCGCTGTATGTGGCCTGTCATCTAGGGTTGGTAGGGGGGCGGGGACGCTGCTGGCGGACCCTGGCGTCGTTCTGGCTTGGTCGGGAGCGGTCCGTGGGCCTGGGGTGCGGGCTTTGAGAGGTGGCGGGACGAGGTGCGTCGTGCTTGGGCCGCGGCGCGCTCCGCCATGAAGGTGGTGGCGGTGGCGTCGGTGACGGTAGGGGGGCACCGCGCTGGGCGCTGCTGCCTTCGGGCCTGGGACGGCTGGGGCCGGATGTCATAGAGGACGTCCTCGGGGGGCCCGGCTCGCGCTGCCGTCGTGGCGCCAGGTTTGGACTTGGGTTTGGGCTTGGCTGCAGGTTGCGGTCGTGGCGTGCTGACGGGTTTGGGTGGCTGTTTGGCGGCGGTCTTTGGTTTCGGCTGGGTCGTGGGTGTGGGCTTCGTCGGGGCGTGGGCCTTGGCGGCGGCGGGGCTGCTCGCGGTGGGGGCGGGTTTGGGGGCCCGTTTGGGAGGTGTCCCCCGCGGCCCCGGGGGTGGAGTGCTGGATGAGGACGTGGTGGCGGTGGTGGATGAGGTGGTCGTGGTGGTGGAGGTTGTGGAGTCGGAGGCGGAGGAGAGCGCTGTGGGAGACGGCGGAGGGTCCTGGGCTTTGGGGGCGGGCGTATGATGCTGGGTCCTGTAAGTAGCGAGAACGAGGGTGTAGGTTCGGGCATCGGGCGTGTGCGCGCGTTTTCCCTGGTGATCCGTGCGTGCTGGTGCTGGCGTCGCGGCGTTGTCTCGGCTGCGCGGGCACGTGGGTTACCTGGGGGGTGGCCATATCTGCTCCAGGACGTGCGGGTGTGTTTGCTGGAGGTAGTCGAGGGTCTGGAAGAAGCATCGCTGGATGCCGGGCATGTCCTCCTCTGTGAGGTGGCGGTAGTTTTGGGTGGGGGTGTCTGCGCCCGGCCACAGCAGCGTCATGAGGCGGGCTGCCACCATGTACGGGCATAGTTGTAGGGTGGTGGGGCGACGGGGGGTGGGTCCCCTGCGGTTTAGGGGGGCTTCCCTCTGCTGGGGGCGCAGCGTGACCACCCACACCCATCAGTCCGTGGGGATCCCCCAGGTCTGTTGGGTCCACTTGGCGAGGCAATACATCGCCCTACCAAGGCCCTGGTAGCCGCTGCGGATGGAGAGCAGCGTGTCCAGGGATTTGGGTTCCCACGTGCCCCAGATGTGGGGGTCGTCCGGGTCGTCCCCCCTGGCGTACGTGTTGGGGCCTGGGTTGTGTGTGGGGGGGGTGTAGTCGGCGGGGAGGAGGGAGTTGGTGCCGTGTACCACCCAGTGGTCTGTGGGTGCGTGGTAGTTGGTGGTGGAGAGGGTGTAGTGCAGATTGTACATGAGGGTTATGTATGTGGAGGGGGCTGGCTGCTGCTCGTCGGGGGTGGGGATGTCCCCCGGGACGTGGTGCCGGAAGTTGCTCAGGGAGGCCATCCGGGCTACCCATGTATCCCGCTCCCACTCTTTGGTGTTGTCGGGGGTGGCGCCGAGTGGGGGGTGGGCCATGTCGGGCTCGTGGTAGCGGATGCGGCCCTTGGTGTCCACCCGCCCCGGCACGGGGTGTCCGACCAGGTGTTGCCCCCAGTCGATGGGGGGCACCCAGATCCGGCTCCCCGTGGGGGGCAGGCTCTCGCCGTCTGGGGTGGCGCGTGGGGGGCGCTCGTGTCGGGCGACGTGGAGGAAGGCGTCGAAGAGGAAGTCTCTGACGCCTTCCCCTAGGGTGGCCGCCCGGACCAGGGTGGCCGCCCGGATGGGGGTGCTAGTGCCGGAGGTGCGGAGGTACAGCACTGGAGCATTTGGGGGGAGGGCAACCTCCAAGCCTCCCTTGGCATGCGCAACCCCAAACCCACGAAATCCAAGACGCGAACTCGAATTTGGGTATCTCCAAAGTTTCCTGGAATCCTTGCCTCGGCCATGACACAATCTGGCGTCCTGGGCAAGAGATGAAGGTATATGTAGACAATAATAAACATGTAGACAAGTAATATGTATATGTAACAATTCTATACTAGAAAATAGTATAAAAAAGAAGACGAAATGAAGGCGACAGCGTCGCCGCCATCAGAAAATCTGACGGCTACAAGGCGTCGCCATCAGGATCTCCACTGAGATCCTGCCCAAACTGGGCCAAACAGTAGTTTTTGGGCGAAAAACAACGAAATATAGTGATTTTTGAGTCAAAAACACTCATTTCGCGCGTCTCCCCCCAACGCGTCGCGTAGCCGACACGACGCATTTCTGTGCCAATTCAACCTACATATGAAAAGGCCCACTGTTGGGCCACACCATGAGCGCCTGGGCAATTCCTGGGATCGCCTCAGGATTTTTTGAAAACTGCGTGAACGTGACTTTTTTCGCAAAAGTTGACCTTCGCGGAACGCCGCGAAAAAGGTCACGCTATAATCTTTTAGTTCTAAAAACGATAAAACAATAATAAAATTGCCTAAAATCTTTAGAAATCGAGAAATAAATCTTCGATCTGGGGCTGCGTCGCGCAGGCGACGACTGTCGTCGCCAGCCCAAAAAAGACGAAAAAAGACGATTTCTGGGGTATTTTACAGAAATCCCACAGAAATCAGGATGCCGTAACATCAACAGGAAAATTCCTGATCTGGCCTGGCGAAGAGCGCCACAGGCTGGGCAGTGGGTATGGGTGAAGCACCCCATACCGCTTCACCCCCCTCCTTAGAAGCCTTGCCTATATCCAAAGGAAGGCAAGGCCAAGGAGGCGCTCTGACCCCTGCACTGCTCTGGTTTCAACCTGATTCAGCAGGACAGTGGGGGGGGGGGGGGGCTTCGTAAGTAATTTACATGCCATACATGTAAATTGGTTTTTCTTTTTTTCTTTTTGGGCGTGTGACGGCCTGCGGACGGCGACGACGCCCAGACTGCAGGAGTACGCGGATCGCTGATCGCTGTTCGCTGGGAAACTGCAGGAGCTAAGGTCCAGGGCATCAACGTGATGAAGGAGGAATTCCTTGACTCTGACGATGGATAAGACCATGGCTTCCGCATGGACCCCATGGAGCCCCCAAGTCTACACTGGCTTCCCCCCTCTGGGCGACGACCACAGCGACGACGACGCCAGGTACCGAACCGCACAAGCAGGCGCGTTAATTCGTCGCCTTGGGTTGGTTGACCCTTTGGGAGGTCCCACCCTAAATCGGCGTGGGGCGCCTTGGGTAGGAAATGACCCTAAATCCCCCAAAATAGGCGCGTTAATTCGTCGCCCTGGGTTGGGAATCGACCCTAAAAGGCACGAGGAATTCGTCGCCTTGGGCGGGAAATGGCCCTAAATTCAGGCGCGAGGAATTCGTTGCCTTGGGTTTGACCCTAAATAATTTTTTTTGAATTTATTGAATTATTATGTTTCCATGCCCATGGAGAAAAAGGGCCCATATGTGCGCCTAAGCGCCATCAGTCAGGGCGGAAGGCCCTGCAGCGCCTCTGTTCATGTAACTACAGGCCACAAGGAGTGCCAGGGACCAGTGTGGACGCCTGGGGGGCAATTGCCCTATGAATATATGGAGATCAAAAAAAAAAAACAATTTTTACATGTATGTGGGATGTAAATTACTTACGAAGCCCCCCAAAACGCTTCAGCAGGACGTCCTGTTCCCCGAGTCCCCGGAGGTGCTGCCGTACCGCTGCGGGGTTGTGTAGGGCGTAGGGTTCGGCCGGTGCGGCGGCTGGTGGTGCGGGGTGTGATGGGGGGGGTGGTGTGGGTTGGGGGGGGTGGTCGTCGTTGTCGCGCGTGGGGTCTGGTGATGGGGTCTCTTGTGGCGGTCGCGAGAGGGGGGATTTGCGGTGGCGTGTGTCGGCGGGGGTATCGATGTCAATTGGCTGGTGCTGGCTGCCGCGTGTTGTGTCCGTGGCCTGGTCTCGGGGGGGGGGGGCGGGGGGCAGTGGTGTGGGGGTGGCGCTGTTGGTGGTGGGGGGGGCGGGGGTGGGTGTTGTGCTGGCTGGGGGTCTGGGCGTCCCTGTGGGTCGTGTGGGTGTTGCGTGTGTGCGCCGTGCGGCCCTTGCGGTTCTTGACTGGTTGTGGTGCCGGGGTGTGGGTGGGAGGCGGCCGCATGAGCGTCCGGGTTGGGCTGTGGTCCGTATGTAATGGGTGGCTGCTGGTGGATGGTGCTCGCTGGTATGGGGTGTGGGTGGGGGGACTGCTGGCTGTGGTGGGGTGGGGAGGGCGGGGGGGGTTGTTGTGCTGGCTGGGGGTCCGGGCGTCCCTGTGGGTCGTGTGGGTGTTGCGTGTGTGCGCCGTGCGGCCCTTGCGGTTCTTGACTGGTTGTGGTGCCGGGGTGCGGGTGGGAGGCGGCCGCATGAGCCCCCGGTTGGGGCTGTGGTCCGTATGTAATGGGTGGCTGCTGGTGGATGGTGCTCGCTGGTATGGGGTGTGGGTGGGGGGGCTGTTGGTGGTGGTGGGGCGCTCCTACTAGGCCCTGGTGTTGCTGGTGTGCGTGCGCGGCTCCTCGCGGGTCCATGGGGGTGTACCGTGGCTCGTATGTCCTGGGCCCGTGTAGCGGGGGCGGCGGGTGGTGCTGGACCGCGTGGTTGTGGTGTGGAGGGTGTGCTGGTTGTGTGTGGTACCCCGGCGTTGGTGGGTGTGGTGGCAGGGGCTGGTGGTGGTGGAATACGTGATGGTGTGGTGCGGTGATGTGCGCTATGTGGGGTGGGTGGTTCGCGGGGCCTGGTTGTGCTGGGGCGTGCTGGGGATGTAGCTGGTGGGGGTCGCTGTAGCATGGGGGCATTAGGGGGTAGGGGTTGGGAGGGACGGGGGCGTGGTGGTGGTGTTGGGGGTGCCATGTCCCCTGGCTCTGCGGATATGGTGGTCCTGGCATGGTGTGGACGTGTGTGGGTGGTGGTGGCTGACTGGGCTGCAGGGTTTGGGTGCTGCGGTACGGTGGTGGTGGTGGGCGCTGGCGGTGGCGGTGTTGTTGGTGTGCCCCGGGGGTCTGGGCGTGGGGTGGTGCGGTGTGGCTGGACCCGGGCCTTGGTCGGGGCGTCGCGCCCTGCTGGCGGGCGCGTTGGCGGGACCCCTGACCTGTCTTGGTCTTCTTGGCCTGGTGGGTGTCGGGGGCAGGTGAACCCCCCTGTCCCCGTGGGGGCGACGGGGAGCGGGCGTGCCAGCAGTGTGCCTCTTGGAGGCTCGTCTTGAG